>CM021100.1:805223370-806659478 GCA_007115665.2 Sequoiadendron giganteum
ACAAAGAGGTTGAAGGACAACCTACAATTGAAGAAAGAATTGCTACTCTAGAAAATGAGGGTAGTAAGTCTCTTATGGAAGGACATGATAAAAATCTAGAGCATGATGAAGAAACATCCTTCCACAAAGATGAACAAGAGGGTAGGCCTGAGGAAGGTGGGTCTGACCAAGATGAAGAAGAAAAGGGTGCTGAAAGGAAAGACCACCCTAACAAGCAACTGCTCACCAAATCTCCTACCAAACGTATAATGCTCATGCAATATTCCGATGAGGAGAAGGAAGATGCAAGAATTGAGCAGGAGGTCCTTAATGACAAAGCCATTGAACTTGGGGTGGAGGACATCAAAGTTCGACATGAATCACCCAAGGAAGGACCTGTGATGCCCAATTGGCTAGAAAGGCAGCTTGAAAAGAGAACTCCTGCCCTAAAGGATCCAAAAGCAAGACTGGAGGCAATACTGGCTAGAGCTCATATTATTACCAAGAAGGAGAAGAAGCCTAGAATCATATCAAAGGTAACAATGGATGCCTCCAAATCTAGGGCAGTGTAAATAGCTACGCCAGTGGCTGGAGAACAAGGAATAAGCTATAACATCTCCACCATTGACTTGGGAGTGGCCACCAGGGAACAAAAGGTTGACCACCTCTGGGAATCAATCGCCATAGTGGTGCACCTTATCCAGCATGACAAAGTTTCAAAGGAAGAGCTCAAGGCACAGGTGGCTGATCTGATGACCTACATTCAACAATAGTCATCTCTAGATGAACAACCTACAACATCATCGGCCCTGCTTTAGTTTTTTTCAAAGGAACATATCAACAAGCTGGAAAGAAGGAGGAACTTGGATAGGACCATGAAAAACTGGTTCCGACAGGTCTTGGACATTGGGAGCATGAGCATCAATTTGGTTGTCTGAATAACAAACAAGTTCCTAGAAATCCAAATGTTTATTGAAGGCATGAGGTGAATCTACGAAGAGTTCCCAAAGAAGTATAAGGTTGCCTACCCAAAAATCTAGGCTATCCTTGCACTACCAAGTGAGGTTTGGGAAAAGGACCTTGCCTTCAAGGATGATGACCATTGGTTAATGGATGTGTGGAAGCAATACTTCGATCATCAAAAGGGGAGGTTGGAATAGATCCTAGAACAAGTAATTCCAAATATTGAATGGGCCAAGGAGGCCAGAGGAGATGGTATTAGATACCTCAAGTTGATGACAGGGTACAAGATGCCTGCTGTTAAGATCAATCTGGAAAGCATAAAGCCTCACTTCTGAAGGAGGATGGAGAAGGGAATATCCACCGAGGTTACCATGGACTTTATGAGCTTTGCTACTTGAGCTTTCATCTAGTCTAAGATTTTCAAGTACCACACTAACAAGTATGACGAAGACTGGGAAAAGCTCGTTAACAATTCCAAGGAATGGAGTTACCAAGTGATAAGGTTGTACATTATTGAGGTCAACAAGCTTCGACTAATAATATTGAGATTCATGGAGTATGTGGCTTTGAAGAAATAGGAAGGCAACCTTATCATTGATGAAGAATTTCTAAAGAATAGCTACAACAAAGAGAAATCAGCAAAAAGACAAAAATGCTACAGTGTTGCCACTAGAAGACAAAATAGGGAAAAGAAAAAAGATGTATTTTAAAATGTAATATATTTGGGGGTAGGTGAAACCTTGTTGTAAAGTGAATCTTGGCCACTCATTTTGTTTTTTGGAAACTATAAATAGAGTTCTCCTCTCATTTTGAGAGAGTTGAGTTTTTGTAGAGACATGCTACATAAATTGCAATAGAAATACAGTGATTTTGGTGTATTTTGGATTTGTTCCCATGTTTCATGATTCTTCTCCCATAAGTTAAGATTCTAGTTTGAGTTACTTTTCTATTCTAATTTCCTTTTTAGCTCTCCTTGGTAGATTCATTAATGTTGTTTTTGGTTGTGAAGATTCTTGTTGTGTGTATGATTTTCTTGTCCATACTTTTAGTCATTTGCTGCTAGTAGGTGACTATGCAAAGTTAGTCCGGACTCTGATTTTATAGCTACTCTTTTAACTTTATCTTTATTCACATCCATATGTCGAATGAATGATGAAACATCTACAGTCCTTAGAAGATAGCATAGATTTCATGGCATTGTGAAATTTTTGATTAAGTGAAATTCTATTTTAAGGAAATTGTCCACAATAGGAACCTCCATGATCACTGTTCATTGGTAGTTGCAGATCTAGGAACCTTCTCTCTTCCTATCCCTTTTCCTTTTTTTTTAAGAAATAACCTATGCTAAGGTTCATTGCACATTGTAAAGCCAAATTCAATGATAAGATGGATTTCAAGATGGTTGTTTGAACCTGTAGCAAAAGGTCAATAATTTCCTATCCAAAGAACGTTGTTCGCAGATCAGATTATCCTATAGCTTTGATTCATGTAAGACCACCTTGTGATTCCAGCAAATCACATCACAAATCAACTGATATTTTCGAAGCACCATCATGACCTGACATCCGAGAGACCTTGGGATAGTGTTCTGCAACCTGATTGTGGAAGATTATCTTTCAAGAGAGGTTATGCACTTGCGCGTTGCCTATGTTAAGAAGTGTATAAAAAACCAACAAAAAAATTAGCACTAGAAGGAGGTCCTTTTGGAGACAAAGCTAGATTTAATTGGGTCTTTCTCCCCTAAGAAATTTCATTGAGTCTTGAGGTCTACATTGAATAAAGGGGAATTTCAGGAATTACAACCCCCTATCCGAACTAAAATAGCTAAACGAAGGGAACCATCCATCTCCAATTCTCTAGACCAACTCATTTCTCTTTCACCTCTATCTTCTCCATTATCATTAGTAGTACTGCCTTCCACTCATCTACTCCAAATAGCCTTCTAGGCTGCTACTCCATCTGGGCTGAACATTGCCTTTCAGCCAAACATAGTCTTAAACCTTGGTGTTGTCCCATTAACCGCTACTGTCCATTTACATTTGCTAGTTTGTATGGCACAATTGCCTCTGCCACCTCCTCCCATGGCATGGTTGGGAAATAACCCATCCCCTTTGGCCTTCAATTTCTATCATGATATGCCAAAAAATCTTGAAAGCTTTTGCAAAAAATTCAATGCCTCAGACCCACAAAGGATTGCGGAGGAACATGTAAGAATTTTTGAAATTGCCTTGAAGACTATGCAGATTATATATGAGGATGTGGCTTGCAGGCTCTTTCCCTACTCTCTCAGAGAGGAGGCATTCTACTAGTATGTCAACTTACCCACCAGAATGATCAATACTTTGACTCTTCTGAAGGAGGCTTTCCTGCAGAAGTTCAAGATCCCGATTAGCCCTATAGACTCATTCTGAAACTTCATGTTGGCTCAAAGGGAGATCAATGAACCACAAAACTCATTTAATGATCGCTTCAACAAAGAATACACTTGGATGCAGGCCCCATATGTTTTCAATGATGCTTCTATTTTACTTGTTTATTATGCAGCATTGGACAACCTTACTTCAACTCTGGTAAAAAGGATGTGACCACCACCCGCTAGGTTGGTAGATGCATATGATGAGGCCATTATTGCTAGCACCAATTTGGGGTAAAACATTTCTGGTCCGTTGCCTTCTCTCAAGAAAATGACACATCCGACACAAATTAAAGGGCTTACTCAAGCCTTGTAGCATCAGACACCCCTACTGAATCCGGTACCACAACTACCTATGGTTCCACACCCTAGGCAACCAATGAATCAGGAACCTCCAGTCCCTCACTACTTGCTGCCCTAGTAGTAGCATCCCCATCCTCAGCCATCCCAGGTGCCAACATATCTCCAAGTATCTGAATTCCCACCCACTCATCAAAGTCACCCAATTGCACAACCCACATTCCTCCATAATTTGGTGTTGCAACCAAACAATATTGAAAAGGACAAGATTGACGAGCTCACAGAGATGATCAAGAATATGTGAACAGAAATGATGCACTTGAGGAATCAAAATAACCAATTGCAAACGTCACAAAAGAGCATCTAGGCTAACCTTAATCGTGATAACTGAGATCATCGTGAAAGTCGGGATGGTTAGAATGCCAACACATCATCCACATAGAATTATGACAAAAATCAGAATTCACGTCAGAACTTTGACATAAGGCCTTTCCAAAGGAAAAACCAAATGAGGAACACAAGACCCAACAATGGTGACATTCCCACACCCCTTGATCAGCCTAACAACAATGAGAGCACTACAAGTGGAGTTTTCTTGGCTGAGGCCTCTTTATCTGGTTGGTGTCACATACACAAAACAAGTCTACACTCTGAGTTGGATTGTCCAAAATTCCAAATTGCTGCCGACATCTTCCAAGTTGAGGTCCATAATGTTGTGAGCAATTCGGGGTGCAGAGACATCATCCTGTCTGACCCATATGACTCTTCAGTGCTGGTGGTGAATCGGTCTCCTTTCCCAAAAGATGAGTGCAATACACTAGAGCAGGAGGGTGCCAACTTGAGAAGCAACGATAAAGTGGAAGAGGTAAGTTCCGAAAGTCCTTTGGCTCAACTTTTTGATTCAATAGATAATGGTCCTAGAGAGGATGAATAAGAGCCTAGGGAAGATGAAGTCCAAATGTTTCACCAACGGACTACCCCTTACAACCTTAGGAATAGATAGGTTGACGATCATGCTGGAGGTCCTTTTACAACCTCCACTCTGCCTAATAATTTCAACACCCCTCCTGATCCAAATGCAAGCAATAACCTGGGGTTTCCCCATACACCTACATGGTACCTCAACAAGAACAAATAGGATAACCATAGCCAAAGACAACCCACTAGCTCCTTCCAAAATGTTTCCTATGATCAAGAAGTCGAGCAAATGGGGGAGTATATTGCCAAGGAATTTAAAAAGGTGAAGCTAAGTGTGTCCACCTTTGAGCTACTAAAGGTGCCTACCATTAGGAATGCCCTTTTTAGAATGATAAATGGGACTCCACTAGTCGGGTCAACTCAAGAAACTCCAGCTAGGAGGGTCTCCTTCGACGATCAACAAAATGAGTCAGTCGTTAGATAGGTCTTCAACAATAAGGCTGACCTGCTTGCAAGTCAGCAAGAAAACAATCAGTCCGACAAAGTAACTAATCAGACACTAAATCCAAGCAGGGGCAATGAGAAGGACAAAGGCCAAGTCGCCCAGGTGGACATTTTCAGGGGATTGTTTTAGGGGAAATTTGAAACTCCTCCCTTTCTGACCACCATCCATGTGTTTGGGAAGAACCTCCATAACTGCCTATTGGATTCAGGAGCTTTTGTCAATGTCATGCCCCTGAGTGTGTCCAAGGTGCTCGAAATAATGCCAACTCCCTCTCGGCATAACGTAACACAACTCGACAAAATTGAGATCAACATAGTGGGGGAAATTCATAGAATATATATGCAAATCGCTATTGATCCCCTAATCCAACTGACCATACATATTCTGATAGCTGATATCTTGGATATGTATGGTATTATCCTAGGAAGGGACTTCATAAGGGAATTGAATGGATATTTCGTGACTGACTACTTGCACATGTGGTTTCCATGGAAAGGAATGCCAAATTAGATTCAGATAGATCGGGAGCCATGTATGAGATTCATGATCACCGAATACAACAACACAAATGAGGTGTTATTTGTTGAAACAGATTTGTAGAATTATTCCCCAGTATCGTATCTGAATGAGCAGGAATGCCTTGAAGAAGAGGCAACAAGTGAGGTTTTCCTCATATTATGTAGCCCACTTGCCAATCTAGCCAATACCTCTGAAATCACTAAAGTGCTGATAGAATCCGACGATGAAAAGTTAGGAGAAGATGATAATCTTGGATTGTTGGACAGTTTCCAAAATTTCATGGAAAAGTGCATACAAGACCAGCTTAGTTTGGGAGCCCGAATGAACTTTTAGGAACTCTTGCTGCCTAATTGGTGTAGGGTACATTATGTTGCCCATTCAGAGTTTGACTGCTATTTGTGTCAAACAAAAATTGAATGCATTAGAAGAAAAACCAATCCGAAGGAGAAACTTGGGTCAGCACCACCCGAACAAACACGTTTCGCCCCTACACCTCCCCAAATGGTTACTGAAATGAGGGCCCCATTGAAGGTGAAAGTCATGTCTGTTGATTCTTCATTCAAGGATTCTCCTGGATTCTGGATGTTGCACTTTGATAGGTCCAAATCCAAGCATGGGGCTAGAGTAGGTTTCAAATTAATTAGTCCTAGGGGCAAGTCATACTTTTCTACTCATAGATTTCAGTTTTATTGCACCAATAATGTAGCAGAATATGAGGCCTTAGTCCTGGTCCTCTTGATGGCATTAAGAAAAGGTTTCAAAATGCTCCAAGTGTTTGAGGATTCAGAGTTGGTCATAAATCAATTTAGGAAGATCTATTCCTGTTATGATCGAAGACTCACCAACTACAAGCACCGGGTATGGGATCTACTAGAAGGACTAGATGCATTCAATATCTAATTGATCCTGCATTCTCAAAATCATACTGCTAATACCTTAGCATAGGTAGTAAGCACGCTACAACCATTGTCCCTATCTGGCCTCAAAATATTCATAGTGGAACTCACCTCTGTCCAATTAGTGTCGGACAATGTAGCCAACTTCTAGGTATTCAATGATGACAAACACATCCTGGATTTTATCACTAGTTCAGATGTGTTTGCTCCCCAGAAAATTGATGAGGTTAAACCTCAAGAGGTTGACCTAGATATAGAGGGGATCATCAACCTAAAGACCAATACCATCCCTAGCGGGATGGTCCAATTAGAGCGAATCTTTGACTTGGATCGGATCAAAGATCAAGATCAGCAGGCTAAGAAAGATACCATTAGTGGCTAGTGTGACACCTACAACCTCGAAACAGCTAGGAATGCTAAGAACATGTTTATTGGTAAGGTGTACGCTCCTGAGGAAAGAAAGGGTATAATTGAGGCTCTACGGAAGTGCCACGATGTCATCACCTAGAGCTACGAGGATCTCAAAATGTATGATATATCAATTATCACCCACACCATTCCTCTCAGACCAGATGCGAAGCCATTTCGACAGTGGCAATGCCTTGTCAATGCTTTGCTCAAACCAATAATATACAAATAAGTACAAAATTTTCTATCAGCTAGGATCATTTTTCCTGTTAGACATTCCACATGGGTGGCAAATTTGGTTCCTGTTAGAAAGAAAAATGGGGAAATCAGATTGTGCGTCGACTTCCACAACCTGAACCGAGCCTCAGAAAAGAATAACTATCTTGTACCTTCATTAGATGAAATATTGTAGATAGTAAATGGCTCTCAGATGATGTCCTTCCTAGATGGTTATTTGGGGTACAATCAGGTCATGGTAGAGTACGAAGATCGACATAAAATGATATTCACCACCAAACGGGGAACCTTCGCTTATAGACAAATCTCATTCAGACTATTCAATGTCGGTGCTACCTTCTAGCACGCCATGGATATTTCTTTCAAGGACCTGATTGGAAAGTGCATAATCATCTACATGGATGATTTGACAATGTTCTCAAAGTAGCAAGGTAATCATGTTGGTGACCTATGCAAAGTCTTTTAGAGATGTCACAAATTTGGGGTTTCCCTTAATCCGAAGAAGTGTATCTTTAGTATCACTGAAGGGAAGCTCCTTGGACATGTCCTCTTAGAGAGGGGAATTTCTATTGACCCTGAGCATATCCAATCAATCATGAAGATTCAACTGCCAGGTAGTAAAAATGAATTAAAATATTTTTTTGGAAAGACCAACTTTGTCCGCAAGTTTATCACTAGCTTTGCGAAAATCGTCAAACCACTCAATGCTATGCTAAAACATGACACCAAGGTCGAGCGGACCTAGAAGCAAAGAAATATTTTGGGGAAATTAAGAAGGCAATTGCTGATGCCCTTATGCTGGTTAGCCCCAACTACCTGAAGCCCTTCTACATTTACTCATTTTCTTCAGATCATTCGTGTGCTAGTATCTTGACATAGAAGGATGATGAGGGGAGAGAACATTCAATCACCTTCATGAGTACCCCTTTGAAAGATGTTGAGCTACGTTATCACAACGTCGAAAAACAAGCCTATGCCCTTGTCAAGGGGGTCAATAAGTTCAAGCATTATATCTTGCGCAACAAAGTGTTTGGTATAGTTTCTGACCCCACGGTGAAGACATTGCTCATGCAGAACAAGCTAGGAGAGAAAAGGGAAAAATGGATCGCATTGCTACAAGAGTACTATATGGAAATCTAGCCAATGAGGCTGGTGAAATGATAGGAACTTGCCAAAATGATGGAAAAAGTGGTTATTGAGGTTGGACTCGAACTCACAGTGCAACAATACCAGCTGGAAGATGTCTGTCTAGGGGAATGGTACGATGACATAGTGTATTATCTATTGAATCATAAATGTCAGCCTCATTTGCAAGGAGTCCAAAGGTGATCCCTTAGATTGAAAAGTAGTAGTTACATGTTCTAGGGTGCCATATTGTATAGAAGAAACCATGAAGGTATCTACTTGAGATGCCTTGGTAAAGAAGACGTTGATCATGTTCTCAGGGAGTTCCATGGTAAGTTCTGGACTGGTCACGGTTCTAGTTTATCAACTGTGCATCAAATATTGAGAGATGGGTACTATTGGCCCATAGTTTTCAAGGATGCTCAAGGTCATGTCCGTACCTACCATGTATGCCAGACCGCTACCACCTGAGAAAGGAATGTTGTTGTCTCGTTGTAACCTATTTTGGAGGTAAGGTCCTTCGTGTAGTGGGGTCTTGACTTCATTGGTCCGGTAAGCCCTCCATCATCTGCTAGACATAGGTACATTCTGACCGCTTTCAATTAATGTACTAGGTGGACATATGCAATCACTTGTAGGCAATGCACAACTAAAGTAGTAACTAATTTTCTAGAAAGTTTTATTCTAAATCGATTTGGTTGTCTTTATGTGCTGGTATGTGATAATGGTCTTGTATTTTCTTTGTTAAAATTCATGGGTTGGGCCTTTGATTATGGTATCACCCTTAAGTTTTTCTCTAGTTATTATCCTCAAGGAAATGGTCTTGCTAAGTCAACCAACAAGAACTTGATCACTTTGATCAAGAAGTTACTAATTAGGAATCCCAAAGACTGGCATACCCAATTTTGTTTGAATCTTTGGGCAGATCATACCCATCACAAGACTACCCTTGGAGATTCCTCGTACCATCTCATTTATGGCTTGGAGCCCATTTTCCCCATACATTTGAAATTCCCTACCCTCTAGTTCATCAAGGATTTTTATGAAGGGGAGACCACAGAGAAGTTCACCTCGCCAAGCTACTACACCTAGAAGAAGTACAAGACCCTGCAATAGAAAATCTTTCCAAACATCAGGGCATAGTCAAAAATGGTTCGACAGCTGAGGAAAAATCAAGGCCTTCCACATTTTTGATCTGATTCTATATTGGGACAAGGCCCATGAAAAGAAAGGGGGACATAAAAAATTCGACAAGCTTTGGCTTGGCCCCTTTTAGATTGGTGAAATCTTTGGAGAGAATGCTTTTCGTTTAAAGACTTTGACTGGTGAAGATGTCCCGTTGCCTATCAATGGGAAACACCTTAAGCATTACTTCTAGGCTTGAGCTCTTCTAGAGTTTGTGTAAATACTTGTATATAGGTTAGGGTAGGTTTCCCTGCTTTGTCCTTCTGTTTTGTTCTATTTTTCTTGTTTCCCAGTTGTTTTTGTTTTGACCTTCAAAGATTCTTTGTGTTCTACTATGGTGGTCATGGATGGCTCGATAAACGGTTTTCCCTGCTGCCCGCTCTCGTGTTTTTCTCTAGATAAGCCTTCATTCCCTATTACTAACCTCTGAGATCCCCTAAGCATTGGTTTTCCCATTTCAAACTCTGAACTAACCTGGGAGGGTGTCCCGCTTGAATGTCCTACGTCTATCATGGAACACACAAAAACACATTTTAAAATTTCCAAGGAATGGTATAGTGACTACTAAGAAGGATGGATGAGTTAAAATTCTATAGTCTGCTCCAGTGACCACTATGGTTCCCAAGCCCATAGTGAGCTTCGTTGCTTACACGATTGAGCAAAAAGAAAAAGAAAAGTGCTGCAAAGAAACTATCAAATGAAAAGAACAGACAATATAAAGATAACAATCATATGGGTGTGCGAATATCTCTACCAGAGCTATGGATGCCTAGTTGGTAGTAGAGCTATGTTCATGGGGTCAAAGGGATAACTCCGTCAAGGATATGGATGCCTGACTAGCAGTGGAGCAATGTCCAAGTTAATTTTGGGGTCAAGTGAATTACGTAGCTTGTCCTTCCCGATCAGTGATTGCCCATGCTATATCTGAGGAAAGGAAACTCACCAAGCACACACTTCCATGATGATGTCATGGTGTGATTCAATTTCGCCTTCCCTAACTTGCTCTTAGTTCAACTTTGAAAATCAGCTTTGGCATGCAAAACCAGAGATCAAAATGAATAGTTATCTTTAGAATGCTGGGAGCATTCTCCCAGCAGAGTCGCCATTTGTTGTGCCTCTTACACACATGCCCCGTTCGGAATGGGGACCCTCTCTTTTGTTTTAGTTTTTTGGTTCCTTTTTACTTTGCCTCATTTTTTGTGCCCCATTTTGACATCCTTGATGGTCAACACGTTAAAGTCTCATTTTAGGGTTGACCAAATTTTGCCCCTTTGAAAATGCTAAGTCTTAAGCCCTTTTGGGTTTTCTTTATCAGTTGGATTTCCTAACATCCCTAAGACTCTCCGAGCTCGGACCCTCGGGTCTCTCTTTCGGCTCCCTCATTCCATATGACTGGCGTCTAGCATCTACTCGGCCTTCAGACCCTGGTGCTTTGATAGCCATCTAAATCACTTGTTAAAACATGGCAACTACACCCACATTTTTCTTGCCCTCAGACCGCAACCCTCGAACTTCCATCTCCGAAATTCTGTCTACATTTCATCATTTCCAATGGCCATCCTCTGACCTCTTCCTAGACTTCAGACCCAAGAGTCCTCTTCACCATTTGGATTGCCTTGGTAGATTTTCCAACGACTATGCCTTGACGTCTTTTCAGACCTCAGGCCCCGGTTCTCTCACTGTCGTCCTGAGATTTGAATTCACTTACCTATTCTCCCACCGTACCAAGCATTTACTAAGGCATTAATTGCATTGGGGGCTATTTAAACAGGTTTTGGCCTATGATTTTCACATGTCAGGAGTAATCAAAAAGCCTAGTGCCACCTCAGCAATCTCCTCCTCCACGCCCGGACTCCAGCTTCACCATTCTTCGAGGATTCGGTCTTCTGCTACTTTGGGCCCATGAGGTAGGATCGTCATCCACTTGCATTTTTGCTTCTTCCTCAAAATCATGGGTCAAACTAAGGGAAAAGTAAAATAAACCTTAAAGTTTGGTAGGATGGTGCCTTAACATTAAAACCCACAAGTTAAAAATTTGAAAAACAATCATTTGAGGGTTAAAATTGAAAACTAGAACATCCCTATCCCATTGTTGTTCTTCAGAAAGGTGACTGCATCATTTGGGACCGAGCCTTGCCCCTACTGTGGCTTTAACTTAGAAATTTTTTCTCTAATAATGAATTTCCTCTCAAGTTCCGACCCCCGAAATTCCCTGATCGTTTCATCATTCTGAACAGCGGCTTCACTCCATCCTCCCAGCCCTCGGACTCTGGTAATGCAAAGTCCGTTGGAAACTTGCAACAAAATCGAACTTCGAAGTTGTCCTCAGACATCGGCCCCCAAATTTCTGTTTCATGCCACTGTCTCTGCTTCATCAATTCAAATGGTTTTCATTGGATGTCTTTCCAGTTCCTAGGCCCCAGTCGCCCTTCCACTCCACATAATTTGAATAGGGGAAATTGAAACATCCAAACTTCGCTCAGACCTCGACCTCCAGAATTTCATCACCAGAATTCCATTTTACTTTTGCCATCCTGAACGGCTGAACCTGTCTACCTTTCCAAACACCAGTCACTAAACTTCAATCCATCTCTAGAAGTTTTACCAACTGACAAGCCTGCCTGGGTCTGATCTTCTAGACTTTCATCTCCGAAATTTCTTCCACGTTTCACCATTTTGCACAGCTATCCCTAGGTAGCTTCCCGACCCCTATGACCCAAACTCCGGAGCTCACCTCTTGGGATGTCATTTGCCTTGCATTGTTTCAAACAGCCAAGCTTGGACGACTTTCCTGCAGCTAAGGCCCGAAAGCAAGAATGATAGCTCAAACGGCCTCCAAATCGAAAATGGACTTCGACCCATGTACTAAAATAGAAATTCTTTCACACCAACCCTTTATTGAACAAATCCACGATAGGGAAAAGTCATTGGGAGCACCTTACCTTGTTTTCCCTTCAAAACAACATTCTTCCAAAGGAAGTCCGATCCTTGGGGCCCGGGTCACCTTTTTTCCTTCTAATGTTATTTTTATCAAGTGTTAGACTTTTCTTAAATGAATGTTGTGGATCTAACCTTGATTTGCAGGGATTTGTTCAAGGCTAAATTCTCATGTTGATGTTGCTAACTCCCATCTCTCTATGCAGGATTTATGGAATCTAGTGCAAAGGCATCTGGGACAGCCAAGGACAAAGGGAAAAGAACCACCAAAGACCCTTGAGGAAAATAAGATAAAGATCAAATGAAATATCAATTCCAGGGGGCACCCTTGCATTCCAAGGTCACAAATAGTTGGAAGAATGTCACAGACACCAATGTTAGACATGCCAATATTGATGAGTTTACAAAAAGACTCAGGATAGACCGAAAGATAGATAATGCAAAATTGATCAGAGGCAGTGGACTTGCCAAGGCTGCAAGTTTCCCACCCACCCTGGTGGCCCCCGAGCTAGTAATGGCATGTCAGGAGGCATACCAACTTGAAACAAGGATCATCATGGATAGAGATGGAAACATCCTGTGCTTATATGTCCCCTCTCAGGATAAATAAAACCTTCCACATCCCCACCTTCGAAAGCATGGAGACCTTGAACATTCAGGAGTGCAACGCATTATGGGATCAATATCCTTTAAAATGCAAGAAAATGATCAACCAATATTGGTTGAAATACAGGCGAGGCATTGCTGCCAAAGTCCCTCAAGAGCTCTACCACAACAATTTATTCAAGGACTATCATGACCTGGTCACCCTACTAAGAAGAGGAATGGGCCTTCCTATTGCGGTCTTCTTCCAAGAATGGATTCTATATTTTGTTGAAAAAATTCTCCATGGGGATGACGCTGTATTCTATTGGTGGGAGATAATCAACAATTGCTTTCATGAGCAATTTGTTAATGTGAAGAAGACCTCCAAATTCTACATGACGTCCTACCTGGTCTATTCCCTTTCTGATCGGTGGCATTATAGTGGATTATCTATAATGCCAAATGAGGCGCTAGGAAGAGTGCTTAAACCCTATGAAAAATACCCTGAGCTGTAGTATAGGAATTTCAAGGACTATTGTAGGGTAAAAAATGCTTTTACTACCTACATCATTTGATCGCTTGGAGGTGATTTTGAGAGAAGAGTCTCTCACAGTGCTAGGGCCCTTCTCAAGCACTATGCCTTCTTATTCATACAATTTCCCAAGTTCACCTACATTCGCGCTCAAGGATTCTCTGAAAGACCAAACAAGTTTCCCTGGTATCCTAATGACCAGATTAGACTGTTCGAACTAACTCAATAGCTGTGACACATACACAACATTCCAAGCAATAAGAATTTACTGGGAATCCCTTATCCCCTCGCACTTGGCTGGGGAGTGTATGAAATTCATACTTCCCAATGTTCAGGCAATTCAGAGAAGGAGTTGGACGAATACCACTTCAGACAACATACAACTCGGTCATGGATGGACCCATATGGTCATATTATAAGGGAACTTGGACTAGAGTATGCCCACCTCCACCACATTGAGTATTTTTTGGTAATTGCAAGGATGAATTTGAAGTGCGGATATGACATTATATGTGTATGACAACATACTTCATGAAAAGGGTGAACCTGTGTCTAGTTCTAGATCTGTCATTGTCTTTAATTGACTGGGACAAGCCAGAGGTTGATGACATCAACATTCATACCAAGCTCATTGAGGCTCAAAAAAGGGCATGGATCGATGTGAATGTCGCTCAACTAAAGAAACAAGGAGTCGCTTTGACATCCAAGGGGATCGAAAGTGAGCCACGTGGTTCTGATGGTGGGACAGTTGCCACTACAACTAGAGAAACATCCAAATCCCCATCATCTGTCAAGTCAAGAAAGAGAAAAGAGGTTGATGAGCATCAACCTAACCCAAAAGTGTATGCCAGAAAGGCCTTAGAGGGCGAGCCTCCTAAGAAGCATAGAAGAACAAGTAGCATCATGGAGATTCTTGTAATGCCTAAAGATCCACTCCATGAGGGTGAGGAGACGGAGGCTAACCCACCAAGATCTCCACCCACTTCATCTACTATTGCAACCACTGCTTCTATTTCCACCATCCCACCCACTTCAATTGCAATAGTTGCTTCATCTCTGCTTACAGTGGACATTGTTTTCCACCTTGCCTCCACTTCTCTGATCACGCAAGTCATATTGGTGGATTCATCCTCTACCACAACCTCGCCAATCTCATCATCCTCCATGTCTCCTTCCCTTCCACCCACTTCATCTGCTATTGCAATGCTTTCCCTTGCTCTCCTAGAGTCCTTTGTCAAGTATATGAAAAATGTGCTATCTAAACATTTGGGAATTTTCACAAATCCAATGGTGCAAGTTGTAATCGCTAAGGCAATGGTTAATGCCCTATCTCTCCCTCCTCCTATTGAACCACCTAAAATGGAGGCTATAATGCAAATCTCGGATGAGCTTGAATGAGAGAAACTGGAGGCAGGCGAGAGGCTAGAAGATAAGGAATTTGAGTATCATGAGCATCCAATATACAAACATCGGGTGATCGATGAGGTGGCCTATGAGTCTTCTAGTTAGGAAAATGAGGGTCTAGGGATAGACAAAATTAAAGAAACAAATGATCCAGAGCTCGATGCAGAGTGGAAAAAGCAAGTGAAGGAGATAAAGGAAAAAAAGGCTGAAGGACAACCTACGATTGAAGAAAGAATTGCTACTCTAGAGATTGAGGGTAGTAAGTCTCCTACAGAAGGACATGATCAAACTCCAGAGCATGATGAAGAAACATCCTTCCACGAAGATGAAAAAGAGGATAGGCCCAAGGGAGGTGGGCCTAACCAAGATGAAGAAGAAAAGGGTGTTGAAAGGAAAGACCACCCTGACAAGCAATTGCTCACCAAATCTCCTACCAAACTTATAATGATCATGCAAGATTCTAACAAGGAAAAGGAAGATGCAAGAATTGAGTAGGAGGCCCTTAATAACAAATCCATTGAAATTCAGTTGGAGGATAGAAAACCTTGACATGCATAACCAAAGGAATGACCCTCGATGCCTGACTAGCTAGAAAGGAAGCTTGAAAAGAGAACTCCTACCCTAAAGGATCTGAAAGCAAGACTAGAGGCAATACTGGCTAGAGCTCAGATTACTACCAAGAAGGAGAACAAGTCTAGAATCAGATCAAAGGTAACAATGGATGCCTCTAGATCCAGGATAGTGCAAATAGCTACACTGATGGTTGGAGAGCAAGGAATAAGCTATAACACCTCCACCATTGACTTGGGAGTGGCCACTAGAGAACCGAAGGTTGACCAACTTTGGGAATCAGTCGCCATAGTGGTGCACCTTATCCAGTAGGATAAGGTTTCAAAGGAAGAACTTTAGGCATAGGTGGATGATCTGATAGCCTACATTCAACAATGGTCATCTCCAGATGAACAACCTACCACATCATCAGCCCCATTGCAGTTGCTATCCCCGGAACAGATCAGCAAGCTGGAAAGAAGGAGGAACTTGGATAGGACCATGAAAAATTGGTTCCGGTAGGTCTTGGACATTGGGAATACAGGCATCAATTTAGTTGTCCAGACAAAAAAAAATTTCCTAGAAGTGCAACCGTCTCTTGAAGGCATGAGGCGAAGCTGTGAAGGGTTCCCAAAGAAGTACAAGGTTGCCTACCCAAAAATTGAGGCTATCCTTGCACTGCCAAGTGAGGTTTTTGAAAAGGACCTTTCCTTCAAGGACGATGAACATTGGTTAATGGATGTGTGGAAGTGGGAATTCGATCACTGAAAGGGAAGGCTAGAACAGATCCTAGAATGAGTAATTCTAGATATTGAATGGGCCAAGGAGGCTAGACGAGATGGTGTTAGATACCTCAAGTTGATGACAGGGTATGAGATGCCTATTGTTAAGATCAATCCGAAAAGCATAAAGCATCACTTCTAAAGGAGGATGGAGAAGGGAATGTCTGCCGAGGTTACCATGGAATTTATGAGCTTTGTTGCGCGAGCTTTCGCCCAGTCTAAGCTTTTCAAGGACCACGCTATCAAGTATGACGAAGACTAGGAAAATGGAGTTACTAACTGCTAAGGTTTGACATCATTGAGGTCGACAAGATTCAACCGATAATCTTGAGATTCATGGATTATGCGGCTTTGAAGAAATAGGAAGTGTAATGTCCCCATTTTTAGCACTTCATTTTTCAGTGATTGGTAACCTATTCCCAGTGTGTTGTCGACAAGTCAGTGGAAAAATTAGGGTTTCTGGTTGTTTGATGGGTTCTCTTGAAGATTCAGGGTTTTGTTTGTTGGAGTTTGGATGTTTGGATTCTAGATTCCTTCTGGGTTTTTAGAGAGCTTCATAGAGGTATGACTTGCAACGGCTTCGGGCAACCTTTCTGAACTTACTATTTTTAGTAAGTTATGATGGCTACATCTCAAAGTTTGGGAGTTTGGATTGCGGACTCTTTTTGGGTTTTTAGAAGGCTTCGCAATGGTTTCGTATGCATTACATTTCGAGCAACTTCTTGAATTTACTATTTTTAGTAAATTCTATATTTAGCAGTGGTCCAATTAGCACCAGCTCAGTCAACTTTCCTCTTCTAGCAGTTCATTGGGTAATTCTCATTTTTGACTTAAGGGGTTCATTTTGGAGAAATAAGTTATTTTAAGTCAAAATGTTTTATTTTATAAATACCCCTTGGCCTAGTGATATAACTTAAAAGTTGTTTTAAAGAAGGGGACCTTGAGGGGTATTTTCTCATGAAGGAAACATTTTTATATTTTTAAAAGTCAATAATTGCTCAAGGGAAAATGGATGCCAACTTTTGGAGAAAAGATGATTTTAAATTAAAGAAAATTTGCCTTCATGAAAAGGGATGCCATTTTGAAGGAAGATTGGGTCAAAACCCTAAAAGCATCTTGAAGTTAGGGCGCACCTTCTAGAAGCTTCTGGAAGGTCTTCTCAAAATTATAAAAAGGGAGTCTTGGGTCTTCATTTCTCATCTTATGTTTGGAATATTGTTATGTTTCCAAAATGGTGCTGGATTGCTTCGAGGAATGAATGCCTCCTAGCCTTGGCTCGACTTCTTGCTTGAAAGACAACAACTAGTGGAGAGTTAGATTGTAGTCAAGTGAGATTTGTAGTGAGATTTTGCATTGTAGAAGTTGTTTTGCATTTGTAGTTCGGTTTCTTGCATTTTAATCAAATCTGGAGTTGCTGATTTTTGTATTGCAGATTGAAGTTTATACTCATAAGTCTTTGGGCAAATTTATTTTGGTTCTGGGTAGTTTACCCATGCATTTGCTAGCCTTGGACACCCCTCTATGCCAAGTTGCATATTTTTTAGAGGTGTCTTGGATTTTATCTTGTTGGTAGAACATTTCTTGAGGCTGTACCATTCTGTTTTGCCTGGCAAGTGTTTAGAAAAATAAATACTTCAATTTTTCAGCTATTTCTTTGTCTAGTCTTCATTGTCATCAACCTAGCTTTCGTTTGCATCAAGTCTCATGTCATTTTGGAAAGTATTGAGTGAGTTGTGAGCATTTTAGTGGATTCTAGGGTTGCTGGTTATGCATATTAAGTTGTTGTTCTGTCATATCAGCTTGCGTAAAGTCTATCTTTTGAGTTGGGTTTGGGTTGAAAGTCTTTGGGATCATTGAGGAGACATTATACTATATTGCAGCATGGTTAGACTTTCTTATGCTATGTATTTGGTAGGAAAATCTCTAATTATTGTAAGCTGAACAGTAGTACTGTCAACAATCTTACTTTTTCTCTGTTATTTCATTGTAATACCCATTGGATAAGTGGAAGTGGCTGGCTTGCCGCCTATTTACTTTGATTTGCAATGTAATATCTTACATCTCTGCCCTATGGTAGCTCCATTCCCACTCCAGGTTTGAAAGCACATTCTGGGTGTTGAGTTTACTTTCAGCATAATAGAAGATAGGGATCCTCTGACCATATGCTCGTCATCATCCTTTGCATTCTTGGTTAGATTTATTTATTCAACATTGCTTTGAGATCCTCTGACCATATGCTCGTCGTCATCCGGCGCATTCTTAGTTAGAGTTGAATTCCACATCGTTTTGGTTTAAATGCTAACCCTAACGAATGTGTGTTGCTATGCTTACTATTATTGAAAAATTTGGCTCGAAATATTTCAGTGGTATCAGAGCCAAGATCCTACCATCCTATGCCCATCAAGGTTTAGTTGATAGTTGAATGACAGAGAAATCAGTTTCTACACCTGAGGTTAGAACAAATTTCAGTTTAGCTTTCAGAAGTTTCAAAGATGTTGCATTTTCTAAGGTCCAAGGATCGTGAGAAGTCATATTCAACTATGGTATCTGAGGAAGGAAAGGTTAGTTTTGCCGTGAGGGATTTCATTGAATATGCTAAACAGTATAAAAGACAATGTGAACATGAGGCTGCCAAACTCCGTGAGCAATATCAAAACATGCTAGATGATTATAAGTACAATGTTTTATTTGATACCCATTTGAATTATGTCGCGTTTCTGAAGCTCGAAAAGTCGGAGATGGTGGACCACATTAGGAAAATGTTAAAAAGGGAAGCAGAACAAGCTTTGGTTGAAGAATGAAAGAAGGAAGAAGATGAAGAGCCTATTTGTGAATTGCATCCCACAAATATGCAAGTTGAAGAGAAAAATCAGCCATCTAGCAGTAAAGATGGCACAAGCAAGGTGCACATATCACATCAAAAATAACATGAGTTCGATAAGGATACCTTGGCAAGTGAAGAGTTAAGGGTAGAGTCCCATAATACTTCCCTTGACTTGCATGTAATAGGAAGTAATGAAGATTAGCTTGGTAGGACTATTGTTTGCGATGAGTTCGTTGAAGAAAAGGAAGGACATATTAATGATATTGGAAGTGAATCCCATGAGTTCATGCATACTCATTTTGAAGATTTCATGAAGAAGGATTCTCTTCTTGTTGCTGACCCAACTTCCCAAGAAGTTCCACATGAAGAATTTGGTGACATACTTTTCCATGAAGGTCTCGAAGAAGATAGGGATGGTGAAGTTTTCAAAATAGAAAGTATAGAACATTCTTCACTCCATTTCCATGGTGGTGTTATTAGACTTGGGTTTGACCAAAAAACCGAACCATGGGAAAGAAATATTTTTTATGATATCAGCTTAAGTGATTTGGGACTTGACTTATTCAAAGAGTCATCACTACAAAGGGAGCATGATAAGTTTTTTACGGTTGATCATCCTAATCAACCCACTAGCATTTGGGATCCGGGTGTGTTGGCACCAAGAAATGAAAGAGAACCGTTGTGGGATGAATTTCCCTTTGACCTTGATGAAGACCAAAGTTTCATTTTTATTGCAAGCCATAAGGAGGGCACAGAAGGGAAACTTGTCTTTGATGAAGTAGCTCACTCTGAAAGGTTCCATGCTGACCCCATCAAGTTGGTTGCAGCCACCAAGGGGGATGTTGTTACTTCTGAAACTTTCAGAACAACATTCAATGATTCTTCGTTCAAGTTAGGGGCTATCATAGCCTTTGATCAAGAAGATGGAGAGGTGGATGAAGAGCTAGAAAACCTTATGGCTCTTGAAGAAGAAAGGTTTAAAATGGTTTTAGAACACAAGGCTGATTTACCAATTCAAGAAGCTGATTGCAAATTGGGAGTCAAAGAATCTATGAAGTATGATGCTTTTTATGACAATAAGCATTCTCCTCTAGTCAATGGTGGAGTTCATTAATGTTGGAGCAGCAATGAGGGCAGCAAAGACAAGGGACAAGGTTCTGATTTTCAGTTGCAGCCTATCAATAGTTCATCATTTTTGAATTCTCATGATTGGGATAGACAATTCAAGGTGTCCGTTGACAAGGAAGTGCAAGCTCTATCCCTATTTGATCACACACTTAGCTTGGTTGAAGGGTTGTATTGGAAGGCTCAGCTTGAAGAGAGACAAAGAGGAGTGAAAGATGAAGTTGCTCTTCCCAATCTGCAATTTATCATAAGCTCTTTGGTAACCTTGAAGTCTGAGTACATGCACTTGGTCAAAGATCATGATCATGCCCTTGAAGTTGCAAAGAAGACCATTTGTGCTTTTCAAGATAGAGAGAGGAAGTTTGATGAACTTTATCTGGAGTTTGAATCAACAAGAGCTATGCTGGAAGAAACTCAAATGGCATTAATGGAGGTAGGAAATCAGTTTGCTGATTTCAAAATTTTCACAAAGCAAGAGAATGCACATAAAGCCGAAGAAATCAAGCAAATAATTTGTGAGCTTGATAGTCTTCGAGAAGAGTTTGACCTTGAAGGTCTCACAAGAAGGACTGAAGTTACAAGCGCAGATTTGGATCAGCAAGATAGATGGAATAACTTTCAAGTTTTTGACAATCCTCTCTTTGAAGAAGGTGATGAGGAAGATTATGACAATCCTCTCTATGAGATGGAAGATGAAATAGAGAATGAGACTGAGCATGGTTTCCAGTGCTTGGATGCTTTGATATCACTTCATGAGGAAGTACTACGTCTGTTGATAAGTAATGAATGCATAAGTGGGCTCAAGGGTGAAGATACCATATGGGAGGTGTCGAAACAAGGTAATTTCAATATCTATGACATCAAGATGTTGATGAGACAAGTTGTGGTAGCTGTTGGTAACTTCATTACAGCAGCAAGGAGTGATGATTTCAGATCGACTTCTCATGAGGAATGGAGGAAGAGTAGACCTAAAACTGGTGTTGGCACTCTTGACAATATATCCCTTGGGTGGAATGATGTTTGGGCTCATACTAGTTAGTTTTGGGAATTGAATCTGAAGTCATTCTATGTTACATACTCCAATGTGGTTGAAGTTTTCATGGTTGAGCTTCAAGGGGACACCAGTTTCATGAGAATGCACTCGGTTCTCACTAGCACTTGGAGATGCATTGAGATTTCTTAGCAATGTGTTGAAAATATTTTTCAGTTGGGTATCCATGCTTGGGATCCTCAACATGGGTTGATGGAGCCTATTGCTTGTGGAAAGAAGAACTTTTGGAGGGATAAGGATCAAATTTCTAGATTTGTTGAAGTTGTTCCCTTCTTTTCTAGCTACTTGATGGTTTTGTTTGTTCATCAACAAATGGATTGGAGAGAAATTTTGAATATGGGTTGGAGAGTTCAACGATCGGTAGTTCTTGGGAGTGACTTTCAACTCAAACAAGAGCAGACTCTGAGACACGAGCTTGCTGGTTGGAGGCAGACCAACCACCTTACTTATGGAGTTACTTTCATTCAGGAGAGTTGGTTCCTCACTCCCGATCAAAGAAGTGGTAGTTGTTTGATGGAGATGGCTTTAGCATGTTTTTCAGCCACTTTGGAGACTCTTGGGGTTGGAATTGTGAAAAACCTCTTTAGACTTCGTAGTTGTGCCATGATAATTCAGTTGAGGCATAGGGAATTCATGGGGAGTCATGAGTATGAATTTGTTGCACTCTTGCAAAGGATTGCCTTCCTCTTTGCAAGAAGATTTGAAGATGTCACATTTGCAATCATGGTTCCGTTTGTTACCATGTGGAGGTATGCTGAGGAGTTTGATTTTGAGTTGAGTAGACTATCTTTCCTATTGCTTAGAATTGTGATTAACAGTAGTATGGTTGATACTGTTAATTCGGGGCATTGTGGGCATGAGATGTTGCATGATATTGATCTCAGTCCTTTAAGATCTTTCAATTTGACTATCATGGATGGTAACACTTTGGGGTTACAAGGAAGGTTAGTGTAGCATTGGCATGATGTTTTCACTGATGTGATCAGAGTGGTGTAGCATCGGCATGGTGGGTCCTTCCTGAGATGGGTTTGGGAACCTGAGATCATACTTGTTTTGGTATGGATCAGTCTTAAGTTTTTTGGAGTTATGGTGGTACTGCTCGAGGAAAAGCAATTTTGGGAAGGGCAGACTGTAATGTCCCCATTTTTAGCACTTCATTTTTTAGTGATTGGTAACCTATTCCCAGTGTGCTGTCGACAAGTCAGTGGCAGAATTAGGGTTTTTGGCTATTTGATGGGTTCTCTTGAAGATTTAGGGTTTTTTTTGTTGGAGTTTGGATGTTTGGATTCTAGATTCCTTCTGGGTTTTCAGAGAGCTTCGCAGAGGTATGACTTGCAATGACTTTGGGCAACCTTTCCGAACTTACTATTTTTAGTAAGTTATGATGTCTACATCTCAAAGTTTGGGAGTTTGGATTGCAGACTCTTTTTGGGTTTTCAGAAGGCTTTGCAATGGTGTCATATGCATTACATTCTGAGCAACTTCTTGAATTTACTATTTTTAGTAAATTCTATATTCAGCAGTGGTCCAGTCAGCACTAGCTCAGTCAACTTTCCTCTTTTGGCAGTTCATTGGGTAATTCTCATTTTTGGCTTAAGGGGTTCATTTTGGAGAAATAAGTTATTTTAAGTCAAAATGTTTTATTTTATAAATACCCTTGGCCTAGTGATATAACTTAAAAATTGTTTTAAATAAGGGGACCTTGAGGGGTATTTTCTCATGAAGGAAATATTTTTATATTTCTAAAAGTCAATAATTGCTCAAGGGAAAATGGATGCCAACTTTTGGAGAAAAGATGATTTTAAATTAAAGAAAATTTGCCTTCATGAAAAGGGACGCCATTTTGAAGGAAGACTGGGTCAAAACCCTAAAAGCATCTTGAAGTTAGGGCACAACTTCTAGAAGCTTCTGGAGGGTCTTCTCAAAATTATAAAAAGGGAGCATTGGGTCTTCATTTCTCATTTTATGTTTGGAATATTGTTATGCTGCCAAAATGGTGTTGGATTGCTTCGAGGAATGAATGCCTCCTAGCCTTGGCTCAACTTCTTCCTTCAAAGACAGCAACTAGTGGAGAGTTAGATTGTAGTCGAGTGAGATTTGTAGTGATATTTTGCATTGTAGAAGTTGTTTTGCATTTGTAGTTCGGTTTCTTGCATTTTAATCAAATCTGGAGTTGCTGATTTTTGTATTGCAGATTGAAGTTTATACTCATAAGTCTTTGGGCGAATTTATTTTGGTTCTGGGTAGTTTACCCATGCATTTGCTAGCCTTGGGCGCCCCTCTATGCCAAGTTGCAGATTTTTTAGAGGTGTCTTGGATTTTATCTTGTTGGTAGAACATTTCTTGAGGCTGTACCATTCTGTTTTGCCTGGCAAGTGTTTAGAAAAAAAAATACTTCAATTTTTCAGCTATTTCTTTGTCTAGTCTTCATTGTCATCAACCTAGCTTTCGTTTGCATCAAGTCTCATGTCATTTTGGAAAGTATTGAGTGAGTTGTGAGCATTTTAGTGGATTCTAGGGTTGTTGGTTATGCATATTAAGTTGTTGTTCTGTCATATCAGCTTGTGTAAAGTCTATCTTTTGAGTTGGGTTTGGGTTGAAAGTCTTTGGGATCATTGAGGAGACATTATACTATATTGCAGCATGGTTAGACTTTCTTATGCTATGTATTTGGTAGGAAAATCTCTAATTATTGTAAGCTGAACAGTAGTACTATCAACAATCTTACTTTTTTTCTGTTATTTCATTGTAATACCCACTGGATAAGTGGAAGAGGCTGGCTTTCTGCCTATTTACTTTGATTTGCATTGTAATATCTTACATCTCTGCCCTATGGTAGCTCCATTCCCACTCCGGGTTTGAAAGCACATTCTAGGTGTTGAGTTTACTTTCAGCATAATAGAAGATAAGGATCCTCTGACCATATGCTCATCGTCATCTGGCGCATTCTTGGTTAGAGTTATTTATTCAACATTGCTTTAAGATCCTCTGACCATATGCTCATCGTCATCTGGTGCATTCTTGGTTAGAGTTGAATTCCACATCATTTTGGTTTAAGTGCTAAACCTAATGGATGTGTGTTGGTTTGCTTATTGTTATTGAAAATTTGAAATTTTGGCTCAAAATATTTCAAGAAGGCAACCCTTTCATTGATGAAGAATTTCTAAAAGAATAGCTGCATCAAAGTGAAATTAACAAAAAGACTAAAATGCTATAGTGCTACCACTAGAAGAAAAAATAGGGAAAAGACAAAAGATGTATTTTAAAATGTAATATATTTTGGGGTAGGTGAAACCTTCTTGTAAAGTGAATCTTGGTCACTCATTTAATTTTTTGGAAACTATAAATAGGGATATCCTCCTCTCATTTTGAGAGAGTTGAGTTGTTGTAAAGACATGTTGTAGAAATTGCAATAGAAATACAATGATTTTGGTTTATTTTGGATTTATTCCCATGTTTCACGATTCTTCTCCCATAAGTTAAGATTCCAGTTTGAGTTACTTTTCTGTTCTAATTTCCTTTTTATCTGTCCTTGGTAGATTCAGTAAATTTGTCTTTGGTTGTGAGGATTTTTGTTGTTTGTATGCTTTTCTTGTCCATACTTTTAGTCATTTGTTGCTGGTAGGTGACTGTGCAAAGTTAGTCTGGACTCTTATTTTATAGCTGCTCTTTAAAATTTATCTTTATTCACATCTATATGGCGAATGAATGATGAAACATCTGCAGTCCTTAGAAGATAGCATAAATTTCATGGCATTATGAAATTTTTGATTAAGTGAAATTCTATTTTAAGGAAATTGTCCACATCAGGAACCTCCACGATCATTGTTCATTGATAGTTGCAGGTCCAGGAAACTTCTCTCTTGGCTTCCCTTTTCCTTCTTTTTTAATAAATAACCTATGCTAAGGTTCATTGCACATTGTAAAGCCAAATTCAATGATAAGATGGAGTTCAAGACTATTGTTTGAACCTACAACAAAAGTGCAATAATTTCCTATCCAAAGAACTCTGTTCATAGATCTGATTCTCCTACAACTTTGATTCACATAAGACTGGCTTATGATTCAAGCAAATCACATCACAAATCAATTGATATATTTTGAGCACCGTCATGACCTAACATCTGAGAGACCTTGGGATGGTGTTTGCAACCTAATTGTGGAGGATTATCTTTCAAGAGAGGTAATGCACTTGCACATTGCTTGTGTTGAGAAGTGCTTAAAAACACCAACAACATGTATGATTTTAAGAGAATCCCTACATTTTCACTCTGTAAGGATCCCCTTAAAGGTTTTTGAATATTTAAGCTTTAATTTCAAGCTACATTAGCTCAAAGTAAATGTTGGAAACTTTCGCTTGGGTGTCATGATTTCACAACTTAAAGCCATAGACATGCAGGTCATACAAGTGTATGCTTTTTGAGTTATTCAAATAATGTTGTACCACTTTCCATACTCCAACCATAGAGAAATTAAAGAAAAGAAAGCCCAAACTTATAAATATTTGGAAAAAAATTTCTCAAACTAGAAAAAAATACACAAAGGCCACTTTTGCACAAAATTCTACCATAGTTGACCCATTTTCTATCATAGTTACCAAAAATCCAATTATTTTTCTCTTTGTCTGCAAATAGTTACTAGTAAACATTCACCACAATTGCACCCCTTTGCATAATTCACTCTATAATCTGCACATTTGCAAAATTTTAATGCTTTTTCCATACAATTCTTGCATAGTTAACATTATTTCTATAAGTGTGAAATAAGTATGATTAAGTAAAAACACTAAAACACTTCTTAATGAAGCATTATATCAAGATTAAATCAACAATTAACTAATTAAAAGCAGAAAAATCTTGAAAGCGTCTCATTGTTCTCTATTTGCAAAGATTTATTAAATCACAGAGGGCTTTAAGATTTGGTAAGAACTTGTGACTGTTCAAATGCTAATTTAAAGAATGGAATGATGCTAGATACAATGATCTAATCCTATCTGATAATATCTAAATGATAAAAGGAAACTACTTTAATCTATGCTAACATGAAACTATGATGCGGTCATGACATGAAATCTACTGATGCTATGATGCTAAGATACTTTTGCTATTGCTATGATGCTTGATTGATTACTTGATTTCTTTCCTACAGAGTAAGATTGCATAAAGTTGAGATCCATTCTTTGTTGTACGGGGTTGTATTTGTCAATTTCCTGACAATAAATTTGCACAAGGGTAGCAAACAGAGGCCTGGATTCAATCTGGAGGATTGAAGGGTGAGATATTGAAAGGTTGGAGCTAATTATGGGAATGGTTCATCCCCATGAAAACACCAGGAAAGAGGATAGGAAGGATCAGAGGGAGAATATTGAGAGGATTGAGAGGATTGCCTACAAGATTTCCCTTGAATGCCATTTGTATTAATTTTGACATAATTTAGACATTTGATGTCTAATTTGGTAGGTGAGTAAAAATAGAGGAATATGCCTTTATTTAAATATTTTTTATTTATTTAAATTAGCAAAAGGGGAATAAATAATTTAATAAAACAAACTATAGAAGTTTATTTATTAAGTTAAAATAGAAGAAATGTGATAATTAAACAATAAGTATTTAACCTTTGTTTAATTTATTTGATTAAATGTGATTAAGATAGAATAATTAGGGGAAATGAATAATTAAATAAATTAAAGAATTTTGTTTTGTTTATTGAATTAAGATGAAATAATAGAAGAATTTAGAAGAATTTAAATAAGAATTTAAACATGAAATATATAAATAAATATTTCTATTTATTCAATAGTAGAGGAATTTAGGGTAATTAATCAAATAAGTCATATTTAATTAATTAGATTCTCCAAACTAATTTTAGGTGTAGACAATTTCTACTACAATCAACCAAAAAAACCAACACTTTTAATAAAATTTGTACTTTTTCTCTCACTGATTACATAGTCTTAGAAATAAAAAGGTCACTTTTTAATTCATTTCCACACTTGTCCTAAAATTTTCCACAGTGGACAAGATTCCTATTACATTTTCTATTTTGGCCACTATTTCTAGCTTTCTTTGCCACTTTTGACAAACTAGAACACATCTGCACTTCATCATTGGCACAGTTGCACCCCTCTACCACAGTTGACATTGACATTTGCACACTTACAAAATTTTAAATTTTTTTCCCTGAACTCTACTGCAGCTGCCCAAAATTCTACGACAATTGGCCCAAAGTTTGTTGCAGTTGCCTTATTTTCTAGTGAAAATAAAAATTAGATCTAAAAACTAGTTAAAACTTTCACCATTAGGAAACCAAAAACCCCGCGTCACTTTTAATACATCATTTCACCAAAAAAAAATCTCATCATTTCAATCTATTACACGAATCACTTTTATCAAGGGTCACAACAACATCAAGGGTTTCAAAATCACCATCAAGGACTAAATCTAGAACAACAAATTTCCATAAATGAACTTGAGAAAAAGATTGAGAAACTTGACAAAAATGAAAATATGATGTATCACCAATACCATGTTCAACATCTAGGCATTGCATATCAATAATATATGAACACCATTCCTCAGACATCTCATTATCCACATCAACAACATCTCCATTATCATCAAAAAATTGATTCATATCAGCAACAAAGTCTATTTCCACAACATCAAGTGAATCAACAAAATCAATTACCAAAACAAAATCCACAACACCAATGTGTACCTCAAATGCAACACCAAGAGTTACCTCAAACATAGTATCAAGGAGTTCCACAACATCAAGGCACACCTCAAACTCAATATCAAAGGATTCCTCAAGTTCAATATCAATGTGCAGTCCACCCTCAAGGTACATACAACACACAAAAAGGACTTAAACCTCCTTATACACAACATGGTTATCAAGGGTCCACACCTTCACAAAAACCCACCTATGATCAAACAAATGTCATTGGACAACAAGGTTATAACATCCTTTCAAACCAAAACAATCAATAAAATAACCAGCAACAAAATAAAGAGAAAAACAATCAAGAGAGGCCACAAAGGAAATTTTACCAACCAAGAAAGAAATTCACCCCTTTGCGAGAGACTTTAGAGGTAATCATGCATAAAATAGTACAAAATGACCTTATCAAAATCAATGATAGTCCAACTTATGGTGAACCAAACTATACACTCCCTTGGTATAATGAGTACGAATGATGTGAGTTCCATAAAATCAAAGGTCACACAATGAAAAAATGCATAGAACTCGAAAATCCCATTGAAGACCTTATTGATAGAAAAGAAATAGCTATTGAATAAAATATTCAAGGTTCAATCACTATCGAAAAAATTAACAATATCTCAACCTCAAATGTAGAAAACAAAGATCAAGAGCCATCTACCAATGACAAAATCAACAATATCTCTACCCCAAATGTTGCAGATAATGATCAAAGGCCATCTATCAATTATAAAATTGGCAATATCTCAAAAGTTGAAAACAAAGATCAAGAGCCATCTACCAATGAAAAAATCAAAAATATCTCTACCTCAAATGTTGTAGGTAATGACCAAGAGCCATCTATCCATGATAACATAAAAATATCTCAAAAGTTGAAAACAAAAATCAAGATTTATCTACCATTGATCACATTGATAATTTCTCTACATCATCCAATGAGAAAAATGACATGATTTAAGAAGTTATTGCCAAGCATGATCAAAATCAATCACCAAATTATAGTAATGATCTTGTCCAACATATATTGACATCATAAAACCTCATGATAGTACATATTAATGAAGAAGATACTCTTAATCCAACACTTATACCTAATGTAAAAAATATAAGCCAAGAACTATCACCTATATGTCCACATTTCGAAGAAATCCAAGGATCCTTTACAAAAAATCCATTGTTTGAAATTGACCCATGTCAAGAGCATGAACCAAAGCATATCGAAGATAATATGACACAAATTCAAGATCAAGAATCCCTATTATCAAAATACTACAATGACTTGGAAGATATCTTCCAAAATGTCTAATATTTTCCAAAAGAAGAAAAAATCCATATACCAAACAAAGATACATCTACCCATGAGATGCTTACTCGTAATGGACATGTAGATGATCTTCATTGAAAAAAAGAGTCTCATAGTCTTGATATCATTACCAAGGAACAAGAGTCACCTAATCTTAACATCTTTATACATGATCAAAGCATGGAAGAATCTATAGAAATATTAGAAATTGATCAAGAAGAAGCATTAAAATTAGAAACATCCTCCAAGAAATTTGAAGACATCAAGTATGAAAATATGGAGCACAGTATCTTAAAATTAAAAAAGATAACTGAAAATCCTAAGAAATAGAGCTTTGGGTATATAACAGTTAAAGAAACACCAATTTATTTTGGAGGGCTATAAAAATATAATATTTCACAAGATCAATCCAAAGATATAAATTAGGAAGTTATCCCACATGTGGAGGATCATATCACTTATAAACTTGGATCACTTACCTTTGTTAGAGCAATCTATCAACTTTGAAGATCCACAATAGAGAAGAGAAGAATTAGCACCTTATTTCCAAGGTAAATCATATCCTATTGCAAATGAAATAATGAAAAATGGGATATATGCTTTCGTATGGTTTAGAACATAGAGAAAAACTCACTCTCTAATTATTTCATTGAAGCGAAACCCTAGAGATCTCAATGTACAGGAGAAAGAGATCTTGAAATAGCACCATCCTAAGGTCTAATTGTAAAATAATGAGGGGTTCATCACCAATCTAGGGATTCTAAAGACAAATAAGATGCAAGTTGTAATGTCAAAACCTAATGTAATGCAATCTTTAATTAAATGACCTAAAAATGTATGTAAATAAGAACAGAGAGGTGATATCTCAAAATTATGCACTTGGAAACCTAAAGAAGAATGGAATGAGCTCCAAAATTCTAGAAACACTAATTTTAAGGCCTACCGAGACTGATATGCCAGACTAGGTGATTTAGTCACAGATCTGGGTTTCTCTGCAAAAACTAGAATCTGGCAAATGGGTGTCTGAAACTGCAAAAACCTAAAAATTGACCTAAACTGGGACTCATATGCCAGAACTAGTGCATCAGTCTATTTAGGGGTTTTTGAAACTTCAAAAGCTTGAATCTTGTCTTAAAGGTCTATTGTGGACTTCCCAACTAAATTTTGGATCTGAAACCTTGATTTGTAGCTTGTAGAAGTCTTCCAAGTATCTCCAATGCAAGGTGACAACTTTGACAACTTTAAGCACATTGACAAATTTCTCAAAACTTTCCTTCCAATGTTTCTTCAACTTAAACCTACAAATCACACACTAAAGAGAGGGAAAAAAAATTGTTTTGTTATTGGAAAGGGGTTTTCCTTGGTCAAATCCCATTTTGGTAATCAAACCTCATAATGAAATGAAATAGAAATGGAGAATAATGAATAAACAAAATAAGATGTTGCAACTCAAAAAACCCTAACAATAAAGTGTTTCAAACATGTATGAGGTGGCTCCAATAGATGTAGATATTGACTCTTGCTTTAATAAGATAGATATTGAATAAAATTGTAGCTTGAATCATGAAACCCTACATCACAATTGTTAGCTCAAAAATAAACATGATGCATGATGCTTGATGCTTGAATAATGCTCTAAAATGATTGATAATTTCACTGAGTACTCTTGAATGCTCTTGTAAACACTTGAATTTTCCTGTGAACTCTAGTTTTTTATAAGGATGCTCATTCAACTTGCTAGGTCACTTAATTTATTATTAAGATAAAATGAGTGAAAGAAACTTGTATTTATACTTAATTATGCAAGAATTCTTGAAATTACAACACTATAAGCCAACATTGAATCTAGGAGGATTAAATCCTACCAAGAATTTGAGTTAATTTTAATTTTAGGCCACACGAGACTCATACACCCAAGGTGGCGTATGAGTCCCATTAGGAATAATTTATGGGACCAACTTCAAAAATGCTTAGAAATTTATGAAACTAGGATCGGGACCCAAGACCCCAAGTGGGACCTATATGCCTAGGGTGGAGGATGAGTCCCATACCATAACATCTTGGCCACATAACTTGAAAGCACTTGAATTATGATTGGAAGTTGATTTATGTTGGGATCATCCTTGAAAAGATGCATTAAATGAGGCTTGTGGATGCAAAATAAGGCCAATTAAAGCATGAAGAAGCCCAATTATTAATGAAAACCTTAGAAAAGATTGAAAGTATGTTTTAACACTTTTCAACACCTAAAATAAGGTAGGATTGGGATTTTTTAGTTCACAAGGGCCCAAGACCTAATGTGAATGTGTTAAACACATTACAACACTAAATCAAGGCAACATTAAACTTAGTTAACAAGGGGAGCCCAAACCAGCAAGGAAAAGTAAAGGGATACTTTTTCCATTGCCACAACAAATTTTTTTTTTTAATGAATGCATTATAGAGGAAGAGGATTAGACCTGGATGAACATGGTATCCTGGAACCAGTGTAAATTTTTGGTAGGTCTAAACATCAAGTTCTTGGTTATTCATAAATTAAGGAAGATAAACATATCAGTGATACCTCTATAATATCGGGGGAAACTTTATCTAATGCAAATATAAACATAAAGAGCATAAGGATTCCTTATGATGACATTGCTACCAACACTATAAATAGCCATATCATGAATCTTCATCCACACATATTTCAACCCTCTAATTGGGAATAACAAGAAGAGAGAAAATTATATCAAAGAAAAGAGGAAATCATTGAAGCAAAAGAATTGGCAAAGAAAAATGGACAAATAAAATAAAAATGGATACCAAAAAAAAAGAAAGAAAAACATCTCTATCAAACTCCATTCCACAAAGAAACTATTGGGTAAAATAAAAAGGGAAGTTCATCCATCAAAACAATCCAACGACCTAAAATAAAGCTTCACGAGTGATCTACAAGGTATATCAAGAAGTTGGTCCCAATCAAATTTCCATATCCACCCATCATTTCTCATCATCCCAAGTTTGGAGAGTCAAAAATTCTAAACTATGGACCAATCCATTATAATCTCAACACATTTTACCACCCATGATATCCAAATCTTGCATTGACCATGTGTTGACTACAAATCTTTATCATAAGGACTCTAAAGGCACCCTATCATGATGTGCACACCAAGGTAAGTTTGACTTTTGTATCAACAAAGAAGACAAGAATTATTATGGGTTACACTCAAGCACCTGCATCTTAGAAAAACAACTCTCCAAGTAGGATATCATTGGCACATATGACAACAACAAAACTAATATTAGAACCATCAATATGTACAAATCAACACCACTAGATGGTTCAACATGAGTAAAAATTATCACCATGCTGAAACCTGGTAAAGAGGCATCTTGTGTGACATCAAGAAAAAAGAAAAAAAGAAAAAAAATAAAGAAAATAATCAAAGAGAAAAACTAATCCTATAGTGAAAACCACTATGATGGCACTTTGGACAAGTATCATGATGAAAACCTGGAAAATAAGTGGCATCTATAGAATCAAGCATCTACATGCACCATTTTAGGTGGAAGCATCTTAGCTTATCCATAATAAATCCAATCTAGTTTTATCGAAATCCAAATTATCTTGATCTTGACAAATGTTTAGTGTACACTTTAAACTTGCTTATGGAAAACATCTTGACATGGGTCACTATCATTGATCCTATCCTATCCAACACTATCTGAGCCATGAGGCATCATCCAAAGGGGATACTCTATCCAAACATGTTGTCCTATCACAAGATAATCCATCACCTACATTGCTATAAATTAGGGGAAAGTACTTACATCTTTCTTTAGAATAAATCTTGATCTATGTCTTATAACTCAGTGTGATCTAAGCATTGTCCCAACAACCAGGTGTACCACTAATGGACTACTAGGGTAACCTTAAAAAAAAATCATCCCAACAACAAGGCATACCACCAACGCACTACCATGGTGACCTTTAAAAACAATTAATCCCAACAACAAGGTGTACCACCAATGCACTACTAGGGTAACCTTCAAAACTATCAAAAATTAAAAACATCTAGAAAAAAATAAAAATCAAAACAACAAATTTGGATTATTCCTTCACTCAAAATTCTAATATATCAACATTTACTTGAACCTCACGGCTAGTTCAACTAGATTTCTCACAATATATCCTCTAGAAACAAAATTGGAATATCAATCCAAGTTATCAATGTTGTATTCCTAAATACATGTTATTCTTTGAGTCACACCAGGTCAAACTATGTGGTCTTTATGTGTACAATGTAGACAAGGGTTATTAGCCCCCAAGGCCTTAGGTCAATCCTCTTAGGTATCTACCATGCTTTCTTCAAACTTAGTCAAAAAATATAAAATCCAAAAGCATTTGAAAAATATCAAAACTCCTCTTCATCATTTCCTATCCACAATAAAGCAATCGTCATCCTCACCCTTTGAAAAAATAAACAAACAAAAAGAGAAAATATCAAAAGCTAGAAATTTTAAGAAAAACAATAAAAAATCTTTGATTACAAACAAACAAAAATAATGCCAAAGTATTAACTACCTATCTTTTGATAATTCACCAACAACATCCTGAGATATGTCTTAATGGATATGTTCCTATGATAGACATGATCAACACTAAATAATAGCCCCAACCCAAACAAATATGGAAAGTGATACTATAACATTGTTTTTATCTTTTTATAGTCTTATCCTTATGGTTTATTTTATTGAATCATTCCCAAGATCTCTCAAGGATGTCCATAAGGATTTAGAGAAGAATGAATGGGGGTAATTGAGTGTAATTTCAGTTTTTCGTTTGTAAGATATTTTTTTAATACTACCAAAATGAATACTTTCTTTGTATGATGTATGGATTTTTTTTTGAGATAACTCATGTAGCAGTTGCATGTTAGGTATTCCATACCTCTCTGTGTAACTGGTCCAAATTTTTTTAACACAACTCAACCATATACTGATCTTACAAGGTTTTTGTATGTTTGATATGAGAATAATTATTCTTTTTATGTCAATTCAAAGTCCACACAATGGATACAAATTCACCTTGGTCATTAATAACTTGGTGCATCATGTCTATTTTCTACATTAATAAGGGTTGTTAAAGATACGAAGCCTCTAAGAAAGGAAAAGAAAAATTCATCAAAGACTAACAACATCAATTTTCTTCTAAATCTTACTGACATTTTCTTATATTAAACACTTCTTATGTTAGTCCTTGCACTTAAATGCATCACAACAGCTTATAAATTTTTTTGGTTCATTATCCAAAATTTTCACCAAATTTCTTGAGGGGGCGTCATGCTATCCCATCTAGGGCATAGTGGGGGAACTCTGGGGCATACTAGGGAAACTTTAAAGTAGGAATTTTTTATTTTTCCTTGACACAATGCTCAAAAATTCATTGTATCAAAGAGGGACATAATTTAGATACCTTAAACTGTCCCGACTGACAAACAACACTAACTTTCACCCTTCTTCCCTAAATGATTAAATAATACATTATTATTTAAGTATTATCATTTTATCATATTTGTCTATTAATTAAGTGATTTAAAATTATTTAATTAATTCACTTTTTCGTCATTTTCGACCAATTAAATAAATTACATTTATTTAATAAGTCATAATCTAACTTTATTCTTCCTAATTAATTAAATAAGATCAATCAATTAATTATGTCGATAATTTACTTTATTACCCTAAGTCAATTTAATTATGTCACTTTCCCCCAAATTTGAATGATTTAAACTATTTGATTTAATTGTGTTTCCATTTCATTTATATAATTTTTCTCTTTATATTATGTTTATGTTAAATGTGTCTTCATCATGTATGATTCTTATTTGTCATGCTACACATCTCATACATGTGTGTTCCTTTATCCTTATGTTATCTTGCAAAAAAATCTTGAATATTAAGGGTTAGCACATCCCATAGATTCAATGTCATCCTATCTCTTCAATATTTTGATAATTTGACCCCTATTGACATATTCTTAATTTAGTGTGAGCCTAAGCATAAGTTCATACTCTCACTAAAGTGGGGGCTAAATGTAGGATAAAAAATTGTCACCTTTATCAATTTCACACTAGGTTTACCTCCCCATATGTTCTTGGACCTAATTATGCATTAATTACACATTTTATAAATATTCTTGCAAAATAAAACTATGCATTTAATATTTTTCCCTTGACACTTTTGGTCCCCAAAAAAGGTGGGTCTAGTCTAGGTTGCACTATGCCCTAGACCACCTAATTTCACCCCAAATTTAAATATTTCACCTTCAATAATTTATTATTTAATTTCTAATTTTAGATGTCAGCTATCAAGATTTAATTTTAGGAAATTTTATTAATTGTATATAAATAAATAGTATTTTTACCATTTGAATCGAATAGACAATGGGGAGAAAAATAATTATATTTCAAAACTCAATCAAGGGTAGACAAGGGAAGATTTAGTAGCATTATTACAATACCCTCATCAATAAAGTTTAATTTTTCAAGACATCAAAGAGAATGAAGAAATTTATGTTCAAGGAGATATTATGATCAATCAATTCAAATTATGAAGATGTATTGAGTTATCCTCTAAATGTTAGTTGTAGTGATCCATTGTGTTATGAGACGACCTTTTGCAGGGTCATCAAGCATTTGAGGAATCCATCAATCAATTTTTTGTGGAAACTTGCATGACATCTATTCATCAAGGGTTTTCACATCAAGGTTACATTAACATTTCTCAATTATTAATTTTAGCATATTATTCTTGTTTTAGCCTCTACTCGACCTAGGGTATGCTCTCTTGATCATTATCAATCACTATTATGGAGGTAGAAATACCAACATAGGTTTTTATTAGGCAAGCCCCTGTACAACACAACATTTCCCTTATTTTCATGTATGTAGGTGAGATTTAGAGGATTCAACATGTGACAGTCCAGGGAAGTAGTGTAGATCTTAATCAACATCTCACACATTTTAGATCCAAAAAAGAACCAAGCCAATCTGGGTTGCATTCTACCCTTGTCCTCACAAATCAAGATCAAATTTATAATACAAGCTCTTCCCCATGTCTCAGTCTCAAATGTCAATTAGGTTTGTCAAATGACACATTAAATTTATCATTCACATAACTCAAAAACAAAAATTAATACTAAGATATTGGCTTTCCATTATGGGAGCAAGTTAATCATCAAACCCTAGTCAACTTATTTTTAATATTGAGTAAAGTAAAAAGGAGATAATATTAGTTATCTTAATTGGATCTAGGATCAATTTTCCTAATAAAAAACTATCATTCCTATTAAAAGGTAAAATCCATTCCAATTTGAGTTTTAATGATAAAATAGAATGTAACTATGAAGAATGAAATGTAGCAACTCAACAAAAAAGTATGGACAAATCTTCAACTTTGATACTATAGATAATAAGAACACTAAATTACATATCAATTGCTTCAATAAATTTATGGATATTTATTATAAAGACTTTTAGGTTGGGGTCATAAATACATTACTTTATGGGACCATTTAGACTACTAATAAGATTTACAAGGATATTTCTAAATACTAGACAATCCAAAGGCTTGTATCTTTGAAGATAACCGAATCTCAATCCCAAAACATCATATCTCTTTCACACCTATCGATGCTATTATAAATAATAATAATAATTTTCTTGTTGATGTTATGATAATTATCATTTACATATATCTAAGAACTATAATAACAAGGAAAGATGAGATCGGGGCTCTTAAATGGACCCACAACTTAGAAGGAAGGTTCACAAAACATCGAGAGATTCACCACATACAACAATCCATTTTTATTATAATTAAATATGGACATGTTACTTAGTATAAATGAAAGGTGATGAGAATATTATTGACTATCCACCTATTCATAAACCTTGATATAGAAGAACACAATGACTAAAAAAATAGTTTATATTAAATAGGAATGAATCTTCCCATCATCCACAATTCATATGGATTTTTATTTATTTATTAGAAAAAACATATTTACTAACATTTGTCGAGATTTTACATATCTAACACAACACCTCTAATGCATTATATAAGAAATAATAAAGTTCTTAAAATCTCATTATTTTATTATCTATCTTATCATATTAATTCATATACAAAATAATCTAAGAGAATATATTTAAAAAATAAATGGGTAACATGGTACTATATAAATTTCATAGATACATTCGTGGACTAAAATTATAGTTATCTAATTCAAGAAAAAAGCAAGTCATATAGGTATAATATAGGGGTTTCTTTAAATATGTGGCAATTAACCTCATGGGTGTGATTTCATGAGTTTTATACTCAGGAGTTCAATCAAATCTGAATAAATAAGTAATAAGGTCATAAAAACTACCTTTTAGTAAATTCCTCTTAAACCTATCCTGCATTAATGATATATATAATAATAGGCATTGATTGAAATCAATGATCACCAAAGTTGAGAAGATAGATTTCATTAGAGAGAGAATTTTATATCTTATTAAAATTAATAAACTATATAATGACAAGAACAACTAGATCTACATCCATTATTTAACATACAAAAATATGTCTATGTAAATTTGTAACTACATTTTTTAGATATAAGTTATTTATATCTTTTCTATAATATATATAACTTAAATCTAAGTATTACATGTTCCATATTATAAAATTTGTATTACATATAAACTTTAATAAATTATAAAATTTGTATTCCTTTCTCTCATGTTATATATGTTAATGTATAAAAATGAAAAAAATTTAAAAAAATTATAAATCTACTTGTATTTTGGTTAACAATATTTACAATGTAACCTACTATTTTTCCTTATCAATTAAGAACTTGACTCTAAAGAATATCTAACCTAGCCCTATCAAATATAACTCCCAAATCCTCAAATCTACAAAGAAGAAAATCCTATAATACTCTTCATAAAGAGGAAATAAGTGTTAATTACCATATAAAATTCAGGGATTAACAAATACCATAAATAATAGATCAATAAAATAGAAAAAATAATATATTTTTAGATCATAAATATTAAAAAAATAACATTATTAAACATCAACACTAACTTCATGATACCATCTAAAAAATTGTCATATAATAGATGCACTATCAAACTTACAAGTATGCATTATGTAGGAAATGATACCTTAGCATGTTCATCCATTCATAAAAACAAAAATTATTTTTAAAATATGTTTTAGTGATAAATAAATATATCAATTTTCCACATCTAGCAATATAGACCTCGATGAAAAACCAAACATATTAAAAATTCTCACTGAAATGGAAGGGATGGTTTATTACATAAATTAATCTAATATTACAAGTAATTTATGATCATGGAAGAAAATAATAATATAATGATCTTTCAATTAGCTTCCCACAAGATATCAAAAAAATAGAAAAATCCTTTCCACATAGAATTATATATTTTCATATCTTAATAGTTTATAGATTACATACACAAGTGAAGCATTACAACTACAATGTAGGTATAATTCATTTTAAACATGTATTACAATACAAGATCAAATATGATCCATACAAAAAGGATCTTAAAATAATTTTTAACAACCTAGCAGAACTCCTCAAACAAAGTATAAACACTTTAGACATGGTTCACACTATTGGAACTAAAAATGAAGTAGTGGTGTAAAATATTGAATCTAGCACTACCCAAGGTTAAACTAAAATTGAATCAATATACTCACTTTATGGTTAGATTACCAAATAAATGTCACAAGACAAAAAAAATATTAAAGAACCTTTATAAGGAAACATTGAAAATGATAGAATTATTTATTATCCCTAGCTATAGTCATCTCCCATAAATGAATACAATATTGAGGATCTCCTCGATATAGAATTTTCCACATTCTTTCTCAATTAGAACACACTAAAATTTCATACCCCAATATGGGGAAGTACAACTGCATCAATATTCATCACACTTAATGAGATTCCATGTCAATATGTTTGAAATATGTCTAAAATATCAATATTTTATCTTAAATCCTACTATATGACATTATATCTAAGAAATTGTTATAATTATTATAGAGTAAAAGATAAAAATATCATACCAATCACTATTGATTTTTCTTGTGTTTGCATTAAATATACCTAATACACAATTGACTAAGAGAATAATATATTTTGGATCTTCCTTATGAGGTACAAAATCATATTGGATAAATATTCATAATGAGATATCAAATAGGACCACTCACTCTATTCTTGATATTAAGTTTTATGGATATAAAATGGAAAAAAAATGTATAATTATTCTCAACTAACATAAAATATAGAGCTAAAGGAAATAGATGTTCCACCTTTTGGGAGATGGAACTAGGTTTAGGACCTATTTCACTCTCTAGTTCATTAGGAAACCAAGATCCCTCAACCAAGTGACTCAATTGAGTTAAAGGACACACAAGGGGGTGGTTTCCTTAGGTGTGATTAAACGAGGGGTTCACCATTAAATGAAGCTTCAAAAGGGAGAAATACAAAAACTTATGCAAACTCACTATGAAACCTAGAAAATTAAGAACATGAAATTAGATTGATAAAAGAGAACGAAACAGAAAGGTACCTAGAATAATCATGTAGTCAAAACAAGGTCTTAAACCTTGAAATTCTTCTTTTTGAAGTGCATTGGGACTCATACACCAGGCTGGCTGATTTATTCCCAGACTAGGGTTTTTAGGTAGGATCTAGAATCTCCTAGTGACTGATCTAACTCTACAAAAGATTGGTAAAAATGGTGTTTTGGGACTCCTATGCCTAGACTGTTGCAAAGTGTCCCGAAAAAGTGAAAAGTGTCCTAGGAGTAGAATTTTGAACTAAAACTATGCAAGTATTTGAATATGGATTAAATAAGAACTTTCCCACTATTTTCATGTAAATAAGTTGGATATCTTTCTCTAGGCCTGATTTTCCATGAGCCTTGAAAACTTCATATGATTTTTTTTGCAACATTTACAACTTTCCAATTTTGGCACTTTTGAAGGCTTCAAATTCACTTATTCTTCAACCTATAACGCTACAACATACAAAGGGGGGGAAGACATGTTGTTTCTTTAGGGAATGGGGGTTTTCCTTGGTCAAACCCTATTTTGGTAATCAAACCTTAATGATAAATGAAGCATGAATGAAATGAATCATGAAACATAAGATGAATCAATAAAACCTTGCTTTAAATCTTATAGATATGTAAACAAGCATGAAGTGGCCTCAATAGATGTAGATCTTGAGCATGATTTTTGATGAAAGATAATTCCTTTGAGTACTTGAATTTATCTTGAACAATACATCACAACATTACTCAAACCCACATGCATGATGCACGAATCCTTTGACATGATAATGGATCATGATTCCTACAATAATCTTTTTCAAATTTTCATTTTGAATGCTCTTGAAATTATATTGAGAAGCTACTCTTGATTTTTTATGAAGATCTAGATTGTTAGGAGAAATTATGTGAATAACCTTGTATTTATACTTGTTTATGCTAAATTTATTGAAATTAAAACACTACAAGCCAACATCAGATCTAGGATAATAAAATCCCACCAAGAATTTGATTTAAAATAGGTACAAGTTAAAGTAAGACTCATATGCTAGTTGGGGCATATGAGTCCTAGTGGCTAAAACCTAGGACATATATTTCTAGGAGTGTCTTGTTCAATGTGCAATTTGAAATAAGGTCTCAAGACCTAGGTGGGACCCATATGCCCAAGGTGGTGTATGAGTATGAGATCACCAAATCTTGAAAACATAACCAGAAACATTGAATTATTATTTGTCATTTGTTAAATGTCGCGATTATCCTTGGAAAGATGCATTTAATTAGGCTTTTGGATGTAAAATAGGACCAATTAGAGCATAAAGAAGCCAAATTTTAATGAAAAGGGCCCAAAACTTAATGTGAATATGTAAAAAATATTACAACACCAAATTAAGACATCACTTAGCTCATTTTATTAATTACCAAATTAAGTGAGGAAAAGGGATACTTTTTACATCAATACATTTAGCCCCCACTTTTGTGAGAGGATGACCTTATGTATAACTCACACTAAAGTAGATGAATTTGTATCAAGAGGGGTCCATGTGTACCAATTTGGATGGTATAGAATGACAAAGATCAAGGGGGGTGGTCAAGCCCCCATAATACAAGATCCTACGTCAAACCAACATAAGCACAAAATGACATGCATGAGTTGTATGATATACAACATCAAGTTACACAAACATACAATGTCAATGAATTAAAGCATAAATAAAAGGATAAAAAGAGGGTCGATGAAGCATTGATAGTTTGTCTAACACGATGTGGACCAACTCTAAGCTATTTGTCCAAAAAAAAATTACAAGTGGAACATAGTATCCACTATGCAAACCAAACACACGCTCACAAGGGCTAGTTAAACCTCAGTCCATCCACTAGGTGAGCCCCCAAAGAGGTGAGACACATAGGCATGTAGCTAGTATGCACTCACACACACAAGCAAGTGGCTATGGGAAAGTCATGCCTAAATTTGCCTCCCATATGTACTAAACATACCAAAGCTATACCTCCTGATAACTTTAATATGATTCCACAAAATGAAACTTCGAGCTTATGAACAACATGCTAGTAAATACTTGTTGAAAGGGACTTTTCTTAGTTTATGTAAGGTATTTTCTTAGGGAACATCATGCCTAATGTCTCTAAGAGAGGAAAAATCAAAGAAATGTCATGCTCTCAGAGGATATCAAACCCAATAACACCACCAAGAAAAGGATGCATCATAAGAAGAAAGAAAAACACACAAAGAAATATGAGCATCGATGTATGCCCCCAGTTTACAGTAATTTCTAACACCATTGTTGCGATCAATCCACTTTAAAGTAGAAGAAGACATGAGACCTTATTCGGAAAGCCATATGAAAATTCATATGTTCTTGAATGAATCTACATCATGAATAAGGGGTTCCCCCCCAAAAAATGCTAAAGATAACATAGAAAGAAGAGTACATCACATGCGAGCCAACTTAAAGCACATTTTCTTAATCACAAGCTTTCTCTTATATATACCTAGAAGGTGGTCAACTAGCCAAAAGATACAACGACAAGTGCCATACAAGGACAAGGCTACCTAACTCCTTTCCCCCACTTAGTGCAAGACAAGGGTGAGCCAAGATCATTGATGAGAAACATGAAAATCAATATCAATTAGTGGAACAAGGTGCTTCAACACAAGGAAGAGCACCACAATCCTTAACATGTTGAATTTAATTACTCAAAGCCTTACATTCATTAGTAGAATGAAAATTAACTTTATGATATGCACAAAATGAACTCTTGTAGTAAAATTTCTTTCATGTTACTGTAGGGAGAGATATCAAAAAATCTTGGAGGAGTCTCAACAAGATCCTCTCTTGATCAATAGAAGATGATGTTCCTTTACTTTTTGAAAAGGATATCTTTTGATTAGTATTGTTGAAATGCATAAGAAAATTGAGAGGGGGGTGAATTAGTTGTATCTAATCACATTCACCACATATATTAAACAATTCCACATTCACTTTAATCTATTATTAAGTGTAAGCATGAGGTGTAGATAACAGAAATAAAATACAAGAAACACCAAATTTACATGGAAAACCCTATAAGGGAAAATCCACAGTGAGGATTAACTCACAATATAAGTGTAATTGAAAAATTGGATACAAAGAGGCTCACTACCAAAGGGCTCACTACCCAAGATAGGACTCACTTTCTAGATAGGACTCACTATCCAAATGGGAGGCTCACTACCTATGGGTACAAAAACATATATATAAAGAAGAATGTTACATAAAGAACATTATCTCAATGCAATAGGAGATCCACCATTGCAACTTGTAAACATCTGCAGCCTTAATCAGATAATTGGAAACAACATTAGCTAACTACTTTTAGGATTCTAACACATTGAAGTTATCATTGCTTCAGTTCACTTTCACACAATATTTTGCATCAACTTCAATTCTCACACTTGTGGCATACAATCCATAACCTCTTGACTTGTATTTATACCATCTTCAAACTTAGAAACTTTTTTTAAGGTCATCTACACACTCTTCATTTTACAAATTCAAATTAGGTCAGTCAATCAACATTCCCATAGTGGATGAGAATGAGAGTAGACCAAATCGATATGTAACCAGGACCCAAAAAAACATCTTGGATCAACCACACACTTCCTTAATTGATACTTATCCTTTTCATAACGTGTAGACACAAGGTTGGCCAAACCTAATGAAAACACCAATGAACTTTGAAGTACACTAGAAAGCATCTTAGATACCTTCAAATTCATCTGTAAGACCTATAATAAACCAGTGGAGCATATACATTTCTCCTAGTCCATAAATAGATAACTCTACTAGACCAGTTCACAAACTGGTGAACACAAATTTCACTCTCCATCAAACTAGAAGCTATAATCTAGAATATATCACCCAAGGATTCCCATAACAACAATAAAGATCTAAACAAGCATAGGATCAACACAAAAGAAATTTAGAGCACATTATGAACACACACATAATTTTGTCTTCACTATTTATTAATTTTATCAGAAGCACTTGGTAACTCATCATATCAGCACACCTACAACACCATAAAAATAGCTCTAGGTACTCCCAACATCTCTATAGTATCTCAACTATACATGCACCACCTACAATCAATTGTTTCCTTTCATTGCAACAACTTGTACTATGTTGACATCAATGGAAACATTAATGAAAACACCACCATACTCATTCATACTTGCACCAATCTCCCCCTTTGTCATTGATGGGAACATGTGATGTGAAAAAACACCAAATAAAACATACACTCTTTTTTTTTGTATTAGACAACCTACACAACATTCCTGCACTTTCTCCTCAAAAATATCCTCTCTCTCCCTTTCAACTTTTTAGATATAGATAGACTTTTTCAAATGACTCTCTCTCCCCCTTTGACATTAATGGAAATAAATTTTTTTACATGATTCTTAAGCCATATAAAATTATGGCCATCCCCCCTTAGGAGTGTACCCATGAACACACACATTTCATACAACAACAATGATACTTCCTACTCCCCCTAAGGAGTAGACCCCAATCACTAGTTGAGACAAATGATGAATTTGTAGATCCACTGGACTGATGCAACTCTATGTGAACCTAGTTCAAAGAAGGAGGGACAATAACCCCCAACTTCTCCCAGAGATAATCAAAATTATACTTAGGAAGAGACTTAGTAAATATATCATCAATCTGATCCTTTGTAGGCACATATTCAAGCCTGTCTTGATTCTCCAATACCTTCTCTATTAAGAAATGATATATGATAAATATATTTTTTTTCCTTGAATGCATTACTGAATTCTTTCAAATATTTATTGAACTTGTATTACCATAGAAGATAGGGATAGGATCATCACATATCACTCCTATATCCTTTAATGTCTATTTCATTCATAGTACCTGTGTGTAGCAATATTTTTTTACTATGTACTCAGCTTCTACAATGGATAAAGAGATTGAATTATATTTCTTGCTTAGCCATGAAACCAACATGCATCCAAGAAATAATGCACCACCATTTGTACTCTTCCAGTCATCTACACAACTAAACCAATCTACATGAGTCTAAGAATTTAAGGTAAAATCAATATCCTTAGGATACCACAAACCATAATTTGGAGTCCCTTTTAGATATCCGCATATCCTTTTCACAGCTATAACATGTGTTTCTTTTGGTTCTTCTTGAAATCTGGCAACCAAACATACTACATGCATGCTATTTAGTCTAGTAGCAGTAAGATATAACAGTCCATAAATCATAGATCTATACTTTCTCTAATCAACTTTAGGAGATTCATCATCCTTACTTAGTTTTCATCTAGTCACCATAGGGGTACAAACTAGTTTGGAATCATCCATTCCAAAATTATTTGGTAATTATTTAACATACTTTGATTTTGAAATGAATATTCCCTTATTATTTTGATTCACTTGAAGTCCAAGGAATAAATTCAACTCACCAATCATAGACATTTCAAATTCTTTTTGTATATCCTCTACAAATTTTTTGCACATACCCTCATTTCCTCCAAAGATAATATCATCAACATACACTACTACTATCAATATTTTATTTCCTTCAATCTTGAAGTAAATATTATTGTTTGTGGAGCCATTGTTGAACCTTTGTTGAGTCAAATACCTATCCAACCTTGCATACCATGCTCTGGGAGCCTATTTTATTCCATATAGTTCCTTTTTCAACTTACAAACAATATCTAGTTGATCTAATAACTGAAATCCCTCTAGTTGTTCCATGTAGACCTCTTCTTCTAATTATTCATTTAGGAATGTAGACTTAACATCCATTTGGTATACCTTGAAATCTTTGTAAGCTGAAAATGCTAGAAACATCGGAATAGCCTCCATTCTTGCCAATGGGGAAAATATCTCCTCAAATTCTATTCTTTCAACCTTTGAATAAGCTTTTCACATAAGCCTTTCTTTGTTTCTTACTACTTCACCCTTCTCATTAAGTTTATTCTTGAATACCCATTTTGTACCAATTATATTCTTGTTTACCGGACTAGGAACCAAGTCCCATGTCTGAATTTTTTCTATTTGATGTAATTCCTTTTTCATGGCTCTAACCCAATTTTCATCTTTGCATGCTTCACACACTATTTTAGGTTCTATCCTGAAAAGTAGATATAAATTTACCTCACCTACTACCACTTTTCTTCTTGTTGTTACACCTTTGCCTTTGTCTCCAATTATCTGTTCTTCTAGATGATTTTTCTGTACATATTTTGAAGCCTTAGAAGCAGGTTCCAAAGCCTCTTCTTCTTCCTTATCCTTCTCTTTCTCTTTTACACAAACAACTTCATCTAGTTCATCTTCACTTATTTCAACTGAACTATGCATATTTTGATCAACTTTTACATTCGCACTTTCAACAATCGTTCTCAATATTTTATTGTAGCATCTATATGATTTTATTTTGGTTACATATGCAAAAAATACCTTTATCACATCTTGCATCAAACTTTCCTATATTTTCATCATCTCTTTTGATATAACATTTTCTTCCAAACACCTTAAAGAACTTAACAGTAGGAATTTTTTCATACCATAGTTCATAAGGATTCTTTGTGTTGTTACCTTTAATCTAAAATCTATTAAGAGTATATACATGAGTGTGAATTACTTCTCTCTAATATACCTCAAGAACATTTTCCTCACTCATCATAGTCCTTACAACCTCTTGAACTATCTGGTTCTTCCTTTAAAAAAGTCTAGTCTATTGAGGAGTTCTAGGAGAAGAAAGATGCCTTTTTATACCATGCTCTTCACAAAACACATTAAACTCATTAGAGGTGAATTTTCCACCTCTATCAAACCTTAAACATTTTATTTTCAGGTTCACTTCATTCTCTACCATAGATTTGAACACTTTGAATCTATTTAGAGCTTGAGCTTTCTCCCTAAGAAAATTGACCCATGTCATTCTAGTGTAATCATCAATTAAAAGCATGAAATACCTATCACCATTAAGACTTCTTGTTCTTATGGGATCACAAAGGTCTGTATGAATCAATTCCAAAATTCTGGTAATTGATTGTTCTTTTCCTTTAAAAATACACCTTGTTTGTTTTCCCAACTGATAACTTTTGTAAATAGTATTTGATAAGCTTTTTGATTATTGGAAAATACCTAATAGCTTCTCTTGAACTAATCCTAATTAGGTTTTCCAAGTTTACATGTCCCATCCTCTGGTACCATAGCCAACTTTCATTTACTTGAGACATAAAACACTGACCAACACCCTTAAGCTGATACATGTTTCCATATGTTCTTCTTCCTGCAACTACCATAGTTTTGGACTCTTTATTGATCTCAAAAGTACTATCTTGAAACACAAGCTTGAATCATTTGCTACACATTTTCCCAACACTCAAGAGATTATTCCTTAAGCTTTTAACATAATAGACATCATCTGTATTGTGTTTTCCATCAAACTAATTGTTCCTTTTCCAATAATCTTTGCACTAGAATCATATCCAAACATGACTAATCCTCCATCATACTTTTCAAGTTTAGTAAACTTACTCTTGTCTCTAGTCATATAATTTGAGCAGCCACTATCAATTACCCAATATTCTTCATCTTGTCTAGAATGAAAGGCAGTAACCAAAGTACCTACCATCTCTTCCTTCTTGTTTTCCACACCACATTCCCTTGCACATCTTTCATGGTTAGAAGACACTAATTTATTCTCTAAGGATAGAAACAAGCATTCATCTTTATCAGCCTTAATATTAGATTCATCATCAGAAATTCTAGCATCTTCTCTAACATAATATAATTTCTTGAAATTTTTGTCTTTATTGCAATTGCTTTTCTTGTGTATGGCTCTATTTGGACATCTTGAAGAATATGACCAATATTTCCACAACTAAAAAATTTAAAAGTTAGTTCATACCTTTGTACTTGCAGGTACCTTTCTTCACCTTCTTGTAAAATTTACTTCCAACTCCTTTGAATCTTCACTATCCAGATCATCTTCTGACTTTATGGCTTTGAAGGTTGTTTCTATTTTCTCCTTTTATTTTCCAAACTTCCTCATTTCAAATGTAGTCAAGGTTCCAAATAAATATTCCTTATTGAATTTCTTTGGATCATAAACTTCCTCAATGGATAAGACCTTGTCACTATAGCTCTTTGATAGAGTCATCATAATATTCTCCATTACATCTTCATCTATCAGAATACCTCCTTGATTTTTGAATTCATTTGCTACAATTTCAACCCTCTGAAAGTAGCTTGCAATTCCCTCACCTTATTACATTTTAAAGTTCTCATATCTATGCTTAGCTGTTAACTTCTTTGATAATTTGACTCTATCATTTCCTTCATAGATATCCTTCAACTTTTCCCAAATTTCATAAGGAGTGCCTAATGAAATAAATTTTGTTAGCTCAGTATTAGATAAAGCACTATAGATTGCATACCTTGATTTTTAATTTTCTTCATAGGAATAAATCTCATCTGTAGAACAAGGACCACTTTCTAGCTCAACATATTTTGTCTCAACAACTTTCCAAGTCTTATAGCCAAGAGATATCAGGCAACCTCTCATCTACACTTTCTAGAAACTGTAGTCAGATCCATCAAACACAGGGATTGTAAATTTGTGTGCAATTGGATCTACCTTAAGTAGTTAAGCTCTTTTTGAGGAATCAAAGCTCTGATACCAATTGCTGAAATGCACTAGACAACTAAGAGGGGGGTGAATCAGTTGTATCTAATCACATTCACCACATATATTAAACAATTCCACATTCACTTTAATCTGTTCTTAAGTATAAGCATGAAGTGTAGATAAAAAAAGAAAACACAAGAAACACCAGATTTACATTGAAAACCCTATAAGGGAAAAACCATGGTGATAATTAAATCACAATATAATAGTAATTACAAAACTGGATACAAAGAGGCTCACTTCCCAAGATAAGACTCATTGTCTAGATATGACTCACTATTCAAATGGGAGGCTCATTTCCTATAGATACAAAAACATATAAAGAAGAATGTTACATAGAGAACATTATCTCAATGCAATAGGAGATCCACCACAACAACTTATACACATCCATAGCCTTAATCAGAGAATTGCAGACACCATCAGCTCACTACTTTCAGGAGTCTAACACATTGAAGTTCTTGCTACCTTAGTTCACTTTTGCACAATATTTCACATCAAATTTTCTTCTCACACATGTGGAATACAATCCATAACCTCTTGACTTATATTTATACCATCTTCAAACTTGAAACTTTCTCCAAGGTTGAATACACACTCTTCATTTTATAAATTCAAATTAGGTCGGTGACTCAACATTCTTGTAGTGGATGAAAATGAGAGTGGACCAAATCAATACTTAACTAGGACCCAAAACAACATCTTGGATCAACCACATTCTTAATTAATTGATACTTATCCTTCACATAACATGTAGACACCAGGTCCACCAAACATAATGAAAACACCGATGAAATTTGAAGTATACACATAAAAAAAAAGAAGATACAATGTAGACCACATAACACACTTCATCATACACTGAAACATATCTTAGATACCTTCAAATTCATCTGTAAGACCTGAAACAAACCAGCGGAGGAGATAAATTTCTCCCAATCCATAGACAAACAACTCTGCCAGACCAGTTCACAAACCGATGAACACAACTTTCACTCTCTATCAAAATAGAAGCTATAATCTAGGATATATCACCCAAGGATGCCCATAAACAACACTACAGATCTGCACAAGCATAGGACCAAGCTTGAAGAAATGTAAAGCACATTACTGGAGCACATTCAGAACACACACATAATTATGTCTTCACTATTTATTAATTTTCTCAAAATCACCTGGTAACTCATCATATCAGCACACCTACAATACCATAAAGATAGCTCCATGTAATCACAACATCTCTACATTATCTCAACTATACATGCACCACCTACAATAACTTGTTTCCTTTCACTGCAACAACCTCGACTCTGTTGACATCAATGACAACACCACCATACTCATTCATACTTGCAACAATATAATCCACATCATTCAAAATATTTCATCATGTGCAAGTTACATAACAATATACCTTTAGGTATACTATTATATTCAACCATTTTTAGGCTCATCTAGAACTTCTAGGTGCCTCAAAATTGACTTTGAATATTTCTAAAGCTAATTTTAAATTAAAACATTAATATGTCACAAATAACAAATGGAGTTGAGTGATTTATTCACCATTATGAATCTCCATGTATGATTTCATTACCATACATGCACAACTTCAAACTTACTAAAAATAGTAACCCTACTATTTTTATCCCACAAAAACTAACAAAAAATAAAATAAACAATTTTTAGGGGGATGGAATATTGATGTTACACCCTAGATGATCTTGCACCACAATCCATACTTGTAGAATATGTGAGCAACAACCCACTGGAGACACCAATCCCCATAAATGATCACCAGCTTAATAAGAGACATTGATCTATTATTTTTATAGGAACCAACCTCCAAATTATTCAAAGGATGATATTGTCTTTACAAAGATATAATTATAGATGCACTTTCTTTCACACCTCTTCCCTTTCCTTCAAAATTCTTCTTGATTATGAGATGAAAAAACTTCCTTCACAAATTTCCTCTCAAATAATGCAATACTTTACTTTATAATTTTTCTTGAAGTTCTGGTCTAATTTCACTTACAAATTTCCCCTAAATTATGCATCATATATTTGTTCCTTTATAACATTAAAATTCTCTTCATATATTAATACATATCTAATTTACTATTCATATTATATTCTCTAGATTTTCCTGAATATCTTCTTATTCACTTCTTTCTAGATTGCTATTTGTTCTACATTTCACATTCATTCTCTTTTTATATCTTTATCTGTATATGAAAGAATGCATCTTTTAGAAGAGAAATATCCTTCTAAAAGGATATGTCCTTTTTTTAAAACTAATTCCCAAATCAAGCACTACCTTCTAAACTTAATGAATGCCCTTTTAAAACATAAACCACTGATTTTGGAGTAATTATCTCTAACTTGGAAGATGAACACTTTTATGATAATGTCCATGAACTTTGTAATATCTTTATTGCCATCCTTTGTATTTTACTATCATTAATTATTCAATATTAATTGTTGGCACTTATTATAATATAATATTTAGCATTGTTTATTTTGTCTTCTTAATCATTTTTGCCTTTATATATGAATCACTACTCTTCTACATAAATATATTCAATTCTACTTATTTTTAATTATTTCATATGGAATATGTATTAGTTAGGTTGACTTTGGCGAATTAAAAATTAAAAATTTATTCCTTTTACTTGGATGTTAACAAGGAATTCAACCTCATTTACATATTTAGTTTCACCACTATACTTGGGTTGGGTAGTTTAATGTATATTTTTCTTATTTTTAAGAAATTTGGCTAGAATAGATAGTCTACCTTGTATATAATTAAGGTGGTAATATGAATAGGTCAGCTAGCATTAACAAGGAGTTTAAGAACTCCCATGTGTTGATATCTTCACACACCTTAATATAGGTGATTAATAAATGCATGACTTAGTATTAGGCATCAATAATGGTTGTTTAGTATAGAGTTCATCCCCTTCATAAATGGTGAACACTTGAAAACATTAAATAATCCTCCATTTGAGTGCTAATATAAGGACGTCGACCAAAATTCTTGATTAATGATTAGTGGCCTTTGGCCAATCTGTTTGACATCCATAAATCTATGCTACAATCCCATCTATTGACTTTGACATCAATTAAAAATTACAAAAGTATCGACTAAGCACCTTTGACATCAATGGAAATATTTCTAATGCATAATAAACCTCCATATTTACATGAAATTATACTTGAAATCATAAACATAAACAAAATATCTTGAGAAGATCAGCGCTATCCCTTAAATTTAAATGTGCCAAACTATACATTTTCACCCAAACAAACTAAAAATAATCATAATTATAGACCACTATAATGATCATTCCTTAAAGTAACAAAGAAAATATTACTTGATTTCCTACATAAGAAATATGCTTCAAAGTAGACTAGCACATAAACCAAGCCCATTCCTTTTTGTTACTCCTACAAGAAATTAAGAAGACATGAAACACATAAGATATATCCATACTAATGAAATGAGCTTCATTGGGTCAAATATACTACTATGTGAGGCATATCCCCACCAACCACAACTTTGCATCAAGTGTATATTGATAAATTTGTGTAAGTGGCCTTGATTACCTATCACATATTATGGATAAACCTATTTATGAATCTATAATGGTGTAACTTTTCACCCCTTGAAATTCCACATTTACATACCTCCCACCTTAGAGAATTAAGTCTAATAATGCAATTCCATTCTCTTCATCCATTTCTCATCCATTTGGCAGCCTATTTTCATGTTGGTGGGGGATATTCTGTTTCCGATGCTAGTGTGGAATGTAGACATCTCCATGGTGTGCTACCATCCTGACATGATTTTTTGCCTTTGGAACCCACAAAGGCTCTACACTCATCCATTGGAAGTTAAGTGTAATGTCTCCTGTGCTTAAGACTGAATTTGAATGACTCTTTTTCCTTCATTTTCACCTTCAAATGACTCTCTTCCATTCTTTCACACTCTATTGAAATCTATCTTTATCTCTCTTGCTTCATTCTTGGTCTTCTACACTCTTCTCACAATATTCTCAAGTTATACCACCTCGATTGAAGCTACAATTTGGTATTTAGTTGGATCACTCCCCTCATTGCAACCACGTTGGTCTTTGAAAGCTTATGAGCTTACTCCTTCTACCATTTTCCTTGAGTGCACATGGTTGAAGGAGATATCACTATATCTTCTTTTTATCTTGCATTATCATTTTAATATTGTAGCATATTGTTACTCAATGTATTGTTTAGTATTTCCATTCTATAGCTTATTTATCCTGTTTTTCCAATTGTTGCTATCTTAGCTATCCTTAGAGGTGGAAACTCCAAAGTGGGGAATTGACTATGATATTCATGTAAGCATAGACCCAATATTTTCTTGTTCTTGTGTGTGAAAATTGCTCACTGAGTGAGGACATTGAAGATATCAACTTATGGGTAGGAAGGCGTGCTTTCCTCACCCTTCTTTATCAATTCATAGTTATATTTAGTTAAAGTATTCTTCTTGTTATGCTATAATTATAATCCTTTCTATTTCTATTATTACATCACATTGTATCTATTAGGTTGTTATAGGTTTTCCTAAGGTTTTGATTTTACTTTATGCTTCTTGTTTGTACAGATGTCAACACCCCACTAAGATGCTAGTGCACTGTGTTGTCATTTGTGTCCCATGCTATAATCCTCTGGTAGGGACCTACCTAGGTTACAGTCTGGACTCTGGAAACTTGCTCACTTGACTTCCTAAATGATTCATGGTTGTTAAAGGAATACAACAACTTGTTCATTCTTCCTTTTAGCCCCTAAACTATAAACTCCCTTGAAATAATTTTATTAGATTCAAGTAGATTAGGGTAGCCTATTGTTCTATATGCTTTGGTGACCTGGGGTCCTAAGTAGTATGTCCCCATCCTCTAAATTTTGGTGAACCCATCATGAACCTCACAATATCTACTTCTTTGTGTCGATATTCCTTATCTTGTGTCTTTCATAGGTTGTGGTCTTGTGTGTTTTGACACTTTATGAGTTTGAAAACTCAACCTACAACTTCCAGATACATTGTTAGAAGGAGTGTGCAACTGCGACACTTAGAAATGGATTTATTAAAGTTCACTACCAGTTATACTTCTTAGGAGATGGTTTTGGGGGATTAGATGAGTTTCTTCTATGAAACCACTCATATTCCTACTCCTCCTATTTCCCCTACAACCCCACCTCTAAATGAGGATGATGCTGTCACTATTCCCATAGAACATCTCCTTACTTTGGATATGAGGCTTTTAGATCTCAAGAATCATTTGGGGAAGTATAAAAACATAGATAGAGCCAGTAGATTTATTAATGAAATAATATATATGCTAGATTTGATCAAACATACATAGAGTTTCTCCATGGCCTTATCGACTTAACGAAATAATATGTCCCCTCATATAACACTAGGTTGGGTGTTATGTGAGGAGCTATGATTGATGGCTATGATAGATAGTTTTTCATCTCAATGCCCACATAATCAAGATGCATGGTTGATACAAGCCCCTCCACCAACATCTCCTCTCCTATTAATGTCTCCTCTCCTATCAACATCATTATGAATGGCTGATATAGGCCCCTCCATCAACTGCCTCATCTCCTCTCCTATCAACATCAATATGAATGGTTGATACAAGCCCCTCCATAAACCGCCCCCTACTATGAAAGCAAGTAGAATACCCCTAGGATTCAATATCCTTCCTAGGGTAAATACTAGTTTTGGTGGTGGGATCTCTAGTGGAATGGGAGTAGGTGGTTTTGGCATGTCTAGAAATCATGATGATGTATCCAATAGTGGTTCTGGTTGTGGTTGCAATGGTAACTCCACTGGTCCTATTTCATCATCTAACCCTGTTGTGAATGCTTTGCTACAAAATATGGACCAAATATAGAATAAGTTGGTAAATTTTTCCCAAGCCTCTACTAAGCCCATCTTCCAACCTTTCTTTTGATATAGTTCTTTGTCAATGGAAATTCTAAATACTCTATCCCCCAAGGGTTAGAGATTCATATGTTTGAGTAGTACAGTGGTAAAGGAGACCCACAAACACATGTGTTATCCTTCAATGTGATGTGTACAAACTTCTTTCACCATGATGGTTTGATAGCCAAATTATTTTCTCAATCCCAAGGACACAACACTAGAGTGGTATTTTTCTTTTCCTGATAACTTCATATTCTCGCTCGATCATCTTATTTATTAGTTTCTCTAGTAGTCCTAGGCTAGCATCAATTTGAAGATGGTATTTTTAGACCTCGTGCGATGTAAGTAGGGAGAGAATGAGAATGTTACCAATTTCATTGCTTGATATCAATCACTCTTTTCATAGATCTCTTACCCACTACCCAACTTAGATGTGCAGAAGGTGTTAATCAATAGCTTGTAGAGACCTTAGTAGGAATTTTTTTCCTTAATGAATTATCCTTCTTTCGTACATCTGTGCAGAGTATTGTGGGAATATCAATAGATGGTCACTCGGTTTGGGGAATCTTCCTCATGCTCCCATCTAGAAGGAAGGTCTATTATGTTGGTTTAAGGAAAAGGAAAATATATTTTGAATGTAGTTACCGCATCTAGTGACAAGGGCCTCAAGCACAATAGAATATTCACAAAGTTGTCTAAATCTTATTCTTATATTTTGAAGAAACTATTAAAGGATAAGGTTATAACATTGGAATATCCTTGACATCTTAGAGAACCTTAACCCATACTAGTACTATGGAAATGCATTCTTCCAATACCATCATGTCCATAGGCATGATACTAAATAATGTATACACTTGCATCACAATATATAGGATCACATTGACTATGGTACTATTAACATTGATGGTAAAAAGTAGAATATGACCAAATTTGTGGCTAAGAAAAAAAGTGAATTTTAGATTTATACAGACCCATTTCTATCCCTCTCTACAAATTTGATCATTGACCCTTCTGGTGCTTCCCTCAAAGCCTTAGAGTATGTAAATATGGTTTCATTTACTCACATTCCTTCCCCTCAACCTACAATTAGTTCACCAAATATAACGTTTACATCGAGGGATCTTCCTATGAATAAGAAACCCTCTCCTCTATATTTTCCCACTCGAATCAATGGAAACATTGTGATGGGATTCCTCATGGATCTCATCAGTCACATGAACATTACTATGGAGGATACTCTTTTGCTAAACTCTCTATAAAGGGAGGAGTATGAAAAAATGAAAACCACGTTATGTTCCCATGATGGTATTTTTCTCGCTCCTTATGGTTATATAACTCTTTCCATTATAGTAGGACCTAGGGTTGTGAATTCTACCTTTGGCTTCATTCTAGAATATGACTTGTTCAAATTGAAGCTAGGAATCCCATTACTAGTTTCCATGAATGGAGTCTCATTCGTTATCCATAAGTGTCTAGAATTCTCTCACAAAGATGTGTTGCATGTCGTGCATAACATTGGATATCGATCGATGGTAGAGCATGGGGATTACTCGCTAGATCCTTTTTGGCCCGCCCCTGTAGGTTCGCTTCCTCCAAGAATAGACATGCTTTATCAAAATTATGTTATGTATAAGACCAAGGGAAAGGTGTATCCATGAATGAACTACCCTATATCATAGCAGCATGCTCCCTCTTCCTCACAAAACGGGAAGGGGAAGTCTACTCGTGCTCATGATCCTTCCTCTTCTTTTGTAGTTTTTTCCTAATTCTTCCTTTTGTCCTACTATGGTGCCTTCAAATTCTACCTCCATGAATCTTATGGGGACTCCAATGGTGCCCACTTAGTGGAAGGCCAAGTATTCGGTGTCTAACCTTCCTTTCTTTCCCATGATGCTTCAATCCATTATCCATAGTAAGGGGAAGGGGCCTGATGGAGTCACCTCTACATCTCCACCTCCACGGCCTCCTACTGCTCCTACCCCTAGGGTGGAAAATGAGAAGAGGCTCACCACCAAGGCACTTGATTATACTTTGCTCTTGCATCTCTTCCTCCAATTTCTATCCAAGAGTCACTCCATCTTCCAAAAATGACGATGATGGACACTCCCACGGTAGAATAGGAGCCTCATGCTTCTCCTCAAGCTAAAGCTTCCAGATCTTGGAGCCAAAGAAACTACCTTGCATGTGAGCATAAGCATCAAAGGAAGGATTTGGCCACTGAGTAGGATACTTTACAAAAGGTATAAGGGGGGTTGATAGCTCCTATTTTGGTGTCTCTTGTTGTGCCCTCCTCTTCCACCCCTTCTACTTTGATTCTCATCACCTTGATCTTGCTTTCAACTCCCCCTATGAGCGTGGATGAATCTCACCCTAAGAGGGTGCAATTTTTCATTGCTTGCTTAGTTAAGCCTCCTCTCTTGATGCCCCTTCTAGACATTCCTCCTTTTCCTAAGCCCATAGATATGTTGAACACATCGGTGGTATCTAATGTGGTTCTCTCCTATTCTTTGTTACCTTCCTCTTCTTCTATGGGGATTCCATATCCTCCAATGAAGTGCAAGTTGGAGGATGACCTTGTTTCTAATGGAGTCAAAAGAAGGGATCACCTTCTTCAAAAGCTAGTTTTTCTTTGGCTTGCATCGTCCTAGTGATCGAAGCTACATCGACGTCCCTCATGTTTTTCACTGCCCCCAAGTATTTCAATGAGGTTGGTAGTGGATCTTGGGTGAATTCTTAATTTACCACCTAGTTAACACATGGCACTCCCATCAAGTGCATGTTCAACTCAGTGGACGATGTCCCAGCTCTATCAAAAATATTTACAAAATCAATGACATTTACCTCACATGATTTTAGTGAAGAATACATCGAGGGGCCCTCATCCTTAGCTCTTTTCATAGGAGAGTTGGTGGGTGCTCCCCTTGCAATCCCACCCTTGCAATTTTTTTTTCCCTCTCCTTATAATGATCTAGATTGGGAGAATGATGACCTCCTGGTTGACAAGGACTAGGAGAGCATCTCTTCTTTATCTATAGATTAATTTTGTGTGTGTGTGTTATGTTTCCCCCATTCTTATTTCATGTGCTCTTGTAGGAACATTTTCACCCTTGTAGGTTCTTGGAAACAAGAGTTTTTTGTGTTCTAAACTTATTCTATTTGATACATCATTCTTCTATTTTTTGTTCTTTTATTTTCAACAATTGGGGAAGATGTAAAGTGTTGGGGGTATTTAGGCTTCCCTTCCACATTGACCCAATTTTTTATTTTTACTTTTCTTTCACATACCCTTATTCACAATCTAATATAGTAAGGGATTGGTGATAGTTCATATATATTATTATATTATATCTATCTATCTATATCTATGAGAAGTTTTGACCCTAAAATATCAAATCCCCTATCTCTTGATTTCTTTAGCTTTACTTATATTTCATTTTCATAATTCTCTCTTCTTTTATTGTTTCATGATGTTTTGGTGCATATTTATTGTCCCTCACGTGTATGGAAATTTTTCACAATTAAATCCTATCATGTATCATGGGCCACAACATCACTTTATTCTCTCTCCTTAGGATGGCATGTGCCTTTATGTTCAACATGCACCATCCTAAGGGAGACCTATCATACTACTTCAATTTTGAAAAAGGTTTATTTGGTGATCAATGAATCCCTCATTGAAAATACCTTATTTAAAAAAAAATTGTATTCTTCAATAAGGACCTCTAGCAAAACTTTTCTTTCAAAATGGATTCGTAGAGAAAGAATCTAAAAAATTTCCTTTGAGAAGGGAGTACTTTTTTTGATGAAGAAGTTTGAAAACTTGCCCTTGCAAGGGATTAGTATTTCTATTGAATTCCTTCATGAAAGAGATATTTCAAAAGGATTGCTTGATACTATAATTGTTTGTAAAATATATCACCACCTTTCAAACAAAATGTCCCTTGAGTGGACCCCTTTTATTGAAGGGTTCCTACCGGACCCCTTTGAAAGCTTCTCCTTCAATTGTTGACTATCTATATGAAGTTTTGTAAACCCACATGGATTTTTACTATTTAACATGTTTTTTTTGTGGATTAACATGTTGCTTTGCATGACCAAGCACCTTTGAAGCTTCTTTTTCAATTAATCTTGGAGGACCAAGTACCTCAAGCTTTCCTTGCAAGATCAAGCACCTATAAGGGCCTATCAAACTTTTTAGATCCTTTCACATCTAGCCTCCCTCAAGATCGAGCACTTATGGCACCTCCTCTTTAGGACCAACAACTTGCAGTGCCTTTTTTTCACCTTCCATAGGTCTAAGGGCTTGCAGTGCATTTTTTCAACCTTCCTCAGTATCGAGTACCTATGGAGCCATCTCCTCTTCTTATGCATGTGAGCATGTCAGATTGTGGTCTACTTCCTTCATGGTTTAGGTATACATTCCTCAACTTTCTCTGTACTTTACCATGCATTCACTAACACTTATGCTCAATAAAATGGGGGAAAAATATAAAGGTGTGAATTTCACCCCTTGCAACTTCCACATTTGCATACCTCATGCCTTAGAGAATTAAGTCTGCTAATGCAATTCCATAATATTTATCCATTTTCCAAGCATTTGGTAGTCATTTTTTATCTTAGTGGGGGATATTCTTTCTAGGAAACTAGTGCAGATGTCAGCATGGTATGTTTTCATCTTTACAAGATTCCCACCTCTAGAATTTGTAGAGGTGTTGCACTTCGCCATTAGACATGAAGTGTAATTTCTCTTTCCCTTTAAACTAAATTTGAATGACTATTTTTCCTCCATTTTTACCTTGAAATGACCATCTCTTCCATTCTTTCACACACTCTTGAACTCTCTCTTGATATATGTTGATGGTGTTTTTTGCACAGCAACAACTCAGATAGAATATGATATCCCATCTCTCTTGAAAGGTAAATCTCTATGGGAAAAGAGATAACCCCAAGGTCTCTAATGTCAGGTCTTGACAATGCAATGAAACAACTCAGAGATAATGTGAAAATTCTGGTAATCACAAGGGGCCTTACAAACAAATACTGGATCTTCAAAATTATTAGATTTTGCAATATCTTGATACTCAGATTCTTAAATGTAACCTAGATAATAAAATAAATAGCAAAGGATAAGAGTTTAAAAGAGATCCTAAGATTAAAATTACTCCTAAAATCAATCATCAACAATGATGAATGCTACAAACGGACAAATCTCCAATAAAACCAATTTCTGCTTAATCAAGGACAAGCCTGCAACTTCACAAAAATGGTGCAATCTTCTGAGGAAACTGAAGATTTTCAGACTATGAATATTCATCCACATACCCAGTAAATGGCACAATGTAAACAAACATCCATAATTGAACTTAGCACAAAATAAGGCCCAGACTAACTTTACACTGCAACTTACAATTAGAAAATTGCCAAAAGTATGGACCAGAGATCGATCAACATCATTAACATTTCACCATTATCATGAGAGAACTGAAAACTAACATCTAACACTGAGAATCAAGAACAAGAAACCATAAAACTTTTGAAACATAACACAATGTTTTCCAAATCAACAACCCATTTGCATTATCTTCTCCAACATTACATAACAATTTCCAATCTTTCTCCTCTCCTACAACTACTGACTTACAAAATCTAACCTCTAACTTAGCCAATTTTGGCTTTGTAGCCTCTAACTAGTTGTTCTCTAACCTTTTTTTACTAACCTTTACAAATAAGAAGGCACTGGCCTTTTAAATCAAGGGCCAGGATTAAATTCAATCCAATGGCTGCAATTAATCCCCAAGAAACCCTAAGAATTCACATCAGGGTTCTTAAAAATGTGGTACATCATCATCCAATAGCATAAAAATAGTTACATTCAGAAATCAACAATATGTCACCTCGATTTTAATAAAAAATTATGATTGGAGAGTGAAAACAGCATCACACGTCACTCCATGTTTGAAACATATCTTCAAGTTGTAGATAGGCTATGGCACAGATTCTTATGCAATTGGGCTCATTTGAACAGATGGGCACCGATTCATATGCAGGTGCATTTTAAGTATTTCCCAGATTTTCCTCCTAGCATGAATCCATATGCAAGTCCTCCCTTTTTCCGTTTAATCTTGAAAAACAGATATAATCATTAATAGCCCACGTGTGAAAATCCAACCAAAAAATATTAAAATTAAGCATAAATAAACCCTTGGAAATTTCAACTCCTTCATAAAATTTCAGAAATTTAACCCCATTAATAAATTTTAGAGTTAAGAAAAATCATGATAGGAAGTTCAGAAAAATCCGGACGGGGCGAAAAATCCTGAATTTGTCAAAAAACCCGAAAAAATCCGGACTGGACGGAAAAATCCGGACTAGGTGGAAAATCCCAAAAATGGAAAAATTTGCCAAAATACAGACCAGGTGGAAATCCCCGAAAATGGAAAAATTCGCCAAAATCCGGACCGGGTGGAAATCCCTGAAAATGGCAAAATTCGCCAAAATCCGGACAGGGTGGAAATCTTCGAAAATGGCAAAAAAATCCGGAGGAAAACTTCAAAACCTCATAACTTTTGTTCCCGGATGAATTTTCGAAAAGTTCAAAAAGAAACTTGGCCTAATTTTTCGTCCTTTATCTATGGGTGCAAAAATATTTACACATCACATTGAAAATTCACTTGAAAAAATCCTCATTTCTAAAATCCAAGGCCCCTAAATGCTTCAAAATACCACCCCAATAAAACCAAATCTGGACTTAATCCCAAAATAACCTCCAAGAAGAGAAAAACCATAAATTGACAAAGACAAGGTACAAAGATGTAGAAGAAAAAGAGGGTCCCCACCTCTGGTGGGGCGTGTGTGCAAAAAGTGCACAACAAATGGCGACTCCATTGGGAAAATGCTTCAGAGCATTTCAATGACAAACTAGAATCAAGAACCCAGAATCTCTGGTTTTGATCCTCACATCAAGTCAACCAGAAAACTAAAGTTTCAAAATCAATGGACAAGCTAGCCTTTCTTGTGTTGGAAATCCAAGTGTGTGCAAGTGTATAAATTTCCCTCCTTAAGCTGTTGCAAGAAACCAAGTTTAGTCATGTTAAGCTACATAAATATTCTAACTTCAAAACCAACCTAGATAGAGCCTCATTGCTAGTCAGGCATCCATAGCCTTGATGAGGTTATCACTGCGATTCTCCCAAACATATCTCTACTGCCAGTCAGGTGTCCATAGGCCCAGTAGAGATATTCGGATTCCCCCAAAAGGTCGAACTCACTTTCTTTGGATACTCAATATCTTCTTTTCTTTCTTTCTTTTTTTCTTTTTTTTTAATTTCAACCTATAAGAAATGAAGCTCACACTCGGGGCTGAGAATCATAGTGGCACTAAAGTAGAAATATAATATTTTTCACTTAACAAGACCTCGCAAAGATCCTATAAAAACCTCAAGATTCTTAAGATGTGTGTAAAATGTAAGATTTGAGCACATTTAGGAGCTAATTCAATCCAATGACTTGTCCACTTTAAATATTTAGCACATGTGACATTGAATAGAAGATTTCCACCAACATATCCTGGAAGGATGATTAGAGTTTGCAAAAGGAATACCAAAAACAGTTTTGGATAAAATAATTGTTGTTGTGCAAATAAGACACTCCCAATAGAAAACAGGGGAAACCCAAGCTAAAGAAGTAAAGGAGACAACCAAACCAAAACTAAAAGAAGCACAAAAGCCAACCAAAGGAAAAGCAAAGCAATCTAAACTAAACCTATCTATCCTAAAGAAAACTAAAAAAAAAAGACTTAAAGCAAAAGAATGGCAGGGCAAGCTGCATTTATTCAAATCAACACTATGTACAAAGAGACTCAAAATGACTGATGATCAAACAAGGTGAATTGAGACCCACACCAATTTTTATTTTCAATGCATGTACAAGTAGTAAGGTGATAGTAACAGTCCTCAAGAATGCAAATTCATCCTTATATTCAACAAAATAAACCTCAACAATGCAACATTCAAACTCAAAACTCTCAACAAGAATAATCAGTAATTGAGGTAACTCCTTGAAACCATGACAAATCCATATGCATGTTGTCTTCCCAAAACCTCCATAATCAAAATGATAAACTTTAGGAGTTTTAGCAAGGAGAGAAACAACCTGGTATTGTGCTTGTTCTGACTGAATGTTAAATTTATTGTCCTCCAATCATGCAAAGTTAACATCCATGAGGTTAGGAGGTCTCAACTGATGATGTAGTATTCCTCTTGCATTTGAAACATGCACAACAAAATCAAAGTCATCAATGAGCAATTCAGAGTGAAAATTAGATTGGAAAAATTCTGAATTAACATCATGGAACTTTTCACCTGTTTGAGTATCTTCATGAGGAATTAGTGATGAAACGACATAAGCTTTTTCATGCATGGAAAGTGTCTCAGGAAGATGTTCATTAGGGGGCATGATAGACTGATCCTCAAGCAAATTTTCACCTACAACCATGTGCTCAATTTTGACTATAATATTACTGTTTTTAGCATCATTTAATTTTCCTTGTGCATCAAAATGAACCAAATTAGCTATCCCATCATTAATGCATAAAATATGTGAATTTCCAATATTTATCCCACCAATAGATAGAGAACAAACAAAATTAGATGAATAAGAAGACTCCCTGAATTCTTTTGTTGGCACTTGTTCAGGCTTGTAACTATAACCCTCAAGAACATCAACCCCTTTATCAGCAACGTGCTAGTTCCTTAAATTTGCTTCATGGGACACTCATTGGTAATCTTTTGAGGCTCCTCAATTGAAAGCTCAACCTATTCTAGGGCTACCCCAATGTTTACTACTATGCCTTTCTTAGATCCAATGCCAGTTGACTCTTCTACCAGGCATCCTTCGGTAGCTTGTTGAAATTCTTCTATTGGAGACTCATTCTTCATAGTTTGATGCATATCCTTTGTATGATCTAACAACCAGACCTACTCTTCCACCTCTAGAGGACCATCACCATCCTCCTCAACACTTTTAGAAGATTGAACCATAGATCCTTCATTGTATGCATACTTTGCTTCAACACTTTTGTCTTGTTTTCCTTTTGGTTTGTTCTCTTCACTCCTTGGAAATGGTGCATGATCCACCACCAAGACCGATATGTCATAAGGAATTGATGGTACTATCTCTTGTCCATGAAATTTTTTGTTCGTATGTTGGATCTTCTATTGGAAAATAGACACATCAGTCTGAAATTCTTGACAATCTAATTCAAAGTGTTGATTTGTGTTATGAATCCTACACCATCTGGATAGAGCTACTTCTGCTAGATATACACCAACTACAAACTTTTCTTGATTATTTGGATGCTCCAAAGATGTTAGGACTCCTTCATTGTTAGGCCTTATATCACAAGTCCTATTTTGACATGGTAGCTGCCCTCTATCAAATGTTGGCCTTGAGTGTTGATCTTTAAAATATTGTCCCCTATCGAGATTCAACCCCTAATCTTGATCATGATTGATCTCATTTCCCCTTTTGATGTCTTGAGGTTGATTGTTTTGGTTCCTTAGGTAGGTGAATTCAGTGCCCATCTTCTTTACTAGCTCTGTGAATTCATCCAGCCTCCCCTTATCTACATTGTCTGATGGAGGAATAGCACCATCTGAATTTTGCATATAAATAGAATGGAACCCATGGTTCAAGGATTGGCTAAATGTCTCAGAGCTCTACAAGTAATTGGGTACATTAGCTTGCTAGTGAGAGAATGCAGGCTGATTCACATTCGAATAATAATTTGGCATGGGTGGGGCTTGATTCAAGGGTTGACTTGGGTGTGAAACCAAAGGCAGCTGAGGAATTGAACCCAACATAACTGTTTGACTAGCTAATGGCAACGGTCCAAACAAGTGTTGTCTCAAATCTGTGCTCACTTTAATAGCCACAACATAAGCTTCAAACAGGCTGTCGGGAGGGTTTTCTCTCCACTTCACAAAGGTAGATGTTAAACTATCCAAAGCTTCATAATAAACCTCCCTGGTAGAGGCATCATCCACATCATAAGGGGGTTGCAGCCTAGCATAAGCCCTATGGAACCTATTATTGAAAGCCCCTATTGGTTCATTTTCCTCCCTCTTTACTCTAGTAAATTGTAGATAAATCCCACTAGAACTGATTGGGACCCTACATCTCTATAAAAATGCAGTCTCCAACTAAAGCCAACTAGTGATAGACCCAATAGGAATATTGTTATACCAATAGAATGCCTCATCTCCTAGAGAATAGGGGAAAAGTCTACAAGAAACATCCTCATGATTAATTCCCCTATCTTGCAGGGTAATTTTAAAAATCCTAACATGCTCTTCAGCTATCCTTTTGGGATCATTTGTGTGAAACCTAGAGAAAAAATTCTCAGGGTTTTTTGGCATAGCATTGCAGTTGTTAAAGATCAATGGGGATAGATTATTAGCAAGAAAAGCCATTGGTGGAGGTGGGAGCGGTAATGGCTAATTTATGGTTGGTTGAGGTTGTTGAATAAGAATGCCCTTAGAATTAGATGAGAATGAGGATGATGAAGATGAAGATGATGGGAATGATGGGATTGGCTGGGTGGATGATGATTCTCCCCTTCTTTTGGCCCTTCTTGACCTAGTAGGGGATTGTAGCTCTTGAAATTCTTCCTCCCTGGAGTAGATCTAGTTCTTCTTCTGAACCTCTCAGGAGAGATGGTAGACAAAAATCGATCCAGCTTGTGTATTTAGGCCCTCCTTCTAGTGCCAATCTATTGATGGTGTTTTCTGCACAGCAACAACTCAGATAGAATATGATATCCTATCTCTCTTGAAAGGTAAATCTCTATGGGAAAAGAAATAACCCCAAGGTCTCTAATGTCAGGTCTTGACAATGCAGTGAAACAACTCAGAGATAATGTGAAAATGCTGGTAATCACAAGGGGTCTTACAAACAAATACTGGATCTTCAAACTTATCAGATTTTGCAATAGCTTGATACTCAGATTCTTAAATGTAACCCAAATAATAAAATAAATAGCAAAATATGAGAGTTTAAAAGAGATCCTAAGATTAAAATTACTCCTAAAATCAATCATCAACAATGATGAATGCTACAAATAGATAAATCTCCAATAAAACCAATTTTTGCTTAATCAAGGACAAGCCTACAACTCTGCAGAAATGGTGCAATCTTCTGATGAAACTGAAGATTTTCAGACTATGAATATTCATCCACATACCCAATAAATGGCACAATGTAAACAAACATCCATAATTGAACTTAGCACAAAATAAGGCCCAAACTAACTTTACACATCAACTTACAATCAGCAAATTGCCAAAAGTATGGACCGGAGATCGATCAACATCATTAACATTTCACCATTATCATGAAAGAACTAAAAACTAACATCTAACACTGAGAATCAAGAACAAGAAACCATAAAACTTTTGAAACATAACACAATGTTTTCCAAATCAACAACCCGTTTGCATTATCTTCTCCAGCATTACATAACAATTTCCAATCTTTCTCCTCTCCTACAACTACTGACTTGCAGAATCTAACCTCTAACTTAGCCAATTCTGGCTTTGCAGCCTCTAACCAGTTGTTCTCTAACCTTTTTTTACTAACCTTTACAAATGAGAAGGCACTGGCCTTTTATAGATATTACATTTTTAAATCAAGGGCCAGGATTAAATTCAATCCAATGGCTGCAATTAATCCCCAAGAAACCCTAAGAATTCACATTAGGGTTCTTAAAAATGTGGTACATCATCATCCAATAGCATAAAAGCAGTTACATTCAGAAATCAACAATCTGTCGGCTCGATTTTAATAAAAAATTATGATTGGAGAGTGAAAACAGCATCACATGTCACTCCATGTTTGAAACATATCTTCCAGTTGTAGAGAGGCTATGGCATGGATTCTTATGCAATTGGGTTCATTTGAATAGATGGGCACTGATTCATATGCAGGTGCATTTTAAGTATTTTCTAGATTTTCCTCCTGGCATGCATCCATATGCAAGTCCTCCCTTTTTTTATTTAATCCTGAAAAATAGATATAATCATTAATAGCCCACGTGAAAATCCAACCAAAAAATATTAAAATTAAGCATAAATAAACCCTTGGAAATTTCAACTCCTTCATAAAATTTCAGAAATTTAACCCCATTAATAAATTTCGGAGTTCAGGAAAATCATGATAGGAAGTTCAGAAAAATCCCCAAGGAAGGGAAAATCTTGAAAAATGGCCAGAAATCCACTAAAATTCGGACGGGGCGGAAAATTCTAGATTTGACAAAAAACCCGGAAAAATCCAAACGAGGTGGAAAATCCCGAAAAATGACAAAAAATTCGCCAAAATCCAGATGGGGTGGAAAATCCCAGATTTGAAAAAACCAAAAATCCGGATGGGGTGAAAAATCCCGAATTTGTCAAAAAACCCTGAAAAATCCAGACTGGATGGAAAATCCCAAAAAAATCCAAAAAAATCCAGGTTGGGTGGAAAATCTGGAAAATGACAAAAATTCACCAAAATCTAGACCAGGTGGAAATCCCCGAAAATGGCAAAATTTTCCAAAATTTGGACCGGGTGGAAATCCTCGAAAATGACAAAATTCGCCAAAATCCGGACCGGATGGAAATCCCCGAAAATGGCAAAAAAATCCAAAGGAAAACTTCAAAACCCCATAACTTGTTTTCCTGGATGAATTTTCAAAAAGTTCAAAAAGTAACTTGGCCTAATTTTTCGTCTTTTATCCATTAGTGCAAAAATATTTACACATCACATTGAAAACTCACTTGAAAAAATCCTCATTTCTAAAATCTAAGGCCCCAAAATACTTCAAAATACCACCCCAATCAAACCAAATCCAGACTTAATCCAAAATAACCTCCAAGAAGAGAAAAACCAAAAATTGACAAAGCCAAGGTACAAAGATGTAGAAGAAAAAGAGGGTCCCCACCTTTGGTGGGGCGTGTGTGCAAAAAGTGCACAACAATATCTCTTACTTCATTATGGGTCTTCTACACTCTTCTAACAACATTCTCAAGTTCTACCACCTCCATAGAAGTTGCAAGTTGGTATTTTGTTGTCTCACTCTCCTCGTTGTTGTGGCAATGTTGGTCTTTAAAAGCTTGCAAGCTCACTCCTCCCATTTTCCCTTAGTGTATGTGGTTGAAGGTGATATCACTCCATCTTCCTTTTGTCTTCAATTTTCATTTTAATATCGTAGAATATTGTTATTCACCATATAGTTTGGTGTTTCCATTCTATAGCTTCTTTATCATATATCTCCAATCATTGAAATCTTGGTTATTCATAAAGGTGGAGAAACCAAAGAAGGGGGCTGACTATAATAGTCCTCTAAACACAACCCCAACATTTTATGCTTCTTATGTGTGAAGATTCATCATCAAGTGAATACCTTGAAGATATCAATTCATGGGTAGGAAGGTGTGCTTTCCTCACCCTTCTTTGTCAATTCATAGTTAGATTTAGTTAAAGTATTCTTCTTGTTATAATATCATTTTGTTCCTTTCTATTTATGTTATTATTTCAAACTATATCTATTAGGTCATTAGTATGTTTTACTTAGGTTTTAAAAATACTTTACACTTCTTATTTGTATGGATGCCAGTGCCCCACTGAGATGTTGATACATTGCATTGTCATTTGTGTCCCATGTTGTAGTCCTTTGGCAGTAGGCTTCCTAAGTTATAGTTTGGAATATAGAAACTTTCTCACCTAAATTCTTTAAATATTTGGGCTTGTTAAATGATAGCTAAAACTTGGTTCTTCTTCCTTTTAACCTCTAACCTCTAAACTCTCTCAAAATAATTTCATTAGCTTGAGGTAGATTAAGGAAGCCTATTGTTCTAGACCCTCTAGTGACCTAGGGTGCCAAGCAGTTGGTCACCCTCCTTTATACAATCACACTCAAATGAAAAAAAATATGGAGAAAATGTACTATAATTATTGTAATGGAGTGAATTTGCACCCCTTGTAAATTCCCCATTTACAACCCTTGCCTTAGAAGAATTAAACCTGACAATGCTTTCCACTTAACCCATTTCATTTCCACCCACTTGGTGATTGTCCATAGTGTAGGTGGGGGTGTTTTTGTCCAAGACACTAGCGTGGTGTGCAGATGTCTACATGGCATGCTACCGTCCTGAAATGACTCTCACCTCTAGAATCTGCAGAGGCATTACACTTCTTCATTGGCGATAAAGTTTAATACCCTTATGCCCTTGACCAACCTTGAATGGCTCTTTTGGGCTTCTATTCATCCTAAAAACATCCTCTTCTTCATTCAATCGATCTTCTTCAATCTTACTTCACAATTCTACACACTACTTGAGCATTCCACACTTCATTTTCATAGCATTCTCCATTGTTGAAGCTCCAAGATGTTACTCTACTGGATTTCACTCATGTTTTTTGGTAACGGTGGTACTCATAGGCTTGTGAGCTCGCATCTCCCTTCACATTCTTACGGGAACCTTGTTTGTGAGGAGATATCCACATTACTTAGCGTTGCCATTTGATTTATGTAGCATATTTTTGTTGCTATTGCTTGGAATTTCTTCCACTTTAGTACATTCTTTATTATACTTTTTATCTCATGGAATGCCCTGAAACAACCCCAACATTTTCCCCTGTTTTTCTATGTGTAGGTGCTTGCATTTTTGTGGATCTTGCAGGAGGCTAGACCAATCGTGAGTTATGTTTCTACAATATTTGTTCTCATCAATTTTTATTTCTTAAGTAAGAGTATTCTTCTTCTAGCTATTTAGTCATTTTCAATTTTTTGTTCTTGCTTAAAACTTTGCTTATTAGGTAGATTAGTGAATTCCTGTTAGTTTAAATTGTACTTAGTGTTCTATATCCATACAAACTCCATCAACTAATTGGAACACTATCGCACCACACTTCCATCTATCTTATACATTGGGATCCTCTGGCAGAAAACTATCTAGGTCTCAATTTTGACTTGAGAATTTGCACACCTGATTCCCTAAACCTTTCAGGTCGACCAAAGGATAGTGAAAAATCAATTGCCCTTCCTTTTCACCATCCTAAAAAATTTCACTTACCTTGAAAAATCCATGGCATGAGGTAGCTCGGGGAAGCTAATTGCTCTAGACCCTCCCGTGACCTAGGATCTTGAGCAGTCACTCCCCCTCCTCTACATTTTGGTGAACCTGATGTGAAGGTCATAATTATTTTTTCTTCGTGTTGAGGTTATTTTTCTCATGTCTAAAAAATCTATGGGCTTGTGTTTTGTGATGCTTTATGAGCTTCACAACTCATTCTACGAGTTTTGGATATGTTGTTAGAAGAATAGCACAACATCGACATGTAGAGATGGACTTTATGAGGGTCATTTCAGCTCTTCCCTCCTAAGAGATGGTATCAATGATAGAGTTGAGTTAATTAAATGAAACCAATTGTGCCCCTATACCTCTTGCTTCCCCCTTGCCTCTATCTCTAGATGAGAGTGAAGCTATCCCTATTCCTATAAATCATCTCGTGGCTATAGATAGGAAGCTATTAGATCTTGCAAATCACTTAGGGAAAGATCAAAGCATGGCTAGGCCTGATAGGGTTGCTAATGCAATCAGATATATGCTAGGAAAGGATTGGATGAGCATAGATTTTCTCTATGGCCTTATTGATCTAGTGGAAATATATGTTCCCTCTTACAACCCCTATTTAAGCATTACTCAAGTTCATGAGAATGACACCTATAAAAGATAGATTAGTGTCTCAATTCCCATGACATTGATATGCATGGATAAAATGACCCCTTCCATTAACATCTATGTGCTTGATCCACCCCTACTATCAAAGAAATCAAAATACCCCTTGGATTTGAATCTCTTCCTCTTGGGGGAAACCTTTCCTTTAGAATTAGAATCTCTATTGGAATGGAGGTTTGTGATTCTGATATGTCTGGAAATAGCTCTAGTGGTGGTCATAGTGGTGGCTCTCTCAGTGGCTATGGTGGTGGTCTTGATGGTGTCCATGGTGGTGGCCCTAGTGGTGGTTTTGATGGTGGTCACGATGGTGGCTCTAGAGGTGGTTCCAGAGGTGGTTGTAGTGGTGGAAATTCTGGCAGAAGTTCTCCTAGTCCATTGTCATCTTTTGATCCTATTTTGAATGATTTGCTACAAAATATGGGTCAAATACAAAACTAGTTGGTGAACTTGTCCCATGCCTCTATCCAACCTATTTTTAAACCTTTCTTCCAACATAGTCCTTTGTCAATGATGAGCTTGAATAATCCCTTCCCTCAAGGGATTGAAATTCCTAAGTTTGAGAAGTACGATGGTAAAGGAGACCCTCAAACACACATGTCAACTTTTAATGCAATGTGTAAGGATTTATTTCACCATAATTCTCTGATGGCTAAATTATTACCTTGATCTCTCAAATACATGGCACTAGAATGGTACTTTTTTTCCTGATAATTCTATATTCTCATTTGATGAACTTGTAAATCAGTTTATTTTACAATGCCAGGCTAACATCAAGTTGAGGATGACCTTCTCATATCTTGTTTGATGTAAGCAAGGGGAGCATGAGAAGATCACTGATTTCATTGCTTTTTTCTAAGCAATATTTTTGCAAATCTCTTACCTGCTCTACCTAACTCAGATGTGAAAAAGGTGTTCATAGGCAACTTACAATGATCTTAGCAAGATAATTTTTCCTTAATGAAATATCCTACTTTCACACATCTATGTGTTGTGTTGTGGGAATATCAATAGATTATTTTTTAGCTTGAGGGATCTTCCTCGTGCTCCCATCCTGAAGGAAGATCTATAATATCAATCTCAGGAAAAGGAAAATCTATTACAAATGTAGTCACCGTGACTAATGACTGAGGCCTCAAATGCAACAAACAATTTACTAAGTTATTAGAATCTTATTCTTCTTGTGGAAATAGAAATTTTACTCCCTTCTTGGATATGGTAAAATTTCTTACATAATTTAGACCCATTTTGGTACACTTGCATTCAATACCCTTTAAATAATCACTAATAGACCTCTAAGGCCCTTTATTTAAGATCTCAAGGCTTATTCTAACTAAAATCTTGACAAAATCAATAAATACACTTAATTTTCTTACAACCCATGATTTCCATCCCCCAAAAAAACTAGGGTGGGACTCATATGCCACCTTGGGCATATGAGTCCCCTAGGTGGGACCCATATGTCACAAGTGGTGTATGAGTCACGTGTGGATGATTTTTAAGGTTTGAGCAGGAAATTCAAGTTTTTAATTCTAAATTTTGGTTGATGTCGGCCTTTGAGATATAAATAATGGTATATTAGATGTATTACCTATATAAACAAGCTTTCAAGTCATTATTTTCATTTACAGAAGAAATTTCAATATCTAAGAATTCACAAGCATGCAAACATTCTCTCACAAGAGCATTCAAGAGCAAGTAGCAAGAAAATTTGAAGCCTTAGAGTAACATTATAGTGTTTTTGCAGGTCTTCAAGCTCACTTTCATTCAATATCTAGCATTGTCAAGGATATATTATGGTTTCCTATAGTGAATCATGATGGACTCTAGGTTGGGGAGATGCAACTAGCCATCAAGTCAAGCCTAATGACTTGTTTCCTAAGTGATTCAATCCTCCATTAGCATTCTACTTTTAGCCTAATGAAGTTACATGTATTATTATGACATACTAGGGTGATTAGGGATCTCTCGAAGTGAGTCATTCATCTTCATATTCCATTCATGCATCTTATTCTAGCACATTAGGATAGGGTTGCATTGCAATTTAGATTTCCTAATATAAGATACACATAAGGTTAGGGTTTATGTTCATATTTACATTCAAGATCCACTATTTCTATCAAGGTTTAACTACTGAACTAGGGGATTGACCAAGGAAAATCCCCCATAATAAAATCAACACTATATTACGTTTTGTAGGTCTTCTTACAGGTTTAGATGTAAAAATTAAGTCGAGAAGAAAGAGCAAGGATCAGAGAGAATATTTGGAATTTGGATTTCCAAAAAAGAAGAACCAAATTGATACACCACAAGTGGCATATGAGTCCTAGTATAGGATATTTTCTATATTTCTAAAGATCCTAAGTCAACATTTCCAAATTCCTATTTTAGTCCAGAAACCCTAGTCTAGGACTAAATCACCTAGCTTGGCATATGAGTCCTAGTGTGACCTAAAGTCTAGATTTTCAAGATTTCAGAGCTTATTTTGATTGCATTCAAATTCTCAGGTACACAATTCTGATTTCTCAATTTTCTATTCTATTTTTCATTCATTTCTAGGTATTTTGTTGAATTTTTGCACATCATTAGATTTTATCATTAGATCTTCCATGTTATTTTTCTTTCTAATCCCTAGCTTTGTGGTGAAACCCATTTTAGTATTTATCATACACTAGGAAAACCTTTATTAGATCTCTTTCCATCATTCCATCCTTGGATTGAGATCTCTAGGGTTTCCTTGAGGGAAACAAGAGTGTAAAGTAGGAACCTTATCTCTTTAAAGGTAGGGCCCCCTATTTCTGTTGTTTCATTTTGGTGAATTTTCATTTAGAAAATATTAGTTCTAATTTGGAGTACATCATAATCCTAGGTCTAGCTTGCATTAACTTTGCATTAGTTAATTTGCATCTAGGGTTTCTAAATCTTAGATTAGAGAAAGTGAATATAAGTTGCATTTTTGAATCTTGCATCACTGAAATTATCTTAAAATCTACATTTTCAATTAGTCTAGATATCACCTAAACTAGAAATCATAACATTTACATAGAATTTGTTGAAAATGGTGCAAAAACCCTAATTTGGGACTCATATGCAACTCTGGGTGATTTAGTCCTAGTATAGGTGCTTTTTCCTGATTTTTGGGTATTTTATGGTGACTGTTTATCAGCATTCAAACCCCTAAAAAATCCTAATTGGGACTCATATGCCCCTCTGGCTTATTTAGTCCCCTTTGGATGATCACTAAAGAACAATGTTGTGAAGAAATCAAGTTATAATACCATTTCTCATACATATAGCACTAGAAAAAATCCACAACCAAAACAACCAACTACAATATCCTTACCTTTTCCTAACCCTGTCTTGCCTAGTGGTCCTTGTTTTCCTTCAAATAGTGGAAAGGAGCATGATCTTATTGAACAACTCAAGAATAATCCTATAAATATATCCCTATGGGACCTAATTTAGAATTCACCTAAATATCACACTATACTTCAAACTACCTTGCAACAAGTAGTGGTTCTTTTTGGTACAAATTCAAATGATGTGCGTCTCTAATACAAGGAATGAATGCAATTAATGTAAACATTACCTTTCATCAACATGAGCTACCCCCTTTGGAAATGAGAAAGAAAAATGATGCCTTCATGATAATAGCTATCTGTAATAGGCTAGGAATAAAATGAACCCTTGTTGACAATGGCTCCACCCTTAATGTGTTTAGTGTGACCCTTTTGGATAGACTTGGTGTGGAAAAATCAATAATTGAACTTGACTTCTTATCATTTCAAGGTTTTGAAAATGTAGGAAAGGAACTGCTTGGTGTGATTACTTTTCCTATTACATTTGAAAGGATACCTTGCAAACTCTTATTCATGTCATGCTAGATAATATTTCATACATTCTTCTTTTAGGGAAATCTTGGATTCATGAGATGCATGTAGTTCCTTTAACTCTTTATCGTATAATGAAGTATGTCTATAACAATAAAATATAATAGACCCCGAGCCTAAAAGTTGATTACAAGTTGAAAAAGGAATGGCAAGTCCCTTAAACACATTAATTCCAACATCAAACATAGAACCTATGAAAGATGAAAAATAAGAGATGGAAACGGTGTTGAATTTATTGGAAGATGATTGGGGCTCCTTAGAGTTCAAACCTTCATTTATGGGAGAATACATAATCACAAGAAAAGAAGGTGAAAACCAAAAGCAACCAATGGTGATGTCAACACAGAACTCAGAAGAAAAATCACAACCATCTACCTCATGTACACTAGAAGATAACACAAGCTATACAACAAACTTTTATGAGATAGATTATCAACAACCACCAAACCTGCAAGAAATGGAGAGACTTTATGGAAGAGTTTATGAGCTTATGAAACAACTTGGTTATAATGTAAAAGGATGTGGAAAGAAAGAAAAAGGAATCTTTGTTCCTATAGAGCCTAACATGCAAGAAAAAAAAAGTTGTTCGGGATATTGTCCTTCTAAGATAATGCAAGAAAACAAAAGACCCTCGTTGAACATCAATTCACTCACATGTTATCCTAAAACAAATCTCACCTTGAAGCATCTAAAATTGCTTGATATGAATTGCAAAACATCATGGGAATAATTCAAATATGATGAAGCCTTGAGAGAAATGTTAGGAGTTTATTACAAACCATCTGATCCTAAAAATAAATGGGTTACATGTGCTATGATTAGTGCTAAGCAAAAATTTGGAGGAAAGTAATGAGATTGATAAGGACAATGAAGAATATAGCTCTGAATTTCCGAAACAAAGTGTACTTCCTTTAGGAGATACAATTGACATACTAATGGATATTAACTATAAGGAAAATTTAATTAAGATAGGAAAGTTTCTTGATGAAGATGAACAAGTAGACCATGCAACTTTACTTCATGACTTTTCCAAACTTTTTTCTTGGACTTATTTGGATATGTGGGGAATTGATGCTATGATAGTGACACACAAGATAGTCCTTATTGAAAATGCTAAACCAGTAATACAAAACATAAAAAAGATGAATCCTAAGATAGCCTTGCTAGTTAAGGCCGAGATTAAAACCCTCCTTGACGCTGATTATATCCAACCTATTGATTATTCTCCTTGGATCTCAAACATTATTGTAGTTTTGAAACCTTATAATTGTATTAGGATGTGTACAAAGTTTCATGATTTGAATAAGGCATCTTCACAAGATTATTTCCCCCTTCCTAATAGTGACATGATAGTGGACTCAAATGTGGGACATGCTTGGTTGTTATTCATGGATGCATTTTCTAGATATAATCAAATATTTATCAACCCTCAAGATCAATACAAAATAACATTTAAAATAGCTTGGGGAATATTTTGTTGGGTAATGATGCCCTTTAGATTAAAGAATGCGGGTGCAACATATCAATCATCTATGAAATTGATATTTCACGATTACATACATAAGATTTTGGAAGATTATGTTGATGATATTCTAGCCAAATATTTAACCCAACAAGACAATGTGAATATCCTTTGAAGATATTTGTGCGAGTGCAAAAATACAACATGATATTGAATCCAAAAAAGTGTATCTCTGATGTAGGTAGTGGATTTTTTTTAGGTTTTAGCGTATCTCACAGAGGCATTGAGGTGGAAAAAAAGAAAATTAATACTATAGTTAACATACTATATCCTAGAAACATTTCTCAATTACATACTTTACGAGGAAGAATTCAAGCTATTAATCATTTTGTAGCATCTCTAGCAGATCAAACATTACTTTTCATGCATCTCCTTAAGAAAGAGGTTTAGTTTAATTGGAAGGAGGATTGTAAATAGGATTTTGAGAGTTTGAAAGATTATCTTGCCACTCCACCTATTTTACAACCTACTATGTAGGACAAAATATTTATCCTTTATACAACAGCATCGACCCATGCTCTTGCAACATTGTTGCCTTAACAAGACAAAAATAGTAAAGAACATCAAGTTTATTATATTATCTAAACTCTGAATAATTATGAGAAATGATACATAGCAATAGAGAAATGATATTTGGCTGTTGTATTCACTACTAGTAAATTGAGACATTACCTATTAAATATTGAAATACATGTGATGATAAAATTTGATCCTTTAAAACATCTTTTTACTAAAATGGATTTATCAAGACACTTAGGTAAGTGGGTTATGTTGTTAACTAAGTTTGACCTTAAGTTTGTTTCACAAAAATCATTTAAAGGACAAGCCTTGACCAACCAATTACCTGATTCTCCTTCTCTTTTAGTGTTACCTAATAATGATTTATTTCTGACAATAATGTGTTGACAATTGAAACTAATACATGTGAGTTATATTTTGATAGATCTAAGTGTATAATTGGCTTTGGTGTAGGGTTTATAATAACCCTACCCATAGGGGAGCCTATTCCCTTGTCTTATCACTTATAATTCATATGCACAAAAAACACCAAAGCGTATGAAACATTACTTGTTAGACTACACGTTGCTTTAATTATGGGAGCTTGAGACATTAAGATATTTGGTGATTCACAATTAGTCATTCAATAAATAAATAAAATGTATCAAGGAAAACCTGAAAATTTATCAAAATAAAAGGATCTCATAATGATTTTTTTAAAAAAAATTGGTTCATACACCATTGACAACATCCCACAAAAATATAATCGACATGCAGATGTAATGGCGAGTGAAGATTCCCTTATATCACCTCAAGACCCTTCAAAAGACTTCAAATTTATTATACATATAGTTATGAAACCATCAATAGAGGATAAAATGGAAGTTTTATCAACCACCATGGAAAGCTCTAGTGAATGGTACACATCGATATTTAATTATTTAAAATATGGTACCTTTCCTGAGTTGACAACTAAGAACACTTGAGCTCACCTTCAGAAACATGCATCTAAATACATAATTCTTGCTGATGTATTATATTGGAGATCCTTTGATGGTCTCTTACTTAGATGTCTTAAACTATCATAAATCCCCATCGCACTTGAACAAGATCATGCAGGTGCTTGTGGAGGTCATTTTGAAGGAAGAACATTAGTTCCAAAACTAATCCGCATAGGATACTACTGGAGAAATATGGAACAATATTTCTTTGCATATGTTAATAAATGTCACAAATTTCATGAACATAGCAATTTGATTCATGCTCTTTCCTCCAAAATTTGTGCTCAATTTCCTATTTGGCCCTTTTTGGTATGGGGTTTGGATCTTATTGGAAAAATATCACAACCTTCCTCTCTCGAGCATAAATACATAATTATTGCAATAGACTATTTCACAAAATGGGTAGAAGAAATCCCCCATCATTCAAAAACTACCACTATGATATGTCATTTCATATTGGAACACATTATTTCTCACTTTGGACTTCCTTCTATGCTAGTTTCGGACAATGGGACACCATTTAAGAATAACGATGTGAAGAAGTTCTTAGAGACATTTAACATACAACATCATTTTTTAACACCCTACTACCCATAATCTAATGGTCAAGCTGAATCAACTAATAAAACCCTTGAACAAATATTAAATGAAATAATAAGTAAACATAATAAGGATTGGCACACATAGCTAATATATGTGTTATGGGCCTATTGTACAAATGTAGATTATGCATTGGAATTACCCTTTATAACCTTGTCTATGGAATCAAGGCAATAATTCCCTTGGAATTAAAGATTCCTCCATTAAGAATTTATCTTCAAGGACTTATTGATGATAATACTTAGAGGGAACAATGATTGCATCAGCTTGAGATTCTTAATGAACAATGCATTAACACTCTTGAGCACCTTCAAGTTTACTCTAGAATAAAGAAACTTAGTTACAATGATAATTTCATCCTATAATTATTCAATAAAGGTGATTTTGTGTTATGTGAGAATCAACCTAATGTCAATACCACCCCAACTGAAAAATGAAATTTCAGCCCTAATTGGCTAGGACCTTACAAAATTGATGAAAGTTATGGGTCTGGAGCATACACATTAATAGAAATGGATGGTACACCTATTAAAGAGCCTATTAATTCCACACATTTGCACCAGTACTATGTCTAACCTTCTTGAATAGTGTGAATAAGAAAGCAGCGGTGTTAGAGTTAGTAGATGACATTTTATATTCTCTTGCATTGCTTCATTCTTCGCAGACATATATTGGTGTGTCTTGAATAGTAAAATAATTATTTAAATTAATTTTTAGGTGGTTACTTTAGATTTTAATACTATTCAATTTCATCTTATATGTTGTGTTAGATTAGACCCTTATATACATTTAATGTCCTTAATTAGATCATAGGTGTATTTAATGTAACATAACATACTTAATCATAATTTTGCATAAAAAATAAACTAGTATAGTTTTAATTAGATCACATAAAAAATGTTAGATCATGGAGATATTTATGAAATAGTCTTACAAATATTATTTGATAAATCACATTTCCATCTAAATCAAACAAATAAGCATAAAGAATCAATTAAATGTAAATGATCATATATATATATATCACAAAGTTTTATAGTACATGTCATCAAATATACAATGCTAGCATGTCTCATGGCTACTAGATCCCTTGGGATCTGGTGATTGCATCTATCTAGGGATGGTCCATCAAGAGATAGTAGTATGCGATCATGATCCTGAACTAATAAGAGCATTCAATGCATAGATAAGGCCCTGTGATCATCCAACAACCATGGTCTCCCATTTTATGGTATGTAGGTGCTCTTTCTCTATGTGGTGTTTATCTACTTGTAGCCTACCTACCTTTGTGTGAAGTCTCTCAACCTCTGCTAGACCTTGAGATGATTGAATCCCCTCATATGCAGCCTCAACTCGATCAACATGCCTAGTGGTTCCCTCACACACTGCCCTTAATCTGACATAAGGCTCAAATAGCTTTGGGTCTTATTGCATAATGGGTGAGGGCATCTAGTCTATATTGATAGCCCATTCAAAGATTGAAGGAGGCACTATCTCTACAGCTACCCGTTGGTAGAGATCCTACAAATCTCTCATAGACGCTGGAAGATAGAAATCATACATATCATCAGTGCACATCATAGTATATATATATATATAAAAATCAAAAGTGTAAGAATAGACATAATTATAAGAATAAAAATAAATAAAAATTTCATCACCTAGATCTTTGGATGGTTGTATAAAGATAGTCTCATCCTATACAAGAGGCATCGATGATGTTCTAGCCTCTCCATGCGTGTAAGTGTTGGTGTGTCGTGGCTATCGAATATGATATTTTAACACAGGTGGGAGATAGATCTCCCCACTCATGGGAAATTGGACCCTCATCCCTTGTGTCACCACCCTCACTCATTGGCTCATCCTCCTCCTCCTCCTCCTCTCCCTCATAGTCTAGGTTAGTCTCCTCATCATAGTCCTCATCTATCTCATTTATAAATAGATATGATGCCCTGAGCCCTATAACCTCACCTACCTTCTCCTCCTCATCCCTATGATGGAGAAGTGGTCCTGCAAATCCTATAAGCTGATCCATAGGGAATATAGGAGTTGGTCATGCTATTTCCCACCACTCCTCATATGCATCAGTAGCACTGACATCATCAATATTAAAGATTTGATACATGTTGATATTTGAGTCCTCTGATTCACTAGATATACAACATCATCCACTATCAATCGCCTAGCATCTCTCAACCTTTGGTAACTTCACACCAATCACTTGTAAAAAGGGAATGCTACTGGTGGTACCTACATCTAATCAAACTGCCACATGACACAATCATATTAGAATGGTATTACTATGTAATCGTTCCTCCCCTGAAGAAACCTATCCCTTGACATCCTCACCATCTTTTGGGTATCATCTAGCCACTATGGTATCAACTGGTATGGTATCTAAAGGACCTCCTCCTAATCTAGTCAGTCAAATTGAACTCTCCAAAAATGTAAATCTCCATACTTCCATGACCGCATCAATGGATAACTAAATGCATGTGGATATCCAAGGGAAGATATAGATGGAAACCCTATCAGTTTCGTGCATGTGATATGCCCTAAACACCAAACCTACAACAATGTGCAATGTATCATTCTATACACCTTGTGATATGTGAACCAACCAAGATCATAATATAAATGTGCAAGGATTTTTTGGCCCCAAGAATATACAATCCTATGCTGCTCCATTTATCTGATCATATGAACAAGACCTCCATCCAGTTGTGCTCTCCAACCATCAAGGACAAGTACTAGTGCTACTATGAAAATCTTGATCTATCTCAAGACTAGTGATCACACAAAGAGTAGCCATACTAGCTCAACACATGGCCCTATGATATCATCTCAAATTGGTCCTCCCAAGAAATATCCTATGTCTGCTCACATTTGGGCATATGAATGATCCCCTATGAATCAAATGGTCTTGCCTAAAATAAGAAATTGAATGATACAATGTACATCCTCCAAGTTGATCATGATTTCGCTGGAGGGTAGGAGAAATATGCAGGTATTGACATCCCATCTCTCTGCAAGCTCCATCAACATGGCATCATGGTACCACATGAGAGGCATGAGGTATGCCTAGTATAATCCAATGGTCTATTAAATCTGAGTATCTTCCTTTAATAATTTTGAGACAAGGTCTCATAAGGGACAAAATTGTCTGTCATCAAGATGCTGTCGTGACCGAGGTGGAATCTAACAAAAATAACAAATATGTCCTATACATATTCTAAAATCTTAGATCTATGCATCAAAAGTCAGAAAATGTGCTAAACTTGTTCTAGGATACTTTTTTAAGGGTTATAAAAACTTTATTCCCTATTTGGGACACTTCGTGAAAAAGTAGGACATTGCGAAAAAATGGGACACTTTGTAAAAAAAAAGGGGACACTTAGCAAAAAAAAGGGATAGTTTGTCAAATTTTCTTCCAAGGTCCTAAATCCATCTAGAAATGCATAAAACGTAAATTAAATGTGTAGAAACAAAGCTAAGGTGGAGAAGAGTTGACTCCCTTGATGCTAAATGTCACCTCGAGCTACCTCCTCCTATAGGCTCTCGAGTCTTGGAGGCATGTAGTCTCAAACGATCAGCATTCTCACTCACTCTCCAACAAAGTCAAATTGTAAGAATGTAAAAATACAAAATGATTTTACAAATTATTTCACTTTTTACTCCTATAGATGTCTAAATTAGGTCTTTTACATATTAGGGTTAAAAGTTCTTTTCATTCAAAATAGCATATCAGCGGCTAGAGAACTCCATTTTTTATGCCATTTGTTATGTTGGATTCATCATTTTGCACCCGTCCTCATCAAATGTCTATCACTATGTGGTAGGATACTTGATAATACCCTATAATACAGCTTATCTAATTTGATGCAATTAGATTACTACCTTGATTCCACCCCAATAAAGAAAGTGTAATCAAGGGGGGGCATACATCTGCCCTTGAATTTGATTTTGTAAGCAAGTTAGATAAGAGGATTTTTGAACAACTAGCACATATGTGTTGCAAGATGTGGTTCCTAACATTGTGATTTTGTAGATAGATATAGTGGAGGCTTCATTCTCCCATGCTCGCAAATGAATCCATATGAGTATCCTTTTATAAAATGAAGTTTATTTTTTGGAGTCCTTTAGCTTGCATATGTGGATAAAGTCATATGTGCGCTAAATTGGAGGAAAAATGTGGTAACAAAATTATGCTCCCTTCTTGGAGATGGTACAATTTCTTACCTTATTTAGACCCATTTTGGTACCCATGCACTGAATACCCTTTAAATAATCATTAGTAGGCCCCTAAGGCCCTTTATTTCAGATCTCAAGGCTTATTTTGACTAAAATCACGACGAAATCAATAAATACACTTAATTTTCCTACAACCCATCATTGGACCACCCAAACAAACTAGGTGGGACTCATAGGCCACCTTGGGTGTATGAGTCTCTTGTGGCCCATTTTTAAGATTTCATTTGGAACTTCAAGTTTTTAATCTTTAAGATTTAAATAATATTAAATTAGGTGTATTGCCTATATAAACAATCTTTCAAGTCATTATTTTCATTTAGAGAACAAATTCAAGATCTAAGCATTCACATGCATTCAAAAATTATTTCACAAGAGCATTCAAGAGCAACTAGAAAAAAAATTTGAAGCCTTGGAGCAGCATTATAGTGTTTTTGTAGGTCTTCAAGCTCACTTTCATTCAATATATATCATTTTCAAGGATTGATTATAGTTGCCTATGGTGAATCACGATGGATTCTAGGTTGGGGAGATGTAATTAGCCATCAAGCCAAGCCTAATGACTTATTTCCTAAGTGATTCCATCCTCCATTATCATTCTAATTTCAACCTAAGGAAGGTACATGCATTATTATGACTTAATAGAGTGATTAGGTATATACTGAAGTGAGTCATTCATCTTCATATTTCATTCATGCATCTTATTCTAACACATTGGGATAGGGTTGAATTGCATTTCAGATTTCCTAATCTTAGATACACTTAAGGTTAGGGTTTATGTTCATATTTACATTCAAGATCCATTGTTTCTATCAAGGTTTAACTACCAAACTAGGGGTTTGATCAAGGTAAACCCCCCACAAGAAAATCAACACTGTATTTTGTTTTGAAGGTCCTCTTATAGGATCATATCCAAAAATTAGGTCAGGAAGGAAGAGAAGGTATTGGAGAACAAATATGGAATTTGACATTTCAAAAAAGTAGAATGGGACTGATACGATACAAGTGATGCATAAGTTTAAATATAGGGAATTTTCCAGATTTCTAAGGATCCTAAGTCAACATTGCTAGATTCATGTTTTAGTCTAGAAACCCTAGTCTAGGACTGAATCACCTAGTGGGGCATATGAATTCCAGTGTGACCTAAAGTCAGAATTTTCAAAATTTTAGAGCTTATTCCAAGCACATTCAGATTCCTAGGTGCAACATTTTGATTTTTGAGTTTTTTGTTTTGTTTTGTCTTCATTTCTAGGTCTTTTGTTGAAGTTTTACACATCATTAGGTTTTGTAATTAGATATTTCATGTTATTTGTCTTTCCAAGCTCTAGCTTGGTAGTAAACCCCCTTTTAGTATTTTATCACACCCTAGGACAACCTTTAGCAGATCTCTTTCCCTCATTCCATCCTTTGATTGAGATCTTTATAGTTTCCTTGAGTGAAACAAGGGTGTGAAGTAGGAACCCTATATATTCAAAGATAAGTTCCCCTATTTTCATTGTTTCACTTCTATTCTACAAAAGTGGTTGAAGGATAAGATTAAAACATTGGAAGACCCTTGACCTCTTAGAGAGCCTTTCCCCAACTGGTATGATGGGAATGCATTCTTCCAATACCATCATGTCCACAAGCATGATACTAAACATTGTATGCACCTACGTCATGAGATACAGGATTGCATCAATGATGGTACCATTTTCCTTGATGGTAAAAAGTAGAATGCAAACAACTCTATGGCTAAGGAAATTAGTGAATTTTATACCTACATAGATCCATTTCCATCACATTATGCTAATTTTATTGTTAGGCCTTCCATTCTCGATCCTACTAATGAGATTCCTTTTTCATACGTAAATGTTGTCTTGTTTACTCCTAGTCCTTCCCCTCAACATATGAATGGTTCGTCAGATGTAACTTTTACATCACATGATTTCCCCATGAATAACAAAGCCTATCCTTTATAGATTCCTTCTTGCGTCAATGGAAACATTGTGATAGGAGTCTTTGTGGACCTCACAAGTCACATGAATTTTATTACAGACGAGATTCTCTTATTGAACTCATTACAGAGGGAGGAAAATGAGAAGATTAAAACTACTATGCATACTACTGACGACCTCTCTCTTGCTCCTTATGTCTTTATAAATTTTTCTATCCTAGTAGGACCTAGGGTTGTGGATACCACTTTCGATGTCATTCCAGAATCTAACCTATTTAGGTCAAAGTTAGGCATCTCTTGGCTAGCTTCCATGAATAGAGTCACTTTCGTAATTTATAAATACCTAAAATTCTCTCATGAAGGTGTCATACATGTCTTCATGACATTAGGTATTAGCCATTTGTATCTCATGGGGGTTATTCCTTAGATCATTTTAGGCCTAACCTAGTTGGTTGGATTCCTCCCATAATAGATGTACTTTCTCAAAATTATTTTAAGTATAAGATCAGGTGCAAGAAGCAACCGAAAATGACTCACCTTGTAGCACAACAGTGAGTTTCCCCTTCCTCTCAAAAGGCAAAGGGGAAGTAGGCCCACACTTAGGGCCCTTCTTGTTCTTCTTTTGTAGTCCCACCTACTACTTCCTCTCATCCTGTTGTGACACCTTTTTCTTCTACTCCCATGTGTCTCTTAGGGAGTCTGATGGTGATCGCTTGGTAGAAGGATGAGCACCATGTGTTTGAACCTCTTTTCTTACCCATGGTGGCTCCGCCCATTTTGTATCGTAAGGGGAAGGGTCCCAGTGGAGAATATCCTATGTCTCAAAATCCATTACCTCCTACTACCTCTACCTCTAAGGTATTGAATGGGAAGAGGCCTGATGTTGAGGCACTCGAGTCTGATCCCCTATATATTGTTGCATTTGTCTCTCCATCTCTTCCTCTTGCTCCCATCTAGGATTCACTCCCTCCACCAAAAATGGTTGTGATGGATAACCTAATGGCTAAATAGGAACCTTTTCTTCCTTCTAAGATTGCAACCTCTAGCTCCCATAGCTATAGAAATAGCCTTGCATGTGAGCACAAGTGTTACAGGAAGGCTCTAGATGTTGAGAAATCAACCTTACAAAAGAAGGAATGGGAGCCAGTATCTCCTGCTTCGACATCTTCTGGTATGTTCTCCCTTTCACTCCTTTTTCTTTAGTTCCATTTGCCTTAGTCTTACTTCCATCTCTCCTTGTAAGTGTGAATGATCCCCACTTGAAGAGGGTGCAGGTTCCCTTTCCAATTTTTCATTGATGTTTAAAAAACTGCTTATTAGGTAGATTAGTGAATTCATATTAGTTTAAACTATACTTAGTGTTCTTTTTCCATACATATGCTAATGCCTGACTGGGATGCTAGTGCACCACATCATCATTTGTCTTGTATGCTAGGTTTCTTTGGTGTAAAGTTTCCTAGGTATCAATTTTGACTCAAGAATTTGCTCACCTGATTCCCTAAACCTTCTGGGTTGATAGAAGGATAGTGAAAAATCAATTTCCCTTTCTTTTCACCCTCTTAAAACATTTCAATTTCCTTGAACAATCCTTAGTGTGAGGTAGATCAAGGTAGTTGATTTCTCTAGACCCTCCCATGACTTGGGGTATTGAGTAGTCAGTCCCCCTCCTCTACAATTATTACTTTACAAAAACAATTCATCAACAAGATGACACTTTACCTCAAACACACTTTAATATAATTGATAAATGTTAATGAGCTATAGAATTTAATTTCTACAAATAACTAAACAAGAAGAATTTGATAACTCAATGCAACTTTTTACTTAAAATGATCTAGTGAATCTAAATAATTAATAAAATATAGCCATATACTAGAAGTAATATTAAATTTTATTTTTCATATCTAATGTAGTGATTTAAAAGACGTCAAAAATATCTTTGAAGGACACAAAATAATTTTAAAGTCAACATTTGTCATTTAAGTAATTAATAGAGTAGAAATTTGATCCAAAAAATTAAATGTAATGAAAATATAATATAAAAAATAAAAAATAAAACTGATTTTGATTTGATTGTTTCCGATATGAATCAATAGAATTAAAGATAAATAATGTTTTTTTATAATTATCAAATTAAAAAATTAATTATAAACTATAAAACTATTGTTCAAATTTTCAATTCTACACATTACTTGACTAAACTAATTGCATAATATGGATAAAAATAATTGATGTGGGTTTCTACAATTTCAAGTACATAGAATCTTTAAATATTTATTTCTCTCATCACATTCAATAAAAAATAAACAAATGATATTTTAAACAATATAATAACTTTTTAATGTCAAACAAAATATTATGACTTGCTTGATAGGTATGTTCCATTGTGAAAGGAAGAATTTTTTTTTGTTTGTATGCTTGGGAGATAGAATATAAATATTCTTCACTATCATTCAAGCGAAATCCTAGAGATCTCAATATAATGTATGCAAAGGAGAAAGAGATATGATAATAAGGTTGTCCTAGGGTCTTCTTAAAAACTAAAGAGGAGTTCATCACCAAGTTAGGACTTGGAAAAACTAATGAAATTCAAGACCTAATGGTTAAACCTAGAGTGAAATGCAAGATTGCACTAAATGACATAGAAAAGCATGTAAATCAAAACAAAAAATTGAGAGATAAAAGGTGTGCACTTCGAAACTTGAAGAGGACTAGATGAAGTCTTCAAATTTTGAAAACAATGAGTTTAATACTGACTAGGAATCATACACTAGACTAGGTGATTTAGTCCTAGATTACAATGTTTAGGCAACAACAAAAATCTTGTAGAGATATGACTGAAACTATTAAAATCTAAAAAATTTCTTATACTGGGACTCATATGCCAGAAGTGGCATATTAGTCTAGTTAGGGTTTTCTAGAAATTCAAAGTCTGATTCTAATCTCCAATTTTCGCTCTATCCTTTCCACCTGATTTCTAGATCCAAAACTCTGATTTGCAACCTATAGATGTCTTCCAATGATCTCCAATGCAAGGTGACAAATTTGACAACTTTGAACACTTTGAAAACTTTCTCTTCAATATGTCTTCAACCTAGATCTACAAGTCACACACTAAAGAGAGGGGGAAAAAAATTGTGTTAGTGCAAAGGGGTTTTCCTTGGTCAAACCCCAATTTGGTAATCAAACGTTGAAATGAAATGAAATAGGAAATGAGAATGATGAATGAAAAAATGTAATGTTGCAACTCACCAAACTCTAGCAATAAAGTGCTACAAACATGTAAGAAGTGGCTCCAATGGATGTAGATCTTGACTCTTTCTTGAATGTGATAGATCTTGAATTGAATGCTAGCTTGAATCATAAAACCCTACATCACAATTATTAGCTCAAAAATAAACATGATGCATGATGACTTTGATAAGGCTAACCAATTATTTGCCCTACTAAGTGCAAGAAAAGAATGGTCTGAGGTAGGTGATAGGAAAGAGGATCCTTGTATCTTAAAATGGGTTGCAATGAATGTGAAGCATGTAATAGTGAGAATGTTAAGGTCCTATAACCATTACATGGCAAGGAGCGAAAGGGTATGACTATAATGTACTATTTCTATGATGTCAAATTGCTGAAGGATCCTTATTAAAGTATGACACTCATCACTAAGATGACCAAGAGTGTGATGGTATGCACAATACTTCTCTAGTTGAATTTTTAGGAGGACCTAAAACAATACTCTCATCCTTATCATTATTATCAATCATGGGTTGTTCTTTAGGAAGAATTAAATTCATTTCATGAGGAGGATCTTGATATCCTAACCCTTTCGTATTGTTAATTGGTATTATCTCCAAGAGTTGATGAATTTCATGTTCACTTGTTGTATCAAATCCTTGTTTACTCAAGATCATGAATCCTTTTCCATATGTATCTTGTAGATTGATGAGGTTGTTGGTCACTTTGTTAACATAGAATTGTTGAATATTTGCTTTCTTAGAGAAACTAGGTTCACCTATTGTAGGGAACTTAGGTTCATTTTCCATTTCAATTTCAGGATGTAGGTAACCAGATATCTCAAGTAGTGGTGGTTGTTTCATGGATGGATAGAAGGATGCATTAGCTTCAAGTTTGTTAAGTAAATCATTTAGGAATTTATTCATCCTATCATCTTCTCCAATGATATTAACATCACAAGGAGGAGATGCATTAGGAGTTGAGTGAGAATGAGTGAGTACAATTTCATTAGGGTCATTTCCAAAAGCACAAATTGACACATCCACTAATGATTTCAAGGACATCCAAAGCTTATCAAAACACATATCCATGATGAAATGTAATGCAAATTTTATATTGTAAACAATATAATTTCACTATGCAATAATTTGAAATGTAATATTATAGATGCAATTAAGAAATGGAAAAAATGTGCCAATTTAAACTAGATGCAATGAATTGAATGACATAAAAAATATGTAAACTGAAATAGAAAGTTATCAACAACAAACAAAATCTTAGAAATAGAGTTTTGAATTCTGGAAAATGTAGTTTAAAATCTACATTGGGACTTGTTGTGTAGTTCCACAACACACCCCATTTTCCTCCTTGGAAAAATTTGGTCCCCTTTTTTTTTGTTCCTCTTTGATTTTGTCTTCTTTGGCATTGTTTTGTGGTTTGGTTGCTTCCAACTCTCTCTCTTGGTCTTGTTGTCCTTTTATATTTGACATATGCTTATCTCTTGGATTTGGTTTTTGGTTTTTTTATGAAGATTGATGTCTTAACTGGAAACCGAAATCTCTGAGTCCTATGATTGTATCTTCAATTGATTTTAACTCCACCCGGTAAATCACAGACTGAAAAATGTCAATCCCGGTGATGTCTTTTGTTCTTGTATCCAAACTCGATAATTTTATTTGTACCCCACAAAATCGAAAGGTCCACTTTCAAGAACTTTACTTTTTTATTGATACTTGGATTTTGGTCTTTTCTTTCATTCCGATCTTTTTTTTTCCTGAAGTTAAGTGGCATTTTACTAGACCCTGATATTTCTTTCAGAAGTTGATACCGAAAAGCATCAATCTCGGTGATCATGAGTTGGTCATGTATCTTTAATGGTCCATGCCTAATCGGTGATTGAAGTGACACTAGTGTGCCACATATAATCACCATGCCATATTTTTCCTCTAGTAATGAGTGCATGCATAAATCTAGGTGTTCATAATTTGAACCCTAATCTGTAATGATTGCACCTTTATTTGAGAGAATTAATGCATTGTAATAGGTTATTAATGAAGGTGGTGAACTACTCATGTACTTGGCACTAAAATAAGAAGAGATTTTCTTTTGTAACACTCTACTTTGCTTCTTGCTACAACCTTGCAAGGGACATTGAAAGAATGAGATAATTTTGACATGCACAAAAAGGTAAATTTTGAGAAACCAAAAGAAAAAAAACAATTACTGAGGGTTTTTGCAGTCTCATTTCAGTAGATTATTAGTATCCAAGACCAGGTATGTGGTGAATAATTGACTTTTCATTAAGCTATTTTTTTATATTCAAAGATCTTGAAAATGTGTTTTCCTTTAGAATGTTCGAAATTGAAATAATGCTTATTCTCTAATTTCAAATTTAACTGAAAATGAATAATTTTTTTTATGAAATTGTAAGAAATTTCTGGTTAAATTTAACCCTAACTACACACAAGTCATATAATTGAAAATTTGTAAGAAATACCAGTAAAAATGACTACTTCTGATGCAAGAGTAGAAAATGAATTCAAGTATTGCAATTCACAAGCCATACCAATGAATGTGGTAGTGATAGACACTCATATGGGGTGATCTTGTGATATTGAAATCCACACTTAGATACAACAAAAAAATGCTTCTCAATGTGTTGGAAACATTATAGAAAGTGAGTTGTTTTCCATAGCAGGGTTTCTGCCAGCAATGGAGGTCCCTGATCTGGGTACACAGTGTATGAATTACTACAACCCCAATAAAAGAATCATTGAGAAAGAAGGAATAATTTATGTTGATCTCACACCGAAAGTAATTACATATACATTTGGGCTTCCTGTTTTCACTCAGATGTACAATATTGATATGAAAGCTATGGCCAGGACCTATCAAAATGCTGAAGTTCATAACAGAGAAATTAATAGCACCCATTGGTGCCTTGAATGAATTACACCACAAACCAAGGTACTCCAAAGGTCCATGTCCAACCAAGAAATTCAATACAATATTACTTTGCTAAGTAGGATGGCTAGTTTAAGAGATGCTAGTAAATTTTAACCCTATATGTTCATGATAATATCCAGATTAATGGACAGTCCCATCCAAATGCACTGGGGAAATTTGATTAGTGAAAAATTATGTGAATAGATAAAGGAATTTCCCAAAACCAAGTGTTTTTAGTTGTCTTCATATGTGATTTATTCTTGTACCCTAAGAGAAAGTAAACAAGGGTTAAAAAGGGTTGGTACTCTAGGCGAGGAGGTTGGAAATATTTTGATATATGCTCATTTACCCCAAATCATTATTTATGGAAATAAACTAAATTACAGGAGAGTTAATGATGTGTTCTCCATGAAGTTGGTCAGAACAGTGGAGGGTGATAAAGCCAAGAGATTGTCCCTAGAAGCACAAAGTGTTATTAGACCGATGGGAGGTTGGTACATTTAGTTCCCTACATTTTCCTACATTAGAATGGAAGGATTTGATGGAAATTCATTTATGTTTCGCAGGTACCCAACAAATAAGATTGTTTTATTGGAATTGGTGAGAGAGTTGAAGCCATGTCATGCCCTTTATGAGAAAGCTCACAAGAAGGCCTCCTACAAAATTCCTATAGTATTAGGGAATTACAAGTGTAATTCAATAAGACTGTCTGACTTGTTTGAGGAAGAATTGAAAACATATAACTTTGAGTTTTTTCCACTCCAGAGAATGCACTATAATCCTGAAGGAAATATTTCCAAGACTATTGCTGTAATTGTGGTCATGTAAAACATCTAGAAGATTATTAGCTTAATTATGAGGATAAGCACAAAGTGAGTAAGAAAATATAAAGACTGTCTTTAGAGTCTACCTAGATTCTAATGCTTCATGATGTTCCAGATCAATTGGGAAAAGATGATGGAGAAGTGTTGAATAAGTCTTACAATGAAAATCAGGTGTATGATGAACCTATTCCAGACCCAAATTATGAAGGTGAAGAAATGACATCAATTGATGAGTTCTCTACACCAATTTTGTTGTATACTCAACACTGGATTAATGATTTTTGTAAAGATTTGAGGGAAAGAGGAATTGAACCCACATTCTCAAAAGATAAGAGGAGAAAAAAAAAGAAATGAAGTTGCATTTGAGAATTGGAAATCTATTAGAAAGAAAAGGAGAACTAGTAAAGTGGCTCTTGGTATAAGAATTCAAGAGAAAACCCCCGAGGTTTTAAAGCCTAAAATTTCAATGGAACCATCTATTAAATGAAGGGATGCAAAATCGAATAAGGATAAAGCAAGGATAAAAACTAAAGGTGCATCCTCCTCCATAGTGAAACCAAGAAATGATGTGGTTATTGAAGAATAAGTAGGAGTGATAGATAATTTTGATGCACAGACAAGGTCTTCATCTCATAAAGCTACAACATTATTTACTTCTCCTCCCTCAATTAATATGGCTAATGTGAAACAAGAACTTGGAGGAACTCTTGTCGCTTTAGATGAAATTTTTGAGATAGATGAGGCCAGAATTAAAGAATAGATGGATAAAATGGGTTGTCATGTGGGAGAAAGTAAAAGAAAAGAAGTATAAAGATAAACCAATGATACAACCATTAGTGGAATAAATTCCTGATACAGGGTCTATCCCTATAAATATTCAAGAAGAATAAATCATACAAGGAATGCTCGCCTCAAAAGTGAGGAATCTTGACATTCTTGAGATGGAAACACAGGAGACTACAGAGAAGGATCCTATTGATGAAATATTTGTTGAAGATACTTTTGATTCCCATCATTCACTTGGGAATTTATTGAATGATAATGAACAATCATAGGTTTTTGAGAAATCATACAACGATTTGTTCGAAGATGAAGTTGAAAAGAAGACTACGCAAATTCAAGGTGAAGAAGTTGAAGATAAAGAAAATCCTAGTGTAGCAAAAAATAAAGAAGGTAATCCTTAGGAAATTAAAATTGAACATCTGGATAGACAAGAGAATATAACTCTTCAAACAAAAGAGATAGTGCCAAATCCTAATAATCCAAACTCTATTCCAGAAATTGTGGAGGAGGTTCTTATTTTAGAGGAACTAACTAATAAAGGTAAAGAAATAAGAGAAGAAATTCCTGAATCAAGTGGACATTAGTAATAGAGGAATGTTATAGAGGTAGAGTTATATAATGATGCACCTGATTGGTTGACCAAGGAATTAACTTCCCCAATGGAAGTAGAAATATTGCCTTTGGATATTAGTAGTTTTGCACAAGAAATAGATACTCCAAAGCCTAAGCATAGAGCTAAAACAAAGCATGTCTTATAAAAGAATGCAGATGGTAACAAAACTATCCATATAGCTACTCCAATAGCTAATAAAGACAGACATGAAATTATAACACCTAGGGAGTATAAGGTAACAAGTATCAATCTTGGAAACTCCTCTTGGAAGCAAGAGTTGGATGAAATAAAAGTAAATCTAGATGCCATTATTGCTAGGGTGCACAAGTACAAAAATAAGTTGAAAGAAAGGGTTGCTACCTTAGAAAATTTTATAAAATCATTGACTCTATCAAGTCAAGCAAATATAATATCAGATCAAGAAACTCTATCACCAGAAAAATGGAAGAAACAATTGAAGTGGGAAGGTGATATGTTGATGCAATGTATTGAAGGATTTGAAAAGGTCACCATTGAAAGTAAAGGATTACTTGATGAATATCAAGGTTTTATTGAATTTTTAGCACGTCAAAGGTGTGATCCTCAAAATTTAGGGTGGGAGGATAAGGAAGCCAAAGCTTTCAAGGAATGGATTGAAAGAATAAATAGAGATCTTGTTTAGTTATTAACCCATGAGGTTATTGATGAGATCATACAGTGTAGGAACATTATAGATAAATATGCAATAGACAGAGTACAAAGAAATGATATAATACTTCAAGTATCAAAAGATTATGATAAGCTAAAATTCACTTGGAAAGCTATACAAGGGATTTCAAAAAAATCATATGCATCAGGTATTGGTAGCTTTTTCGAGAGTGTCAAGAAAAAAAGGACAAAGAAAGAGTCTAAGCCCGAGTTTTGAGTGACAAAAAGTACAATATATCAGAGGGTGTTGTGATAATGTTTATTATGTGATTTTGTAGGTTGATCCTAGTCTCGGTAGGAGTATCTTTTCTGGTATTCAGATGAAAGCCGATAGATGTGAAATGCTATATACCAGAGTAAGGAGTGAAGATTATTGTTGTTGACCAAGTCAAGCCTTTGAATTCATTTGGAATGTTCTAAATGATAGCTAGTGGTTGCCACACGCTACTTTTTTATTAGTTGTTTCTAATTCTCTGAAAGACTTTAAGTTCAAAATTTTAGGGCCTTGTCTCTATAAAAGGCCATTTACTACTTTACTTTCATTTAAGTTCAGAATTTGTGGATGTTGGAAGAGCAAAAAAACCATAAGTTTTGTTATTTTTTCCTATTTTCTGAATCATTCCAGACTAAAAAATTGTATGCACATAGACGTTAATTAATATCAAAGCCAATTTGATAGCTACCTATCTCATGAATATTTTGTAGCTGGTTTTGTTAGTTTTGCTGAACAAGCCTGTATATTGCATTGTTTAAGGGTGTATATAGAAACTACTCGGTGTCCAAACAAAACCCTCTCTTTAAAAGCTCGCATAATTTTGTACGTAGCTGTGAAGCAATCTGGTGAAGTATAAAGCAGTTTTCTTTGATTTAATTAATTCTTTGGGACATGCATGGAGAATAATGAGGAGAACCTTTTAATTTCAGTATTTTTATACTTTATTTTAGAATAGATGTTTAAATTCCTTGAAAATGTTCCAAAAAATAGATGAATGAATGAAAATTTATTGAAAATATTTCGTTTTACATAAAAATTGTTGAATTCTTAAAGCTAAATCTACTTAAGTGATATACAATGAAATTGTGGATGTTCATGAAATATTGTTTCAAATATTTCAATTTCATGATGTTATTTTTATGAATGAATTGGAAATATTTTGTAATTACTTTATGATCTTTGATAAAATCAAAATTTATGAACATATTCCCTTTGAGATTAACATCAAATTCACATAAAACCATAAGGCAAAGCTAGTATGATCATGACCTGATTACTAGAGACTTGGGATTGAACTGAGTTGATCTTGATTGTTCTATTTAGGCAAATTCCCTCTTTTGATATTTTCTTTGTTGCATATCTTTCAAGAAGAATAGGCTTCTTCGCAGTCTATCTGTGGAGTTTTTTTATTCGACACTACTGATATGAGTGATATCGTTGTCAACAAGAACTAGCACTAAAAGGAAGGCCTTTTTGGTTTTTCTTTTTTGATTTTATTAAGTCTTTAATTTGGATTTTCGTCAAGTCACTAGATCTCAATCTAGTGATCCTCGTGTGACTCTAGTCGAGCTTAGTAGTTGAACCTCATGTAGACCTGAAAAATCAGGAAGTGTGAGTGTGATTCCACAAAATCTAGTTGTTGGGACGTCGCAACCTTCTATAGTGATTGCATTATTTAATGTAGAGTCACCAATCCAATTTGCTGTATACAATGATTTGCCTAAAAATCCTAATAAGTTGTGTCCCAAGTATTATCTTTAAAAAGACGTAGAAGAACATATCAGTATCTTTAAGAATACATGTTTTAGAGCGAGGATTTAGCATGAGGATGTTGTATGTAGATTGTTCCCATACACACTAAGTGATGAAGTTTATTAATGGTATATCAACCTTCCTCACAATTATATTAGATCTTGGCTAGATATGGAAAGACAATTTTTAGCCAGATTTAGGACACCTACAAATCCTGATTTGTTATATCATCAATTTTCTCAAATCAAGAGGTTCAAAGGAGAACCTATAACTACTTTTAATGATAGGTTTCAAAAGTATTATTCTAGGTTGCAAGCACCTTATGTAGTAGATAATTTTTTGGCCATCGCGGTTTATTATACAACAATAGATCCTTTGACTGCTATGTTTGTGAAGCAGAAGGAAAATCATCTTGCTACTTTACCTGAAGCCTATGCTGAAGCCATCAATGTGAATTTAGAAATGAAATATCTTTGAAATGGATCATCCACAAATGGCAAAAATGGATTAAATAATTACCCTACCTTGAATTTAAATGGAGTTCCTCTGAGTCATCCTATAACTCCTAATGTTTATCCTTTAGTGGTCTAGAATGGGACATTTCCTCAAAATACTTCCTTTCAATCAGGAAATAATCAAGCTTTAGTCCCTCACCTTGGTCCAGCTATTATAGAGTTGTGTCCTAATAAAAATTCCTTTTTCTCACAAACTCAAAAAAATGAAAATGTTAAAATTTCAGAGGAAAAGGAAGACATAAAATAAATCACAGCTCAACTCAAAAGATTAACCACAAAGGTTACACAATTAAGAAATTAAAACTTTTATGCTCAAAATAAAAATAAAAATTCACAAAATTGGATGTATAATGCTCCTAGATCGCCTAGACCCTGGAACACATGACTGAATAATGGAGCCTTATCCACACCTTTGGATAATCATGATTCTCAAGATGAAAGATCCACATCAAAATAATTGGTGTAGAATCCATAAGACAAATGCACATGCTGAAGTAGACTGTTCACAGTTCAAAATTTCTTCAAATATTTTCTTGGCTGCTACACATTATAATGAATAGTGTGATTCTCATTCTCCTAAGGGAAATGAATTAGTCCCAATGAGATATGATTCTACTTTAGTCCTTGAAAGGTATGAATGTGTTAAAATACCTAAAATCTTTACAAGTTACACTCACGATTGTGAAGGAGATAATTCATCCATGACTCTAGAAATGTACACTTTTCCTCATCAAGATGAAAATATGCCTCATGAAGAAATCAACCAAATTCATAATTTTCAACAGTATCAAATAGTACATACTCATAATTTAAGAAGCAATGCAAACAGTGGAAATAAAACCAATGGGCCATTCACGACGTTGATTCTACCAAATAAATTCAATACTCCACCTAATGAAAAATCAAGTAATAACCCAGGGTTACCGAAAGTGACCTCTCATCACAATTTGTCAAATGCTTTTAAAAATGAAAAGATGGATTCTACTGATCAAGACAATTTGACTACCTAATTACTCAAAACATCTATAATTAAGAAATTTTTCCTTAATTCTCTAGAAGATTTTTCAAAAGAAGGTAAGCTCAAAGATACTCAATTGAGAGATAGTCAAGTAAAAAAAAAAGATAAAAATGTTGCTCCTATAGAGGATGTGCAAGTAGCCTTTTACAAAGGAAAGTTAGAGTCTCCACCATTTTTGCTTACTCTAAGAATATTTGGTAGGAATCTTCATAATTTTTTAGTAGAATCTAGAGCTTCTACTAATGTGATGCCTTTGTCTACATGTCAAACACTAGGATTAACTCTAGAAAGTTCTTTAAAGAAGGTTACTCAGCTTGAAAAAATGGAATAAAATGTAGTTGTAGAGTTGACTAACATTCATATGTAATTAGCATCAGATCCTAGAGTTCAATATTATATAGATATTCAAGTTGTTGAGATTCCTGACACTTATGGTATGTTATTGAGTAGGGATTTGTCTAAGGTCTTGAATGGGTATATGGCTACTGACTTCTCACATATGTGGTTACCATGGAAAGGAGTTCCTAATCAAATCAAGATTGAAAGGGAGCCGCAAATGAAGTATATGATCACTGAATATAACTAGAAGAATGAAGTTCTATACATTGATGTAGAACCAGGAGTTTACAAAATAAAAAAATCAGAGTGAAAATTGAAGAAATATTTACAAGTGATACTAAAAGAGCAAAGTATTTAACTCTTGGAATAGATATTTTAATTGAATTATATTGTGAATCTGCTCAAGAAGAAAATAGTACCTATGATAGATTTCGAAAGAATACTATTATAGAAGCTCAGAAGAGCGAAAAATCTAAAGTTTCACTATAAAGTTTGTTATTGCATGGTTGGTACAGTTTACATTATGTTGCACATTTAGAAAATAGTTGCATGATGTATCTGGAGATAATACACAAAATCAAAAATTAGTACTTTCCATAATATAATAAAGTCAAAGGATTCCAACCAGAAATACCTATAGACAAAATTCATGTCACTTAGACTAAAAAGACCAATTGTTTATCATATAAAGATGGTAAGTTACAAGTTTCAAATGATCAATTTTGAATTCTTAAATTTGATGGATCTAAATAAAAACAAGGAATTGGAGTTGGAGTCAAACTCATCGATCCACAAGGTAAAAATTTTCTTGCTACATATCAATTATAGTTTCAGTGTACTAACATTGTGGTAGAATATGAAGCCCTTATACATGGATTGATCCTCTCAATTAAAAAGAAATTTAGAATCCTCAAGATATTTGGTGACTCAAAATTGGTAGTGAGACAAGTTCAAAAGCAATACAATTGTCACTACAAGTGTTTGTCGAGTTATCGACATAGAGTATGGGATTTGATCAAAAAAATTGATACGTTCAATATTACTCATATGCTGAGAAGATTTAACAAAAGAGTTAATGCTTTGGCTACTGCTGCCAGTACTTTAGAACCTTTAGATGCCTCTGATTTGAAAATATTTATAGTTGAGATGGTACAGTTACCTTCGATTCCTAATAATGTTACCAATTTACAAGTCTTCGAAGATGACCGACATATATTGGATTTCATCACTAATTCTGGTGTTTTCGAAGCATAAATAATCAAAGAATTAGATTTCCTTGATGACGAGATTCAAGATGAAGAATTAACTCAAGTGAGAGATAATAATATTCCAAAAGGAATGATTGAATTAGAAAGGATATTTAATATCGATCAGATAATCAGACAAAAATATTTGCCTCGAAACAATGGATGACAATCTAAATTATACAACTTACACAGTAAAGAAGATCCTAAAAATGTGTTGATTGGAAGGGTTTGTACTAAAAAACAAAAGATAAATATTGCTCAGGTGCTCAAATATTACTGGCAGCAATTGATTTTGGTGATTTACTCATGCTCAAGTATTATTAGCAGCAAAGACTAGGTATGTGGTGAATAATTTATTTTGCATTAAGCTATTTTTTATATTCAAATATCTTGAAAATGTGTTTTCCTTTAGAATGTTCGAAATTGAAACAATGTTTATTCTCTAATTTTGAATTTAATTGAAAATGAATATTTTTTTTTTTTGACATTGTAAGAAAATTTTGGTTAAATTTAACCCAAACTAGCACACAATGCATATACTTGAAAATTTGTAGGAAATACCAGTAAATATGAGTACTTGTGACTCAAGATCATAAGATGAATTCAAGTATTTCAATTCACAAGCCATACCAATCAATGTTGTAATGACAGAAAATCATATGGGGTGGTCTTCTGATATTGAAATACGCACTTGGATATGGCAAGAAAACGCTTGTAAATGTGTTGGAAACATTATAAAAAGTGGGCTGTTTTCCACAACATGGTTTCCACCAGTAATGGAGGCCCCTGAGTTGGTTACAAAGTGTATGAATTACTACAACCCCGATAAAAGAATAATTGGGAAAGAAGGAAGAATTTATGCTGATCTCACACCAAAAGGAACTACATATACATTTGGGATTGTTTTTTTCACTCAGATGTACAATATTGATGTGAAAGCCATGGACAAGACCTATCAAAATGTTGAGTTCATAATAGAGAAATTATGAGTACCTAATGGTACCTTGAATGAATTACACCACAAACCAAGGTACTCCAAAGTTCCATATTCAACCAAGAAATTCAAGACATTATTACTTTGCTAAGGAGGATGGATGGTTTAAGAGATGCCAGTAAATTTTAACCCTGGATGTTCGTGATAGTATCCAGACTAATGGAAAGTCCCATGCAAATACACTAGGGAAAGTTGATTAGTGATAGATTATGTGAATAGATAAAGGAATTTCCCAAAACCAGGTGTTTTTATTTGTCTTCATATGTGATTTATTCTTTCACCCTAAGAGCAAGTAAACAAGGGTTAAAAAGGGTTGGTAGTCTAGGTAGGGAGGTTGGAAATAGTTTTATATATGCTCATTTACCCCAAATCACTATTCATGGATATACAGAGAATTATAAGAGAGTTAATGATGTCTTTTCCATGAACTTGGTTAGAACGATAGAGGGTGATAAAGCCAAGAGATCATCCTTGGAAGCACAAAGTGTTATTAGACTGATGGGAGGCTGGTACATTTAGTTCCCTACATTTTTATACATTAGAATGGAAGGATTTGATGGACATCCATTTATTTTGCCCAGGTACCCAACAAATAATATTTTTTTATTGGAATTTGTGAGATAGTTGAAGCCATGTCATGCCCTTTATGAGAAATCTCGCAAGAAGGCCTCTTATAGATTTCCTATAGTATTAGGGAATTACAAGTGTAATGTAGTAATACTGTTTGACTTGTGTGAGGAAGAATTGAAAACATATAACTTTGAGTTTTTTCCACTCCAGAGAATGCACTATGATCCTGAAAGAAATATTTCCAAGACTATTGTTGGTAACCATGCTCATGTACAACATCTAGAAGATTATTGGCTTAATTGTGAGGATGAGCACAGAGTGAGAGTAGGAAAACATGAAAGATTGTCTTTAGAGTCTACCTGAATTCTGACAGCTTCATGATGTTCCAGATCAACTAGAAAAAGATGATGGAGAAGTGTTGAATAAGGCTTACAATAAAAATAGGGTGTATGATTAACCTATTCTAGACCCAGATTATGAAGGTGAAGAAATGCCATCAATTGGCAAGTTCTCTACAACAATTTTGTTGCATACTCAACACTCGATTAATCATTTTTGTAAAGCTTTGAGGGAAAGAGGAATTGAACCCACATTCTTAGAAGATAAGAAGAGAAAACAAAGAAGTGAAGTTTCATTTGAGAGTGGGGAATCTATTAGAAAGAAAAGGAGAACTAGTAAAGTGGCTCCTAGTATAAGAATTGAAGAGAAAACCCCTGAGGTTTTGAAGCCTGAAATTTCAATGAAATCATCTATTAAATGGAGGGATACAAAATCGAATAAGGATAAAGAAAAGAAAAAAAATAAAGGTGCATCCTCCTCCACGATGAAACCAAGAAATGATGTGGTTATTGAAGAAGAAGCGGGAGTGACAAATAATGTATATGGACAAACAAGGTCTCCATCTGATAAAGTTGCAACATTATTTACTTCTCCTCCCCTAGTTAATATGGCTAATATGAAACAAGCACTGGGAGGAACTCTTGTCACTTTAGATGAAAATTTTGAGATAGATGAGGCCAGAATTAAAGAAAAAATGGATAAACGGGGCGCCATGTGGGAGAAAGTAAAAGAAAAGAAGTTTAAAGATAAACCCATGATACAAAGTAGTAGTGGAAGAAATTCTTGATACATGGTCTATCCCTTTAAATATTGAAGAAGAATAATTCATACAAGGAATGCTCACCTCAAAAGCAGGGAATCCGAACATTCTTGAGATGGAAACATAGGAGATTGTAGAGCAAGATCCTATTGATGAAATAGTTGTTGAAGATAATTTTGATTCCAGCCTTCACTCAAGAATGTATTGAATGATAATGAACAATCATAGGTTTTTGATAAATCAGACAAAGTTTTGGCCGAAGATGAAGTTGAAAAGAAGACTACACAAATTCAAGGCGAAGAAGTTGAAGATAAAGAAAACCCTACTATAGCAGAAAATAAAAAAGGTAATCCTAAGGAAATTAATATTGAACATCTGGATAGATAGGAGAATATAAGTCTTCAAATAGAAGAGACGGTGTCAAATCCTAATAATCTAGAATCTATTCCAGAAATTGTGGAGGTTCTTATTTCAGAGGAAACAACAAATAAAGGTAAAGAAATAAGAGAAGAAATTCCTGAATCTATTAGACATCAGGAATATAGGAATGTTACAAAGGTAGAGTTAGATAATGATGCACTTGATTGGTTGATCAGGGAATTAACTTCCCCAATGGAAGTAGAAATATTTCCTTTGGATCTTAGTAGTTTGGTACAAGAAATAAATACTCAAAAGCCTAGGTGTAGAGATAAAACAAAGCATGCCATACAAAAGAATGAAAATTGTAATAGAAGTGTCCATATAGCTACTCCAATAGCTGATAAAGACAAACATGAAATAACACCTAGGGAGTATAAGGTAACAAGTATCAATCTTGGACACTCCTCTTAGAAGCAAGTGTTGGATGAAATAAAAGTAAATCTAGATGTCACTTTTTCTAGGGTGCATAAATACAAAAAAAAGAAAAGAAAATTAAAATAAAGGGTTGCTACCTTAGAAATGTTTATAAAATCATTGACTCTATTAAGTCAAGAACAAACAAAATTGCACCAACATCTAGTATTAATGTCACAAGAGCTGGTAGATGCAATTATAGTTGTCTGTCAAAAAATGAATGTATTTGAATAATGGATTGAATACAGGGTACAATAGGGAGAAGAGTCTTTTACTGATGTGATAGGGAAATATAAGGAAGCATACAACAGGTTTGAAAATATAAAAGCTTCGAAAAAGAATGCAGAGTTCATCAAGAACAAGTTAATATGGAGAAGCTAAATGTTGAAATTTTTATACATACTGATGTCCAAGATTTGATACAAGAAAATATAATATCAGAGCAAGAAGCTCTATCACCAGAAAAATGGAAGAAACAATTGAAGTGGGAAGGTGATATGTTGATGCAATGTATTGAAGGATTTGAAAATGTCACCACTAAAAGTAAAAGATTACTTGATGAATATCAAGGTTTTATTGAATTGTGAGCACATCAAAGGTGTGATCCTCAAACTTTAGGGCAGGAGGATAAAGAAGACAAAGCTTTCAAGGAATGGATTGAAATAATAAATAGAGACCCTGCTCAGTTATTAACCCGGGAGGTTATTTATGAGATCATACAGTGCAGGAACATTATAGATAAATATGCAATAGACAGAGTACAGAGAAATGATATGATACTTTAAGTATCAAAAGACTATGATAACCTTAAGGATATGTGTAGGATCATCATGTAAAAAATAGGCCCTTAAGTGGCAATAAAAAATCAAAAAATCAGAGTTAGGCAAGTTGACGTAAAAATTTGAATAAGTTATCTATATTATTTCAAAAATATGTAAGAATAGAATCTATAGAAAATTGAATGTAGTTTCTAAACTACTAGGTTTATTTTAAAAAAATAAAAATCTATTTGGTGAAAATTTGAAAGTTCAATGCAGTAATAATTAAATTTTAGGGAAAAAATAAGAAGTAGGTGTCTATCTGACCACCCTAACCACAATAAAATGATAATATTTTTTATAATATTTTAGATATAAGTAGAGGACTCATGTCTCAATGTGATTCATATTTTTTTATAGTTTTGTTCCAAGTAAATAATTAATTATGAATTTTTTGTTACAACTTTTAAATAATATTAAAACTCATATGTCTGGCCACCTTAACTTGGTCAAAACTTCATGAAATTCAATTTTTTTTTTAATCCTATAGTATCTGAAGCATAGAATGTGACACATGTTTCGGATTCACAAAATAGGATATCGTTTGAAATCTATAGATGATTTTCAATCAGCCTATCAATTAGGACTTTAGTAATAATTCAAATAGAAAATGAATAATAATTATTTATTAAATTCAAAGTAAAGAATAATTTATATTGGTGGAAAGATGAGAATATCCTTTAAAAACCCTTTTCGTTTCATCAATTTTAGGTATTTAAAAAAATTCATCAGCCACATAGGCCATCATATCACTTACATATCACCATTTTTTGGCCCATCATGATCCTACAGACACCCTTAAATTCACTTGGAAATCTATACAAGAGATTTGAAAAGATCATATGCATAAATTATTGGGAGATTTTTTAGAGTGTCAAGAAAGAAAGGACAAAGAAAGAGTCTAAGCTCGAGTTTTGAGTGAAAAAAAGTATTGGATTCCGGAGGGTGTTGTGATAACATTTATTTTCTGATTTTGTAGGTTCATCCCGGTCCCGATAGGAGTATCTTGTTTGGTATTCAGATGAATTTCGATAGATGCAAAATTCTATATACCAGAGTAAGGAGTGAATAGTATTGTTGTTGACCAAGTCAAGCCTTTTACTTCATCTGGAATGTTCTAAATGACAGCTGGCGGTTTCCACGTGCTACTTTTTGATTCATTGTTTATGATTCTCTGAAAGACTTTAAGTTTTAAATTTTAGGGTCTTGTCTCTATGAAAGGTCATTTACTACTTTATTTTCATTTATGTTCAGAATTTGTGGATGTTGAAAGACCCAAAACTTATTTAAGTTTTGTTATTTTTTCCTATTTTTTGAATCATTCTAGACTAAAAACTTGTATGCACGTAGACGTTAATTAATATCAGATCCAATTTGATAGCTACCTATCTCATGAATCTTTTGTAGCTGGTTTTGTTAGTTTTGTTGAACAATCTTGTATACTATGTCGTTTAAGGGTGTATACAAAAACTACTCGATGTCCAAATGGAACCATCTCTTTAAAAACTTGCATCATTTTGTATGTAGCTGTGAAGCAATCTAGTGAAGTATAAAGTTGTTTTCTTTAATTTAATTAATTATTTGGGGCATGCATGGAGAATAACCAAGAGAACCTTTTAATTTTAGTATTTTTATGCTTTATTTTAGAATAGATGTTTAAATTCCTTGAAAATGTTCCAAAAAATAGATGAATCAATGGAAATTTATTGAAAATCTTTCGTTTTACATAAAAATTTCCAAATCCTTAAAGCTAAATCTACTTAAGTGATAGAAAATGAAATTATGGATGTTCATGAAATATTGTTTCAGATATTTTGATTTCATGATGTTATTTTTATGAATGAATTGGAAATATTTTGTAATTACTTTATGATCTTCGATAAAATCAAAATTTATGAACATATTCCCTTTGAGATTAATAGAAAATTCACATCAAACCCTGAAGCGAACCTAGTATGATCATGACTTGATTACTGGAGACTTGGGATCGAACTGATTTGATCTTGATTGTTTTGTTTAGGTAGATTCCCTCTTTCAAGATTTTCTTGATCCATATCTTTCAAGAAGAATAGGCTTATTCACGGTTTTTTTGTAGAGTTTTTTTATTCGACACTGCTGATACGAGTGAAACAATTGTCAATGGGACTAAATCCCCCAGAGGGGTGTATGAGTCCCAATGAGGGTTCTTTTCACAATTTTGAAAAAAATTAATTGATTTTTATTCTTTTTGGTTTCGATTATCTATAAACTAAATGTAAATTCATATTTCAGATAATTTTTTATGGTGAAAGATGAAAAAAATGTAACCTATATGCACTTTCACTAATGCAAGATTTAGAAACCCTAGAATTCCAATGAACTAATGCAAACCCTAATGAAAAGTTAATGTAAGCTAAATCTAGGATGATAATGCACTCCAAATCAGAATTTTGATGTTGTAAATGCAGGTTCACCAAAATGAAAGGAAGAAAATTAGTTTGGTTTCTATGTTTGGAAGATAGAATAACAATCTTCTTCATTGTCATTTAATGAAAACCCTAGAGATCTCAATCAAATGTATGCAAAGGAGAAATATATCTTGCAATAGGGTTGTTCTAGGGTATTATTATAAACTAAAGAGGGGTTCACCACCAAGGTAGGGCATGGAATGACTAATGAAATGCAAGAAATAATTCTTAAACCTAGTGCAATGCAATATTTCACTAGATTACCTAGAAAAACATGTAAATCAGAAGAGAAAACTAAGAGATAAAAGGTGTGCACCTGGAAACTTGAAGATGACTGGATGAAGGCTTGACATTTTGAAAACACTGCATTTAATGTTGACTAGGACTCATATACCAGATTGGACGATTTAGTCCCAAATTTGGGTTTCTAGGTAGGAACAAAAATCTGGCAAAGATATGACTGAAACTCCTGAAATCTATAAATTTTCCTATATTGGGACTCATATGCAAAAAGTGGTGTATCAATATAGTTAGGATTTTCTAGAAATTCAAAATATGATTCTACTCTTCAATGTCTTCTTTGTCCTTTCCACCCGATTTATGGATCTGAAAGTCTAATTTTCAACTTGTAGATGTCTTTTAATGATCTCTAATGCAAGGTGACAACTTTGACAATTTTGAACACTTTGACAAATTTCTCCAAACATTCTCTTCAATATGTCTTCAACCTAGATCTACAAATCACACATTAAAGAGAGGGAAAAGCGTTATTTTATTAGTGGAAAGGGGTTTTCCTTGGTCAAACCATGTTTTGGTAATGAAACCTTGAAATGAAATGAAATAAGAAAGGAGAATGATGAATGAAAAAAATTTAAATTTGGAACTCACCAAACACTAGCAATAAAGTGATGCAAAAATGTAAGAAGTTGCTTCAATGGATGTAGATCTTGACTCTTTCTTGAATTTGGTAGATTTTGACTTGAATGCTAGCTTGAATCATAACACCCTACATCATAATTGTTAGCTCAAAAACAAACATGATGCATGATGAATTTGACATGATGCTTGATGCTTGAATAATGCTCCAAAACACTTAATAATCAGCTCTTAAAGACTCTTGAATTCTCTTGTAGAATCTTGTAAACTTTTGAATTCTTCCTTGATCATAAATTTTCTATAATACATGAATACTTGAAAGCATAGGATGAAAATGAGTAAAATAACCTTGTATTTATACTTGTTTATGCCAAATTTCTCAAAATTACAACAATACAAGCTGGAATCAGATCGAGGAGCATAAAATCCCATGAATAATTTGAATTAAATTTAATTTTGGGCCACATGGGACTCATATGCCAAAAGTGGCGTATGAGTCCCATTAGGCTTAACTATGGAACACATTTTCAAAAATGCTAAGAATGATGCAAAATCCAGATTGGGGGCCAAAAACCTAGGTGGGACCCATATGTCCAAGGTGGCGTATGAGTCCCAAATCACTAAATCTGGGCCACACAACCTAAAAACACTTGAATTATTATTGAATGTTGATTTATGTGTGAATTATCCTCGGAAAGATGCATCAATTAAGGCTCGTGGATGCAAAATAAGGGCAATTAAAGCATAATGAAGCCCAATTAATAAATGAAAACCCTAGATAAGTGTAAAAGTGTGTTAAAACAATTTACAACACCCCAAATAAGGTATAATTAATTCCTTTTAGTTCACAAGGGCCCAAGACCTAATGTGAGTGTGTTAACACATTACAACACTAAGTCAAGGCATCATCAAGCTCAATTTTACAAGGAGGGCCCAAACAAGTGTGAAAATGACAAACAATTTTTTTTGACAATACACATTGTTAAAATAAAATATAATAAAATTATAGAACTATAGCATTTTGTGGTCCCTCTATTATTAATATAATTTTTTTTTTCAAAATTTACAAACAATAAATAGCACCTCTATATAAATAAACGTGGCTTGCTTGTGAGAAATTTTGTATAATATAAATAAGTTGATCCTTTCATACTATTTTTACTTTTATTAATCTGAATGGAAAAATTATTAAGAACCTTGAATAATGATAACATCCAAAAGTAAGAAACAACTCTGTTATATTAATATCCACCCTCCTATCTTTATCAATTTAAATTAAAAACTACACCATGATTATATAGAAAAGGAACAATAAATTATTATTTTACAAATTACAATTACATTCTAGAGCCATGTTGTCCCTTTTCTTAGACAACTAACTATCCAACAAAAATATCAACATCAATGAACCAACCTAAAATATATCAATACATTAAACATAACATCCAAACAAACTTTGGATCATAAAGATTAAATGAATTGATGAAACATCCCATGTAAATTTTGGTTGATGCTTTATGTGATTTCCCTTACACTAGTTTGGATACTCTAATAGTTGCTCAATTAAATTATGAGTGGGAATTGTTATCGTGTTGATATATGATTTGTATTGCTATATGGCTACAGGATGATTGAACCTGTGATGATTGTCTATGGAAAGGGATGAATCTCATTCTTCCTAGTTGATCCCCACCTTTTGTTGGATGTAGTAAGTACAAACCCATACACCAATTTCATATCTTAGCACTCTTAGTCTTGTAGTGAGATGATGTGATTTGGAACTGATAATTATTAAAGAATATGACATGTTACACTTCATTCTTAACTGAATCAAATTTTGGTGGACATGGTTGCTAACTATATGATAGAATTTGAAAGGAAGTAGAGGTGTAGAACAACGCTTCCAACACTAATCTATTTGGGGGAGATAGTTGAAATTCATGCAAATCCTTAAACTATTGCAGTGAATGAATCACATTCAAACATATGCATAAATAATAATACCATAACAAATAGATTTACGTGGGGAAAACTTTTCCAGGTAAAAAACCCACACACCAAAAGCATAATACTTGTATTATCAGCAACAAACAATTACAATACAATATCATCACTAACCTTCTCCATATGTTCACCAATCTTCAACAAAAACTGGGATAATATTGACAGCATAACAGTGTCTCAAAAATTATCAAATTTTAATCTCCTCAATACTCTAAGGCATATAATATATAATAATTAACAACAAAAATGACTAGAAGGCTTCATAACATGCAATATTCAAAGAAAACTTAAGAGTGTAAATCTGAGTTAGAACTGAATGCATGGAAAGATCGCACCCACTAGTGGAGAAATAGCTATGACCACTAAAGTAGCAAGATTGCATTCATGTTAATTGCATTTCCTGTAAAAATACTTCACCAAATGCATTGGTTAACTCATTATTAACGGTAGTTACAAACAATGCAACCACCTCCATTGAAGGATCGGCCATTGCACATTCAATGAGTCTGCATACATGCAAAATCCTTGCATGTGAAAATCCTCCTTCATGCACTCGATATTCACAGTTAAATCATGCTGAAAATAGGTTGAGACACTCTATTTCTTAATAAAATCGATAGCAAGGAATGCTTCATGGCCAGGCCTATCTTTCTATCAAGTAGCTTCGTCAAATGTAAACCCATTGAAGTATAGTGAGATTTTTTATGTTAGTTATGACTACTTTTTAGCACATTTGTGCACATCTAGGAATGGAAGTATTGTTAAAGTGCAAAAATTACACTCTCTAGAAACCATGACCAACTTCAAATTATACATGAATCTCTATTACCGAATCCCTCTCTAGGTAATAAAACTTTAGTTTGCATTTCGTCAAAGGTATCCATTATGATGACTGAGGCATGAAATGAATATGGTAGATAATCTATGTTTTGGATAAGCTTCTGTTGGGCTACCTTGGGATGTAATCGCTCTAAACTATTCTACTTGAAAAGCACATATTTGCATTGAAGCTAGCACAAATCTACAAACCCTTTCTTTTCTTCAAGGGAATGTCTGTCACAAACAAAATTCTCTTTATTTTCATGTATAAACTATTTATTTGAATGTCTTTGCCATGAAATCTGAAGTTCTTGGTTGTCATGATCGACAGGTTCAACATCTCAAATATGGAAGATTTCTCATATTCTTGGACTTGTCAAATATGTTATGGGAGGATAATAACAAGACTTTTTCTTTATTATGTTATTATTCTTTTCTATATAAAAGGTCGTATAGACCTTTCAATTAATATGCTAACATTCTAGGTCATTTTAATAAATACTTTATTGGAATAATTGTATTTTTATTATCTATATTTGGTGATTAGAAATATAACTTGAATAGTGAGATGTTAAATAATAAAAAACTATGTTAGATTTCAATGTTATAATTTTATGAATATTTCAAGAGTTTTTTTTAAATAACATTTTTTTTTGTCAATCCAAATAAATAAGATATTAAAAAAAAGAAAAAAGTAATATATAAATTTAAGATCTTATTTGAATGTAACATATAAGTTTTGTATCAATTGAAGATGTTTTTTCATTTTTATTATTTTTATTTAAAATCTTATATATACGTCCATCAATTTCAACATGATATTCAATCTATTATTTTAATAGTTTATTTTTTAAAATATCTTTAAACAATATATATAAATTATACAATATATAAACTATATAAGATGAAATAATAAAACAAAGTCTATTAAGACCAAGACCAAACAACAAGAACTAACTTTTAGAAACCAAGATCAAACATGCAAACCAAAAGGCCTTCCACAGAAGACAAAAACAATAAAAATAAAGAGCTTTGCATGAAGATGTGCAAATTGATATATTCAGAATTAAGATATTACAAGAGATGATTTGCTTTATAAAATTAATGTATGCAACCCTAATGTTGACCTAAAAATAGTTCAACTAAATAAAGTTTACTTATTAATTAAGTAAACTAATTATTACCTAAGGAAAACCTAAGTAAACTTAATAAAGTGTAATTAGATAATTAATTACACCAACACTAACAATGTTACTTGATGACAAGAGGTTCACCATGAAAATGGGATCACAAACATCTAGTTTACCCCTTACATTAGTAGAGATGGAACTACCATCAATTGATTTTTGAATCATAAAAGTACCCTTATATTTCTTATCTATATAAATATTAGAGCATATGTGTGCACATGTTATAATGTTAGTTGAGAACTTCATGTTAGTATAGGTTTATCTGTTAGAATTGTGAAACAAGCATAAAACACGAGCCACAAGATCAAACAACAAATAAGTACACCTTCCATGCAAGAGATCTGCAAATAATATGTGCAATATTCCTCAAAAAGAAAAAGCTATAGAAGTAAGAGACACTCAAGAAGATATGAAAGCTCCAGATAATATTTGAGATATAATTACAATGAGGGTTGAGCTATTATAAGAGAAAAACCAAAAATGAGAAAGGGATTAGATCAGGACAAGTGTCAACATCACATGAGATGAGACATAATGATCTAATATTAACTCTATTAATAAAGTATAAAAGCACTCCTAAGTTTTGCTTAAGTGCAAAGAATAAATTAGACTAATAATCAATTAAAGATTAATTAATTATTAGCTAATGTATGATAACTCTAACACCCCCCTTAAGATGAACTTAGGGAGTAGCTAAAAACCCTAAAATAATGTATGACATGTCTTGGCAAACAAGGCCATGTAAGGTACCCAAGTACAAACAAAAGATCTCTATAATGCAAAGAAATAGAGAAAACCTCATTGGAAAAGAAGATCTCTATAATGCAAAGAAATAGAGAAAACCTCATGGAAAAAAATCTACTCCAAAAAGAAATGAAAGCCAAGTGAAGGACTGAAGAAGCTTCCAAACAAGACATTGTTGTCTCAAAAGATAGGAACAAGGGATGAGAAAAAAGAACACCATTGAAGCATGAAGAAGTTGAAACACTGTCAAAGAATAATTGTTGTAATGTCAAAACAAGAACCTCCACTAAAATAGATGATGATCAGGATCAAGAAGATAAGAATCTACATGAGTTCCCACAACAACACTACTCGAATCTGATGGAAAACAAAGGAAAGCACCTAGAACTCAAAGATGCAGATGGAAAAAGTACCAAAATTTTGAAAAACTAATCATGTGAAAAAGGAAGGTCGCCTCCTAAAATAGGAGTGCAAGAGTGTCCATATGGTAAGTTCTCCATCTCACTAAAATGCATGGGTAACTAGTTGCTGCACTTTCCTAGTACATAGGAACAAATATTGTATACATAGCCCACTCCAACTCGAAACCAAGGAAGAGGTATGGCAGGTACACTGAAACTGAATGTCAGAATGTAGTGCATGATAAATAACCAAGAACATCTGAATGTGCAGACATGAAAGTACAATTAGATATAAAGGGTGTTGAAACCAAGGAACACACGCATGAAAAAGGTATGAAGGAAAAAAAAAAAAATCAACCCTCATGGCACTTTATATCATAGTGTGAGTACAATAAGGCACAAAGTGATGTGCAAGATCCCATAAAAGATACACTTGTTGTGGCACTTTATTTTAGTGTGTTTACATAATGAAAAATTCATACAATGGGAGCCCATAATGTCCAAAAAAGGACTACATGTTGAAAATACAATTCTCTAACAGAAAGAGAGGAAACTGGTAGCACCATGATTAATTAGATGAAAAAAATGCACTTTAAAAAAATAGCACCCAAAAATATGTCCAGATGTAGAAGATATGACCCGTCGAAGTCTCCAAAATGAGAACTGAACAACAACAATACTAAGAAAATTGAAGTCTGGAAAAACCCAGAATCCAAAACTGGAAGATACCTACACCACCAGGAAGAGCTCAAAATTCTACACCATTTCAAAAAAAAATGCACTGAAAAATCCCACTATATGGTCAAGATAACACCTTTGAAAGTTGAGGTGCAAAACTGAAAAGCCCAACAGAGAGGGGCTGAGTAGGGAAAAATAACATCTCAACCAAAATTAGCAAAAATACCTATAAATATGGAGGTCCAACAATTTTAGTAGTCTAGAAAAAAATTCCTCCAACCAAGTACATGTGGAATTTTTTTTGCAAAAAAAATTGCAAAAACAACTAGCTTTTTATTTTAAAGTTGAAAAAAAAAGCCATAAAAAAACTCATATTTTTAATAAAAAATATTAAAAAAATCATATTTTTTTTTATAAGAAAAATATTTTAAAAACTTATTTAAAAAAAACTAATAATAATTAAAAAAAAGGTTGCCGCCTTCGGCGCCCACAGGGGTGGTACCCTAGCAGTACCACCACCGCAGGGAGGTGGGGCTCAAGGGTCTGCCACCGTATGGGTGGTAGATACCTGCACCTGCACCTTTTTAATTATTATTTTTTAATACAAACTATTTTTTAAATAAAAAAACCTACCATTTTATAACTTTTTTTTTAATTCGATTTAAAAAAAAATTGTAGGAGAAAAATATAATTTTTTTTAATTTTTCACATTGGTATTTGTGTTGGGAGGTCGTACGACTTCCCCAACAAAAACGTTTTGCCTCAAAAAATCCCGACTCAGATTTAAACGATTTGATTGGCGATCTTAAGGTTTTTAGGCCTTTTTAATCACAATGGTGATGTCTATTTTGTGCCAAAATGCATAGAAAAAGAAGCTACCCTCTAGATCCGGAAATAAAGCAACTGCTTCAAACCTCCGTAGATCTCGCATCAAGAATCGAAATTGGGAAAAAGAAAAACCAAAATTGAATTTCTCAGCAGCTCTGGATCCAATGACAAGGTCCTTTTCACACAAAAATGCTCTAGAAAATTCCCACCTTCAAAATTTACAAAAAAGAAAAGGAGATTCAGATCTACAACATGTTCAACAAAAACTGCCTAAACCTTGGCAGTTTTCTTTTCCTTTGTGGTTGCGCCTTAGTTTTGTATGCTCACTATCCTCGGAGCTCGCCACATGGCTGCCTCTCAAGGTTTTTGCTTTGACTTCACTTCGCTTTTCAGCAAGCTCCGTCTGCATGCCGTGTGGCTTGCGCTGGCTGCTTTTCCTAGTCAGGCCCGCCTCGTTCCTTTCTTTTGCTTCGAGCTCTCCACGTGGATCTCTCTCACGACTTTCTATTGGACATTCTTGCTACTTTCTGCCGAGCTCCATCTAGGTGACACGTGGCATTTCTGTTCCTGTGCCGGTTACCTTGGAAATGCTGACGGATCTTTTGTGCTTCCTGCTGCTGCGTGTCCTCTCCTATTGCTACATGGTTTTTTGTTTCGTGTTGTGGCCTCGCTGGCATGTTGTTGATCGATGGATGTTTACTGTGGCAGCTCAAGATAATCTGGGCCGAGGATAGCCGCGCATGGTCTGCTCTTCCATGATGCATTTTCAGGCAGTGGGATGGCCAGTATATGGGGCTTGGTTTTCTTTTATTAGTGGTTGATTAAGTTTATAAAAAACTCTGAAGCACTGGGAAGTAAGCCTCGTGTAATAGTTTCTTTTAATTCAAAGACTTCGGACTATTCTAAATAAATTCGACCTTTCTGTTTTCAAGTGTTTGTTGGAACTATTGATCTATGCTTTTATCTTTATTTTGTATGAATGCCTGTTCTTCATTTTTTGTAACCTCATATAGCTGGAATGAATACATATCATGTTTCTACTACTCTTCTGTGTTAATACAAAGTTATGCTTGATTACATTATACAAATTAGAGGGTATTTTTGCACGACAAGTGCTTTTGAGAAAATTATCTTAAATAACAGCAATTTAGTGATTCGGGCCTTTGCTCTGTTGAAATTCATCTAAGATTTTGGTGCATCACCTGTAGTGTAAACTTTACATTCATGCTATTCTCCTTATCTTTTACCTCAACCCACTAAGCGAAGAGTCGGCTTCGATAAAATCTCAAAACTTATTTAGCTAGCACATATTGTCCCCCAATAGTTAAATTTCCCATAAGGCTGCTGTTACATGCAAAATATTGCGTCAACAGTTCTTCTTTTGGCATGCTCGATGGGACAGCAAACTAGCACGTTCGCCTGATTTTTAGAAGTGTGTATGAGCCATTGGCCTGTAACTAGGTCGCAGACTGCAAGAGTTCCTGGCCAGCTTGTACCCGCTTTAGTTTATGTGCACCTGAGAGGTCGCTAAGGCAACCCTTCACCTCCTCCGTCTCCTCCTTCTCCGACATCACCTAATCCACCTACACCTATGGCTGCTAGAAACTACGTAGCTTGGGACTCCGACAGTCCATTGGTAGCACCTGTGCCTCCTACAGTATGGGCCCCCATCTCTATTTCTGCTCTAAAGGCTGTCCCTAAATATTCTAGGGATGAATCAAAGACGCCAATGGAGCACCTGCAAGATGTAGCAGACATATGTCTGGTACATGGAATATCAAACGAAAATGTAGCCCTTAGATTGTTGGCCGCCTCATTCCGAGGAAAGGCGCTGAAATGGTACCGGACCATTGAAGCAAGCACTATAGCTACTTGGGACCAGCTCAGAACTCCTTTTTATGAACGTTTCTCTAATGCTCGCGATAGATCATCATTGTACCATCAATTGGCCAACATAAAGCATGCTCCTCATGAAGCTCTGCCCGATTTCAATTCAAGGTTTCATTCGACCTAGCAGAGAGTGTCTTTTGGCAGCCGACCACCTCCAGATCTAGCTTTTATGTTCTACCTAAAGTCGATAAATTCTGATATCTCCATGATGTTACAGGCTTTAGGCGAAGAAACTCTTCCTGATGCTTACGCTCTAGCTGTTGCTACAAAAAATAATTTGATCGCTGTAGGAAAATTGGCACCGAGACCCATTATGCCATTGTTCCCCGAGTGCAACGCTCCATAAGCTGAGGTTCCTTCTACCAGTGTGTCTGCGGGTCCCCCCCAATTTATGTACATCTATCTTGGAAGTGTTCCAAGCACGACTCCAATGACAACTCTTGTAGTAGCCCTGGTGCCGAACCCCATGGCTGTTGAGATGAACGAAATGAGAGAACAAATGCGGGCTATGACTAATGAACTGACTACTTTGAAGCGGTAGCAATACAACCATCAAAAGTTGGCATACCAAAATTACCAAGGCAAAAAACCTCCGTACCAATCAAATTAGTGGCAGGATAGGTCACGAGGGAATACTTCGGCTCAATCAAGTAACTAGATGGTTCTGATAACCCTACCGATGCAGACTATTCATCCTAGTTCGAATATGGAGCTGGTGGTGGGTCAGAACAATTTAGCCGAAGATGCTAATTCATGGTGTTTTCCTTGCAATGACACACACATTCCACGAAACTGTTTGCGGGAAAATTTGCAACAATAAATCGCAGATCAATGTAGCTAAGGTTGCACATCCGTTTTTGACAACTTACCATATGCTTCTCAACAAATGGACAATGTGGTCTTTTCCGCACAAATGCAGGGGATGTCTATCCAGCAAGAGTCAGAGATTGTCCCAGACCAGGCTCTTTTTTTGTGGATGGAAGGAGAAGAGTCAACATTTCTGAATGACATCCCTATTGATAAAGTACCCCAAGTGTAATTTGATTATAATACGTGTTCTAAGCGTAGATTTACTAGAGAGTTTGCAGCTTTACCTACCAAGGTTACATCACAACCAATGCCCAACCCAGCGACAGGCCTATTGCCAACCCCACCACAGTCAAAGAAGGCTATTCTTAGCCCTCTGAATCCGCTTCCTCCCAAGACAAAGGCTTCGTCGATCACTTCTACTATTACCAAACTGTCGGATATACCGACTGTGAAACTTGTAATGGCTGCCAGACCTAAAGAATAGGTAATCGTAACTCACCAACCTAAAGCGCAATTCAATGTGGTGGAACAACTAAAAAAGTCATTAGCCAACACTTCTTTGTGGGACGTCCTAGCCATTCTGAAGCAGAAGGTACTACTACAAAAGGTGCTATCAGTTGAAGAAGATTCTAAGGTTTTTGCTCTACCCAATAGAGAGGATGCATCCAGGTCTGACCTAGATAAGGTGCTAACGATTCAACAAGAGGAGAAGCTTGAGTCTGGAGGGGAAAGTAAGCCTAAACCTAGACCTTTCTTTCTAACACTGATTATTGGTGACAAGTTGCTGCATAACTATATGATCGACTCTAGTGCTAGCACCACTGTCATGCCAAAGCAAGTAGTTGATGCTTTGGGTCTAAAGTATGACCCATCGAATAAAGGAGTCATGCAACTTGATGGAAATAAGGTGGATATTGTTGGAATAATTAAGGGATTACCTATGACTTTGTTTGCCTACCCTAGTATCACTGTAAATTAGGATACTATACTCATCGATATCCCTCCCCTGTTCGAAATCTGTTTGTCCCGAGAGTTCACTGCAAATATAGGAGGATATTTGGCTTTAGACTGGTCCCACTTGATTCTAAGGACCAAGAATGGGGCTAAGATGAAACTGCTATCAAAGACTCTACATTCTGAGCATGTTGCTGATGAGGCTTTGCTAAATTTTGAAGAAGTAGCACACACTTCAATCTCTCAAGAGGAAAGGTATAATGTCAAATTTCTTGAAGAAGAGGAGGCTACTAGCTCTCGGACTGTGGATGAAGAAAATTTGTTGAAAGAATTTATTGATACAGATCCTTTCAAGAATTACCACTCAACTGGCCTCAGAACCTATGTTATTCATGAAGAAGGGCAGATCATGCCTAAAGTTAGTAAAGAACCCGAGGGTGAAGAATCTCCAGAAATATGGACATTATATTTTGATGGAGCCAGATGTAAAGTAGGAGTTGGAGCTAGGATTTATTTGGTATCTCCGTCCAACAAAAAGACATTGAGGTCTTACCATTTCCAGTTTGCCTGTTCAAACAATGAAGCTGAATATGAAGGTCTCATCCATGGTTTAAGCTTTGCAGAGAAAATGGGTGCAAAGCATATAAGTGTCTTCAGAGATTCTAAGCTGGTGGTTAACCAAATCCGTAGAACTTCAGCCGCAAAGAATATCCACATGCGATCTTATCGACATAGGGTCTGAGACTTGATCGACAAATTTGAAGCATTCAATATTCAGGCTATTGCGAGGGAAATGAACTCTGAAGCTGATAGGATGGCAACTATTGGGGTTCAATTTGAACCTGCCATCGAGTTATTTAAAAATATACATGCAGTGAAAGTAATTATAAGACCCGCCATCCTAGATAATAATCAAGATTGGCAGGTATTTGATAGTGATGCTCATATTGCATCATTCCTCCAGTCGTCTGGAGAATTTGCTAATCAGCTGCAACTGAAGATCGCCGAAGCTTACGGACATCAAATCATCCAGTTGAAATCCAACAAGCTCCCAAGGGGGCTAATCATTCTAGAAAGCTTGTTTGATTCTGATGATGCAACAAGAGATAAAAATAAACTCATGGCGGACAAAGGCGATTATACCGATTTGCATATCAAATAAGACAGGAAGCTCAAGGTTGGGAAAGAAGTGTTACAAAAGAATAAAGACAGACTAAAACACTTTTGTGAAGAATACCTAGGAGTGGTAGCTTGGTCATATGATGATCTTAAAGGATATGATCCCGGAATCATCGAGCATACTATTGAACTTACAGAGGGAGCAAAGCCAATTCGTCAAAAGTAGAGACCTATGAACCCAAAAATAGAATCTCTAATGTCACAGGAGTTGAACAAGTTGATCACATCCTTGATAGTGTTTCTGATCAAACACAACACTTGGGTGTCGAACCTGGTGCCAGTCCAGAAGAAAAATGGAGATATACGCCTATGCATAGACTTCCGAGACCTAAATAGAGTGTCTTTAAATGATCATTACCCCCTACCCTTAATGGAGGTAATTCTTCAGATTGTAGCTAGTTCTGAAATGTTTTCAATGCTGGATGGTTTTTCAGGCTATAACCAGGTTCGGGTAAAAGAAGAAGACTAATATAAAACAACGTTCACCATGAAGTGGGGAACATATGCTTATGCTAAAATGCCTTTCGAGCTCTCAAATGCCGGAGCCACATTTGAGCAAGCTATGGACATTTCTTTTAAAGATCTGATCCACAAGATTATACTCATCTATCTAGATGACTTAATAGTATTCTCAAAATCTGTTGATGATCATTTTGATCATCTGGAGCTTGTTTTCCAAAAATGCTAGGAATTCGGAGTCTCCCTGAATCTGAAAAAGTGTGTGTTCAGAGTTCCCCAAGGGAAACTATTGGGATATGTCATCTCTAAGGAGGGCATTGCTATTGATTCGAAAAGGGTTGATGCAATCCGGGAACTTCCGTTGTCTGTCAACAAAAAGGGTGTACAGTCTTTTTAAGGAAAGGTTAATTTTATTAGCCGATTTATTACAAATTTCGTAGGCATTATTCGTCCAATTACTTTAATGCTTAAGAAAGACCAGTTTTTCAAATGGACAACAAAAGCTAGAACAACTTTCGAACTTGTAAAAGAGGCTATTTCTTTCACCCCTGTGTTGGTTAACCCGGACTTGTCAAAGGATTTTATTATGTATGTTTTTGGTGGTGGAAATAGTATTGCCACAGTGCTTATACAGAAGGATGATAAAGATGCAGGGGAGTCCCCTATTGCTTTTTATTCCTGGACTTTGAAGGACTATGAAGTGAAGTAAAAATTTGTAGAGAAATAGGCCTTCACCATTGTTAAAGGGCTTAAGAAGTTTCAGCATTTGATATCATATAATAAGGTGACTATTTGCGTTTCGCATCCTAGTGTGTGAGAATATATCATGGAAGGAGAAATCACCGAGAAAAGAGCCAATTGGATCACCAAGATCCTAGAATATGACATTGAAGTCAAACCTTTCAAGACCGTCAAGGGAAAAGGACTGTGTGAGTATATCACCGAAAATAGTGAAACAAAGATAGAGTTTGAAGCCTTGAAACCTGTGTTAATAAATGAAGAGAATTCTTAGAGCAACTGGCTTGATGACAGGATAAATTTCATGCAGACTGGAAGGTATCCAATTAATCTCCCAGCTTTTAAAAGGTGCTTCTATCACCTACAAAATAGCAATTTTGTTCTTTTGGAGGGTGTCTTGTTTAAAAAAAAATTTAACGGCATCCTGCTGAGATGTGTCAATGAGGAGCAGGCTCAAAAAATATTAGATCAATATCATAACAGCCCCACCGGAAGACATTTTTTTGTAAGAACCACGGCGATTAAGATTATGTGTGCCAGTTATTTTTGTCCTACACTTTTTAATGATATTTTTTCATTGATTAAGTCTTGCAAGGAATGTCAATTCTATGTTGGAAAGAGACAAAAATCTGCTATGCCTTTAAGGCCTATAGTGGTAGAAGAACCTTTTGCTCAATGGGGTTTAGATTTCATTGGGATGATCAACCCTGTCTCCTCAGCTCGGCATAAATGGATATTAACAGCAACTGACTATCTCACTAGGTGGGCAGAGGCAGTGCCACTGAAAAATGCTACGGAGATGGAGATTGTTAGTTTCCTCGAAGAACTAGTGGCCAGATTCGGCCCGCCTAAAAAAATTATCTCTGACAATGCTAAAGCTTTTATCGGCTCAAATATGAGCCATTTCACTCTAAAGTATGGAGTGTTTCTAAAGACTTCCTCTAACTACTATCCCTAGGGAAATGGTCTAGTGGAGTCTACTAACAAAAACCTCCTCAGGTTGATCAAAAGGATCAGCTCAGAACACCAAAAAGAGTGGCATAGGAACCTTTAGACAGCGCTATGGGCAGACTGAATCACGCCCAAGCAAATATTGAAGACATCTCCTTATGAGATGGTGTACAGAAAAGAAGCATTGCTGCCTATTGCCACAGAGATTCTTACCCTACAATTGCTCAAGTCTCTAGAAATTGAACAAAACGGAGCGATGGAGGTGCGATTTTTCGAGTTGCTCGAGGTACAAGAAAAAAGAGAGCATGCCCTGCAAGCAATGAATAGCTGCCAGCAAGTGGTAAAGAAATGGTTCAACAAGAAGGCTTCAGACCAAGGGCTGCAATGTGGAGACTTAGTGCTTAAATTTAATAAGTGCAGAGCAAAACCCGAACAGCATAGCAAATTTAACAATCTCTGGGAAGGGCCATTCAAGATTTACCATTGTAAACAGTTCAATTCTTTCGAGTTGGAAGATATGGAAGGCAATGCCTTGAGTATTCCAGTCAATGGAATACATCTTAAAAAGTTTTATTAATCCCGCTTATGTGTTAATTTTGTACATTTGTATATATGTAATTACTCTTCCCTGCTTTAAATTTTGATCTTAAGTGCAAGAGATGGGGAAAAACACTGCAATAATACAAACATTTGAAAGAAATTTGTAAGTAGGCTACACATTCAAGAAAGATATATTTTATATATTCATAGTAGTCAAAGATTTACAATATATATTTGAGGTTGAGGGCCTAGTATTAATATTTACATAAGTCCGCTACATGCGGAGGTAGGAGGCTAGGGAAGCAAAATTTGTAACCATCTTTGTTTCTAGGATATTAGTGAGAAGGACTGGCAATCATAGTAGTAGGCGACTCGGACTCCGGAAATACCATTCCCTCGAAGTCTTCTTAACACTAAAAACTGGAGAATGGCTCAAGATAGTGTATGCACATCAGGAAGGAGCAACCTACGCAAGCCCTGGCACTATGCTCTTCATGGGTTTCTAGCTCAAAGCTGAACAGAAAGGGCCTGATTGGAATGATGCCTCCATGCAGCTGCTACAGGCGAATGTTTTGAACCGAGGGAATCCCACGACCCAGTTGGGCTGCACACACAATCTGCTCCAGACCTCCGAGGTAGCGCGCATGGAAGACCAGCTTTGTCAATTTTAAAATCTTACACTTAGAGACGCTGATGTCCAGCAGTGAGGTGATGAAGTGGGAGCAGATGCTGGTGTTCACCTGATATTGCTCTTCATAATGCATGCAGTCATTCCCAAGGATCCATTTGATGGCTTTCAAATATAACAGGTTTTTTGCACCTTTCATACGCTTTAGGCACCTACAAGTAATCTTGCCAAGAAAGGAAGCCTAGGTCTTTCTGCAGGTGAGCTTCACTGGTGTTTCCATGACTTTTGCTTTTCTAGCTAAAGATTAAAAATACTATCTAGCAAGAAGTTGCTAAACTGAAAGGCTAGTTGATGTTGTGATTCGCAATATTGCACAAGGGGTTGATTTATAGACTAGCTAAGTTTTGCTTACCGAAAAAATCATGATTAACAATTATACCAAGTGGGTTGCTTCGCCTTGGTTTTTGGCATTGCAGTGTGTGAGGTGACGGCGAGGTGTAGGATCAGCTTGCAACTTGCTCCGCTAAGCTGCCACATCGTTCACGGATCGGCCAGTTGTCAGTATCACGAAGCATCACCATCTCATCCGAATCAGATGAAATTATAGAGAGAAGTTGTGTTGGGAAATGTGCCCTGTACGAGCATTCATGACAATCAATATAGATAGCCTGCAAGGAAATGCTCGCAGGGTTGCCTAGGTTCATTTTTCAAGATAGGAATCCATTTTCATCACACGCAAAAGATTGTCAATTAATGTTTGGGTAGTTTGGCTGGTTGGTGATCTTTTCGCACGAGCAAAGCTGATAATGCATAATAGCAACTTGGCATAAATAGCTGGCACGTACCTTTTTCAGTCGCCATTCTCGAGAAGGCAGAAAAGGAAAATTATGGCATGCAAGGAAACATATTTATTGCAGAAGTTACCAAAGAATTAAGCAATTAAAGCATTTGCAAGAAGAAAGAGGTTTTTTTAGAGAAGCTAAGTCATTTTCCAAAGGTTTGCACAGAGACCCTTGTGAAGACAAAAATGGCCGAAATTGTAGAAAACCCTACACAAACTTTGACTCAAGTAAGTCTAAGTGAGTAGATGAAGAATGCACCCTGTGTACAGCTCTACAATGGAGAGTCTTATGCTACTCCAGGCATACCTACAAATCCTAGCTGACCTTTCACTCACCCAGTGAACCAGAAGTTATTGAGTGCGGTTCCTCACACAAACCAGGCAGTGGTTTTGGAGGATTGGGACAATGTCTTTGACCCTAAGTTGTCTAGTAATCCTAAGAGCCTTCGGGAAGCTGCATGCGAAAGGATGAAGCATACAATGGACCAATTTCCTAAATGACTATGGTACTACAGGCTTGCATAGTACATGGTCCCCTTGGTGCACCCATGCCCAGAGATTGTAGCAGCATGCGCGACACTGTTCGACCCAAACACAGGGGTTATTAGCAGCAAGGATTTTCAAGTAGTCATTAGCCTCGTGGCTATTCAGGATATGCTATGCATCCCATTTCCTTTGGGTAAGGAATTTGATGATTTTAATCTAGAGAGAATGCAGCAAAAGTGTGGAGAGTTTCAATCTGGGCCATAGTTTTATCGCTCTGAACTTCAAAATCCGAGCAGTTCGGCCCCACCCAAATTCCCTTTCAATTTGAAAGCTCTGAAAAGTGTGGCACAATCTGTTGCTTCTATGCTAGTTATGGTGTGTGGGTTGGACTCAAACAAAGAGGTTCATCAATTTCAAATGTCCCTCTATTTTATGCTAAAGAAGAATCGCAAGAACCCACTTCTTGATTTTAAAAATATTATTAGCGATGGCATTTGGTTGCAGCTAAAGGAATTTGGGGTCGGCTCTAGGTTCAGGTATTCGTCTTTCCTAGCCTACTTAATTTTGCACTAAAATTCGGATTATTTTTCAACGTCTATGCTCCTGTCTGTTTTTTATGAGAGTGGCTCAAGGAAGTCGGTTTCGACATGGACCCCCGTCATGTCAAAAACCTTTGATTATTATGCATTCTCAGACGCGTTCACATCCTCGGCTATAAGGGCTTTGGGAAAGGCTAGTATAAATATGACCGAATGCATATCACCCCACCAAAGGTCCTGGCTTGGGAAGTTAACTCCACCCTGTAACTGGTTCTTTGGCATGGATTTCACCATGCTCTACATGCCAGGCTTTGTTCGAAAACCTTTTTGGCTTCCTCGTTTCCTCTTTGACAGAGTGTTGGCCCTGGAGGCAATGAGACAACTATGTACCCTTGATGATGATTATTGGGGAGGAAAGTACTTAACCTCCTATTTGCTCTTGCCAATCATGTTTGGTTTGGTGTCATTGGTTAAGAAAAGGACCCCGCAGATCGATACCTCAGTGATTCTACTTTCAAAGTTGGGTCACCTTGGGCTGGTACTAATAGATGATCCTTGGAATTACAACCCTGAAAATAATTTGTTGGAAATCAGCATCAAGATTTCGCATTCACCTCGGCCATTCTGGGACCTCCGGAGGGATCCTGAAGAGAGAAACATAAGTAGATATGTAGGCCTTGAATATTTGTCTATAGTGGATGGTCGACCACCCTAACTGAATTTTTATCACATTATGGGGAGGGTCAACCCAAAACTCATGATCAGCCCCTCTTTGGTCATCCAATTAAAGAAGCTCAATTAGGTACCTAAGAAGATGCAAGCTTTCTGGATATATCGGCAAGAGATTCTGGCAGCTAGCAAGTTATACAACAATGTCACCCTCGATGAGAAATTTGATGACATTTAGGAAAATGAACATCCGCATGTTGAGTATTCTCCAAACCATTCAACATCAGTGCAATAATCAAGAAGAGAGGAGGCTACTATGGAATCTAGGGAGGAAGTAACTCAGAATTCCCCCGTCGTCACCGAAAATCTAGTACTTGGAAAGAAAACTGGTAAATAGCCTGTGCAAGAGGAAGAGTTGTGCATACTAGCATCTATGCCTACCGCCTCCTCTAAATCAAAATGAAAGCCAAGGACCACCAGTGGTAAGAGACGGGTTATTGTCGACCTTGATGATTTCCTAGAGGAGAAGCGACAATGTACCGAAGAGCAGCTAGCGAAGGAAGTGGTTGAGGCATCTGTGGCTCTATTGGAACATTAGGTAAACTTTCCTCCCTCTTCTCTCTCCTCTATGTCTTTGGTCTCACCAAAGTTTTCCCCTATTGTCTCATCTGCACCAATCATCTCCACTTCTGGTTTTGCCAATCATTCTGGTCTTACTCCTCTCGTTTTCCCTCCTGTGTCCTCTGCTTTCCATACTTTATCTAGAGCACAATTTGGTGTTAGCATCGGGCTCGTAGGCCAACAATTTTTATCCCCAAGGCCCAGCCCTACGATTGGTGCATCCCCAATTTTTCCTTACACCATCACTTCATTTTCATCCCCTCTGAGTGGCCAATTCATCCCACGATGCATCAACTACACTATCTTTACCGCTGGCTATCCCTCAGGAGTATCTTTTTGCTAGTGGACTGGGTATCCTGGCCCAGGAATATTTCTTGCAGGTTGATGCAAATAAAAGTGCCCACGCCAACTATATCAACAATCGAAGAGTGAAGGACACAACCAAGCAGGCGGAGCCTCACTTGCAAACCATTTTCAATGAAAGCCAGAACTCCTTGATGTTTGCGAAGATCACTCCTAATGTGATCAAGGTAGTAAGTGAGATGCAGCCCAATGACTATTCTATGAATGCTTTCAGGTTAGACTTGCGGCAGGCCCGCCAGAAAGATAAAGTTGAGCTGATGGAGGAGACTCAAAAAATAGTGACTACAGATTTCCTCAAGCTCAGCCGGCAGGAGAAGAAGAAGGATGATCAGATTGTAGAGCTGAAAAAGAAGGTCGACATTTGGGTAAATAAATTCAAAGCCCAGTTGAACGAAATAGGTCGGCTGGAGAAGGAGAGGAGTACCTTCGAAGATAAAATCAAAGAGTTGTAGAATTTGGGCGAGGAGGTCGTTCTGACTCTTGAGAAGCAAGTTGGGCTACTCCGAACAAATGAAGAGAAGCTCCAAGCAGAAGAAAAAGAACTCCAAGCTAAATCTAAGCTACTAACTGAGCGCATGAGAGAGCTCAGACAAAACACGACTGCTGAGATTGCTGAAGTGAGTACCAACTTGGAGTTGGAGGTCCAAAAGACTAAGTGGGACAAATTGGCCCTGGCGAAAAAGGAAAAGGAGGTTTTTACCCTAAAGGAGCAAATGTCCATATTGGATAAAAGCTTGGTAGAGGCAGTGGCAGGTTTAAGTGGCAAAGAGGCATAATTGGCTGCTAAGAACCAAACCCCTTGCGCCTCGAATGAGCTCCTTGGAAATTTCCAAAGGGCTGCACGCATCATAATGGGACAAGGTGAAGGCTTTGTGCCTTACCCTAAAACCCACTTTAAAGTTTATGGCACAAGCGGCTAGCTTTTATGGAACGATGAGTGAATCGATATAACAGGTTCAGGAGTCAATTTCTGACAAGGTTCCCGAGGCTAGAATATTATTGGGGAAGTTTTATACCACTTCGGATGAAGCATTGAGTAGCGTGGGTATCAATGACCGAATGATTGAAGCTTTGGGCACAAGTAGTCTCATCGCCATTCACAAGGCCATTCAATAGGTAGCAGATTATAGAGCTCGGTTAAACCAGGTTACCAACGACATGCGGGTGAAGTTTTTCCATTTGACTCAGAGAGGTCTCCCTTCACCTTTCATTGCAGACCAAGCAGTAGTGAGCATGGAGCATATTGGTGAAATGATCAAAGAGAAGAAGCAGGATCTTTATATCTTGTAGACTTTTGATCAATCTCTGACTGCTGAGGAGATCGAGGGGATCATGCATCAACTGGCACAACTTCTCTTCCAATTGGAATTGGAAACTAAAGTATTAGGTAGATTGTCTTTCAAGGCAATTATTGATCTCAGACTAGCTCACGAGCATCTGCAATCTCTCTCTATGCCAACAGACAAGGTATGGACCAATGTGTAGGCCACCCTATCGAGGCTGTGAGCATTGTATTGCTAAGCCAAAGGTTTTTGGGGTTCTCCTTTTCGTGAGTGAAAAGCCCCTATAAGTCACCAAAATGTTCAACAAAAACCGCCTAAGCCTTGGCAATTTTCTTTTCCTTTGCGGCTGCACCTTAGTTTTGTATGCTCACTATCCTCGGAGCTCACCACATGGCTGCCTCTTGAGGTTTTTGCTTTGACTTTGCTTCAATTTTTGGCAAGCTCCATCTGCATGCCGTGTGGCTCACGCTAGCTACTTTTTTGAGTTGGGCCCACCTCATTCCTTTCTTTTGCTCGAAGCTCTCCACGTGGATCTCTCTCGCGGCTTTCTGCTGAGTGTTCTTGCTGCTTTCTGCAGAGCTCCATCTGGGTGACACGTGGTGTTTTTGTTCCTACGTCGGTTAACTTGGAAATATCAACGGATCTTTTGTGCTTCTTGCCGCTGTGTGTCCTCTCCTATTGCTACATGGTTTTATATTTCATGTCGTGGCCTCGCTGGCATGTTGCTGATCGATGGATGTTTACTATAGCGGCTCGAGATAATATGGGTCGAGCATCACCGCGCGTGGTCTGCTTTTCCATGATGCATTTTCAGGTAGTGGGATGGCCAATATATGGGGCCTGGTTTTCTTTTATTAGTGGTTGATTAAGTTTATAAAAAACTCTGAAGCACTGGGAAGTAAGCCTCGTGTAATAGTTGCTTTTAATTCAAAGACTTTAGACTATGCCAAATAAATTCAGCCTTTCTGTTTTCAAGCGTTTGTTGAAACTATTGACCTGTGCTTTTATCTTCATTTTGTATGAATGCCTGTTCTTCAATTTTTGTAACCTCATATAGCTGGAATGAATACAGATCATGTTTCTACTACTCTTCTGTGTTAATACAAAGTTATGCTTGATTACATTATACAAATTAGAGGGTATTTTTGTATGACAAGTTTTGAGAAAATTATCTTAAATAATAGCAATTTAGTGATTTGGGCCTTTGCATTTTACACTGTGCTCTGTTGAAATTCATCTAAGACTTTGGCACATCGCCTATAGTGTAAAATTTACATTCATGCTATTCTCCTTATCTTTTACCTCAACCCACTAAGCGAAGATCCGGCTTCGATAAAATCCCAGAGGTTATTTAGCTAGCGCATATTGTCCCCCAATAGTTGAATTTTCCATAAGGCTACTGCTACATGCAAAATATTGCATCAACACAACCTACAACCCTTGTTGAATAAAAAAACCTCACAAATCGAGAAGAGGTTCGTTGAATCCATGCTCTGATACCATGTTAGAATTGTAACAAGCACAAAACATGAGCCACAAGATCAAACAACAAACAAGTACACCTTCCACGCAAGAGATCTACAAACAATATGTGGAATATTCCTCAACAAGAAAAAGCTACAAAAGCAAGAGACTTTCAAGAAGATATGAAAGCTCCAAATAATATCTAAGATATAATTACAATAAGGGTTGAGTTCTTATAAGAGAAAAACCCTAAATGAGAAAGGGATTAAATCAGGAGAAGTGTCAACATCACATCAAATGAGATATAATCATCTGATATTAACTCAATTAATAAAGCATAAAAGAACTCATAAGTTTAGCTTAAGAGTAAAGAATAAATTAGACTAATAATCAATTAAAGATTAATTATTTATTAGCTAATGTATGATAAATCTAACATTATCTTTTCATCTATTTATGGTATATTTATTTTTCACACATTATTAATATTTTTTAGGTTGTTTCAGTGAGTTAGGTGAGGTGTCATCCAATTCTATAATAAGTTACATTTTCTGAATATAAACTTTTTTGGGTGTACATTTAATATTTGTTAGTTTTTTCATCTCATACCTTTTAGATTATTTATAAATGCTCACTCACCAAGTGTAATACCCCTTTGTTTTGCTCTTATGTTAAATTATGATGTTGTATTATTGTATCATTTCTTATAGAGTGACATGAACTATGTTTGTGTTGAGATGTACTTTCCTTGATGTTATACTTGACATGTGTTGATTAAGAATAATGTTGGTTTATTATAACATGATTATTGCTCATGAGTTTTATTAATGATGGAAATGTTAGTTTGGTTGCATTCACTAGTACACAAACAACAATATATGACTAAATAAACTACTAAAAATTACATATAAATGACTAATTTTAGTCACGTGACTATTAGTAGTTTATTTGTAGTCATTTATAATATGACCAAATAAATGACTAAACTATTTGTCACTAATTTATTCATTGATTTAGTCATTAATTTATTCATTTATTTAGTCATATATTTAGTCATCGATTTTTGTAAACTGGTCATTTATTTAATCACAGTAATCATTTATTTGATCATATATTTAATCAATACTTTAGTCATAGATTTAGTCATTAATTCAATCATTAATTTAGTCATTACTTTAATCAAATATTTAGTCATATATTTAGTCATTTAGTCATTGATTTAGTAGTATATTTAGTGCATTTTTAATTATCATCATTTGGTAGTTTATTTTATTAATCAAAAAGACCACTTATCAACTATTAAAATATTTGCACAATAGAATAGCAATGAGAAGGTAAAAATAACTTATTTTATTAATAAAAAATATGTTACATACAACTATGTGAGCTTGAAAATGGAGTTACAATTTGTTGTCCCAACATGAAAGAACTTGAAAGATTAAAATACATTGTTGAGAGAAAAAAACTAGCTGAAATCTACTCCAAAACCTTGCCTTTATGTTGTTGAACAACTTATAGAAGAATAGGAACATGACTATTATTTATAACATAGGTGGAGGTGTGAGTTTTGGCTGAGGAAATGCACTTGGCAATGGAAAATTTTGACAAATGTGCTTCGAAGTTGTCATCTAAAAGAATGTTAGATATCTTTACATCTTTGTCAACAATGCATTCGTTACAGTCATGATGAAGATATGCTAATCCTTTTGTAGCACCATAGGCTATCTTTAGATGAGTATCCCAATATAATTTAATCTTCTTTGATGTTCCTACACAAAAATTTAAAATGTTTGTTAGGTTTTCCCCAATTTATTTTGATCAGATGGTAGAAATATTGATTAGACTCATATTTCATAAATCTATCATTTTATCACCATGCAAGATATCTCAAAGACTTCCATTTACCATGTAGTCATAAAATAGAAACAAAAAAAATATAGAATTGCATAATTTTTTTAAAAAGAACTTGGAAGAAAGGATGTTGAAGACATTCAGCTGCAGTTGGCACCTACATTTTCTGTACAACCTCGGCTCTATCCACCTGGTCCAAAACAGAAAGCATGTGAACCAAGTTAGAATCCCCACAGAATAATAAAGGACCAAAAAATCCATATGTTGACAACAACAAAAGTAAATACTAAACAATAACACTCCAAGAACTGCATTCACAAGCATAAACTTGAAATATGAACTTTTAGAAAAAACATTCAAATGGAAGACAAAATATGAACTTTTAGAAAAATATTCAGAAGAGCACAAAAAAAGCACATACCTTAAGACCTAATTCTAAAGCTTTCTTTGCAACAACTGCAGCTCCAAGCATCACATTTGATTTCGATTTATGGTGGAAAATAAAAGAAAAACTATTATTCTCACCTTAAATCCAACCTTGTTGTCTAGGCATGCATACCAATTTTCCTTCATTTTCTTCAAAGGAACCTGATCATGTGGTCTGCAACAAAATACCACTAAAATATGACATTTAACCAGATCAATTTACTGCTAACGCTTTAAATAAAACATTGAAATATGGCATTTGAACAACTTTTTAACTTTCTAAAAATGAATAGATACCAAATAAATGAAATTTTCCTGTAAACCATAAATACAACTACAATACACTCACCGTTTAGGACCTGAGATACAAGGTTTTACAAATGAGAGATCCAAATTGAGGTAGGATGAATAAACTCTCACTATTTGTGGTTGTAGTTACATAGCTCAGTGTGTGCCAACAACAAATATGAATCCATTACAATTCAAATTAAATAGAGAAAAAAAAATCAGCCCCTACCTCGTTATAGTCCACAAACATCCTATTTGCATGAAGATAAGCATCAATCATTTTTATCTGCAATTGAAAAGTGAGTAACATTAGCAGTTGACAAAAGGTATGCATTTTTGTAGAAGTAATAATTATAAGTACTCACTGTCTCATCACTACGACCATTCAATTTCAAATACTTCAAAGTAACATGATCTATAGGGAAGAATCCCATGGTCACTCCATTGGCCTAACATTACTACATCGGGGGAGCTCCCCTCATAGCTCCATCGATAGACCAATGAATACATCTAACCTTCTCTCTTGAAGGGACTCCCAAACAATATGGGAAAATATTTACTGATATTTTTAACGATCTTTGGTACATAAGATGTTGATGTAATATATGAGAACATTTGATTAGAAGATTTTAAAATAGTCGATCCTTCAATCAAATTGAATAAACCTATAGGCTGCACATGCACTTTCACTTGAAAATCATGCATAAAAGGATCCCAAGCTCTTGTTTTGATAGCATCAAAATCAAAGGATTCCTACAATGTGCACAAGAATATTATTTCCTGACATATCAGCCCTGAGCGATTGTGAAATGATGGAAAACAAATGTTGTGGAGGAGAGGCCATAAGGAATTTTGATTTTCCAAAATGAATTTCTCTGCCAAATGATGTTCCAAATAAGCTCTACTTCCTATGATGAATTTGCAAACACTGGTAAATGGAGAAACCTTATATCCTACTATGAGTCACATAGCTTTCAAGGATTACAAAAAATAGATAAGTTATCACCTATTAAGATGTGACACAAAAGAGACAATGGTACAAAACTTGTAACATAACAATTTCCTTCCAAGTTAAAACACAAAAATTTAGACATGTAGTCATATAAGATTTGTCAAGCCAAGGAATGTAATACAAGAAAAGATTGGAAAATGAACACAACTTGGACAACCAAGAAAAATATTCAATGAAAGCTTCATTCATTCAGTCAAAATGTACATATTTAACAATATGAAAATCTCTTGTTTGTAACATTACCTTGATTTTGCTTTAGCTCCTCTAAGTTTGAATTTTCTCCCGCTCCTCTGAGTTTGAATTTTATATGTGCATGGTGGACTCTGTCTTAGGGGTATCCAATGGTCCCCCTCTGCCCCTCCTAACCCATGCTCCTCTCCTTTGGGCCTGTGTCTGATGGGTACCACCCCTGCAGGGTCAGTGCTTTCACCATCGGAATTTTTGAAGACTTTGGCAACTCCAGGCGTATCTTCTGTGCCAGCGGTGAAGATCCCTCTGACTATCAGTTGGAAGGATGTGCTTTCTGATGGGAAACAAGTCTCCTCCTTGTTTCCGTCTTCACCTGAGATTGTATCGACCTTTGGTACTATGTTTGATATTCCTGATTCAATCAGTGACAGAATCCTCTCCTCCATGGAGAATGTTGTAGTGGGAAGATCTCTCTCTTACCGTCCAATGGTGGATATGGTTTGAAAATGGGTTGTTGCGAAGTGGCGCCTTAAGGGTAGTGTGGAGATTCGCGCGATGGTTTGTGGTCTTTTCATGTTTAGATTCACTGCAGTAGAGGACATGGTGGCTACTCTATCATCGGGTCCATGGGTTTTTGGGAGGCATGGTCTAGCTTTGTGCAAGTGGAAACCTGGTTTTGACCCTGCTACTAATCTAAATAAGTCAGCTCCTATTTGGGGAAGGTTGTCAGGCTTTCCTTTGGAGTTTTGGGACGAAGCCATCTTCAAAGCCATTGGGGATTCATTGGGTCAATTTGTTACCATGGATTCTATTACAAAATCAAAATCAAGGTTAGTCTTTTTGAGATTCTATGTCAATATTTGTGTTGATAAAATCCTACCAAACTCTATTAAGCCGTATTCTAAGTTGGGTAGCTGGACTCAACCTGTGTGTTATGAAAATTCTGTGGTATACTTTCAAAAGTGTTCCAAAGCAAGGCATCTTATCTCTGATTGCAAATCTATTGTTAGTCGGTAGTTTAAGGACAATGTGATAAATCACACTACTCTGTCTGAGAATATTCCGAGGCCATCATGTGACTCTGGGTTTGTTCCCCCAGGTGTTGATTAGTCACCTAAGAATCCTCCACACCCACCCTCCCCTGTCGGTCCACCTTTTGAATTAACTAACCCTAGTGACTCATTGGAGTTGGCTGCTAAACCCATGTCTATCCTTGTGTCTCAGGACCCTGGCTCTTCGGCTATTGATCCCTTGTTTGTGGTGGTCACTGGTGGGTTTCGTGTTCCTGGCGCTTCGGCTATTGACCCTCTATTTATGGCTTTCACTTCAAGGATCTGTGGGGCCTTGATCGAGGATGGTGAAATTTGGGAGGAAGAAAGCTCTGGTATGATTGAAGAGTCTACTAAAAGTTTGGGGAGTTTAAAGCTTGAGAAAGCTGGGGATGAAGGGATATGGACTACACCTAAGAAGAAAGGAAGGAAGAAGAAGGCAGATGTAGGAGGGGAATCTAAGCCAAGGAGACCTTCTCAAAGATACACTAGAATGAGAGAAATGACAAATGAGATTGCGTTGGGAAAGCAGAGGACATTGGATGTGTCCTCAAAAAAAGGTTAAAAATGAGAAATATGTCATAGAACGTTCATGGGCTCAATAACTCACACAAACAACGTGCCTTGAAGGACTATATAGTGGAACATAAGATTGATGTTTTCCTTCTTCAAGAAACCAAAATGTTGATGGTTAATTTTGATAAAATTGCTAACTTTTTATGGCCTAATGCTTCCTATGTCTATAGTGATGCCGAGGGAGCTTTAGGGGGTTTGGCTATGCTTTGGAACCCATCTTGTCTGCAGGGTTCTGAAATATTTGATTGTAAAAATAGTGTAGGGGTTTCATTATCCTATCTTGGAGAAGCTTGGTCTATAGTTAATATATATGCTCCTAATCAGAGGAACTCGAGGAGTATTTTGTGGAATAACATGGTGGCTAAGATTAATCTGAATAAGGGAGGTCATTGGCTTGTTGCTAGAGATTTTAACTCTCCCCTATTTCCATCTGAGAAAAGTGGCGGCCTTCTAGATTACACTGACAACATGTCAGATCTGGCTAATTTTTTGAATTCTTCAGGTTTAGTTGATATTGAGCTCCTGGGCCAGAATTACACTTGGCCTAATAGATAGGCTGGTGGTGACCTAATTCAGGTCCGGCTTGACCACTTCCTCTGCTCTGCTCATTGGACTAATATCTTAGATGCAACCTAATAACCTTGCCCAGGACGGTCTCTAACCATAATCCTCTTCTGTTGACCACTAATATTCATCCTATTGTTGGTCCCTATCCTTTTCACTTTGAAATAATGTGGAATGCTCATCCCGTTTTCAATAATAAAATTGTTGAATGGTGGAATATTCCTATCCAAGGAACCCCTATGTTTAGGATCTGCTTTAAACTTATGGTAAAAGGATGGAACAAGAATGTGTTTGGGGATGGTTTTCAAAGGAAAAAAATGCTTGAAGGAAAGTTGAGGACCTTACAGAAAAATATGGATGAGGGTGATGACAATCAGCGGACTCACATCCAGGAATGGGAAGCTAGAATGGAATGGGAATGGGTCCTAAAAAATAAGGTCTTTTGGAAACAAAAATCTAGGGTCCAATGGCTGAAGGAAGGAGATAGGAACACCTCCTTTTTTCATGTTTCTACCATCAAGCACAGGAAAAGGAATCAAGTTTTTAAACTGACAAATGCCATTGGGGAGGTGATTTCAAATCAAGCTCAAATTGGGATATGTGTGGTTAACTATTTCCAGGAGGCTTTTTCGGCCTCTGCTGAGGCGCCCAACCTAGCTTTGGATTGTGTGATTATCCATCATCTCCCTACCTCCATATCTCAAGAAGATAATTTTGGAATCCTTAGGACTGTTTCCATGGAATAATTTTGTCAGGCTACCTTTAGCATGGGGGATTTCAAAGCCCCGGGGCCTGACGGTTTTCCTCCTTTTTTTCAATTTTTTTGGGATATTGTGGGCGGGGACCTTGTTCTTGCAGCCAGGGATTTCTTCAAATCTAGTAGGATCCTCAAACAATTGAACCACACTTTCATTTCTCTTATCCCCAAGATAAGTGAGCCTCTTCCTATGACTGACTTCTGACCTATTAGTCTTTGTAACACCTTTTATAAGATCATTTCTAAGATCCTTGTTAACCGCATCAAACCTCTTCTGAAAAAAATCATTAGTCACACTCAAAAGGGGTTTGTCCCTGGGTGACATATTCTTGATGCCACTTTGATAACCCATGAACTAATCCACTCAATGGATAGATGTAACAATGCAAGGATGGCTCTCAAGCTTGACATTTCCAAAGCTTATGATAAAGTGTTATGGGACTTCATCCCGAAGGTCTTTGCTAAGTTTGGCTTTAACAGTTCAGTCATAAAACTTATTATGGAATGTGTTAGCACTGTCAAGTTCTCAGTTATGATTAATGGATCCCCCTATGGGTTCTTCTCTGCTGGTAGAGGGCTCAGACAAGGAGACCCTTTGTCCCCCTATCTTTTCATAATGATTGCTGATGTGCTTAGTAGGAATTTCATGGGTTTGCTATCAGAGGGCTCCATTAGAGGTGTTAGAGTGGCTTCCTCTCTAAATCCAATTATTGTGTAGCAATTTGTGGATGACACCTTTCTATTTGGGAAGGCCTCTATGGTGGAAGCTAGGAAATGGAAATCTTGTCTTAAGAACTATGCCTGTTGCTCTGGTCAAAGCATCAATTACAATAAAAGCAAGATTTATTTCTTTAATTGCATGTCTAATTTGAAAAATAGGGTGACTACGGTTCTGGGATGTGTTGGTGATTCTCTCCCATCGGTGTATCTTGGGCTCCCCCTCATGGTTAAGGAGGTACCCATGGAGTTCTGGAACTCAGTTCTGGAAAGGATTCAAATGAAGTTGGTTGGGTGGAAGGGCTCTATGCTAAGCCATGCTGGGAAAATCCAACTTCTCACTACAGCTATCCAAGGTATCCCCAGTTACTTTTTATCCATTTTTAAGATGCCTAAGTAAATTGCTAATAAATTTGAAAGAATTCAAAGGAATTTCCTATGGTCTGGTACTGAGGAAAAAATAAACTTGCTTTGGTGAAATGGGAAAGGGTCTGCAAGGCTAAAAATTGTGGTGGGCTTTGAATTAGGAAGATTGTCAACTCTAATAGGGCTCTGATGGCCAAGGTTGGTTGGGACCAGTTAAGGAACACTAAGGACTGGTGTAAAATTTTGAATGCCAAATATCTCCATAGCAAGCCCTTAATTGATTGTCTTTTGGAACCTCACCGCCAAGGTTCTATTGTCTAGAGGAGAATTTGTAGCATACAAGGCTTGCTAAAGAAAGGGATTAAATGGAAAATGGGCAATGGGATTAAAATCAGGTTCTGGGAAGATACTTGGCTAATTGACTCATCTCTGGCTTGCTCTAGCTTTGGGGCAATGATGGGAGCGACTCAAAGATTCTTTGGCATACATATCAGTGACTATGTTTTTGGACCTCCCAGAGCCAGGATTTGGAAGGATCTTACCCTTTGTTGCCCCCATTCTCATGAACTTTGTTGTCTAGCTCAATCCTTTTAGGTGATTCTCTCCAGCACTAGGTTTTCTTCTTATGACTAGGAGGATGAGTTTTTTTGGACTTTAGATAAACAGGGGGATCTCTCTGTGTGGTCAGCTTACAGACTGCTGACTAATGGAAATTATGTTATGGAACCCTGGAAGAAGGTTTGGAATCATCACATGATCCCTAAAATTATTTTTTTCTAGTGGACGACCTGTCATAACAGGATTCTAACCCAAGACAATCTAAGGATTCAGGGCTTTTGTTTTCCCACTAGATGTTTCCTTTTCAAGAAAGGGGAGGAAACTATCAGTCACCTTTTATTACATTTCCCATATGCTGCCGAAGTTTGGGGGCTAGCTTTTGAGAAACTTGATTTCCCTTGGGTTATGAGCAAGGACTTTTTATCATTTATTCTAGGTTGGTATGGCCCATTTTTCCAACCTCTGACTGGTGAAATTTGGTAGTTCCCCCTATCTTAGGATGGTATTTATGGAAGGAGAGGAATAACAAGGTTTTTCAGGAATATTGAGAGGAGTCCCAAGGATGTGTTTGGCATTGGAGTTAGGCTCATTAAGGAGAATATCTCTCTCTTTAATGGGAAATTCTCAGAGATGGGGCCGAAGGATTACGAGATAAAAATGGCTAAGGAATGGCACCAGGATCTAAAGGATAACTCCTTTGATAATTCAAAAATTTTAGCTAGAAAAAATACTAAATGGGAGCCTTCAGATAGAGGATGGTTTAAACATAATTTTGATGGGGCTGCTAAGGGTAACCTATGTAGGGCAAGTATTGGTGGAGTTATCAGAGATTCTATGGGAGTTCTGGTGGCGGGGTTTGGTGGAGGTATTGGGTTTCAGTTTGCTTTACTGGCAGAGGATCGTGCATTGCTAATGGGCCTCAAAATTGTTGTTTCTCTTGGGATTGCTTATCTCCACATTGAAGGAGACTCCAAGTTGGTTATGGATGTTGTGAATAAAGATAGTTTAATTGGTTGGAATACAAAGGACATTTTGTTGGATGTTAGCTTCCTTTTATCCAAATTTAGGGATAAAAAGGTGACTCATATCTTCAGAGAAGGCAACCATGTGGCGGATGCCTTGGCTAATCTTGGCTCGTGCTAGGATTCTACTAAATGTTGGAGGAAAAAGGAAAGGCTTCTGCCAAAAATTCAAGCTTTAATCACGTGGGAACAAGGCTACCATGGTTTGCAATGATTTTAAATCTTTGGATGATAGGAGCTAAATGGGGGGCCCATTGGATTTTTTTGGGGATCTGGTGGATGAGTGTCAACATTGAAATGAAGTACAGGTTGAGGTTTCCTAGCAAATATCTGCGTGTGTGGATCATGAAAAGGAGGCTCCCCGTGTCTGTCCTTTGGACATGGTGGATGGGGTCAGGTTCTAAGGTTATGGTGAGGTGGTGGGGTTGGGACTTAAAATATGGTTACAAGTATAATTTTGGTGGCTTGATGAAAGATAGGCAGAAGGACGTGACTTCATTATATCTGTGGAGTCGTACTGTGTGATCTATTCTCTTGGTGATTGTTGGATTTCTTGTTTTATCTCCTCCTTGCATCTAGTGGTGTGAATGTATTTATAATGATTTGACTATTCATGATGGGAGATGGCCTCCTTCTAGGGGCTTCAACCTGGTTATTTTAGCACGAGACTCCTTTGGCTCCATTTGGATGGTTGCTCATTTTAGTTATTCATCCTTTCCGCATGGTTTTTTGTGCATTCCCTACATGTCCGCCAATTCTTTCCTTCTTGGTCATAATCATAACTTCATTAAATTTTGTGTCAAATCACCCTATGGTGATTTTCCCCTCCACGCGTGCGACTTGTACATGGATTTTATTATCCTCCACTGTATTCCTTGCCTTAACTATCACATTGTGATTCTTATTCGCAGCTACTGCAATTGGTATTTTTTACAATTTCTTGAGTTTTCTGTGTAGGTTGGTAGAATGGGTGGTGAGCGGGATTGAACCTGACAACTACAAGGAGTTTTGAAACAACCCTTTGGTCTGGCACATTTGTGTTAAGGGTGGCATTTCTCTGCTTATGGAGTGCATGGTTGGCCATGATCCTTCCACCGACGGGTCTCCATTGGTGGTATATCTTTTGAAATAAGTGAGGAAGTTATAACGTAGGCTATGGCTTTGCTGTGTTCTAGGAAAAAATACCCCAAACACACCAAGAAACCGAATCATGAAAGATTAAAATCCATTTTCAGAGGCGAGGAAGCCCCGGTGCAGAACCCATCGAGGTTTGAGAGGGATGCACTCCCGAAGCCCTGGGACCAAGTGTGCATGGCGCTAATGAAGTATGTTACTTTGGAAGGTAGATTTAAAACCTATTTCTTTTACCATTTCCCTCTGTTAAATCACCCAATACATAAGATGTTACTCAGTTTCCCATTTTTTCTTTTAATGGACCTTGAAAGTTCTATCGACAAGTGCAAAGAGTCGGCTAGCTGTAACCCCTGTGATCTCCCACCGCTCCCGCTCCATCAGGGGCTTATTCTGAGACTATATCACTTTCATCTTGCTCTTTGTCCACCTAAAGCCATAACGGTTGTCTGCATTGAGAATATTGAACCCCTTAAAACTATGCATATTTCCTCGACCGAGTCTAAGAGCCCTCCTCAGAAGTCCAATTCGGGCATTGTGGGGAATACTAAAGCCAAATTTTCCATAAAAAAACTTAAGGATGGACTGGGCAAGGCCCATGCCAACACGACGGAAGGGCTCTGTGAACTAAAAGCCACTCAGGAAGACTCAACCTACAAGGCCACTTCAACAAAAAAAGGTAAGGAGAAGTGCATGCTGGCCCTGACTGCTAAGGATGGCAAGGGAAAGAATGTTGTTAGGAATGACTCCAGAGGGGATATGGTTGTGGGGACCACAGTGATGACTGGAGGGGAAAATGCCAAGAGGGGATCTGGGAGGCTGGCCAAGAACAACAAAAAGAGGTTAATTATTAAAGACTCTGAGGAGGAGCAATCTGATAGCAAATGTTACAAGGAAGAAGAATCTGAAGATGAGGAGGAAGAAAATGTGGAGAGGCCCAATTTACTCCGGTGGATAGAAAGCTTCCTATTGATGGCTCTACCTCTCACTCTCCACATCCACTGGTGGATGAGTCTGGAGAGGTTCAAGGTACTATGGACATTGGGTGGAATCATGCGATGTGGTGAAGAGAATGGGCACTCTTGATAAAAGGTTTTAGGGGTTAACCCGCTTCACCATGAAGTTGGGTCACTTTGCCACGAGCACCCTTTCTAGTTCTATAAAGGAGGAGCTAGAGGGGAACAACAACCAGGAGGACAAATAATGGGTGGGTGATGAGGTGGTGGACCTCCTGATTAAAAACTAGGACAATGCTAGTTAGCTGCTCCCTATGCCTGTCTGTTGACTATTGCTCTATGGTTGTTGTGCTGCCTTTGGGCTATTTCTGTGTTTTTTTTTCCTTTATGTTTGTTGTTTAGTCTTGTTCCTTTTTGGCCCTAGTGGCTCATTGTGAAGGGTACATCGCCCTATAAATGTTGCTTAACTTTTCAAAAACAATATGAAAATGACTATTTAGTTCATCTTCTAGATGATTGTTCAACTTCTAGTACAATTAGGATATATAATATAAAATATTATCCTACTACTTCTAGGATTACATACACTATTGTTACATCCCCCCTTAATTCATAGGGGTAGTGGTAGAATTACTATTTGTGTTACACATTGGGCAACTTGTTTATGGTACTTTATTCTTGATACGAAGCTCCAATGTTTTACAAAAGGTTTTGCCTAAATGGTTCCTTTTTACAATTTCTCGAGAACCTAGATATGGACTTGGTATTTAGACATGAGTTTGCTTTCTTAAGTTGAGTCAACTGTCAATGATACTATATCCAATTTTGAGAGAATACCACTCATTGCTATGAAATTTTTCACTACTATTTTCTTTCGAGTGATGAGATTTGATTTAAAAAGTTGTTCAACTTCTATCTGAACTAGAGAACCCAAAATGGTGGTGGTCATGAGTAGTCCAAAAGTGTTCCAACTACATCGTGACCTGAAGACTAGATAACCTAGGCTAGTTTCACCCATGAGTAACCACAAAGTGTGTTGAAGCCTGCATTGAATGATCTAACTTTCTATCAATATGAAAATGTGAAAAAAAAATTGTCTACAATATCGACACATAAATTGCTCCTATGATGTGAAAAACTTTGCCAAAAATGAAGGTAAATGAAGATTTTTCTCCATGCATAATCAAAGAAAACCAACATGAAGTGTGAAATCTAGGTGTTCAAGTGCTAAGTTGAACATTACTTGCTATGAAACCACTACAATATATTGCAATGACAAATGATTAATCTAGAACATATTGCAAGTCTTACCTCTTCGTTGAGAAGAAAGAGGCACAATGATATTAATATAATATAAGGAATTTGATTGGATAATATAATATCCAATGCTGAATCAAAATTGACTACAAATGCTAAACTTAGCCATAGTGAAACTCCTCTAAAGATGATGTGAGGAAAATAACTAATTTGTGGCAAAGATTTTTTACACTTTTTTCACCAGTAGAGCAAAACGAACTATATCATATACACCCCACCTACTATGGTCAAAGATTTTTTCCTAAATAAAGGAAGGTCTGTGGAGGCCCTTATATGATGAGAACCTTTCTTGTATGAACTCAAGGACCATTTTTTATAGTTAGATTTGATAAGACATGAAAGCTGCTAATCCAACTCAAGTTAGAAATTGAGGGGTAATCAGAGACTTTTAAAGGTATACATGAGCATTTCTTACACTTGTCTAAGGAAAAGGAAAGAACAATGTTGTAGAGACCAATAGAAATGTAACTAGAACTAAAATAATTGTTCATCATCCTATCAAAGTATATACCGGAAGATGATTCCAAGGTGTTAATAGGTCTGTTAAATCAAACCAAGTTACATCCATTTATTTTTTAAGGCTAGGACTGAGAGTCAATCATTACTATTCTATGAAAATAATATAAAGGTTTTATTATTCAATCATACAAACATATTTTCCACCTTGGTGGGTACCTCCTTGATAATAAAGAGGCTTTTCCAGCCTTGGTAAAGCATACAATGTAGTTTGATTAGACAAAAAATATAAATTGATCAAACAAGAGAGGAGACCAACTAAAAATTGAACACATGATAAATTTCCATGGCCAGCGTCAAGAATAATAGTGAACATATAGGCTAAGTATTTCCAACAACACTGCTTTTTTAGTTGGATCCTAAAAATTTTGCAGCTTATGTTCTTCTCTAAAACATCTGTGTGAGGTTCAAATAGTAAAGAGATTGATGAAAGATAGAGGAATTAAAAAGATACCTAGATTTTATAGCTGGATATGCTCCGGTAGACATATATGCAAGATGTGGAATCGTAGACAAAACACCTGAATTTTTTGACAGAATGCCTCAAAGAGATGTCATCTCATAGAATGAAATGATTGATTGCAGAATGTGTACAAAATGGATTTTGCAAGGAACCTCTCAAAATCTTTGAATTAATGAAGCACTCTAGAACACATCCTAACATTGTAAGCTTTTCTTGGGTTCTAGGTGCATGCATTCATGTAGGTTTAGTGGATGAGGGCTGCACATACTTCACACATCAATAACCCTTGTTACATTACAATTCACATATATAATTGATCATTAGGTGTGCATGGTTGATCAACCATTCATATTTTCACCTCTAAATCTATAAATCATCATTCCTTCCCAAAATTTGAGGAGCATTCTTAAAAGTCTCTGATCCATTTATGAATACTTGAATCAAATCATTGTCATATTATCAAAGAGCTTGCACAACAGTTGAGCATCCACAAATCTGTTCAGTTCACATTTGCTAGTGTACTTTCAGCTTGTGTCAAAATGGGATCATTGGAAGAGGGTATGGAAATCCATCAAAGCATAAAGGAGGAAGAGTTTCTTTAGATGTTGTAGTTTCAATAGCCCTGGGAGAAATGTATGCGAAATGTGGAAGCGTAGAGAAGGCACATGAAATGTTTGACAAAATGCCTCAAAGAAATGTTGTCTCATGGAATGCAATGGCTACAGGATATGCATATAATGGATTTGTTGAAAAGGTTTTAAAAAAATTCAAGGAAATGCAAATGGAAGGTGTCAAACTAGACTCTACAACCTTTGTCAGCATCCTCCCTGCCTGTACCAAAATGGTAAATTTGGAACATAGTATGGATATGCATCAAAGCATAATGAAAGGGGGGGTTTTGCCTGACATTTTAGTAGGAAATGCTCTGGTGGACATGTATGCAAAATGTGAAATCATACACAAGGCACGTGAATTTTTTGATAGAATTCCTAAAAGAGATGTCATCTCATGGAATACAATGATTGTAGGATATGCAAAAAACATATTTTTTGAAAAGGCTTTAAAATATTTCAAGCAAATGCAGTTGGTAGGTGTAAATCCAAATTCCACAACCTTTGCTAGCATCCTCCCTATCTGTGCCAAAATGAGAGCTTTGGAATAGGGTATGGACATCCATCAAAGCATAAAGGATAGAGAAATTTTGTTAGATGTTGTAGTGGAAACAACCCTTGTAGACATGAATGCAAAATGTAGAAACATAGACAAGGCATGTGAACTGTTTGACAAAATGCCTCAAATAAATGTGGTCTCATGGACTACAATGATTTCAAGATATGAACAAACTAAACTTTTGGAAAAGGCTTTAGAAAATTTCAATCAAATGCAATTGGCAGGTGTAAAGCTAGACTTCACAACCTTTGCCAGTATCATAGTTTACATACTCTCTGAGTTGCCGAGTAATCTCAAAAAAAATTGCATGCTGAGTAATTTCTTCTTTTCCTCGCAGGTAATATGTAGATGGATTTTCTCCTGTCAAATTATCGAGTAATCTCCAGTAGCTCACAAAAAAACCCACAAAATTGTCATGTTTATGTGTGTATAAATACATGGGTGAGTGTATATGCATGCAAACATGGCATCCTATGTATGTTTATAGATATGTATGTTTGCACAGTGCAATCTTGAGTATACACATACATAAATATCCACACACATTTGTTGAGTATTTGCCAATTTTTTCCCAAGTCAAAATTTTTTGGGCTTGCCGAGTACTCTTTGATTCTGAGTATGTAGACTATGGCCAGTATCATGCCTTCTTGTGCAAAATTGGGAGCCTTGGAACAAGGTATGGACATCCATCAAAGCATAAATGATTGAGGAATTTTGCCAGATATTGTAGTTGCATCTGCTCTTGTAGAAATGTATGCTAAATATGGGATCATAGATAAGGCACTTGAAGTGTTCGAAAAAATGCCTCAAAGAAATGCGGTCTCATGGACTGCAATAATTGCACGATATACACAAATTAGATCTATTGAAAAGGATTTAGAAACTTTCAAGCAAATGCAATTTTTAGGTTTAAAGCTAGACTCCGCAACCTTTTCCAGCATCCTATCTACCTGTTCCAAAATGGAAGCTTTGGAATAGGGTATAGACATCCATCAAAGCATAATAGAAGGGGGATTTTCATCTGATATTATAGTTGGAAATGATTTGGCTGACATGTATGGAAAATGTGGAAGCATAGAGAAAGCATGTGAAGTTTTTGACAGAATGCCTCGAAGAGATGTCATCTCTTGGACTGCAATTATTGCTAGATATGCACAAAATAGATTTGTTGAAAATGCTTTAGAAACTTTCAAGCAAATGCAATTGGTTGGTATAAAGCTAAATTCCACAACCTTTGCTAACATATTGCTTGCTTGTGCCAAAATGGAGGCTTTGGAATAGGGTATGAACATCCATCAAAGCATAAATAATAGAGGAATTTTGTCAAATGTTGTAGTTGCAACTACCCTAGTAGACATGCATGCAAAATGTGGAAGCATAGACAAGGCATGTGAATAGTTTGACAAAATGCCTAAAAGATATGTCGTCTCATGAATACGATGATTGCGGGATATGCACAAAATGGATTTGTTGAAAAGGCTTTAGAAAATTTCAAGCAAATGCAATTAGTAGGTGTGAAGCCAAATTACACAACATATACTAGCATCCTCTCTGCATGTGCCAAAATGGGAGCTTTGGAGCAGGGTATTAACATCCATCAAAGCATAATGGATGGGGGATTTTTATCAAATATTATGGTTGGAAATGTTCTGTTAAGAATGTATGCAAAGTGTGGAAACGTAAACAAGGCATGTAAACTCTTTGATGAAATGCAATAATTGTAGGATATGCACAAAATGGATTTTTCAATGATGCTCTCAAAATATTTGAATTAATGAAGCACTCTGAAACATATCCTAACATTGTAAGATTTATTTTTATTCTTTGTGCATGCAGCCATGGAGGTTTAGTGGATGAGGGTTGCACATACTTCAATCGCATGAGTAAGCAGTATTGCATTACAGCTACAATTGATCATTATGTGTGCATGGTTGACCTTCTTGCTCGTGCTGGCTATCTCGAGGACACTCTAAATTATATCATTAAGATGCTAGTTAAACTAGTGGTGTTTGTGTGGATGTATTTTCTTGCTGCCTATAGATTACATATGAATATAGGCTTAGGAGTATTTACAACCATGCTTCTCTTCAATTTGGATCCTAAAAATGCTGCGACTTATGTTCTTCTCTCAAACATCTATGCAGAAGTGGGTAGGTGGGGTGAAGTTCAACTGTTAAGGAGATTGATGAAAGATAGAGGAATTAAAAAGATACCTGGATTTAGTTGGGTTGAAGGCCATAAAATGGTACTTTCTTTTTGTGTTGGAGACAGATCGCATCCATAGACATAGGGGATGGATGCAATGTTGGAGAAATAGGCTTGGGAGATAAAGGAAGAAGGGCATTTTCTAGATTCAACACATTTACTTATTGATGTGGAAGAGAAGGAAAAATCATTATTTCTCTGCCCCCATAGTGAAAATTGGTAGTTGCAATTAGGTTTTTAAACACACCCCTGGAACAAGTATTGGGTGTTGATTGTCATAATGCAACAAAATTTGTCTCCAAGTTTGTTGGAAGATAAATTGTAGTGATGGATGCAATAAACATGGACAACAATTTCCTAGAGATTATTGCTGATGCTAAATGAAGCAATCTGAAAATAAATCTTGCACCACATGAAGGGACAAGGTTTTATTTTCAGTTTATAAAAGGTTTTATTTGTTTTTTATTTTTTAATTATTATTTGACAAGCTAGACCATGTTGTTGGTGATTATTTATATACACTGTTGAGATATTTGTCAAAGACCTATTTTTAGATAAGATGGATATTTCATTGAATTATTTTCAGGTAATATTCATGCATATGAAATGAGAAGTTGGAGAAGGAGGTAGACAATTGGCAAAAAAAAAAAAATGAAATGGGAGAGGTCTCACAATCTTCCCTAGTCATTTTGTACATTTATTTTGTTTGGATTAGTTGTATTATCTTTTGCCTATGTCATTTTGATTGTTTGAAATTAAAGTACACATCCCAGATTAAATATGTAGATTTTGTCTAATTTATGGTTATATATTTCTAATGTCTCTTCACATGCCTTTTCTTAATGAGATGGTTTATAGATTTGTAAGTTCACAAATACTTTTCAATGTAGTTGGATTTCACTCTATTTGGTTTTACTTAGAAATGAGCTATTATAATTTATCTATGAAGAAGTTAAAAAGGATACAATTATATTTGTGTTATAAATGGAAAATATGCACGGCACTTGAAAAGCATAGAATGAGGATTGTAGATTGATGTTGGAAAGAAGAGAATAATTTTTTTACATGTAAAAATAAAATCATAATTGATACTATATTATAATTTTTAATTTTTAATTATTGTCATTACAAAATTATGCATGATGAGATTTATAAATTGATACCAATGAGATGAGGGTTTGAAGATGTAGGGAGAGCTAAAAAGGGAATTTTATAAATGTTTAGAGTGATGATAGGTTTAAAGTAGGAAAAAGTAGAATCTAAAAGCATTTGTGGTAAGCTACTAAGATTTAATCTTACTATGCCAAGTGTCCTTCAAATGTTGCCTATTCATTACTTGGATCCACCACCTTAATTTCCTAAACACAAGACGAGATTAACAATTGAGATGCTTTGGCTTTGATGATCAATGATATCAATGGATAGCTAAACTACCAAGGTGGAAGGTGAACCAATCTACCAAAATCTACTAGATGACACCACATGGTTCAACAAAAGCTAATTGATCATCCCTTATAATGCACTCTAACCCCACTCAATTAATGGTCTAGATCAATTTTACATCAATATTAATGGTCAAGGGAGATCTTCTCTTCAACCCAAAATTACTTGAACATCTTTGACTTAAAAAGCCAAACAAGACATGTTGCGTAAACTTATGTTTTTGTAGTTGACTATATACCCTTTGATTCACCTTGAAGATCAACAACTTCAACAAATTAGTAGACTACTAAAGTGTTGAATGGTATGATTTATCAGAGTACCTACATCCACCAAAGTTCATTAGATCACACCACATACATGGTTTCACCAAAACCATTTGATAAAACTACTTGATATCTATAGGATTTACTTACATCAATAAACATCGAAAGTGTAGATCAACTTGCCCCAAAGATTAGTGATTGCGACCGATTGGTGGATGGATAAAGTGTTGAGTAGTTTTATTCACCGAAGTGAAAACATCGCTGAAATCCACTAGTTCATGCCACATGGACATATCATATGCACCTAGCCTCCTACTTTCCATCAATGCCCACAATTTTCTCCTCTCAAGATTGATACCTTCAATAGATGGTTGAGGAGATTGGTAGCTCAATCTACTAATATTCTACAATACACTAGATTGTGCCAAGTAGTCACAATGTCCATTGCCAAATAGGGACCCGAAAAAAGACTTGTTGCACCTCTATCCCATTAAGGATCATACACCTCATCATCCCTTTGAAAAAAGCTCCATGTTGGAATGCCCATGCTAACAATAGAGACCTTCTTGGTAGATCAATATATGGAAGGCCACAGTATGATTCCAATGGAGAAGGTATAATATTAATGGGTCATAGTGAGCTGCAATATTATCTGTCCCTTATGAATCAATAATTACCAATTGAGAGCCAGTTTATCTCAAAATTAGCAGATAATTTAAATGCAAAAATTATCCTCGGTACAGTTCAAAATGTAAGGGAGGCATGCACATGGTTGGGATACACTTATCTTTATATTTCTAGGATACGAAACCCAGTTCTATATGGTCTATTTGCTAATGATTTATAGAAAGACAATACCTTAGAAGAGAGAAGGGTAGACTTGGTAAGCATAGTTGTGATTTTCAATTTAGTACATAGTAATTTTACTATGGTATTGTTAGACAAGTATGACGCTTGCATTTTACTTTAATGGTACTTGTTAGTGCTTTTTATAATTGAACTCTTTATGTTAACAGATAAATTCAGCTGCAACTATTTTGGACAAAAGTAATTTGGTGAAATATGATTGGAAAAGTGGATATTTCCAGGTTAATGATCTAGGACCGATAGCTAGTTATTACTACATCACTTATGGGACAATGGCTACTTATAATGAGCACTTGAATCCAACAATGGGTGATATTGAGCTATGTCAATTTTTTTCATTAAGTGAAGAGTTTAAATATGTGACAATAAGAGAAGAAGAGAAGATGGAACTTGCAAAGCTCTTAGACCGTGTTCCTATTCTAGGCTTACATTTCATAGCTTAACCTTGAAGGTCTCTCCCTCACGTCTGATATGGTGTTTATTACTTAGGTATGTATTTATATTGAAAACCTGTGTAGCACAAATCATAACCATTTTATCAATTTATAAGTGGGTGACTTGAATTTTGTATCCTTTGTAATGCAAATGATAACTATTTTCTTCCTTTTTATAAGTGGGTGACCTAGGAATTTTGTGTTGTCCACAAAAAAAAATTTAGCCCTGAGGATGTTGTGCATGTCCACCCCCCCACTTCTGTTTCTAACCATACATCCAATCCTTAAGTCCTATCTTCTCCAAATCATTCACCTTTGCTAGACAGAAGGAATTTACAATTTGTTATGGAAGTTGTTGGATGATGCACACTATGTAGTTCTAAATACACTTTTTTTCTTTGGTTATGTGTTGCAGAGTGCAAGTTGCCTCCTTGGAGAAATTTTTGAGATTGTCCTAAAAAGATGATGGGCTCAATTAACGGAGAAGGCACTTAATCTTTGCAAGATGGTTGGAAAGTGCATGTGGTGTGTTCAAACTCCACTTCGGCAATTTAAAGGCATTCCAAATGGCATATTGACCAAAATTGAGAAGAAATATTTAGCTTGGGATCAGTATTATGATCTTTCAGCCCAAGAGATTGGAGAGCTCATTCATTTTCCAAAGATGGGAAAAACCATTCATAAGTTTGTGACAAAATGATTAAAAAGAACTGTAAATACCTAGGTTTGAATAGGGTTGAAGTTCCTAAACTGCTAATACAAAGCTTTATATGAAGGATTTCTTAATGCAATGGAGGCATACAAATGGTTTGGATACACTTATCTTTACATTTGCATGCTTCGAAACCCAATTCTATATGGTCTATTTGTTGATGCTTTACAGAAAGACAATAGCTTAGAAGAGAGAAGGGTAGACTTGGTAAGCATAGTTGTGATTTTCAATTTAGTACATAGTAATATTACTATGGTATTGTTAGACAAGTATGAATGAAAAATGTAATTTTTTAAATACTTTTTGATCTCTAAATCTGGCCAAGTATAGGATTTCCTATGAGTCTCAGCGACTTTGGTTGATTTTTCCTAAAAAATTACACGTTTTAGGTTTTAACCAAAAATCAGCGACGAGTTTTCCAAGCGATTACTTGCCATCCAATTTTCTTAGTGAGTACTTGCAAGTTATTTAAACTATGCTTTAACACATTTTGTGTTTCCGCAGTGCATCATTATGTAATACCATTTTTAAAGATTCAACCATGTGTTAATGTTTGAGTAGTCAAGTCTCAGGAGACCTTTCACAACTAGTAACCAAGAATCCATCTCTCATGAATTTGAATGGTCTCCTTGGAATTTATTTCATCTATGTGATATTCACAACTTCACAGAGATGAAGCACCAAGACTCACCAAGAGATCACCAATCCCAATACTACTCCAACTCAAACACATTTAATTATGGAGTCTCCCTTACAATCAAGCCCACTTACATTGCTATCCTATTTCAAAACCTTAATCTAGTATCGTGCTTTATGAACAATAAATTGTGGGGATCCTTAGCTCTTTCATTTTTATGCATTTTTAGGAAACTTCTATATCAAATATTTCAACACAATGACTCTGAGTTTTGGAATGCACTGTGACATTCAATAAATAGGAAAGGATGATTTCCAGAAGAAAGAAGCACAACATTTGATAAACTCCACAGGAAAAAGGTAACTTGATTGTTTATACTTAATTAATCTATCCAACATAGAAATGGTATGGTGTTGAAGATTTTTTATTATCTAAGAAAACATATCTTCCATACAACTTTCAACAATATGTAAAATCATATACAAGAAAGCTGCCAATTTTAAAGATATTTTCAATCAACATCATAAAACAGTCAGCCTGCAATTTCTTACAGTCAAGCAAACAAAAAGTTCCAATTTGCATCTATGAAATGTATTGTGCTTCAATCATTCATTGAATTCTACTTCTTGCTTGTCTTTGTTCTCTTTTAGAATCTACAGAAAAAAGAACCATATATCTAAATCCAAAATCTTTACCATAGAAGTCCCTCAAAATCAAATTAGCAACTAGAAAAGGAACAAAATATTGTTTATGTAACATGAAAAATAAAACCTGTACTCCTAGAAACAATCAATCTAATACCCTTCCTAAGAACAATAATAGTCTTGTTGATGCACAAAATCAATCTACTAGAACCTTTTAAGGTCATTGTAGAATAACTCAATTATCTACTAGGAAAATATTAAATATTCTGAAGCTTGTTATTTATAGAGTGATAAAGTTTTTATATTCCTACAAGGGGGGTCCAAGATTACATCTCAATAGCTAACAAATCAGACTGCATAGAAAATTTGAATTTTTAAAGGATGATTTTTATTTTACAAGTAAATAATAGTGGCAGAATATTTACAACTCAAAAAAATACAGAATATATGTATTATAGGTTGGAATTGAAGATTATAAATGAATGTATATGAATATATGTTTATTTTGGCGAATAATTTTATCTGAATTTTAAATTTAAATGAAAGTTTGGTTATGAACATATTGGATAATTTACAAAAGATCCCCATATTTGGGAAATTTTGTGAAATATAGTACAGACCCAAAAATTACCTTTATGTTTCTCTTTTGTTTACCAGCACTTATTGGGGCACCCAAGTTCAAATCCCATCTACACAGAATGTCCCTAACAAGTGATACACACTGCTTGTTGGATAACAACCAATTCCTACAACCTGGAGATTACACTAATCCCAAGAGGAATCCCCTCAAAGGCACGATAGGTCAAAACACTAAAAACCTGAAACTCTCACATGTGTACACCTAGTAAAAGGATCTACCTAAAAAGTAAGCTTGAAACATGGAAAAATATTCAGAAGGAAAAAAATCATCTTGGTCATTTTATTATGTGACTTGGAACCTCAAAGGTTCAAGCAGCATAGTTGTTAAAAAGAAAACCATAGGCTAAAGAACATTTTGTCTTCACAATTAAAACTAGTTCCCTGAAGTTGAATAAAATTATCACATCATAGACAAAAGCACAATATGTCTTTGAAATTAAACACAACCCCTAAACCTAAATAAAATGAGTTCCACTATAAAATAAAATGGACTGTGAAGGGTGGATCCAAGTTCAAAGTGCAGAAAGGATGATTTTCATGGTAAAGAGTCGAAATTCTGTAAAATGGGGCATCCCATGTGAACCCTAGAAAACTGACATTGGGTGCAAGTCTGTGGAGAAGTTTTAAAAAAGTCAATCTCTCTTTAGCTCAGGATGCCATGAGGCTAGTTTCTTCTGAGGTGATCAAACCCACACGGTTTTGTTAGTTTTTTTCATGCAATATTTGTTATTAGTGCTTGCCTAGCTGATGGCTACTGTTCATCTTGCTCCACAATGTTATACCACACTAATTGGTGTATACTTTTTAATTCTTGTTTGCTCTCATATCTATTCTAGACTAGCTTGTGCATCATGCTGATTATACTCAATTGTAAGCAAGTGCAATAGCCGTGAAATGAAAATTTTAGCTTCAGCATATGCACCAAAATATATAAAAATGAGAGCAAGCAAAGTCTCCACCATGTTTTGAAGCTTTGCTTTGTTTTGCTGCCACCTCTATTTGAGTTCTAATTCAACAAAAATGATGTTAGGTTGTTATATAATGAACAACGAGCTCGTCAAGTAGGTGGAGTTTTCTTTAGAAGGAGGGTATAAAAAAATGGATTGCATTTACTATTATTTCTATAGAACACAAAATAAAAGGTTGACTACAAATATTGATCATGTCTCTAGTAGTCCAGTCATTATTACAGTTCTTATTTACAATAGTAAATAATCAATCTACAAAGGAGCTCTACTGAAGAATCACATGCTCATTAATAACTATCCAATTCTTTAAAAAAGACAAAATTGCAGGGTAAGTGCTTGCCACTATGTGGCACTTGGTTTTATTCCCCTTCAACAAAACATTCATTCCATGTTTTGTATTCAGCAGGTTGATATTCAATATAGAGAATATGGAGTCCACACTCTTTGAAACACTTTCAGTAGTTTAGGGCTGAGAGAAACATCTTATATTATATTATAAATCCCACTCTAATATGTCCTTGCAATATCCATGTAAACATGGCCTAGGAAAGCAATTGATGAAGACTCAGATAACTTGTTCATTGGCTATAGAAGAGGACAGGCAACCCTTCTGCCTTAGCTCATGACCTCTCCTACTCATAAAATTATGGTCACTCTCTTTCCATCCACTTTACTGCAACAATTACAAATGTTGCACCCTCTTTCCATAAAGTTCTAAACAACCTCCCATTACTCGTGTCTTTCAGTCTCAACCATTTTTGTTAGACTTTTAAAGGTTTTCCACTATTCTCCCCACCTACCAAACCCTATAAACCTCAATTCCAAAGCAACAATGAAGTTTAGGAGGAGCTCTAGGCATTCTAAACACTTTATAAAAATTACTCCTACCAAAATAAAAATATTGTAATTGTTTTGCAATCAAGGCTTTCACAAGAGGGGTGACAAAATAAACCACATTTTTTCTGAAATGCAATAAAAAAATCAATAAATTAAAAAGCATGCACAAAACAGGGGTATACATTATACATAATATTGTAATAATGAATATATAACAATTAAACAATAATTACCTACTAAAATCTTACCTCAAAAAGTGGTATGTCTCTCTGATTAGACCCGTCCTCAACACGTCCTCCACGCTTCTCCTTAGCTTCCTCCAACTGACCCACATTAACATTTCAATATACAACCAAAACCCAAAGGATATATAGTATGTATATGATTGAATCATTTTACTTCTAGAAACTTGGTTTCTTTCCTTGCAAAAATCTTCCAAGCTTCTCTCCTTACTGAAGCTTGGCACTTATTCAAAGAAAACTAATTGGACACTTGGTTAGCCATAATTTTTCCAAACCTAGTTTTAGTATAATATTTATGAAAAACACATTTTTGGAGATAACATGCATCACTAGCTGTGCTTCAGACAATATTTCTAGGTCTATTTTCATGCATTACCTTTCCATTGGGAAAACCCTTAGATCTGGGTCTGGTTAGTTCTCAATCTAGGTTTGGTGCAAGTACAATCGGGGTATGGAATGAGCCTTTTTTCACTTTTTTGTTTCTTCTTTTGATTTTCTAAGTAGCTCATTTTCCCAATGTAGACCCCAGCTTCGAGTTTACTTCAAATCTAGTTTGGGATCCAGGTCGATCCGAATGGGGATTCAGACAAGGGGGCATGCTTTTAATTGTGAATTTATCTTGGATGAACCTGAGAAAACCCACTCACAACAAACACCTAAAGATTCCAAAAAATAAAATTCACTGAAACCATGGCAAGCGACTTACCTAAAAATTCTACACAAATTGTGTCGTGGTGTTGAAGATGTTGATGATACAAACTCTAAAACCTTTGTCAAAACCTTATTTTTAGGTTGCAGCTTGCCATATTGGAGAAGTGAAAGTTGAAAGTTCAATACCAATGAGGAAGAGTTTGGAGGAGTGGGAAACCAATAGTGGTGGGGAAAGTAGCAAAAAACTTTGAAAAACATCTCAAAAGATTCATTTAATCGTCTTCCATTGATATGGACACAATTTTATTAGTTAATTTCTATGAATAATATTTTTTTTTAAATATTGATTGAATGTCATAATTTTTAAATTTTAGTCTATGGTATAATTTAATAGTTTCAATTTAGTATATGTAATAATTTTTATGAATAATATTTTTTTAAAAAAATATTGATGGAATGTCATAATTTTTAGATTTTAGTCTATGGTATAATTTAATAGTTTCAATTTAGTATATGCAAATGAAATGAGTGGTATTAATAGCATATGTAGTTGAATAATACAATTCTATATCTTTATATGTAGCAAATGGTTTGAAGCAATGGTAAATGAATTGGAATTTTCAAGAAGCAACTCTTCTAAAATAAAAAATGTAATGTGTTTCACATTCATTCATAGAAGCTGCAAATTTAATGCACTTATATCCAATATTGTGGCAATGGTAGTAATATATACCTGGGCAATTTATTTTTTATTTATATATGTGTTCATTTAAATTATGTATGTTAATATGTTAGAGAGTATGTGTTGAAGTTAGGGCTCCCTAACATAATGAGTAATAAAAGTTAAAGATTGTAAATGTTATTTTTTTTTATAAAATATGTGAAGGTCTTAAGACTGCACCGAGAGGCACTTCCTTCCACAATAGGTATTTTTGGTGCACCAAGCAACTTAGGTGGCCAAATGGCTCGCTTAGGTAGGGGTCCCATGAAGGGGGCTTAAGCTCTATGGATTATGATCAAATTCGAAAGAAAAAATAATAGACGAGTAATAGTAATTTATTTAGTCATTAATTTAGTCATATATCTAGTTATTTTTATTTGTTTGATATTAGTCATTTATTTAGTCATTTTTATTTGTCTGATATTAGTCATTTAGTAGTGATTTTATCCGATGACCAAATTAGTCACATATAAATGACCAAATTAGTAATTTATTTGCCAAATACTACTAGTGTTAGTCATGTCACTAAAATTTTTAGTCACGTAGTCATTTATTTTCCAAATTCTACTAGTGACTAGTGAAGGGGATGGGATTGAATCACTCGCTTGCGAGCGCCCTGTGATTCACAATTTCCTCTTCGTGGTGTATTTTACGATGATTCTATATACATATGCTATTGATTCCTTGGATATAGGTTTGTAGGTACATGACATCGACTCCACCTGGCTTCACAGGTTTGAGCATGTTGACCCAATGGTATGTTGCTTGAGAGATAGTAGCTAGGTTACTTATGTTAGGTCTACACCCTAGCCACAATTTATCGTCAATCCATGTTCATTGTGTCTTCATTTGCCTTGTGATTTGAAATTATTAAAAGGTAAAAATGACATGTAAATGTTTTAGAGGAAATATTTGTGGTTATTGAAAAGATATTTTTAATTTGAAATGTGTGTGAGATGAATTTATTAATCACTCTTGTTGAGAAATTATTCTCAGAGAGAATATTTGCCATAATTGAGTGAGGTAAGAGGTTACTTCACAGGAATGAAAAGAGGGATATTTTGGGAGAGGTTGTTTGCTTGGAAAAAAAAAGAAAAAAAGAGGTTCTTAGGAATTTTGGTGGCTTCTGTATATTTACATCTTTTTGGAAGTGGTGATTTCGGGAAAAGCTTTGGAAATTGAACTCTAAAGGGGAGGCTCTCCTCCAATCTTCATTTCTTCAAAATTCAAGAAAACAGGTTTTTTTAATTTTTATTTATTTATTTAGTTGTTTCAGAAAGATTGTCTGTGCAAAATTCAATTATGTAGAAGCTTTGTTTAAATTGGTTAAAAAGAAATTGAAATATTTCCTGTGCAAGAAGATTTTGTGTTTTTTTTAGTAGAAGCTTTAAATTATTTTCAGAAAATTGTAAGGCTTTTGTATTTGTAGATTTTCCATGGAAAAACCTAGAGGAAAACATTATAAGATTTAGTAAATTTATTGAGAGCTTCTTTGTAGAGAATTATTGAAAGCTTTTGTGTAGAAAATTTATTTTAAAAGCCTTTATGTAAATTTAGAGGAAACCTGATTTTGGAAATCTTCTGGGGTTTTCAGGGAATTTGTTGTCTGTAGGGTTGGTAAAAATTATGAAGTATGTGTAAATTTTATTTTAGAAATAAAAATCTTGTGTGGAAATTGGAAAATTGAGAAAATTGTTTATGCAATTGAATTTTTTCTTGAAAATGATCTTCTTCAAAAGTTTTTCCCCAATTCATATTTTATTTGTAAATTCTTAAAATATACATATATGTGTATATATATATAATCACACACACACACACACACACACACACACATATATATCTACACATAAAACATATATATATATAATTTTTTATATTTTATACCTCTCAGTGAATTAAAATTGGTTGTCGCCGTACAACGGATAAAAAAAAATGGTAATCATAGGTGTTATGGGGTGGGGTTTCGTTTGAGTTCTTTTTATTTGTATATGGGTGTGAGAGGCATTGCTGCCATTGGTAGCACCCTCCACACAGTGTGGAGGGAGTGCTGCTAAGGGCAGCGATGCCCCTTCCCACTCCATAGGCAACCACACCCATAGTATTATGGGGAGGTTTAGATGTGTTGTACACAGCCGCCCCTTTCCATAATATATGGGCTTTACCTTATAAAAAAAAATAGTGAACCTTGAACCTTGTGTGTAAAAGTCGTCCGCCTATATTTTGGAATTCGTATTTCTTTAAATATGATTTATTTAAATATTAGAAAATATAATATATTATATATTAATTATGTTTATAATTTGTGTTTTAAAGAGGTAATTAACAGTAAAGGATTTAATATAAAAAAATATATATATAGGGTTTTAATTATTAAATACATGTATTTGATGTATGATTAAAATAATGTTGAGTGAAATAATTCAAATAGAGGAAATAAGTATTCATTAGCTATAAATATAATCATGGAATTGAAGATTAGATAATTAGATTAGTTTCTTTTGTTTAAAAGGTGCATGTTCATGTACAAGTTGAGTTAATTATAAAATGAAGTATTATTCGAAATGAGGAAATTATTTTTGTTTAAATGGTCATTGGATTAGATGCATGTAAATGCATGTATTAGGTGAATTTAAAATAATGTGTTTCCTAAAGAGAGAAAATTATAATTTATTTAAATGATGTAATCCGTTCAAGGAAACAAATATTTTATTATTTAAAAATTGATGGAATTGGAATAATAAATAGAATGATGTTTCTTATAGTTGTTTAGTTAAATTGGGATAATTGGGGAGTGCAATTATATTTAATTATTTTATTTCCTATAAATAAATTGGTATTGGATTAAAATACAATGGATATTATACTATTGTGCCTTTATGATGTGCTTGAGATCTCTTTGTGGTATTTTGGAGTAAATTGAATAGAGGTATTAGATGATATTTTATAAGTCTTCCTCTATAGGTGTGTAAATGGTTAGGGGTTGTATTTTATGGTGTTGTCTTTTGTAAATTTCCTTGGCAATGTGGTTGTCGTGTTTAGTGTGTTACCTGGTTTTCACAAATGGGCATAATTTGTGCATCCTTGAATAGAGTGGGTTAGTTATGTGTGTGCCTCCAGTGTTGGAGAGGTTTTTGGCACATGTGCCTCCTTAGATTAGAAGTAGATTGTGTGATTTAGTTCCTCCTTAGTTTGGAGTGGTTATGTTTCGTGTGTTAATAGTAAAAGTGTGGTTCTGGATGGGGGTCGGGATCTTGGAATATATGACGAGTAACTCATGCACCTTTGTGGATACACATCTCCTAGGTCAGCAGTGTTTGTTTCATTGGTTTATTTAGTCATTTAACTCAGGTAGCATTGTATCCTTGAGTTAGTGTTGTACTTGAGATTGTTTCATTTAGTTTTGTGTTAGCCTATGTCTAGAGGTAGTAGGTTGGTCATGTACCCTTGTTGATGACTCCTAGCATGGGGGCTGGGCCTTCAAGTACCCCTTGGTTGGGAGGAACGTGCGCCCTACGCCGTTGGGTCCCCATTGGTTTATAGATTGTGATGGAGAGGTTTTCCAGTTGGAGAGCTCATGGATGCTAGTGGTTTCATTCATTATCTTGATGTATTTTATTTTAGTTGGTATATGTATTTAATTCACTCCTCAGTGGTAATCGAGGAGGAATCTTGTAACTTGTAATAGTTAGGTATGAACTACCTCATTCCAAGAATGAGTATTGTAATCTTACTTGTAAAGTATTGTAATTTGGAATTTTCTATATCATATTCTTTGTGTTGGTATATTTAATGCTTTGTTTGTATGTGCATTTAAATGTATGATTTATAATTTAATTAGAAGCTTTATAAGAGTAATGTATGTGTTATAGTTATTAGAAGTAATCTTTGTTGTGTACCTTAGAGTTCGTTGTGGTAGTGATGTGCATCTTTCTTGTTATTAATGCACTTTTAAGAAAAAAAAATGTATGCTTTTGCGTTGAGTTGCAACTTCCTTTAGGGTTATGTGGTGGGGCATTACACCTAGCATGTATTTTTGAATCAATTCATGTTTATTGAGCTCTTTTAATGGTATTCTTATTTTTGATGATTTATTTTTCTCTTGTTAGAAACTAACTCTATTGTCCTATTTGGTTATTTTAAATCATCTCTATTTACAGTTTCATACTTTCTATCCCATACACTATTCTTAAGTTAATAACTATCTTGCATATTGTAACATCATATCAAAGTTATAGTGAAAGGATAAGACCTTTAGTTCTCATTTTAGAGATATTCAAGGGGCTAATAACATTGCAAGTTTCCTTAAAATACAATATGTATTTATCTTGTACCTTCACACGATTTAGATAATTAAAATAATGTGATAGAAAATTTAAAATTTAGCATTTGTACTTGTTTCTTTAGATTATAGGTTTTTATAGTTTTTTAGTAACTTGAGCAATGTTTACCTCTTCCATAGCATCTGAGGATAAAAAAAGTCAATATTGAATTTTTCTTCAACAAAACTAGACCCTAGGAAGCTAGTTCATAAATAATAGTTTGATCATTGGAATAAGGAAACATTTCATCTTTGTTCCAAATGGAGCATTTGATTACATTCAAAAATTTAAACCTTCCCATCTTGATATTCTATTTGTCAAAATTAGGCTAAATATAATTTGATTCAATGAATTTTTTTACTTAAAATAATCCATATGGTCTTTATATAGGTATTTGATATAATATAAAAAGGAATTCAAACAAAAAAAATTGATGATAGAATTTCATTGAAGTTATTTTTGTTGGGGATACTGATTTCGGTCTGTCATCAAGATATGCATCTAAGACAGTAGTGCCTTAGTGATTTTAATCCAAAATCACAACAAAGACACAACCAACCATGCCATAAAGCGGAAACAGGCACAGTTCATCCCCCCATTGATCCTCTGAGAGAAGTGGATGCAAAAAAATAACAGATTCGACAAAAACAGATAACCATGAAAGACAAAAATATGAACACATAGATATACGTGGGGAAAACCTTTTCAAGTAAAAAACCCCACCTCCAAAACATTTAGCTCACTTGTGCTATTCAGTAACAAAAAGGGTTACAATACAAACACAGAGCTATGCTCTTCAGGATATTACATCTTGTTCATCTGGAGAAATAATACTGGCAACACAGAAATGGAATCATCACACAGTTACAATGTCCTCATGACATACCATGTAGATTCCCTTTAGCTCCTCTCAAATGACTGTCACATCCAACCTCATGGCCAGCCCAGCCCCTTGGCCTCACAGGTTCACATCTTATCAGATCTGAGAGTCAAAGTGTTTACTATTGAACAAATCGAACACTCTCAGCCTCTCTCTAATATTGCCCATCATCTGTCTCAAATTGCACACAAGATTATTTATAATCTTACACCATGTGCATACCTGTTCAACCCATCCCTTCCTACAACAGTCAATAGGATAATAAATTATCCACCTACAAGCACTGACCATTCCCTAATAACGTGCATCGCTTATATAGCTGCATCATGCCACACAATCATTAACTCAACCTAAACACATCCATCAACCTTCCATCAATAATTAAGCTCTATCGCAATCAAGAAATAACTCTCTATCCAATGGGATCTCAAAGAACTTTCCATGTGTCGCCATTTCATTTGCCTATCACTGCTGACTATCGGTCAAATCAATCCAACTCGGTCAACCAAGTCCCGAGCACATTTTTCCTCCACTGCGCTACCACCAAGCTTAAACAACCCTATCATGGTATGGCGATGAGCTCACCCCACCATCTACCACACTACCGCTGCCTAGACCAACTCGCCTCATTGTATGGCAGTAAGCCATCCGAGCTCCTTCAAGATTTGGCCCACCTTTGTCTTCGACCAACCAGAAGCAGACAACCCGCCATGTGCCAACTTGTCTTTCGCTTGTTGCACTACCACCGAGTCCAACTTGGTCAAACTCTACCCCGAGCTCATTTGAGCTCCTACCATACTACCGCAGCCCAGACCAACACGCCTCACGGTATGGCGGTAATCGCCCAACAGTTCGTCAGCAGTCTTACCACTATCACACCGAGCATCGATTACGGTATGGCGGTAACCATCACAATGACCGCCAGCAGAATTACCTCGGCCACCGCAATCCCACCGAGCACCGACCATGGTAAGGAGGTAACCGCCAGACATGACCGTAGGTAGTCTTATCACGTTACCGTAGTGAGGAAGCTCACCATCTACAGTACAGTGTTGTAACCACCTACCAAGAACATTGAGACCAGAGCTGGAGCCAGAGCCAGAGCAAGAACACATACTGCGGAGACCAGAGCTGGAGCTAGAGTGGGAACAAAAGCTAGAACAAGGAAAAATTCCAATGCCAGGTTCCATCCTGGTTCCGCCTTCAACAGAACAAAGAACACAGGAAGATGAGCTAGAATGGGAATGGGGACAAAACCCGAAACTTAGCAAAAGTTCAATGCTAGGTTCCATCCAGGTTCCGCCTCCGACAGAACCAAGGAACAACACAAAAATTGCCAAGGCAAGAAAACGACCAAGTCTTCAATGGAAACCAGAATGTTGAGGCAACAATTTCCCAACACTTTTATATAATATTTATATATGAACTTGTGAACCCCAATCCTTATACCTACACAAATATGAGAAACAAACACACAATTAGATTCAAAATCAAGTAAGAACAAGGATTCCCCATGAAATTCATTCACAATGCTCAAAATAGAAAGAAAATGAAGAACAAGACAAGAGAATAAGTTAAATCCTATTTAAGCAACGCAAATCCTCAATCCCATGGGGGAATTGGTGCCAATTATGTGTAGAAATTGGCCCTTTCCCAACTCTTTTGATGCAATGTTGATGAGTGATCCACTTTGATGAAGATTCAATCAAGCTCCATGATGCAAAACCTGCATAACCTAGCTAAGATCTTGATGAAATGGATGGAAATGGATGTGCTTGAGGATGAAGTTGAGTATGGTAAGTTTACTCAAATTCTGGATGATATTGCAATAGAGGAGGCCTCTATTTATAGATTTGAAGAATGGAAAATTGAAGTATTTGGACGAATGTGGGGAAAAATACCAACCAATGAGAAGAGGCCACTTGTACACATGTGATTGGAGGAGGAATGAGCACATTTTGGTTAATGTGCATGATAAATGCTATGAGATTCAAATTTTAATTTGAAAGTGACATGTTTAGAGGGAAGGGAAATGGAGTTAATGTCACTTGGCTCAAGGCCAAGGACATGTAAGAGGCCTTAAATTTCTTGTTGGAAGTACCCATCCCCTTTTGGAGGGATTTTTGAATTGGAAGAATATTTCACAAAAGATGCCCTTTTGAATGGAAATTGATGAATTAATAAATCAAATAAATTGATTTATTGTGCAAGTTGCAAAATCTAGAGGATTGGAGTGATCTGGATTAAATTAATCAACGTTTGATCAATTTAATAGGAAATTAGATGATGTGACAAATTTGATTCACATTTTATGATTTATTTAAATCAAAGTTGAGAGGAATAATGATTTAGACTTCATTAAATAAGAATTAATTTATTTAACTAAGGAGCATGATGTTAGATTAAATCAAATAAAGATTAATTTATTTAATGAAGGGGATGACTTTAGGGATTTAATTAAATAAATTGAATTATTTAAATGAGCATAGATATAAGGTTAATTAAATTAAATTTATTAATTTAATCAATAGAGGAGAAAGACCTAATCAAATAAGTAATGATTTATTTAATTAAGGGATGAATGGTAATGATAAGCTGAGAGTATGATTCAGGATGAAATGATGTTAGTAATTAGGATCAAGTGCGTTGATCAATTTTTCATGTCTATGTAACTTAACGATTGTTTATCCTCCTTTACAAGGGTTTGGAACCTATAATATGGCCTATAAACCCTCTAGGGGCTTGGTCTAGTTTTCTCCTTCAACCCAAACTTTCCTCGCAAAGGGCATCACCAAGCCATAATTTTTGCTCAACCATTGAGAAAACTATAACATCATATAATCAAGGAATTATGATAATCATTCAAAATTATAGATATTAAAATCATTAATTCATCACATCTATTATTCTATCACAAAAATAATAACACAAAAATTTAAAGAAACACAATAGTAAGGAAGTATATCAAGTGCTGACAAGGAACATGGCACATTGCCATATACACATTATAATGCATACAAAACATCAACAAATAATATGTGGTGGAATACCATCTTGAAACATGTGGGTGGTCCAAATACACCATATAACACTCAAAGAAACAAACATGAACATGAATGATGCATCCCCTAATACATAATCAAAAAACAATGTTGAAACCAAGACATCCGAAGGAAAAAATGGATTGATATCATATTACAAGCATATATAATAAAAAATGGACACAACAATATTAGAAATTTTTAATGAGTTACAAAAATAAACTACTTACAATAGCTAAAGTGAATAATTTGACAACTCAATGCACCATTTAGATACAAATTTTTTGGAGAGGCTACATAACAAAAAAATGCTAGAACTACTAAATCATCTAATTACAATAAGTATTACAATATACACAAAGAAAATAAAAAATTGAGGCTAATGATGATCAACTTCAAAAAAAAAATTAACATGCAAAGTTCAAAATGCAATGCTAAGAAAAACCTTTGAACTCAATTAGGACTTGTAAATTGATCTCTTGGGGAGGTTGTTGATATGGTTTGCAATCTTGGACATAAACCATCAGATGTTCCAATGTATTTTGTTGTAAGAATTGATAACTAAAATGGGACACCATGGAACCAAAATGGCCCGAAAACTATAATTATATTACCTATATCTATAGTTGATCATAAGAAAATACCACTACCCATAACATGAAAAATTACTATACATAAATCTCAAGGCCCAAAAAATATAAAAGGAAATGATTGATATTGGTAAAATAGAAATGCAAGGACTAAAATTTACAAAAATATTGAGAGTGAAATAATCAAATTCCCTTTGTGTTCAACCAACATTCTCCTTTGAGTGATACTTTAAAATACAAAAAAAAACCATAAAAAATTATCAAAAAATGAAAGGACACTCAATTATAATTATACTCACTATAAAAATGATGTTTAAAAATGTCAATCCAATCTCTTTCACATCAAATTTCAATTTAAATTCTCATTCCCCACTTCATAATATATGTATCGTAAAAAATATTGTTTTCAACTAAAAAACCAGAAATAGGAAGAGAGAGATGGTTTCTATCCTTGAGGAGATAGGGCTTTGCCTATTTCACTCAAGTTTCACTCAAGGAAACCCTAAAGATCTAAATCCTAGTATGTAAAGGGGAAAGAGATCTAAAATAGGTATGTCCTAGGGTATGATCAATGATTAAAGTGGGGTTCACCACCAAGCTAGGGCTTAGAAAGACTAATGAAATGCAAGACCTAATGCTAGAACCTAATGCAATGCAAAAATTCACTAAATGACCTAGAAAGAATGTAAATCAGAATAGAAAGATGAGAGATCGGAGGTGTGCACATGTGAATATGTAGAGGCTTAACATATGCTAGTATGGGCGATTTAGTCCAAGATAAGGGTTTGTGGGTAGGAACAAAAATCTAACAGATATATGTTTGGAACTCTTGAAAACTACAAATTTCACTATACGAGAACTCATATGCCAGAAGTGGCATATCAATCCAATTAGGATTTTTTGGAAATTCAAAGTCTAAATATACTCGTCAATCTCTGCTTTGTCTTCTCCACTTGATTTCTGGATTTGAATCTCTTATTTTCAAAATGTAGATTTCTTTTAATGATCTTCAAAGTAAGGTGACAACTTTGACAACTTTGAATGCTTGATAAATTTTCTCCAATCTTTCTCTTCAATGTGTCTTCAACCTAGATCTACAAATTACACACAAAAGAAAGGGGAAAATTTTGTTTTGTTAGTGGTGCCTTGGTCAAACCATGTTTTGCTAATCAAACCTTGTAATGAAATCAAATGAGATAAAGGAATGATGAATGAATAAAATGTAATGTTACAACTCACCAAACCCTAGTAATAAAAGGATTCAAACATGTATGAAGGGGATCCAATGAATGTAGATCTTGACTCTTTCTTGAATGTGATAGACCCTGACTTGAATGCTAGCTTGAATCATAAAACCCTACATAACAGTTGTTATCTAAAAACCAAACATGATGCATGATAACTTTGACATGATGCTTGATACTTGAATAATTCTCCAAAACACTTGATAATCAGCTCTTGAAGACACTTGAATTCTCTTTTGAACTCAAATTTTCTATAAGGATGTTTATTCAACTTGTTAGGTGAAAAATGAATGAAATAACCTTGTATTTATACTTGTTTATGCAAAATTTCTCTAAATTACAACACTACAAGCTAACATCAGATCTAGGAGGATAAAATCCCACCAATAATTTGAATTAAATTTAATTTTGGGTGATATGGGACTCATACTCCAAAAGTGGCATATGAGTCCCATTAGGCTTAACTATGGGACACATTTTTCAAAAATACTTAGATTCATGTGAAATCAGGATCTAGACCTCAAAACTTAGGTGGGACCCATAAGCCCAAGGTGGTGTATGAGTCCCAAATAACTACATATGGGCCACACAACCTAAAAAGACATGAATTATGATTGTATGTTGGTTTATTTTAGGATTATCCTTGAAAATATACATTAATTAAGGCTTGTGGATGCAAAATAAAGCCAAATAAGGCATAAAGAAGCCCGATTAATTATGAAAAGACTAGATTAGTGTGAAAATGTGGTAAAAAACTTTAAAACACCTTGAATAAGGCACAATTAGGTCCACCTAGTTCACAAGGGCCCAATACCTAATGTGAATGTGTTAAACACATTACAACACTAAATCAAGGCAACATTAAGCACAAATTAACAAGGAGGGCCCAAACAAGCAAGGAAAAGTAGAGGGATATTTTTTCATCGCCACATTTACCCCCACTTTATTGAGAGAAGGGACTTGCTTCAAACTCATACTAAAGTAGAAAAACTCACATCAAGAGGGGTGCAAGTGCATCAATGTTAGTAAGATAGGACGATCAAGAGTGATGATCAAGCTCCTAGGATCGAGATCCTATGAAAAACCAACATAAGTAGAAAATAACACATATAAAAATGATATAAGAAACAAAAAGGTACAATAATACACTAGCAAAGAAAAAGAGAGAAAATAAAAAACAAAAAGAGGGTGGAATAAGCTTTGACCACTTGTCTTAAATGTTGTGAATCAGATCTAGGCTTTTTGTCCAAAAATGCATTCTCACTTTGAGGCAGCGTAACTCTAGGCTATCTATTGGATGATTATCTAAAGAGGTGAGAAACATACACACATGGATGATATGCACTCACACAAACACGTGAGTGGCTATGAGAAGGTCATGCCTAAGTTCATCTTCCTGTCCAACTAGACCAAATCTATACCTCTTGATAACTTTGATAAGGTGCCACACACCAATGCACTTCAAGATTCATGAGGCAAGAAAAGTTTTGTATGCTTGAAACTCATGAAAAACAAGATATCTCTACATGCATGCTAGGTGTATTATGCAAGGCGGTCATATAACCAAAATTTTGTAAATGAAAAATAGGGAATATTCAAAGGAGTCTTGCTTAGTTCATGTAAGGTCTTAACTTAGGGAAAATTGTGCCTAATGTATCTAATAAAGGACCAATGAAATAATATAAGATTCACAACTTAGGAGATGAAGTGGGTTGCATCAAGCCACCAAGAGGAATACAATATGCTAAGAAATATCACGCTCTTGAGGGACATCACATCGGATGTCACCAGAAATTTAAATACACATCACATGAAGTAATACGACTACACAATGAAATATGAAATGCAAAAGAATAATGCCAATGCATGCCCCCACTATAAAGAAATTGTTAAACACCCTACTGTGATAAATTAATTTAAAGTAGGAAATGATAAATTCTAACAATAAAGAAGACATGAGAGATAACTTGGAAAACCATATGCCAAGTCATATATTTCCAAATAAAGCCACATCATGAAAAAGGAAGGGGTTACCCTCAAAATGAAACTCCAAACAAATGAGGGCTCTATGGATTCAGGGTCAATATGTTCTTGCTACAATATTTTTAAGAGAGATTATATCTATCATCATCACCCAAATACGCATAGAACTGGAAGAATGACACAAAGAGAGAAAAAACAATGAAAAACCTTTCAGGTAAACATGGAAGAGACATGAATATCTTGACGCCTTGTGTCGTCCCCAAAAGGAAAATATTTAAAGAAAAATATTTTGGGTCAACATGGAAGAGACATGAATGTTTCGACGCCTTGCATCATCCCTAAAAGGAAAACACAAGACAAATAAAATATATAAAAAAAAGGTAAAATATTTATAACATAGAGAAGAATGTAGTTATAAATAGAGGAATGTCACAAAGAGAGGGTTACATCAAACAAAACATCACAGGGGATCACATTATGCACATACAAAGAACATGCAGAGGATAATAATGAAAAAAACTAGTAAGGCACATGCAATTCAACCTACTAGCAGGTCATCTACATCCCAATCATGTTCATCGTATATGAAAGGTAGACAACTAGCTAAAGGGACAATAGTTATTGCAAGTATGGATGTGTTTGGTGGTGTTTTCATTAATGTTGTCATTGATTTCAATATAGTTTAGGTTGTTGTAGATGGTATAGAAGTTCTTAGAGTACATGGAGCTATGTTTATGAAGTGGTAACTATGTTTTTTTCAAGTTCTTTTGAGATAAAATGAGAAACAAAGAAAGCATTACTGAAGAGTGTTCTGAGTGTGCTTTGGTATGGTTCTCTGCATTTCTCCTATGTTGATTTTATGCTTGTGTGGATCTGTAAGTGTGTTCTTAAGCTTCAATGGATCTTATATCTTGAGTTTTAGCTTTTGGGTTGGTGGAGAGTAGAAGTTGTGTTTAGCGGTTTGTGAACTGGTTGTCAAAGTTATTTGATTGTGGATTGGGAGAAATGTTTTGGCTCTATAGTCATCTAATATTTGGATTTAGATCTTGTGGATCTAGGAAATGACTCTTTCTGATGATTTTTATGTTCTAAATTTTTTTCTTATGGTTTGGTCCCCCAAAAGACTTGCTCCAGAGCTCCAGTATCTTTACTGGTTGATCCAATTGGACTAGTGATGAGTTGTCTGAGAATAAAGTTCATTGAAGTTTTTGTGAATGTACCTAAGGTGTTCCTAGAGATGGTGAAATGGCTGGTGAAACATGCTGAGTAATTTGTGTGAGATTATCTTGCTGGTGATGCGTGTACTTCAAAGATTGTTGGTGTTTTCATCAGGTTTGGCCAACCTGGTGTTTACACATTAAATTAAGCTTTTTGCATCGATTTGAGAAAGTGTGTGTGTGATCCAAGATGTTGTTTGGGTCCTAAATTAAATATGTAATTGGTCCTCTCACATTCTTATCCACCACGAGAATTTTGAGTAGCTGACCTAGTTTGTATTTGAATTTATAATTGTATAGCTGTCCTTGGTGAATGTTTCTAAGGTTGATGAAGGTATAAAAGCAAGACAACCTGTAGATAATTTGATATCCATCCATCAGTTGATTCGAGAAAGAGAAGAGTGTGAAAAAAGTGCAAAAAACAAAGTGCGGAAGAGAAAATCAGGGAAACAATACTTTATTGGGTCAATCTTTTGATCAAGTTGTGAAGTGTGTGTAAATCCTAGTGGTGGATCTATATCTATCTCTTTGTATTTTCTATAAGAAGTGAGCCTCCCTTTCTAGACAATTATTCCTAAGGCAATGAGCCTTAATCTAGGTAGTGAGCATTTGTATCTAAGTAGTGAGCCCTCTAGAAATGAGCCTTTGTATCTGGTATTGCATTAATTCTATATTGTGAGTTAATCCTCACCGTGGTCATTAGGTTTTCCATGTAAATCTAGTGTCTTTGGTGTTTACTTTTTGTTATTTGCATTTCATGATTACACTTAATAATATATTGATATTAAGGTGAAAAGTTTAAAAGTAAAGTTTTTGATACAACTGATTCACCCCCCTCTCATTTATCTTGTGCATTTCAATAATTGGTATCAGATCTTTGGTTCCTTGGTGAAAAGATTAACCGCTTGAGGGAGATCATATGGCGCACAAGTTGCAGCTTCCTATTTTTAATGGAGATGATTATAGTGATTGGAAAGAATAGATGAGGAGTTATCTGATTTCACTTAGTTTCAATACCTTGAAAGTTGTGGAGACAAAGTATGTGATCCCAGTAGTCAGTCCTTCCTCTACTAATGAGTTTTCATCTTTTGAAGAGAATGAAAGAGAAAGGTATGCCCTCTATAGTGCTTTATCTAAAAATGAAAGAACAAAATTCATCTCTCTGGCTATAGCTAATGAAGTATGGACAAAATTGAAATACATTTATGAAGGGAATGGGAGAGTAAAGTTGTCAAGGAAATTAACTGCTAAGAAAAAATTTGAGAACTTGAGAATGGAAGAAGGAGAAGACATTGCAAGCTATTATCAGAGAGTTCAAACTATGACAACTAAAATAAGGAATCAAGGTGGTACCATGAAGGATGAAGATATAATTGAAAATATCTTGACGACCCTACCATACAATTACAATGACAAAGTATTTTATTTTGAAGAACAATACTATCCAAAGACATTTACTAAGGAGCATCTATTTGGAGTCTTGACTACATTCGAGATGAGAAAATTTTCAAGAGATAAGGAGAAGACTAAAACAACCTTTAAAGAAATGAAGATAGAATATGATCTGGACGATGATAATACAAAATATCTAGAAGCAAATTTCACAAAGAGACTAAAAAGAGGTACTAGTAAGTACAAAGATAAGTTTCCCTTTAAGTGTTTTAGTTGTGGAAATATTGGTCATTATGCATCAAGATGTCCTAATAGAGCTACACAAAAGAAGAATAAGGATGGTAATAATAGTAACTACAAAGATTAGAAGGATAAGAAGTTCAAGAAGTTGTGCAATGTCAAGGAAGATTTAGGAACTTTTGATGATGAATCTGACCTTGAGGAAGATAAAGATGAATGTTTGTTTCTATCCCTAGAAAAAAAATGTGCAAAGGAACTCAGTTTGGAGAGCAAGATGGATGAGCTAGAAGGTACTCTAGTGACTTCTCTTCATGCCAAACATGATGAATAATTTTAGGTAATTGATAGCGGATGTTCAGATCATATGACTGGAGATAAGAGTAAGTTTACTAAACTTGAGAAGTATGATGGAGGAATAGTAATGTTTGGAGATGATTCTAGTGCTAATATTGTTGGTAAAGAAACAATTAGCTTTGATGGAAAACATAATACTGATGATGTTTATTATGGAAAGGGTTTAAGGCATAATCTCTTAATTTTTGGACAAATGTGCAACAAAGGTTTTAAGCTTGTGTTTCAGGATAACACTTGTGAGATCAGGAAAGGATTCAGAACTATGGTAGTAGCTAGAAAAAGAAATCATGGAAACATCTATCAACTTAAAGGTGGTAATGGTCAGTGTTTGTTTCTCAGATTAGTGAGAGTTGGATTTGGCATCGGAGGATGAGACATGTGAGTTGTGATAATATGGTTAGGATCAGTTCTAGGGAAGTTTTCAAAGATCTTCCTAGAATCACAAAGCCTTCAAATTCAATCTACAGAAGTTGTTAGATGGGAAAGCAGACAAAAACCAATTTTAAAGGAAAAAATCAATCTTCTACTGGAATGATAGAATTAATCCATACAGACCTCAGTGGTCCTTCAAGAAAATGAAGCTTAAGTGGTGATAGGTACTTTATGGTCTTCATTGATGATTATTGTAGGATGACATGGGTTACATTTCTTAGAGAAAAGACTTAGGTTCTTGATAGATTCAAGGTGTTTAAGGAAAGAGTAGAAAATGAGGAAAATATGAGGATTAAATGCTTAAGGTCTAACAAAGGTGGAGAATTTACCTCTAGTGAGTTTAGTGCATTATGTGAAGAGCATGGCATAAAAATATATTATTCTGCTCTTAGAACCCCTCAGCAAAATGGAGTTGTGGAAAGAAAGAACTAGACTATTCAAGAGGCTACCAGAACTATGATGAAAGAATCAAATGTTCCTGATGTGTATTGGAGAGAAGAAATTCATACTGTTGTTTACATTCTTAACATAGTTCAAATAAGAGGTAACAACAGTAAGAATCCTTATGAGTTATGGATTTCTAAGACTCCTACTATGAAATAATTTAAGGTATTTGGTAGCAGATGTTACATTAGAAGATATGAAGAAAACCTTGGAAAGTTTGATGCTAGATGTGATAAAGGAATTTTCCTTGGATATTCAAATAACATCAAGGCTAACAGATGTTTTAATAAGAGGCTAAGAAAAATAATTGAAATTAATAATGTGAAGGTTGATGAAGCTATGTATAGACTAGTGGAAATAAATGAAGTTGAACCTAATGATCCTATCTACATGCAAATACAAGAAGAAGAAAAAGGAAGAGAAAGAAAAAAATGATGAGGAGGACGAAATTCCATAACCTACACCCAAGACTCCTAAATATGTTAAGAGAAATCATCTAGAGGAATAGATAATTGGAGAAAAAAGTGAAGGAGTGAAGACAAGAAGTAAAGTGGTTGAGGTAAACTTGTTTTTACTTTCTAAGATTGAACCTAAAATTGTGAATGAAGCATGCCCTGATGAAAGCTAGATGAAAGTAATGAAATAAGTACTACAATAGATAGAGAAGAATGAGACATGGCAACTAGTCCCTAGACCTGCAAACAAGAATGTAATTGGTTCAAAATAGGTATTTAAAAACAAATTGAACGAATATGGTGAAGTAGTAAGGAATAAAGCAAGACTGGTATGCAAAGGATACTCACAGGTTGAAGGAATAGATTTTGAAGAAAATTTTGCATCTGTAGCAAGAATGGAGGCCATTCAGATGTTCCTGGAATTTTTAGCTCATAAAGACTTCAAGGTATATCAAGTGGATGTCAAGTCTACATTTCTCATTGGAGAACTAGAAGAATAATTATATATGGAGCAACCAAAAGTTTTTTCACTATTAGACAAATCAAACATGGTTTGTAAGCTAAAGAAGGCATTATATGGACTAAAGAAAGCTCCCAGAGCTTGGTATGCTAGATTGGATAGATAGTTGACAAAGCAGGGATTCAACAAAGGGTATGTAAACAACAATCTTTACTTCAAGGTTCAGAAAGACAAGATGTTAATAATTGTGGTATATGTTGATGACATCATCTTTGGTGGAAAATAAAGGTATGTTTAATAAGTTTTCTAAAGAGATGAAAAAATAATTTGAAATGTCCATGATTGGTGAACTAAATTTCTTCCTTGGAATTCAAGTTAATCAAACTGACAAAGGGATATTTATCTCACAATCTAAGTATGTTAAGGAATTGTTGAAAAAGTTTGGGATGGATGACTCCAAACTGGTTTGTACCCCTATGGTAACCAGATGCAAGCTGAGTGAGGAAGATTAATCTGCTAAATTTGATAAGAGCATGTACACATCCATGATTGGTGGACTGTTGTATCTTACTACTACTAGACTTGACATTATGCATGCAGTATGTTTAGTTTCAATATTTCAAGCAAAACTGAAGGAAGCACATGTTACAACTATGAAAAGGATATCTAGATATCTTAAAGGAACTCCAGACTATGGGATATGGTATCCAAAGGATGATGATTTCACTCTAAATTCCTATACTGATGCAGATTAGGTTGGTTGTGTTGATGACCAAAAGTGTACAAGTGGAGGTGAATTCTTTCTTGGAGGAAGATTAGTTTCATGGTTGAGCAAGAAATAGGATTCAATTTCTTTATCCAATATAAAAGTAGAGTATATTGCAATAGAATCCTATTATACACAGTTACTATGGATGAATCAAACCTTGATGGACTTATGTGTGGAAAGTGATGAACCTATCTCTATATTTTGTGACAATACAAGTGTTATAAACATCTCAATGAATCCAGTGATGCATTCTAGAACAAAGCACATATATATCAAGTGTCACTTCTTAAGGGAGAAGGTATTATAGAATGAAGTTAGACTTGAATATGTACCTACCAAGGAGCAAGTTTCAAACATATTCACTAAATCCCTTCTGAAGGATACTTTTGAGTATCTCAGAGAGAAGTTACAAGTTTCTGCCCCTCCTTCTTTGAACTAAGTGTACATGGAGGTGCATCAGTCTAGTTGATTCATATTTCTCTTTATTCTGGACTAATGATTAAGGTCTACTCCTCAAGGGGAGTAGAAAAGTGCATTGTTGTAGTATGTGATGTGTTTATACTCCTAAGGGGGAGTGTATAGAGCTCTATATGGAAAGAATTTCCTTTGTCATTGATGTCAAAGGGGGAGAGAGAGCATGTGAAAATTCTATGCTTGTGAAGGTTGTCACTTCTAAAATTCATGTATTCCTATGGGAGAGAGAATGTGGAAATTCTATGCTTGGTAGGTTGTCACTTCAGAGAAGCATGTATGTTGTCTTTGATGGTTTTTCACATCATGTGTTTCCATCAATGACAAAGGGGGAGATTATTGCAAGTATGGATGTGTTTGGTGGTGTTTTTATTAATGTTGTAATTGATGTCAACAAAGGTCAAGTTGTTGCAGATGGTATAGAAGTTCTTAGAGTACATGGAGCTATGTTTATGAAGTGGTAACTATGTTTGTTTCAAGTTCTTTTGAGAAAATTTAAGAAACAAAGAAAGCAGTGTTGAAGAGTTTTCTGAGTGTGCTCTGGTATTGTGCTTTGCATTTATCCTATGTTGATGTTATGTATATGCAGATTTGTAAGCGTGTTCTTAAGTTTCAATGGATCGTATATCTTGAGTTTTAGCTTTTGGGTTGATGGAGAGTAGAAGTTGTGTTCACCAGTGTGTGAACTGGTTTGGCACCATAGTCATATGATATTTGGTTTCTGATCTTTTGGATTTGGGAAATAAATCTTTCTAATGATTTCTATGTTCTAACAAATTTTCTTATGGTTTAACGCTCCAGAAGACCTTCTCCAAAGCTCTCGTATCTTTACTAGTTGATCCAATTGGACTGGTGATGAGTTCTCTGAGAATAAATTTTGTTTAAGTTGTTGTAGATGTACTTGAGGTTTTTCGAGAGATGGTGAAATGGTTGATGAAGCATGTTGAGTAATCCAAATGAGATTATCTTATTGGTGATGTGTGTATGTCAAATATTGTTGGTGTTTTTATTAGCTTTGGCCGAACTATTGTTTACAAGTTATATTAAGCTTTTGCATTAATTTTATAAAGCATGTGCATGATCCAAGATGTTTTTTAGGTCCTAAATTAAATATGTTATTGGTCCTCTCACATTCTTATCCACCGCGAGAATGTTGAGTAGCCGACCTAGTTTGTATTTGAATTTAAAATTGTATAGCCGACCTTGGTGAATGTTTCTAAGGTTGATGATGGTATAAAATCAAGACAAGTTGTAGAAAATTTGATATCCATCCATCAGTCGATTTGATAAAGAGAAGAGTGTGTGAAAAAGTGTGAAAAGTAGAGTGTGGAACAATGAATCAAGGCAACAATACTTAAGTGGGTCATTCTTTTGATCAAATTTTGAAGTGTGTGTAACTCCTAGTGGTGGATCTATATCTATCTCTTTGTATTTTTTGTAGGCAGTGAGCCTCCCTTTCTGGATAGTGAGTCCTAAGGAAGTGAGCCCTTAATCTAGGTAGTGAGCCTTTGTATCTAGGTAGTGATCCCTTTGGCAGTGAGACTTTGTATCCAGTATTGCATTACTTCTATATTGTGAGTTAATCCTCATCATGGTTTTTCCCTCATTGGGTTTTCCATGTAAATTTGGTGTCTCTAGTCTTTACTTTCTATTATTTACATTCCATGATTACACTTAATAACAAATTGATATTAAGGTGAAAAGTTCAAAATTATTTCAGTTTTTGATACAACTGATTCACCCCCCCTCTAAGTTGTCTTGTGTATTTCAACAATAGCAAGTGTTGAACTAGGTTCATTACCAAGTTCAACACTCTTCTTAGGATAACTATCATGTAAGCTCATAGAAGAGGAAAAAAATGTATTCAACTCATTATGCACCTCCTCATCAATTTTAGCAATCTCCTCATCATCATCTGAATAAATTACAATAGTAGGTCGAATGATAATGTCTAAAGAAGGGTTTAGCTCTTGTTGCGGTTGTGCTATAGGATATTTTTCTTTTGGCCAAGGGGGAGACTCATCATGCATTACTTTAGTCAATTTTGTTTCTTCATTTAACCTTTGATTAAGGGAACGACGTCTATTCCTACTCTCTCTAGCACTTCTGTTTCTTTTATTATGACTTTCAAGTTACATTTTTGTAGGAGCAGGTTTATCAACCATAGGTTTCTTTTCTTCCCTAAGGAGAGGAATATAAGGAACCATGGGAGGTTTTTCATCCACTTTCTCTTTAACTTTGAAAACTTGTTTTATCCTAGGAGGTATGATGGGGTTGTTTTTGTTATCTCTTGATTTTTTGTAGGAAATAGGAAAAAAGATCTATCTTAAGTGGGTATTGGTTGTTTGGAATTTCTTTAGGCTTGATCATGGTTTCATTAAGTATGGGAGGCTTGGTCATGGATTGAGGCATGTTTCTAAGAGATATTTTTGCTATATATTTTTCCTTTAACTTTTGGTAGAACTTGAAAAATAAGTCTTCTCAAGGTTTAATAGGTTCCATAGGCTTGAGTTGAAAGAAATCTAATGAAAATTTTCCACAAGAATATAAAGGGTTAAAGATGCTATGATGCACAATAAATATTTCATTTTCAAAGTGAAACTTTAAGCATTTAGGCTAGATCAATGTGATGGTTTCCATGGAGAGTAAGCATGGGTGGTCAAGCTTCACATGAAATTGGTCTGACGTAGGTATGATGGAGAATGAGACATTTAATTATTTTCTCCTATCTATAAAGGAAGGGTTATCGATCCCATCGTAGGGAAAGAAAAACCATTATGTTTCTTTAACCATGCTTTTATTTTATCATAAGTTTCTTGATAGAGCTCATGCATGAGTAAGAATTCCCCGATGATCATGTTCTCTCCACAAATGGGATCAATTAATATCCCATTAGTGGGATTATCATAGATTCGATCGACTATGTAGAGAGGACCATTGGGTTCATTTCGAATAATATCCTTAGATGAGAAAGGGATGTCAAAAGGATTTTTAGTTTGGCCCTTACTAGGTTGAGTTTTTATCAGCACAATCAAGCCTTTTTCAATAGTATCCATAGGACATTTGTGAATAGTAACCATTCGACTTTGTTGAATGGTATCCATGTTCTCATCATCTGTGTCAACATTCATCACATCATTCTTTTTAGTTTCAATAGCTTTGACAAATGAAATATTATGTTTTAGCATGGGGTTGGTGAAGATTTTTAAATTTTGTTTAGGAGGGGCAACAAACTTATTTCCTTGATCATTAACACCTGCAACTAAAAGATGATCAGAATCAATGAGGTCTTGCACAAGATGTTTAAGATGCTTGCAATATTATGTATCATGACCATTTTGTTGGTGATAATTGCAATAAGAATTCAATCTAAAGCTTAAAGGTAAAGGTTTATTAGGATCAAGAGTTTTAACAAGTGGCAAGGTAATAATTTTTTGTTCTAAGAGTTGTGACATTGTGTTATGAAGGGTATTAGGTAGGGGAGTGAATTGTCTTTTTGAGTCCCCATAGTTAAAGGGTATCATTGCTTTTACAATATCTTCTTGGATATCAACATGTTGAGTTGTTTTTGAGGGGGATTCAGTTGAAGGAAACCTTTATTCTATTTCCTAAAAGGTTGGTAATTGTTTCAATTTGTGAACTTAGACTTCTTAGTTCAACTAGACATGTATTTTGAATCACAACTAATAACTTAGTTTTGATAAACATGGAGGGTAGTACATAAGTGCATGAATGAGGGGAAATTCATCATGGTAAGCTTATCTTATATCTTACTTTGTAATTTTTCTATGAATTTTTTTTTAATATGAGGGTCAGGAACCTTTACATTGATTTGGGAACAAAGAGATTGATAGCATGAATTAAAGTCGTTAATATTTTCCTCTTATTTTTGCTTACATCTCATCAAATCGACCAAGGTCATTCTAGGAGTCATATGCATTTCAAAACTGGTTGATAACTTCTTCAAAAATTCCATTGAATGAATGAATTGAGTTGTTTAGTAATGAAGAAAACCATTCTAAGGTAGTATCCTTCAAGGATCTAGGGAAAAGTTTAACTAAGAGTTTATTGTCAAGAATAAAGTCACTACATGAGGTAGTATAAGCAGAAACATGGCTAGAAGGATCTCCCTTCCCCCCATATTTCTTGAATCTAGGCACCTCTACACCTTGTGGCATCGGTGTATGCAAGACCTCCAAGGAAAAGGGAATTCTTTTGACATAATATGTAGATGGGCCATTTTGATTTTGATTTATGGTGGAAACTTTCTTTTGAAGGGATGACACGGTTTGAAAAAGGTTTATGAGTGGATCATTGTTTGAATTGTCAGATGGAGGTGAATAAGGCAGAGGTGCGTATGTGTTTGAGGGACAAGTTAATGGAATTCTTATAGATGGTAAGATGGTAAGAGATATGAAATGTGATGCCACAAAGGTACTAGGGATGGTAGCAGAAATACCCAAGGAAAGAATCACATTACTAGTTGATTGCATTCTTGTTGTAACTTGAGGGTCGGTATAGGTGGGAATAGAGGAAATTGTTGTGGGGGGATGAATTTGAATTCCTCCTTGGCTTATGACATTATTCAGTCATAAAGCACAACTAGTGGTTGAGGTAATATGTTTTCCAAAATTTGAACTATGTTACACACAAGTTCAACTTTGTCTTCACTTTCAAGCATGCGATGAATATTATCTATGGTAGAGATAATAGTAGTTGAAATGTTCTTAGTACTTATTTGATTTTTTAAGTTTTTTATGTTTTCATGGATTTGGATTATGTTTTCTTGTGGAATACTAGAAACCATTTTTTTAACATGCGTCACACTACTTGAAGGAAAGAAGTTGTTAAGGTTATGGTCCATACCTAGTGGACTAGTGTCAACACTAGTAGTAAAAGATCTAGATAACCCAAGATTCACAATGATCATACTATCTCTAGATGACATGAGTCTCAAACTTCATCTCACTATAGTATTAGAAATAGGACACCAAGTAGAAAAATGCATGTAAGGGACACTAAATGCAAGATGGATGCAAATGCAATTAAAATGAAATTAAGCTAATTGCAATGAAACAAAAATTCAGTAAACTGAAACAAAACGTTATCAACATCATATAGGATCTTAGAAATAGAGTTTTGAATTTTGGAAAATGCAGTTTTAAATATACACTCAAACTAAATCACCTAGAGGTGCATGTGAGTGCCAGTGAGGGTTTTTTTCATAATTTTCAAAAATAATTAAGTGATTTTAATGATTTTTGGTTTGGATAATCTGTAGACTATATGCAAATATATATTTCAAATGAAATTCAATGATGCAAGATGCAAAAAATTAACCTATATGCACTTTCACTAATGTAAGAATTAGAAACCCTAGGTGTCGATTAACTAATGGAAAACCTTGATGCAAAGTTAATGTAAGAAATATCTACCACTATGATGCACTCCAAATAAAAAGTAAGATGTTCTAAATGTAGGTCCACCAAAATGAAACAACAAAAATAGGCGGAGAGAGATGGTTTCTATCCTTGAAGAGATAGGACTCCTCATATTTCACTCAAGTTTCACTCAAGGAGACCCTAGAGATCTCAATCCTAGGATGTAAATGGGAAAGACATATATATTAGGGATGTCCTAGGGTATGATCAATGATTAAAGAGGGGTTCACCACCAAGCTAGGGCTCAAAAAGACTAATGAAATGCAAGACCTAATGCAATACAAAATTCACTAAATGACCTAAAAAAGCATGTAAATAAAAACACAAAGCTGAGAGATCACAGGTGTGCACTTGGGAATCTATAGAGGCTTGGATGAACACTTTTCATGCTGAAAATGTTAGAAACCAAGATCACCTGCATGCAATCACCCATCACATGCAAAAGACATGCAAAACCAAAGAAGATGTTCTATAAACCTCAAAGTAAAAATGCATTATTGAGAATCAATTATTACAAAGAGATCAATCCTTATGAAGGAGATCAAGAAACCCTAAAAGGGAAACCCTAAATGAAACCCTAGTGTGCACACTTAATAATTAATCAATTATTAATGTGCCTAAGTTTAGCTTAAGCAACTAAAGGAATAAGTGACTTAATTAATTAACCATTATGATATAATTAATTAAGTATATAACTTATTACTCTAACACCCCCCCTTAATATGAACTTATGAAGAAGCTAAAACACTAGAAGAAGATGCATGCAAGCAAGGATGGGTCCTGGCAACAAAGGCCTAATTAGGTAACCATCTACAAATGCAAGAAAGAGGTAGAGAAGGAAAACCTAGAGGGAAAAACCCCCCTACAATGAGATGACAAGATGTAAAGAAGCACTGGAAGAACACTGTAGAGTAACGTTGGAACCACAATCTGGAAAGCAAGGAAATATACTTCTTTCTAGAAGAAACCTTATCAGAATCATAATGATGCAACAAAAGAACCGATGCCATAGAACACTCAAAAACTCCAAACGGGAACAACCCTAGAATCTATGAATTAACAGTCAACTATTGAATGAAGTATTACTAAAAATGAAGTGCAAAGATGCAAGGTGCACTCTCCCAACTGCCAAAACATCCAAATAATCTCCAAAACACCCATCGGGCCAAATATGGATTAATGATAAACTTGAGATAGATACAAAAAAAAGTGCATGAACATAAACATAGAGCTCCTTAATACCTTTCCAACACCACAAAGATAGCGAAAATCAAAGATCGTGGCAAAAAGTTATGAGCTCGGAAGCATAAAATAAACATCTGAATTCAAACAGAAATAGATATAGTAAAACAGAAAAATACTATAAAATAAACTATACCATAGGAAAGTTCTTGGAACCAGCTTTTTGGTGATATCTTGTTTGCTCGATTTCGATACCGTATGCCCAAGTTATGCCAAAAACAAAAAAACTACTCTTTTAGGAAAATTAGGGCTAGGAGGAGCAAGGAGGGTTGTACGGTTGCTGACGTCATGCTAATGTCAACATTTCATGAGCAAAAATTTGATGGCCTAGAGGCCATCACCATAAGAAAACACCTCCTGCATAAAAATTGGCAGAGCCCTTAGTCGCCATATGACCGTAGGTGGGGCTAGAGTGGGCTGGGGGCTAGGGGCCGGGTGCGGAGCTCCTGGTCCCCCATATGACCGAAGCGCGTTCGATGGAGCCCTTAGGGGCTAGAGACCTGGAGCAGCAGTTGAGAGGTATGGTGGCATTGCCCAGAGTGCCACTCCATGAGTGGTGAATTGGTGGCACAATGGCAACAAATGATTTGTGCGGGCGACACAATGTTTGTTAAAAAAAATCAATCTAAAAAAAAAAAAGATTTTTTTGAAAAAAGAGCCTCAGAATGCATGCTGGGGAGGCCGTATGGCCTCTCTAGAAATTTTTTTTTGCCTTCCAGATCAACTGATCCAAAATCGATGATTTTGACAAGCATTTCTAGGGTTTTGGGGTGCTGCGAACGCGATGGCGATGTTCGCTTGAGTCCATAGTGTCCTGAAAAATCGGCTACTCGCAAATCTTGCACAAAAGATGCCTATGGAAACCCTTGCACTTGAAACTCACTGAAACACCATATCTTCAGATCACGAATAGGCAACTGCAGGTCTGGAGCTCTAATACCATGTTAGAAACCAAGATCACGTGTATGCAATCACCCGTCACATGCAAAAGACATGTAGAACCAAATAAGACGTTCTGTAAACCTCAAAGTAAAAATGCATTATTGAGAATCAATTATTACAAAGAGATCAATCCTTATGAAAGAGATCAAGAAACCCTAGTGTGCACACTTAATAATTATCAATTATTAATGTGCCTAAGTTTAGCTTAAGCAATTAAAGGAATAAGTGACTGAATTAATTAAACAGTATGATATAATTAATTAAGTATATAACCTATTACTCTAACAGAAAATATTGAAATAATTTTTTTTTTGGGATTCATACGCTAGTCAAGGTGATTTAGTCCCAGATTAGCATTTTTGGGTAGGAATACAAATCTAACAGAGATATGTCTAGAACTCCTGAAAACTACAAATTTCACTATATTGAGACTCATATGGGTATGTACAAGATCATGATGGGCCAAAAAGTAGCGATATGATGGGTGTGTGTAGGGTATGTGGCTAGCAATGTTTTTCTTACAAACAATTGATGAAATGAAAATGGTTTTTAAAGGATATTCTCAGCTTTCCACCAATATAAATTATGCTTTACTTTGAATTTATTAAATAATTATTATTCAATTTCTATTTCAATTACAACTAAAGTCTTGATTGATATGTTGATTGAAAAATATCTATAGCTTTCAAATGGTATCACATTTTTTGAATCCAAAACATGTGTCACATTCTATGCTTTGCATACTATAGGATTAAAAAAATAAATTGAATTTCATGAAGTTTTGACCAAGTGAAGGTGGTTAGACATACGATTTTATATATTTTTTAAAAGTTGTAATAAAATATTCTTAATTAATTATTTACTTGGAAAAAAATTACAAAAAAATATACATCACATCAGGACATGAGTCCTCTACTTATATGTAAAATATTATAAAAAAATATTATCATTTTATTGTGGTTAGGGTGGTCAGACAAATTCCTACTTCTTATTTTTTCCCTGAAATTTAAGTGCTACTGCATTGAAATTTCAAATTTTCGCCAAATAGATTTTTTTCTTTTTTAAATAAACCTAGTAGTTTAGAAACTACATTCAATTTTTTCCAGATTCTATTCTTACATATTTTTGAAATAATATATATAACTTATTCAATTTTTTACGTCAAGTTGCCTACCTCTGAATTTTCTGATTTTTTTACCATTTAAGGGCTTGTTTTTTCCATGATGATCCTACACATACCCATATGCCAAAAGCGACGTATTAGTCCAGTTAGTATTTTTTGTAAATTCAAAGTTTGAATCTGCTCTTCAATCTTTTCTATGTCTTCTCCACTTGATTTTTGGGTCTAAATCTCTTATTTGCAACATGTAGATGTCTTTTAATGATCTTCAAAGCAAGGTGACAACTTTCATGACTTTGAACACTTGACAACTTTTCTGCAATCTTGCTCTTGAATATTTCTTCAACCTAGATTTTCAAATCACACACTAAAAATAGGGAAAACATTATTTTGTTAGTGGAAAGGGGTTTTCCTTTGTCAAAATCAATTTTGGTAATCAAACCTTGTAATGAAATCAAATGAGATAGAGGAAGGATGAATGAACAAAATGTAATGTTGATACTCACCAAAACCTAGTAATAGAAGGTTGTAAACATGTATGAAGTGGCTCCAATGGATTTAGATCTTTGATCTTGCTTGAATGTGATAGACCTTGACATGAATGCTATATTGAATCATAAAACCCTAGATCACAATTGTTAGCTAAAAGACAAGCATGATGCATGATAACTTTGACATGATGCTTGATACTTGAATAATTCTCTAAAATACTTGATAATTATCTCTTGAAGAATCTTGAATCTCTTCTGAACTCAAATTTTCTATAAGGATTCTTATTAAACTTGGTAGGTGAAAAATGAATGAAATAACACTATATTTTTACTTTTTTGTGCCAAATTTCTTGAAATTACAACACTACAAGCCGACATTAGATCTAGGAGGATAAATTCCCACCAATAATTTGAATTAAATTTAATTTTGGGCCATACGGTACTCATACACAAGAAGTGGCATATGAGTCCCATTAGGTTTAACTATGGGACACATTTTTCAAAAATACTTAGATTCATGTGAAATGAGGATCAGGACCTTGAAACTTAGGTGGGATCCATATGCCTAAGGTGGTGTATGAGTCTTAGATGACTAAATATAGGCAAAACAACATAAAAAGAGATGAATTATTATTGGATGTTGGTTTTTGTAGGGATTATCCTTGAAAAGATACATTAATTAAGGCTTGTGGATGTAAATAAGGCCAAATAAGGCATAAAGAATCCCAATTAATTATGAAAAACCTAGATTAGTGTGAAAGTGTGGTACAAAACTTTCCAACACCTTAAATAAGGCACAATTATGTCCACCTACTTCACAAGGGCCCAAGACCTAATGTGAATGTGTTAAACACATTACAACACTAAATCAAGACAACATTAAGCACAAATTAACAATGAGAGCCCAAACAAGAAAAGAAAAGTAGAGGGATAGTTTTTCCATTGCCACATCAACTAACTCATTCAAAACCTTTTTGGTGTGTAGGTGGACACTTGATAATCACAACCCAATACAAAAGGATATTTTCATCCTCATTCAAATTATATTTTATGTGCTTCATTTACATAATTTAGAATTATAGTGTCGAAAAATGTCATTGGTGATATTTTCACGCTTGTTTGGGCCCTCATAAAAATTAAGCTTAATGATTCCTTGACTTAGATTTGTAATGTGTTTAACATGCTCAAATTAGGTCTTGGGCCCTTGTAAACTAAATAACCCTAATCCCAACTTAGTTTAGGTGTTGTAAAGTGATGTAATACACTTTCACACATTTCTATTGGGATTCTTTATGCTTTAATTGGCCTTATTTTGCATGCACAAGCCTCATTTAATGCATCTTTTTGAGGATTATCTTGACATAAATCAACATCCAATCATAATTCAAGTGTTTTTAGGTTATGTGTCCCAGATTTGGTAGTTTGGGACTCACACAGCACCCTAGGTGTATGAGACCCACCTAGAGTTTTGGGTCTCAATCTAGATTTCACACCTTTGTAACAACTTTTGAAATTTGTCCCATTATTTATGCCTAATGGAACTTATACACCACCTTGGGTGTATGAGTCCCATGTGGCTCAAAATTAAAATTAATTCAAATTATTGGTTGGATTTTATCCTCCTAGATCTAATGTTAGCTTGCAGTGTTATATTTTTTGGAATTTTTGTATAATTAAATATAAACAAAATTTTCTTTCACTCATTTTCATCCTATAAAGTTTACAATTCATCCCTAATAATTCAAGTATTCATGCATATAGAAAATCTGAGTTGACAAGAGAATTCGAGTGTTTACAAGAGCATTAAAGATTTTTCAAGAGTATATTATCAAGTGTTTTAGATCATTATTCAAGTATCAATCATCATTTCAAAGTCATCATGCATCATTTTTTTTTGGAGCTAACAATTATAATGTAGGGTTTTATGATTCAAGGTAGCATTCAATTCAAGATCTATCATTTTCAAGAAAGAGTCAAGATCTACATCCATTGGAGCCACTTCATACATGTTTGCAACACTTTATTGCTAGAGTTTGGTGAGTTGTAATATCTTATTTTTTTTATTCATCATTCTCTTTCCATATTCCATTTCATTACAAGGTTTGATTACCAAAACGGGGTTTGCCCAAGGCAAACCCCTTTCCACTAACAAAACAACATTTTTCCCTCTCTTTAGTGTGTGGTTTGCAGGTTTAGGTTGAAGACAATTTGAAGATAAATTTTGTAGAATTTTTTCAAAGTGTTCAAAGTTTTCAAAGTTGTCACCTTGCATTAGAGATCATTAGAAGACTTCTACAGGTTCCAAATTAGGGTTTCGATTCTAAAAATCAATTGGAAAGGATAGATAAAACATTAAACAGTTGATTCAAACTTTGAAGCTTTAAAAAAATCTAACTAGACTGATATGCGAATTTTGGTGTATAAGTCCCAATTTAGGTCAATTTCCAAGTTGTAGTTTCAAACACCCATTTTCTAGATTCTAGTTTTTGCACAAAAACCTAGATTTGGGACTAAATCACCCAAACTGGTATATGAGTCCCAGCAAGATTTAAAATTAGTTTCTTCAATATTTTAGGCCTTCATCCAGTCATCTTCAAATTTACAAGTTCACACATTTCATCTCACATATTTTTGTTATGTTTTACATGCATTTTTAGATCATTTAATGAAATATTGCATTACATTAGGTTTAAGCATTAAATTTTTTATTTCATTTAGCTTTCCAAGCCCTAGCTTGGTGGTGAACCCCTCATTAGTTTATAATCAAAATCTAGGACAACCCTATTATAAGACTTATTTCTCCTTTGCATACTTTAGATTGAAATCTCTAGGGTTTTCCTTGAATGAGAGTGTAGCAGATTGTTGTTTTATATCCCAAGCATAGAACACATACAAAATTCAACCTTTCATTTTGGTAAACCTGAATTTAGATCATCATAATTCTGATTTGGATTGCATTATCATCCTAGATCTTTCTTGCATTAACACTGCATTAAGGTTTGCATTAGTTAATTGGCATTCTAGAGTTTATAATTCTTGCATTAGTGAAAGTGCATATAGGTTGCATGTTTTCATCTCAAATCATTGAAAAACACATAAAATATGCATTTTCATTTAAGTTACAGATCATACAACATAAAAATCAATTGAAATTTTCTAAAAATTATAAAAAAACCCTCATTGGGACTCATATGCCCCTTTGGATGATTTAGTCCTAGTACAAATTTTGAACTACATTTTCCAAAATTTAGAACTCTGTTTTTTATCTTATTTTACTCTTGATACCTTTTTGTTTCATTTTTTAGATTTTCTATTATATTAATTTCATTGCATTTAGCTTATATTTCATTTTCGTTCATCTTGCATTTAGTATCCTTTGCATGAGTATTTAGAGTCCTATCACTAATACTATACTGAGATAAAGTTTGAGACTCATGACATCCCATGATAGCACAATCATCGTGGATCTTGGGTTTTCTAACTCTCTTCCTAATAGTGTTGCTAATCAACCCTCCATGGCTCATGATTTATACACTACGCTTCAAGTTCCATAAGATGTCCTATTCAAACTAGATGAAACATTCAAAAAAATGCAAGTCCATATCCTTAGTGAATGCATGGACATTAGCTTGGTTTCCATTATAAAGAATCTAAGGGAAGTTCTTAAAACTAGAAATAGAAATCAAATTAGCTATGGTCTTAGTCACTTAAATCATAACTATTAGAATAAGGAGAGTAATAATAATACACCTCTCATAGTTAATCTTGCTAGTAAAACTAAGAATGATTTTGACACATATGATGAGAACATAGATACAATTCAAAAAATTCCTATGGATACTAATCAAAAAGAACAAAATTCTATCGATGGTTTGGTTGCATTGGTTGAAACTCAACATCATAAGGGTCGAACTAAAAAGACTCTTGAGATTTCTTTCTCCTCACTTGCTTGAAAGTTAAATGAAGAAATAAACAAAGAAAATTAAATCCAAAATCAACTGAAGAAATGCATGATGAGTCTCCCTCACTACAAAAATATCCAATAGTGCAACTACAACAAGAGATAAACCCTTTCTTGGACATTATCATCCGACCTCTTATTGTGATTAACATAGACAACGATGAAGAGATTGATAAAATTGATGTGGAGGTGCATAATGAATTGAATGCATTGTTTTCCCCTTCTATGATCCTAAATGATAATTCTCCTAAGAAGAGTGTTGAACCTAGTAAGGAGCCTAGTTCGACACTTGCTATTGTCCCTTTGGATATTTGTCTCCCTTCAACATATAATGAACATGATTGGAATGTAGACAACCTACTTTAGTTTGACGTGCAAGTGCCTTACTAGCCTTGTGCATTATTTAGTTTTTCTTTATGTGATTTCATGTGTTTTATGTGATCCCCTATAATGTTTTATGTGATGTTTTCTCTCTTTGTGACATTCCTCTATTTGTACCTACATTCTTATCTATATCGTAACTCTTTTATCTTTTCCCTTTATCTTTTTCATTTGTCTTGTGTTTTCCTTTTGGGGATGATGCAAGGTGTCAAGAAATTCATGTCTCTTCCATTTTGACCCAAAATATTTTCCTTTTACATTTTATTTGTCTTGTGATTTCCATTTTGGGATGACACAAGGTGTTGAGACATTCCAGACTCTTCCATGTTGACTCAAAATTTTTTTCTTTATTTTCCCTCTTTTTGTGTCATTCTTCTAGTTCTATGTGTATTTGAGGAATGATGACAATTTTCAGCTCTCTAAAAACATTGTAGCAAGAATATATTGACCCCGAATGCATAGATCCCTCATGTGTTTTTGCAGTCTCATTTTTGGGGCAACCCCTCTTTTCCTTTTCACTATGTAGCTTTATTTAGAAACATATGACTTGGCATAGGGATTTCTAAGTTAGATCTCATGTCCTCTTTATTGTTAGAATTTATCATTTTTTACTTTAAATAAATTTCTCATAGCAAGGTGTTTAAAAATTTATTTAAGGTGGGGGCATACATTGGCATTATTATTTTGCATATTTCTTTTTCATGTTTCATGGTGCAGTTTTGTTATTTCATGTGATGCATTTTTTCTTTGTGGTGACAGTGGATGTGATGTCCCTCAAGAGCGTGATCTCTCTTAACATATTATATTCCTCTTAGTGGCTTGATGCAACACACTACATCCCCTAAGTTGTGAATCTTCTATTCTTTGATTGGTCCTCTCTTGGAGACATTAGGCACAATGTTCCCTAAGTTTAAGACCTCATATGAACTAAGCAAGATTCCTTTTAAAATTCTTTACATTTTGTATTTACAAAATTTTGGTTATATGGCCACCTTCCATAACACATCTTGCATGCCTATGGATCCATCTTGTTTTTCATGAGTTCCAAGCGTATGAATTTTTTCTTGCCTCATTAAGCTTGAAGTTCATTATTTCATGAGCTCCAAGGATATGGAACTTTGCTTGCCTCATGAAGATCAAAGATCATTATTGCATGGCACATTATCAAAGTTATCAAGAGGTATAAATTTTTTATGGTTTTATGGGAAGCGCATATGAGGCATGAATTTCCCATAGCCACTCACGTGTTAGTGTGAGTGCATACCCGTCGTGTGTGTATGTGTCTCAACTTTTTCAAATAGTCACCTAGTGTACAGCCTAAAGTTATGTTGCCTTAGAGTGAGAATGCAATTTTTGAACAAAAAATCTAGATCTGATCCACACCCTCATGGATAAACAATCGAAGCTTGATCCACCCTTTTTATTTTTTTAATTTTTTTTTGTCTTTGGCAGTGTGTGCTTGTACCGTTATGATGATCTTTTATCATTTTCATTTGTGTTCTTTTGTTCTTATGTTGGTATTTCATTGGATCTTGATCTTGGGGGCTTGATCACCCCTCTTGATCGTTTTCATCCTATCTTACTAGAATTGGTGCATTTGAACCCCGTTGATGCATGTTGGTCTACTTTAGTGTGAGTTTCAAGCAAGTTCATCCTCTCACTAAAGTGGCAGCTAAATGTAGTAAATAATTTCATTGGTGATATTTTCACACGTCTTTGGGTGCTCCTCATAAAAAATAAGCTTAATGATGCCTTGAATTAGTGTTGTAATGTGTTTAACACGTACTCACATTAGGTCTTGGGCCCTTGTAAACTAAATAACCCTAATCCTATCTTATTTTAGGTATTGTAAAGTGTTCTAACACACTTTCACACTTTTTAAAAGTTGTCATTGATAATTGGGATTCTTTATGCTTTAATTGGCCCTATTTTGTATCCACAAGCCTCATTTAATGCATCTTATCGAGGATGATCCAAAAATAAATCAACATTCAATCATAATTTAGGTGTTTTTAGGTTGTGTGGACTAGATTTGGTGATCTGGGACTCATACACCACCCTAGGCATATGAGTCCCACCTAGGGTTTTGGGTCTTGATCTAGATTTCACACCTTTCTAAGCATTTTTTAAAATGGTCCCATAATTTATGCAACATTGGGTGTATGAGTTACGTTTGACCCAAAATTAAAATTAATTCAAATTCTTGGTGATATTTTATCCTCCTAGATCTGATATCGGCTTGTAGTTTCGTAATCTCAATTTTTTTTGTATAATTAAGTATCAATACAAGTTTCTTTCACTCATTTTCATCCTAGCAAGTTTACAATTCATCCTAAAGCATTCAATTATTCAAGCATATAACAAATTTGAGTTCAAAAGAGCATTAAATATCTTCAATGGTAGATTATCAAGTGTTTTAGAGAATTATTCAAGTATCAAGCATCATTTCAAATTCATCATGCATCATGTTTGTTTCGAAGCTAGCAATTATGATGTAGAGTTTTATGATTCAACAAAGCTAGCATTCAATTCAAGATTTATCTTATTCAAGAAAGAGTCAAGATATAATCCATTGGAGCCACTTCATACATGTTTTCAACACTTTATTTCTAGAGTTTGGTGAGTTGTAATATCTTATTTTGTTCATTCATCATTCTCTTTCCATGTGCTATTTCATTACAAGGTATGATTACCAAAATGGGGTTTGACCAAGGCAAACCCCTTTTCACTAAAAAAAATAAAAATTTACCCTCTCTTTAGTGTGTGGGTTGCAATTTTAGGCTGAAGACACATTGAAGAGAAAGTTTGGAGAAATTTTTAAAAGTGTTCAAATTTGTCAAAGTTGTCACCTTGCATTGGAGATCATTAGAAGACTTCTACAAGTTGCAAATCAAGGTTTTCAATCCAAAAATCAATTGGAAAGGATAGAGTATACATTAAAGAGAATATTCAAACTTTGAAGCTTCAAAAAACCCTAACTGGACTAATACGCTAGTTCTAGCGTACGAGTCCCAGTTTAGGTCATTTTCCAAGTTTTTGCAGTTTCAAAGACCCATTTTCAAGACTCTAGTTTCTGCACCAAAATCTAGATGTGGGACTAAATTACTGAGACTATCGTATGAGTCCAAATAGGCTTTAAAATTATTGTCTTTAGCATTTCAGTCCTTCATACACTCATTTTCAGATTTCCCGGTGCAGATATTTAATCTTGTAACCTTTTGTTATATTTTACATGTATTTTTAGATCATTTAGTGAAAGATTGCATTACATTAGGTTTAAGCATTACACTTTTCATTTCGTTTATCTTTCCAAGCCGTAGCTTGGTGGTGAACCCCTAATTAGTTTATTATTAGACCCTTGGATAACCCTATTGTAAAATCTCATTCTCCTTTGCATACTTTAGATTGATATCTCTAGGGTTTTCGTTGAATGAGAGTGTTGAAGATTGTTGTTCTATCTCCCAAGCATAAAACACATCCAAAATTCAACCTTTCATTTTGGTGAACCTACATTTAGAGCATCATAATTTTGATTTGGAGTGCATCATCATCCTAGATCTTTCTTGCATTAAAATTGCATTAGTTAATTGGCATTCTACGGTTTCTAATTCTTGCATTAGTGAAAGTGAATATAGGTTGCACTTTTCATCTCAAATCATTGAAAAACATATAAAATCTGTATTTTAATATAAGTTACAAATCATACAACATAAAAATCATAAAAATCCCTTGAATTTTTTTGAAAATTATGAAAAAAACCCTCACTAGGACTTATACGCCCCTTTAGGTGATTTAGTCCCAGTGCAGATTTTGAATTGCATTTTCCAAAGATTAAAACTCTATTTTTGAGATTTTGTTTGTTGTTGATACCTTTCTATTTCAGTTTGTAGAGTTTTTGGTACATTCATTTCATCACATTTATCTTACATTGAATTTGCATTCATCTTGCATTTAGAATTCATTGTATGAGTATTTGGTGTCCTATCGCTAATACCATAGTGAGATGAGGTTTGAGACTCATGACATCCCGTGATAGCACAATCATCGTGGATCTTGGGTATTCTAACTCTCTTCTTGATAGTGTTTCTAATCAACCCTCCATGGCTAATTATTTATACAATACCCTTCAACTCCCACAAGATGTCCTACACAAACTAGATGAAACATTCAAAAACTTACAAGCCCATACCCTTAGTGAATGCATGGACACTAGCTTGGTTCCCATTATACAAAATCCAAGGAAAGTGCTTAAAATTGGAAATAGAAATGAAATTATCTATGGTCTTAGTCACTTCATTCATAACTATTGGAAAAAGGAAAGCAATAATAATACACTTGTCATGGTCAATATTGCTAGTAAAAAAAAGAATGATGTTGACACAGATGATGAAAGCATAGATATAATTCAACAAAGTCCTATGGATACTAATGAACAAGAAAAAAATTGTATCGATGGTTTGGTTGCATTGGTCGAAACTCAACATCGTAAGGGAAAAACTAAAAATCCTCTTGAGATTGCTTTTTCCTCACAAGATATACTTAAACATGCACCTGATGGTCCTCTTTACATAGTCGGCAACATCTATGATAATCCCACTAATGGGATATTAATAGATCTCATTTGTGGAGAGAATGTTATCAACAAAGAATTCTTACTTCTACATGAGCTTTACCAAGACATATATGATAAAATGAAAGCATGGATCAAGATTCATAATGGTTTCTCTTGCCCTATGATAGGATCACTTACCCTTCCTTTACAAATATGACTAAAGGAATTAGATTTCATTTTCGATCATCCCACAGTCAGACTAATTTCATTTGAAGCTAGGCTATCCATGGCTTCACTACATGAATGTAGTCCCTTTAGTTGTACATAAATGCTTAAAGTTTCCCTTTGACAATAATTTTTTTACCATTCATCACAGTGGCTTTAACCCCTTGTCTTCCCATGGAAATGTTTCCTTAGACTTCTTCTAGCCCAAGCCTATAGAACCTATCAAACCACCATAAGACTTCTTTTTAAAATCCTACCAAAAGTTCAAGGAAAAGAAAATAGTAGAATTATCCCTTTGAAACATGCCTCAACCTTTGAACAAGCCTACAATCCTTGATGAAACTATTATTGAACCAAAATAAATTCCAAACAAACAAGACCAACCGAAGACAAAACCTCCACCCATTTCCTACAAAATAGCAATAGATAATGACAAAAATCTCATCATTCCTAGTAAAATAAGACAAGTTTAGAAGGTTAAAGAGAAAGTTATTGAACAACCTTCCATGGTTCCTTTTGTTCCTCCCCTTAGGGAAGAAAAGAAACCTATGGTTGATCAACCCACTCCTACACAAATGAAACTTGAAAACTAAACTAAAATAAATAGAGGTTCCATAGAGCATAGGCATAGACATCATGCCATTTCTCGAAAGTTAAATGAAAAATAAACAAATATTTATATTAAATCCAAATTTGACTAAAGCAATGCATGATGAGTCTCCTTCACTGCAAAAATATCCTATAGTGTAACCACAACAAGAGCTAAACCCTTCCTTGGACATTATCATACAACCTCTTGTTGTGATTAACTTAGATGATGATGAAGAGATTGCTAAAATTGGTGAGGAGGTGCATAATGAATTGAACACATTTTTTTCCTCTTCTATGATCCTAAACGATAATTCTCCTAAGAAAAGTGTTGAACTTGGTAGTGACCCTCGTTTGACACTTGTTAATGTCCCTTTGGGTATTTTTCCTCCTTCGACATACAATGAACATGATTAGGATGTAAATGACCTACTTTAGGTTATGTAGTGTAGGAAAATCCATACCCTTGAATTTTCACACTTGTTTGGGCTTTCCTTTATTTATTTATCCTTATGTATGTATTAATTGGCCCTATTTTGCATCCACAAGCCTAATAAACTATATCTTTTTATGGCTAATCCTGAAAAAATCCAAAGAATAAATGATAATTTAATGATTTTGTTTGAGTATCCTTGATTTTTTGGTCGAGACTAATATGGCACCTAGGGCATCTTTTTCCCTTAAAGGTCTTGGGACCTTGATTTCAATTGTGCCTTAAATGGGCCTCTTTTTGGATTTTGTGCCCCAAGTTTTTAGGAATTGGGACTAAGATGCCACCTAGGGCATATTAGTCCCCCTTAAGTAATTTTTGGGATTTAATTTCAAATCTTGGTAAGATTTAGCCTCCTTTAATTTATGATTTCATATGTCATCTTGTTGTGCTATAATTTAGTATATTAAGCATGGATAAGTATAAAAATAAGGTTCTTTCATTCATTTTCAACTAAGAATTTTGTGAGAGCATTCATAGTAGAAAATTTGAGTTCACAAGAGAATTCAAGAGCAATTCTTGAAGTATTTGGAGCCATCATCAAGATTCAAGCATCATATCAAGGATATTGTTGCATCATGTTTGTTATTGTGCTAACAACTGTGATGTAGGGTTTATGATTCAGGCAAGTGTTTCAAGATCAACATCTTTCAAGGAAGAGTCAAGAGCCACATCCATTGCAGCCATTTCAAGCATATTTGTAGAATTCATAACAAGGGTTTGGTGAGTTGCAACAAAACACTTTGTTCATTCATCATTTCCCTCCTTTATTCGGCTTCATTCTAAGGTTTAATTACCAACAAGGGGTTTGACCAAGGAAAACCCCCATTTACTAACAATCAAAAAAAAATTCCTCTCTTGCATGTTTGTGTTTATAGATTTAGGTTGAAGACTTGAAGATCATTTGAAGTGCAAAGTTGTAAAGTTGCAAAGTTGGCATCTTCACGGAAATTCGCCTACAAGACAGATCTAGAAGTTTCAAGACCTGGGACCTGAGAAGAAGGAAGTGGAAAATTTGGACCTCGGGATCAGATTAAGAGATTTAAAAAAAAATAGATGGGGCTAATTCACCACGTAAGGAATCTTAGTCCTCCTTAGGGTTGTTTTTAGATATTCTTTTAGATTCAGTTTTGACATCCTGATATTTTTCATATGCCCCAAAAAAATAGCTATGAGATTAAGACAATAGTAAGGGTGTCTTAGTCCTCCATAGCTCATTTTGACAACTTTTTTGCACTTGAAGAATCCCCATAACATCTCTAGACTTCCCAAGTACACATACCCTAATTTTCTATTACACAATTTCATCATTTACATCATATATCTTGCATTACTAGGTTTTGTAAGTTGAGTGTTAAATTGTTTTTCCCAAGGTCTTTGCTTGGTAGTGAACCCCTCAAAGCCTAAAAGATCCCTTCCTAGGTCCTCCTTGTTGAGAATTGACTCATCTTTAAGGGTTATATTCAATCCAATTAGGGTTCCTAGGAAATTTTTGAATGATAATAGGAGAAGAGTGGTGTTCTATGACCTAGGCCATAAACCATCCCCATTTTCATATTGTTCATTTTGGTGAACCCAAAATTTTAGAGCATTCATTTTCTGATTTGGAGTCTAGTAAAGTCCTCAATCTAGGTTGCATTCATTCTTGCATTGCATCTTAAATTAGTGAAAGTGCATCTATCACTTCTCATAATTAGTGAAAGTGCATCTAGGGTATCTCATATTTGCATTAGTGAAAGTGCATATAGGTTGCATTTTTGCTTTCTTGCATCATATTATCTCATTAAAAAAGTGAAAATTACATTGTTATTTCATTCAAAATTGGAAAAACTGCATTCAATCTTGCATCTAATTGCTTTTCATTAGTTACTTTTTCTTGTATTCATTTGCACACTTTTCTATTTCCAAACATCAAGTCCCTGAATAGGCAACCTGCGAACATTATAAACAACTAAGAATCTGTTGTTTTTATGACAAAATCCTCTATTAAGACTAAAATTCCCTTCCTAGTGTCTTAGTCCCTCTCAGGGTTTTTCCCTCAAAATCTTGTCTTTGTTGTTTGTTGTCTGTTCCACTCCCTAGAACGTCAAAATTTCACCAGTAGGACCAAGACGCCCTTACAGGCATCTTAGTCCCTATTGACTTTGAATTTCCAATTTTTAGGGTTTGAAATTTATTTTTTGTGCTTTTGTTTGTTGCCTTCAGTTTTCTATTTCAGTTTGTAGAATTGTTATTATTCCAACTTCTTTCATTTCATGTGTAATGGTAAGTATAGGATATTGTGTTCATTTCACTTTCTTTGGTTTATCCCTTGCATGATTTTTACTACTTGGTGTCCTAGTGCTAATATTGTGGTTAGACGTAGTGTAAGACTCATGGCATCCCATGATAAACACTCATTATGGATCTTGGGTTATCAATCTCTCTTACTTCTAGTGTTGGTACTAGTACACTAGGTATATGTTGGTTACTTTTTTAGAACCAAACTTGATCTTACCATTTACCTATGAATCTTCTAGAATTCTATTATTAGCAAGGGTAAGGATTGGCTAGTAGATAAGTAAGGGTTATGAGGCCCTCACTTCTTCACTTTGGGCTCTATGAAACTCCGGAGGGTGATCCCTAGCAATTTTTTTGTAATAATACTCATGCAATTTGAATCAATAACACTGTGATATACATAGATGATTCTAAAATAGATGCTCAACTAGTAAACATATCAAAGAAGTTGGTTTCTTCTCAATCATAATTCACTCTTAGAGTAGGAGAATGGAAAAACCTCATAACTTTATAACCCTTTTTATAAAATTTGATTTAATGAATGGGTAATGGCTGAGTTAGTCAACACAATACAACATAACTACCTAATTTAGTCCAATTCCTCATCCTTAGAGTGAAGTCAATAGCACTACCTATATAATATGATCTAGTAATTTTCACAGCTGACATTACATGAAGCTCTAAAATGGTACATTATGATATTTCAGCATTGTGTCTTAACCTTTAATTCTTACTAGCATCGTAGCACTCAATTCAATACAAATTTACAGCCATATTCAAGCACCTGCATTAATTCTTTGAATTAATAAACAAGAATAGAGCCAAACATCCATTTGAAATTGATAGAGACAAATAAGATAACCTTGATTATATTATTCATAATCTATAAAACTAGTACCTAGGAGAGTAAAATGGTGTCGAAATTGTGTTATTACTATTCTATATTGATAGTATTACCTTTAAGATTACACATGCATATTGAAAAACTTGAAATTAATACATATCACTAGACCATTCAGTAACCCTTTTAATCCATGTGTGACTAAATCCCAGAATAACTCACTACCCAACCTCTCTTGTAATAGGCCCTAGAATGCCATTTATAAAGATATGGGAGCAACAAGTAACAAGCCAAATTACAATTAAATTTGCATTTGAGGGCTAGTTTCACCTTAATTTCAGAGATTCCCCAAACGGTTTCACTTAATCATTTCAGAACAAGGGGAAGCAAAAGACAAAAAAATACATGCATTTGGTTGAAGAAGATGAGCCATCCTACCAAAAGGCGTCATTCATTGATTCAACATCACCAAAATCCCTTGTCCACATAGACCAAAGAATATTCTCCACCAGTATTAGAGGAAAGAACTTACACACTACCTAGAAAAGGAATACTTGTCATTGAGGAAATAGAGCCCAACACCTCTCCTTTACACTAGCCAAAAATATTTCCACGTTAGCATGAAAGATAGAAAATGGCATATATGCTAAAGAGCGAAATCTTGCTACAGTGGCAATGGTGTCATAAAAAAAAACATATGGTCGAGACACTACTCTAATTCGATAGAATCAGAGTATTCTCACTCGCTCTGTGTTTGCACTGAAACTAGAGGGGAAACTACTCCTTCCTCATCATAATCTTCATATGGCACTAGAGAAAGCAGACAATGGCCATACTCTAGGTCAGTATCTCCTACATCCCCTGAAGGGCTATCTAAAACTTCAATGGGAGAGTTGCACCTCCCTAGATAATCCTTGTGATGCTTATTCCTTTTCTTTACTTTTTTCTTAGGCTAAACCAACTCCTTCCCCTTAAACTTGACCATTTTTATGAAACAACCCAGCTCCTCAAGTTGTAGGTTCTCTTGACACCATCTTTCTCATTTTTTCCATGAGCTTTACTCTTGCCCTTTGGTGGCACAGAAGTCTCAGGTACCTCATGCTCATTAACATATATGTCCTCTTGAAATTCAATCAGACTAAGCCTCATGTACCTCCTTGAAAATCTCAAACCTAGACAATCTAAATGAGACCCAATGACAATTATAGACAATCAAAACACACTATCCCAAAAAATGAAATTCTCAAACCAACCAATGCATGAATCATAATAGAGCTCATATGAAAACCAAATTAACATGGATAGACACTTTGATACATCTATAATTGAAAGCCAAAAAATCACACACTACCCCACTTTGGCTCACACTTCACGACTCTCGATGGCTGCAATTGGTGAGATAACATGGAAGATAATCTACATTAAGTAGAAAAATTAGGACCATGTAGCCATTAATGATCAAGGAGAGCCTCACCCAAGCGAGATGACAACTTAGTCGATCAACTTTGAATCTGGTTCACTGATCTTTTTGGAATTAAAACACCATCAATGGCGATCTTCAAGCGTCATTTTTGGCTTCTCCAACTTGTGCCTAAAAAATGGTGATACCACCTTAGAAAGTTTCCATGTTTACTCTTAACTTCATTAGTCATCTAAATCTAAAAATTAACATGCATTGCCACCCTAGTCCATGCTCTTCTATTCACATCAGAAAATTACAAAGAGATAGAAAATGAAAGAACAATCCTTCAATCATCCTATTACCCATCGTAGATCTTCCCCAACTCTCTAGGGTTCAATAAATGACAAGAATACTAGCATGATGGAATCTTGACCATTGGATCACTATCCTTCTTGGAAATCTTCATCTCACATCAAGCATCACTGATTTATGTTTAAAATTCAAGACCATATCACTGACAGATAAAATATTGTGATGGAACCAAATAAGGCAACGTGCATCCTCCCTCTAAATCAAAAATCACAAACATATCACTCATTCACCCCTTTCAAAAAAATGATGACATCTATTGACTATAGACCCCATCGCTCATTGCTAAATTCATCAAGAAAAGTGCACAAATATCCGCGATGAGTGATGAAAATAAATACAAAGAGCTCTAAGGGCATCACTCATCACCAGTTCAAAACTCAAAACTCAAGATCAATTAGTGATAGTCAAACCTCCAGAGATACAAAGAGAAACTCAAGAATCACGCATCACTGATATGAATCAAAAGTTCTCAAAGCCATATGTGATGCATGAAACAAAAGAACACCATCCATCACTCATTGCCAATTTTAATTTTCATTCATAAAAATATCCACGACAAGCGATAAATGGAAGCAGTCGATGAGAATTAAGTGGGACTATTTATCACGTGCCCATAAGTTGTTTTAAGAAAGGAGACCATCTAGGACAATGTATAAAAGGCCTCAAAGGACATTAAACCATATTTTTCAAAGGGTGTATATGGAAAATAAGGTAAATCTATCAACCTTATAAAATAAAATATGTTTACAATGTAGGCAGAAGGGGCTGATAATTTCATGAGATCAATGACATAAGATTTTTTTGTTGCAAGTATGAATGAGTATGGTGATGTTGTCATTAATGTTATCATTGATGTAAACATAGTATAGGTTGTTGTAGTGAAATAAATTAGGTAATTTTAGGTGGTACATGTATGGTTGAGATGTTGTAGAGATCTCTGTGAGTACATTGAGCTATCTTTATGGTGTTGCAGGTGTACTAATATGATGAGTTATCAAGTTCTTTTGAGAAAATTAATATACAGTGAAGACAAAATTGTATGTGTGTTTCGAATGTGATCTGATATTGTGCTTTGCATTTCTTTTGTGTTGATCCTATGCTTGTTCATATCTGTAGTGTTGTTTTTGGGCATCCTTAGGTGATATATCTTGAGTTATAGCTTTTGGGTTGATGGAAAGTGAAAGTTGTGTTCACTAGTTTGTGAACTAGTCTGGTAGAGTTGTTTGTTTGTGGACTGGAAGAAATGTCTCTTCTCTACAATCCTCTAGTGTCTTTTCTTAGATCTTTCAGATTTGGAAGAAGGTTTATAATAGTGTTATCTATTTTCTAGAAAAAATTGCTCATGGTTTGGTGCTCCGGAAGACTAGTTCCATAATTGCTATGTGTGTCTGCACAGTCTTATTGGACTGATGGAAAGAGTTCTATATATGGAAAGTGTTGCAGTTGTTGTGGATGAATCTGAAGGTATGAAATTTTTTTTCTAGTGTCTGGTGAAGCATGTTAAATGGTCTACGTGTTATCATCTTTTTGAAAATTTGAGTATTTCAATGTTCATTGGTGTTTTCATTAGGTTTTTCCAACCCGGTGACTATGTGTTACATGAAGGATAAGTATCAATTAAGGAAGCATTTGATTGATCCAAGATGTTAGTTTGGGTCCTAGTTAAGTATTAATCTGGTCCACTCTCATTCTTATCCACCATGGGAATGTTGATTCGTTGAACTTGTAAAATGAAGAATGTGTAGCCCACCTTGGAAAAAGTTTCTAAGGTTGAAGTTGGTATAAATACAAGTCAAGATGTTGGGAATTGAAAAAAAAGTGCAAACAAGTGTGAGAAGAAAAGCAGGTGTGAAAGAGTGTGCAAAAGTGAATTAAGATAGCATTACTTCAATGTGTTAGAATCCTGAAAGTAGTGAGCCAATGGTGTTCATGATTCTTTAATCAAGGCTGCAAATGTGTGTGAGTTATTGTGGCAAATTTTCTGTTATCTATCTTTATCTATAGGCATTGAGCCTCCATCTGGACAGTGAGTCCTATCTATAGGTAGTGAGCCTTATATCTAGATAGTGAGTCCTATCTTCAAAAGTGAGTCCTTTGGTAGTGAGCCCTTTGGTAGTGAGCCTTTGTATTTGGTTTTACATTACCATGATATTGCGAGTTAATCCTCATCGTAGTTTTTCCCTTATAGGGTTTTCCACGTAAATCTGGTGTCTCTAGTATTTGCTTTATGTTATGTGTATTTCATGCTTATACTTAATAATTTTTTAAACTAGATGTGAAATTGATTAATATTATAAGTGAATGTAATTAGATACAACTGACTCACACCCCCTCTCAATTGTCTTGTGTAATTCAACAATTGGTATCAGAGCTTTGGTTCCTTGAAAAAGAGCTTAACCGCTTGGGGTAGATCTAATGGCACATAAATTGTCAATCCCTATGTTTGATGGATATGACTATAGTGACTGGAAAGTGCAGATGATAGGTTACCTGATCTCTCTTGGTTTCAAGACTTGAGAAGTTTTTGAGATAAAATATGCTGAACCGGCATGTGGTCCTTTTTCTATATATGATATTTCTGCTCACGAGGAAAATGAAAAAGCAAGGTATGCAATATGTAGTGTTGTTGATGGTTAAAATGACACAAACAACATTAAAACAAAATATTTCTACTCTATTTCTCCTGAAAGAGAAAGACAACATGTAGTAGCCTAACTCCCAAGGTCCTGGTAGTTGGTTCTCAACTGTCTGATGTCACTCAATTGGTTCATGCAACTATAATATTCAAGGGGCCTATGCTGGTAACAAAGGATTCAAGCTATGACTCTCTTTATCAAAATAGTTCCTGTAAATTAATGGATTTTAAATCAAAGAAAATGATAGAACAAAGGGGTAAACCAGTAAGTATGAACCGAACTTATCTAGCATCTGGACATATACTTTCAACGATGAATGTTTCCTAACAGATCATAAAAACCATAAGATGATACAGTCTGTATCATAATCTATACCACTGCATACATTTTAGGTGCTTAATTAACTTTGCAATTACTCTTCACAAATATTTCAAGGATTTCAAAATAACACACATTCATTCATCATCAAAATTATAGATCAACAGATCTTTTAATAACTTCAACTCAATGATAGTCTAATAAGATGATCCTTAAATTTGATTCCTTCAAATGACTTTCATCATTCAAGAAACTCTTATGTTCAGCACAATCACTACATACAGATAGATCATAACTTTATCAGCCTTATCAAACAAACAATTCAATTCCAAACACCATCTTTCAAGTAAACCTATAATTCTATTAACTGTAAAAGATTAAGTACAATGTATCTCTGCAAAACTCTACAAAATTCTATCTCTTAGCATTAGGTAAGCCAATCCAGTTCTTAATTAGCTGACCTTTACAATATGATACCCATCTGGTATTTAAAGATATACAAAAAGTTTGACCCTCACTTCTATTTTAGGCTTTCCACCTTTTTAGGAATTTAGACTCTCTTAGAAACTCAGATCAGAATAGAAGAGGAAGTCATGTGCTCAAAAAGCCATTAGTGTTGTATGCATGCAACATGCAGAGAAGGAGAACATTATGCATGCAAAACTTCATGCATGCGAAGCTGGATCTGCTAGGAACTCATCGTAACTGGTGAATACTTGTTGTAGAGTCTCCATCTCTAGCCCATCAATCTAGTCATCTTCAAATTTAATCTAATCCAACTCAGCTACAAAAAACTCCTTCATACTTTTCAATTTTATTAATTCTCTCCCTGCAACTTTTATCTCTTCTTTGACCTCTACAAGTTGATCTAACATCAACTCTCCGCCATCATCTCCGTTTTGCATAAGTCCCTGGAATCTTTCATCCCACTTTTCCTTTATTTGATTAAAAGGCATGCCTTCTTTTGTAAATGCATTTATATCTACAATAATTGCAATAGCTGCTTCTAATTCTTCCAATTGCTCAGTTAAATTATTTATAACTTCCTAAATCTCATCCTTATGCTTTCTCAAAAAGCCATTCCTAAACTTAAGTATGCAAGAAGTCTTCTCTATAAATTCTTTATTGTCTTCCTCAAGTATAGACTATTCCAGAAGAGTTGTTAGAGACAATGTATTTATCTTTTCTAACTTTTCACCATACCCCTTATACTCTTCTTCTTGTTTTCCTGATGCCTCAATATATTGATACATCTCTTTGATCACCCCTTCAGTATCCTTGTAGGCTTCAAACCCTTTCACTAAAATCTCTCCTACCTCTTGGTTCAATTTATCTATCCATCTATCTACCATCTCTGCCTTTCCTCTAACCTGCACCAAATCATCAACCTCCTTTTTGCTTAGCAAAACAAGAGTCTCAATAGCTGAAACTTGTTGTGACCTTGGAGAGGAGACACTCTTCAAGAATGAATGTAACTGATCCAATTGAGCCTTAAGCTCATCTTTCTTTTGTTTTTCCTTCATCATTCTTGATTTAGTTGTTGAAGCCACCACATCAATCAAATTCATTTGTTGATTCCTAGTGGGTCTTCCCAAATTAACTATACTCAATTGATAGTCTGTTAGCTGCATATCCCCTACCTCCTTTTTTGTCATAGGCATGGCACATTCAACAACTATCTCTCCTTTATCTGTGAGTCTAGTAGAGTGTAAGATTCTAGCCTTCTTCTTAGGCCTTTCCTATTCAATTCCCTTTATCATGTCCTCCCAATTAAGAGGTTGAGGAGGTGTTCTGGCTCTCTTCTGCAGGTCTAACTTCAACCATATAGGAGCACTGGGAGCAGTCATCATCATGGAAGAGGAAGCGGCAATTGTAGAGGGTGGCTAAACATTTACCTCAGGTTGAGAATCAACCTTTGCTTTCTCTTGTTGTTCCTGCAGCACATGCATTTGCACCAACTTTTCAGCCAATCTCTATCTCTTTGTTCTTGCATTTTCTTGTCTTCTTCTTCTTTCCTCATTCTCTCTTCTTCCAACTGATGCTTCTCCATTTTTTCCTTCTCTAGCCTTTCTTTTCCCGATTTTTCTTTTTCTATTCTTTCTGCCTCCAAAACCTTTTGTTTCTCAGCTTCTGCTTCTTCTTCCTGCTACTTCCTAATTAACTCTTCAGCCTCTTTTTCCTTCCTTATCTTTTCTAATTCTTCCTTTTCTATCCTTTCTATTTCTAAGGCTTTGAGCTTCTCTGCCTTTTCCCTTTCCTCTTCAACTTGCTATTTCTTTATTAGCTCTTCAACATCTCTTTCCTTTAGAGCTTTATCTTCTTCTTCTTTCTGTCGAGCTTCCTCTGCAAGTTTCAGTTTAGCAACCACGATTTCCCTTTACCTCTGGTTTCTTGCTTTCTCCTCCTCAAGATCATGGATCTTCTGTATCAATTCTAACTTTTCATTTTCTGCTTTGACCTTGAGCTCATGCTCTCGTTGCCTCATTTGCTCCTCTATTTTATTAGTTGTTGTCGTTGTTTCAATTTGTTTTTCCTTTAATTGCTGCTGTTGAAGTAGAGCATCAGCTTGCTCCTTAGCATCTATTTCCTTTTACTTCTCCATTGCAGCCCTTGCATCAGACTCTCTTGTAGCATCTTCAAATAGTTTCCATTGCTCTTCTTGTGTTAGAATCTACTCAATAGTATGCCCTAGAGGCATGTTTTCTTGCAAATCCATTTCTGACAGAGTCTCATCTGAATCTATCTCAACTTCTACAAATTCTTCCTCCACTTCTTTTCCTTTAGCAGCTTCAGCCATGGCATGAAGTACTCCTTCTTGAACTTCTTTACTTTTCTTTCTTGTGAGTGGGGCTTGTGTAGATGACTCACTCAATGTGGGTGTAGAAACAACAAATCCAATTGGAACATCTCCCTTTGGTGTCTCTTCTTCTTCATCAACTACCTCAAGTTCTATTTCTTCAACATCTGGAGGAAATAAATTCTAATGGCTCCTTGGAAGGTGTCTTTCTTTTAATTCTCTTGTATCCTTTACCCTTCTTAAGGACTAGTCCTTGAGGAGCTCGAGCTTTCATCATCAACCATTGCACACTTCTATCCAAAACTGCTCTTCCAATTTTCTTAATATCAATTGTTTCTTCCTCATTCCAATCTATTGGATCTAAGCTTTTGGTGCCAATGTTTAAGGCTTCATATGAGGGATCCAATACAATTCCATCATCCACTAATGTGTCAGGAATATTTTATTTTACACCCAACTCTACAACAAGTGCAACCGATAATCTTTCATAGGTCTTCTTCCTTAAGTCATAATCATTCTACCTATCACACCAAAAATCTTCTAACAAATTAAAGTGTCTAGTAAACACTGAAGGTAATAAACCATGCATTTTCTTTCTTGGATCAAAATACTTACAAGCTGTATACAATCCCAATTTCAATTGTATCTACTCATTACAAACTACCTTTGCTCCCTTCAAATGTTGACATCCATATTCACCCAATTTCATGGGAAATTTATGACATCCAGTCTTGTGCTTGATCCCAAACCTAGCATTAACTCCAATGGCCTGATACACAAACTCCATAAGCACCGTTCTGTTACTATAGCATCTTGGAAGTAAATGTGGATGGCCTTCAAAACCAAATAACCTGAAGTATGTAAATTTGGGGTATTGGATATACCACCTTCCCCATTCAGCAATAAAAGCCTTCTTGACTTAACTTGTATCCTGCATCTCCACTCAACTGGTTGATAACCACATATAAAAATGGATCATTGACTCTTCTGAAATGAGTCTCAGCAACCTGAAGAGCTAATTGATCATAGTGTTCCCATACTTTCTTTTGTCCATCCAAGACTCCCATTATACCTACTCTGTTTAATCTTGGGAAAATCCCCAATCTTGCTGCAGCATAAACCACATAAGAAGTCATGAAGAAAGATTTAGTCTGTCTAACCCTTGTGAGCTGATCATGTATGGCATCAGAAACAATCATTGACCAATCAAACTGGTAATCACCCTGAAAGATTACTTGAATGAAATGAAACATCCATTCCTTGAAGTGGAAGGTATCCCTCTTCCCAAACACCTTGGACAACATTAATATCAAGTTAGATACCTCCTTCTTGAAATCTGCCCTCTTTGGCTGGTTTGCAAGCTTGTTTAAAGATTTCTTCTTTGTGCTTAACCATTTTTTGTTTAAGTGAGACTTATTGGAGTCTTTATGCTTGCTATATTTCTCCAATGCCTCTGCTTCAGTTAGCTGCACCAAGTTCTTGGGATTAGGAACATTAAATATACTTTGGAACATTTGTGGAGTAAGATCTATAATCACATTATCTTGTGAATCCATGCATAGTCTTGTAGAAGGATTGTAAGTACTAGCTACTGTCAATATCAACTCCAGACACTGGACTGATAAAGGAAACACAGTGATATGTGCAAGACCGGAGTCAACAATCCTTTGTGTTCTCCCTATCAAGTTTTCTCTTTCTGCAAAGGTCTCTTCATGTAATTCTTCAAAGCTATAATGGCCCAGATTAGTATCCGTGATATCTGACTAGTCTGATTCCACCTTGCTCACTTTCACCATCGGATTCCTATGATCATACCTCAATGTATAAGGCAGCTGTTCTGGTTTCACCTTCTTTATTTTTGGTGTTGTCTTTGATGTTCCAACTAGTTGATTCCTTCGAGCAGCCTCTCCTGATGTTCCTGACATCTCTCAATTCTCCTGCAAGAAAAACTCTAATTAGATCTTTAGATATCATCATAAAACATGCTTTTAAAACATACCTGTTACACATACATTGGAGTCAGAACTAGACAGGAGTTCAAAACAATCTCCTTTATAAAACTGGTGGACTCGGAGCAAAAACCAATATAGAAACTTTACCTAATAACAAACGGGCTCGGAATCAGAGTCGTAGAAGTTATCGGAACCAAGATCAGAATGAAAAAAGGATTTGGTTTTCTTTGAATTTTCATTTTTTTCATATTCTATTTTCACTCTACCTCTGCCTCCGATTTGGTCATCGTTACTTCAAAGAAAGACTTTCCCATTATACGTGGAGCCAGAAATGGGATGCAAATGGAATCGATAACCTTTGCAAACAAAATTCTTAAGTTCAAGATCGGTTCCGATCCCGCCTCCGCTAGTTATCATATACTTCAAGGAAACCTTTCAGAACTCGGAATCGGAAATAGGATAGAAATGGAATTGATGAATTTTGTAAAACAAAACTCTTAGGTCCATAATCTATTCCAATCCCACCTCTGCCTATGTTATCATGACACCATCAAATACTTTATTCATTTTCAGCACAACTTCATGATTAAAACCTAGGTCGCTATAAAATGAAAAGGGGCTTTAAAAACACTATACTCATATGACCGTGAGGAACAATTGCACTTTAGGATATCATTTTTTAATCATTTAAAGTAATTACAGAGACCAACGAAACCCTAATTTAATAAACCCTATTAAAACTAGGGCACGGGTTTAAACCTTGCCATTTTAGCAGACGACGAAACCCTAATTAAACAATAAATCTAATCTACCTCACTGTAGATTCCTAATTTAACAAATGCCATTAAACCCTTAATCTAATCTAATCTACTGCAAACCAAAAACAAACACGATGCAATCATGATTAAGACGTGAAAGCGACAGTGCCCTAGAAATAGAAAGAAACGACCATAAAAACAAATAGAAACAAAGAAAACACCCGACCAACAATATAAAAGACCCATTCAAACCAGCACGCCAAGAAATCATGAACTATTTAAAATGAAATAACGACAATGCGATTCAAACCACGGGCAAACATATATATAAAACACACAACAGCAAACAAAAAAATGAAGAACAACAAAGATAAGAAACCTACCTCAAATGCAACAATAAAGTTCACCTTCTGAACTGATCCGTTCGCAACAATCCTCTGCTCTTTCAATCTTTTCGCTCGAATGAACTCTGCTACTATTCTTTCATGCTCTTAGATTTTTTAACAATAACAATAATGACCAGTTTAACCCTTAATAAAGGTAAATATGTGAATTTCTACCTACACCAGCAAACTGTCATTAATGCATTAAAGCGCAATAAAGGCAGAGTCAAAATTGAGACTGAACCAACACTTCACAACAATGTGACTTCAGTCAAAAAGTCAACGACAAAAAGTGGCGGGGGCGGAACTAAAATGGAATCGGAATCTCAACTTTATAAAATTTCCAAATCCCATTCCCATTCTGGCTCCGCGTCCGACAACAAAACAAAAAACAAAAGTAAAAACCAAAAAGTAAAGTAAAAGACCAACCTAATAAAACAAAACACAAAGACCGAGACTAAGCAAAAATAAAAAAATAGCGGAGGCGGGATCGGAACTGATTATGATTTTGCAAATTTTGATAACAACCATCCTAATTCCCACTCCAGCTCCACTTCTGCTAAAGACCAAAACAAAAGCAAAGAAAAGACTATCGGGATAGAACCAAAAACAAGCCTCCAAAGAACTTTCAGAACCCGATTCTATTCTGATTCTGATTCCGACAGAGAAACCAAGGAAAAACAAAGTATTGGCAAAACTAGACTCCCAAACTTTGTTTCAAAAACAACTAAGTACAAAAATAACAAAGGGGGACCCATTTTGACCAAGGCAAAAGATGGGGTGGTTATGCAAGGCATAACAAGTTCTTTATCTAAGACTGAGCAGTCAAAATTTATTTCATTAGGCAATGCTTATGAAGTATGGGGAAATTTGAAAGATATCTATGAATGGAATGATAGAGTCAAATTATCAAAGAAGCTAACAACAAAGCAGAAATATGAGAACTTGAAAATGGAAGAAGGTGAATACATCGCAAGCTACTTTTAGAGGGTTGTTATTTCAGAAAATGAAGTCAAAAATCAAGGTGGTACTCTAATAGATGAAGATGTAATAGAGAAGATTTTGATGACTCTATCAAAGAGTTATGGTGACAAGGTCTCAACTTTTGAGGAATTTTATGATCCAAAGAAACTCACTAAAGAACACCTATTTGGCACCTTGACTGTATTTGAGATGAGGAAGCTTGCAAAAGTAAAGGAGAAAACATAAACAAATTTTAAAGCCACTAAGATAGAAGATGATTCAGATAGTGAAAGTTCAAAGGAGTTAGAAGCAAACTTTACTAGGAAATTGAAGATAGGTACTAGTAAGTACAAAGGTATGTTACCTTTTAAATGTTTTAGTTGTGAAAATTCTGGTCACTATGCTTCAAGATGTCCAAATAGAGCCATACACAAAAATAACAGAGATAATAAAGACAAAAAGGACAAAAAGTTCAAGAAATTGTATTATGTTAGAGAAGATGCTGGAATTTCTGATGATGAATCATATTTTGAGGATGATAAAGATGAATTCTTGTTTCTAACCTTGGAGAATAAATTTGTGTCTACTAACCATGGAAAATTTGCAAGCGAATATGGTTCATAAAATAAGAAGGATGAGATTGAAGGTACTTTGGTTACCGCCTTTCATGCTAGACAAGACGGAGATTATTGGGTAATTGATAGTGGATGCTCAAATCATATGACCAGAGATAAAATTTTATGAAACTTGAAAAGTATGATGGGGCATTAGTGATGTTTGGAGATGATTATGGTGCAAATATTGTTGGAAAAGGAACAATTAATTTTGATGGAAAACATACTATTGATGATTTCTATTATGTTAAGGGCTTAAGGCATAATCTTTTGAATGTTGGAAAAATGTGTAGCAAATTATTTAAACTTGTATTCCAAGATAACACCTGTGAGATCAGAAAAGGGTCCAAAACTATAGTAGTTGTAGGAAGAAGAAAACATGGAAACATATATCAACTTAAAAGTGGTGATGGTCTATGTTTTGTGTCTAAATTTAATGAAAGTTAGCTACGACTCCATAGGATGGGACATGTAAACTTTGAAAATATGATCAGGATTAGTTCAAGAGAAGTTGTCAGGGATCTACCTAGAATCACAAAGCCTACCAATACTATTTACAAAAGTTATCAATTGGGTAAACAAACAAGATGCGGTTTTAAAGGAGAAGAACAATCAAATACCAAAATGATGGAATTGATTCATATAGACCTTTGTAGTCCCACAAGAACAAGAATTCTTAATGGTGACAGGTATTTTATGCTTTAGATTGATGATTACTCTAGAATGACATGGGTTACTTTTGTTAGGGAGAAAGCTTAAGCTCTAGATAGATTCAAGGTGTTCAAGGAAAGGGTAGAGAATGAAGTGAACCTAAAAATCAAATGTTTGAGGTCTAAAAAAGGTGGATAATTCACTTCCAATGAGTTTAATACATTTTGTGAAGAGTGGTATAAAGAGACATATTTATGCTCCTAGAACTCCTCAAAAGAATAGAGTTGTAGAGAGGAAGAACCATACTATTCAAGAGGCTGCAAGGACTATGATGAAAGAGGAAAATGTACCTAATGTATATTGGAGAGAAGCAATCCACACTATTATTTATATTCTTAACAAAGTTTATATCAGGGGTAACAACACAAAGACCCCTTATAAACTGTGGACTAGAAAGATTCCCACTGTTAAGTACTTTAAGGTGTTTTGAAGCAGATGTTTTATTAAAACAAATGATGAAAACCTTCAAAAGTTTGATGCAAGATGCGATGAAGGTATTTTCCTTGGATATTCAACTAATAGCAAGGCATATAGATGCTACAATAAAATATTGAGAAAGATAGTTGAAAGTGCAAATGTAAAAGTTGATGAAGATATGCACAAACAAGTTGAAATAAGTGAAGTTGAACTAGATGAACCTATTTGTGGACAATTACAAGAAGAGGATAAGGAGAAAGAAGAATAGATTGAAGAAGAAGTGACTCTGGAACCTACACCTAAGACTCCAAAATATGTATAGAAAAATCATCTAGAAGAATAGATGATTGGAGACAAAGGCAAAGGTGTAACAACAAGAATCAAAGTGGTAGCAGCTAAAGTAAATTTCCATCTTCTATCCAAGATAAAACCTTAAACAGTGTGTGAAGCATGCAAAGATGAGAATTGGGTTAGAGCCATGAAAGAAGAATTGTAGTAGATAGAGAAAAATCAGACATGGGAACTAGTTCCTAGACTAATAAACAAGAATTTAATTGGTACAAAATGGGTATTCAGGAATAAGCTGAATGGAGATGGTGAAGTAGTAAGAAAAAAAGAAAGACTTATGTGCAAAGGTTATTCATAGGTTGAAGGAATAGACTTTGAGGAGACATTTTCTCCAGTGGCAATAATGGAGGCCATCCAAATGTTTTTAGCATTTTTTTCTCACAAAGATTTCAAGGTATACCAAATGGATGTTAAGTCTACATTCCTTAATGGATAATTGGAAAAAGAGGTGTACATGGGACAACCAGATGGATTTCAATTATCAGATAAATCAAACATGGTCTATAAGTTGAAAAAGGAACTATATGAACTTAAACGAGCTCATAGAGCATGGTATGAAAGGTGGGATAGATATTTGACATAGCAAAGGTTCAAAAAAGGCTCCATAGAAAAAAATATCTATTTCAAAGTTGAAGGAAACATAATGTTGATAGTGGTTGTATATGTTGATGACATTATTTGGAGGAAATGAGGGTATTTGCAAGAGATTTGTAGAGGAGATGCAAAAAGAGTTTGAGATGTCTATGATTGGTGAGTTGAACTTATTTTTTGGACTTCAAGTGAATCAAACTCATAAGGGAATAGTAATTTCATAATCAAAGTACGTTAACAAATTATTTAAGAAGTTTGGAATGGATGATTCCAAACTGGTCTATACCACTATGGTGAGAGAATGCAAACTGAGTAAGGATGATGATTCTCCTAAAGTTGATCAGAGCATGTATAGATCTGTGACTGGTGGACTATTATATCTCACTACTACTAGACCATACATCATGCATGCAATATGTTTGGTTTCCTGATTTCAAGTAGAACCTAAAGAAACACATGTTATAGTTGTGAAAGGGATATTATGATATTTAAATTTCACTCTAGATTATTGCTTGTGGTATCCCAAGGATATTGATTTCACTCTAAATGCCTACATTGATGCAGATTGGGCTCATTGTGTAGATGACTAGAAGAGTACTCGTGGTGGTGCATTCTTTCTTGCATGTAGGTTGGTTTCATGGATAAGAAAGAAACAAGATTTAATTTATTTATCCACTACAGAGGTTGAGTATATTGTAGTAGCATATTGCTATACACAAGTACTCTGGATGAAGAAAAAATTGAAGGATATAGGTGTGATGTGTGATGAGCCTATCCCTATCTTTTGTGATAATACAAGTGCAATAAATATCTTAAAATATCTGGTAATGCATTCAAGGAGAAAGCATATATCTATCATATATCATTTATTAAGGGAGTAGGTATTGGAGAATGAATTCAGGCTTGAATATGTGTCTACAAAAGATCATATTGTAGATATATTTAATAAGGCTCTTCCTAAGGATAATTTTGAGTATCTCAAAGAGAATTTGGGGGTTACTAACCCTCCTTCTTTGAACTAGGTGCACATAGAGGTGCATCAGTCTAGTGGATCTACATATTCATCATCTGTTCGGGCTGATGATTAGGTCTACTCCTTAGGGGGAGTAGAGAGTATCATTGTTGTTGTATGTGTTGTCATGGGTCCACTCCTAAGGGGGAGTGATCAGATCCTTATGGTTTAAGAGTCATGCAAAAACGTTTCTTTTCCATTGATGTCAAAGAGGGAGAGATAATCATGTGAAAAATCATATCTATATCTAGCTGAAAAGGAGAGAGAATCTTGTAAAGAGAAGAGTTTGCAGAAAGGTTGTGTAGGCTATCTAATCTAAAAAAGAAAAGAAAAAGAAGTAGGAGTGTGTGCAAGTTGTCTTTTATGTTTTTGCACATCATGTGTTTCTAGCAATGACAAAGCGGGATATTTTTGCAAGTAGATGGTGTTGTCATTAATGTTGTCATTGATGTCAACATAATACAGGTTGTTGCAATGAAAGGAATCAGGTGATTTTAGATGGTACATGTGTGGTTGAGATAATATAGATATTTTTTTGAGTACATGGAACTATCTTTATGGTGTTGTATGTGTGATTATATGATGAGTTATCAAGTGCTTTTGAGAAAATTAATATATAGTGAAGACAAAATTATATGTTTTCTGAATGTGCTCCAGTATTGTGCTTTGCATTTCTTCTATGTTAATCCTATGCTTGTATGTATTTATAGTTTTGTTTATGGGAATCCTTGGGTGATATATCTTGAGTTATAGCTTCTGGGTTGATATAAAGTGAAAGTTGTGTTCACTGGTTTGTGAACTGGTCTGGCAGATATGTTTGTCTGTCAACTGCGAGAATTGTCTCTTCTTTGCAATCCTTTGGTGGCTTGTATCAGATCTTGTGTATTTGGAAGAAGGTTAATAATAGTGTTATCCATGTTTTGGAAAAAGTTCGTGGTTTGGTGCTCTACAAGACTAGTTCCTGAGTTACTATGTGTGTCTGCATAATTCAATTGGACTGATGGAAAGAGTTATGTGTATAGAAGTTGTTGTAGTTGCTGCAAATGAATATGAAGGTATCTAAGCTGTGTTATAGTGTCTAGTTAAGCATGTTAAGTGGTCCACATGTTATCATATTGGTGTGAATGTGAGTACTTCAATGTTCATTGGTGTTTTCATTAGGTTTGGTTGACCTGGTGTCTACACATTACATGAAGGATAAGTATAAATTAAGGAAGTGTGTGATTGATCCAAGATATTTTTGTAGGTCTTGGTTAAGTATTAATTTGGTCCAATCTCATTCTTATCCATCACGGGAATTTTGATTCACTGACCTAATTTAAAATTGTAAAATGAAGAATGTGTAGCTGACCTTGGACAAAGTTTCTAAAGTTGAAGTTGGGATAAATAAAATTCAAGATGTTGTGAATTGAAAAAAAAGAATGAACAATTGTGAGAAGAAAATTAGGTGCGAAAGAGTGTGTGAAAGTGAATTAAGGAAATATTAATTCAATGTGTTAGATTCTTGAAAGCAGTGAGTTGATGGTGTATGCAAATATTTGATCAAGGCTATGAATTTGTGCAAGTTATTGTGGTGGATTTTATATTATCTATCTTCATCTATAGGTAGTGAGCCTCCTTCTAGACAATGAGTCATATCTATAGGCAGTGAGCCTTGTATCTGGATAGTGAGTCCTATCTTGGGAAGTGATTCCTTTAGCAATGAGCCTTTGTATCCCTAGGTCTCATATTTTCATCAAAGGAATCCAGATACACAATCAAACATTCTACATCACTAGGTAGATCATATTTTCAAGAATATTTCTTAATGCCTTTGCAAATCTGAGGTTGAAGGTAGGGATCATTTCCCCTTCATCTTTCTAGATTTCCCTAAAAAAATTCCTTACTGAATTGGAGTTAATCCTTTCACTGAATTTTTTTATGAATGCTACCATTAATTCATTCCACGAAAGGATAGAACATAGAGGAAAATATGAAAACTAGTCTCTAGCATCTTCCTTTAGATATTGAACAAATAATTTCATGACGAAATATTCATGATCTATCTCATAACATTTCATTAAATGTGAAACCTACCATAGGTGGTGAGATGCTGATTCTGAGATTTTCCCTTTGAATTTTGGAAAACATTCCCTAACTTCATTAGGAATAGGGTTTGGGAAACCTTGAATACCATTGAAATTTAATGGTCTATATCTTTCCATAGAGAAACTTCTTGATGACATGAAAAGGGTTTCACACTCTTCATGTTTACATCATGCACCCCACATAGATGCACATGAAAATGATACATTTTCTTACACCCCTTTATAAAATTTAAACATTAACCCTACAGTTGATCATTGCCCTATTTCTTACTTTATCATGACCTTAAAATTTTACAATGCACAACTCAAATACATCTACATCTAAAATTCTCTCTAATGGGAAGATTTCAAGACCAATCATACTTCTTCATTACAACATAGAAACTTAAAATTATAGCTTAGAAGTATTAAAACACTACCACTACCATTCCATTTATTTGTGCTTAATTCACTCAACAGGGAATCAACATTCTTCCAAAATATCACATATTATTTTCATAACAAGTTTATGCTCTATGAAAATCCAAATAGGGGAAGTGCCTAGATATGTTGGAACTACCTTGAATTGTGCTTCTATCTGGAAAAATTTGCAGATCCGAAGCTTTCTTAACCTCTTCATCAAGTTCTTTTGATAGAGTCTCCACCTATCTTCATAGAGGGCTGAGCCTCAAGAAATATGAAGTTCATTCAAAGATGAATTTCAGTCTAGGTCTTCTCTAATAGAAAATTCACACAAATATTTCTTATCCTTTCTTAGCAAATTTTCATTCTACTTTTTTTGGAGTTCTTCAAATAGTTCATACTAGTGCAGAGATCTTGGATTTACCACCCACAATTAGTGAGAGATTATGAAAATATTCTGGAATTATAGTAGATCTCCAAAAGGATTTGCAGTTTCAAAGGAACACAACAAAATCATGAAACATTTCTATGATTCAACTTACTGAAATCACAACTATAGAACTCGAGGGATAAAATACTTTAGTAGAATATTTGACTATTAATAATTTTCAATCTATGGTTATATACTAACTTGAAACCTTAATGACCCTTTAAGGCACATAAATATTCTATCAAAATTTCCTCGGGTCTTCCCCGGTCAAGTTACCCTTTTTGTTGGTTATTTTCTTAGAACCAAACTTGATCTTACCACTTATGTATGAACCTACTATAATTCAATAATTAGCAAGGGTAAGGATTGGCCAACACATAAGTAAAGGTTTTGAGGCCCTCACTTCTTCACTTTGGGCTCTGTGAAACCCATAATGGTGACCCCTAGCAATTTTTTCATAATAATACTCTTATGCCATTTGTATCAATAACACTATGATATACATAGATGATTCTCGCATAAATGCTTAGCTAGTAAACATATCAAAGAAGTTGTCTACTTCTCAATTATAATTCACTCTTAAATTTTGATTTAATGAATGGGTAATGTCTGATTTATTCAACACAATACAACATAACTACCTAACTTAGTCCAATACCTCATCCTTTGAACATAGTCAATACCAACACCTACACAATATGAGAGTAATTTTCACAACTGACATTATATGAAGCTCTAAAATGCTGCATTATAGTATTTCAACATTGTGCCTCAACCTTTACTTCTTACTAGAATCCTAAAACAAATTTACAACCATATTCAAGCACCTAAGTTAATTATTTTAATTAATAAACAAGAATAGAGCCACACATCCATCTAAAATTGATAGAGACAAATAAGATAACCTTGATTATATTATTCATAATTTGTAAAACCAATACATAGGAGAGTACAATAGTGTAGAAATTGTACTATTACTATTCTATATTGCCAGTATTACCATTAAAATTACATATGTGTATTGACATACTTGAACTTAAGATGTATCACTTATAGACCATTCAGTAACCCTTTTAATCCATATGTGACTAAATCAGAGAATAACTCACTACCCAACCTCTCTCGTTAGGGGCTCTAGAATCCCATTTATAAAGATATGGGAGCAACAACCAATAGGTTGAGTTAAAATTACATTTGTATTTGATGACTAATTTGACCTTAATTTTAGAGATTCCCCAGATGGTTTCACTTAATCATTTTAGAACAAGGGGAAGAAAAAGATAACAAAATCCATGTAGTCAATTGAAGAAGATGAGCCAATATTCCAAAAGGAATTGTTCATTGATGAAACACCACCAAAATCCCTTGTCCACATAGACCAAAGAAGACTCTCCACCAATATCAGAGGAAAAAAGTTACACACTACCTAGAAAAAAAATACTTGATGAGGACATAAAGCCCAACACCTATCCTTTACACCAGCCAAAAATATCTCCACATCAGCATTAAAGACAAAAAATGACATATATGTTGAAGAGGATGATCATGTTGCTGTGGAAATGGTGTCATAAAAAACAAACATATGGCCGAGATGCTACTCTGATTCACCAGCATCAGAGTATGCTCGCCCGCTCTATGTTCATGCTGAAACTGGAGGAGAAACTACTCCTTCCTCATCACAATCTTCTTATGGCACTAGAGAAAGTAGATAATGACCATACTATGGGTCAGTATCTCCTCCATCGCCTGAAGGGCTGTGTAAAACGTCAATGAGAGAGTTGTGCCTCCCTAGATAAGCCTTGTGATACTTATTCCTTTTCTTTTCTTTCTTCTTAGGATTAACCAACTCCTTCCCCTTAAACTTGACCATTTTTTTTTAAACAACCTAGCTCTTAAGGTTGTAGGTGCTCTTGACACCATCTTTCTTATTTTTTCCATAGGCTCCACTCTTGCCCTTTGGTGGCATAGAAGTCCCATATACCTCATGCTCAGTAATAGATATGTCCTCTTAAAATTCAAAACACACTAAGCCTCTTGTACCTCCTAATTGGTTGAATAGACACACCTGACTTACCCATTCTTTAAGGACATAAGAAAAAAATTAGCAAACCACCAATTATGAGAAGACCCACTGGCCAAAGCCCCTTGCAGAATAGAAAACACTCAAACCTAGACAATCTCAACCAGACCTAGTGACAATTACAAACAATCAAAACTCACTATCCTAGAAAATGAAACTCTCAAACCAACCAATGCATGACTCAAAATAGAGCTCATATAAAAACCAACTTACCATGGATAGAAACTTCAATACATCTGTCATTGAAATCAAAAGACTCACATGCTACCCCACTTTGGCTCACAGTTCACAACTCTCGATAGGTGCAACTAGTGAGATAAAATGATAGTAAATCCACATTAAGTATAAAAATTAGGAGCGTGTAGTAATTAATGATCAAGGAGAGCCTCATGCGAGTGAGCTGACAACTTAGTTGATCAGCTTTAAATTTGGGCCATCAATATTTTTGGATTTAAAACACCATCAATGGTGATATTCAAGCATTGTTTCTGGATTTTACAACCAGTGCCTCAAAAATGGCAATATCACCTGAAAACATTTCCACATTTAATCTTAACTTCATTAGTCATCTAAATCTGAAAATTATTATGCATCACCACCCTGGTCTGTGCTCTTTAATTCACATCGGTGAAGTATAAAGAGTTGGAAAATGAAATAACAATCCTTCAATCATCCCATGACCTATTGCGGATATGTCCCAACTCTCCAAGGTTCAATCAGCAACAAGAGTGCCAACGCGATGGAATCTTGACCATTGGATCATTGTCCTTCTTGGAAATATTCATCTCACATTGCGCATCATTGATTTATGTTTAAAACTCAATACCATATCAGTAACGAATAAAATATTTTGATGGAACCAAATCAGGCCACGTGTATCCTCCCTTGAAGTCAAAGGTCACAAATATATTGGTAATTCAACCCTCTCAAAATAACGGACACATATTGGCTAGAGACCCCATTGCTCATTGCTAAATTGATCAAGACAAGTGCACAACTATTAGAGATGAGCAATAAAAATAAATACAAAGAGCTCTAAGGGCATTGCTCATTGCCAATTCAAAACTCAAAGCTCAAGAGAAATTGGTGATAGCTGAACCTCCAACGATACAAAGAGAAACTCAAACATCTTGCATCACTGATATGAATCAAAATTTCTCAAATCCATCTGCTATGCACAAAACAAGAGAATTCCATTCGTCACTCATCACCAATTTAAATTTGCATTCATAAAACTATCTGCGATGAGTGATAAATGGAATCCCTCAATAGGATTTAAGTGGGATTATTTAGCACGTGCCTATAAGTTGTTTTACGAAAGGGGACCATCTAGGAAAATGCATAAAATGCCTCAAAAGACATTAAAACATATTTTTCAAAGGATTTAAAGGCTAAAGAAGATCAATTGCTCAACCTTATAAAATAAAATATGTTTACGACCTAGGCACAAGGGGCCAGTAATTTCATGAGATCAATGACATAATATGTTATAACATGACCAAGGATGAGATATAGAAGGTCAATAATAGAACATAACATTGAAAAGGGCTAATAATTAGGGTTTCAATAAAGAGAGATCTTGACAACAAAATCTCAAGGAAAGACTAGTGGGTAAAACTCTAAGTCTAGACACATTGAAACTGGCTCAACTTTACAAAGTTTTGAAATGGAACAAAAAATAGGTTCTCCATAAGTATAGAGCATACCTTTGATACCTCTTTTGCTATGCCTACTTTACCTAAAAGTGCTATGCCAAGTGTTCAAACAATAGTTGATCATATCCCTCAACAAAACATTATGAAAATGCATGAAGACTTAGCCCATTTACAAGATAGCGTGAGTACTAAGAACATTTCAACCACTATTATACCTACCATAGATATTCATCACATTATGGAGAGTGATGAAGGATTAGAAGTTGTGTGTAATATAGCTCACATCTTTGGAAAATACCTTCCTTCCACCACCAATGGTGCTCAAACCTCAAACAATGTGCAAATCTAAGGAGGAATTCCAATTCCTCCCCCTTCAACTATAACATCCATTCCCACCTATACAAATCCTCAAGTGACCACAATGATGCAAGAAACTCTCAAGTCTTTCCTACCTCGAGCATTTCCACTAGTGCTCTTTATACCTATGTGGCATCTAATCTTATATCTCCTCCCAAAATTAATCCATTCACTTGTCCTTCCAACACATACACACCACCACCATATTCAACTCCATGTCAAAACACACACAATGACCCTATCATTAACCACCTTTTACAGATCTGTTCATCCCTTCAACTTCAAGTCCACCATTAATCAAAATCAAAATGGTCCACCTTCATACAATGTCAAAAGTAGCCCACTATCTTTGGAGATATTAAGAAATAAGTGCCACAAGGTATAGAGATCCCTAGATTTGAGAAATATGGAGCAAAGGGAGATCTCGCTAACTGTGTTAATGGCTTTACTGCTTTGTGTAGTGACTTTATCCTCAAGGATAAAATTTTAGCTAATATTTCTCCCCGATCCTTGAAAGATACTACTTTTGATTGGTTTTCGGTATTACTGAATAACTCAATTCATTCATTTAATGAACTTTTTGAAGCCTTTATCAACCATTTCCAAGTGCATATGGTTCATAAAATGACATTGGCCAATTTGATGATATGTAAGCCAAATGAGGGTGAAAATGTCACTAAATGTATTTCCCATTATCAATCACTTTATTCCCAAATCAGTGTGAAGATTCCTAATTCTCACCTTCAAAAGATGTTCATAGAGAAATTACAAAGATATGAGACAAGCTTACCATGATGAATTTATCTTTCTCCATGCACTTGTGCACTTCCCTTCAAGATTGTGTCACAAAAAAATGTGTCCTTGACATTTTTTGCTCATTTGGGCCTTTCTTGTGGTTTTTGACCTAGTTTTGTGTAGATTTAATGTTGTAATATGGCCAATATATTCACATTAGGTCTTGAACCCTTGTAAATCAATCATAATTCTATGGTGTCTTATAAAAGTGTTGTGAAGTGTTGTAATCCACTTTCACACTTTTTTAGGACCTTTTTATTATAATTCACCTAAATAACCTCTTACCAAGCCTTATTTCAAAGTGTTGTAAGGAGTTGTAACAAACTCTCACACTTTCCTAGGCTTGTCATCAATAATTTATCCCTTTATTCTATTTAAAATGACCCCTTAATGCACTTATAGGCCCTACTTAAGTGTGTTTCAGAGGAAAATCACATTAAATAACATTAAGTACATTTTAGTTTCTGCCACCCACTTAAAATTGCCTAACTCGACTAAGTTGCCACCTTGGGTGACTTAGTCCTATTAGGCTTAAAAAAATAAAAAATATTTCAAAATTCTAGGAGGATATTGTCCTCTAAACCCTAAGGTTAGTCTATGATGAGGTATTTTTGAGATATTAGGGAAAATCATGTATAAATAAAGGGTTTTCCCCTCATTTCATCTCTCCTAGTCTAGTCTTCTCTTTTCTTCTCTCCATCATTCATCATCATTCTCAAGCAAGCTAGGGTTTAATAATTCTAAGTCATCAAGAAACATTCAAGGGTAGATTCTTCAACCATTGCTGCAACAACTCAAGGTATATCATCCTGGAAAGGTACTAAATCCATTGATTCATGCTTTATTTCATAATATCTTCATTTTCATCTAATTACCTAAAAAGGAGTTTGACCAAGGCAAACCCCCATGCCCCAACACACAACATTTCTTTCTCTCTTTGTGTGATTTGCAGGTCTTGTTTATAGATTTTTCAAAGTGAAGGATTAGAAAAGTTTTCATCAAAAGTGTGAAAGCCCTTGAAGGTTGTTAAAACCCTAAAAGAGGCTTGGAGAACACCCACAGTCTGAATTCTATAGTTCTAGATCCATAAATTTACTAGAAGTAGAGGTGCAGGTAGAGGTCTATAGATTCCCCTTTTGAATTTCCAAAAAAGTCAAAGTGGACACTTCCCCTAGTTATGGTGACTTAGTCCCACTATGTAGGTTTTCCAGGGATCTTTGTAGATTCGAACACCCACTTGGCTAAAACAAGCTCTAGTGCAGTTTTCCAAAAAAAATCAGAAACTAGACTAAGTCGCCCAATTTGGCACAAGTGTCCCGTCAGGCTTAAAAATCAGATTTTCCAGAATCTCAACGGCATCCACAGTCTTCAATCTAGCCTTTTCCATTTTTCAGGTGCATACCTTCTATTTCATAGTTTTCTATCTTGTTTCATGGTCATTTTTAGGTCATTTAGTATATGTTTGCATATCATATTGCATTTGTCTTTTCCAAGTTTACACTTGGTGGTGAACCGCTTCTATCCATTTCTAGCCCCAAGAACTTCCCCCCTTGTTAGATTCCAATCTCTTTTACATTGGAATCTCTAGGGTTTGTTCTTGAATGAATTATAGATTTTTGTCCTTCTCCCTTTAGGTACAAAACCCTAGAGGTGCAAGAGGTGATAAAAATTTGTGGTTCATTTTGGTGAATCCGACTTTTGAATACCTTCTTTTTTAATTTGGAGCCCATCATTGTCCCAAAATTAGCTTGTATTGCATTTTGCATTAGTTAAGTTGCATTCTAGGGTTTCAAATTTTTGCATGCATGAAGGTGCATATACTTTGCACTCTTGCATCTCAAATCAGCCACAATCATATAAAATTTGCATTTTCCTTTCTTCTTCCGACCATCCAATATCAAAACCCTTCAACCTAGTTGATTTTTTTTGGAAAGTTTACAAAAAACCCTAACTCAATCTAATTCGCCATTTGGGGCGACTTAGTGCTAGTCCAAATTTTTCACTGTCTATTATTGTTGGAGATTTTTGGATATTTCTGATATGTGGGTGTCATTGATGTCAGCACTATTGGAATTAATGTCTTAAAGGTTGTATATGTCAAGGATATTGAGAAAATTGTAATAAAATAAGTTAGAGGTTGTTGGTGATGCAGTGAAGTTTTAGTATGATGGCTAGTTCAATATATTAATGGTGAGAAGTTGTAGATTAAAGGGTTCGTTGAAAAGTATATCTATTTTATCCACCGAAAGTTTCAAAGGTTCACATGAAGATTTGTTAAAGTTATGAATATCGGTTTTCTAATAGATGTTTTGTTGTTGTAGCTGGTGTTCTCGAAAGAAGATGATGTGATTCTAGAAATATGAGTTGTTGTGAATGCTTTTGTGGTGTTTCATGATGCATGTGGATGTCTCTAGATCATGCTCTATCTATGTCGTTGGTTCCCATCAAATGTTGTTCTCACAATTTGTGATTTTCTTCCGTGAGTTCATGTTTTTGATGTTCATGGCCGACAAGTTGATTGTAGTGTGTTGTGGATCTTCGAGGCTAATTCTTCAAGGTGTTTCGTGTTCGAGAGATAATGTTTTTGGGTCCTTGCTATGTTTTGTCCAACACTATTTGATTTTAATTAATAAATTTTTTACTAATTTGGGTTGACAATTTGTACACATTTTATATTTTGTTGGGCCGATATGTAGTTGATGTTATCCCTAATTGTAGATATATATATGATCAATTTTTTTGAGGAGAATGGTATGAAAAGTGTGAGATGTGTGAGTTCTGTGTGCGAATAATACTCTAGTATTTCGAAGGAAGAAGTAAAGTGTGAAGAAGAGTGAGCAAAAGGAATTTTTCATGTGCTTAACAAGAACTATAATTAGGCATTAGCAGATGCTATCTTCTCAGTTCAAGATCTCTCAGATGGATTTAATTTGAATGTGACTATAAGACAATGTGTCTTCCTCTGGGCAGTAAGCCTTTTTTTATTTGAGTAGTGAGCTCTAGGCAGTGTGCCTGAATGCATTTGCATTCCCATTTGTAATACTTTTAACAAAATATAATCTTATAGATTAACTTCCACCATGGTTTTTCCCCTAACAGGGTTTCCATGCAAAAATCTTGGTGTTATGTGTGTTTTTGATGTGATGATGGTTTATGCTTTCATGTTTATTTATTATATCTGATAAAAAGTTTAATAAGTAAAATTTATCTGACAACCGATTCACCCCACCTCTTATTTGTCTTCTTGTGTGTTTCAAAAAATTGGTATCAAAGTAGATTGCTCTAGAGAAGCTTGATCGCTTGAGGTGATCCGTGATGGCGACATATAAAAAGTATACTCTAATATTTGATGGAACAAATTATTCTCTATGGAAGACTTGAATGGAGTGTCATCTGAGATGCATTGGTGAACCCTACTAGGCAATTACAAAGAATAGATATATCATCCCATGGAATGGTCCTTCTATTGCAGGTGAGATTAAGGAAGCCGAGTATAATATTAGGGCTAGGGAAGCATTGTTGAGTTCTCTCACTGATTCTGAAATGACAAATGTAATGGAGTTGAAGATTGCTTATGGGATCTAGAAAAATTTGGAAACTTTGTATGAAGGTGATAACCATGTGAAGATTGCTAAGCTGCAAAGCCTAAAAGAGAAATATGAAACATTGAGAATGGGTGAAGATGAGAACATCACTTCTTTTATGCAGAGAGTGAATGAATTTGTGCAAAGCATCAAATGTGTTGGTGGAACATTGGATGAATTAGATATTGTTGCTAAAGTGCTAAGATCCTTTTGTGTTGCATACAAACAAAAAGCTACTGCTATTTAGGAGATCCAAACTATGAAAAATGTAACCAAAGGCATGTTGATTGGTAAGCTTGTTGTTTTTGAGTTAAGTGAGTTTGGTGAATATCTTCCTAAGATAGAATCTGCATTCAAAGCTACTGTATCTAGAAAAGATAAGTAGAGATATGATCCAAGAGAAATTTCTTCTAGAAAAATTTCCAACTATGAGCAAGAAATGAGAGAGATTGAAGAAGAAGAGAGAAAACTAGATGAGCTTGAAGCACTTCTTATCAAGAAGGTAGCCAAAGGCGAAGGTAAGTGTAAAGGGAAATTTCCTCTTAAATTTTTTTCTTGCAATAAGATAGGTCATTTTGCCTCAAGGTGTCCTGAAAGAGTTCCTAAGTCAAGATCCAACAAGCCTAGATTCCTAAGAAAGTGTTATTTTTTTGCTGATGAAGTTGTGATAGATGATGAATCTGATAAAGGAAATGCAAGTGAGGATGATTGGGTATTTATTGCTATAAAAAAAAAAATCCTGTACCTACTGATTCTACTATCTGCATGAATGTGGAGAAAGCTCTAGATGCCAGAGTTGAAGAAAAAAATGATTAACAATGGATGCTCTCATCACATGACAGGTGATAAAAGTAAATTTTTGAGCTTGGAAAAGTATGATGGTGGTGTTGTAATATTTGGTGATGACAAAGCTGATGTAATCCATGGAAGAGGATCTGTTTCTTTTGATGGTAAGCATAATATTGATGACGTTCTATATGTGGAAGGTTTGAAGCATAATCTCTTAAGTGTTGGACAGATGGTTGACAAGGGATATAATCTTCAATTCAAGGTTGGAAAGTGTAAAATATTGGGGAGTTTTGGAAATGTAAATGCATCTGGTACAAAAACAAAAGGTAATATCTTTCACCTAAGTACTGCTAGTAAAAGTTGTTTGATTTCTCAAGTTGATGAAATTTGGTTGTAGCATATGAGATTGTGTCATGTAAACTTTGAAAATATTATCAAGATAAGTTCTACTCAGGTAGTGAGAGATCCTCCTAAGTTGATAAAACCTACTAATACTATATGCAAGGAATGTCAATTAGGGAAGCAAACTAGAGTCTCATTCCGAAGAAAACAACATTGTTCAAATGAAGTATTGGATATTATGCATACTAACTTGTGTGGTCCTTCTAGAGTTAGAAGTCCACAAGGAGACAGGTGTTTCATGTTACTTATTGATGATTATTCTAGATTGATGTGGGTTTCTTTCTTAAGAGAAAAATATGAAGCTTTAGAGAAATTCAAGATTTTCAAGGCTATGGTTGAGATAGAGACAAGTCTAAAGATTAAATGTCTGATATCACACAGTGGTGATGAATTCACTTCTAGTGAGTTTAATTCCTTCTATGAAGAGCATGGGATAAAGAAACAATTATCTGCCCTATGGAACCTAATGGGAATTTTAAAATTTGTCAAAATTTGGCTTGGTTTGGGTATAACTGGTTACTTTTCATGGTTGGAGGTCTAATGCTTAGGGTTCAAGGTTTTGGTCACCCATGGTAAAATTAATTGGTACCTTTTAAACCCTCATGTTATATTTTAGCATTAACCTATTATTGAGGGTTACCGATCTCTTAAGTCATCCAACTGAGCCTTTCTTTCGTGCTCTTACCAACCCCTTTTCACCTGAACTATCCGTCTTCTCTTTGCCACTTTGGCCTAAATTTTTGTGCCATCGAGGGTTTTTTCGGCTGGCCCCACCGATATTTTTATTATTATGCAGTTTGGCAAACCATCTGATCACCGGTTCTGATCTAGACCGTTCCTCATGGACCTCGCAGGTTTTTCTATTGATGTCACTAAAGTGGTACAAGGTGTCACCATCTATCAAGTACGGAAGGGTGGGGCCCTATCTTGATGTGCCAATAGTGACAAGTGGATGCATTTTCATCGGTGGGTATTAAATGTGGGGATTAATGATGACCATCCCTCACTAGCCTTGCATGATCAGATTGATCTTCTCAAAGCTATCGTGAGGTTTGCGAAATAGTGACACATGGCTTGGCTCCTGGAACAAAAGGGGCTGGGTGGGGCCTGCTACTCAGTCGCGGTTTCCTATTTTTGAGGGGTGTGATTGGTTGTTATTTTTCCTATGTAGTGATGTGGATCATCAACAATCATTGAATCAATCTGAGTCGTCCAACTTGCTACGTTTCTTTCACATCAACGGTTTGAATTCAAAGGGTTACTATTCACCCGTGTGAGAAGTTTTTGCACTTTCCAAGTTATTTTCATTAATGGCGTGGGTTCTTTAGTGGATTTCCTCTTGATCTCCTTGCTTGCAAGTGGTATCCACCTGATAAATGAAATGATGGAATGCACGACATTTTCCATAAGCCTAGAATTATTTTGTGGTGGCAGCATCAGCCACTAATCGCTCGCATGCTCGTACTATAATTTGGGCAATTAATATTCCCTACACCAGTTTTCTCTATAAATGCCTGCTAAATTGCTCATCAGTATCATCACATTTTGATTTGGTCTATTTGCAGTTGATTGATTTTCCTGTTGATTGTGAGCTAGTATTTTCAAAGGATAAGTCTATGGTGCAACGAAGTGCTAGAGTGGGTGTGGAGAGTTCATGACTCAAAGACGAATAACCTATTCCTGCTGCTCCTAAAGCGGTTGCTTGAGGTGTGAGCAGGTAGTCTGGACGATGCAGTTCCCTTGTTGAGCTCTCTGCGGGCTCTGGTGACGATGGGTTTGAGACTGACTCAGACTATCATTCATTTCTCATGGCCATGACTGAGCTCGTGTGGGTGGACGAGGACGTCCTTGCGGTTTCCCCAATTGCTACAATGGCACCATGTTGTGTTGTTGGATCTGGTGCTGGTATTGGCAAGAAAAAGGGAGTGGTTTTACTTCACACTGAAGAGAGAACTAGGAGCGATTGCCTCTATTGGGGCCATGTGTTTTCTAAGTGATGTTGGAGTGTGATGTAGGTTGTTGGGGTGGTTATTTTTCTATCTGATGTTGTTTCAGTGGTTTGGTTTTGATGTGGACATGCGTGTGCACGTTCGTGGCATGATGTTTTATGTTTTTTCTCTGATTGGTTATTGGGGTGTAACCATTTTGATTCTTCGATTTGCTTATTTTTATTTCTAATGATGAGGAATTTTTGGAATATGAATTCAAATTTCATTTCATTAGGATGAAATTCAACATGAAATGAACAATGGAGCCCATTGTTTGTTTCTCTCCTATTCTATAGAGGAGATTTCATGGCTCATTGTTGTGGTCATATTTTTGTGTCGTGAAGCTTAGATTATGTACAGTTAGTTTTTACTATGGGTTTTTTGAAGGTATTAACTAGGAAATATTTCTAGGTCGGGAATAGTATTAAACAAGCATCTTTTTCTTATGTAATGACAGATATTGAAGCAAAATAATAAATATATTAAAACAATTGCTCTCATGGTTATATGTCATGGATTATGAATGAGTTCATCAATGGTTTATTCATTCAGCTTCAATGGTATATTTGAATGTGTATTTCATTTTCCTGCTTTAACTTAATGAGTTAATCAATTGCTTGAAAATGAGTTACAAGTTTGTGATAATATACTCAAGATTCATTAAGGAGTATTATTTTAAGAAACTTGAAGATCTCATAATGTAAAGCATTATGGTGATAAGTTCATAATATATGGGTTATGTTTTATATGACTCTCGCTCGATGGATGAGGCACTAGCTAGTGTTTTCAAGATTCTTTTAGAAGTGCAAGACTATGGCTCTAAGTGTGGTGATTCAAGATCTGAAAATTTTAAAAAATCAAATCCTATCTCTTTCGAGATACAAATCTTACATTAATTTTATTCTCCTTTCTCTAGATAGTTGTTATTGTTCTTTGGTTTTCTGCCATCATGATAATTTCTATCTAATTACGTGGGTGGGGAATGTATTTGTATGAAGAAGTTTTCTTACAACAATAAACTATTTTTATGAACACACTTAGGAAAAACCTCCTTGGTTTCACAGAGCCAAAAGTTTAGGAGATCTTAGTGTTTGACTGAATCTCATTAGTTGGCCATTAGCTTCGTACTTTCTTGAATATAGAGTTTGGAAACCTCTTAGAGCATTATGAATCCTTAATGGGTAGATTAAAACACCGATAGAATGGCAAATCTACTGGGGAGAATTTGTGAAAAATCTAATTGCATAATCTAGCCTTAAGAGTCCTTACATAGAGTCAAATGATTAGCCATTCTCCATTGAGTTCAATTAGTGAAAATTGTCAACCCCCGGAGGAAGAAGTTGTTGAAGTGAACCTGAAAATCCTATGCTCTGTGGTGTTCCGCTGGGGAAAGACTCAAAAGTTTGGTTGCAAGCAATACTGTTATAGATTCATTATATTAATTGACATATTAATTCTAACCATAAAGGTTAAACGTGATGGAATAGGCTCTCTGCCTGAGTCATTAACTGAATGGTGATTTTATTGGGGAGAACTTCTAAGAAATTTAAAGAAAAAAGAGAAAAAAAAAACCACAACAGTTGGAGGTGGCTGTCTAGAATCATTTGTTTAGTGGATTTGAATTTTAAGTTTGGATGGTGATAGGTTATGGATTTGGAAATGATTGGTAGCAACATGATTTGAGAATATTTGAGGTGTGACTCTGTTGTGGACAAAGACCTAGGATGTGACAAGCTTTGAAAAGGAATTTTATATTCTTTTGAATTTTAGTCCTCTATTGAAGAGGTGGCGACTCTGTCTAAAGAACCAGTTGATATATAAAGGAAAAGTCCCAGATCTATGATATCTATAGTCAGGGAGAGAAGATTGATAACTTCTACCAAATTTCCAGGTATTCTCATTAAATCTAAATAGATCACTATTCTGATTGTGAGAGATGTTCATAACTAGGGATGATAAATGGCTCCAAATTAGATGTTCTAGCATCAAGAAAGGAATAGTGAGTATTCTTTCCATACTTTTAATAATACAATAAGTAAAATGATTTGAGAAGTATGTTTATGTTGTATTATACCTCTAAAAGGCTTGAGGTATAATTATTTTAGTCACTATTAGACTTATGGTTGAAATAGTAAATTATATGTTTGATAAACATGTATTGCTTTGACAATGATTGAATGGGTATAAGAGAGTTTCCGTATGAGATGTCAGAAAAAAATATGCAAAGGGAACAAGTTTCATTAAGCCCTTCAGGGGATTTTGTAACTCAAAGGTATATGCCTTTTATTTGCAGTAATATCAAAGGTTTCCCTAATCTGATTCCTAAGAAGATTAGGAAATATTTGCCTAAATACATAGGGAAAAGTGCAGAATCCTCCTCTAAGCATCTATAGGATTTTATAGATGTAATGGGGGATTATGAAGTCATACATGAGGATGTTGTTATGAAGTTGTTTGTGAAATCCTTAAGGGGTGATGCCAGGGATTGGTTTTCATATTTACATGCTCATTCTGTTAACTCATGGAATTAGTTGGTGATAGTTTTTATTGAACAATTTGGTGAAAGAGTCAATCCCAACATAGTAAGAAAAGGTTTTATGGGAATCCACATACAAAAAGATGAGCTAGTCCTGCATTTTAATCTCAAATATTCAAAATATTTAAGAGAAATTCCTAGAGAAATAAGACCAAGTCAGGCTGAATGCCTGATTGTATATCTTGGTGCTTTTGACAAAAGAATGGGTTACTTATTAAGCGATAAAGAACTTACAGCCTTACACCAAGCATATCAAATGGCTATGGAGATTGAGAACAACATGAAGTAAATGATGAAAGGGTATTTGGCTACAAGTGTTTATTACCTTGGCATAACTCATACTTGTAAAATTTCAGAGTTGGCTGCACAGAACACTCATTATGGTAAGAGTGGTTTGAAAACTATAATATATCCACCATTACAGTGTGAAGATGATGATGAGGTCCAAGTTGAAAGATAGTTCAACTTGAGTGGTGATGATCAAATCTCTTTTGTGACATAATTGTATGAGATGAAGAGACAAGAGGAAGAATCACCATATGAGTTTTTCTTGAGATTTTTGGATGCTTTATTAAAAATTCCTAAAGGTCTCAGACCTGATTATTTTGAATGCATTGACTTGTTTTGTGAAATATATGAACCGGGGTTGAGTGCTTTGATAGAAGATTTGAAACTTGCTAACTTAACCCAAGTCCTTAAATGGATAGAGATTGTAGAATCAACCAAGAGTATATCTACACAAAATGAAGATGACGCTTGCCATTTTGAAGAATTTTGGACAACTACGCAAGAGCTTGATGGGAAAAGTGATGAAGGATTAAGTGAGACACCCATTTTTTTTCCCTGTCATGATGGTAATTCACATGTCACTGAGATTTTGTTACAGGCTATTGATTCTGATTTTAGAAGTGATGATTGCATTACCAATGATGAAATGGAGCTTCTCCCTTTACCAAAATTTTATGGTAGTACAAAGCCTCATGATCTTATTTGCTTCCAAATGAGGGGAAAATCTTCAAATGATGAATGTTTAGAGTAAAATCCAAATGTGCTAGCAATGGAGCATTTTGTTGTGTAAATGTTGAAGAATTTGAAGACAATGGGGTGTGTGTTCAATACAGTGATCTAAAGAATAATACTGGAGATAACCAACATATTGATGAATATATTGGTACTATTGATTTTTCTAACTGTTTCTATGAAGCTGAGAGTGATATGTTGTCACCTTTTGTCATTGATATTTTCAGTAAATTTTTTTAGCTTATAATGAAGGTGTCATTGATATTGTTGGTGAAAAGTTTTCAACTTATAATGAAGGTATCATTGATATTGCTGATGAAATTTTTTCAGCTTGTGCTGAAATTTTCACTTATAAATTAACACATATAGTAGGTGGTGTTGAACAAAAGGAGGCCAATACATACTATTGTTTCTCTATTGCCCATGTTGAGGTTGATTTGTTTGAGTCATATTTTGAGGTTTTTTATTTAGGAATGGATGATGGAATGTAGGAAGAGATATATAATGAAGGGCCTAAGATGAATGTGTTCACACATTTCTTGGAGAAAGATATAACTCATATCGCCCACCTCTGTGGTCTTAGGATGTGTTCCAGGATGTCCGAATGTAGGTGCTGGAAACCAAGCTTATGTGGAAAGCACCAAGGTGACGATTCCTCGAGTCATGTATCTTCCTTTTTGTGCAATAAGGGTTTGTGTAACATGCACACAGTTTTTTATGTCAGTTTTCAGTTCGATGTGTGAGCTGATGTTGATGCCAAGATGTGTAATGTCAAAGACCTGATAAATTATGAATGTTTTAGTTTCTCAGCTCAATTGAATAAGCATTCAATGAAGCATGACCAGGTCCCAGGCAAGGTAAAATGTCATTATGGTCATATGTTATGGTTAATGTTTGGATACAGTGTGCTGACTAATCAAATGCACAAGAGTATTAGAAAAAATTATGATACTTCAAGGCATGCTGACTACTCAAGTAGTGTAAAGACATCAAGAGATAAAATTTATAGACTTAGTTTACTCCAGATAGTAGAGAATTTTGTTTTTGACAAGGGTAAAATCTGATTTCTCTTATTTGGGGGCCTGGGGCCACCAAGTTGGATGTAAAAAAGTTCCAATTGACAAACATGGTAAAGCATTCATCAAGGTACTTGTGTGATTCAATGATCTGGTCTCCGAAACTAGAGATTCTGGAATCTTTCTATGCCCGTAGGAGGCATACATCCCTAGTTGGAGCCACTGATGGGACTTTAAAAATTTGTCAAAATTTTCCCTAGTTTGGGCATAACTGGTTACTTTTCATGGCTGGAGTTCTAATGCTTAGCGTTTAGGGTTTTGGTCATCCATGGTAAAATTAATTGGTACCTTTTAAACCCTCACATTATATTTTAGCATTGACCTATAATTGAGGGTTACTGATCTCTTAAGTCATCTGACTGAGCCTTTCTTTCGTGCTCTTACCGGCCCCTTTTCACTTGACCTATCGGTCTTCCCTTTACCACTTTGGCCTGAATTTTTGTGCCACTGAGGGTTTTTTTGGCCAGCCCCACCGATATTTTTATTATTATGCAGTTTGGCAGACCGTCTGATCACGGGTTTTGATCTGGACCATTCCTCGTGGACCTCGTAGGTTTTGCTACTGATGTCGCTAAAATGGTGTGAGCTGTGTGAGGTGCCACCATCTATCAAGTACAGAAGGGTGGGGCCCTGTCCTGATGTGCCAGTAGTCACAAGTGGATGTATTTTCACCTATGGGTATTAAATGTGGGGATTAACAATGATGATCCCTCGCTGGCCTCACACGATCAGATTGATGTTCTCAGAGCTACCATGAGGTTTGTGAAATGGTGACACCTGGCTTGTTTCCTAGAATAAAAGGGGCTAGGTGGGGCCTGTTGCTCAGTCGTGGTTTCCTATTTTCGAGGTGTGTGATTGGTTATTGTTTTTCCTAGGTAGTGATGTGGATTATCAATGATCATTGACTCAATCTGATTCATTTGAGTTGCTAGGTCTCTTTCACATCAATGGTTTGAATTCAAAGGGTTGTTGTTCACCCATGTGAGAAGTTTTTGTGCTTTGCAAGTTATTTTCATTAATGGCATGGGTTGTTTAGTGGATTTCCTCCTAATCTCCTTATGTGCGAGAGATATCTACCTGATAAATGCAATGATGGGTTGTATGTTGTTTTCCATAAGCCTAGAATTATTTTGTGGTGGAAACATCAACCATTAATCACTTACATGCTCGTACTACAATTTGGGCAATTAATATTCCTTGCACCGGTTTTCTCTATAAATGCCTGCTAAATTTCTCATCAGTATCATCACATTTTGATTTGGTTTATTTGCAGGTGATTGATTTGCTTGTTGATTGTGAGCTAGTATTTCTCAATGGATAAGTCTATGGTGCGACGAAGTGCCAGAGTGGGAGCGGGGAATTCATGACGGAAAGAGGAAAAACCTATTCTTGATGCTCCTGAAGCAGTTGCTCGAGGTGTGGGTAGGCGGTCTGGATGATGCAGTTCCCCTATTGTTCTCTCTTCCAGCTCTGGTGACGATGGGTCTGAGACTGACTCAAACTATCATTGCTTTCTCGCGGCCATGACTGAGCTCATGGGGGTGGACGAGGAGGTCCTTTTGGTTTCCCTTATTTCTGTAATGGCACCGTGTTGTGTTAATGGATCTGGTGTTGGTATTGGCAAGAAAAAGGGATTGGTTTCACTTCACACTAAGGTGAGAACTAGGAGCAGTCACCTCTATCGGGGCCATGTGTTTGCTAAGTGATGCTAGAGGGTGATGTGGGTTGATAGGGTGGTACTTTTGTTGTCTGATGTTGTTCCAGTGGTTCGGTTTTGATATGGACTTGTGTGTGCATGGCACAGTGTTTTTTGTTTTTTCTCTGACTGGTTACTGGGGTGTAACCGTTTTGATTCCTCGGTTCGCTTATTATTATTTCTAATGATGAGGAATTTTTTGAATGTGAATTCGAATTTCATTTTGTTAGGGACAAAATTCAGTTTGAAATGAACAATGGAGCTCGTTGCTTGTTGCTCTCTTGTTCTATAAAGGAGATTTCATAGCTCATTGTTGTGGTCAAATTTTTGTGTCCTGAAGCTTAGAGTATGTACAGTTAGTTTTTACTATGGGTTTTTTGAAGGTATTAACTAGGAAATATTTCTAGGTCGGGTATTGTATGAAACAAGCATGCTTTGCTTATGTAATGATGGATATTGAAGAAAAATAAAAAATCTATTAAAACAATTGCTCTCCTAGTTATATGTCATGGATTATGAATGAGTTCATCAATGGTTTATTCATTTAGCTTCAATGGTATATTTGAATGTGTATTTCGTTTTCCTGCTTTAATTAATGAGTTAATCAAATTCTTGAAAATGAGTTACAAGTTTGTGATAATATGCTTAGGATTCATTAAGGAGTATTGTTTTAATAAACTGAAAGATCTCATAATGTAAAGCATTATGGTGATAAGTTCATAATATCTGGGTTATTTTTAATATGACTCTCGCCCGATGGATGAGGCACTAGCTAGTGTTTTCAAGATTCTTTTAGAAGTGCAGGATTGTGGCTCTAAGTGTGGTGACTCAAGATCTAAACATTTAAAAAAATCAAATCCTATCTCTTTCGAGATACAAATCTTACATTAATTTTATTCTCCTTGCTTTAGATAGTTGTTATTGTTGTTTGGTTTGCTGCCATCAGGATAATTTCTATCTAATTACGTGGGTGGGGAATGAATCTGTGTGAAGAAGTGTTCTTATAAGCATAAACTATTTTTATGAACACACTTAGGAAAATCCTCCTTGGTTTCACAGAGCCAAAAGTGTGGGAGATCTCAGTCTTTGATTGAATCTCGTTAGTTGGCCATTAGCTTTGTAGTTTCTTGAATATAGAATTTGGGAACCTCTTAGAGCATTTTGAAGCCTTAATGGGTAAATTAAAACACCAACAGACCCCTCAACAAAATGGACTTGTGGAAAGGAAGAACAGGACAATTCAACAAGCTGCTAGGACTATGATGCTAGAAGGAAATGTTCCTCATATCTCTTGGAGAGAAGTGAGTACTACCATTTATACTCTCAACTGGGTACATGTCAAAGGTGATACTGGTAAGACTCCCTATGAGCTATGGTTTGGTCACAAGCCTACTATCAGATACTTCAATTTTTTTGGGATTAAATGCTATATCAAAAGAGATGAATATATAGGAAAGTTTGATTCTAGAAGTGACGAAGGAATCTTTCTTGGTTATTCTACTAAAAGTAAATCCTACCGGTGCTATAATAAGAGATTAAGGATATTAATTGAAAGCGCTAATGTAATGGTTGATGAAGAAAAATTTAGACCATCTAGAACCTATGGATATGATTTAGATGATCAGAATAATAGTATAGATAAAGGAAAGAAAGATTGGACTCTAAATAAATAAAATCAAGAGGAAGAAACTAGTGAAAGTGAAAAAGTAAGATCACAAGAGCCTAAAGTTCAAGAACAACCTAAGACTCCAAGGTATGTAAGACTAAATAATTTAGTAGATTAGATTATAGGTGAGAAGAGTAAAGGTGTTCAAACTAGGAGAAGAATTGTAGAAGAATACTGTTTGATTTCACAAAGACTAAGCCTAATAGTGTTGATAAAGCATGTCAAAATGAACATTGGGTGGAAGTAATAAAAGAAGAACTACTGAAACTTGAGAAGAATGATACATGGATTCTTGTTCCTAGACCTAAGGACAAAAATGTAATTGGAAATAAATGGTTCTTTCGAAATAAACTGAATGAGCAAGGTGAAGTTGTTAGAAACAAGGAAAACCTGGTGTGTAAAGGATACTCTTAGATGGAAGGAATTGAATTTGACAAAAAACTTCTCTTGTTGCTAGGATTGAAGCTGCAAGACTATTTCTTGCTTATGTTGCTTAAAAAAACTTCAAGGTTTATTAAAGATGGATGTCAAGTCAGCATTTCTAAATGGAAAACTAGATGAAGAAGTGTATATTGAGCAACCTAATGGATTTCAATTGACTGATTAGGGAGATATGGTTTTTCGGTTGAAGAAAACACTGTATGGAGTTAAGCAAGCCCAGAGAGCTTGGTATGCCAGATTGGACAAGTATTTGTTGAAGCTTGGATTTAATAAAGGTACTGCTAATAGTAATTTGTATTTCAAGATTGATCATGATAAAGATTTGATTGTTAAAGTCTTTGTTGATGATATCATTTTTGGAGGAGATGATAGTTTGTGCATGAAGTCTACTGATGAGATGCAAAGTGAGTTTGATATGTTTATAATTGAAGAAATGAAATTATTTTTGGGATTTCAAATCGCTCAACTAGATAAAGGGATCTTTATATCTCATTGCAAGTATGTGAAAGAACTTCTAAAGAAGTTTTTTATGGAAGATTCAAAGCTAGTTGGTACACCTATTGTGATCGGATGTAAGTTGACACAAGATGATGATTCTCCTAAAACAAATCAGAATAGATACAGATCAATGATTGGTGGATTGCTCTATTTGACTCAAACTATACCTAATATCATGAATTTCATATGCATTTTTGCAAGATTTCAAGTTGATCCTAAGGAATCTCATGTGACATATGTGAAGAGGATTTTTAGGTATTTGAAGGGGAAAATTGATTTTGGCCTATGGTATCCTAAAGAAGATGACCTTACTTTGAGTTATTTTACTAATGCTGATTGGGTAAGAGATGTGAATGACAAAAAGAGTACTAGTGGTGGTGCATTTTTCTTGGGAAAGAAGTTGATTTCATGGTTAAGTAAGAAGCAAAATGAAATTTCTATATCTACTATAGAGGCATAATACATTGAAGTTCCTAACAATTATACTCAAGTATTATGGATGAAGAAGATGTTAAAAGATAACAGAGTTGTGTATGATGAACCTATTGCTATATTTTGTGATAATTCAAGTGCAATTAACATTTCTAAGAATCCAGTGCTGCATTCAAAAACCAAGCATATATCTATCAAGTTTCACTTTTTGAGAGAGAAGGCGAGTGAAAAGGAAGTCAGATTGGAGTATGTGCCTAATAAGGAACAAATTGAGATATCTTTACCAAGAAATTTCCTAAGGATAATTTTGAGTATCTCAGAGGGAAGCTAGGGGTCATTACCCCTCCTAATTAGAATTAAGATGCAATGAATTGCATCAGTCTATATGTTTCATAGTCATATCCTATGATCTAGATTGATGTTGTGGTGGTTGCTACTCATGGGGAGTAGTCAGATGTTCAAATATGTGGTTCAGATCTTTTGCAGAGAAAGATAATGTCTACCTTTGTCATTGATGTCAAAGGGGGAGAAGATTCATGTGAAAATTTGCAAAAGAGTTAAGGAGAAAAGAGTCAAAACCTAAGGGGGAGAAAATGTTAAGAGAATGTATCATTGATGGTTTTTTTCACATCATGTGTTGCCATCAATGCCAAAGGGGGAGATTGCTGGATATTTCTGATATGTGGTTGTCATTGATGTCAACACTATTGGAATTAATGTCTTTAAGGCTATATATGTTGAGGATATTGAGAAAATTGTAATAAACTAAGTTACAGGTTGTTGGTGATGCAGTGAAGTTTCAGTAGGATGGCTAGTTCAGTATATTGATGGTGAGAAGTTCACATGAAGATTTGATCAAGTTATGAGTATTGGTGTTCCGACAATTGTTTTGTTGTTGTAGTTGGTGTTCCTAAAAGAAGATGATGTGATTCTAGTAATCTGATTTGTTGCAAATGCTTCTATGGTGTTTCATGATGCCTTTGGATGTCTCTAGATCATGCTCTATCTGTGTCATTGGTTTGCATCGATTGTTGTGCTCATGATTGGTGATTTTATTCTATGAGTTCATGTTTTCCATGTTCATGGCCGACATGGTGATTGTAGCGTGTTGTGGATCTTTGAGGATAATTTTTTAAGGTGTTTCATGTTCGAGACATAATGTTTTGGGTCCTTGCTATGTTTTTGGAAATGCTATTTGATTCACATTAATAAATTGTTTATTAATTTGGGCCAACAGTTTGTACACATTTTATATTTTTTTGGGCCAACATGTACTTGTTGTTATCCCTAATTGCAGATATATATGATTGATTGTTTTGAGGAGAATGGTATGAAAAGTGCGAGATGTGTGATTTTTGTGTGTGAATAATGCTCTGATATTTCGAAGGTAGAAGTAAAGTGTGAAGAAGAGTGAGTAGAAGGAAGTGTTCATGTGCTTAACTTAAACTATAATCAGGCATTAGCAGATTCTATCTTCTCAGTTCAAGATCTCTCATATGGATTTAATCTGAATGTGACTATAAGGTAGCATGTCTTCCTTTGGGCAGTAAGCCTTTTTTTATTTGAGTAGTGAGTTCTAGGTAGTGTGCCTGAATGCATGTGTATTCCCCATTTGTAATACTTTTAATAGAATATAATCCTGTGGATTAACCTCCATCATGGTTTTTCCCCTAATAGGGTTTCCATCCAAAAATCTTGGTGTTATGTGTGTTTCTAATGTTATGATGGTTTATGATTTCATGTTTATTTATTAGATGTAAGAATAATTTTAATAAGTATAATTTTTGTGACAACTGATTCACCCCCATCTCAATTGTCTACCCTTGTGTTGCCAACTGTTACAACATCAAAAACCTCACTTTTGTGCTTTTTTAGCCTCCTAGTACCATATACTATAAGTCTAGAAAGTTTTGGGAACATTGGTTTTATGCATCTAGCTCAAAAACATCAATTTAGGGTAGTCATTCTTGAAATTATTTCATCATTAGATCTCAAAATGCTCACCCTTCTGAAATTGTGCATAACATTGATAAAAGTACTTTTCACTCTTGTATATTCCAGTTTTTTATTCATAAAACTTTGCATAAGTTTGATAAAACTACTTTTCATTCTTGCATATACATTGTTTACATTCTTAAGGCTTTGAATTTATTGGATATAAATGTTTTGTATCTTTGGATATACATTGTTTATATTGCTAAAACATTGCATGAATTGGTTACAAGTACTTTTCATTTTTGTTCAAACAATGTTAATAGCTTACATAAGTAGAAAAACTAAGCATAATTTTCTATTCTCTCCCTATGAGAATGTTTTGGTGAAATAAAATATAAACTTGGACATTCCTAATGATCATATTTTTTATTCTCCTAATATCTCTCCTATTAGTGACAAATATATTTTGGTAGAAGAACAAATCAATGAGTTTTGAGAATCCTAATTGTTTATCTCCTCTTACATCTCTTAGTGGACAAGACATTCCTAAACAAGACAACATAAACATCTAGTTAATCATGAAAATAACATTTGTTCTTTTCCTTGTATTTTTCCTAATTTTAATGAAGATACTTTGTTGTTAGAAACCATAATCAATGAAGGTCATGAGAATCTTGGTTCTCCCCCTTCACTTAGAGAAACCCTTATTGAGTAAAATAATTCAAGCATTGATCATTCCCCTACTTGTGATGAAATAATTTTAGAAGAAAAAACCTTTGATTTTCAAGATAAGTTGGTTTGTAGTTCTCCTAAAACCCTTCCTCCTAGGGATGACATCATGATACAAAATAAGGATAATAATGAAAATAATAATATTATGTCTCTAGATGAAGCTGCAGAGACAACCTTAGCCTCTCCCTTGCTTAAGGATGTTAATATTATTCAACCTCAACTCATCAAAGCTACCCCCTTGAAACAAAAAAAAAACTCCAAACCAATCCAAAATCATCCTTTACCCACCTAAGAATAATGTGTCACAACAACTGAGTTATAATACCATTCCGCATACACATTACATAAGAAACAATCCACACCTACCTCAACCAGCCCCAATACCTTTACCTTTACCTAATCCCATCTTGCCTCGTGATCCTTGATTAAATTCATATATTGGGGAGTATGATCTTGTTGAAAAACTAAGAAATACTCCTGCTAAGATATCATTATGGGATCTTATTCAAGCCTCCGCTCACTATCACAACATGATGCAAAATTCCTTATAACAGGTTCCTATCCCACCTAATGTGCAACCAAACGACATAGAAGATATAATTCAAGGAATAAATGTTGATATTGTTTTTCACCAAAGTGAGCTCCCTCCTTTGGAAGTGCAAAAACAAAATGAAGCTTTCATAAACATATCTCAATACAAAAGAAAAGGGATCAAGAGAACTCTTGTAGATACTAGATCTTCCCTTAATTTGTATAATGTGAGCCTTTTGGATAGGCTTGGAATTGATAGATCAACCATTCAACTTGATTCTCTATCTATTAAGGGATTTGACAATGCCACAAAGCAACCACTTGGTGTGGTTACTTTACCTCTTACAGTTGGAATGGCCACATTTGAAACACTGATCCATGTTATGCCTCATGAAATTTCATATAATCTTCTAGATAGGTGGTGATCCCATAATGTTGGTTTACAATTTTTGGGAGATTCGTTTTTTTGTTGAAATCACATAATTTTAGAAAACATAATGATTTAAGCATTAAAAAGTTACATTTTAAGGATTCCAATTGAGGAGGGTTTGATCAAACCACCATAGATCAAACCCCCTTGGATAGAACCCCGCTAGTTTTAAATGAAACCTATAACGTAGTCTCCTTTACACCTATCAAAATGCTAATAAAAAACCACTTGATTTACCTTTTGGGGGATCAAATGAATTCATTTAAAATTTATCTTTTGTAAGTATGTAGTCCTTATTATGAGCTTCCAAAAAAGTATAATTTTAAATAAATTTAATTTTATTCTTATACTTATTTTTTATTTCTTGTGAATGTAGGTTTTTTACCAAAAATCAAGCTCTATGTTCTTCACATGTGGAAAAATAGAATATTATGATTTTTTTTTTGAAAAATATGAGTTCACTAGATATTTAATTCCTTGATCCAACAAAATAAAATAAATTTAATTTCGATACATACAAAAAAAATTATGTGTTATACGGTCTGCCTATGTCTGAGTTGTAATTGATTTGACTTTGAAACTTAATTAATGAAAAGATATTCAATAAAACACTATGAAAGCAATTGGAAGCACTCGATATCATAGTTACAAATCTAAATTCTAAAAAAATAGAAATTTATCTTTCATGGAAAAAAAGTTGTGTTATACGTTGAGCGTCACTCCTTAAAAAATGTGTTTATTGAAAAAAACTAGTTTTCGAAGGAGATGGAGAAAGAAGTGCAATATGATTCTAAAAAATTTGAAAAAAATATATTTAGAATATATAGACAAAATTTCACAAATCACTAGTTTGCATGATCTTCAAATTCCTCACGGTTTAACCATTATAGGTGTCTGAAAGTGAAGATTTAGTAAGAAAAAATCAGTTCAGTGTCCAGTTTGGCCAAAAAAATTTTAACTAGTATTGTGGGATCACCCTAGGCCATGGACTCATGCAATGAATGGAGTGACTTCCACTCTTCATCGTAAAATGAAGTACATATACAACAAAAATGTGCACACACTTGAAGTTGACCCTAATCCTAACAATTGCTTAAACATTGAGAAAAACAAAGAGAATCATTTCAACACATTAACACCAACCACACAAGTGGAACCCTGACAACAAACAAACAAAGAAAAACATATTGAGCACATCACAAATCTCTTAGACGATGATTGGGGCTCCTTATATTTCACACCTACATTAATGGGAGAATACAAGATCATACACAAAGACTTTGAAAAGGGAACCACAATTTTGTCAATGAAAAACTTTGCAGATCCTTTACAAGCATGCACCTAACCTACTTTAGACAAAGAAGCAAAAAAATAAAAATCACTTGATCCATAAGCAATGAAAAATATTTACAGAAAAGGTTATGATCTTATGAAACAACTTGGTTACAGTGGAAAAGGATTTGGTGCTAATGAACAAGGTATCTGTAACCCTATCGAGCCTCATATGCAAACCACAACTTATGGTCTTGGTTATTGTACTTTGATTGAAATCACCAAGCCTTCACCTCACATCAATACCATCACAAACCATCCTTCTAAACCAACCTTAACACTAGTGCATCCTACAGTGCTAGACACTAATGGTCTTAAAAGTGATCCTTTGTAACACTTGAAAAACCCAAAGAAATCTTCACCTAATGTCAATGTCATCTCGCCACACACTATTTATTCAGATTTTACTCACTCCTAGAAAGAAGCATACAAAATCTCACATCTATATAGCCTTGTATAAGTATGACATCTTGTACTAAGAAAGACACATATTTTTCACAAGCTAAAGGAACACTTTCTACCATTGATCAAGAGGGTATCTTGTTGAGACTCCTCCAAGATTGCTTGATATCCATTCCTCCCCGAACTTGTAAGAAATTCTATTACAAGAATTCATTTTGTGCCTATCACAGAGTTCATGGTCATTATACTAATGAATATAAGGCCTTGAGTATTAAAATCCAACATATTAATGAGCTTCATGCTCTTCATTACGTGGGGGAACCTACTTCCTCTAATTGATACTAATTTTAACTCTACCATGCATTCCATTAATCCTTTTGGCTCATCCTTGTCCTGCACTAAGTGAGGGAAAGGGGTTAGGTAGCCATGTCCTCATATGTCACTTGTCATTGTCTCTTTTGACTATTTTTTAACCTTTCATGAACATATATGATCAATATTGGGATGTGGACGACATGTCTTAAGTTGACTTGCATGTGACATACTACCCTTTCATGACAAAGCTTATTGGAAAACTTTGAACATTCCTTACACCATTTTTAAATTTCAAAAATCATTTACAAAAATCATTTTCTTTTGTGGCACCTTATTAAAGTTATCGGGAGGTATAAATTTGGTATGGTTTGAGCGGGAAGCCCGACCAGTGGCATGAATTTCCTCATAGCTACCTGTGTATTTGCGAGTGGATACCAACCATGAGTTTATGTTTCTCACCTTCTTGGATTTCTCACCCAACGGACAAGCAAGAGTTTCATCACCTCAAAGTGAGTATACATTTTTGGACAAACAACCTATATTTGATCCACAACTAGTTGGACAAACGGTCAAAGCTTGATCCACATTTTTTACTTTTTTTCTTCTCTTCCCTCTAGTTCCTGTGATTGCATGATTGTGTATCTTGTTTTTCTGCAAATCATTCACCTTGTGTGTGTCCTTTTGCACTTATATTGGTTTGACATAGGATCTATGATCTTGGGGACTTGCACTACCTCCTTTGATCTTTGTCATCCCTTTCCATACACATTGGTACAATTGGACCCCTCTTGAATGGATAATTTAGTGTGAGTTTGAAGCAAGTTCATCCTCTCACTAAAGTGGAGGCTAAATTTATCGCAAAAAAATGTATCCTTGACATTATTTGCTCATTCGGGCCTTTGTTGTGGTTTTTGACCTAGTTTTGCCTAGATTTAATGTTGTAATATGGCCAACATATTCACATTAGGTCTTGAACCATCATGAATCAATAAGAATTCTATGGTGCCTTGTAAAAGTGTTGTGAAGTGTTGTAATCCAGTTTCACACTTTTCTAGGACCTTTCTATTATAATTCACCTAAATAACCTCTTACCAAGCCTTATTTCAAAGTGTTGTAAGGAGTTGTCAAAAACTCTCACACTTTCCTAGGCTTGTCATCAATAATTTAACCCTTTCTTCTGTTTAAAATGACCGCTTAATGCACTTATAGGCCCTACTTAAGTGTGTTTTGAAGGAAAATCCTGTTAAACAACATTAATTACATTTTCATTCCTAACACCCACTTAAAATTGCCTAAGTGGACTAAGTCACCACCTTAGGCGACTTAGTCCCATTAGGCTTAAAAATAAAAAATATTTCAAAATTCTAGCAAGATATTTTCCTCTAAACCCTAAGGTCCACCTATGATGAGGTATTTTCTATAAATTTGGGAAAATCATGTATAAATAAAGGGTTTTCCCCCCATTTTCATCTCTCCTAGTCTAGTCTTCTATTTTCTTCTCTTCATCATTCATCATCATTCTCAAGCATGCTAGGGTTTAAGCATTCTAAGTTATCAAGAAGCATTCAAGGGAAAATTATTCAACCATTACTGCAACAACTCAAGATCTATCATCATGGCAAGGTACTAACTCTATTGCTTCATGCTTTATTTCATTATCTCTTCATTTTGGTTTAATTACTAAAATAGGGGTTTGACCAAGGCAAACCCCCACACCCTAACATCCAACATTTCTTTCTCTCTTTATGTGATTTGCAAGTCTTGTTTGCAGATTTGTCAAAGTGAAGGATTATAAAAGTTGTCATGAAAACTGTCAAAGCCTTTCAAGGTTGTTAAAGAGGCTTGGAGAACACCCATAGGCTGAATTGTGTAGTTCCAGATCAAGAAATTTACTAGGAGCATAAGTGTGCGTCAAGGTCTATAGATTCCCCTTTCAAATTTCTAGAAAATTCAAAGTGGACACTTCCCCCAATTGTGTTGACTTAGTCCCACTGTGCAGGTTTTTTAGGGATCTTTGTAGATTCAGACACCCATTTGGCTGAAACAAGCTCTGGTGTAGTTTTCCAGAATTTTCCTGAAACTGGACTAAGTCGCTCAGTTTGGCACAAGTGTCTTGTCAGGCTTAAAAATCAGATTTTGTAGAATCTCCATGACATCCACAGTCTTCACTCTAGCCTCCCTTCTATTTCATAGTTTTCTATCTTGTTTCATGATTATTTTTAGGTCATTTAGTATAGGTTTGTATATCACATTGCATTTGTCTTTTCCAAATTTACACTTGGTGGTGAACCCCTTGTATCCATTTCTAGCCCCAAGAACTCTCCCCCTTTTTATATTTCAATCCCTTTTACATTGGAATCTCTAGGGTTTGTTCTTGAATGAATTATAGATTTTTGTCCTTCTCCCTTTAGGTGCAAAACCCTAGAGGTACAAGAGGTGAGAAACAATCCTAGTTCAGAGATTATCAGAATTTGGTAGGTAGTTGTGAAATAAAAACTATCTCTACCTATCCCAAAAAGTCTAAACCTTCCAACCAAAACACTTACCAACCTTTCAAAAGACAAAATAAAAGTTTCCTTCAACTAAATTCTACCTCCCAACCTACCCAACCAATTGATACCCAAGTAGCTACTATAAAGAAGAGTAATCCTTATATCTTTGGGGATCTACAAAGACAATTTACTCCCTTACCCAACACACTTCAAAACATCATGACTCAGCTATTAAACAAGAACATTATTACTTTACCTCCCTCTCGTTCACCTCTGAGCTTTAGACACAATTTCTATTGTGATTATCACCAACAAAAAGTATATGATATAGAACATTGTAAGCATCTTAAACATATTGTGCAAGACCTAATTGATTATAATCATATCCAAATTGGAGGTGTGAATGACAAAGGTAATAAATATGTAGCTCCTCCTAACCAAAACTTGCAAATATTTACCAATCCCATGCCTAACCACAATATTTCATTTGCTAAGGCTAGTGAAACTAAGCCTGATATGATGAAAGTTGACACGGATTATGACAACATGAGTAATAATGAAAAAAATCCTATGGATGCTAATGACCAAATTCATATTAGTACAATGATAGGAGTGATTGATATTGAGCCTCATAAACAAATAACCAAAATGGACATTGACATTACTTTCTCTTCAGAAGAAACAATAAAAAATGCACCTGATGGTCCTCTTTACATATTCAGCAGAATCAATAACAGACCCACCCCTAGGATTTTAATTGATCCCATCTATGGAGAGAATGTGATCATAGAGGAACTCTTATTTATGCATGAACTTACTCAAGACAAATATGATAAACTGAAAGCATGGATTAAAACACATGATGGTTTTTCTCATACTATTATGGGCTTGATCACACTCCCTTTACAAGTAGGATCAAAGAAATAAAATGTATCATTCTCTATCATCTCTAATTCAGATCAATTTCATGTGAAGCTAGGTTGCAAATGGATTCACTCCATGAATGCAATCCCATCCTTTGTCCATAAGTGCTTAAAGTTTCCAATCAGCAATGAAATATGCACTGTGAACCATAATGGCTTTATACCTCCATCTTCTTGTGGAAGTTTTTCCTTGGACTATTTTTGGCCTAGGCCCGTGGAACCTATAAGACCCCATGAGGACTTTCTTTTCCTATCCTACCAAAAATTCAAAGAAAAATACATAGCCAAGTTATCCCTTGAAAATTTTCCTCCACTTATGATCAAATTTGCATGCCTTGAAGAAAATAGTATGGAGCTTAATTTAGCCTTTCCCACTAACCAAGACCCATCCATCAGAAATCCATCACCTATTTCCTATTAAATAACAAGAGAAAACCACATAAATCCTAACCCACCTCTTAAGCAAATTTATAAAGAAAAAGAGAATGTGGTTGATAAACCTTCCATGGTTTCTTCTATTCTTCCTTCACAAGAAGAAAATGGACCTATGGTTGACAAACCTTCTATTGGATAAACACAACTTAAAAACCATAGAAAAAGAAACATAAATGCTAGAGAGAATAGGCATAGATGTTGTGCTATTGCTCAAAAGAGGAACAAAGAGAATAACACATAAAATCTAAATCTAAACTTGAAAGAAGCAATAAACAATGAGCCTCCTCCATTACCAGAACCAATATATCCTATGTCCCCAATACAACAAGGGCCAACACCTTCCATGGATATTATCATTCATCCTCCTATTGTGGTTAACTTGGATGACGATGAAAAAAAAACTAAAATTTATGAGAAAGTGCATAACGAGTTGAATTTGATATTTTCCTCTTCTATGAGCTGAGATTATAACAACCATGATGATCCTCCTAAACCGAGTGATTCACCATGTGATGAACCTAATGATTCTCCTAGTACAACACTTGATGTTGTCAATCTAACTAGTGATTTGCATTCTGCATATACTAAACAAGACTGGGATGCAAATGACCTTCTAGATGGTTGACTCGCATGTGCTTTACTAGTTTTTTTTCGTTGTGTGATTACATGTGTGTAATGTGATCCCCCATTTTGTTTGATGTTTCCTCTCTGTGTGCATTCCTCTATTTGTACCTTCATTCTTCTATGTGTTGTAATATTTTTCCTTTTCATTTATCTTTCCCTTTCATTTTCATTTTTGTCTTGTGTTTTCCTTTTGGGGATGACACAAGGCATCGAGATACCCTATGTCTCTTTCATGTTGAACCAAAAGATGTTTCATTATCTTTCCTTTTTCTTTTCATTTTTGTCTTGTGTTTTTCTTTTGGGGATTGCACAAGGCATCGAGACACCCTATGTCTCTTCCATGTTGACCCAAAAGGTTTTTCTTTTTTTCACTCTCTTTGTGTCATTCTTCCAGTTCTATGTGTATTTCGGGAATGATGACAATTCTGAGCTCTCTAATATCATTATAGAAAAGATAGATACTGACATTGAATCCATAGATCCCTTATGTGTTTCTAGGGGGAAACTCTCTTTTACATTCTCTTTTGCATGTTTATCTACTTTAAATTAATTTCTCACAACACGGTGTTTAGCAATTTCTTTAAAGTGGGGGCATACATTCACATTATCTTTAGCATGACTTCATTTTCATTTTTTCATGTTCCTTGATGTGATTTTGTTCATGCGATATAATTTTCTCTTTGTAGTGACATTGGGAGTAATGTCTTTCAAGAGCTTGATCTATCTTAGCATATTACATTCCTCTTAGTGGTAATGAGACATACTGCATTCCCTAAGTTGTGAATCTTTTATCCTTTGATTGGTCCTCTCTTGGACACATTAGGAAAAATGTACCCTAAGATTAATACCTCATATTATCTAAAAAAAATCCCTTCGAACATCCCTATTTCTTGTTGTGTTGCATTTTTCTTTGTACCTTATTAAAGTCATGTAGGTATGACTTTGATATTGCATCGTGAGGCTCACCTAGTGAACAAATAGGTTCACTAGCCCTTGTGAGCATGCATTTTTATTTGTACCTTATTAAATTCATGGAGGTATGGCTTTGATATGGTCCCTTGGGGCTCACCTAGTGAAAAACTAGCTTCACTAGCCCTTTTGAGCATACTTTTTCTTTTTGTCCTTATCATAATCATGGGGGTATGATGTTGATATGGACCTCTTGGGGCTCACCTAGTGAACAACTAGCTTCACTAGCCCTTGTGAGCATGCATTTTTTTTTGCATAGTGGACAATGCCTTCCACTTGTAAACCTTTTTGGAAAAACAACCTAGACCTAGTCCACAGGTCGTTGGATGGCCAGTCGAAGCTCGATTCATTGCATTTTTCTTATTTTCTATCTTTGATGGTGATATTTTTATGGCTTCATATATCATCTGCAAGTGTGTTCCTTTGTGCCTATGTTGGTCTGTCATAGAATCTTGATCTTGAGGGCTTGGCCACCCTCTTGATTATTGCCATCCTATCTTAATAACATTTGTACATTTGAACCCCTCTTGATTGTGTGGTTGGTTATATTAGTGTGAGTTTGAAGAAAGTTCATCCTCTCACTAAAGTGGGGGCTAAATATAGTGTAGGAAAATACATACCCTTGCATTTTCACACTTTTTTGGGCCTACCTTACTTCTTTAAAATTTATTTGTCTTAATTGGTCCTATTTTGCATCCACAAGCCTAATAAACTATCTTTTTATGGCTAATCATGAAAAAATCCAAAGGATAAATGATAATTTTATTGATTATGTATGAGTGTCCCCAATTTTTGGGTCAAGATTAAGATGCCACCTAGGGTATCTTTGTCCCCCAAAGGTCTCTGAACCGTTTTTTGAGGTGTTCCTTAAATGGGCCCCTTTTTGGAGTCTGTTACCCCAATTTTCAATACTTGGGACTAAGACACCACCTAGGGCATCTTAGTCCCCCCAAATTTTTTTTAGGATTTAATTTAAAATCTTGGTGGGATTTAGCCTCCTTCAATTAATGATTTCATATGTCATCTTGTTGTGGTGTACTTTCGAGATATTAAGCATGGATAAGTATAAATACAAGGTTCTTTCATTCATTTTCAACTAAGAATTTTGTGACAACATTCATAGTAGAAAATTTGAGTTCACAAGAGCATTCAAGAGAAATTATTCAAGTATTTGGAGCAATCATCAAGATTCAAGCATCATATCAAGGATATTGTTGCATCATCTTTGTTATTGTTCTAAAAATTGTGATGTAGGGTTTATGATTCAAGCAAGTGTTTCAAGATCAACATCATTCAAGCAAGAGTCAGGAGCCACATCCATTGCAACCATTTAAAGAATATTTGTAGACTTCATAATAAGGTCTTGGTGAGTTGCAACATATCACTTTGTTCCTTCATAATTTCCCTCCTTTATCCCATTTCATTCCAAGGTTTAATTACCAACAAGGGGTTTGACCAAGGGAAACCACCATTTACTAACAATAAAAAAGTTTTTCCTCTCTTGCATGCTTGTGTTTGTAGATTTAGGTTGAAGAATTGAAGATCATTCAACGTGAAAAGTTGTAAATTTTCATTGCAAAGTTGTCATCTTAACAAAAACTCACCTACAAATGAGATCTAGAAGTTTCAAGACCTGAGGTCTGAGAAGAAGGAAGTGTAGAATTTGGACCTCAAGATCATATTTTGAGATTTCAAAAATTCTAGATGGGGCTAAGTCACCACGTAGGGCATCTTAGTCCTCCTGAGGGTATTTTTTAGATATTCTTTCATATTTGGTTTTGACATCCAAAGATTCCACATCTACACCGAAAATAGCAATGGGACTAAGACAATAGTAAGGGTGTCTTAGTCCTCCATAACACATTTTGATAGCTTCTTTGCATTTATATAATCCTCATGACATCTCTCGAGTTTATAGGTACACATACCCTAACTTTTTGTTGCATAATTTCATCATTTACATCCTTTGTTTAGCCTGCATTACTAGGTTTTGTAAGTTGAGTGTTAAACTATCTTTTCCAAGATTTTTCTTGGTGGTGAACCCCTCAAAGCCTAAAAGAACCCTTCCTAGGTCTTTCTTATTGATAATTGACTCATATTTAAGGTTGATAGTTAATCCAATTAGGGTTCCTAGGAAATTTTTGAATGAAAATAGGAGAATAATGGTGTTCAATGACCTAGGCCATAAAGGCTCCCCATTTTCATATTGTTCAGGTTGAATCGCATGTGCCTTACCAGTCATTTGAATTATTTATTTTTTCCTTTGTGTGATTGCATGTGTGTGATATTATCCCCCATAACATTTTGTGTGATGTTCTCTCTCTCTTTGTGACATTCCTCTATTTGTACCTACATTCTTCTCTATATGTCATAACTCTTTTATCTTTTCCCTTTATCTTTAACATTTGTCTTGTGTTTTCCTTTTAGAGATGATGCAAGACATTGAGACATTCATGTCTCTTCCATGTTGACCCAAAATATTTTCCTTTTACATTTTCTTTATCTTGTGTTTTCATTTTGGGGATGATAGAAGGTTTCGAGACATTTCGGTCGCTTCCATGTTGACCCAAAAGGTTTTTCTTTATTTTTGCTCTCTTTATGTCATTATTCTAGTTCTATGTGTATTTGGGGAATGATGATAGTTCTGAGCTCTCTAAAAACATTGTAGCAAGAACATACTGATCACAAATCCATAGATCCCTTATGTGTGTTTGGAGTTTCATTTTGGGGGAAACCCCTCTTTTTCTTTTCATAACGTAGGTTTATTTGGAAACATATGACTTGGAATAGGGCTTTCTAAGTTAGATCTCATGTCCTCTTTATTGTTAGCATTTATCATTTATTACTTTAAAGTAATTTCTCATAGTAGGGTGTTTAATACTTTCTATAAAGTGTGGGCATACATTGGCATTATTCTTTTGTATTATTCATTTTCATGTTTCATGGTGCATTCTTCTTATTTAATGTGATGAGTTTTATGCTTTTTGGTGACATTGGTTTGATGTCCCTCAAGAGCATGATCTCTCTTAGCATATTATATTCCTCTTAGTGGCTTGATGGGATACATTGCGTCCCTTGAGTTGTGAATCTTCTATTCTTTAATTGGTCCTCTCTTAGAGACATTAGAAACAATTTTCCATAAGTTTAAGACCTCACATAAACTAACCAAGACTCCTTTGAACATTATTTACATTTTGAATTTACAAAATTTCAATTATATGGCCACCTTGCATAACACATCTTGCATGCTTGTGGATCCATATTGTTGTTCATGAGTTCCAATCATATGAAAATTTTCTTGCCTCATGAAGCTCAAAGTTCATTATTTTTTCATGAGCTCCAAGATTATGAAGCTTTGCTTGTCTCATGAAGCTCAAAGATCATTGTTGTGTGGCACCATATCAAAGTTATCAAGAGATATAAATTTGGTATGATTTGATGGGAAGCCCATCTGAGGCATGAATTTCTCATACCCACTCGCATGTGACTGTGAGTGCATACTGACCATGTGTGTATGTGTCTCACCTCTTTCAGATACTCACCCAGTGGATAGCCTAAAGTTCCATTGCCTCAGAGTGAGCATGCAATTTTCAGAAAAACAACCTAGATTTGTTCCACATCGTGATGGAAAAATGGTTGAAGCTTGATCCACCCCTTTTATTTTTCTTTTCCTTTTTGTCTTTGGTAGTGTATGCTTGTGCCTTTATGATGATCTTTTATCATTTTCTTGTGTGGTCCTTTGTTTCTATGTTGGTTTGTCATGAGACCTTGATCTTGGGGGCTTGATCACCCTTCTTGATTGTTGTCATCCTAACTTACTAGCATTTGTGCATTTGAACCCCCCTTGATGCGTGTTGGTATACTTTAGTGTGAGTTTGAAGCCGGTTCATCCTCTCACTAAAGTAACAACTAAATGTAGTGTCAAAAAATGTCAGTGGTGAAATTTTCACACTTTTTTGGGCCCTCATAAAAATTAAGCTTAATGATGCCTTGACTTAGTGTTGTAATGTGTTTAACACACTCACGTTGGGTCTTAGGACCTTGTAAACTAAATAAACCTAATCCTACATTATTTTAGGTGTTGTAAAGTGTTGTAACACACTCTCACACTTTTCTAAGGTTGTAATTGATAATTAGGATTCTTTATGCTTTAATTCTCCCTATTTTGCATTCACAAGCCTCATTTAATATAATTTTTTGAGGATGGTCCCGACATAAATCAACATCCAATAATAATTAAAGTTTTTTTAGGTTGTGTGGCCTAGATTTAGTGGTCTGGGACTCATACACCACCCTGGGCATATGAGTCCCACCTAGGGTTTTGGGTCCAGATCTAGATTTCACACCTTTCTAAGAATATTTTAAAATGGTCCCATAATTTATGCCTAATGGGACTCATACACCACCTTGGGTGTATGAGTCTTGTGTGGCCCAAAGTTAAAATTAATTCAAATTCTTGGTGGGATTTTATCCTTCTAGATTTTACATCAGCTTTTAGTGTTGTAATTTCTGGAATTTTTGTATAATTAAGTATAAACACAAGTTTTTTTTCACTCATTTTCATCCTAGAAAGTTTACAAGTCATCCCTAAGCATTGAATAAAGTGAGTTCACAAGAGCATTCAAGTGTTTACAAGAGCGTTCAAGATTCTTCAAGAGCAGATTATCAAGTGTTTTAGAGGATTATTCAAGTATCAAGCAACATGTCAAAGTAATCATGCATCATGTTTGTTTTGGACCTAATGATTGTGATGTAGCTTTTTATGATTCAAGCTAGCATTCAATTCAAGATCTAGCTTATTCATGCAAGAGTCAAGATCTACATCCATTGGAGCCACTTCATACATGTTTGCAACATTTTATTGCTATAGTTTGGTGAGTTGTAATATCTTATTTTTTTCATTCATCATTCTCTTTTTATATTCCATATTACAAGGTTTGATTACCAAAATGAGGTTTGACCAAGGCAAACCCCTTTCCACTAACAATTTTTTTTTCCCCTCTCTTTAATGTGTGGTTTACAGGCTTAGGTTGAAGACACATTGAAGAGAAAGTTTGTAGAAAGTGGTCAAAGCATTCAAATTTGTCAAAGTTGTCACCTTGCATTAGAGATCATTAGAAGACTTCTATAGGTTGCAAATCAGGGTTTCATATCCAAAAATCAATTGGAAAGGACAAAGAATAAATTAAAGATAAGATTCAAACTTTGAAGCTTTAAAAAACCCTATCTGGACTGATACATTTGTTCTAGCATATGATTCCCAGTTTAGGTTATTTTATAGGTTTTTGTAGTTTTAGACACCCATTTGTCAGTTTCTAGTTTTTGTATAGAAACCCAGATCTAGGACTAAATCTCCAAGACTAGCGTATGAGTCCCAATAGTATTTAAAATTAGTGTCTTTAGCATTGATGCCTTCATCCAGTCATCTTCATATTTCCAAGTGCACACATTTCATCTTGCAGCTTTTTGTTATGTTTTACATGCATTTTAATATCATTTAGTGAAAGATTCCATTGCATTAGGTTTAAGCATTACACTTTTCATTTCACTTATCTTTCCAAGCCCTAGCTTGGTGGTGAACCCCTCATTAGTTTATAATTAGACCCTAGGACAACCCTATTGTAAGATCTCTTTCTCATTTGCATACTTTAATTGAGATCTGTAGGGTTTTCCTTGAATGAGAGTGTAGAGGATTGTTGTTCTATCTCCCAAGCATAGAACACATCCAAAATTCAACCTTTCAAGAATAAAATAATTTCACATTTAAAATAATATAACTTCTCATTTTTCACACTATATAGCTTTCTACTAAAATGAGATAAAAGTGAAATCTTCTTCTAAAAAATAACATTAACCCAATGCATATGAATGAAATGAATTAAAAAGAAGTGATGCATGGAAAAATTGTCTACAAGAGGTCAACATCAAGTAAAATAGATAAATGTTGATGGTTATAAAATTAAAAAAAAAATCAAGGCAATAAAAGCATATTCTCAATGTTACAAATAAATATAATAAAAATATTTTGTAAATTTTTTTTTTCTATCTCAAGACTATGTTTATGATCAACAATAATTTTAAATGTTATTTTATACATAACAGAAATATTTGTAGTTAACATGTATCAAAATATTTGTTGATTATATGAATTGATAACATACACAAATATATAGGTTGCACTTCCTTCCATACTCGAATTCTATATTATTTGTTGCTACAAAACCATCTAGATGATGTTTAATGTCCCCAATTCTATACTCAACAAAAAATAATATTCAAAATGTCAATTTGCATGACATATAATATTGCTACAATGGTTCATTTCAAGACTCACCTTCTAATAATATATCAAGTCCTAAAAATAGTTAACAATGATTAGTACATTTTTCTAGTGTTGTATCAATTTTTTTAATAAAACACTTGTAAAATCAAGTGTAAGCCTTTTGTCAACTTTCTAGAACATATTATATAAATTACAATTGATATAACCATTACACCTCCTTTTCATATAAATACTAATAATAAATAAAATAATAACTTCAATCATATTTGTTTATTTATCCTATTCATATTGACATCAATTTACTTACGATGTGCGGTGATTATTAACAATCCATTGCACATCATTAAGAGGTTATGAGGGGCCTCTCCCTCTCCAATAATTGTTGGTGTATAACTCACACGAGTTATCCTAACATAATCATAGTTAGTAGCTTTCCTCACATGTGGAAAGACTAAGTCTCCTTAGGTGAGTCACTAGTCCATGTGTTAGTAGCTTTCCTCACATTTGGAAAGACTAAGTCTCCTTAATTGAGTCACTAGTCGATGTGTCGACTCTTTTTGACACATTGCTACTACTTATAAGGGAGATTGAACCATTGAGCTAGTCTCAAGGGTTCTCTTTATCACCTTCCTATTCTCATGGAGTATGGTTGAAGACTTGGTCTCAAGCTTCACCTATATATACTTCTCTGATTGTAAAACTCATTAGCTTGTTTATGTTTTGAATACATTACATTTCTTGTACATGATTTCTCAATTCGGTGATCTTGGTTTATGCATATTTTTCATATGCTCTCACATGGTATTAGAGCTATCTCAGATTAGCATCAAGTAAGTTGCAAGTTGAAGACACTCCATTGACGAAGTTTTGCAATCTCCTTTGCATGTTGGCTCAATCCGGCTTCATTCACTGCATAGTTACAAAAGTAAAAAATTTTTGTTCAAAAGCATATCTTGAAGACATTTTCTTTTCAGTCTATTAGTCATTATTATGGAGAGATCATCGATCCTCAATGATTGAGGTTGAATAATTGAACTGCAAACATTTGCTGTATGTATATTGTGCCCACCAAAGGCCAAATATACAGTATATTTCCTCTTAACAGGCTACAAGTTTCATTTTTTTGTTGTAGTTTCTTTGTGCCATAGGCATATCTGCAAATTTCTTTGGAGCTATCATTTTCATTGTGCTTTAAGCACAAAAATGATACATATATATCAATTGGGTCTGAATAGTGCCACTGGCACATTAACATCCACATCGATTGGAGTCCTCTCAAAGCGATGCATCTCTCCAAATTGCTATCTCTAGCGCACATCATATGAGTGCGTAATATTTTTTACAAGCTACAAATTACAACCTCATAGAGGCTTCTTTTCTCTGTAGTCGATCCTCTCTACACACATGCCGCCACTTCCAATCATCCACGACTGAGACGGGAGATAGAGGAAAGTGTTTGCAGTCAAGAAGAAGACTGCATAAAGAAGTTGTGCCACACGAATCACAGGAAGAAGTGGCTTTTGTGCCACATTGGGTGCAATCACCCACTCCACATCTCATGTCGGACTCAGCCCACATGCAGTCTGCCCTTTGACCGAATATATTGGAGTTTAAAGTGTCAAAATGGTTAAGCGTTGGCTGATTTTATAACTGCAGTCGCCTATTATATAGACCGCATCAAAGATATATTGTCTCAGTCAAAATAATTCACCTACATCGTAGGAAAAATCCAAAGTATTTTGGATCAATTATAATTATCATTTTAAGCCATAATATGAGCATTTCGTTTGATTATTTCAGAAATTATTTTTGATTCAATCACACCTCAAAGGGCTCAAACCCTCTTTGTATGTTTTCTTAGAATTTGATGTTTCACAAAAATTTGTGGTATCTATCGTCAAAAAATGAACATTTTGTTCTTTTCTAAAGTGTAATTGTTTCTTTTTTGCATATGCAAAACAATTGTAACTTGGCACAATCAATTTTTTGAAAAATGATATCAATTGTGAATCATTCAAAAGTCAAAAAGTGCCAAAATCTATGTTCTCTTATATACTAGACACTCATCACACTACAATTATAAAGTGCTTGGACAGTCGAGGCTCGAGTCACAAAAACAACTTTTTTCAAAAATTGAACAATCTTGGGGGAAAACTACATATAATCAAGGGGGATATAGTGTTGTGACATCATTTTTCACAATGCACTAAATTTATCAAGTGCCACACTAAGGGGGGAATTAAAGCACTCATGCACTCCACTTATAAAGTGCCACTTCACAAAGTTCAATTAGGGATCCACCTAATCTAGGTTATCTAATTGTGTTGATTTTTATTATCTAGATGAACTAACTTGTTCTAATCATGGGATATAAAATACACTCCTCTATAATCAGCCTAAAAAAGGGAAACTATAAGTCCTGGTGTGAAGGCATCTTGAAACATCTCAGGATCCATAATCTCATACCCCATCTATATGGACTTGTCTCTGTACCTAGTAAAAAATCTCAAAAGGCTAAGTGGTTTAATCATCGTGATCATATTTGTGGATTAATAAGTTTACATATTCCAGATGTTGATTTGTATGCCATCATGGATATTGACTATCCACATACATTATGGATCAAAATTTGGGAGATATATGGAGACTCGAATGTTTCTCCATTCCCACATAATCCTGCTTTGATCACAACTAGCATCCCTAATCATGATACAAAAGAAAATGTTCCAGTGACATAGAAGAAATCATCACTCCTGTTGTTGCTCCACCAGACTTCAAAGTCGCTTCTTTGAAAGCTTCCAGTGCTACTTTGCAACAAAACATCAGTCTTCCTAGCATTTTTGATTGGGACATATTTCTACCTGACATCACTTGTATGTTTGTAGAGTCTTGCATTGCTGACATGGAAGCACACATTGAGGGCATCAGTATTCTCTTCGATGACAATTTCAATGAAGTTGCATCAACATTGTCCACTTTGGATATTCATGCTCTACATTGTCCTACACATGGTTCTGGATCGTGATCATCCTCATCTATTGCACATGCACTTGATTTGATTATGGCATCCTTTAGCATCAACATGGGGACACCTGAGCACTCTTCGAAGGCTTCAACATGGGCACCATCATCCTAGGATTAGCTTCAACTTGATTCAACATCATACATTCATCTTCTCGCATGGGAAGATATCCTGCTTCTTCAAGTGGTTTCTTTTCTTCCCAAGGGAAGGAACATTGTTCAACTTTCATGGATCTACATTTGCATCCTTTGTCAACTATTTAGCATCACTGCAAGAGGACATGTATTATGGGGGGATCTCATTTCAAGACCTTCTCTCATTTTCTCTCCTATGGGGAGAATCTTATATTGTACTTAGTAAAAGTGTAAAGAGCGAAACTCTTTAAATCCCAACAACAAAAATTCCTTAAATAAATTCATTTATATCCCAAAGAAATTTGAAACTCCATTCAATAGATTACATATACTCCAAAATATTCCATAATATTTCCAATTAAATTCATAAACATGTCATCTTACACGACAACAATACAAAATCATTGTAAAATAAATTTACAATTCGAGACTTAGGCATTCTGTCGCCTTAAGCTCCACAATAATCATACAAGACTTAGGCATTCTATCGCCTTAAGTTTTACAATAATTAATTCAAGAATAAAATAATACATATATGAAGAAATCATCGTTTGATCTTCAATCCAATTGCATATCTTCAAACATGAAGATGAGAACAAGAATCAGGTGCTTTTTCTGCCCAACCTCGAAGCTTACGCTTCCCTGGAATTACTTAGTCATTCAAAGAATACCCGACCCTGCATGAATCGCTTAGCAAAAAGCAGTCGAAAAGCAAGATGGAATCTAGTGCGTGCCTAGTATAACTAGTAAATCCACAAGCATTTTCATTTTTCTAATTCATTTAAGAAACAAACAAATTCGATACTAGGATATGGTAGAGAGTTATAAATATTCCATCTGTTTCAATGGTCCTTAGATTACTTGGCCAAGTAAAATATCATGCATGACAAATAATAGTATTTTTGGAAAAGAAAAACTACGCTCTCTATAAACCCATATTCAGCACCCGTCTTGGAAGGTAACTTTCCAAACACATGTCATGTGCATTCAATTATCAAGCATATATGGCTCCATTCAAAATAAAATGACCTTTCAAAAACACATGAACTACACTTTATCTTTCAACAAAACATGGCATTTAATGCAATAATTTCACAGATTTATATTTTAAACAACATTAAGTTCATTTAAAATAAAATAATAAAATAAATTTAAAATAAATAAATTAAAGAAGGTGTATCTCAAATATGTAACTAAGTACATATAACACAAGAAAAAAATAAATGAGCACACATTCTTTCAGTTCATTTATTCATATAATTTTACTACACTTAATATAGTCTTTGTCTAATTCATTTCCTTTCAAAGTAATTTTATTTTAACTTTACTTTCTTTTCTTTTTTGTTTTTTCATACTTCCATTAAAATGTTATCTTTTGAAAATCATAGAAACACCTCATATTACTTCTGTTTCGTAGTAATTCTAGTTTTATTTCTAGAGAATTAACAAGTTTCTTTCTTACTTTCAAGCATAAATCTTGACATAAAAATTATTTAATCTTATCATTTTGGAAAATAAAACATTCAACAATTTTTATTCTGTGATATCTTTTCTTTCCAATTTCCAATTCTTTGTTTGCTCAGATAATGAATATAGTTTCCGTTTGAAGGTTTTCTAAATATACAAACATGCTGTTTCCGGTAAAATCTTCACTAAAAGTCATGGAATAAATCTAAAACATGTTGTTTTCTATTTATATTCATTTATATCTAAAACATAATTTTATAACAAAGAAATCTATTATTTTTCAATAAATTTTTTGTTCAAGATGTTCAATATCTTTCTGATAAAAACATAGTGATGATTTTCAATAGTTTAAATACAAGAAACAAAAGAAATTGATTCAAATTAAACAAACTACGATCATGAATTTGTTAAATAATGATTATTTGATTCTACTTGGTAATTTCCGGAATCTGAAGATGAGTAATTTTTTTTCTGTCAATTTCCAACTGGGTGCTTCTTTCTATCTTCTCCTCCTGTTGTTCTTTTGTCTCTTCTCTTAATTTTCTTTCTATCTTTCCTCTATTCTACTTTTGTCAATTATTTTCCTGTTGCTGTTCTTATTTATGTTTGGGTCTCTCCTTCTCCCTAACTCCTAGATCTTTATATTTCCATTCTTCTCTTTACCTGTTGTTTGCTCACCTCTCTTCCTACTGCCCACACATTCTCCTACCTTATTTTCCACTCACCTCTCCTTATTTCCTGCACACCTCTCTTCACTCTCTCCATGTGCATTCTCCTACCTTATTTTCAACTCACCTCTCCTTATTTCCTACACACCTATCTTCACTCTCTCCCTACGCATTCTCCTACTGGTTGCGCCTCTTCAGCTACTGGCTATGTGGGATGGATGGAGGGAAGATTCCAGTCTTTATTTCCCTCTTTTGGCCTCGCCTTCCCTTCTCCTCCTCCCACGCACATGAGATTAGTAGTAATTCAAACAAAATAACTCCCCTCTGCTCCTTTTAGCCTTGCGTATCATTAGTTATCCCTTCTCCTTGCACATAATGGGGTGACGAGTGGAATAAAAATAAATTCCAAACCAAACTGTCCTCTATTTTTTTCTTTCTTTCTTCAAAACGGATTTTTTCTTTTTTCTTCCTCCCCTCACTTCGAATTTTCTCTCCTCCCTATCATGCAAATGGCGGAGTCATCAATAAGGTTCGATCCACAATCCATGCCAAATTCCCAACAAAATTGGCTAAACTCCAAGTTTCAATTTATGATTACATGCAAAATTGATTGTGATGTAATTGTTTTCAATTTGATAACTGTTGTTTTGAATTCAATTTCAAATTTGATAGCAAACGTATTGTTATTCTCTCATTGTTTTTAAATAACTAATTTTGATATTTATTTATTTCAATTTAAACAAATCTTTACTCTTTCCTTTATTAAATGAGAAAATAACAATTAAATTAGTAACACAATTTTTACATTTTATACATTTTCACAATTAAAAGTTTATTCCAATAATAAATAATAAAGAATTATTATTTTCAACTAATAATAAAATATTTAATCAAAGAAGTAATTCTTGAATAAAATCCATTTCCTCACAAAAATAATCAAATTTCCATTTTAAAACAAACAAATTCTTTTTCACAATTACGTTCAAACAAAGTATAGCCATAATAACCATTTAATCATCAAATTGCATTTTAATTAATTAAGTGGTGTGTGAGATTCCATCATCCTCATAAACATCTAATGGAAAAAATGACTTTACCTGATCAATGTTCTCGCCTTCATTCTCGTTCACATGTTCCTATGTTCACTTGCACTCAATTTCTGATCAGCAATGACAATCCCCAAATTCCATAAATAATGAACTCAAATCATTTCACTTGAATTTAAATCTCAAGTTCAATAATCATCAATTTCAATTTCAATTTAAATCTCTATTTCAATTTCAATCTCAATTTCAATTTAAATAATCATCTAAGATAATTATTAAAAATCTCATGATTAATAATTGCATTCAAATAAATGACAAAAATTAGTACGTGACATCCTTCCCCTCTTGGAAGAGACATCGTCTCGATGTCTTATTAATCAGTCAATAAGCATAGTATCTCAATCATAATGAAATAATAACTAACATCATAGTTCTCAAAACATAAGCATAAACAATTCATAGTAGCATCCACGCTATCCAAATTCACAAGATGTGAATCAAAAACTAGAGTATCAAGTATCTCATGTATTAAGCAAATACTACTCTAAGAAAACAAATGAGGAAAATGATAGTCCATCGTCACAGAATCCTCCCATGTAGCACCATCCTCAGTATACTGATCCCAGTGGACCTTGTACTGAGTACTATCCATGTTAACGCTAGTCTGTAAGCAACTGGATTCATGACTTCTAGTACATCAAAGGGTCCCACAATTCTCGGAGCCAACTTTGATGATTTCCCAAAATACGTAAGATTTACAAAACATTCATCCTATGTAGTAATCTTGTCCTTTCTAGACCGTGCTTCAAGTGTATTCATTATCACATAGGGAAATCTCATATGCTTCACACATACTTACTCTCCCGAAGAGCTTTATTCTATAAATACATTCAATATATATTAATAGCTATACTTAGTGATTGGAATTGATTGATCCATGAATTTATCCTTAGTATAACCCAAATGGAAGAGGAATGTCGATGTATGTACACTACATCATGGGCCCAATCCTTTTCATTTGTATTTACAGTTTTAAACAATTCATAAACTGAGTCCATCTACCACTTACACATTCATTATCCTTACCATAAATTACTTTCCCTTGATTACTTGTCTATCTCAAGCATAACCTTGATCCTAGACACTTGTCAATTTTGATACTACTCCACACTTAAGATTTGTTATCAATTAAGTTTCACCGATCACTTCGTTCTCTTATTCCTTTTTGACATTTTATCAAGTCTATGATTATATCCAAGCCTTTTTCATCTTTAATAGAGTTTCCTTTCTTTCCATATAATAGTCCAAAATTTAATTTTAGAAGTTTACAAATCATTCAAGATTTAGTACACTATTTTACTTTTTTGATTAAAATAATATATTGCACATTTTTTCAAATGAATGTCTCATGGTATGATTTTGGTTTACACAACCCTATAATTATTTTTTTGCTAAACTGAAATAACCTTTCAGGTTTACTAGGCAACTACTTACCCACAATATATTATTTAGGATCAAAATCCTATAAGTTGAGTTTCCAAAAACTATTGATTTCTTTAATGAGTCTATCCACTAAAACATTATGTTAATTCTACTAACATAGACAGATCAATTTGTCTTGTGTTCTACCATTTTCCTTCTATAATCTCAAGAGAGTTACATGTCCTACTAATGATAACTTCTGGTCTTCATTTCCTGGCATACTAGACATTACATTGCTACATTTCGTGCAACTTCTTACTCTATCTTCTTCCAGATGATAGTGGATCCTTATCCAAAAATTCCCTTTGAATTTCCGATGTCCTAATTCTGACATTATTTTCCTCATTCCATTCTTGAATCTTCCAAATTTTGGACACATAGGTTCTTTTATATTCAACAATAGTCTATCCTTTTACTAAGGGATAACCTATTTTGATCTTACATCATTATTAATCTTCATGTAAATGGTTATAGGTTTTTGTGGAGATAATTCCCATTTATCTCAAGACATCCATACTATGGATTTTCTTTCGTCCTTGGATTATTTTCAAAGATACAATTCATCTGTTAACTCAATCTAACTTCCTTGATTTAATCTAGTACTAATTTTGAGTATTAATCCTTGTTCAATCACATTGATCTCTATATAATAACAAATTTAATTGCATATCTAATCATCAAGCATTACAATTTAACCCCATGATTCTTAATTAAATAGGTGAGTCTCAACTTCAATGTATCCATTTTGAGCACAAGTAACAATTCTGATGTTCTTCTCCGTAAGATGTTTTGTCATGACAATAGATGCTTCCTTTTGAAAATGTTTCTCTTTTAATATAAGAGCTACTTAGAATAAAGTCTTGTCAATAATACGTCTTCCTTTAGCTTACTAGGCATCCCTCCTATGCTTCTATCCTTATAGAGTTTCATTATCTCCATGATATTCAATCGCATGGGAAAATCTTAAACCCAATATTCCCTTTCAATTCTTAGAATGGAATCCTTAATTATTGACTAGTCCGATTGTTTATAGATTTCTCCACTTTATATGGCTATAGTCAAGACCTAATGTATAACTCATTCAAGTTTAATTCCTACTTATAGGTGTTAAAGAGTAATCCAGTACATAATCCAACTTAATAGGTTTTAGTCTCATCATAAGGTCTCTCTCTTTATTGAATGAACTTCTTGTCCCAATCAGGTTATCTTTAACCCAAGGTTTCATTCAAGAGTAAGGTAGTGATTAAGTGATTTAATCATTCTCATTAAGATATTTTGGTGTGGTTCACATAATGTCACATCTTACTTTATTTTTCGCTCCATCTCAATGGCTTAAATAGCTAACCCTTTTCCGTCCATAGGTTTCTTAGCATGGTAAGCTTCAGTGTCAAGTCATTTCATGACATGGATATATTTCATATAGAAATAACATCATTATTTAAATTCTCTATATAAAGTATATAGGCGTATAGAGACACTTTCTTCCAATCACGAGTCTCTGAGATATTTCCCTATCAATCCCATAGACAATGATCTTCCTTATAATGATCAAGTTATCTGCCTATCCTTTTCTAAGGCATTGATAATAATATCCTTTGATCTTTAGATCAGATAATCATAAGGTATAAGGGTCATAGTTCTCAACCTTTCCACTTGTCCTTTTTCCCTTGTGGTCATAAAATGTATGAATTAATTGTCCTTATGACTTGCAAAGAAGTCATAACCAAGTTTTTGGTGGGTGGGGTACTTAGCTTGAGTCAATCCATTCTCTTACTCCCCCCCCCCTAGTGTTTCTACAACTTTCGTTCTTCTTACATTGAACTTCTATCAATTTACTTGCTTCTTTGGAAAGGGTTTGTCATTCCTTCTTGTTGACTTTTCATTGCTTTCCCTTACCTCATGGCATACCTTAAATACACTTTTCTCAAAGTTAGTTTTTTCATTGTTTTCTTTTATCTCACAGATTCAACATATTGGATCATTCAGTAGGAGATCTAATGAATAATCAACAACAAATAATATTCCATCTTCTTTCTAATATCATTTTTAATGGAGGAATATCCATGCTCACAAACCTCTTTTGTTGATGTACTTCTCAACTCAGAGTGTTGCTTTCCTTGCAACTTCTAGTGTCCTGACAGATAGATCCATGTTGCATTCCTTTTCCCTTTTGGAACCATTATTCATAAGTTGTTTGATTTCAAAAACTTCAATAACCTCATTAATTATTTCCTCTGACCATTTTGGTCTTTTCTCAATTCATTGGTACTAACTCTTTTCTAACAAGATTTCTATCTTAACATAAGAGTTTAAGTCATGAGTTCCCCAACCCTTGAGGATACTTCCTTTGTTCATATCCTACTTGAACAATCTAATTTATGCTGACTTTGCATACATAGATTCATAGTGTTTACATTAATCCAAGAGTTCCTGAAACTTTTATAATTATAGGTTGCTTCAATTCAATTTATCACATTCCTACTCATTCTCTTTTTCTTAGTCATGTATGTATAGGTTATTCTTCCTAACCTTCCTACATAACCTGATTTCATAATCTTCCACAATCCTAGGTTTTATCATAAGTTGATGTTTTAAGAATTTTGATTCCAGGGATGAATCTTTAACTAGCCCCAATTTACACAAGTTACTAATGCTTACATCTCCCTTTTCACTTCCTTAAGTTCTTTTCTCTTGCCGTTATGGCACAAGAACTTTTCAACCTTTATCTTCTCATAAGGTTTACACATTATTGCGTAATGAGCTCATAGGTTTCAATGCGGAACTTGGCATCTCTGATATGCAATGTAAAGAGTGAAACTCTTTAAATCCCAACAATGACAATTCCTTAAATAAATTCGTTTATATTCCAAAGAAAGTTGAAACTCCATTCAATATATTACATATACTCCAAAAGATTCCATAATATTCCCAATTAAATTCATAAATGTTTCATCTTACACGACAATAATACAAAATCATTGTAAAAGAAATTTACAACTCGAGACTTAGGCATTATGTCCTCTAAAGCTCCACAATAATCATACAAGACTTAGGCATTTTGTCACCTTAAGTTTTACAATAATTAATTCAAGAATAAAATAATATATATATGAAGAAATGATCCTTTGATCTTCAATCCAATTGCATATCTTCAAACATGAAGACAAGAACAAGAATTAGGCGCTTTTCCCGACCAACCTCAAAGCTTACGCTTCCCCGAAATTCCTTAGTCATTCAAAGAATACCCGACCCTACACGAATCGCTTAGCAAAAAGCAGTTGACAAGCAAGATGGAATCTGGTGTGTGCCTAGTATAACTAGTAAATTCACAAGCATTTTCATTTTTTTAATTCATTTAAGAAACAAGCAAGTTTGATACTAGGATATGGTAGAGAGTTATAAATATTCCATCAGTGTCAATGGTCCTTAAGTTACTTGGCCAAGTAAAATTTCATGCATGACAAATAATAGTAGTTTTGGAAAAGAAAAACTACACTCTCTATAAACCAATATTCGAGACCCGTCCCGAAAGGTAACTTTCCAAACACATGTCATGAACATTCAATTATCAAGCATGCATGGATCCGTTCAAAATAAAATGATCTTTCACAAACACGTGAACTGCACTTTATCTTTCAAGCAAACATGGTATTTAATGCAATAATTTCACAGATTTAAATCTTAAACAACATTAAGTTCATTTAAAATAAAATAATAAAATAAATTTAAAATAAATAATTTAAAGAAGGTGTATCTCAAGTATGTAACTAAGTACATTCTTTCAGTTCATTTATTCATATAATTTAACTACACTTCAATATAATCTTTGTCTAATTCGTTTCCTTTCGAAGTAATTTTATTTTAACTTTACTTTATTTTCTTTTCTATTTTTTCATACTTCCATTAAAATGTTATCTTTTCAAAATCATAAAAACACCTCATATTACTTTTGTTTTGTAGTAATTTTAGTTTCATTTCTAGAGAATTAACAAGTTTCTTTCTTACTTTCAAGCATAAATCTTTACATAAAAATGATTTAATCTCATCATTCTCGAAAACAAAACATTCAACAATTTTTATTCTATGATATATTTTCTTTGAAATTTCCAATTCTTTGTCTATTCAGATAATGAATATAGTTTCCGTTTGAAGGTTTTCTAAATCTACAAACATGTTTTTGGTAAAATATTCATTAAAAGTCATGGAATAAATCTAAAACATGTTGTTTTCTATTTATATTCATTTATACCTGGAACATAGTTTTATAACAAAAAAATCTATTGTTTTTCAATAAATTTTCTGTTCAAGATGTTCAATATCTTTCTGATAAAAACACAGTGATAATTTTCAATGGTTTAAATACAAGAAACAAAAGAAATTGATTCAAATTAAACAAACTACGATCATAAATTTGTTAAATAATGCTTATTTGATTCTACCTGGTAATTTCCTGAATTGGGAGATGAGTAATTGTTTTTCTGTCAATTTCCAGCTAGGTGCTTCTTTCTATCTTCTCCTCCTGTTGTTCTTCTGTCTCTTCTCTTAATTTTCTTTCTATCTTCCCTCTGTTCTACCTCTGTCAATTCTTTTCTTGTTGTTGTTCTTATTTTTGTTTGAGTCTCTCCTTCTCCCTAACTCCTAGATCTTTATATTTGCATTCTTCTCTTTACCTGCTATCTGCTCACCTCTCTTCCTATTGCCCACACATTCTCCTACCTTATTTTCCACTCACCTCTCCTTATTTCCTATGCAATTCTCTTCACTCTCTCCCTGTGCATTCTCCTACCTTATTTTCCACTCACCTCTCCTTATTTCCTGCGCACCTATCTTCACTCTCTCCCTATGCATTCTCCTATTGGCTGCGCCTCTTCACCTACTGGTTGTGTGGGATGGATGGAGGGCAGATTCCAGTCTTTATTTCCCTCTTTTGGCCACGCCTTCCCTTCTCCTCCTCCCACACACATGAGCTTAGTAGTATTTCAAACAAAATAACTCCCCTCTGCTCCTTTTAGCCTTGTGTATCATTAGTTATCCCTTCTCCTCGCGCATACTGGGGAGACAAGCAGAATAAAAATAAATTCCAAACCAAACTCTCCTCTATTTTTCTCTTTCTTTCTTAAAAACAAATTTTGTCTTTTTTCTTTCTCCCCTCATTTCGAATTTTCTCTCCTCCCTATCATGCAAATGGTGGAGTCCTCAATAAGGTTCGATCCACAATCCATGCCAAATTCCCAGCAAATGGCCAAACTCCAAGTTTCAATTTATGATTACATGCAAAATTGATTGTGATGTAATTGTTTTCAATTTGATAACTGTTTTTTTTGAATTCAATTTCAAATTTGATAGCAAACGTATTGTTGTTCTCTCATTGTTTTTAAATAACTAATTTTGATATTTATTTATTTAAATTTAAATAAATCTTTCCTCTTTCCTTTATTAAATGAGAAAATAACAATTAAATCAATAACACAATTTTTACATTTTATACATTTTCACAATTAAAAGTTTATTCCAATAATAAATAATAAAGTATTATTATTTTCAAATAATAATAAAATATTTACTCAAAGAAGTAATTCTTGAATAAAATCCATTTCCTCACAAAAATTATCAAATTGCCATTTTAAAACAAACAAATTCTTTTTCTCAATTATGTTCAAACAAAGTATAGCCATAATAACCATTTAATCATCAAATTACGTTTAAATTAATTTAGTGATGTGTGAGATTCCATCATCCTCATAAACGTCTAATGGCTAAAATGACTCTACCTGATCAATGTTCTTGCCTTAATTCCCGTTCACCTATTCCTGCGTTCACTTGCACTCAATTTCTCATTAGCAATGACAATCACCAAATTCCATAAATAATGAATTCAAATCAATTCACTTGAGTTTAACTCTCAATTTCAATAATCATCAATTTCAATTTCAATTACAATCTCAATTTCAATTTAAATAATCATCTAACATAATTATTAAAAATCTCACGATTAATAATTGCATTCAAATAAATGACAAAAATCAGTACGTGACAGAAAGAAGTAATACTTCTTAACCTATATAACTTCTCTCGTTTGGAGGAAAGTTTTCCCCATTGGGTTTTCTTTCTTTCTCCATTTCATGAGAGATACTTTGTAAATGAGTACCTAAAATGGCGCATAGTCGGGACTCATGTTTCATAAATCTACTTAAGCTATGCTTAAGGGGGGATGTTGGTGTATAACTCACATGAGTTATCCTAACATAATAATAGTTAGTAGCTTTCCTCACATGTGGAAAGACTAAGTCTCCTTAGGTGAGTCACTAGTCGATGTGTTAGTAGCTTTCCTCACATGTGGAAAGACTAAGTCTCCTTATTTGAGTCACTAGTCGATGTGTCGATTCTTTTTGACACATTGCTACTACTTATAAGGGAGGTTGAACCATTGAGCTAGTCTCAAGGGTTCTCTTAATCACCTTCCTATTCTCATGGAGTATGGTTGAAGACTTGGTCTCAAGCTTCACCTATATATACTTCTATGATTGTAAAACTCATTAACTTGTTTATGTTTTCAATACATTGCATTTCTTGTACTTGATTTCTCAATTCGGTGATCTTGATTTATGCATATTTTTCATATGCCCTCACAAGAATTAAGTTCTAGACTGATCTGTCGATTTCTCTCGATTAAAATAAAAACCATCTTGCTACAAATATATTAGATATCACATAAACATTACATCTAACATCTCCTTAGATTCCATGTGCTAGTTTATGGATTTTTGATAGTTGACATTCAGGCTTCGCCATTGAAACTGGTAAGGGAAAATGAAATGATCGACTCATTACGTGGATGTGAAGAAACCGCATTTCGGTGGCATTAAAATCCTCTAACAGTTACCAACGCCTAACAATACCCTGAAAGGAAATCATCGACTCATCGACTCGGTGGCATTTATATGTCGTAATAGTCCAATCTTGCCTCGCTGAAGTGGTCCAACGAAAAACTAATAATCTTTGGAACATAAATTGTTATATTATCCTTTCTATGTCCTTTGAAACTCTGTCCATAGCATGGCAATCGAGAGAGCCGAGTTTCTCAGATGTAAAACCTATAAGCTGTAGCGCAACGACTTTTCTGGGCAAAGGTATGCAATGGTGTTTTATGTATCGTGTTCACTGGATCTACTCATATAGTAAGCTTTTAACGTGAATGTCTGCCTTATTTTTTATTGTGTACTCGTGCAATTCAAGATCCGATGGATTTTATAGTTTTCGTGGAGAAAATCCTGCGAGTGCAACAAGATCTTTCTTAATTAAGAGAATAGAAAGATTTTACCCATTCAACTTTAAATTATGGATACAAATAATTGATATGGGTTTCTACCATTTCAAGTATACTAGCGTTTTCATTTAAAGAAAGTTCAAATATTATGTTGAAAGAAAATTATATGTATGTTAATATGTTAGAGAGCATGTATTTGTGAGTATGTGTTTGTGTATGGATACGCTGCAAATTTTTATTGAAAGTAGTTGGATTAAACAATTAATAATAAATGCTAAATAATGGAATGAAATAAATTTAGAGAAATCTAGATTTTTTCCTTAAAGAAATTAAATATTATCTGATTATGAAATATTTGCATACAAATTTAAAACATAAGCAATGCAAATGTAAAAAGAAAGTTTCCATCAAATTGATAAAAAAAACTACAAATGGAAATAAAATGTTGCCATCTAGTTGTCAAACCAATATTTATCTGGCTTTAATGTGATAAGTGAGATTTTGGAGGCTTTTACTATTAAACTACAACTGAAACTTGTTTTTCAATGAGTCAATAGTGGTTTGCAAGCACGAGATTTGTTTCAGGCTCAAATCTTAGCCCATCGGTTAATTAGAAGGCTTAAATATTTATTAGTCTCACCACTTTCAATAAAAGACTATCAACACATAATTCAATACACAATTAATAAATGATCTCTCAAAACATACAAGAATTTTTCAATTTCAAAAAAACTATTATGACTTTCGCAATAAATATGTTGAACTATTAAGATAGAGATAAGAAAATAATAGTTACAGTATTTTGTGGTCGCTCTATTACCAATACTTTTTTTTTTTCAAAATTTAGATAACAAACAATAAATTTCACCTTTGTATATATAAATGTGACTTGTTTGTTATAAATTTTTTAAGTTATCGTTAAATTGATTCTTTCCTACTCTATTTACTTCTACTAAACCAAATTCAAAAACATATTCATAAATATTGTGTAATAATATCAAAAAATATTAAACTACTTTATTATGTTTATATCCACCCTTCTTTTATCTTCTCCATAAGTTAATACCAATATTAGAATAAAAACATCAAAAGAAACTAAAAACTACATCATGATTATATAAAATAGAAATAAATTTTACTTTACGAAATTAAAATTACATTTCAATGTATTACCTCTAAAACCCTGCTTTCCCTTTTCTTATACAACTAACTAACCAACCAAAAATATCATTATTAAACATTATATCCTTGAAACAATTTTTTGATCAAAAAGATTAAAGAAGATGATGAAACATCCCATGTAAATGTTGATTGGTGCATTTTATGATCTCCCATACACTTGTTCGGATACTCTAATGGTGGTTCCTTTAAATTATGAGAGGGACATTTTATTGTGCTAATATATGATCTTTATTGTTATATCGGTGCAGGATGATGGACCCTATATTAATTGGATATAGAAAGGGATGAATTTCGTCATTCCTGGTTGATCCACATCTATTGGTGGATGTGGTACGTACAAAGCAATAGATCGATTTCATATCCTAGCGATTTTACTGTTGTTATGTGGTGATGAGATTTGCAGCTAATAATTATTAAATAATGACATGTTACGCTTCATTCTTAACTTAATCAGATTCTGGTGGACATGGCTACTAATTGCATGATAGCATCGGTTGTGAGGAATGCTTCATAGCCAGGTCTATTCGTCTACCACGCAGGTTCCTCGCATGCAAACCCATTAATTTTTAAACGAATATTTTTGAATAACAATTTAACTAATTGTAACAATTTAAATAACATTTTTATTTTTTCATTTTTTTTCTAAATCAATATTCTAATTTTCAATCCATCACACACCTTTTACATACAATATTTAATCTTTAAAATACAAGTGCATTCAAATGGGAAGTAAACAACCACAATATAACTCATGTAATTACTAGTTTTCCACAACACACAATCTAGATTTGTCATTGTTTGGAATCTAAAATCTTAAGGGAGAACATGGCTAGTCTCACACTCAACCAAGTTAAATAGTGGCTACCAAACATGTAAGTCCAAAGTGACATCTTTGATTAACCACCGTTGGAAAATAAATTAAACGAAAAATAACCCTATACTTATATCCACTCAATGCACACATCAAGCATGTTAGCATAACAGTTGAATGTTAGCATAGATATTACATTGTTTGGTGATGCAGTTTTGGTGGTTATCATTTATAGGAAAGCACTTACAGTTATCTCAACCCTATTCTTCCCATTTAAATAATTTTGTTATTCATAAATGAAATCGGTAAAGCATTTACCTTCTTCATATGGTATCAGAGAAGTTACAAAGGGAAAATTGAATCTTGTTGATGATGTGTGCTAAAAATGGCATGAAAAGCGAGTTCACTGGAGGGCGCCAAGCATGGATTTTCGTCTTTCCAATTTAAATCCAAACAAAACAAGCACCGTACCTTCCAATCTCAAGATCTAGAGGGCACGCTAGTCATCATTTTTTCACAATATGAAAACCAGTTTTGATTCCTACGAAAGAGCAGGTAAATCTATTGGGAATTGTAAATGATCATTAGCGTCAAGAAGAATCATCAAAGGTGGACGAGGCAATTCATTCCTTTGTGTTGATATGGCTTTAGCATAAATCCTCCGTAAGAATTGAACATCTGCAAACAATAAAAAGAAAAAGAGAATATACTACTGCATGCTGGGTGATGAACTCAAAAAACAACAGAGCAGAATAACACAGAAGAAAAAAATGCAGTCAAACAGCACAGAATATGCATCGATTTATACAGCAGCTAAAAATGAACAAAGCATATATTAACAAAAATAGAACAGAGAGTATATTATATTTATTTGTGCACCAACAGCATACAACTATTTTCCTACACACACAAATTGGACAGGGAGGACTGTATTTATAGATCTCTTTTGAAATCTCTAGAAGACAACATATACATAGAGAAACCTGTGGTCGGTGGTCGGTGGTCGGTGCAGGAACTATCGCGATACAAAAGTTCTGAGAGAAGTTGGAGTGACCGGAGATATCGGCTATTATTGCTACCTACTACATCACTGTACAGACAAATAAACATTAATTGTAACACCCCCTTATAATTTTTATTTAGAGAGGATAGCAACTTCCTTGAGATGTAACAAGTTTCCAAGTTTAACAAAGTTTACAATAGGTAATGCTTTCGTAAATATGTCTGCAATTTGATCCTCTATTCCACAAAATTGTAGCTCCACCACTTGACTTTCAATTAAATCTGAAAAAACATGATGATGCACTTCTATATGCTTAGACTTGGCATGATATACAAGATTTTTTGCTAGCTTAATAGTGCTTTGATTATCACAAAATATTATAGTAGGAGATTCTTGCAAATGGTATGTGTTCTAAGCCACAATTCTTCTTGAGATGCCTTGGATGAACCAATATATTCACCCTCTATTGATGATAGTGACACTGTTGATTGCTTCTTGCTACTCCAAGAAATTGGTCCTGATCCAAGATGAAAGATGTATCCCGAGGTTGATTTTCTATTATCAATATCACCTGCATAATCAGAATCTATATACCCAACTAGAGTAGGCTCTCCTCCATATTTGTATTCAATGCCAAGCTGATAAGTACCCTTAAAGTATTTTAGTATTCTTTTAGCTTCTTTCCAATGTTCAATGTGTGGATCTGCCATGTACCTGGATATTGTGTTGTTAGAATAAGTGGATTAATTAGAAAATAAACTAACACACCAATGAGACATTATATTGAAAGAAACTAATCTAGAAAACATAAATGCAAACTCTCAACAATTGCAGCTCCTTCAAATTTATCTCGATGTCCTCTATCTCCAAGGATCTGATTAAAGTTGTTGGCTCTCAGTTGTGTAAACAACAACTTGTTGAAACGATAGCTTAGGAGAACGAGATTGATTGAAAATGCATGTGTATTGTTGATGATTTAAACTATGAACTTGAAATGCTATGATATTGCTATGATGTTGATATGCTGATTTGAATGCAACTATAGTAACTATGCATGAAACCTAGGATCATATCTACTTACGAGAAGGTTGTATTTATAGATTTTTAAAAGGAAAAAATTTAATTGGCAGAGATCAACAGCTGAAATTCAAACTTATGAAGATGACTGGTGAGAGATGGAGAGGTTGAGAGAAAGGTGGAAGGTTGAGAGGAAAGTGGAAGAATGTTTTCAACCCACAAAACCATCTTCATTCAAAATTGGAGACAAACATGACATTTATCTTTCATTTATGAAAATTGGTTTGAAAGTTGAGGACAATGCCAATTAAATAAAGAAATTTATTTAATTATATGTGACATGTGCAAATGGAAGTTTCCAAAATTAAATAAATAATATTTAATTATGTGAGAAGTGAAAAAAAAAGGTAATTAAACAATATTTAATTAAGTGGGGTGAAAAAGATATATAAATATATAATATTTAAATATGAAATGAAATCAAAATATTCCATTGTTTTGAATTTAAATATTCAAACTTTAGAAATGAAATGATAATTAAATAAATAAATTATAAAATTTATTTAGTTTAATTAAAAGGAAAACATAAATAATTAAATAAAATTATTTAATTAATTAGAAGAATTAGAAAAATGAACAATATAAATAAATAATTAAATTTATTTATATGTAGATGACTTAAGAATATTAATTAAATAGTTCATATTTAATTAATTAATAGGTTTGAATAACCGTGACCTTTTTTAGATGTATACATTTTGCCCCTTTTTGAAGTGATGTGTTTTACGCATTGCTTCAAAGAATTTTGTCCTAGAATTTAGAAATTACCGATGCTATATACCCCCTTGAGAGATAAATCACATGATTTGAATGATAATGAGGATATTCTGAAAGGATGTTAATGATTTTCGGAGAGATGAGGTGATTTAACTCTCGAAATAGCACTTTGCTTAGTAAAAATTTGAATATTTTCCCATTTTTACCCCCTTAAAAGGTGGAAAAGCTGAAAAGTCATTGTCATTTGAACAGTAACCTTTAGTAATTTTGAGAGCTCTGAGATAGATTTTTGCAATGCCAATCCATTATGAGCACCACAGATTCGAGCGATCCTGCCAATATCAGAGACCAACTGTGTACGGACCTCTGGTAAGTCAACTTGATCCTCTTTGTAATTTTTTTTGATCGATTTTCACATTTTTTTGAATTTTTAAAAAATTTCACGTTTTGATTTAGCGCATATGAGTCGTAGTATAGCGCATAGATTAGATAGAGTCACGCATACAAAGTAGCACATAGATGTGAAACAATCATGCATAGATGTGTAGATTAGCGCATAGTGTAGAATGGCACATAGGAAGATTTAAGTAGTGCATCCAAGAATTCTGCCCATGTAGGATGCTACATTAGTGCATAGAGTAGATTGGCGCATTGATGAGATAGATTAGCATATTTGTTTGATAGAAAAGTGCATAGGTCCTTTAGCGCATAGAAGGTTTATTTTAGCGCATAGACTAGATAGTCTCGCACATTTATGGATTCACGCATTGCACAACTATTTTAGCACATGCATGGATTAAATTTGCGCATACATGGTTTAGCGCATCCAATTTTTGTTTTAGCACATCCATGATTTTTTACCGAATTTCAAGTTTTGAAAAAAAAATGATATGCACTTGATGATTGTTGCTAGATTAGACAACTGATTATATGATATTGAATAACATCAAGGATAAATTAGCTTGATTTGATAAATTTGTCTTCGTGTTTGAAGAACAAATAAAAAAGATAAATTTGCTTTCCTGCTTGAAAGATAAATGATTGATGATAGATTTGCTTTCCCGATTGAAAGATAAATAGATAGATGTTGAGTCAATTTGACTGGTAAATTTGTTTCCATGTGATATGAAAAACAAATAGGATTTGAAATGATTGATAAATTTTATTTCCATGTGATATGAAAAACAAATAGGATTTGATTTGATTAAGCTGATTGATTTGCTACTTGATAATGTTGTAAAGGAGGAATTTAATCTCCTCCATATCAAAGAGAGATTTCCACGTACTTGGGAGATGGTTCCTCAGCTATCACATGCCGATTTAGAGATTATATACCAATGTGGGTTGAGTCCATTGTTGAGGATCCCGTAGTATCAGGTCAATAGGGCGTTGTTGACCGTATTAGCTGAGAGGTGGCACAACGACCATAACACCTTTCATCTGCCCACATGAGAGATGACCGTGATGCTAGAGGATGTATACAGGATTCTAGGTATTCTTGTAGTTGGTGAGCTTGTGATCTAGAATCACAAGGAGATTGGGGGACCGATGCACTGAGACGAGTCTTCCAGGATCCTCATGTCTCTGGATATGAGATTCCTTGGAAGGAGATGATGGAGAGATATGCCCCATTGCCTTCAATTTTAGTAGGTTTCATCGGTGGTTTCCTTTGTCCTGATCGCAAGTCAAAGGGACTATCAATTGGGTGGGGTCGGATCTTGGAGGACATGCTGCTTCATCATACCAGATATGCATGGGAGTCTTGCATGCTTGCCCATCTGTACCATAATCTTAATCAGGTCATGTACACAGATGGGAAGAGTCTCTCCTGCGAAGTTACTCTTCTTTAGATATGGGCATTGGAGCGGATTGTGATCACTCATCCCATTGTTCGGAGAGATCGTCCCCTTGGGTTTCCATATGTTTATGCCTACACAGGTCCCCTTGTCCAACTGAGGCTAGGAAAGTTAGAGTATTGGCGGAGGGTACTAGATGACATGGATACCGTCATCTGGAGACCATACCTTGACTGTGACCCCTGGGAGGCAGATGATATAGAGCTTCCATTTTTTACTAGATCAAGATACCTGATTGGGCGCACCTTGTTTATCATCGAACGGTTTCTGGTTATGTGGGTCTTGAGACAGTTTGGACTAGTACAGATGATTCCACAAGGTGTGGCACACTACGCCAAGTGCCGAGAGGATGTGTCAGAGTGGGGTCCATTCATGACCATAGAGGCGCTTAGGGCAGAGTATGCAGAGTTATAGCCAGATTACTGGGTGATGCACCTAGAGGTGATTGATGCAGGGATGACAGATGATTAAGCAGCTTACTTTTACACTCATCCCTTTTTGAGGTTCACTAGCCTAGAGGAGAGTGCCCCATTATTGGGAGGACCAGCTATTTAGCGAGGGTGAGGGAAACCACAAGCATAGGCAACAGCAGGGTAGCCACAGGGAGAGGCTCAAGCAGGGGTACAGGATGCAACAACTATGGATATTGATGAGTGGGATGAGGGGGATGACTCTAGCAACCTGGATGAAAACAATGATGACAGTGGGGATGATGGAGGTGGTGGGGGTGGAGGACAAAATTTTTTCTTTGATGTACCTTTCAGTACGAGGCCACAGATGTCTAGAGTAGTGGACCAGCCGAGTACGTCGACTCCACGGATTATTATCAGGGCTCCCTTACAGGGACAGATAGATGCTTTGTAGGAAGAGGTTTCGACTCTTCTGAGTCAGTTAGCATAGGCATAGGCGATGATCAGTCAGCTGTAGGCATAGGTTGCACAAACACCACCTCCTGACCCACAGATAGCTCAACTCATGGTAGAGCGGGACAGCTTTCGGGAGAGGTGTATATAGGTCGAGGGGATAGTTAAGAGACTCCTCAGATCAATCAAGAGCACCTCCATTGGAGAGGTTGTAGTAGAGGGATTGGAGACCACTCGAGAGGCCGAGTATTACAAGATGAGATATTTTGAGGTAGTACCACCCGAGAGGAGGATTGCCTTTACACAATCAGGTACTCGATCTCAGACCCATTCACGCAGTCATTCCAAGAGTGCTACCAGGAGTGTGGGTCAACCGATCAGACGAGAGCTCAGAGCCTTAGGGAGCAGAGATCCTGCGAGACCTACTATGTCAGGAGACAATAGTAGTCATGTGCCCTAGCCAGATGCCCCTCAGTGATGAGCATTTTGACACATTTATTTATTGTATTTGATATATCTTATTGAAACATTTGATATCCTTGTATTTTTGGACATTTGTTTTGATAAGATTTATAAGATGCAGTGGTGATTTGATTATGTACATGTTATGGATGATTTATGATGCATGTTTATTTCTATATGCTATGTTGTGTATGATGATGCAATGATGGTGTTTTATTTTATATATGATGATGCAATGATGTGATGTAATCTAAATGATTTTCTTTCATGATGTATGTAATGAATGCAAGATGTAAGATGTAATGATTTGAATGAGATGATTTGTCCAAAAAATGATATGACTATAATATGAAAATGATATGATGCAAAGTAAATGGATATTTGGCCAATATGAATGATACTTCATAATGATGAAAAAGTGATATAAATGGATATGAAGTGAAATGGTGATCTAAATTAAAAGTTATGATGAAATGAGATGAATGTAAAAATGAGATGATTATGAAGATGTAATATTTAATGAATGATATGCACATGACATGAATAATGATGTAGTATTATGATAATAATGATAATGATATTAATTGGTGAACGAATGATATATGATGTAATGGATATGAAATGATAACCTAAATGATGATGTGAAATGAATGAAATGGATGCAACCTTATTATAAATGTATATATATGTGAAAAGATGTGCAATAAATGCAAATGTAAATGTTAATGTTATGATATAATAATGAGATGAATGATTAAAATAATGACCATGCATTATGATATGTAAAGATGGATAATGATCACAATGAATTGATAACGAAATGAAATGATGATGCAAGTATGCAAATGCAATAATAATGATAACCTAAATGAATGAATGATAATGGAATAATATGCCACAAACATCCAAATTTACTCAATTTGTTTCTTTGAAAAGATATATGAAATTGTTACCAACCTTCAAAAATCTACTGTAGACAACCTTCAAAATGCAAACCTAAATGAATCATGCAATCCTAGAATGCAGTAATGAATCATTCTCCTTTTTTTCATTTCATGTTGCACGTGATTTTCATCATTGAGCCTTTTAATATGTTGAAAGTTAGTACAAGCATCAAAGGGTATGTTAGCACCAATGATGACCTGAGTACTGATTTCATGATTTTTTATATAGAAAATTAATACAAGCATCAAGGTATAATTGAACCAAGATGACCTGAGTATTGTTTGCATAAACAGACAAAAAGTTAACCATTTTCCTATGCAAATTCCAAAATTTCATCAATGATACATTGTAGAGCATGTTCCATGACAAATTTGCATAATAGGTAATGATTAGCTTATAGACAAAAAGCAAATAAAAATCACACTCCTTCCTTGTGATTCTAGTTCAATACATCATTGAACCACTCGAAAGATATGATGTCATCAAATGTCAAAACAACAAACCAACTTATGCATTAATTATTCCATTCATTGTATTCGGATTAAGATCATCCAGTTTGTTTTAGTTATCTGTCAAAATAGTCGTGTAAACTCAGTTTAATTGGAAAATTTTGTTGTTTCTTGAAATTCTGATTTTTGACACATGCTGCCAATTGCCTACTACAAAGATCCAAGAAGCGAATTGCCCCTCCCTAGTGACCCTGTACTTTGACTCCCGTTAGACACAACTACTGCTAAGCATAACCCTAATCATCAAGCCATGATGAGATCCTTGTTGTTTTCAAGGAGATGCTGCGACACATGATGTGAAGGTGATGACTAGGCATGTATGTGATGCCGAAGAAAAGATGGATATGCAAAATGAATCCTAATAGATAAGAGAGCCAAATAAAATCACAAACAATGCTTGTTTTCCAGGTTTTCACCATTTATTTTTATTGCACCTTTTTCCTGATTTTATGATTTTTTTGTTGTTACCAAGATGCATGTTTGCCAGGTTTTCATTAAGGCAACAATTTTTCTCTTTTTCATTTTTTTGTATTTTTTGCTTTTTCTGATTTTATTTTATTTTTTCAGGACTTTTTATATTGTTTTTGATATTATCAGGCATAAAACTTTTTCAGATGAATGTTGTTGGTTGGATCTTCAAATAGGCCCCCTTCTGATGTTGATAACTGATATGCCCTCGATCCATATGCAACAATGATAACGAACGGGCCCAACCAATTAGGTTCAAACTTGCCTTTCTTCTCCCGATCCTACTAATTACGAGGGTTTTCTTTGAGAACCAAGTCACCCACTTGAAAATTTCATGGTTTGACTCTGTGATTGTTGCTGCGGGACATAACTTGTTGATACCCCTTCAAATGATTAACTGCAGTTTGACGCCGTTCATCAAGCAGTTCCAGCTCTTGCAACCTTGATACTCTATAGTCTTCATCATCGATTAACCCCTTTAGTGATACGCGAAGTGAAGGAATCTCAACCTCTAGTGGTAGAATAGCTTCTACTCCATAGACCAAAGCATAGGGAGTAGCACCTGTTGGTGTGCGAATAATTGTTTTGTATGCCCACAATGCTGGATTTAATTGGACATGCCAATCATGACTTGCTTCATTTACTGATTTCTTCAAAATATTTAGAATTATTTTATTTGAAGCTTTAGCTTGACCATTCCCTTGTGGATAGTAAGGTGTAGAGAACCTATGTTGGATGTGAAATCTTTCACATAGCTCATCAACATCCTAATTTTTAAAGTGTCTTCCATTGTCTGTGATAATGGAGTTAGGAATACCATATCGACAGATGATATAGTTCAAAATGAATGAAGAGATTTGTTTTCCAGTAACAGTTGTTAGGGGAACAAATTCAATCCACTTAGTGAAATACTCAGTGGTTGTAATGATGAATTTATGTCCATTTGAAGATGATGGGTGTATCTTTCCAACCAGGTCCAATACCCACTGAGCGAAAGGCCATGTTGTGGTGAAGGGTTGTAATTCTTGAGCAGGAGCATGAATTAGATTACCATGAATTTGACATTTTGCACATTTCTTCACAAAAATTAATGATTCCTTCTGCATGGTCGGCCAATAGTAACCCAATCTCACAAGTTTCTTCGCTAAGGTTAATCTACTTGAGTGTGTCCCACAAATACCACCATGTACTTCTTGTAAAGATTTTTTTGATTCATCACTTTCGAGACATCTAACGAGGGTACCATCCAAACCACACCAGTATAAGACGTCAACAATTAAGGTGTAACAGAAGGATTGAATGATGAAATTCCTTTTCTGATTTCTAGACAAATCTAAAGGTAAAACAATATCCTTTAGGTAAGTGTAAATTTGGCCATACAAGGGAGAATCAAAATTGGTTAAGTGGCAAATGATTTGAGTTTCTGGATTGTCATAGGCGAGAGAAAGTAATTGTTCCACCAGGAAATCATACCATGTTTGATTCTCTGACAACTGGAGTAGAGATTCTATTGTAGCCATTACATCAGCTGGTTTATTATCAATATGCAGAATTTGTATGAACTTGATATCAACAAAGTATTTCTTGAAATCGTCCACCATATTTTTGTAAGGTATCAACTTGTCATCCTTAGTGTGTTATTCATCATTGATTTGATTTATAACAAGTTGTGAATCACAAAAAACTTGAAGTTCTGTGATTTTCCAATCCATTGCAATTCCCATGCCAATTAATAATGCCTCATATTCAACTATGTTGTTTGTGCAAGGGAACATTAGCCGATAAGATTTTGGAATTGTATGTCCTTGAGGTGTAATAAAAAGAATCCCTACGCCTAAACCATGTTGAGTGTAGGAACCATAAAAGTAGAGTTCCCATGATTGCTTAATAATTGCTTTGAATACATCAGCATCAGGAAAATCAATGTGTATTGGGTGTTCCGTTGGCATTGGTGCTTCTGCTAATTGATCTGCAATTACTTGTCCCTTTATAGCTATGTGATCGACATAATGAATGTCAAACTCACTTAGGATCATAACCCATTTAGCCAACCTGCCAGTTAAGGTTGCCTTACTTAGAAGATACTTGAGCGGATCAATCTTAGCCACAAGATTTATTGTATGTGCTAGCATATAATGTCGTAACTTTTGAGAAGTGAGCACTACTTCTAAGCAAGCTTTTTCAATGAATGTGTAATTTAACTCATGACTTGTCAAAGTTTGACTGATGTAATAAATTACTTGTTCCTTTCCTGAGTTGTCTTCCTGTGCCAATAATGCTCCTAAGGACACTTTCGTGGCAGAAATATACAATATGAGTGGTGCACCTTGCACTGGTGGAATCAATACTGGTGGATTCATGAGATACTACTTTATCTGATCAAACATTGCTTCACATTTTTCCTCCCATTTAAATGGAACATTCTTGTGTAAGAGGTGATTGAATGGTAAAATTTTATCCGCCAGTTGTGCAATGAATCTTCTGATGGATTGTAACTGTTCCTGCAAAGAGCATAGTTGACTAATGTTCCTTGGTGGTGGCATATCAAGAATTTCTTGTGCCTTAGCTGGATCCACTTCAATTCCCTTTTCTGATACAATGTAACCTAGCAACTTTCCACATTTCACTCCAAAGACATATTTCTTTGGATTAAGTCTCACTTTGAATTGTTCCATTCTTTTCAAAATTTTAGATAAGATATCTATGTGTCCTTGTCTAGTGTTATATTTGGCAAGGATATCATCGACATAGTCCCCCATGAATGTATGCATCATATCATGAAATTTTTTTGTCATTGCATGTTTGTATGTAGCTCCTGCATTTTTTAACCCAAATGGCATTGCATTCTAGCAATAGGTAGCCCAAGGACATGTGAACATTGTTTTATCCTGATCCTCTGGTACAATCTCTATTTGGTTGTATCCTGAAAATCCATCCATTAATGAGTACATTGCATGTCTAGCATTCAAATCAACAATTATATCTATGTTTGGCAAAGGGAAGTCATCTTTAGGACATGCCTTGTTCAAATCTCTAAAATTTGTACAAATTATGATTCTTTTGTCTGGCTTTGAAATAGGTAAGATATTGGAGATCCATTATGCATAGTCGATAGAATAAATGAATCCAACATCTAAAATCTTATTTAATTCTTCTTTAACCAACAATGCAACATGTGGATGCATTTTTCTGAGTTTTTGTTTCACAGGTTTTGCCCCTGGCATAATAGATAAATGATGCATGATGAGATCTGGATCCAATCTAGGCATATCTATGTAGGACCATGCAAAATTGATTTGGTTGTTCTTAAGAAATTTTGTGAATCCTAGTATTTCCCCTTCTATTAGAGATGTGGCCAATTGCAAGATTTTGGGCTTTTTTGTAGTACCTATATTGAGTGCCTCTGTTGGTTCTATTAGAATAGAAGACCTTTCCTAGTAAGGTTCCAGGAGAGTGTCAAGTTTCCCATCCTCTAGTGCCTTTGAAAGGTTTTCACCATTGGATACGCTTTTTATATTTCTCTTTTCTTGATCTAATACTGCCTTTGTTAGGTTTTCACCATTAGATCTTTCTTTTATGTTATTTATTTCATAGCTGAGAAACTTGGCACTTTCCTATCGAAAACTCTAATCTTGTGATTCCCTGGTGGAACTTGTTTGTGGATGGGATGAACAAAGAAATTTTATGATGGTTTCCTCATTAGGAAAAGTTGGGGCATCAATCGGTGCGACTTGTTCCCAATCAATGAGTTTGGGATGAACCAAAGGAAATGGATCATTAGGATGAGTAAGGCAATTGGCCATTAGAGTCATGATACTATTTTTAACGTTGTTATGGGAGAGGTCTAGGATGTTATCCTTCTGTGGATGATCTGTCTTACTTTGAATTGAATTGGTTTCACTTGAGTCATGATCGCTTTGTAGAGTGTAATAAAGCGGAGGCCTTGAGCTTTCCCCTTGTAAGAATGCGGGTGTGAATTTGTGTATGACATCCACCCTTTTCTCAAAGATGAATGTATCATCATAGAAGTTGTCCCATTCATATTCATTGGAGTCAGTGTCAGAATTACTTGCTTGAATTCTCAAGATTGTTTCAGTTAACTCCTCTTTAGACATTCTTTGTACTTCTTCCTTTGTATCTTCACCATATCCTAATCCAGTCTTATCTTTTGGGTGCATTGTTTTCAGTTGGATAGGTTCAATTGTACCCTCTTTTCTTTTACCTATAGGGCCATTTCCTTCATAACCCATTTGCTGCATGATTGCATAACCTTTTCCATGTTGTTATGTAGGTAACTTTATATGTTGTACTAATTCTTCTTCATCTTTATAGAGCCAATCAAGAATAGCCCTATCTTCCTTTTCATTTTCTTTGATAAACACTCCATTAAACTTGGTGATGGGAACTGAAGTCGAGGCTAAAGTTGTTGTAGCCTACTGTATGGATGTTGATGGTTGACCATGGGATCTTGGAGATATGGGTAAATTAGAGAGAGATAAAGAATATTCTCCCACTCCATTATCTTTCAATTTTAGCTTGGCGCCAAAATTACTTATCATTTCTCATGCTTGTTCATTGTATTTGGAGGTAGAGATGGCCAAGGCCTCTCTATTATGTGCGACAAGTGTGTCCTAAGTTGCTCTTAGATTAGAGCAAGTTTGACTGCTAATGTGATCATTAGGTATTGTTACTTCATGTCCATCATATGGAAACTTCAAGTATTGATGATAAGTAGATGGAACAGCTTGCATGTCATGGATCCAGGGATGACCCAAGAGTATGTTATAGGTTAGATCGTGATCTAGAACCTGACAAAAGATATTCTTCACAATAGGTCCCACTCTGATTGGTAACATGACAAGGCCCTTGGAAGTTCTTTCCTCATCATCATATGCCTTGATTGTAATCTTTCTTCATGGATCTATAGATTCTTTAGAATATCCCAAAGTGAGGACCAATTTCAAAGTACAAATATTTAATCCAGCTCCTCCATCTATTAGGACATGTCTAATTCGAGCTTTGTGAACCATAACCTCTAAGTAGAGTGATGAATTATGCAGATGGGTCATGGATGAGTCATCCTTTTCAGTAAAGGATAAACATGTAGATGAGGAAAAATGTCCCACCATGGCTTGAAATTTCTTGATATCCAGATCAGAAGAGACAATTATATCAACAAGTTCCTTTTCTAGAATGTCCTTATGTGTAGGTGATAACTTTAGGAGCTCCAAGATAGAAATTTGGGCTGATGTTTTTCGTAGTTGATCAACCAAATTGTATTGACTTGGAGGGGGAACCGCTACTTTAGATGAGCTTCCTTTGACAATGATTTTAGCTTGTCCCCTTGTCGTAGCATTGACCTCTCGATATTCTTGCTTACCTTTGATTCAGATAGCATTGATTTGCTAATCGTCAGTATAAATATGATTGATAATGGTGTCATGGACATAATTAACATTCTTTCCTTTGTCACCTGAAGATTCCCCCTTTTGATAATTAGGGAGAGGATCCTTGAATGCCTGATGGTCATCATTGACATTATGTCCCTCAAACGTAATAGTGCGGTTATCAATCAGATCCTGAACAATATTCTTTAACCCTTCGAAATTATTTGTCTTATGACCTTTACACCTACAATAATCACAAAAGTGTGAGTCATTCCATGATGGTGGTTTAACTCGAGGCTCATATTCTCTTTATGGTGGCAATGTAATAGCGTTTTGATTCAATAGTTCTTTGAGAATGGATTCCAAAGATCGGCCCAAGGGAGTAAAACTCCGTCGATTTGAAAAATATGAAGATCTGGGAATATTTGAATTTTGATTATTGCCAAAATTATTTCCACGATTATTTGTCACATTCCCTTGATTGGAAACATTGCCTTGGGTACTAGAATTTCAAGAATTATTGCTATGTTGAACACCTGATACATTAAGGATGGTAGGCTTCACATTTACGTTGTTAGCATCTACTACCCCATCATTCGCAACATTTTTATTTTGAGTCCAAAATCATGAATTTTCATTATTGTTGTTGTATGAATTTGAACCTTCTTTATCAATTTTCAGAACCCCACGCTTGACCAAAGCACCTTCAATAGTAATTGCATTTTCAATCAATTTTTCAAATGATATAGGATAGTGAAGGTTTAGTATGTAACTCATCTCTTGATTCAGACTATCGATAAAGATCTCCATCTTTTCTATTTCAGGAGCAAGATGGGAGTATTTAGCAAACACCCTTCTCCATCTTTGTAAAAACATGGTGAAAGATTCTCCTACCTTTTGTTTCACCTTACAAAGATCAAGCATGGTTATCTGGTGTTGGATGTTGTAGGAGTATTGTGATATAAATTTGTTTATTAACTCCTCAAAGGTTTTGATGGGGGGAGTGATCTTTGAAAGCCACCCTATGGATTGTCCACTCAGACTTCGTGGAAACAATCACATTAAGTAGGTATCTTCATGAGCGAATTCTAAGCTCATATTTTGGAAATCCCTCACATGTTCAATGGGATCAATTTTCCCATTGTACCTATCAAATTTAGGGATTTCACAATGTTTTGGAAAAGGAATCATTTGAAGACTCCTATCAAATGGATAAGCACATAGGTCATCCAAAACATACTTCTTTGTTGCACCCCCTTCCATTTCTTTTATTTTCCCTTGTAATTCTTTTATCTATTGAGCAAGGGAACTAAAATCATTAGGAGGAGTTTCAGGATTCTCTTTAATCCATTTTGTATCAAAATCGGTAGGTAACTTAGCTCCTTGATTAGCTAATGAAAGGAAGTATCTTTCCTTGTTTCGTTCTAAAATCCTTTCCATAAGAGTATGAAATTGGGGATCTTGCTCTGCTTCTTGGAGCTTTTCCTCCATTATCTCTTCAATATTTTCAGAATTATGAAGGGGGTTCTCTTCCCTCTCACTATTATCACCCATTTTGCTTACTGTACTTTCTCTTTCATCTTTTTCTATGTGCTTTTGAGATCTCGTGACAACATGCATAAGATTTTCCCAATTTCTACTAACTTTTGATCAAAAGAATGAAATAGTGCAATTTTGATGGATATGAAAGTCAAGATAGAATGAAGATTCTATGACTTAAAAGATTTCTAATCTTTAGTTCGTGATTCCCTGATTGAAAGGATGTAAATCCTGTTTGCATGAATTAAACCAAAGATCAAAAATAAAGATGATTTTGCACTTTGTGAGGTTTTGATCATAGCTTTGTAAAAATATGGATTGTGATAAATGCCTAATGTGCTTGAGTTCTCTATTGCAGAATTTCATTGGGACGAGTAGCATACGTAATTACAAGTTGGGGAATATAAGAAGAACGAATACGCTGACTGTGGTTGTGCCTTTGAGAAAGGGCTCTTCTTTGAAAGAAGGCTCATGATAATAAAGGTTCTACAACATAATTGTTAGTGAAACCTCTAACAAAGTCGTGATATCGATGAATAAAGGTCTTATGTTCAAGCAAGACCTTTCGACTTTGGTATAAAAATTTCCTCTTTTTCAATAACTTCTTATAACCAAGAGATTTCTTTGGCTTCTCAATCTTCCTCTCTAGGGATTTTTTGGCAAAAGTTGCAGACTTCCAAACCCTGAGCATAGAAAAAGACTAAACTAAAATGACTGATTTTCTGAATGTCAAAAAAATACCTAGGCTCAGACCACATATGCATCGAAATAAAGCATGAATGTGCTAAAACATACTACAAATGCATTGAAATAGAGTGCAGATGTGCTGAAACAGAGCACAGATGCGCTAAAATAGAGCATAAATGCACTGAAACAGAGCACAAATGCGTTGAAACATAGCGCAGATGCATCGAAATAGAGCACAAATGTGCTGAAATAGAGTGCAGATGCGTTGAAACAGAGCACAGATGCACCGAAATAGAGTGCAGATGCACTGAAACAGAGAACAAATGTGCTAAAATTTCCAATTATTTCTTTGAGACAAACATGTTTTGACAGTTTGATATTTTTAGATGATCTTAATCTGATTTAAATATGAAAAACACAACATAGAGTAGCAGATAGTTGTTTTGTTAATCCTAAAGTCTAAACAAAGAGTGTATGTTTTTGAGATTTCCATAGGTTTCTCACAAGATAAGCAATTCAAACAGACTCACTCTTAGTAGTCAAATAGGTCATCATAGGAATCATAGCCCATAGCTTAAAATTACATCGACTCACACAACTGTGTCACCCCATAGAGGGCGCTTGTGTTTTTGTCTTTTCTAGGTGCATACCCAAGGTTAGATTTCTTGATCCCTTAAGCAAACAATATGTGGTGATTATATGGTGAGTTTCTTGGGGGAAAATTCTTCCCTTCCATTGCACCATGATTAAAATGATGTTTGGATACTGACATAGTTGGCTTTCTACACTATGGTTCGTAGTCAAAGTTTTCGTTCGGTGTGGCAATAGATAAACTCGCTCAGGAGACCTCTCAATCTTTAGAACAAAGATTTTGGGGATGGTTATCTTGCTCACTTCCATTGAATATGGGTTTCCCCAAAATTCACTTTTGATTATAGTGGGTTGGAAAACCTAGCTTTGGTTGTTCCCACTTAGGTCGTTCCCATAGGGTGTGTACTTTTTCCCACTATGGAAGGCCTTCTAAAGGATTTAATAAAGCTTGAAATGTATAAAATGAAATAGGTAAGTCTGGTGTTTTGATCACCCAGTAAAGGGAAGAGCATATACCTATTACCCCACAATCACAATAAACAAGTGGTTGAGTTTTAAATCCAAATTGACAATTTTCTATGCCAAGTGAAGATTTTGCTTCACAACAATCATTGGATTCATTTTAACCAGCATAGAAACAAATTTGGTGAATATCCTAGGATTGGTAAATTCCAGACTTTAAATTTCTATCCTAGGGTTGCTTCATTTTATTTAATAACTGAAGTGAAAAATTATGTCTGCGGATGGCGTCAGAATCAAAATTTGTTTTTACAACCCCTATATGCGCTAAAATAGGCCACCAATGTGCCAAAAAAATTGACAAATGCGCCAAAAGATAAATCTGGGATGCGTGAAATTAGGCCGTTTATGCGCCGAAATAGTCCATGGATGCACTGAAACAGTCCGGGGATGTGCTGAAATAGTCTGTCTATGCGTTGAAATAGTCTGTCTATGCACTGAAATAGTTCGTCTATATGCCAAAACAGTCTGAGGATGCGCTAAATAGAGACTCGTATGCGCTAAAGCGCAAATCCAGTCCGTCACCTGTCAAAAATTTCTGCAATAAAAAGATTAAAATGAGGGGATGCCCCATGGTGGGTGCCAAAAATGAGTTGTTAGAATAAGTGGATTAATTAGGAAATAAACTAACACACCAATGAGACATTATATTGAAAGAAACTAATCTAGAAAACATAAATGCAAAATCTAAACAATTGCAGCTCCTTCAAATTCATCCTATCATCCTTTATCTCCAAGGATTTGATTAAAGTTGTTGGCTCTTAGTTGTGTAAGTAGGAGCTTGTTGAAATGACAACTTAGGAGAACGAGATTGTTTGAAAATGCATGTGTATTGTTGATGATTTAAACTATGAACTTGAAATGCTATGATATTGCTATGATGCTGATATGCTGATTCAAATGCAACCATAGTAACCACGCATGAAACCTAGGATCAAATCTACTTACGAGAAGGTTGTATTTATAGATTTTCAAAAAGCAAAAATCTAGTTGGCGGAGATCAACGACTGAAATTCAAACTTGTGAAGATGAACAGTGAGAGACGAAGAATTTGAGAGAAAGGTGGAATGTTGAGAGGAAAGTGGAAGAATGTTTTCAACCCACAAAATCATCCCCATCCAAAAATAGAGACAAACATGGCATTTATCTTTTATTTATGAAAATTGGTTTAAAAGTTGAGGATAATGCCAACTAAATAAATAAATTTATTTAATTATATGTGACATGTGCAAATGGAAGTTTCCAAAATTAAATAAATAATATTTAATTATGTGAGAAGTGAAAAAGAAAGGTAATTACATATTTTACAATATTTAATTAAGTGGGGTGAAAAAGATATATAAATATATAATATTTAAATATGAGATGAAATCAAAATATTCCATTGTTTTGAATTTAAATATTCAAACTTTAGAAATGAAATGATAATTAAATAAATAAATTATAAATTTTATTTAGTTTAATTAAGAGGAAAGCAACAATAATTAAATAAACTTATTTAATTAATTAGAAGAATTAGAAAAATGAACAATATAAATAAATAATTTTATTTATTTATATGTAGATGACTTAAGAATATTAATTAAATAATTCATATTTAATTAGTTAATAGGTTTGAATAACCGTGACCTTTTTTAGATGTGTACAGATATAATACCAATTGCATATGCAATATCTGTAAAATTATGAACCAAATGACCTATTACATCACTATGAACCAAATGTAAAGGATTTTTCGCTCTCCATGATTTACCTTGTGAGAAACTTTCCACATGTTGTTTTCCCATAGCACATCCTTCACACAACTTGTGACTTGATGAGATTTTTAGAAGCCCATGCACCATATATAGTTTCTCCATAAGTTTGAGACTTTGATAGTTGATATGTCCCATATGCTCATGCCATAACCTGCTCATATCATCATATTTGGCAATAGAACACATATTCTCATTTCCACATTTAGAAGTAAATTCTTGAAATTTATGTAGGACCCATTCTCCATTTTACCAACTGCAGTCACTTTGTAATTATTACTCATATATCTTTGATTAAATATTTTTCATTGTAGAAATCTATTTTAAATCCTTGATTAGCAATTTGAGATATAAAAAAGAAGATTTATCTTCAATTCATGAACTAACTTCACATTTTTTAACAAACCATTATCAACTTGAACATTTCGAGTTCCTTTAACTCCCAAAGCATTATTATTCCCTAAATATATTTTCTCTGAATTGCTATCATTTCTTAGTGATTCAAATTGTTCCTTATTATAACACATATGTTGTGTAGCACCAGAATCAATCACCCAATCCTCCTTATAAGAGTTATTTCCTTTAAGTTCAATACAAAAAATATTACTTTTAGAATCAAATTTATTTGGCTTCCTTTTTGTATCTTTAATCCTTTTATAACATTCATTTTCATTGTGACCTAGCTTACCAGAATAATTACATTTCCACTTGATTTTATTATAATCTTTAGATGGGACATTTTTATTCTCATACTTCGAGTTCCTTTATCTAAACTAATTTTCTTGTGTATTTTTATAATTTTGTTTCCCTTTCATTATGAAAGCTTCATCACTACATGACTCCCTTTCTTTGATTTGACATTTTTCTTCTTGCACTAATTTAGCACATAACTCTTCATATTTTGTATTCTTTAATTTATCAACAATATCTAGCCTTCTTATAAATGATTGATAAGATCCAGGAAGACTTTGTAAAATTATTTGCACAAAATATTTATCATCAATATCCTTTATGAGAGAAGCAAGTTCATTTTTCTTTTCCTTTAATTTTCTTAGATAAGGGACTAGCTCTTGTGAAATTGATAGTTACATGTTGTACAATTATGTGGTAAGGGTTAGAATCCATACATCACCTGAATTCTCATATGTATTTTTCAAAATCTCCCACACTTTGAACCCGGTTCTCTCATTGCAAAATTCTGGAAAAAATTCTTCTGAAAGTGTAGGCTTGATCAATGTTGTTGCCTTTTTATCTCTTTTATCCCAATCTTCTTGATCTTTTCTAGTACTTGCTGGTCTCTTTTCACTACCATTAACAATTTCATAACAATTTTGAAGCGTTAGAAAAATATCCATACAAGACACCCAATCATAATAATTATTTCCATTTAATTTAATTGCAGGTAGAGGAATACCAATGGAATCCATTATATTAAATTCCCTCTTTTTGAGATGAGAATTAAAAATCAGAAATCTCTCACCAAGTTTTACTGATTTGAATTTCTTCTTTGCTGCAAAAGGTGTTGATCAAGCTCCAATCACAACTTGCATAATCAAAGTTTCACACTACAACATTTCCACATCACTGCCCAATATTTTTAAATTATGCTCTGATACCATGATGAACTCAAAAAAAAATAGAGAAGAATAACACAGAAAAAAAAATGCAATCAAACAACACATAATATGCATCGATTTATACAATAACTAAAAAGGAATGGAGCATATTTTCATAGAAATAGAACAGAGTATATTATATTTATTTATGCAACAAAAACATACAACTATTTTCCTACACACACAAATTGGACAGGGATGACTATATTTATAGATCTCTTTGGTGATCTCTAGAAGACAACAGATACATAAAGAAGCATGTGGTCGATGGTCGGTGCAAGAACTCTCTGGAAATAAAAGTTTCGAGAGAAGCTAGAGTGATTGGAGATATTGGCTATTATTGCTACCTACTACATCACTGTACAACCAAATAAATATTAATTCCAACACTGGGCAATACAATTTTTTTCTAATGGTCATATCTGGTTGATAGCAATAGAAGGGAGCGATGATCAAATCTATTTGGATATTTGGATGATAGTGGAAAAGGAACCAATAAATAAAAGCATTGGGATTTCTTTGAATATATTTATGGAAACCAATTAATCTACGTCTCGATCTTAGAAGTAGCTATGCTTATTCACATATTGGTGAAACTATGCTTCTAGAGTTACCCAATCAAAAGAAGAGTGATCTATATCGTGCTTTGATCCCCTCACATTGATTAAAATTCTAGAGAATAATTTAAAATGCAGGTATGAATTCACGTTGGTTTAGACTATTAATTTCTTTGGCCTATAAACTTAGTATTGAGTTACTTTCTGTATACACCTAAAATTGGTCTGGAGAATTCCGATTAATTAAATACAAATTATTTAATTGATTATCCTAATTTCCTCTCCTATTTGAATAAATAGAAATATTTATTTATTTACTTCACATTCACATTTACATTTAAATTCTTCTAAATTAAATAAAAAAAATTAAATACTTTGTTTGATTTAATTATCATTTTCCTATTTTATTCTATCACATCAATCTTAAATTAATTAAATAAAGATTAAAACACTTTATTTATTAATTTTTGTATTCTTTTGTTTAATTTAATAAACAACTTCTATAGTTTGTTTTATTAAATTATTTATCCCTCTTTTGCTAATTTAAAAAAATCAAAAATATTTAAATTAAGGCATAAGGAATATTCCATTTATTTTTCCTCAAAATTGAATTAGATATCCTATGTCTAATTTATGTCTAAATTATGTCAAAATTAATGCTTTGAAACTTCACGGGAAGTTTTTGGAGACAAATTGGAGACAAATTCCAAATTTATCTCTCAATCCTCCTCCATCAATCTTTCGTCTTCTCTTACCTGGTGTTTTCATGGGTAGAGACAATTACCAAAATTCTCTCAATCTCCTCCATCTTTCACCATTCAATCCTCCAAATTGAATCCAAGCCTCTCTTTGCCATCCCTGTGCATTTCTACAGCCAGGAGTTCTATAAATAAAGCCTCATTGAACCAAGAAAAGGATCCCACGTTATCAAGTTTACTCTGCAGAAATTCATCAAGCATCCAAGCATCCAAGCATTCAAGCATCCAACATCAAGTTTTTATATCATGGCTACCTCCTGTAGCTACATTTCTCAGTTTTCATGTCAATTCAAATTGCATTAGTTTATTTTGATTATATAAGTATTATCAGCATCCTTCTCATTCTCTAAATTATCATTTTAACAATCATAGTGCTCACACAATTTGAGAGCCATAGTGATTTTTAAATAAATCTTTGGAGATAGAGAGCAATATGATGCTTTCAGTAGATTATTATTTTGAATTAGTTCAATTTTGTTTGATCTTTGATATAATGTCGTATTAAGAAGTGTTTATTTCTTTAAACCTTATTCACACTTACAATTTGGTGCCCACTGTGGGGCATTAAACCTAATTTTATCAATTTTTCTGAAAGTGTCACGCAGGTATCCGACGTGCTCTATTTCAGCGCTTCCATCAAATACTATAGCGCATCTGTGGAAAAATATGGTGCTTCGATGCTCTGTTTCGGTGCTTGCGTGATACTATAACGCATCTATCAAAACTTTCAGTACTTTCAACTATAGCGCTTCCATGACGTGTTTCGACACATCGGTGATCCTTTTACAGAAAGGTTGATTTAGCACTTCCGTGGAAAATTTTGGTGCTTTGGTGTTTTGTTTCGGCGCTTTTGAGTTGAGTGCATCAGGTAAAAGTTATAGCGCTTTGGTGGATTGTTTTGGCACTTTTGTAAAATCAGTCTGGATCCGACGCGACTGCGGCCAAATTTAATTTTTTTCATAGTTAGACTAAAATTTATCAATCCTAGGATAGTCACTTATGGTTTCTAAAATTTATCAATCCTAGGGTAGTCATCACATTTTTGTAGTATAAGTTAAAAAGAACATCATGATTTTTGTGAAGCAACACCTACACATAGATTAGAAAATTATCTTTTGGGCTTAAAATAGAACAACTTATATGATGTGCTTGTGGTGATTAGGTTTATGCTCTCCCCTTAGACTAGGTGATCAAAGTGCCAGATTCATCTTTAATTCATGCTGCTTACGCTTTATTAAATCCTTTAGAAGGCTTTTCATAGTGTGAAAAAGTACTCACCCTACGGGAATGACCTAAGTGGGAACACCTAAAGCCAAGGATTCCAACCCACTATAATCAAAATGGAAGTTGTTGATGAAATTCCAACTTGATGGTAGTGAGCAAGATAACCATCCCCAAAATCTTTGTTCTAAAGATTGGGAGGTCTCCTGAGGGAGTTTATCAATTGCCGCACTGCACGAAAGCCTTATCTACGAACCATAGAGTAGTATCCCACCGAGCCAGTATCCAAACATTGTCATACTCACAGTGCAAGGGGAGGGAAGAATCTGCCCCCAAGACACTCACCATATAATTTCCATGGACCATTTTCTTAGAGGACGAGAAATCCAACTCTGAGTACGCGCCTAGAAACGCAAAAAAATGGGTGCTCTCTAGGGGGTGACACGGCTGTGTGCGTCAACGCAATTCAAGATGTGGGTTGTGAGTATAACGATGACCTATTTGTCCTTAAGTGTGAGTCTGTTTAATTTGTATACTTTTTTTAAAGCAACTTGTTAAAATCAATAAGGACCATTCATGGTTCTTGAACATACACGATCTATTCAAATTAAAACAATTATCTCACAATTGCTTGCTGTTTTTTCACAAAAATCATTAAAATCAGATTAAAGATCATCCTGAAAACAACAAGTCAAATCAGATCAAGAAGTTCATGATTCCAAAGTGGAAGTCCACCATGTTTGTCAAGAGAAAAATCAAAATGACCAAACCCAAGAAACCTCTTAGTTATCAAGATAATTTAAGAAGAAGGTGTTTTCTATATCAAAATCGAAAGATATTTTTACAACATAGAACCTTCATCCACATATATCACGAATTTTCTAGGGGTCACACTTTAGATTACATAGTAGAACCACTCTATTCACGAGCCTTCTTCCAAAGGAGAGCTCTCACACAATTTCACAACCGTAGTCAACGCATACTTCAGTCTTATTTTCCGCAACCCATGATAGCATATGCCACAAGGACAGATCAAATTTTACAATAGAGAGTCTTAAAAATCCTATTTTTAGTGCTCTGGAAAATTATTTCAGTGCTTCGGGTCATTGTTTTAGTGCTTCTATGAAATAGGGCTTTCGGGAACTGTTTTAGCACTTACAGTATTTATTTTAGTGCTTTCATAAACCAACGCTTTCATCATCTTTTTCAGCACTTTCGGGCACTGTTTCAGCACTTTTATCAAGATAGCGCTTTCATCACTTTTTCTAGCATTTTCGAGCACCGTTTCAGTGCATCTGTAAAGATAGCGCTTCCATTGCCTATTTTAGCACTTCGGGACTTTGTTCTAGCGCTTTTGTGAAATAGCGCCTTTGTACTCTATTTTAGCGTATTCAAAAGAAAGAGTTCAAAAATCATACCAGTCGGTCTGTTAGTCATTTTATCCACAAATTTTAAAAGAACATAAGTTTATTTTTATCGGAATGACTGTCTAGAGACCAAAAATAGATAGGTTTATACAAATTTACAATCTTATCATCTGAAACAAGATATTGCAAATCAGAAGTGTCAAAGAAAAATTCACAATCGATTACTACACTGAAGTTTCATCATCAGGATACTATCATCCTTTATCACGAAACCAAGTATAATAATCAAATTTTCAACATAGTCTTAAGATTAGTCATCTTATTTAACTTTGTTAAAAGTACAATTGACATTTTTCCAGCATAGAAGATCAACATTTCGGAAGAAAGAGTAAAAATTTGTATGCCAATCTTCACTAGGTCCCAAAAACAAAGAATCTTAGGACAAGAACTTAAAACATTGCAAGCAATGGCAGAAGAAAATCCTTGGAACAATCTGAACCAAAATGATAAGAACGAAATAACTCAGGAGGATATTCAAATAGCTCAACAAGATCCCAAGTTCCATAAATTTATGGAAAAGATCTTAGAACAATACATGGAGAAATATCTTTTGATGTTGGTTGAATCGGGTGTCTCAGGTTTAAGCTTCTAGAACTCATACTCCCAACTAGGTGTATTAGTCCCACTTTAACCTAGGACCTATTTTAATTCAAATTATTTGCAGGATTTTACTATCCTTAGTTTCAATTTCTGAATGTTGACTTGTAGTGTTGTAATTTTATGAAATTAGCTATAAACAAGTATAAATACAAGGTCATTTCATTAATTTTCTCTTAGCAATCAATCTATGAGCCTTCAAGTATTCATGGAAGAGTTTGCAAGAGCATTCAAGATCAAATCATCACGCATTTGGAGCTACATTCAATATTCAAGCATCATGTCAAAGTCTTCATGCATCATGTGTGTTTGTGAGCTAACATTTGTGATGTAGATTTCATGATCAAGCAAGCATTCAAGAAAAATCTTCAAGCATTCAATCAAGAGTCAATATTCACATTCATTGAAGCCATTTCACACATGCTTTCAACCTTCATTTCAAGGGTTTGGTGAGTTGCAACATTACATTTTTTCATTCATCATTCCTTCATGTTTTCTATTTTATTTGAAGGTTTAATTACCAAAATGGGGTTTGACCAAGGCAACCCCCCATTCCCTAGAAAAAAAACATCATTCTCCCTTGATGTTTGGTTGCAGATCTAGGTGAATTTGAGCTTGAAGATCCTCTGAAGGAAAAGTTATAAAAGTTGTCAAAGTTGTCATCTTCACAAAAAATCACCTACAAACAGAATTTACACTTTCAGAATTGAAGATTAGACAAGAAGGAAGCTACATAAGTATCAATCAAACCCTAGCAACAAGACTTATATGCCCAACCTGGCATATTAGTCCCATTATACCCCCTTTTTCCATACTTCTACAGATCCCGATCAGTCATCAGAAGATTCTAGGTCCTACCCAAACACCATATAGTAGGACTCATATGCCCAACCTAGCGTATTAGCCCTAGTATACTTCAAAAAGTAGATTTTTAGAGTTACGGACCTTGTTCTGACTCCATCATTCATCCAGGTACTTTACTATTTGATCTCAGTTTATCAATCTTGTTTCATGTCTTCAAATTCATAGGTCATATAGTGAATTTGTATAGTGCATTCAATTTATTCTTTTAAAGAATTGTTTAATGGTGAACCCTTGTTTAATCATACAAGGAACCCACTAGCCATTCTTTACTCAAATCACTTGGTTGAGGGATCTAGTTTCCTAATGAATTAAAGTGTGAAATTGGTCCAATTCCATCTCTCAAAATGTGGAACCCTATTTCCCTTTTGTTTAGGTTGAAGATCATTTGAAGAGAAAAATTGAAGAAATTTGCAAAGTTGCAAGAAAAGTGGTCAAATCGTGGAAACTAATCTATAGGTTTTATTTCCTTCTTTTCGGCAATCACTGACTAAAATCTAGGAGTGCAAAAATAGAAGAATAGAACCCAAAAATCAATTTTTAGGAGCCCTAGCCAAGGCCCATTCGCCATAGGGCGAATGAGTCCTTACTGAGGTCAAAAAAATAATCTTTGGTGATAGGTACACAACATTTGACCCTTTCCAAATATTCATTTTGATTGTTAGTTGGGTTAGATTTTGTTATTGTTTCTCATTTTCACATTATAGGACATGTTTTGAATGAAATTAGGAGAATTAGGTGCATTATTTTGTTTCATTTTGATAAAAATTCATTTTTTACATTTCAAATAGATTTTATAAAGATATAATAAAAATTTTAAATTTGAAAAATATAAAATTAGGTTGAATCAAAATTTGGGATGAAAATGAAATGGGGATATGATGGACCCATCTTCCTATTTTCATTAGGAAATGAGATCCCCACAAAAAAATGACTAAAAAACCTTAGGTGAATAAACTCAGAGTGAGAATCTATTGATTTCGTTATGCTTGAGGATGGGGTTTTCAGTTTGAACAACACTTATAGGAGAAAAACTAAAAATAGAAAATCAACGTAATTATGCTAATTCAAACTTGGACCAACATGATAAAGCTCAATATTTATAAAACCAAAAATCTTATTGCAGATCTGAGAAGGGAAAATTGATGTTTACCAATCACCAAAAGTCACTTTCAAAAGGTTCCATGGGACTCATTTTCCCATGGGTGAATGGGTATTTTTTCATGCTTTTCAACAAACTTTTGGGAGCCTCTGATACTAATCTGTAGCTTCTCATTTGCCCAATTTTTAATGTCAAAAAGTTAGAAATTATATTTTTAGGTGGGATTTCATGATTCGACAACAACTTTGACAACTTTTCCAACTTGCACTTCAAGAGATATTCAATCCTTCTTCAACCTAAGATCTACAACACAGACCCAAGAGGGACACTTTTTTTTTTGTGAATGGGGGTTTCCCTTGGTCAAACCTTGTTTGGGTAATTAAACCTTGAATTGAAATAAAGAATGAAAGAAGGAATGATTAATAAACAATGCTATGTTACCACTCAACAAACCCTTGTATAAACCTGTGAATGGATATCTACAACTTGTAAGAAATGGATTCAATTGATGTGGATCTTGATGCTTGAAACAATGCCTTGAATGCTTGACTTGATCTTGAAACTTATATCATAATGTTAGCTCCGAAAATATTCATTGTATACACCTAAAAATGGTCTAGAGAATTTGATTAATTAAATACGAAATTATTTGATTAATTATCCTAATTTCCTCTAGTGTTTGAATAAATAGAATTATTTATTTCTATAGTTCATGTTCACATTCATATTTAAACTCTTCTAATATCTCATCTTAATTGAATAAACAAAATTAAATACTTTGTTTGATTTAATTATCAAATACCTATTTTATTCTATCACATCAATCTTAAATTAATTAAATAAAAATTAAAACACTTTATTGATTAATTGCCATATTCTTCTATTTAATTTAATAAACAACTTCTATAGTTCGTTTTATTAAATTATTCATCCCTCTTTTTCTAATTTAAATAAATCAAAATATTTGAATAAAGGCATAAAGAATATTCCATCTATATTTCCTCAAAAATGAATTAGATATCCTATGTCTAATTTATGTCTAAATTATGTCACAATTAATGCTTTGAAACTTCACGAGAAGTTTTGGAGACAAATTGGAGAGAAATTCCAAAATCTTCTCTGAATCCTCCTCCATCAATCTTTCCTCTTCTCTTGCTTGGTGTTTTCATGGGTATAGACAATCACCAAAATTCTCTCAATCTCCTCCATCTTTCACCATTCAATCCTCCAGATTGAATCCAAGCCTTTAATTGCCATCCTTGTGCATTTCTATAGCCAGGAAATCTATAAATAAAGCCTCATTCAACCAAGAAAAAGGATCCAAATAATCTAACTTATGCACTCTTACTCTATAGGAATTCAAGCACATCAAGCATCAAGCATCAAGCATCAAACATCAAACATCCAACATCCAGCCATCAAGTTTTCACATCATGGCTGCTTCCTATAGTTGCATTTATCTGTTTCCATGTCAATTCATGCTAGTTTAGTTTCTTTATCATCTACTATTATCACATTAAGCTCCATATCATTGCATTAGCATCCATCTTGTTCTTCAAGTAGTCATTTTAATAGTCACATTGCTCACACGATCTGAGAGCCACAGTGATTTAATAAATCATTGGAGATAGAGAACAATATGACACTTTTAGTAGATTATTGCTCTGAATTGATTCATTTGGCTTTGTCTTTCATATAATTTCATATTAAGAAGTGTCTTTTGTGCTTTACACGTTATCACCACTTACAATTGGCGTCCACCGTGGGGCATTAACCTCAATTTTATAAATTTTTTTTTTCTAAAAAGTGTCATGCAGGTTTTTAGTGTGTTTTATTTCAGCACTTTCGACAAATACTATAGCACTTCCATGGAAAAATACAGTGCTTCCATGCTCTGTTTTGGCACTTCCGTGTTACTATAGCACATCCATAAAAAAAAATTTCGCTTTCAACTTCAGCACTTCCATAACCTGTTTCAGCGCATTACTGATTTAGCGCTTTTGTGGCAAACTTCAGCGCTTCTGTGTCCTGTTTCGGTGCTTTCGAGTTATAGCGCTTTGGTGGACTGTTCCAGTGCTTTTGTAAAATCAGTCTGGATCCAACGTGACCGCGGCCAGATTTTAACTTTTTTCATAGTTGGACTAAAATTTATCAATCCTAGGATAGTCACTTCTGGTTTTCTAAATTTTACCAATCCTAGGGTAGTCACTTCTTGGTTTCTAAAAATTATCAATCCTAGGGTAGCCACTTTTTGTTTTCTTAAAAGAAAATTTATCAATCCTAGGATAGTCATCACATTTTTACAGTATAAGTTAAAAAGAACAACATGATTTCTATGAAGCAACACCTTCACATAGATTAGAAAATTTCATTTTGGGCTTAAAACAAAAAAAATTATATGATGTGCTTGTGGTGATTAGGTTTATGCTCTCCCCTTAACTAGGTGATCAAAGCGCAAAATTCACTTTTACTTCATTCTATTTATGCTTTATTTAAATCCTTTAGAAGGCCTGTCGTAGTGGGAAAAAGTACTCACCCTATGGGAATGACCTAAGTGCGAACACCTAAAGCCAAGGATTCCAACCCACTATAATCAAAATGCAAGTTGTTGATGAAATTCCAACTTGATGGTAGTGAGCAAGATAACCATCCCCAAAATCTTTGTTCTAAAGATTGGGAGGTCTCCTGAGGGAGTTTATTAATTGCCGCACTGCACGGAAGCCCTATCTACAAACCATAGAGTAGTATCCCACCAAGTCAGTATCCATACATTGTCATACTCATAGTGCAAGGGGAGGGAAGAATCTGCTCCCAAGACACTCACCATATAATTTCCAAGGATCGTTTGCTTAGAGGATGAGAAATCCAACTCTGAGTACGCGCCTGGAAATGACAAAAACACGGGCGCCCTCTAGGGGGTGACACGGCTATGTGCATCAACACAATTCAAGATGTGGGTTGTGAGTATAATGATGACTTACTTGTCCTTAAGTGTGAGTCTGTCTGATTTATGTACAATTGTCAAAGCAACCCATGAAAATCAATAAGGACCATTCGTGGTTTTTGAACATACACGATCTATTCAATTTAAAACAATTATTCAAAATCGCTTGCTGTGTTTTCACAAAATCATTAAACTCAGATTAAAGATCATCCTGAAAACAAACAAAGTCAAGTTAGATCAGAAAATCCATGCTTCGAAAGTGGAATTCCACCACATTTGTGAAGAGAAAAATCAAAATCATGAAATCCAAGAAACCTCTTAGTTATCGAGATAATTTAAGAAGAATGTGTTTTCTATATCATAATCGAAAGATATTTTTATAGCATAGAACCTTCATCCACAGATATCACGATTTTGCTAGGGGTCACACTTTAAATTACGCAGTAGAACCACTCTATTCACGAGCCTTCTTTCAAAGAAGAGCTCTCACATAGTATCTTAACCACAGTCAACGCATTCATCATTCTTATTTTCCGCAACCCATGATACAGTATGCCACAAGGCTAGATCAAATTTTACAATAGAGAGTCATAAAAGTCTTGTTTTTAGTGCTCTGAGAACCTGTTTTAGTGCTTCAGGTCACTATTTTAGCACTTCTGTGAAATAGCACTTTTGGGCACTGTTTTAGTGCTTACTGTCTTTATTTTAGCACTTTCATCAAACAACACTTTCATTATCTTTTCCAGCACTTTCGGGCACTATTTCAGCGCTTCTGTCAAGATAGCACTTCCATCACTTTTTGCAGCGCTTTCAAGCACTGTTTTAGTGCTTTTGTCAAGATAGCACTTATGTCATCTGTTTCAACAGTTCAAGACTATTCTAGTGCTTCTGTGAAATAGCGCCTCTGTACTCTATTTTAGCGCTTTCAAAACAAAGAGTTCAAAAATCTTACCAGTCACTCAGTCTGTCATTTTATCCACAGTTTTTATCAGAACCAAGTTTCTTTTTATCAGAATCGCTTTCCAGAGACCGAAAACAAATAGGTTTATACAAATTTCCAATCTTATCAACTAAAACAAGATCTTGCAAATCAGAAGTGTCAAAACAAAATACACAATCGATTACTACATTGAAGTTTCGTCATCAGGATAATATCATCCTTTATCACGAAACCAAGTATAGTAATCAAATTTTTAACATAGTCTCATCAATAAGATCAGTCATCTTATTCGACTTTGTTAAAATTTCAATTGACATTTTTCCAGCATAGAAGATCAACATTTCGGAAGAAAGGGTAAAAATTTGTATGCCAATCTTCAGTAGGTCCTAAAAATAGAGACTCTTAGAGAAAGAACTTGAAACATCCCAAGCAATGGTAGAAGAAAATCCTTGGAATGATCTAAACCAAAACACTAAAAATGAAATAACTCCAGAGGATATTCAAACAGCTCAACAAGATCCCAAGTTCCATAAATTTATGGAAAAGATCTTAGAACAAGATATGGAGAAGTATCTTTTGATGTTGGCTAAATCAGGTGCCAAACTTCCTAAGGACTTTGACATGAATTGTCTAAAGGAAGCACCTGGAACAAGTGAGACTGAAATAATGCAACCTACACAAACAATAGATCTAGTTGCTTCTTTGACATCCCAAATGCAAATGTTACAACAACAAATATAGGATATGACGAAAGGGAGTACCAAAAGATATGCGATACATGACATTTGTCCTTATCCTTTCGATGCAACAGTCGACCTGATACCTTTTCCAAGACACTATGAATTCCCAAAGTATGACAAGTACAATGGAAGAACGGATCCGATAGATCATATCCGAGAATTCAAAACAATGAGCCTTGAGTTTTCCCAAGAGGAAACCTACTTAATGAGATTATTCACAAGGAGCTTGGGAGGTGCATGTATGGAATGGTTCTCAAAACTACAACTAGGTATTAGGAATTTTGAAGAACTTGTCAACAACTTCATCTCCCAGTATTCATTTAACATCCAACATGATGTTACAATAAAGGATCTCTACAACTTAAAACAAAACAAAGGGGAGACGTTCTTGTCTTTTCTACAAAGATGGCGATGATTATTCACGAGATATCCTCGATCCATTCTTGAGGAAGAAAAGATGGAGTTGTTCATTGACAACTTAATGGAGGAAATGAGTTATAGACTAGAATTGCAATGTCCTCCCACATTCGAAAAAGTGATAGAAAACGGTCTTAAAATTGAGGAGGAATTAGTCAAAAGAGGAGTTATCAAGCATTTCAATGATAAAATGAATAACACAAATAACTCCTCCAATCAATAATCAAGCAGTGATAAACCAAAATTTTTGCAAAAGAATTGAAACACAGCTACCAATGAAATGACAAATGATTCCCAAAATGTCAAACCGGTTTTTAACTTGACAGTATCTACATAAAAGAATCAAAACAATGGATCAAATTATTAAGTCAAATGTTATACAAAGCAACGAGATTGTAAAAACACACTCATATCAAAAACCATCAAATCGACATAGGTTCACATCTTTAGGCCAAATGATAGAATCAATAATGAAAGAATTAGTCACTAGTGGCCTTATCACTGCACGAGAATCTAGATTCTGGGATCCAAAGGTCAAACCACCATGGTGGAATGACACAGATTAATGCAACTTCCATAACAACAAAGGTCACAAAACCAATGATTGTATGGAGTTAAAACATGTGGTACAAGATCTAATTGACAACAAAAAAATATATGCGGAGGGACCCCAAAACAATAATGATCATTCAGCCTTCAAAGACCCTTTTCCAAACTATGAAAAAGGAGCATCATCATCTTCAAACAATAGAGGTAAGAACATCAATCATTTCTATGAAAAACCAATCCTTTTTCTATATAAAGTAGAGAGTGATCATACAGTTGGTCATGACATTAACGAAAGAAAAACCAACAACACTACCCATTTGGATTTGCTCCCAAGCATACAAAACTATGAAAATAAAATCATTGTCTTAAAAATCAGAGACCGTCAGGAACATCAACCAGCAACATTTGTAGACCATCACATAAGGAGGTTCTAGAACAAGCACTAGTTGCCACTACGGTACCAAAGAATCTAGATGTTTTCCAGTTCCAAGCTATGGTGGGGCATTTGACTACCCCACATTGTCTATCATTCTTTGAATAGGATGATGTCTCACTAAACCATCCCCATAATACCGCACTCCATATCGAAGTCTTAATCCACAATCATCGCGTCAAGAGAGTCCTAATAGATGGGGGAGCTGGTCTGAACATTTGCACTCTCGAGTTAATCTGTGCACTAGGGTATTCCGATGATGCTATTGATGCCCAAAGGAAAATGACTATAAAATCATATGATGAGGAAGAAAGATCGTCTAAGGGATTAATTGTGTTACCCATTCAAGTGGGGCCAATGATGAAGCACACTGCATGTCAATTATTGGAAAAAGAGTTAACATACAACATACTCTTAGGATGACCATGGATCTATGAAATGCAGGTCGTACCTTCAACATATCATCAATGTTTAAAGTTCCCAATAAATGGATAGGAGGTGACTATATCTGCTGATTATAATCATCCTCAACATTGTGACACTTAGAATCTCTCAAGACACCTTTGTGCCTCACAATTTAGGGAAGCGTCCAGTTCAAAATCATCCAACGAAAAAAAATGTCCAAGTATCACCACCAAGTGGGTAGAGAAGAAGGATAAAGAAAAAGAAACAAGTCATGTTGAAACTCAATCAACAGATAATATGGATCCACAAACTTCTTTATCACAAAAATTTCAAGAGAAATCCAACTGATAGACAAGGGAATGGGGCAATATTCTATTGAGCAATCGCTTAACCTTTCACAGTTAATGCCATCTCTTAAGACATATGGTCAACCATATATGATCAAACCTCAAACATCATTACCAGTCACAGTTCTTGAAGAAAGGTTTTTTTAAAACCAGTACCATAGAGGATGAATCAGACAACAAAGAAATCTTGGATTGGCTATACAAAGATGAGGAACCCTCGACATCAAATATCAGTATCAAAAATGTCAATATCAACACCGACAAATATGGAAAAGGGAAAGCTATTCTAGAAAAAATGGGTTATGAGGGACAAGGAACTATTGGATTAAGGAAGGATGGAATCATAGAGCCTATTCAGCCCCTCACTCTTCATTCAAAAGAGAAGCCAGGACTGGGATACTCTGAAGAAGAAAAACAAGAACTAACAAAGAAGGTTGTAGAAAGAATCCTTCAGCTAAAAGAAAGCTCTGAAATTGATTCAAATGAATATGAGGGGGATCTCTATTCTAATGTATCTTTCATAGATATTCAAGTTGATGTAATCCAACAATATGCACCTACGCATGAGGAGGGAGAAGGCTCTGGGTCTAGACCATTCATAGCAGGATCACTAAATATCAATGACTCAAGTGGGGACGAACAAACCTCGAGTGAACTAGACAATATTGAATAGGGTACCATCATTGACCTTGATATTCCAATAAAAAACTATGATGAAATGGCTGTCCAAACCCTTACATCCATCAACTTAAATGAATCTGATGAACTCATGTCATTAATCCCTCTAGAACTAATTGACTGGGAACCTGTCAAACCTGTAACTGTGCCAAGATTTGCAGATGATGATGTCATCATAAATTTTATATTTCATAATGAACCTGGTACACATTCTATCTATAATATTCATAACAACATGACTCGGTAGGAGGGTGTCAAATCTTCCAGTTGCAAAAGTAAAAACAGGGAAAATAGATCTAATGGTGAAAACCATTCTATGACAGCATTAGATCTAGAAAAAGAAAAAATAAAGAACACATCTAATGGTGAAAAAAAATTTGAAGCACTGAAGGATGGAAGATTTGACACTCTTTTGGAACATTATCATGAGTGGTCATCAGTTTTGGTAGAACCAACATAGTCTGTGAGCATCAACACTGAAGAAAAGGCAAAAATCCTACATCTAGTAGAATCCATGACAGATCAAGAGAGACCGAAATTCATAAATTTATTTAAGGAAAGAAGCATCAACATCGCTTGGTCATATTCAAATATGCCAAGCTCATATCCAAATCTACTCATGCATCATTTGTCTTTGCCCGCAAGAATCAAGCCTGTCAAGCAAAAATTGAGAAAAATGCATCCCCATATCGCATTGATGGTAAAGACAGAGCTAAAGAAATTGTTAGATGTTGGATTCATAAGGTCTATAGACTACGCTGAGTGGATATCAAACATTGTACCTATTTCAAAACCAGACAATAGCATCAAGATATGTACAGATTTTAGGGACCTAAATAAAGCATGCCTGAAGGATGATTTTCCATTACCAAATATAAACATCATTGTGGACTTAACGACAGGGCATGCCATGTTGTGAGTCATTGACGGTTTCTTTGGGTACAATCAAATAAAAATAGCTCCAAAAGATCAAGAAAAGATGGCTTTTACATGTCCATGGGGAACCTTCTGCTAGAACGTCATGCCATTTGGTCTGAAAAACGTAGGAGCCACCTATCAAAGAGCAATGACGACAATCTTTCATGATATGATGCACACCTTCATGGAGGATTATGTGGATGATATTCTGGAAAAATATTGTACAAGGGAAGGACATCTACATATTCTGCGTAAAATCTTCACACGCCTAGATAAATTCAATGTTAGGTTAAACCCCAAGAAGTGTGTCTTTGGGGTCACATCAGCAAAACTGTTGGGGTACATTACCTCAGAAAAAGGCATTGAAGTGGATCCAACGAAAGTCAAAGCAATAATGGAGATGCCGCCTCCTAAGAATATCAGTCAACTCAGATCACTACAAGGAAGGCTCCAATCGATCAGGAGATTTATCTCCCAGCTAGCGGACAAAAGTCATCCTTTTAATCATTTGTTGCATAAAAATGTGGTTTTCAAATGGGATAAGGGGTATGAGACAACATTTGATCAAATAAAATGGTATCTCATGTCACTACCTATTCTCATACCACCAAAAGAAGGAAGGCCTCTCATATTGTACATTGCCATGACATATATCTCTTTGGGGGCACTATTAACGCAAGAGGATTATGAAGGAAAAGAACATGCCATATACTATATTAGTAGAACATTAAATGGTTATGAAATAAATTACACTTTCATAGAGAAATCTTGCTTGACGATGGTGTTTGCTACTCAACAGATGAGACATTATATGCTGACTCATACAATCAAGCGAATAGCAAAGATCGACCCCTTAAAATATCTACTCAGTAAAGTTGCCTTAATAGGTAGACTGGCAAAGTGGGTCATGCTATTAAGTGAATTTTACATTCAATATGTAGAGAGAAAAGGCATCAAGGGTCAGGAAATCACTGAACAATTATCTGAGGCTCCTCTACCAAATGATTGACCAATGACAATGGAGTTTCTGAATGCACACATTCTGATAGTGATGCCCCAACAGTGGGTATTATATTTTGATGGATCATACACACAACACAGATCTAGAGCAGGGATTTTATTCATCTCTCCCCAAGGACACACCATTCCGAAATCATATAGACTGATGTTTCAATGTACAAATAATGTGGAAAAATATGAAGCATTGATCATTGGGGTCAAAATAGCAATTCAATGGAACATCACAGACTTACAGGTATATGGGGACTCTCAACTAGTCATTTATCAAGTGAATGAGGAGTATCAAACAAAAGATGAAAATTTGATGCCCTACAAGCAACAAATAGATGATCTGAAACAGTTCTTTGTCAATATCAAGTTTGATCAAATTCCCAGGGTAGAGAACAAAGCTGTGGATGCTATGGCCACAATTGCTTCATTATTACAATTTCTAGAGAAACATGGTTGTTATGATTTTATGGTAGAACAAGTATCATGTCCCTCCCATAATAATTTGGAATCCGCTACCATCTGCCATCTAGAAACCATTGAAACCTCCATCTATGAAAAGACCTATGCTTACCTGAAAGACTATATCCTTCCTCCCGATCTTTCCAGGAACCAGAAATGAAACTTCATCCACCAATCTACATGACATACTTTAATCACCGACATACTTTATCATCGAGGTCTTGATGGTACCTTACTCTGATGTCTAGAACACGGCGAATCTGAAACATCCCTATGAGAGGTTCACGAGGGTATTTGTGGCACTCATTCGAGTGGGATAACTCTAGCCAAGAAACTCCTCCGTTTGGGATATTATTGGCCATGCATGGAGAAAGAATCCTATCAATTTGTTAAGAAATATCAAAAGTGTCAGATTCACAGTAATTTGATTCATGCACCAGCTCAAGAATTGCATCCTTTCACATCAACATGGCCTTTTTGTCAATGGGGCCTGGATCTGGTAGGAAAAATAAATCCATCTTCATCCAATGGACACAAGTTCATTATCACAGTTACGGAATATTTCACAAAATGGATAGAAGCAGTGCCTCTTACAACCATCATTGGGAAGCAGATCTCCTCTTTCATCTTGAATTACATAATCTGTCACTATGGAATCCCTCAATCCATTATCGTTGATAACGGATGACCTTTCAAGAATCAAGATGTCCAAGAACTATGTAAAAAGTTCCATATCCAACATCATTTTTCAACACCGTACTATCCTCAAGGGAATGGCCAAGTAGAGGCCTCTAACAAAACCATTCTAAAAATTCTGAAAAAGATGGTTAATGATGTTGGACATGACTGGCATGTTCAACTCAATCCTGTGCTATGGTCCTATAGAACAAGTATCAGATTACCAATAAGAGCTACACCATATGCCTTGGTATATGGATCAGAAGCCATATTGCCCATCGAAGTAGAGATTCCATCGCTTAATGTATCACTCAGAGGAATCATTTCAGATGAAGACTATAGGGTATGTAGACTGTAGGAACTGGAATTGTTGGATGAGCGTCGTCAACAAGTTGTTAATCACCTAACAGCTTATCAATAAAGAATGTCAAGGAGTTACAACCATAGGGTAAAATCGAGGGTCTTTTAGGTTGGTGATTTGGTACTAAAGGAAAACTCTCATAATCAACAGGACAAGGAGAAGAAAGGGAAATTTGAGCCTAACTAGCTTGGTCCTTTTGTCATCATATCAGTATATGGATCAAGGGCATATCAACTATCAACTTCAGAAGGGGATTTGTTTGATGAACCTATCAACAATATCCATCTCAAAAAGTTCTATACTTGAATCTCCTAGTGCACGGGTCAAACTTCTAAAAATGGTTTCCTTGATGAAAACCTGGCAAATAGGCATCTTGGCAACACAAAAATACAAAAAACATATTGAAAATACAAAAGGAAAGAAAAAGAGAATAATGAGAAAAATACACAAAACAAAGAGTGTAATAAAAATATATGGTGAAAACCTGGAAACATGCATCCTATGTGATTCTAAAGATCAGCTTTCCCATCTATTTTGATACATATTAGGATCATTTAATCTGGAAATTAGTACCAGTTCATATCATATCATTAGTCTTGCCATCATTGCATCCATCATCAAATCATTTCACATTGTCAAGTCTCACTCCAAAGCTTGGGGGCAACATCTGGATATCACTAGGGGCAATAAAAACATCGGTTTCACCAAAGGGCAAACAATAATATGGCAAGAAAATGAAAAAAAAGATCAAAGTGTAACATCAATCACCATCAGAGAGGCATCAAACATCTGTATCATATCGAAAATCCAAAAACATGTCAAAAAATCAATCTAGCAAGGCAAAGAATCCAAGAAACATAGGTTTATGTCAGTTGAACTACGTGGTCTCTGCATGTGTAACGTAGGCAAGACCAATCTTTGATCAACCCTTGAGACCCCTGGGATAGGTTAGTAGGTTAGGTCTTTGGTCAAAATTTCAAAAATGACAAAAACATCACAAAATCAAGATGGATGATCTAAAATCTGAATAATGATTGAAACACTCCAAGTAACAAATGGATAAATTGTATTTTTGATTATCATTTCTTTGGAGTAACTCGATGATGTATTGTACTAGAGAAACAAGGAAAAAGAATTATATTTTTATTGTTTGTTGTCTGTATGTTAAATCATATAAATGCGTGAATTTTCAGGGGATGTGCTATGCAAATGTATCACCGATGACATTCAAAATTCACACACTAAAATGATTAATCTCTGCCTGTTTACACAATGAATGCTTAGGTCATCTTGGTTCAATATACCTAGATTCTTGTGTTCACTTGCAATATCAAAAATCATGAAAGAAGTACTCAGGTCGTCATTGGTCTAACACATACCATTGATGCTTGTACTCACTTTCAACATCCAATAAAACCTCTATGATGATACCAAGCACAAAAATACTGTTAAAATGACAATGTTTTTTGCATATAGTTGCATGATAAAATTAGACTACATTCATCATAATTCATTATCTTCAGAGTATATGTTGCATAAAGGGTTCCAATCAATGATTATCTTATCTACAAATAAAACAGAGTATACTTGACATAAATCAAAATCATCAAAAAAAAAATGTAGAAGTCATCATCTCATCATTAAGTTTTCCTCATTTCATCATTCATGCATTTCTACATCAAATAAATTATGCATTAAATTGTACTATAAATACATCATGTTCATTTTACCAAAAAAGCATTCATTACATTATTATCCATCAACATCATATGTGATCACTTTTTAAACCCATACATCATTGGTCATCCACATTTGATCACATTTAAAATAAATGCAAGTCATGTCATTATTATTATTACATCATCCATCCATTATCATTCATCATAAGATCATCATTTTTATCATTATCGCATTTAAAATAAAAAGCATTTATCCATCCATCCATACATTTTTATCACATTTAAGCATTCATATAAATCATCATTTAGAGATTCATACATCTAAATATCATATAATCTGCATATGCATTTCCATCATTTTAATCATCATCACATTTAAAATAAAATGTATTTATCATAGCATCATTACTTTGAAATAAAAGCATTCATATAGAACATCATAGAGAGACATCATCACATAATAAATGCATCCATCACATAGAAATCATAAACCATCATAAGATCAAATCAACTACATCTCGTATATATATCATCGATGTCAAGTATACAATGAAGTCTAAAAATAAAGATACATCATAAAAAATGAGGTAAATCATAGTATACATCATGTCTCAAAAAGGAAAATCTCAGAATCACAATAGCATCTATGATCTGCTACTACCAGAATGTGTGGGCCCAACAGGACCAGTACCACCACCACCCCTGGAAGGACCAGGATCTCTCCGTGGAGGCTGTGTCACACCCTCACTCACTGCACGAGTATGAGTCTGACCGGATCTCGACGGGGCATAGCTAACTAGACAATCAGTAGGCACTGCATCATGATATCTACCCCAGTAGAACTCTACCTCTCGGCCAGCCCACATAACCTCTCTCATATAATCTCCCACTGAGGTACCATCGGCCACTCTCTGGAGTGTCTCAGTTGTCTCCTGTGCCCTCTCGACAATCTATCGGGCACTGTCTCGCTTGACTGCCAATGTGGCAGCCTGAGTCTGCACAACGACCAACTGTCCCTATACCTATGCTAGTGCCTAAGCATGGGCTTCAGCCTGAGCCTACATCTGAGTCTACATCCGAACCAGAAAACCTCAAGCCTATACCAACTGTCCCTACAACATTTGTACCTGTGTCTGGAGACCTGCAATCTGTCTCTGGTGGTCAACTGACGATACTGCCACTGCTCGCCTCTCGCGAGGCCTACTAGATGATGGACCAACATTGATTGGCCTTGCCCCTCTACCACCTCCATCACCACCATCACTGTCATCACTATCGCTGCCATCACTACCACTCTCTATGCTACTACCTGACGGAGTATCACCCTCACTATTTGTAGAACCCTCGGCCACATCCTCCTCTATGGGTAACGGTGTTGGCTCATCTAGAGTAGTGATATGCGGATGCAGATTCAATGCCAAAAATGTAGCGTACTCCTCTGTAATAGGTGCCTCAGCAATATCATTGTGCATGTCCCAGGGTGACGGCTGCAGTGCCCTGTATCCCTCTACTAAGACCATATATGACAGGCATGGTCCCCAATCAGGTACATCACTCTGCCACCTCGCATAGTGGGCTACCCATTGAGGCATACACTGAACGATGTCATACTACATGTACAGTCATCGTAAGAAAAACCTCTCCAAAACAAAGGGTGTCCGGCCAATCAGGTACATGAAATCACAAAGATACCCCAACACTGCATCATCCTCATCCCACTGCTCACAGTCTAGATATGGCCACTAGATGATGCTCTCCATATTATCAAAAACTCACCTCCAATGCTCCAATTTACCCATCTGAGCCTGGGTAAATCTGCCTTTGTATCGAAACACATACAATCTACCGGTTGGTCTGTCCATAACTGGAAATGGTCGAGGAATGGAAAAGTGCTCCCATGCCCACACCTATAATAGGGTCATCCCTACTGATAAACTGTGTGCTCCAAGGTATACCACTGAATGAAGATCATGATAAAGATGTGCCAACATGCACATCCCCCACCATGTACGACCATGCTCTCTAGAATCCTACCCCAACCCACAAGGAATCCCTTTGACCTGCAATCAGGGCAAAGGAAACCTCCAATGAATCCAACAAGTACTATTGGTAGTGAAGCATATGCATCAGCAATCCTCCTCCATCGGACACTCGAACCTGCAATATCCTGATCCTGAAACACTCTGCGGAGAGCATCTCTCCCACTAGCCTCGTGAGAATCATATACTATGATCTCCCCCATAAATGGTATGCGCAGAATCTGCCACACATCCTCGGGTATGACCGTCATCTCACTGGTGGGTAAGTGAAAGGTGTTGTGGTCACTATGCCACCTCTCAACCAAAGCAGTAAGGAGACCCCGATTAATCCTAATCTGGGGCATGTCAAGTAAACTAGTGAGGCCACATCGATCTATGACCTGAATCTCATCTGGTGTCAGATGAGATATCAAATCAGTGGTCCAAGGAAACCTCTCTCGTATCTAAAGAGTACCCAGATCCTCCTATCATCACAATGAAAAATCTACAATCAATGCACTATGTCAAGAAATCAAAAGTCATTCTACTATCAAGTCTAATCCAAAAATTGGTATGAGTTTTCAATCAAAATTCATGAGCGAACATCCGCAAACCTCACCTATCATGAGGTTCATTAAACATTATCTAATCTCGCCTATCATGAGATTTATTAGATATTGAATCATTTTCTTGCTTATCATGAGGATCATCACAAATAGGATTTCTTCTCGCCTTTAAATCATCAAAATCCAACATCAAGAATTTGGATTATCAATCATACCAATCTGAAGAATGGACATGATCAAAATTGACGAAATCAAGGTTAACTATGTCAAAATCTGCAATTTTGACATGGATGTGCTAAAATAGGCATCCAAAATGCTAAATCTCAAAAGCGCTACTTTATCAGTTGGATGCACTAAAATAGGCACCCAAAGTGCTATTTTATCTGAAGCTCTACTTCAACACTCTGATGCGCTATAATAGGCATCGGAAGTGCTACTTCACCCTAAGCATTGTTTTACCGCATCGAAGCACTAAAATAGTTCATCAGAGTGCCACTTTACCAAAAGTGCTAAAACAGACCATAGATGTGCTATTTTACCAAATCAAAGTGCTAGAACTTTCTAGGCGCTAAAATTCGGCATCGATGCACTAAAACTAACTACCTAAGCACTAAAATCATGAAAGCGCTAAACTATCCTATGGAAGCGCTAGAGAAAATAACGTAAACGCTAAATCTCAAAGTGCTAAAACAACTATTAGAAGTGCTACAACGGAGTGAAAGCACTACAACGTGACTTGGAAGTGCTAAATTAGCTAAAAAACGCAAAAAGCAGTAAAAAGCATAAAAAACAAAATTGCATGAAAAACGAGGAGGATAATGGGTACATACTGGAGGTCTGTACGCGGTTGGCCATCGCTGACATTGCACATGCTCAAAATGGTGAGTGTGGTAAGGGATTGGCATCTTGCTCTAGCTGGCTGAAATGTCTCTCACAACAATTTGAAATTCACAAAGTACAAATGACTTTCAAAATGACCTTTTGGATTATATATAACTTTTGAAAAGGGATTTTGGTGGGTTTTTTATTATATTTTGATTAATTTTATCCGTGAAATTAATTGAAAGACATCTGTGGGCTGTATTTTTCTTCATCATTTATCGGGAGATAAATTATTTCTTCATCAAATCTTAATCAAAACATCAGAAAATCATACAAAATTTCAAAAAAAATTTAAAAAATCGTCCAATCATTATTTATCTCTCGAGGGGGAGTATTATTAGTAATCATCTAAAAATCAATATTTGGGGCATGTCTGGGGAATACAAAATTATTTTTTATCATCGATCCTCGCAGTAGCAGCAAAATTTTCTTCGAAGCAATGCATAAACACATCACTTCGAAGAGGGGAAAAATGTATACACCTAAAATTGGTCTGGAGAATTTTGATTAATTAAATACAAACTATTTAATTGAATATCCTAATTTCCTCTACTATTTGAATAGATAAAAATATTTATTTATTTAGTTCGCATTCACATTCACATTTAAATTCTTCTAAATTAAATAAACAAAATTAAATACTTTGTTTGATTTAATAATCATTTTCCTATTTTATTCTATCACATCAATCTTAAATTAATTAAATAAATAAAGATTTAAACACTTTATTTATTAATTTTTTGTATTCTTTTGTTTAATTTAATAAACAAATTCTATAGTTTGTTTTATTAAATTATTTATCCCTCTTTTGCTAATTTAAATAAATCAAAAATATTTAAATTACGGCATAAGGAATATTCCATCTATTTTTCCTCAAAATTGAACTAGATATCCTATGTCTAATTTATGTCTAAATTATGTCAAAACTAATGCTTTGAAACTTCACGGGAAGTTTTTTGAGACAAATTGGAGACAAATTCCAAATTTATCTCTCAATCCTCCTCCATCAATCTTTCCTCTTCTCTTGCCTGGTGTTTTCATGGGTAGAGACAATCACCAAAATTCTCTCAATATCCTACATCTTTCACCATTCAATCCTCCAGATTGAATCCAAGCCTCTCTTTGCCATCCCTGTGCATTTTTACAGCTAGGAATTCTATAAATAAAGCCTCATTGAACCAAGAAAAGGATCCCAAGTTATCAAGTTTACTCTGTAGAAATTCATCAAGCATCCAAGCATCCAAGCATCCAGCATCAAGTTTTCATATCATGGCTGCCTCCTATAGCTACATTTCTCAGTTTTCATGTCAATTCACATTGCATTAGTTTCTTTTGATTATATACGTATTATCAGCATCCTTCTCATTCTCTAAATTGTCATTTTAACAATCATAGTGCTCACACGATCTAAGATCCATAGTGATTTAATAAATCTTTGGAGATAGAGGGCAATATGACGCTTTCAATAGATTATTTTTTTGAATTAGTTCAATTTTGTTTGATCTTTGATATAATGTCGTATTAAGAAGTGTTTAGTGCTTTACACCTTATTCACACTTACACTTTCAAATTTGGAGTGATAGGTTGTTTTGATATTGGAAGTCATGTTAAACTAATTATTAATGGAGATATAAGGAATATATTGTCTCGAAGTTTGAATAATTTTTTTATATTTAAAGGTGATATAGCATTATGGATATTTCATTAGACATGTATTGTAGATTTAATTTGTAGTGGTAAAAAGCTTGATACTTTCATTCGGTGTATAGAAGATACATTAATACAAGAAGAAGATATGCAGTTGTAGTTAAAATTTTAGTAACTATGTGAGTATAGCTACATGGAGGAGTGTAACTACATAACTATTATACAAGTAGCAATGTAATATGAAAACATTCCCCCCTTATTACATTGTTCCTATAAATGTATCCTTGAAGTCTTAGAATTCACCTTGCCAAGGGGCTCCCCATTAAGGTTAACAACAAAACTTGTTGATTATATAAATACACATTCATGAGATCATCATTCCTTGAAGAAAAAAATCATGATTCAAGTGGAACTCGACCAATTTTCCTTGTGAACCTCATCAAGGTGTAGCTCTAAGCTGAATTCTTGAGTTCTCCTTTCCTTGAACTCCTAAATCACAGACATCGATTTATTGGACAACCATCCACCAAATCACCTCTTGAACCTCATAAGGGAATAATTCTCGATCAAAATCTCATGAATTCTTTGGGAAAGAATCCATACTAATCTCTACACCAAACCCCTTACCTATCTCCAAAAATAAAACTTTACAATATACGTATTCTTCAAATCTATTAGCAACAACAAAGAAAAGAAAGAAATAAATTAGAGCTAAAAATGTTCTCATGCAAAGAATCATCTCAAAGTGAGAAGCTAACTTGAGATAATGGAAATTATTCTACCCTTTAGTGCCACCGGCCTCCAATATGATCATGTTATTCTTTATTTGTTTGTTGTCTTGGATGAGTCTTTGGAGGCCTCATCAGCTGTAGCAAAGGTAGCCTCAAAATTCCAAACATAATTGTTTGAAGATCCATTCGTAACATTGATAAAATTACCTACAAGATACTCAACAATTATTTTAATGTTTTGGAATGAACTTTCTCAAGCACTAGTAGTAAGAAGATAAAATATTTGATTAACACATATCAAGGAAGATATATCAACTTATTGATGTCTTACAATACTCATAAACCTAATTTTAGTTTCATTTTCTCTTGAAAATAAATTTACCTCCACATTACCACTATTAGGAGATACATGAAAATGATTGTGTATCCATTTATGAGTCCTCATATGTTGCAAATGAATGATTATCATACTCTTGATTGGATCATTTGGTGGGTCCTCATCTTCCTCATCTCTAGATTTAGTCTTCCATATTCGATATTATTCTTTCCCTAAATTTCTTAGAGGTATTTTATCAAAAAACTTAACACCAAGTTAATGTAATACTTGTGAAACCTTTCACATCCAATCCAATAGTTCCTATTATTTTCATTGAATTTTTATATCTCTCTAAATAATGTCTTCATGTGCCATTACAAAAATAAAAATATTTATTTCTTACCAAAATCTCTATATTTCCACTTCTACTATCACACCCTTCTACTCCTTGGTGTGTGGCATTAGAGAATAATATATTAGTCAATATTTGACACAAAATATTCCTTGTATTACTATTCCAAACTTATCACTCCATATATAAAATCATCAAAAATACTATTATGTGGCATAAAGGCATAATCATGTTTGTATTCCTTCAATTAAAATTCCAAAAATTTCACCAACTCACCTATGATACCATTCCTTCTCAATTATGTGTGAATTGGCAATGGTAGAATAAGTGAATATAGAGATATAAGATATATTTAAAACTTATGTACATTATAATGCATTTGATATTCCATATTCCTTCTCTGAGAGAGGGGGACCACCCACTGCAAGGCCCTAGGTCATGAAAGGCCAAGAACGGAAAGGCTGCCCTAACCCACAACAGCTTAAAGGGTATTTAAGATGAAGAGGATCAGAATGATGAGGACTATATGTCCTTCAATCACCCTGCAATCTCAAAAATTGGTAGGAGGCTAAGCGAGCCAGCCTTCAGAGTAAAACTCGTGTCTTAGGAAGCACTCTGTCAGAAGATGGAAGCACAGTGTCGGGATGATAGAGTGACATGCTGGCATCTCACAAGTGCACTAGCGTCCATACGGTTAGAGAACCGAAAAGACAAGATTCTAACTCGATAAAGGGGACTCTCAGCCTAGTCTAGAGATTTTTAAAGCAATAGAATGAGACTAAGATGAGAGAAAAGAAAATACGAATGTGATAAAGGAAATGTGTTAATACCAAGGTGACGAAGATGATCTTGCAGAATTCTCCCCTCGCTAGCTTGCTCCAAACTCTATCCACCTGCACATAAGGAAGGGAGAATTTATTGGGGCTATATAGGGGCCTGCCTTAGTCAAACCCACATCTTTATGTTTTGACCTCCATAGACAACCAAGTTTGGAATAGTAGAAATAATGATAAAGGAAATGAACTATAAGCTACGTAAACACAAAACACTACAAGTAGTACGTGCTTACCCAATCAAAAGAAAAAGGAGAGATTAGAGGATTTTATCGCCTTAATCCAAAGTGCTCAAGGCTTGTGGAGGAGTTAACGAGAGGGACTCAAGCCTCTATTGCCACAGTGTCTATCCTATGCTCACCTTGTTGGAGTGATGGAGTGATATATTGCTGCAAATGGAGTGAAGAATGTTGATACAAAGCTTGAAAATGGATGAAAATGATGGAGAAAGTGATTCAAGATCTTGCCAAACTCTATCCAAACTTTTGCTAAAGAGAGCAATGGATTAGAGAGTGAATATTATGAAGAGATGGATGAAAACCAACCATATTCGGGTTGGCCAACCGAGGAGGGAAATTACTCTTCGACTTCCAATCGAAAGTGTAATGTCTCTGCAGTCTCTAGCTACAGGAATCTGCCAGGGATGTAAGCGTGCCGTGCGGTTGTCCCTGACAAAAATTCCCCCACTGACACACAAAATAGGCGCCAAGTGGATGCAAGCACTAGGCTTAAGTCGGATTAAACCTCCACTCTTGATTTTTCTAAAGTGTTAAGGGTCAAAATGAGATTTGCATTAGGGGTGGAAATTCATGTTGATACACCTTTGAGATGAGCATTTTAATCGTTATAAATGAAAGACTAATCTCAAGTTAAATACCCATAAAGCCTCCTTTTTCATTTTTCAAAATGAATAATTCCAATTTTATATCTTCCTTTTTAATGCATTTCAAATTGAAGAAACATCTTCAACAAAGTGCTCCAATACTTAATGGATAATGCAGTCCTCTATCTCATCATTGTATAGACAAATTAAACCCCAAAGATACTGTTATATTTACAACAAGGTAATCACTGCTACTGAACTCTAAATGGTTTACAACCATCACCTTTTTGTGCACTTGTGACTCCAATAATGATTTTGGCTTCTCTCACACACCTTGGGAAATCAATCATTGTGCTATTGTTCAAACAACCATAAGAGAACCAAGGATTTATGATGAGGAAGAAATAGTTGTAACTAATGGAAGGAATCTAGCGCTTGCAATAGCAAATACAACTTGCATCCTCAATCAATATTTCTATTTCCTTTCAAAAATGCCTAGACAAATTACTAATCTGATATAAAATGTAGTGGTAAAAATATTGATACCTTCATTCAATGGATAGTAGATACATTAATACAAGGAGAAGAAATGTAGTTGCAGTTAATAGTTGAGTAAGTGTGTCAACAAAATTGCATCGAGGAGTGTAACTACATAGTGTACCTACATAATTGTTATATAGGTAGCAATGTAATACATGAACATAATTTTAATTCTTGGAGAATATAAAATCAAATGTAACTAATGAATACAAATTTATGGGTGTAAAGAGTGAAACTCTTTAAATCAAACATCGACAAAACTTTTAATAATTTCATTCATTTAGACATCATATAAATTCAGTCGATTCCAAAACAATGACTTAAAGTCGATAAGATAGATTCAATATACAATTCCATTTTAAATACATACATGTGTCTTAATACACTTCAATGATAATCATACATAAGAAGTTGTAATATAAGTTACAATTCGAGACTTAGGCATTCAGTCACCTTAAGCTCTTCAATACATAATTAAAGAATACAAAATAACATAAATGAAGATGACATCCTTTGATCTTCAATCCAATAGCATATCTTCATAATGAAGATGAGATCAAGGATTGGGCACTTTTTCCGCCCAACCTCGAAGCTTACACTTCCCCATAATTCTTAAATCATTCAAAGAATACTTGACCCTGAATGAATCACTTAGCAAAAAGCAGTCGACAAGCAAGATGGAATCTAGTGCGTGCCTAGTATAACTAGTAAAACCACATGCATTTTCATTTTTCTAATTCATTTAAGAAACAAGCAATTTCGATACTAGGATATGGTAGAGTGTTCAATAATTCCATCTATTCAATGGTCCTTAAGCTACTTGGCCAAGTAAAATGTCATGCATGACAAATACAATAGTTTTGGAAAAGAAAAACTACACTCTCTAATAACCCATATTCGGCACCTGTCCTAGAAGGTAACTTTCCAAAAACATGACATGCACATTCATTTATCAAACATGCATGGTTCCAATCAATTGAATACAATCTTTCAAAAACAATAAAACATAAATCTTGTTTGAAGCAAAACAGTTCAAATGTTGTTATTTTCATCGTTTTAATCCATAAATGACATTAAATTAATATTTAAATCGAGTAAATTAAATAATCAAAAATAAAGAAGGTGTATCTCGAGTATGTAAATTAAATACATATAAAAATAGGCATAAAAGAGCACATGTTCTTTTGTTCTATTTACTCCTCTACTTAATCATGTTCAAATTCATTTTGGTTCAAAGTAAATCATATTTTAAATTTAATTGATTTATTTTTTGTTTTGGATACTTTCAGGAAATAAATAATTACTCTTTCAAATAGAATTAAAATAAATCATTTTAGTTTCTATTTTGAAGGTTTTGAGTTTTATTTGCAAATTTTGCTAACTTTAACATCTATTTTGAAATCACGTTTAAAATTTAAGAGATATTTAGTCAAAATCTTTTCTGTTGAATTCTTTTCTAATCAAATTTAAATAACGTTTTTTTGTTTTAAATTTTTTTCCTAAATCTAATCAACTGTTTTTCTTTTTTTTTTAATCCAATTTTTCCTACAATGTTATGTTTTTAATTTCAATGTTTTCTGGAAAAAAATACAGTTTGCTTGTTTGAAAATTTCTACAGAATATAATAAAATAGAGATTCTTTAATAGATTTACCAATTCAATCTAGAGATTATTCTTTTCCTAAATTCCTAAAAATAGAGGTTCTCTTTCCAATTTAAAACTAAATACCAGAATTTAGAAAAGTATTTTAAGACTTATTGTTAAATTGTTAAACTGGTTTTCAATTCCTACCTGGTAATTCTAGAAATGGTTTTTTCTGTGTGCCTCCTCTGTTTTTTTATGTTTCTATTCCTCTATTGCTTGTATGTGTTGAAGTCAGGAAGTTTTTGTTTACCTGATCTCTTATCTTCCTATCTCCTTCTCCTCTCTCTCCCTTCCTTGCCACCTGTGTTGATCTCCCTTGTTAGCTGTGTTTTATTGCCTTGCTGCCTTGGCACACTTTACTTCTCCCAGACCCGCACACTCTATACTTCCTTTGTTCGTTGCACAACTCCTCCTTGCAGTGGTCCCACCTTCTCCTACCCCTCTCTTGTGCGCCCTTCTTACCAGTCTTCCCTTACATGCATGGTAAATAAGGACTTCCTTGTGGCTGCATAGGAATGAGCCTCCCTTCCTGCGCCTCTTCTCACCTGTTGGTTATTACCTTCACACCCTACTACCTGGCCGTGTGGAGGAAGCTGAGTAACTAGTTCTTTCCCTTATTGTTGTTGCATGTGGAGTAGAGTGGGTGTAGGGGAATGTAGTCTATAGATGCTTAATACTTCTCCTTGGTAGTGCCTCTGGTCATACCTGTTCAAGTGTGTGGGGAGCAAAACTTTGAAGAACTTAAATAGAATCCTCCAAGTTATGTGTGCATGGTGCAATTAGCAGCTCCAAATTAAAACAAAATTTGACATAACCATCTCAGCCTCTGTCAAATTTGTAATAATTTCTTGGTAAAATTCTTCATGCTCTATCTTTTTCTTCTGTTCCAGTCAAAAATGGATTTCTGGGTCTCTTTCAATTTCAAAATTCTTCCCCCTGATTGATTCTCTTTTTCTCATGCAATTCATGAATTTATTCACAAGGCAAGATCCATAATTTTAGTGTGATCTCCAGTTCTAATTTTCAAGACTCCAAGTTCTAAATCTTGATTGCTTCCAATTTGCTTGAAGATATTTTTCTACAATTTGTTTAACTGTAGTTTGAATTCAATTTCAATTTGCACGTGAATTGTTTTCTAATTTGTTTTCAATAACTCAATTTTAGATCTTTGTTTAATTTCTTCATTTTAATCTTTTCCTCTTTCATAATTTTCAATTAAAAACAAATAATTTTAAAACACAACTTTTATTACATTTTATTAAATTTCGCAATAAAAGTCTATTTCATTAAATTTCAAAATACAAGCATCATTATTTTTAAACAATGATAAAATATTGACTTAAATAATTTGGTTATTTCAATAAGATCTATTTTCTCACAAATTAATGAAATTGTCATTTAAAGCAACATATATTTTTCCACATTTTGGAGAAATCAATAAAACTTAATTTAAAATTTACAAATAGAGTAATCACAAAAATGCAATATAATATTAACTAAGTGAGTGTGTGAGATTTCATCATCCTCATAAATGTCTAATGGTGAATACGACTCTACCTGATCGATGTTCTCTCCTTCATTCACGTTCACCTGTTCCTGCGTTCACTTGCACTCGATTTTTCATCAGCAATGACAAACCCCAGATTAAATAAACATACATTTTGAATCATTGTCACTAAATTTAAATTTCGATTTCACTTCAATTTAAATTTCAATTTAACTTTCATTTAAATAATCATTTAACTTCAATTTAATAACAATATCATGATTAATAATTGCATTTCATCATCAATAAAATCTATACGTGACAATGGGGAATAGCAAACAGAAAAGAAAACCCGCCTAGAGATACACATAAGTTAATGGATTGGAATAGTAGAGATGATAAAGCCAAAGCTATTATCATTCTTTCTCTTTCTGAATCTAGATTACATCACATAGATTTAGATAAATCATCAGAATTTTTTTTCCATAATCTAAATAAATTATTTGGAGAAAAATAACTTAATAGAAGTTTCCCTATAACTCAAATTATTCAAGTTCTAAATGTAAGATTGAATCACAATGTCAAATCACATAAGTAATTTGAGGTCTCTCATTAGAAAAATAACAAAATTCAAGGCTCGAGTTGATAATGATGGTTCTAAAGCTATTTTGTTAAATAGTTCTCCTAAAGAACACAATAATGTTATTTTCTACACTCAATCAAATAACTTCTCAAGGTTTAGAAGATATGATTTCAACGCTTTTAGTAGAATAAAATATAATGAATGCAAAAGATACATAAGTTTATTCTCTATATGAGAATGCATTATATTCACAAAGTCATAATAAAAGGTTAGATGTAAATAATGGTTAAATTAATTTTTTTTAGTGTAATAAAAAGGTCACACAACTTGGTTATGTAAAAATCGAGCCAGAGATGTTCTTAAAATAAATCTCAAAGATCAATCAAATTAAGTTAACCTATTTTGTATTGAAGATAAAGATGAGGATCCATCAAATGATACTTTTGTTGATATTACTAAGACTGCATTTGTAATTTGAGCCTTCAAATTGTAGGCTGGTGGCACAAGAGGATGGAGGAATTTCTATTATCTCAAGTTATCTTCTCGCTTTGAGATGGTTCTTTGCATGATAAGTGTTTTTTATTTCTTTCATGCCTTTCTTTTTTGGTTATTTCATTGTTTCCTTTTTGGTTTTGATGGATTTTAGGAATATATATACTATGATGTTTGATTTTTGAAGATAGGTAAGGGATTTGGTGTTGAACTCAATATGGATTACTTTTCAGTGAGTTTACGAGAATCTGATCAATAATTATACCCTTCTAAGGGTCATCAAACAAGTTGATGGAGCTCTAATGGTATTCTAAGAACTTAGGAATTCAACTTGAAGCTGCACCCTTCTAAGGATCACGAGGAATCTTGATGGAGTTCTCCTAGATTGAGGATTTGTTTCTTTAAGGAAATATCTTCTCATGAATTTTTATTTATGCAATCAACAAGTTTTGTTATGTAATCCTTGAGGGGGGGTCCCTTGGCAAGGTGATTTTGTGGTTTTATGGATACTTTTCTAGGAATAAAGGGGGAATGTTAGCATAATAGTTGAATGTTAGTGTAGATATTACATTGTTTGGTGATGCAATTTTTGTGGTTGTGATGAATAAGAAATCTCTTACAATTATTTCAACTATTTTCTACCTATTTAAATATTTTTTTAATTCATTAATGAAATTAGTAAACCATTTACCCTCTCCAAAGCATGCTTTCTAAATCTAAAATAGTTGAAGCACATAAAAATCATCCAATAAGATTCAACATCATATAATCAAGGAATTATGATAATCAATCAAAATTCTAGATATTAAAATCATTAATTTACCATATCTATGATTCTATTGCAAAAATTATAGCACAAACATTTAAAGAAACACAATAGTAATGAAATACATAAAGTCCTCACAAGGAACTTAGGACACTATCATGCACACATCACAATCAACATGAAAAATCAAAAAATAACACATGGAGGAATACCTTCTTGAAACATGTTGGTCGTCCAAATACACCATAAAACACTTAAAGAAATAAGCAAATTGAGCATGACCTATGCATCCCCTGATAGATAGTCAAAAAATAATGTTGAAACCAAGACATCTCAAGGGAAAATATGGGTGGGAATTATATTAAAAAACATATATAATATAAAACCAACTAAACAATATTAGAAAATTTTAATGGGTTACACAAACAAACTACTTACAATAGCTAAAATAGAAGAATTTGACAACTCAATGCATATTTCAGCTACAAATGATTTATAGAGGCTACCAACAAAAAATTGCTAGAACTACAAAATATTACAATTACAATGAGTATTACAATATACACAAAAATCAAATCAAATATTGAAGCTAATTGAAGCAAAGTTTGATCAATCATGCTAACAAGAAACCTAAGAACTCAATTAGGACCTGTAAATTGATCTCTTGGGGAGGTTTTTGATATTGTTTACAATATTGGCCATAAACCATTAGATGTTCCAATGTATGTTGTAAGGATTTATAACTACAATGGTCTACCACTAAACCAAAATGACCCAAAAATTGTACTTATAATACCTATATCTCTAGTTGATCATAAGAAAATACCACTATCCATGGCATGAGAAATTACTCTATATAAATCTCAAGGCCTAGAAATATAAAAGGAAACAATTGATATTGGTAAATAGAATTGCAAGGACTAAAATTTACAACAATATTGAGAGTGAAATCAGTAAATTCCCTTTGCATTCAACCAACATTCTCCCCTAGGTGATACTTAAAATGCAAAAAAAAAATCAGGCATAATTATCAAAAAATGAAAGGACACTTAGTTATAATTACCCTCACTATAAAAAAAGGGTATAAAATGTCAATCCAATCTCTTCCAAATCAACTTTCAATTTAATTTCTCACTCCCCACTTCATAATATACATCGTAAAAAATAGCATTTTCAACTAGGTTGAATTCAAAACCTTTTCGGTGTGTAAGTGGACACTTGATAATCACAACCCAATACAAAAGGATATTTTTCCTCCTCGCCCAAATTATATTTTCTTTACTTCATTTACATAATTTAGAATTAAATAATTCACATTTAAAGTAACATAACTTCTCATTGTTCATTCTATATGGATTTCTACTAAAATGAGGTAAAAAGAAAATATTCTTCTAAAAAATAATATTAACCCAATGCATAGGAATGGAATGAATTACAAAGAAGTGATGCATGTAAATGTTATCTACAAGAGGTCAACATGAACAAAAATTAATAAATGTTAATGGTTGGCAAATTGAAAAAATTCAAGGTAATAAAAATATTCTCAACATTACAAATAAATATAATAAAAATATTTTGTAAATTTATTTTTCCTATTTCAAGACTATATCTATGATAAAAAACTATTTTAGATGTTAATTTATGCATAAAAAAATAATTATTTGTAGTTAACATGTATCAAAACATTTGTTGATTACATGAATTCATAACACACACCAATATATGGACTACACTTCCTTCTCTAATCCAATTCTATATTGTTTGTTGCTAGAAAACCATCTAGATGGCGTTTAATATCCCCAGTTCTATACTTAACACAAAAAAAATCAAAATATCAATGTGCATGACATCCAATATTGCTACAATGGTTCATGTCAAGACTCACTGTCTAATGTTGTATCAAGCCCTATAAATAATTAATAATGATTAGTACAAGTTTCTGAATGTTGTATCATTTTTTCAAGAAAGCATTTGTAAATTCAATCATAGACCTTTCAACTTTTTAGAACATATTATATAAATTACAATTGATGTAAACATTACACCTCCTTTTGATAAAAATACTAATAACAAATAGAATACTAACTTCAACCATATCTCACTATTTATCCTACTCATGTTCACAACACATTGTCTAAGATCTACTGACTATGTTGGGGATTCATTGCCATCATTTTAGAGATTATGAAAGTCTTGCCTTCCCCAAGAGTTAAGATCCAGATTAGAAGGCTAACCTCTAAATTCCTCTCGATTAAAATATTTTGATTATAAAAGTCTTGCCTTCCCCAAGAGTTAAGATCCAGATTAGAAGGCTAACCTCTAAATTCCTCTCGATTAAAATAAAAAACATTTTAGTACAAATATATTAGGTATCACGTAAACATTGCATCTCACATCTCCTTAGAGTTTATGATAGTTGATATTCAGGCTTCCCCATTGAAACTGGTAAGGGAAAATGAAATGATCGACTCAATGCGTGGATATTAAGAAACCACGTTTCAGTGGCATTAAAATGCTCTACCAGTTACCAACGCCTACCAATACCTGAAAAGGGCCAAGGAAAGGAAATCACCGACTCATTACATGGATGTTAAGACAACACGTGCCCCTGGCATTTATACGCTGTAATAGTTCGATCTCGCGTCGCTGAAGTGGACCAGAGAAAAACAAATAATCTCTGGAACATAAATTGCTATAATAGGCTAAGGCGTACAGCAGCCACTAATAACAGCCTTTCAATCTCCTTTGGAACTCTATCCATAGCATGTCAATGGAGATAGCCGAGTTTTTCAGGGGTAAAACCATTCTCATACTTGGCGCGACGGGTTTTCTGGCCAAAGGTATGCAATGGTGTTTTCTGTATCATGTTCACTATATCTACTAATGTAGTAAGCTGTTAACGTGAATGTCCACATAGTTTTTTTATTGTGTACTCGTGCAATTAAAGATGCGATGGATTTTACAGTTTTTGTGGAGAAAATCCTCAGAGTGCAACCAGATGTGAGATGCATTTTTACACTCATAAGGTCTGAAAATGTGAAGTCCGCTCAAGCCAAACTCCAGAGCCAGGTATAATATTATAGCACAGCTTGAATGATAAACTCGACCTCTATAGAAGGGTAATTGTTTCATGTGAAATGTTGTTTCTCTGTAGGTGATATCCAAACAATTGTTTGGGCTTCTACGAGAGCGTTACAAGGAAAGCTATCAAGAATTCATTGCAAGAAAGATTGTTCCTGTTGTTGGAGACGTGGCACTCAATGGTTTGGGAATCGAAGAAAGTATTAGGGACGAACTCTGTGCAAAGATCGATATTGTTGTCAATTCTGCGGGTAGCACGAGCTTTAATGAGAGGTCTGATATATATAGTGAATAATTGAATGGGTAATTAAGGTCAATTCTGCGGTCACCACAATGATTATTTTGTTTTGTACATGGCTTTGCAAATTGCAGATACGATATTGCAATGAAAGTGAATGCATTGGGAAGTAAGAATGTCATCAACTTTTGTAAACGTTGCTGCAACCTTCAACTTCTCTGCCACGTTTCCACAGGTGAATACGATGTCCTGCATTAAGTTCTGAATGAATGGTAAAAGATCTCATCTTTAATGGTTACTTAATTCTCGTTTTGGTTGGTCTCTGCGTATGTCAGCTTATGTGAATGTTGGGAGCACGGGCATGATCAGAGAAGAAGTTGTAAGGATTGGAGAAAGGCTTTCGTACAGCGGTAAAGAAATATCACTGGCTCAGATAGAGTCGGAATGCAATTTAATACAGCATACCTTAGAAGAATTCAAGAATGTTTTAGGTGAAGCATGGTCAGACGAGGAGGAGTCCAAATATATGAAAGAGTTTGGGGCACAAAGGTAAATGCATTTTGCTTGTATTTGAAGATTCTACATGGCTTGCAGTGCTTAGCGAAAAAAATGTTTCAAGTTACCTGTACCAATTTGAACAGGGCGATGAACTTCGGATGGCCAAATGCTTATGTTTTCACAAAAGCAGTTGGAGAGTTGATGGTGGATTATTTCAGAGAAGATATACCCACTGTTATCATTCGCCCAACTATAATCGAGAGTAGCTTAAAAGAGCCATTTCCGGGATGGATCGAAGGCATGAGGTACAATAGTTGGGCGAACAGTAAAAAAATCGATGTTTTAAATAGAAATCAATTGTTTTATTTTCCATGAACTAGGTAGGACTAAACTAAATTATCTTAGAACCTATTAAAGCATAAGAACCAATAGGAAATTGAATGATTGTATAGAATACAAACAATAATATTGTTTTTTGAGATTGGAATTAAATTTTGATATATTATTTTGTTTAAATCAATTATTTTTTTAACATTCTTAACTTACAATTAACCAATTTTTATATTAATATATAAAATATAATAAATAAATAGAAATCTTTATATATATCTTTCACTTAATATACTTAATCTTCAAGAATGAAGCTAAATAGAAATAAGAATATTCCCATCCTCTATGTGAATCTTCCAACCTCGTCTTAACCCACTTAGTCTCTAGTAGTCAGATGTAGCACAAGAAACTCTAAACATCTCATTAATAGAATCAAAGTTGTCATGTATGTTTATAAAATTTGTTAGAAAATAGAATGATAGGTTCAACAAAGAATGCATCCTTTACATTAATGTTTTATAACTCTAGTTAGAATATAATTTTGATAAATAAATTTAGAGTCCGTCAAAATCTACAATTAAACTAGTCATATACTAAATAAATTTGTATTCATAAAACATATAGAGAAACAATATTACATGATTAAAACACTAAGTTTGTCAATTTTGAAAGTACAACCTTCAAATTCACAATCTTACAACCTACCAAATGTGTTATGCATCTTCAATACTATAAACCCATTTTACAAAAGAATAATTAAAATCTTACTTAATTAAAGAATAATAATCTCTTACCCATTCAACTTTGAATGATGGATAAAAATATTTGATATGGGTTTCTACCATTCCAAATATATTAGAACATTTAAATTTTAATTGGTCTCACCACTTTCAATAAAAGGCTACCAACAAATAATTAATTACACAATTAATAAATGATCTTTAAAAAAAATATAGATTCTTCCATGTCAAGAAAGATATTATGACTTTTCCAATAAATATGTTTTATTGTTAAAATAAAACATAAGAAAATAATAGTTACAATATTTTGTGGTCACCCTATTATCAACATAATTTTTTTCCAAAATCTAAGAAATAAAGAAATAATGTGACTTGCTTGCTATAAATTTGTATGTTATCAATAAATTGTTCATTTCCTATTCTATTTATTTCTACTAAACCAAATTCAAAAATGGATTAAAAAATCTTGTACAATAATATAAAAAATAATGAACTAATTAATTATGTTTATATCTAATTTCCTCCTATTTTTTCCATAATTTAACACCAATACTAAACTAGAATTATAGAAAAAAAAACTTAAAATTACATGATGATTATATAAAATAGAAATAAATTATTACATTACAAAATTAAATTTACATTCCAATGTATTAGCTTACTTCTTTTTCTTTTCTTATACAGCTAACTAACCAACCAAATATTGCACATCAATATATTAAACATAATATGCAAACAAATTCTGATTCGAAAGATAAAAGAAAATTGTATGTAAAGGTTGCTTGGTGCTTTTTATGATCTCCCATACACTTGTTTGGATGCTCTAATGGTGGTTCCTTTAAATTATGAGAGGGAATTTTTATTGTGTTAGTATATGATCTTTATTGCTATAATGTTGCAGGATGATGGACCCTATACTAATTGGATATGGAAAGGGACGAATCTCGTCATTCCTGGCTGATCCACATCTAGTGGTGGATGTGGTACGTACAAAGAAATAGATTGATTTTATATCCTAGCGATCTTACTATTGCTATGAGGTAATGCGATTTGCAGCTGATAAGTATTAAAGAATATGACATGTTACACTTTGTTTTTGACTGAATAAGATTCCGGTGGACATGGTTGCGAATTGCATGATAGCATCGATTGCGAGGAAAGCTTTACAGCCGGGTCTATTCGTCTATCACGTAGGTTCCTCGCATGCAAACCCATTAAAACACTATGCAAATCGGAATTATTGGTATAACTACTTTTTGGCACATCCGTGCACATCCAAGAGTGGGAGGATTGTGAGAGTGAAGAAACTACAGTCTTTAGAAAGCATGGCCAGCTTCAAATTCCACATGACTCTCTATTACCTAATCCCTCTCCAGGTAATAAAACTTTAGCTTACATTCCATTGCATGTTTCCATTGTATCAACTGAGGCATGAAAAGAATATGGCAGATACTCTATATTGTGGACAAACTTCTGCTGGGATACGTCGGGCTAGGACAATTCTATACTCGTCTAGTTGAAAAGTACAGAGTTGCAATGAAGCTTGCCAACATCTACGAACCCTTTCTTTTCTTCAAGGGAACGTAAGACACCAATACACTCTTGATTGCCACATATAAATTATTTATTGGAGGTCTTTAACGTGAAATCTGAAGTTCTTGGTTTTCATGATTGACAGGTTCGACATCTCAAATACGAAACATTTGTGGAAGGAAATGTCGAAGAGAGATCAGGATAATTTTAACTTCGATGTTAAGAGCATAGACTGGAAACACTATTTCCTGAATTGTCATATTCCTGGGCTTCTCACTTATGTTATTGGAGGATCAAAATAGGACATTTGCTTTCTATTGATATGCTAGCATGCTATGACATTTTAATAAACACAATATCATAATAAGTTGTAATGTTAGACTATTTAATATTTATTAAAAAATTTAAGTAAATTGGGTAGTTGAAAATAACAAGTATTATATGGTAAGAATTTGTGTTATTTTTATGATTTTTTGAATATTTAATTGATTTCTTAGTATTTATATAGAGATTATGTTTTTCAGTGTAAACAAGTATGACACAAATTTAAGATAATTTAAGAGCTAAATCTTAATGTTTGATATTTTTTTTGATAATAATTTGTCATTTTAGTCTTTGTTTAGAGTGTACAAATTTCAATGTGGATTTAAATCTATTTTTTTGAAAGCTTAGGATCTGATCTATAAAAGAAGTTTTAATTATACAAATTGGATTATAATAAATTATAATTATAGTATTATTGATTGTGGTTGTTAATCACAAAGAACAAATAGAATTCTTACAATAAAAGTTATCTCTCTTGAAAGATTTTAAATTCAAATAGAATTTAAAGTGTCCAGAATTCGATTGTCAAGTCTTGATGCACTAGGTTCACTTAGGGTTCATTATATTTCATCATTACTCACAAAAGTACTTACATAGGCTATTTACTCACAAGAACTTAACATATTAATGTTTCAAAAGGTATCTTGACTAATTTGATCAACTTTATCACTTATTTGAAAAGATGAAAATTTATTTCAAGAAATTATTAAAAGTAAGGCCTAACTTTCATTTTTGCCAGAGATGGTAATTTTATTTGATAGCAAGATTTGGAAGATAATTCTATGCAGTTGGTATTTTGGGTGGATGTTTGAACACTATGCATTTAAATTAGTTTCTTTATATTGCATGTTGGGGAGGAGGGGAGAGTTTTATAAATTTTTCTCTTTTTCTTCCCTCAATGGGCCATGACTGCAATTAGTTTTGTTTTGAATTTCAAGTTAGACTTTTAGTCTAGTGGGATAAACATTCTCTCTTGACACAAATGATTTGATCATATAAGAATGTATTTTAGCTTTAATATTAACATAAACAATTTAGGCCTTTGACCTTTTATAAAAAATGATCTAACTTCAATTAGTTCTTTTGAAAATATTTAAAGATCTTCACAAAATTCAAATGTAGAAGTATTTATCACATTCATGTGACTCTTCGTAGGTAGGTAAATGTTCAAAGTTGTGTCACAATTTTGACCAACTTATTAGCACAAGTGAATCTAAGTGTTTCTAACTATAAATCAATTTTGGTCAAACAAATGATCTTGTAAGATTCATTATAGCTAAGTTAGATATGTCCACAACTTTTTCAACTAAAATTGTTGGCTAAATACATATGTAGCACCACCTTGAGGCCAATTTACCAACAAAAAAAATATATTTGAAAAACTTGATGTTTCAACAAATCTACTTGTGTAAATAATATTTTCTAAAAAATGTAAAAAAATACGTTTTTATAGATCCATAAATAAAGTTTACATATATATATAATTTATTTTTACTAAAAGTAGGTTATCAACATAAAACATTAGGTTGATTACCATGTCAAGGAAAAATAGTAAAACTTGTTAAAAAAAATTGAAAAACATGTGTTGCAATAGATAAAAGAATAAATATCAAGATGGTATAATTCTTTTCTATTTTATATAAATAGTTAATATGAAAGTTGATGTCGAATGGATAAAACTATGTTTTAATACACACATTTTAATATTTATATAAATATATATATTTATCAAAATTGAAAAAATATATCCATGCACTAGAGTTTCAAGTTATAAATACACACAAAAAAATTGAAGGAAAAAAAATTAATATATAAAGATTGACATCTCATATAACTTCGTTTTTCAACATTTTATTAGCAGTTAAATTATAGTGTTAATTTATAGAAAATTATAGTCAAATAATTTTTTATTTTTTTAAAAAAATACAAACATAAAATATATTGAAAAATCAATATTTTATTAGCTTACATCATTTCAAAATTCAGAACATATAATTCACTTTTTAGTGATTCAAGTTTAAAAGTTGGATCGGTCATGACTGATTCCTTTATAAAAGTGTGGCATAGCTCTTGTTTTCTCATTTATTCTCTCAAGTTTAAATATTTGATAAAAATAATAGAGAAGATAAGGAGAGAAGAGAAAGGACTTAAGGAACTAAATTTTCATATTCACAAATGCATATTTTTCAAGAAATATAAATAGAGACCTAAAAATTATTTTACAATTGACCAAAAGCTCACAACTACATACAAAATAATACAAATCTTTAAGTGGAAAATCATTACTCAAAGGAATGAATCAAATGCACTTGAATTTAATGCAACAATTTTAAATTTTATTGAAAATAAAAGGTTATAGTCATGTACAAGGTATTGTATCTAGAAATGACCTTGAGTTAGCCTCAAATTTATAAAACTTTACAAAAATATACAAGCACTCTTTTTGAGAGTAATAAGAAACTATGAAGAAAACTTACAATTGGCAATTATCCAACTTAAGTGTGACAATTATTAACAATTTCTAATCTCTTCAAAAAGAATAACTTTGGTCTTTTAATAGATAATAGACACAAGGTGTTGAAAGTTATTTTATAAGGATTAATGACTACGATGAAATCAACATAAATTAACAGCAAAATATCAATAAGAAGACATGGGTGATATCATCGTAGTGACACTTGAGAAATATATTATTCATTGTAGATCTACATCTTTGAGAACTAGCCTAATTTTTTTTGGGAAGCTAGTATCTTTCTAAACTTTGACATCGTAGTATTCATTCCACTACATGAAAATTGACTAACTTAATGATAATATATTATATGGCTTTATCATCTTGACATAGTGAATTTCAAAGTAAGCAAAAAAAAAAGGAACAAGGCTATCCTATTCAATTTCTAGATCTTCTTCTATTACACATCCCCTTGCAATCTATATCCTAGATTCATTGTAGGCTATGAGATTCTTTGCAATTTCGTTCTTGTCTTACTCCTATGATTTATTCTATATAATTTTTTGCATATAAAAGTTGTTCACTATCACAACCAATTTATCTTTTTCTAATCTTGATTTCTTATGATATTCATTTATGTGCACTGTTCTTCTCTATCATCCGATAAATTGTATGCTTACTAAAGCTAGTGACTTGACTTTCATAGCTCTTTAAAAATTACATTTAACTTCTTTCTGTTAGAGCAAAGCACCCAGGAGAATCTGCAAACCAAGAGACACCTTCATGAAAGAGAGAAGCAACATAGGAGAAGCTATTTCACTAGGAGTGAAAAGGGATGAATTGAGATGATGAATAATATACATTGGCTTTGCTTATAAAGACAATATGCAAGTCGGTAAAAGAAATAATTGACAATAAATAAGAAAACTATATATGCACCTAAATAATTAATATCTAATAATATTTTACTAAGTAAAACTTAAGCATGGTAAATGGTAAAATTCATTTACTCCAACAACCTCCCTTAAGTGAAACTTAGGGAGATTATTATGCAATATCAAGATGTAATATGGGTCCCGACTACACAACCATGTTAGGTATCCATTTACAATATAAAAATGAAATCTCTCACAACTAGAGAAAAGAAGAAAAATCCTATGGGAAAAAACCCCTCTCCAAAAGAGAGAAACATAAGATGAAGGACTAAAAATCCTCCAAAACAATGTCCAAGAAGAATAGAAACATGAAGAACATCACTAAAGCATGAAGATGCTACAAAAAAGTATTGAAAGATGGCTACTATAGTGTTGAAACTGAAGAACCTCCTCTGAAAATAGGATGATTAGGATCAAGAAGACAACAATCTGAAAGCTTTCCCCCAATGACACTACTCAAATAATGGTCAGAAGGAAAACAAAGGCAAAACATTTGTCAATCAAAAAAATAGATGGTACATGAAACTGCACAAGTGAATACATGTTGTACTCAACCAATGCAAGTTGAAAATGCAGTTGCTAATAGTTTGAAGAACACTTCTCAACTGAGGATAAAATGTTACCTCCACAAAAAAGGAATGCAAGAGTGTCTATATGGTAAATGCTCCATCTCACCAAAATGTATGGGTAGCCAGCCGCTGATCCACCTAGTACATAGGAACAAATACTAGATACATAGTTCACTCCAAAGTGAAACCGAGGAAGCATTAGCATAAACAGTATAATACCCCCCATAATGCTAACTTGGGAGAGGGATGAAAGATCCACTAAAACTTTGTGTATCACCATGTAGTGTTTTGGAGCCTAAAATTTCATGCAATTTTTTACAAAATTTTAGGTTCCCATGATCAAAATTTAATTTCAACACTCAAAAGTATAGTGGGAAAATATGCTCAAATGGCCCACTTTGAAAAATCACAAAATGGAGACAATACAACTCATGCAAAACCACCTTGAAAGCATGTTTATTTTCCATAAGTGAATGTGCATGCCTAATTTTAGCTTCCTATGATCAGTTTTTACAAGGTTTCAAAGCACCAAGTTGAAGTGTTCTCAAGAAAGTTTGTTGTTTGCACAGTAAAATCTGTCAAAGAGGGAAACTTTGGAGGAAAATAATTATCAACTAGAAGAATATCATGACAAAATAATTGGTGTCTTGAGTTTTCCTTATGTTAATCTACACTTATACAAATTTTCAGGGTCCCAACATCTCATTTCATATTTTTTCAAAACCAAAAACAAATGGATTTTCCCTAGTTTAATGATTGTATTTCTTGAATAATTGCAGAAGGGTCAAGTTTGACTTTTGATATCTAGTAAATCAAGAGGTTTGATGAAAAACCATTTTGCACATGTTTTCATGGGACCTAAATGAACCACTTTCCCAAGTTATAGCTTCCCAAAATAGGATTTGGTATTTTTTCAGGAATGCAAGTTGGAGAGTTCCAGTTGAGTTTGACAGTGGCAGTATCCAAAAAATGTTAAATGAGCAACTTGGAGCGTTGACAGTTTCCAATCCCAATCACTTCATGCCAAATTGTTCTACAATATGTTCTCCTATTATAATTCAACATGTTGGTGTATTTCCATGGCTCAAGGAAATTTTTTTATCTTTCCAAGGCAATTCTAGAGGCTACTTGACTTGTTTTGATCACAAGGAAAAATGTCATAAAAGAAAATTCTAATAACTACCCACTTCATGTTTTCCACCCCAGATGCATACAAAAGTAGTATTTGATAGGTAATTGGATGAAATTATCCATATTTAAGAATACAGATACAAAATCAGCAATGAGCTTATTGAACAAGCTTTGCATTTGAAGTTTTTACTTCATAAAATGAAAGATGAGAGGGTAGTCCAAGTATGAGGATAGCTTTAGATTTAAAAGGATACCATATTGAGACCCTAATCTATGCTCATCACAATTGAGGAGATATGCCAATACCTCAAGGAGACAATAAGAGTCAATGGTTCAAAGAGTAGATCTGTGAAAGACATGTTCAAGGATAGCTTGTGGGTATATAGCCCATCAAACTCCTTAAGACAATGATCATGTTCAACATTCTAAAGATAGTTATTATAGCATGGTATGTTGAGATTAGATAAAAGGGGATATAGTAATTGGAATATGCGTTGTTCTTGAGGAGGTTGAATATACAACATTTGTAAACAATGAAAGGAATAATGTATCTACCAATTTGAAATAATTACCAGCAAGTTAAAATGCAAGAGAAAGATGCCTCAAAATATGGAGATGCTTATGTCTTGAAAAGTGATGAAAGTATTCATTTTAATTCTAGAGAATACGCGATGAGTAAGAGGCAAGTAAATATGACAAATCTAGATAATATTATGAATGACAACAGGGTTCTCACATCAAAAAAAATAATGTTCGTGTCATACTAAAAGCGATAAATTTGTAAAACATTTCAGAGTTTCAGGGAGAATAGTGGGCACTATAAGGAAAGTTGGTTCTATCTACATTATCATCATTCATATTTACTCATAAGTTGGTGAATATGCTGGAAAATAACACTCATGACAACCTGACTGATGAAGAATTAAATATTGGAAAATTCATCCCTAAATTTGGAGCATCGAACAAAATCCCTAAACTAGAAGAAAAGATGGCTCTTATAGATTGAAGAACAAAGAAAATGACACTTTGTGAGGGGAACAACTATATTCTCATCATGTGTCCAAATTGTTGATGATAGTGACTCATTAAGAATAATTGTGGAAGATTTAAATGGAAACATTCTTGGAGGGACTTCAGAAGATAATGGTGTTCTTGTTCAATACAAGAGGTAATGATGGGGCAAAAAAATATTGTATGCCAATCTTGCTTAGCAACGACATTTCATCAAATCATTTAGGGGAACAATTTAACATCTTCTCTTGATCAATCAAACCACCAAAAAAAAATGTGTTAGAAGAGTTTTGAGTTGTTTTGGTGTCCTCAAATTACATGTTACACTTTGATGTTGACGTGGAAATACAAAAGTTTTTAGTTTCAATACTTCAAAAGCAAAACGTACTGCTGATGAGAGTCCTCAAGCAGTGTAAGAATTGTTGAATGCACTCCATATACTCAATCCACTTTAATCTATGGAAATATCTCATACATATAGCTTTGATGAAAGATAGAGTTGCATGTGACTACTAGGAACGATTGCTTGATACTAAAAAAATTCATTGAAGAAGCATAGTGAAATAATGATGATGCATTCATGGAGACTCCAACAAATTCTCAAACTCACAAAATGTCATGATGAAACCCAAAAATTGATGAGAATTGCAAAGCAAAAAAAATTTATCGAAGAGACATATAAGCATCGAGGTGAGAATTATCAATGTCTCTTCGATGGAAAATGATACCAAGTAAAATTTCATCGAGGAGACTCTCCCATATCGAAGTGAGATTGCTAAATGTCTCTTCAACAATGACAAGGAAAAAATTTATTGAAGAGATATTTCTTATTAGAGAGAAACAAGATATCAAAAAGACAAAGTGATAAGTCTCTTCGATCCATATAAGTCAGCCCGATGTAGTAAATGCATATCATTAAAGTACGAATGAAAAGCTGAATAAAGTGTGACTATAGTGGAATATAAAATTACTTTGAGAAAGCATAAAATTTACATTTTTTAACAAGGGGATTATAAGGTGGATAATTATTTTATCCACAAAAAATATAAAAGGTAAAAATTTATAAAATATTTGTACTTGGAGGTGGAATATTTTTCACCAAAGGAGCTATGAGAGCAGGTAATTATTTTCACCTGAAGGACATATTTATTTGGTGAGAGTATAAATGCAAGTGTTGGAGATAATAAATCAAGATTTATTTCACAGGAAGACAATGAAGTTAAAATTGAAGTATTTTAAATTTTCCGAAGATAATTAATTGAACGAAGAGCTCAATCTATACAACATGAAGGGTCATAACCCTAAAAATGCAATGTATATATGCAATGTGAAATTATATCAGCATTGGAAATTAGAAAAGTAGGTTAGAATACACAAAAATGAAGACTTTTGATATTATTGGGAAATCAATCTGAAGCTTATAATGGAGGGTATTATTAAATTTGGTGGCCCAATTTCTAGTGTTCAAATTTTATGTCAATTCTAATTCATACATGGTATACAACTGTCTTTGGAGTGGTCATTCTATGTTAATCAAAATAAGTGTATCAGTATACATTTAACTTGTCAGTACACATATTTTGTACTTGTGTGATATCATTGATTGGTTTATATGGGAAAGAATTAAAATCCTTTTGAGAGATGATATTTAATAGGTTCCTACCCATTATTAAAGTCCTTTTAAACTAATTATCTCAATTGGTTTCTTTCACATTGTAATTAAAATCCTTTGAAAACTTCACAGTAACTTAGGGGGATATCACTAGGATTTGTAAGAAGAGCCAAATAGCTGAAAAACTTGCATGTTTATACAAGTTATAACCAAAAGTGCCTAATAGTTAGAATTAAGCTAAGAAAAAAGATCCACATATCATCCACATCTCGACTCCATTTACCCAATAGGATCAGGCACTAGTCATACTTAGAACATATTATACAAACTTTCTTTATGCATTTGATTCTCAAAACATCTACAGTAGGAATTAGTTATTATCTTGGCATCTATCTCACGTCCACATTCCATTATGAATAGATTGCCCAAATTAGAGACCATATTTAAACCTTCAAATCAACCTTATCATTTAGGTACACCCACCTAGGTTTAGTAGAGCCTAAAGAGCAGGGGGTTATAAATCATATTCGCCCCGTTTGTTAGCCAAAAATGTACTAAGCTATTGGCACCCTCTTAAGGTTCAAAATCTACATTTTTGAGACCTAACAGATTAGTGACTCTGCTGGGGAAAAATAATAAAGAAATTTGGTTCCAGCCTATCCATTTAAAGAGTCAATAAAGTTTCAAAATTTTTCTTCAACTAGAGGTTAATAATTGTGTCATTTGCACTCCCCATTCAAGTCACACACCTAACAGATTGGTGACTCCATTAGGGACAATCCTAATTAACTCTAGATCCTAACCATTCTGCTATAAAGTCATAAAACTTCAAATTTGTGTAATTACTTTCATAAGGAGATTTCACTAGGGTAAACCAGGAGGAATTTTAAAACACATTTCATTTTCCTACTTTTGGAAAAGGTAGGTGGTGAATCTGTTAAAAACAAGTTTGATGAAGAATGCAAAAATAAATTTCAAATTACAACATTTCTAGTCTAAAATAAAGATTATAGGTCGAAGCATGTATATCAATTCTTCTTTTCCCTATACACATTATGGTAAAGTTGGGAATCCTAGCAATAGAAGTGATGCATATCATTCATAGCAAAACACTCATGCACCACACGCCTCATATCAAATAAATGCTTATCCTATATCTCCTGGACAAATATTAGTAGGCTACCAAAACCCATATGCTTCTCCAAATTTTATCTCAGACATTGCTAAACCATTTAACTTCAATAATACCCAAGGCCACTCAAATCCTTATCCCTCCAAGCTAATATAATTGATAAATAATGTCCCTAAATATCCTAGAGAAGGATATGAATCAGCTCATAAGCATGTACAACGATTTTGGGATTTCATTGTGGAATTTTAGATTTATCCCAAAGATGTCATTGTGAATTTTTTTTGAAGATATTTGAGGGATGATGTAAGGGAATGGTTTATAATCTCACCCACACAATGTATATCTTCATGGGAAGATCTCAAAAAACTATTCCTAAGCCAATATGATGGAAATTATGAAAGTTATACACAAAATTCAAGGCCTCGATCTATTCTAAAAACAACGAGATGTCATATGGTACATCAAAGGGTAAGAGTTTTCTTCGAACTATAAAAGGCCTTGTTTTCCCAGCCCACCCACCTCAATACCCTGCACACCATGATCCAACCTATATTCATTATCATAAATTTGCATCTAATAGTAAGCTTGCTATCTATATTCAAAAGATAAGCCAAAGTCTTTTAAAAGAATTTTATGGCATAAGGAGACATGAAGGAGAATTTGGATGCTCTCTACTCAACATAATGGAAAATATTTATGTGGAAATACCTCTTGATTATAGGCCCAACACACCCATGTTCATTAAGCAGTTCATGAGAGTGTATGAGCCTAATTCAATTCATTGGCCCAAAAAACTAGTCAATTTTGACCAAGTGGATTAAATAATTGATATTATAGATAAGAAAAGGTATGAGGATGCTATCAATAGTGAATCCAATGGTGATATCATTAATGAATATGGAGAAACTAATCAAACAATGCAACTGATAGAGGAAACATGTGCAAGTGAATTTTTTAGTGTTGATATTCTAGATTTGAACGAAGATGAAATTATAGAGGATCAATTATCCACCTTGGATCAGGATTGCAATATTGAATATGATATTGAGGACACAATACCTAAGGAATACATAATCAATTATTCAGATGATATGGAGTTGTAGCCATGTATATTTTGTCATAGCATTGACAATAACCAATAAGAAGATGAAACAAAAGATAACAACAAGCTCTACAATAGTGAAGAGGACAATGATTTTGATCAGTCCATAGAGGATAGATGTGAAAATGAGAATAGTTGTTATGATAGTTTGGATGAAAATATAGAAGAATTTGCTTCAGATTGTGACTTTTCTTTTGATAGTTCAATCCCATATGAGATGAGCCATGTATGTTGTAATGAATCCATTAGATGTCCATATCTTGATAAAAAAATCACCACCCTATTGACTTTGATTTGCAATCAAATGGTGCTTACAACTCTTACGAAGATCAAGAAGAAGAAGTAGTGGAGGATGTGAATGAAGAGGAATTTTCACTTAGCAATGAACAAATTTTAGATTTGTTGACAATGGAATATCAAAAATATACACTTAAGAATGAGTGTGAAACTTCATATCCAACATGCACTTTCCTTGACAATGAAGGTACTTGGTGTGGCAATAAAGATGAATACAACTCATATGATCACAAGCATGATGTACACAATGATGAAAAAATTATTGAAGTCAATCAAGAACCTATTCAAGAGGAAATATATGAATCAAAATTGAAGATTTTGGACTCAAATGAAAAGGACATTGATTCAATTTCAATTGCCTCAAATGTACATAGTGATGAGTGTATGGATCAAGGGTTGATGTCACTACCAAGTAGAGATATTGAAAAAATGGAAAATATCTCAGATGAGATTATCTTAGAAGGTACGGATATGATTGAAACTTTAGACCCGTGTGAGAAGCATTTAGATAGTGGAGTGAACAGTTACATAAATAAATTCCTTGATGGAGGTTGTTTTCCTAGTTTGCATAAAATTCCATATGATAATTTTAGATCATCTATGAAAACTTATGATGAAGTGAGACTCAATGAATTTACTTGTGAAGATTTTCAGTTTTCAGTTCAGCTGGGAGACCATTTCATGATGCATGACAGTGACCAAAATGGTGGATAATTTTGCATTAAGAATAAAAGTTCTTGGTATAATGAATGGGTCATGATTTTGTTACATGATAGTAACAATTTTCAAATTATTCCTAAGCCTAAATTAAAGAATGGAAAAGGAAATGTGGATAGTCTTGGAAGTGATGTTGTCTTGATAGTACCCAATGAAAGTGGATATAGCAAGGTAGATTTCACATGAGAATTTTCAAGTGGAATTTGATGAACTCAAACCAAAATAAGGTATATGACAGAGGAAAATAGTGGCCTTTCTTTTTGGGTGGCCTTGATCCATCGTTTGTGGTGTAATTTTTCAAATCACACCAATTCAAAGTAGAGATGAAAATTGACTTTGCTACCTAATGGACAAGGCACTCAGCCTGCTCTCCTAGAGACCTGGATTCTTGCTACATGCCCACAAGGGGCATACATCCCTAGAAGGAGCCATTGTTGGAGCCTAAAATTTCATGCAATTTTTTGCAAAATTTTAGGTTCCCATAATGAAAAGCTTAATCTCAGCACTCAGAAGTGCAATGTGAAAATCTACTCAAATGGCCCACTTTGAAAAATCACAAAATGGAGCCTGTGAAATTTCATGCAAAACCACCTTGCAAGCATGTTTATTTGCCATAAGTGAATGTGCATTCCTGATTTCAGCTTCCTACGATCAATTTTTACAAGGTTTCAAAGCACTAAGTTGAAGTGTTATAAGGGAAATTTTGTTCTCTACACAGTAAAATTTGTCAAAGAGGGCAACTTTGGAGGACAATAATTATCGACTAGAAGACTCTCATGAAAAACCAATTGGTGTCCTAAGTTTTCCTTATGTTAATATACATTCATGCCAATTTTTAGGGTCCCAACATCTCATTTGGTATTTTTCCAAAACCAAAACCAAATAGATTTTACCCCATTTGATGGTTGCATTTCTAGAACAGTTGCAAAAGGGTCAAGTTTGAATTTTGATATCTAGTAAATGAAGAAGGTTGATCAAAAACAATTTTTCACACGTGCTCATGGTACCTAAATGAACCAATTTTCCATGTTGTATGTTCCCAAAATTATATTTGGTATTTTTTTAGGAAGGAAAGTTGGAGAGTTTCAATTGAGTTTGACAATGGCAGTATTCAGAAAATGCTAAATGAGCAACTTGGAGCATTGACAGTTTTCAATGCTGATCACTTCATGCAAAATTGTTCTGCAACCATGTTCTCCTATCATAACTCAACATGTTGGTGCATTTTCATGGCTTAGGGAGAAGTCTTGATCAATTTTCCAAGGCAATTCCGGAGGCTACCTGACTTGTTTTGATCACAAGGCAAAATGCTAGAAAAGAAAATTCTAATAACTACCCACTTCATGTTTTCCACCCCAGATGCATACAACAATAGTATTCGATAGGAAAATGGATGAAATTATCCAGATTTAAGAATACAGATACAAAATCCATAGTGAGTTTATTGAACAAGCCTTGCATTTGAAGTCTTTACTTCATAAAATGAAAGATGAGAGGGTAGTCCAAGTATGAGGATAGCTTTAGATTTAAAAGGATAACATATTGAGACCCTAATCTATGCTCATCACAATTGAGGATATATACCAATACCTCAAGGCAACAATAAGAGTCAATGATACAAAGAGTAGATCTGTGAAAGAAATTTTCAAGGATAGCTTGTGGGTAGAATATAGCCCATCAAACTCCTTAAGACAATGATCGTGTTTAGCATTATCAAGATAGTTATTATATCATGACATGTTGGGATCAGATAAAAGGGGATAGAGTAATTGGATTATTTGTTTTTCTTCAGGAGGTTGAAAATACAACATTTGTAAACAATGAAAGGAATATTGTATCTACTAATTTTAAATAATTACGATCAAGATAAAATGCAAGAGAATGATGCCTCAAACTATGAAGATGCTTATGTCTTGAAAAGTGATAAATGTATTCAATATAATGCTAGAGAATACACGATGAGGAAGAGGCAAGGAAAAATACATTATCTATATAATATTGTAAATGACCACGAGGTTCTCATATCAAGAAACAATGCTCGCATCATACAAAAAGAGAAAAATCTTCAAAATATTTTAGAGTTTCAAGGAGAATAATGGGCACTATAAAGTGAGTTGGTTCTATCTATATTATCATCATTCAGTTTGATTGAGACAACCTTAATAGAGGCTATATTCCCTCGAATAGCAGCAACTAGTTATGCAAAAGATGGGAAATACTTCAAACCACTTGCAAAGGGACTGAGAAAGTCAGGTCTATGAAACTTCAGCTGCAAAGGAGATAATTTGAGACCATACAGATGAAGGATAGCGATTCCATTTTAGATTTCCATACAAGGGCTTCCACCTTGATTAACCAGTTGAGGATAAATGGAGAAACCATGAAAGAGAAGAAGATTGTGGAGAAGATCCTCATAAGCTTAATCACAAAATTTCACTTGGTGGTTATTGCCATATAAGAGGCAACAAACCTCTCAACATTATCAATTGATGAGTTAATGGGTTCACTTCAAACCCATGAGCATCGCCTAAATAGGTCTACAAATTATTTCTAGGACCAAGCTTTCAAAGCACAAGAAAATTTGAGAGGCAGGGGAAGAGGAAGAAATGGAAGAGGAAGAGGTCAAAGAGGCAGAGGTAGAAGCAACTCTGAAAGAGGAGGCTCAAACAACCAAGAGGAAGCCAACACTCCCAATCAGACTTCAAAAACACAAGGAATAATAGCTCAATTAAGAGGAAAGATAAGAGCAATGTGCAGTGTTACTAATGTCATAAGTATGGTCAGTATGCAACTGAATGCAAGAAGAAACAACATGATCAAGGGAGTCAAAATGCAAATATGGCGAACGAAAAAAAGGCTGAAAATGAAAAATAGTCACAAGTGTTCATTACATGCAATATTGCAGAACAAGGTAGTGTTGAAGTTTGGTACTTGGACAATGGCTATAGCAACCACATGAGTGGTAACAAAAATTTATTTTTCTCCATTGACAGTAGCATTAAGTCTGAAATCAAAATTGGCAACAATGAGAAGGTTCTAGTCATGGGCAAGGGCATAGTGTGTCTAGAAACCAAACATGGTGAAGAAAGACAAATCCATGATGTATTTTATGTCCTAGGAATGAAACATAATCTTTTGAGCATTGGACAGATGGTCCAAAATGGCTATAGAGTGTTGATGGAGAAAGGGGAATGTATCATCTATGAAAAATATGGAAGCAAGAGAGTTATGATAGCGGTTCAAATGATAAAGAACTGAATGTTTCCCCTCAAAATACAAATCTCAACACACTCAAAAGGCTCGCAATAGTCAGCCTTCAAAACTATCATCCAAGACCCATCCAAGCTTTGACATTTGAGGTATGGGCATCTAAGCTATTCTAGTTTAAGTCTTTTAGCTAAAAAAGGAATGGTTAGGGGCCTACCAACAATTCTAGAGCCAGATGGAAAGTGTGAAGCATGCATCCTAGGTAAACAACATAGGCAACCCTTTGAATCAGGACATTCTAAAAGAGCTAGAGCACCATGATGGGAATTTTCAATTTTAAAGGGGGGAAGGCTAGGATCTCAAGGTTTTATATTACCCATGATAATATAAATTATCAAATTTTGAAACCCTCATGTTATGTTTCAATGATGACCTACTACTGAAGGTAACCGGTCACTTAAGTGATCCGATTGAGCCTTTTCCTCCGTGCTCTTACCGACCCCTTTCACCCAGCTTTTCGGTCTCCTTTTGCTACCTAGGCTTAAGAATTTATACCGCCGACGGTTGTATCAGCCGGTGCCACCTGAATATTCTACATGTCCGTACATGTTGTTTGGCTAATCATTTGATTACAGGTTTTGATCTTAGACCGTTCCTCGCAAACCTCGTAGGTTTTCCTGCTGATGTCACAAAGTAGTGCGAGGTCTGCGAGATGGTGCCATTTGGCATATACAGAGGGGTGGGGTCTTTTCCTGAGCCACCAACGATGACAAGTGGTCATCTTTACACCAGTGAAGGGATTCAATTATGGGGTTAATAATAATTGTCCCTCACAGACCTCGCATGAGCACGGTAAATGTCTCTAAAGTACTGTGAGGTCTGCGAATGGGCAACACGTGGCCTGTTTCTTGAAGCGACATGGCTAAGTGGGACCCACTGTTTGATTACGACCTCTTGTTTTCATGGGTATTGATTGGTTGTGGTTTTTCGAGGTGCTGATGTAGATTCTCAATGCTCGATTAATTCAATCTGAGTCGTCTGACTAGCCAGGTCTGTTCTACATCAACAGTGCAGTTTCAAAGAAATTACTGATCATCTGTGTGATGATTTTTCACACTCTGAAACTTATTTTATTAATGGCTCGAGCTTTTCAGAGGATACTCTCCTGATTTTCTCTAGCGTGCAAATGACGCCCTCCTGATAGAAGCAATTATGGTGGCTACGTCAGCCACTTATGGCTCAAATACTTGTTTTCCATTCAAGCAATCAATATCCCTCGCACCAATTCACTCTATAAATGCTTTCTAAGTTACCCAATGTTATCATTGCATTTTTGAGTTGTTTTGTTTGCAGGTGGTGGCTATTCTCCTGTATTTTGTGAAGCTATTTATTCAATGGATAAATCTATAGGGCACAGGAGTGTCAGGGTAGGAGCTAGGAAGTTGCTAGTTGAGAAGGAGCAACCTACTTCTAGAACACTCGAAGTTGCTACTAAGAATGCTGGAAAAAGGCCAGAGTGTTGCACATCCCCTGTCCTGATTTCATCATATTCTGATGGTAATGGCTCCGAAACTGACTCAGATTATTGGTGTTACCTGGCAACCTTGACTGAGCTCATGGGAGTGAACGAGGAGGCCCTTGCAGTTAAACCAATAACTACTATGGGACCGTGCCAGGTTGTTGGGTGTTGCGCTCATGTGGCTTGAGGAAAGAAGGTGGTTCCACCTATAACTGAGGCAAGAACTCAGAGCGGTCACTTGTCTGGGGCCATGTGTCTATTTAGTGGTTGGTGGTGTTGGGTTTGCTGTGCGGTGATTTTCTTGGTGTTTCATCTAGTTGATGTGGATGCACGCATGCCTAGCACGCTTTTTGTTTTTTCTCCAACTGGTTACTATGTAACCGTTTTTTGATTCCCCAAATCATGCACTATGCTATCAAATGATGAAGAATGTGAATTCGAATTTCATTCTAAGTGAAATTCAATTTTGAAATTAACAATGTAGCCTACTGCTTTGTTGCCCTCCTGTCCTATAAAGGAGATTTCATGGCTCATTGTTAGGGTCAGATTTTGGATCATGAAAGTTCTAAATATATGTATAGTTAGTTCCTTTTACTATAGTCCTCAAGAAGGTTTTAGTTAATGTCTTTTTTGGTTAGTTTTCTATGAAACAAGCAAGCCTTGCTAATGTAATTACGAATATTCAAGCAATAAATGATAATCATTTTGAAACAATTGCTCTCCTAATTGTGTGTCATAAGTTGTGAATGAGCCTATCAATGATATCTTCATTCACTTTCACTGGTATATTTGAATGTGTTCTTCATTTCCTTGCTTTAGCTCAATGAGTTAATGAAATTGCTTGAAAATGAGTTATAGATTTATGATTATACATTTAGGATTGCTAAGGAGTGTTGTTTTAAAAATTAAAATTAGGATGATGTAGAGAATTATGGTGATATGTCTACAGTATCTAGATTACGCTTTGTATGACTCTTGCCCAATGGATGAGGCATTGGCTATTTTCTTCGAGATTATTACAGGACTATAATTCTAAACATGGTGGTCTAAGAGCCAAACACAACAAAATATTAAACCCTATCTCTCTATGAGAGGAAAATATTACATTGACATTTTCAATCTCGTTGCTCTAAGATACCTATTATTATTCTTTAGTTTGCCAATACCGAGAGTAATCACTATCTCATTGCGGATGTAGGGATTGTAATCTGTAAGAAGAAGTTTTCTTACCAGTCATAGAACATTCTTATGAACACATTTAGGTTTACCCACCTTGGTCTCATAGAGCCAAAAGTGTAGGAGATTCCAGTCTATGATTGGATCTCATTAGTTGGCCACTAGCCTTTGTGGTTTTTTATAATAGGGGTTGGCTACCTCTTAGAGAATTGAAAATCCTATGTGGGATTAACCATCAACACACCATTAGAGGTAGTGCATTCAGATTTTTGTGGTCCCATGAAGACCCCAACCTTAGGAGGAAATGTTTATTTCATGACACTCATAGATGACTATAGTAGAAAAATCTGGGTGTATTTTTTAAAGAACAAATCAGATGCATTTGATAAGTTCAAGGAGTTTAAGGCCTTGGCTGAAAAGAAAAGCGGCCATTATATCAAAGTCCTCAGAACAGAAAGAGGGGGAGAGTATATCTCTCAAGAATTTATGAATTTTTGCAAGTCTCAAGGTATCAAGAGACAATTCATAGCCCGATATACTCCACAACAAAATGGAGTGGCTGAAAGAAAAAATAGAACAATCATGGAGATGACATCAACCATGTTGAAGGGAAAAGGTTTGTCAAATGAATATTGGGGTGATGTTGTAGCAACAATCATCTACATTTTGAATAGGTGTTCCACAAAGGCCATTCGTGATAGGATTCCACAAGAATCGTGGACAAAATGCAAATGGAGTGTTGAGCATTTGACAATATCTAGATGTGTGGCATATGCTCTTGTGCCAAAAGAGAAAAGGCAGAAATCTAATGACAAAGGTGAAAATGAATTTTCATAGGCTATAGAGAAGAATCCAAAGCCTATAGATTGTACAATCACATCACTAAGAAAGTGGTAATTAGTAGGGGTATTGAGTTCATTGAAAATGAGTCATGGTATGGAACAATTGATAGCAACGCGAGTATTTTTGTTTCAATACCTTTTGAGGATGAAGAAGCTACAGAAGGAAAATTCGTTGGAACCTTACAGCAAGGTAACAGTCTAGAAAATAGTAGCAACAACTCTGAAATCTTTCAGTAGGAAGGATGCTCCGGAATGATACAACAATAGTCTTCTTCATCAGACCAAAAATCAAGCATCTCAAGAAATTTAGACCCTACGCTTGCATCATTGATGCCACGAAAGACAAGAAGCGTGAGTGAAATTTACGACAACACAAGGTATGGAGATTTTGATGAAAATTTATATTTTGCTTTGTTTTCTCATAGTGATCCAGTGTATTTTGAAGAAGGTGTGAAACAATAAAAATGGTGTAATGCTATGGATGAAGAGCTAGAAACTATAGTGAGAAACAAAACATGGGAGCTCACTAATTTACCCAAAGGGAAATCAACCATTAGAGTTAAGTGGGTCTATAAGACCAAATGCACTGTTGATGGTAAAGTTGAAAGACATAAAGCAAGGCTGGTTGTTAAGAGATATAGACAGCCTGGAAGAGACTATGATGAGACTTTTGCACGAGTTGCAAGGCTGAAAATAGTGTAGGTGGTCCTAGCAATTGCAACCCAACACAAATGGACAGTACTACAAATGGATGTAAATTCAGTCTTTTTAAATGGAGTGCTAAAAGAAGAGGTGTATGTGGAGCAACCACCTGGCTATGAGGTCTCAAGGAAAGAAGACAAATTCTATAGGCTCTGGAAAGCTCTCTACGGGTTGAAACAAGCACCATGAGCATGAAACAACATAATTTATTTGTACCTTATGAACAATGACTTCAACAAAAGTGGCAGTGAGCCCACACTCTACATCAAGGCAGCCAATGGTGACATTCTTATTATTGTTTTGTATGTAGATGATTTAATTGTCAGAGGGAATAGTAATCTTTTCATTGTTGATTTCAAAGAGACAATGAAAAATGAGTTTGAATTGACAGACCTATGTTTGTTAAATTATTTCCTAGGCATAGAGGTCCAACAAATAGATGATGGGATCTTTATTTCACAAACAAATTATGCTAATCAAATCTTAAAGATATTTAGAATGTTGGACAACAAATTAGCCCCAACCCCAATAGCTACAAGTCTGAAATTAAGTAAAGAGGACAACAGTAGTGATGTTAACCCAACCCTCTACAAGAGCATGGTTGGAAGCCTCATGTACTTGATAGCAACAAGACCCGATCTAATGTATGCGGTAAGCCTGATTTATAGGTTCATAGAGAAAAAAAAGGACACCCACTGGAAAACAAAAAAAAGAATACTAAGGTATGTCAATGACATGAAAGGCTATGGCATTATGTACACCGCCTCCAATGAGTTTCAACCGGTTAGATACATAGATAGTGATTGAGAAGGAAATGTAGATGACAAAAAAAACACTTTGGGATACTTGTTCCACATGGGTTCAGGAGCAATATCATGGGCATCAAAGAAGTAGCCCGTAGTTTCTCTCTTCACAGTTGAGGCAGAATACATTATAGCAAATGCAATAGCATGCCAAGGTATTTGACATAGAAGAATCCTTGCAGATTTGAATGAGCAGCAAGAAGATGGTACAACCATATTTTGTGACAACGTGTCTTCTATTGCTTTGACTAAAAATCTTGTCTTTCATAGATGATGGAAGCATATAGAAATCTGCTACCATTTCATAAGAGAATTGGTGGAGTATGGAGAGATTGAACTTCAGTACTGGAGATCTGAGTAGCAACTCACTGATAATTTCACAAAGGCATTGTCAAAAGACTCATTTGAATGCCTAAAAGATGGACTTTGTATGCAGGAATGCATTGAAACTTTGGTTCTGGAAAACATAGAGAAGTGTAGGTGCTCTAGAACCTTGGTTCAGAAAAAACATAGAGAAACGCAAATGCTCTGGAGCTTGTGTTTTGGAAAACACAGAGATGCGCAGATGCTCTAGAATTTGTGTTCAGGGAAACTCAGAAGAGCATAGATGTTCTGAAACTTTGGTTTAGTTAGAAGAGCGTCGATGCTCCGGAACTTTTTCTTTGGAACTTTTGAATGGTGATGTAAAATAAAAAGACTCAAGATTAAGGGGGAGTGTTGGAATAACTAATCTTGGGTAGCTACCAATCGAGTGCATTTAATGCACTACTAGATTTGATCCGTTGGTATTCTCCACCCACCTTGTCGTGTTTGACAACCAATGCTGACCAATTAATTTTGGCAGTGAATTAATTTCTAGTGGGTGAGTTTGAATTGAGTGCCAATTTTTGGAAAGGGCTAGAAAGACAAAAGCAATGAATAGAATGTATTTCAGTGAGATAGAGAATAACAGAAGAGTGCAACAAAAGATAGGAGAGAAATGTTCAACAAAACATGATAGAACAAGGGAAGTTTAGGAGAACCTGCAGCAACACAAGTTTGTGATAGAGAGCAACGCTCTTGAATATCTCCAGCACACAATTTGCTCCAGTGCGCCAGAATGTGCACAATTTTTGTATGAAAAATGTACAGAGCATAGCTCTAAGTTTTTGTATGTAAAACCTTTTTTCAATGTAATCTTTTGGATAGTTTAATGAAACATAAAATATTTTGCCTCCTCTTCTTGCTGTCTGTTTTATTTTTTTTGCGTTTTCTTCTTTGTCCACTGTAGTTGGGATTCTTTTCCCAACACTATTGACTATGTTGCGGATCCATTGCACATCGTTTGACAAAAATTCAGGTCCAAATCGGAGTGCTAACCTCTAGATTCCTCTAGATTCAAATTAATAAAACAAAAACATTTTACTACAGATATATTAGGTATCAGTAAACATCACATCTCGCATCTCCTCAGATTCCATGTGCTAGTTTATAAATTTATGATAGTTGATATTCAGGCTTCCCCATTGAAACTGGTAAGGGAAAATGAAGTGATCGACTCCTTGCGTGGATGTTATGAAAACACGTTTCGGTGGCATTAAAATGCTCTACCACCAACGCCTAACAATACCAGGAAAGGGCCAAGGAAAGGAAATCATCCACTCATTACATGGATGTTAAAAAAACACGTGCCTTTGGCATTTATACGCTGTAACAGTTCGATCTGGCGTCGCTGAAGTGGACCAGCGAAAAATTAATGATCTTTGGAACATAAATTGCTATAAAAGGCTAAGGCGGACCAGGCCGTTAGTATCAGCATTTCTATGTCCTTTGAAACTATATCCATAGTATGCCAATGGAGATAGCCGAGTTTCTCAGGGGTAAAACCATTCTCATAGTTGGCGCGACGGGTTTTCTGGGCAAAGGTATGCAATGGTGTTTTCTGTATCATGCTCACTATATCTACTAATGTAGTAAGCTGTTAACGTGAATGTCTACATAGTTTTTTTATTGTGTACTCATGCAATTAAAGATGCGATGGATTTTACAGTTTTTGTGGAGAAAATCCTCAGAGTGCAACCAGATGTGAGATGCATTTTTACACTCATAAGGTCTGAAAATGTGGAGTCTGCTGAAGCCAAACTCCAAAGTCAGGTATAATATTATAGCATAGCTTCAATAATAAACTCAATCTATATCGACGGGTAATTGTTTCATGTGAAATGTTGTTGCTCTGTAGGTGATATCCAAACACTTGTTTGGGCTTCTACGAGAGCGTTACAAGGAAGGCTATCAAGAATTCATGGCAAGAAAGATTGTTCCTGTTGTTGGAGACGTGGCACTCAATGATTTGGGAATCGAAGAAAGTATTAGAGACGAACTCTTTGCAAAGATCGATATTGTTGTCAATTCTGCGGGTAGCACGAGCTTTAATGAGAGGTCTGATATCTATATATATATATATATAATAATTGAGGTCAATTCTGAGGTCATAACTATGATTATTTTGTGGTGTACATGGCTTTGTAAATTGCAGGTACGATATTGCAATGAAAGTGAATGCATTGGGAAGTAAGAATGTCATCGACTTTTGTAAACGTTGCTGCAACCTTCAATTTCTCTGCCACATTTCCACAGGTGAATACAATGTCCTGCATTAAGCTCTGATTGATAGTGCAATTATCCGTTAATATGATCAAATGAATGGTAAAAGATCTCATCTTCAATGGTTAATTCTCCTTTTGGTTGATCTCTGCGTATGTCAGCTTATGTGAATGTTGGGAGCACGGGCATGATCAGAGAAGAAGTTGTAAGGATTGGAGAAAGGCTTTCGTACAGCGGTAAAGAAATATCACTTCCTCAGATAGAGTCGGAGTGCAATTTAATAGAGCATACCTTAGAAGAATTCAAGAATGTTTTAGGTGAAGCATGGTCAGACGAGGAGGAGTCCAAATATATGAAAGAGTTTGGGGCACAAAGGTAAATGCATTTTGCCTGTATTTGAAGATTCTACATGGCTTGCAGTGCTTAGCAAAAAAAATGTTTCAAGTTAACTGTACCAATTTGAACAGGGCGATGAACTTCGGATGGCCAAATGCTTATGTTTTCACAAAAGCAGTTGGAGAGTTGATGGTGGATTCTTTCAGGGAAGATATACCCACTGTTATCATTCGCCCAACTATAATCGAGAGTAGCTTGAAAGAGCCATTTCCGGGATGGATCGAAGGCATCAGGTACAATAGTTGGGCGAAAAGTAAAAAATCGATGTTTTAAATAGAAACCAATTGTTTTATTTTCCATGAATTTGGTAGGAGTAAACTAAATTATCTTAGAACCTATTAAAGCATAAGCACCAATAGGAAATAGGAAATTGAATGATTGTATATAATACAAACAATAATATTGTTCTATGAGATTCGAATGAAATTTTAATATATTAGTTTGTTTAAATCAATTAATTATTTGACATATCTTATTATTAATCTATTTATATATTAATATATAAAATATAATAAATACAAATTTTAGATTATAAGGGTGATAAAAGTAATTTTTATTATTATTATTTAAAAGGAAACATCAAGGTGATTTGAAGTATCAATCAATCTTATTCACTTTTCTTTGTGTAAATTTAGTTTCTTATTTTTTAGTATTGATCAATTAAGTAATTTTTTGTACACATGTCTAATCCTTAACCCTTTTCATCACATTTATCTATGAGAAACATTTAGTCATCATGTGCATCTAATGACATATATGCTACTACTTGTAGATTCCAAATCCATTGACCATTCCTTATATTATATTAATATTGACCATGATAAAATCCATCCATTAGCATGTCTCTAACCATCTATATCACATCGAATATGAGAAAGATTCATCATTGCATAAGTACAATGACTATTATCTTGATGATTTATTGTATACCTATCCCTTAGGTACATCATCAATGATGTCCCTAACAGTACTTTCCACCACTCCTCTTTTATAGGAAATACTTATTAAAGGTATAAAATTACATGTAAATTAATCATAAAGATATACCCTTTGTTGTAAGTCAACATATGAGAAATATAACAATATAACTCCAATAGACCACTACTTTTCATCAAATGTACAAAGACAAAAAAATGCAAAACTTAAAAACATACCAAACAAAAATAGAAATTGCATGTACTAAACTAAAATAGAAACCATCTACTCATATGCAAAATAGTTTTCAAATAATATACTTGAGCTTCAAGAAAGAAGCTAAATAGAGATGAGAATATTCCCATCCTCCATGTGGATCCTCTAACCTCCTCTTGAACTACTTAGCCTCTAGTAGTCAGATGTAGAAGTTAGCTTTGATACCTTGGGTTAACAAACTCCACAGTGTTTCAATTCTTTTAGAAAGGCCCTAGATTTAACCAATGCACACTCATGTATATATTATTAGACATTTTACAAGTGCATAAGAAATTCTAAACAACCTATTAATTGAATCAAAGTTGTCATGGATGTTTATAAAATTTGTTAAAAAATAGAATGCTAGGTTCAACAAAGAATGCAAGCTTTGATAAATAAATTTAGAATGCATCAAAATCTACAATTAAACTAGTTATATAAAAATAAAATTATTCTCATAAAATATAGATAAACAATATTACATGATTAAAACACTAAATTTGTCAATTTTGAATGTACAACCTTCAAATTCTTAATCTTGAAACCTATCAAATGTGTTATGCATCTTCACTACTCTAAACCCATTTTCTAAAAGAATGATTAAAACCTTACTTATTTAAAAGAATAGTAAGCTTCTACCCATTCAACTTTGAAAGATGGATAAAAATAATTGATATGAGTTTCAACCATTTCAAGTATATTACAAGGATTAGATTTGTATTAGTCTCATTACTTTCAATAAAATGCTACCAATACATAATTAATGAGAGAATTAATAAATGATCTTTCAAAAAATATATATATTCTTCAATGTCAAAAAAAATATTATGACTTGTTCAATATATATGTTTCATTTTTAAGATAAAAAAATGTAAGAAAATAAAGTCAAAATATTTTGTGGTCACTCTATTATCAATATAATTTTTTTTTCAAAATCTAGAAAACAAACAATAAAGTGCATCCTTGTGTAAGTAGTGTGGCTCGCTTGCTATAAATTTTCTATGTTATCAACAAATTTATCATTCCTACTCTATTTATTTCTACAAAACCAAATTAAAAAAATGTATTCAAAACTCTTGTACAATAATAAAAAAAATAATGAACTACTTCATTGTGTTTATATCCACTCTCCTTCTATCTTCTCCGTAATTTAATACCAATACTAAACTAGAAATATAAGAAAAAACTGGAAACTACACAATGACTATATAAAATAAAAATAAATTATTACTTAGAAAATTAAATTTACATTTCAATGTATTAGCTTCCCTATTAATCAACGAACCAAAAATTGCACATCAATATATTAAACATAATATAAAAAAAATTAGATTAGAAAGATAAGATAAAATGGTGAAATATCCCATATAAATGTTCATTTGTGTGAAAAAAAAAATACTTTACAAAATTAAATTTACATTTGAATGTATTAACTTCCCTACTTTCCCTTTCTCTTATACAACTAATGAACCAACTAAAAATCTCACATCAACATATTAAACATAATATATAAGCAAAAGAAAATGGTAAAACATCCCATGTAAATGGGTATTGGTGCTTTTTTAATGATTTCCCATACACTTGTTCGGATGCTCTAATGGTGGTTCCTTAAATTATGAGAGGGACTTTTTATTGTATTAATATATGATCTTTATTGCTATATCACTACAGGATGATGGACCCTATACTGATTGGATATGGAAAGGGACGAATCTCTTCGTTCCTGGCTGATCCACAACTAGTGTTGGATGTGGTACGTACAAAGCCATAGGTTGATTTTATATCCTTGCGATCTTACTATTGTTATGAGGTGATGCAATTTGCAGCTGATAAGTATTAAAGAATATGACATGTTACACTTATTTCTTGACTAAATAAGATTCCGGTGGATATGGTTGCTAATTGCCTGATAGCGTCGATTGCGAGGAATGCTTCACAGCCGGGTCTATTCGTCTATCACGTAGGTTCCTCGCATGCAAACCCACTAAAAGACTATGCAAATCGGAATTATTGGTATAACTACTTTTTGGCACATCCGTGCACATCCAAGAGTGGGAGGATTGTGAGAGTGAAGGAACTACAGTCTTTAGAAAGCATGGCCAGCTTCAAATTCCACATGACTCTCTATTACCTAATCCCTCTCCAGGTAATAAAACTTTAGCTTACATTCCATTGCATGTTTCCATTGTATCAACTGAGGCATGAAAAGAGTATGGCAGATACTCTATATTGTGGACAAACTTCTGATGGGATACGTCGGGCTAGGACACCTCTATACTCGTCTAGTTGAAAAGTACAGAGTTGCAATGAAGCTTGCCAACATCTACGAACCCTTTCTTTTCTTCAAGGGAACGTAAGACACCAATACACTCTTGATTGCCACATATAAATTATTTATTGGAGGTCTTTAACGTGAAATCTGAAGTTCTTGGTTTTCATGATTGACAGGTTCGACATCTCAAATACGAAACATTTGTGGAAGGAAATGTCGAAGAGAGATCAGGATAATTTTAACTTCGATGTTAAGAGCATAGATTGGAAACACTATTTCCTAAATTGTCATATCCCTGGGCTTCTCACTTATGTTATTGGAGGATCAAAATAGGACATTTGCTTTCTATTGATATGCTAGCATGCTATGACATTTTAATAAACACAATATCATAATAAGTTGTAATGTTAGACTATTTAATATTTATTAAATTTTTTAAGTAAATCGGGTAGTTGAAAATAACAAGTATTATATGGTAACAATTTGTGTTATTTTTATGATTTTTTAAATATTTAATTGATTCTTTAGTATTTATATAGAGATTATGTTTTTTTTAGTGTAAACAAGTATGACACAAATTTAAGATAATTTAAGAGCTAAATCTTAATGTTTGATATTTTTTTTGAAAATAATTTGTCATTTTAGTCTTTGTTTAGAGTGTACAAATTTCAATGTGGATTTAAATCTATTATTTTGAAAGCTTAGGATTTTATCTATAAAAGACGTTTTAATTATACAAATTGGATTATAATAAATTATATTTATAGTATTATTGATTGTGGTTGTTAATCACAAAGAACAAATAGAATTCTTACAATAGAACCTTCCTCTCTTCAAAGATTTTAAATTCAAATAGAATTTAAAGTGTCAAGAATTCGACTGTCAAATCTTGATGCACTAGGTTCACTTAGAGTTCATTCTATTTCATCATTACTCACAAAAGTACTTACATAGGCTATTTACTCACAAAAACTTAACATATTAATGTTTCAAAAGGTATCTTGACTCATTTGATCAACTTTATCACTTATTTGAAAAGATGAAAATATATTTCAAGAAATTATAAAAAGTAAGGTTTAACTTTCATTTTTGCCATAGATGGTAATTTTATTTGATGGCAAGATTTGGAAGATAATTCTACGTAGTTGGTATTTTGGGTGGATGTTTGAAAACCATGCATTTAAATTAGTTTCTTTAGATTGCATGTAGGGGAGGAGGGGGGAGTTCTATAAATTTTTCTCTTTTTCTTCCCTCAATGGGCCATGGCTGCAATTAGTTTTGTTTTGAATTTCAAGTTAGACTTTTAGTCTAGTGGGATAAACATTCTCTCCTAACACAAATGATTTGATAATATAAGAATGTATTTTAGCTTTAATATTAACATAAACTATTTAGGCCTTTGACCTTTTATAAAAAAATGATCTAACTTCAATTAGTTCTTTTGAAAATATTTAAAGATCTTCAAAAAATTCAAATGTAGAAGTATTTAGCACATTCATGTGACTCTTCATAGGTAGTTAAATGTTCAAAATTGTGTCACACTTTTGACCAACTTATTAGCACAAGTTAATCTAAGTATTTCTAATTATAAATCAATTATGGTCAAAGAAATGATCTTGTAAGATTCATTATAGCTAAGTTAGATATATCCACAAATTTTTCAACTAAAATTGTTGGCTAAATACATATGTAGCACCTAAGTCACCGTATTCAATGATTTTTTTCCTTGAAATTCGAAATTCGTCGAATTTTTCAAAACCCCATAAAATTTGTTTAAATGCGTTGACATTCGTACGACTGCAACTTAGGTTTAATTTTTTTCAAAAAATGTTTTAATTTTTAGAGTTTTTCAATGGTTTTTTTTCTTATAAATAGCGGCAACAGCTGAACAAACAACACATCTCTTTGTTGTGGCGAAATACCTTTGCATTTTTTAAGGGCACACGAGATTGAAAGCATTTCAGTAGTTTTCAGAGGAGCTAATTCTTGAAGGTCTCTACTCTCTACATCATGTGGAAGGTCTCAACTCTCTCCAGCATCACATCACCCATTTTCTAGGTAGGCATTCCCTATCCCTTCATGTTGTTGTGTTAATTATTTTATCTTTGAATGATGCGTTTATCTACAGACATTCATCTTTGCATCTATTTGTCTGCATTCGTCTTTGCGTGATGCGTTTATCTGTTTTCATTCTTCATTCTCCGAGTTTGGAGTCTCCATTCTTTGCGTCAGCTGCCATCTCCACTCTTCCTCCTGTAGCGCTGCCATATTTTTGTCATCTCCATTCTTCCTCTTGCAACGCTACCAGTTTATTTTCCCCAAAGATTTTAGGTTGCCGGATGAAATATGAAAGCTTTGCAATGATTTTATTTTACTATCTTAGTATTTTGTATTAGTATTTATTTTTAAAATTTCAAACATTTTAAATATTTTGTATTAGTATTTTATTTTAGTCTTTGATTTATTTTATACTAGTATTTTATTTGTCTTTGATTTCATTTTACTTTAGTATTTTATATTTTATTTTTAAAACTTTTATTTAATGATAATTTTAGTACTTTATTTTTAAAATTTCAACAATTTTAATTTTAGTATTCTATTTTTAAAATTTAAAATAAAAATATGCATTAAATTTTATTGTGCTTTAAAAAAAAAACTAGTATATTCTTATTTTATGCTTAAAAATAAAATGATTTATTGTGTTAAAAAATAATAATAATAATTTATGCTTTTATAAATAAAATTTAGTATTTGATTTTATGTTTTCATAAATTAAATTTAGTGGTCTTATTTTGTATTTAAAATTAAAAATAAAAATATGTTAGTTTTTTAAATATTTATTAAAATTAAACTTTTAATTTTTAGTTTTGTTTTTTTAGAGTTAAAAGTAATTTTTTTATATATATATTTTTTTAACTTTTATTATCTTTTGAAATATAATTTAGTTTATGTTTAAATAAATATTATTTTGTCTTTGAAAGATGCAGATTGTTAGATTATGGCTCCTTAGAAATCAACAACTGAGGCATGGAAATATATCACTCGCAATGGCACTGATCTCAAATGCACCAAGTGTGAGAAACCTTTTAAAGGCGGTTTGACAAGGACAATGAACCGTTTACTTGGAATTGCAAATGGTGCAGGAGGAGGTGTTGCAGCATGTCCTAAAGTTACTCCAGAAATGAGAGTTTCTTTAGAGAAAGAGTAGTCCAATTCAATTGTAGGAAAAATGAAGAAGGCACAAAAAAAATAGAAAATTGAAGAAGATGTATCTAGATTCACATCTATTATGTCTTCCTCTTCTACTCAATACAAACCAGTGAGAGTATCAATAGAGCAAGGAATATTGAACAAGTTTTGGAAGCCAATAGAGAAACAGGAGGTGGATGATGCAATAGTTGATTTTTTTACACAAATGCTATTCCATTCAATATTGCGAGAAACCCACATTTTGTAATGCAACTCACAAAATTAAAGAGTTTGGAAAAGGGTACACCCCCCGAGGTTCAGAGGCTATCAAGACAACTCTTCTACAGAGGTCAAAAGATAGAGTGACTGAGAAATTAGCTATTGTCAAAGCCTCTTGGAGGAAAATAGGTTGCACTATATTGAGTGATGGATGGTTAGATATATGTCAAAGGCCATTGATTAATATTTTTGTGTCTTATCCTAAGGGTGTTGTGTTTTTGAGAGTGATTGACACCATGAACCACAAGAAACCTTCCGAGTATATTTTTCAAATATTAGAGGAAGCCATTCTTGAAGTAGGGGTGGAAAATGTGGTTCAAGTAGTAGCTGATAGTGCAAAAAATTGTGTGGGAGTTGGGAAGCTGATTGCAGAGAAGTAACCACAAATATATTGGACCCCATGTGCAGCCTATTGTCTTGATTTTTTTCCTCATGACTTGGCTAAATTCTATTCATAGAGGGAGATCAATTACAAATTTCATATGAAATCATCATCTCACATTGAGTCTTTATAGGTGGCATGAATCCAGGGAGTTGTTGAGGCCTTATGAAACAAGATTTGCTTCATTTTATATCACTTTGAAAAGAGTGGTTGAATAAAAAGAAACTTTGAGGTTTGTTATTTGTTCCAATGAGTGGGAACAATCAGTGCTTTCTAAAGGTCTGAAGGGGAAGAGCATAGAGCAAATAATTCTAAACAACAATTTTTGGGAAAGTGCACTAAAGTTTTTTCTTATATGTGAACCAATTGTTGATGTGCTTCGTATGGTTGATGGTGACACTCCTTGCCTTGGCATGCTTTATGAAAGAATGGACCATTATAAGGAAGCTATTCAAAAAGCACTAAACAATGCAGAAGCAAAATATATGAAGATATGGGAGACAATTGATTGTAGATGGAAAATGATGCACACACCTTTACATGTAGCAACTTGCTTTTTGGAGCCTAAGTTATTTTCTATTGATAGAGAAAGTGACACTAAAATTATGGCAAGGCTTTTAGAAGTGGTTGGAAAGTGTGAATCAAATCAAACAATTTCAACACTAATCAAAAGTCAATTTTGAGTATATAGGGGCAAAGAAGGGTTGTTTGGAATGCAAGTAGCCAAATATGACATGGCAAATGTACCTGGGCATAAATGGTGGATGAGCTATGGAGCACAAACTCCTGATCTACTAAGGTTTGCTATTCTAGTTTTGAGTCAGGGGGCAAGTTCATTAGCTTGTGAGAGGAACTGGAGTTGTTTTGATCACATTCATTCCAAAAAGAAGAATAAATTATGTCTAGAAAGTTGGGATATCTTGTCTATGTTCGTAAAAATTTAAAATTTCTCATGAACAAATCAACAAAGGATTCTTGAAGACATAGCAGTTCCAGTTGCAGATGAGCCTGACTTTGCTGATGATGAATTGAGTAGTGATACAGATGATGATTTAGCATCTCAACCAAGTGCTCTTGATGACTTGGATCTTTTTTGAAGTTCTAAAGTCTTTACTATTATTGTACCTTTTTGATAAAATAACATCTTTGCAATCGTGATTTCACATGTTTTTTATGGTTTACATTTTATAAATGTGTTATCTTTTTGTAATGGTTCAAACCTATCATCAATGTTAAACTATTTGGACAATTGTACGGATATATTACTTATATTTATAAATAAAAAAATTACATAAAGAGAATTTTATACTTTCCAAAAAAATTCCTTGTCGAATTTCATTCGAACTTCAATGTTGCCGAACTCGAATTCGAATTCGAACCTGGTGATTAGTGTAGCACCACCTTGAGGCCAATTTACTAAAAAATAAAATTATTTGAAAAACTTGATGTTTCAACAACTCTACTTGTGTAAATAACATTTTCTGAGAAATGTAAAAAAATACCTTTTTATAGATCCATAAATAAAGTTTTCAAATATATATATATATATATATATATATATATATATATATATATATATATTATTTATTTTACTAAAATTAGGTTGATTACCATGTCAAGGAAAAATAGTAAAATTTGTTAAAACATATTGGAAAACATTGCACTAGATAAAAGAATAAATATCAAGATGGTATAAGGTTTTTCTATTTTATATAAATAGTTAATATGAAAGTTGATGTCAAATGGATAAGCTATGTTTCAATAGACACATTTTAATATTTATATAAATATATATATTTATCAAAATTGGAAAATATATCCATGGACTAGAGTTTCAAGTTATAAATACACACAAAAAAATTCAAGGAAAAAAAACTACTATATAAAGATTGATGTCTCATATAATTTCATTTTTCAACATTTTATTAGTAGTTAAATTATGGTGTTAATTTATAGAAAAATATATTCACATATTTTTTTATTTTATTTTTTAAATAAAAACATAAAATATATTGAAAAATAAATATTTTATTAGCTTACATCATTTCAAAATTCAGAACATATAGTTCACTTTTTAGTGATCCAAGTTTAAAATTTGGATCAGACATGATCAATTCCTTGATAAAAGTGTGGCATAGCTCTTGTTTTCTCATTTATTCTCTCAAGTTTAAAATATTTGATAAAAATAATAGAGAATATAAGGAGAGAAGAGAAAGGACTTAAGGAACTAAATTTTCAATACTCACAAATGCATATTTCTTAAGAAATATAAATAGAGACCTAAAAATTATTTTACAATTGACCAAAAGCTCACAACTACATACAAAATAATACAAATATTTAAGTGGAAAATCATTACTCAAAAGAATGAATCAAATGCACTTGAGTTTAATGCAACAATTTTAAATTTTATTGAAAATAATAGGTTATATTCTGTTAGAGTAATAAGTTATTACACTTAATTAATTATATCATATTGGTTAATTAATTAAGTCACTTATTCCTTTAGTTACTTAAACTAAACTTAGGCACATTAATAATTGATTAATTATTAAGTGTGCACACTAGGGTTTCCTTTTTAGGTCAACATTAGGGTTGCATACATTGTTTTTATAACATAAATCATCTATTGTAATTTTTTAATTCTGAATATATCAATTTGCACATCTTCATGCAAAGCTCTTGCTTTTTATTTTTTTTCTCTTATGTGGAAGAGCTTTTGGTTTGCATATATAATCTTGGTTTCTAACATGGTATCAGAGCATTGACATGCAGCCCCTTCTCAGATTTTTGAGAAAATCATTGCAGATTTCGTTCGAGGTTCCTCGAAGATTTCATGCCTTGAGCCTATCTATGTGGCATTTGGATCAGATCGGGCTTCACCATTGGATTAAGAGCACTAGAAAAAGTCAGGATTGACTTTTATTTTGCAAATTTTGGTCATTGTTTACCAAATTTGTGAATGTTTCAAGTTTGGTGATTTTTGGAAAGCTCTGGGGGTAGCCTATTTTTTGGAGCATCTTGGAGCAAAATGAACACTTCCATCACATTCACAATGCCCCAAAACCTTAGAAACACCTGTCAAATCATCGATTTTAGAGCTGTTGATTTCTGAGGCAAAATTTTTTTGCTAGGGAGGTCATACAGCCTCCCCAGCACGCTCCCTAAGGCATGAAAATTTAAAACAAAAAAAAAAATGGTTTATTGGGATCTGTGCCAATGCTCACAATATAGATGGCTCTGGCATCAGTCTGTCGTCGCTACTGGTGGCTCCCCCTCTAGCTCTGTCGACTCCCAGCTAGCCCCTACGGGCTCCTTCTAGGTCCACCCCGATCACATGGATGAACAAGGGCCCTCTACTAGCCCTTGCGCACTTCCCCATTGCAGTCACCGTCCTATTGAGGACGAGGGGCTCCATCCCAACCCCCTGCTCTTTTCCTTTGGTCACATGGGTGACCAGGGGCCCAAATTATTTTTGTAGGAGATCAATTTTTTGCGGTGATGACCAGATGGCCATCAAATCTTTTCCCGTGAAGTGCTGATGTCAGCATGAAGTCATCGTTCGTACGGCCCTCTTTGCCCCCTCCTAACCCTAGTTTGCCCTGATGGAGTAGTTTTTTTCTTTTTGGCATAACTTGGGCATACGGTATCAAAATCAGGCAAACAAGATATCGCCGAAAAAATGGTTCCGAGAACTATCCAGTAGTGCAATTTATTTTTTAGTATGTTTCTGTTTAGCTGCATTTATTTCTATTTGAAGTCAGATGTTCATTTATCATTTCTGAGCTCATAACGTTTTGCCAAGATCTCTGATTTTCGCTATCTTTGCCGCATTGGAAAGGTATTAAGGAGATCTATGTTGCTACCAATGCACTTTTTTCTTTATCTGTCTCAGGTTTATCATTATTTTGAATTTGTCCTGATGGTTTTTTTGGAGATTACTTGGATATTTTGGCAGTTGGGAGGGTGCAACTTGAATCTTTGTAATTCATTTCAGTATCAAATCATTCAATAATCTACTGTTGCTTCATAGATTCCGTGGTTGTTACCATTTGGAGTTTTCGAGTGTTCCATGGCATCAAGTCTATTGTTGCATTATTATGATTCCGATATGGTTTGTTGTAAATAGAAGTATATTTCCTTGCTTGCCATATTTTGGTTGCAGTGTTACTCAACAGTTTTCTTCCAGTGCTTCTTTGTGTCATGTCATCTCATTGTAGGGGGGTTTTATCCCACTGAGTTTTTCTTCTCTACCTCATTCTTGCATTTGTAAATGGGTACCTGATCAGGCCTAGTGGTCGAGACCCATCTTTTCTTTCATGCATCTTTTTTCTAGTGTTTTAGATACTTCCTAATTTTATCTTAAGGGGGGGTGTTAGAGTAATAAGTTATTACACTTAATTAATTATATCATATTGGTTAATTAATTAAGTCACTTATTCCTTTAGTTACTTAAGCTAAACTTAGGAACATTAATAATTGATTAATTATTAAGTGTGCACACTAGGGTTTCCCTTTTAGGTCAACATTAGGATTGCATACATTCCTTTTATAAAGAAAATCATTTGTTGTAATTTCTTAATTCTGAATATATCAATTTTCACATCTTCATGCAAAGCTCTTCCTTTTTATTTTTTTTCTCTTCTATGGAAGGCTTTTTGGTTTGCATTTCTGATCTTGGTTTCTAACATAGTCATGTAAGGTATTGTATCTAGAAATGACCTTGAGTTAGCCTTAAATTTATAAAACTTTACAAAAATATACAAGCACTCTTTTTTAGAGAAATAAGAAACTATGAAGAAAACTTAAAATTGTGAATTATCCAACATAAGTGTGAAAATTATTAACAATTTCTAATCTCTTCAAAAATAATAACTTTGGTCTTTTAATAGACACAAGATGTTGAAAGTTATTTTATAAGGATTAACGACTACAATGAAATCAACATAAATTAACAACAAAAAATCAATAAGAAGAACATGGGTGATATCATCGTAGTGACACTTGAGAAATAGATTATTCATTTTAGATCTACATCTTTGAGAACTAGCCTAAATTTTTTTGGGAAGCTAGTATCTTTCTAAACTTTGACATTGTAGTATTCATTTCCCTACATGAAAATTGACTGACTTGATGATAATATATTATATGGCTTCATCATCTTGACATAGTGAATTTCAAAGTAAGCAAAAAGAAATGATCAAGGCTATCCTATTAATTTTCTATATACTCTTCTATTGCACATCCCCTTGCAATCTATATCCTAGAGTCATTGTAGGCTATGAGATTTTTTTCAATTTCATTCTTGTCTTACTCCTATGATTTCTTCTATATAAATTTTTGTATATAAAAGTTGTTCACTATCACAACTAATTTATCTTTTTCTAATCTCAGTTTTTTATGATATTCATTTATGTGCATGTTATTCTCCATCATCTGATAACTTGTATCCTCACTAAGGCTAGTGACTTGAATTTCAATAGCTCTTTCAAAATTACATTTAACTTCTTTCTATTAGAGCAAAGCACCGAGGAGCATCTGTAAACCAAGAGACACCTTCATGAAAGAGGGAAGAAACATAGGAGAATCTATTTCACTATGAGTGAAAAGGGATGAATTGAGATGATGAATAATGTACATTGAACTTTCTTGTAAAGACAAGATGCAATTCGGTAAAATAAATAACCGATAATAACTAAGAAAACTATATATGCACCTAAATAATTAGTATCTAATAATATTTTCCTAAGTAAAACTTAAGCATGGTAAATGGTAAAATTAATTTACTCCAACAACCTCCCTTAAGTGAAACTTAGGGAGATTATTATGCAATATCAATATCTAATATGGGTCCTAGGTACACAACCATGTTAGGTATCCATTTACAATGCAAAAAATAAATCTCTCACGACCGGAGAAAAGGAGAAAAATCCTATGGGAAAAACCCATCTCCAAAAGAGAGAAACACAAGATGAAGGACTAAAAATCCTCCAAAACAATGTCCAAGAAGAATAGAAACATGAAGAACATCACTGAAGCATGAAGATGCTACAAAAAACTATCGAAAGATGACTGCTATAGTGTTGAAATTGAAGAACCTCATCTGAAAATGGGATGATTAGGATCAAGCAGACAATAATTTGAATGAGTGCCCCCAATGACACTACTTAAATAATGGCCAAAAGGAAAACAAAGTAAAAACATCTTTCAATCAAAAACATATATGGCACATGAAACTGCACAAGTGACTACATGCTACTCAACCAATGCAAGTTTAAAATGAGGTGCTAATAGTTTGAAAAACACTTCTCAACTAAGGATAAAAGGTTGCCTCCACAAAAAAAATAATGCAAGAGTGTCTATATGGTAAATTTTCCATCTCATTGAAATACATGGGTAGCCAACCACTGCATCCACCTAGTACATAGGAACAAATACTAGATACATAGTTCACTCCAAAGAGAAAATGAGGAAGCATTAGCACAAATAGTTTAATACCCCCCATAATGCTGACTTGGGAGAGGCATGAAAAATCCACTAAAACTTTGTCTACACCATGTAGTGTGTTGGAGCCTAAAATTTCATGCATTCTTTTACAAAATTTTAGGTTCCCATGATGAAAAGTTTAATTTTAGCACTCAAAAGTACAATGGGAAAATCTGCTCAAATGACCCACTTTGAAAAATCACAAAATGGACCCTGCACAATTTCATGCAAAACCACCTTTCAAATATGTTTATTTTTCATAAGTGAATGTGCATACCTAATTTCAACTTCCTACGATCAGTTTTTATAAGGTTTCAAAGCACCAAGTTGAAGTGTTTCTAAGAAAGCTTGTTGTCTACACAGTAAAATCTATCAAAGAGGGAAACTTTGGAGGACAATAATTATTAATTGGAAGAATATCATTGAAACCCAACTGGTTTCTTGAGTTTTCCTTATGCTAATCTACACTTATACCAATTTTTAGGGTCCAAACATCTCATTTCATATTTTTTCAAAACCAAAAACAAATGGATTTTACCTAGTTTAATGACTACATTTCTAAAAAAATTGCAGAAGGGTCAAGTTTGACTTTTGATATTTAGTAAATGAATAAGTTTTATGAAAAACCATTTTACACATGTGTTCATGGGACCTAAATGAACCAATTTCTCAAGTTACAACTTCCCAAAAGAGGATTTGGTATTTTTCTAGGAAGGAAAGTTGGAGAGTTTCAGCTGAGTTTGATAGTGGCAGTATCCAAAAAATGCTAAATGAGCAACTTGGAGCGTTGATAATTTTCAATCTCGATCACTTCATGCCAAATTGTTCTACAACATATTCTCCTATCATAACTCAAAATGTTGGTGTATTTCCATGGCTCAGAGAAAAAAAATTATCATCTTTCCAAGGTAATTCTAGATGCTACTTGACTGGTTTTTATCACAAGGCAAAATGTCAAAAAAGAAAATTCTAATAACTAACCACTTCATGTTTTCCACCCCAGATGCATACAAAAGTAGTATTTGATAGGAAATTGGATGAAATTATCCATAAACAACATTAAAGTGAGTTTATTGAACAAGCCTTGCATTTGAAGTCTTCACTTCATAAAATGAAAGATGAGAGGGTAGTCTAAGTATGCAGATTGTTTCAGATTTAAAAGGATACCATATTGAGACCCTAATCTATGCTTATCAAAATTGAGGAGATATGCCAATACCTCAAGGAAACAATAAGATTCAATGGTTTAAAGAGTAGATCTATGAAAGACATGTTCAAGGATAGCTTGTGGGTATATAGCCCATCAAACTCCTTAAGGCAATGATCGTGCTCAACATTGTCAAGATAGTTATTATAGAATGATATGTTGATATTAGATAAAAGGGAATATAGTAATTGGAATATGTGTTGTTCTTGAGGATTTTGAATACACAACATTTGTAAACAATGAAAGCAATAATGTATCTACCAATTTGAAATAATTACCATCAAGTTAAAATGCAAGAGAATGATGCCTCAAAATATGGAGATTCTTATGTCTTGAAAAGTGATGAAAGTATTAATTTTACTTCCAGAGAATACACAATGATTAAGAGGCAAGTAAATATGAAAAATCTAGATAATATTGTGAATGACAACATGGTTCTCATATCAAAAAAACTAATGTTCATGTCATACTAAAAGAGATAAATATGCAAAATATTTCAGAGTATCAGGGAGAATAATGGGCACTATAAGTCAAGTTGGTTCTATCTACATTATCATCATTAATATTTACTCATAAGTTGGTGAATATGCTGGAAAATAACACTCATGAAAACCTGGCCGATGAAGAATTAAATATTAGAAAATTAATCCCTAAATTTGGAGCATCAAATAAAATCCCTAAACCCAAAGAAAAGATGGCTCTTATAGATTGAACAACAAAGAAAATGACACTTTGTCAGGGGAACAACTATATTCTCATCCTGTGTCAAAATTGAGGATGGTAATGATTCATTAAGAATCATTGTGGAAGATTTAAATGGAAACATTGTTGGAGGGACTTCAAAAGATAATGGTGTTCTTGTTCAATACAAGAGCTAATCATGGGGCAGAAAAATGTTGTATTCCAATCTCAACTGGAAATGACATTTCATAATTTAGGGAAACAATCTTACATCTTATCTTGATTGAGAAAACCACCAAATAAAGTGTGTTAGAAGAGTTTTGAGTTGTTTTGGTGCCCTCAAATTACATGTTACACTTTGATGTTGGTGTGGCAATATAATCATGGGGCAGAAAAATGTTGTATTCCAATCTTAACTGAAAATGACATTTCATCACTTAGGGAAACAATCTTACATCTTATCTTGATTGAGAAAACCACCAAATAAAGTGTGTTAGAAGAGTTTTGAGTTGTTTTGGTGCCCTCAAATTACATGTTACACTTTGATGTTGGCGTGGCAATATAAAAGGTTTTAGCTTCAATACTTCAAAAGAAAAACGTACTACTGATGAGAGTCCTCAAGCAGTGTAAGAAGTGTTGAATGCACTCCATATACTGAATCCACTGTCATCTATGGCAATCTCTCATACATATAGCTTTGATGAAAGATAGAGTTGCATGTGACTACTAGGAACGATTGCTTGATACTGGAGAAATTCATCGAAGAAGCATAGTGAAATAATGACGATGCAGTCATGGAGACCCCGGGAAATTCTCGCACTCACAAAATGTCATGATGAAACCCTAAAATTTATGAGAATTGCAAATAATTGTTTTTTATCAAAGAGAGATATAAGAATTCAAGTGAGAATTCTCAATGTCTTTTTGACGAAAAAAGATACCAAGTAAAATTTCATCGAGGAGAGTCTCCCATATCGAAGTGAGATTGCTAAATGTCTCTTCGACAATGAAAATGAAACAATTTATTGAAGAGATATTTCTTATTGAAGAGAAACATGATATCAGCAAGACAAAGTGATAAGTCTCAAGTTGATTCTGATAAGTCAGCCCGATGCAGTAAATGCATATCGTCAAAGTACAAATGAAAAGCTGAATAAAGTGTGACTATAGTCGAAGATAAAATTACTTTGAGAAAGCATAAACTTCACATTTTTTAACAAGGGGATTATAAGGTGGATAATTATTTTATCCACGGAAAATATGAAAGGTAAAATTTATAAAATATTTGTATTTGAAGGTGGAATTTTTTTCACCAAATGAATTACAAGAGTGGATAATTATTTTAATCTAAAGGACATATTTATTTGGTGAGAATATAAATGTAAGTGTTGGAGGTAATAAATTAAGATTAATTTCACGGGTAGACAATGAAGTTAAAATTAAAATACTTTAATTTTTCGAAGATAATTAATTGAACGAAAAGTCGCATCGGTACAACATGAAGGGTCATAACCCTAAAAATGCAATGTATATATGCAAGGTGAAATTGTATCAGCATTATAAATTAGAAAATTAGGTTAGAATAATGATCAACACTCAGTAGATTAGAATACACAAAAATGAAGACTTCTGATATTATTGTGAAATCATTCTGAAGCTTATAATGGAGGGTATTATTAAATTTGGTAGCCCAATTTCTATGGAGAAGGATATGAATTAGCTTGTAAGCATGTACAACGATTTTGCGATTTGATTATGGAATTTTAGATTTATCTCAAATATTTCATCATGAAATGTTTTTGAAGATCTTTGAGGGATGATGTAAGGGAATGGTTTATAAGATTACCCACACAAAGTATATCTTCATGGGAAGATCTCAAAATACTATTCCTGAGCCAATATGATGGAAATTATTAAAGTTATACACAAAATTCAAGGCCTCAATCTATTCTAAAAACAATGAGATATTATATGGTACATCAAAGGATAAGAGCTATCTTCGAAGTATAAAAGGCCTTGTTTTCCCAACCCACCCACCTCAATACCTTGTGGTAGGACTTTTAAAAATTTGTAAGAAGGGAGGCTTAAGGGTTTAGGGTTTATATTACCAATGGTAATATAAATTATCAAATTTTGAAACCCTCACGTTATATTTCAATGTTGAGTTGCTACCAAAGGTAATCAGTCACTTAAGTTGTTCGGTTGAGCCTTTCCTTCATGCTCTTATCGACCCCTTTTCACCTGACCTACCGATTTCCTATCTGCTAGTTTAACTTTTAATATTTGTGTCGCTGAAGGTTTTTCGGTTGGCCCCACCAATATTATATATTTGTTTACATTCAGCTTCATAAACCGTCCGATCATAGGTGACCTAGACCATTCCTCACAAACCTCGAAGGTTTTTCCATTGATGTCATTCAGGTAGCACGAGGTATGCAAGATACTGCCATCTTTCATGTCCAAAGAGATGGTGCCCTTTCCCAGTATGTCATAGGTGACAGGTGGGTGTCTTTTACCTGTGGGATATTAATAAAAGGGATTAATGATGACCGTCCCTCGCAGGCCTCGCACAATGGGATTAATTTCCCCAAGGGTACTATGAGGTTTGTGAAGGGGTGACATGTGGCTTGGCTCTTGGAGCAACGAAGGCTAGGTGGGGCCTACTACCCAATCACAATTTCCTGTCTTCCTGAGTTGTGATTGGACGTGGTTTTTTCAAGGAAATGATGTGGATTTTCAAATGATTTTTGACTCAATCCGAGTCGTCCGACTTGTCAGGTCTATTCCACATTGACGGTTTGATTTTGATGGGTTATTGTTCATCCATGTAGGGAGATCTTGCACTCTGTAAGTTGTTTTTATTAATGGCGCGGGTTTTTCAGAGGATCTTCTCCTAATTTTCTTGCATGTGAACGATGCCCTCCTATTAAGTGCAATGATGGGTTGTACACCATTTATTCGTGATCTTGGAATAATTTTGTGGTGGCTAAATCAGCCACTAATCATTTAAATGCTCGTACTACATTTATGCAATTAATATCCCTTGCACCAATTCACTCTATAAATGCTTGCTAAGTTACCCAGTGTTATCATTGCATTTTGAGTTGTTTTGTTTGTAGGTGGTGGATTTTATCCTGTATTCTGTGAGCTATTTTTTTTTCAATGGACAAATCCACGGTGCCTAGAAGTGCTAGAGTAAAGGCCAAGAGGTCACTGCTTGAGGAGGAGAAACCTATTCTCGATACACACGATGTTGCTACTCAAAATATTGGCAAAAGGCTTGAGTGTTGTGAGTCCCCTGTTGTGCTTTCTTTAGGTTCTAATGGCAACGCGTCTGAGATAGACTCAAACTACCAATGTTACCTGAAGGCCATGACTGAGCTTTTGGGGTTGCATGAAGAGGCCCTTGCAGTTTTGCCAATAACTACAATGGCATTGTTTCATGTTACTGAAACTCGTTCTGGTGTGGAAAAAAAGAAGCTAGTCTCATTTCATATGGAAGCAAGAAATGGCACATTCCATGTTGGAACATAGACATGTTCCTAAAAAATTTTGGGCTGAAGCAATATATACTGTTGTTATTTAATAATCAAATAATAGTGTTTACATCAGCAAGTAACTAAATACAATAATAGAGATCCAATAATCACAGAGACTTGATTATAGATATAACTGAAAGAAAATAGAATAATCACAGATACATGATTATATATAACTAAAGAAATTAGAGATGCATTAACATAGGAAGGAGATGTGAGTTCTAATACTCTCCCTTAATCCTTAATCTATCAATTACACCAAAAATACCCCTAAATCCAACAAAATTATTCGGGCTCAAAGACTTGGTGAGAATATCAGCAGTTTAATCCTCTATTGGAACATACTACAAAGCTATGGACCTGTCTTTGACAAGCTGGTGAATGAAGTGACAATGAAGATCAATATTCTTTGTTTGTTCATGGAAGACTAGAATCTTGGTGAGTTTCAACACCCCTTGATTGTCACAGTATAAAGGGGAAGGTCCTACTTGAGACATTTGCATGTCTGAGAGAATCCTTCAAAGCCAAACTGCCTCACAAGCTGCTTTAACACCTCCATATTCTACTTCGATTGAGGAGAGAGCCACTACCTACAACTTCTTGATGGTCCATGTAACAGCACCTATACCCAAACTCAATACATACCCTGAAGTAGGCTTTTTGCCATCAACAAAACCTTCCCATTCTGAGTTTGTATAACCAATTAGCTTTGGATCTTTGCACCTCCCATATAAAATACCAAGGTCAAAAGTGTCTTTCACTTATCTCAAAACATGCTTTGCTACAACCCAATGTTCAGCTTTAGGGGCTAACATGAAGTGAGAGATGTAGCTCACTGCAAAGTTAAGGTCAGGTCTAGTGGAAACGAGATAGATGAGGTTTCCCACAAGTTGCCTAAATTATGATTCATTCTACATGAGTGAATTCAATTAAGCTGATAAATTCAACCCTCTCTCCCTAGGTGTAGATGTTGGTTTGCAATCTGTCATCTAGAACTTGTCCAACAAGCTCTTGGCATAATTTGATTGGGAAATGAAGGTACTACCAGTAGAGTGCCAAACCTCTATATCGAGGAAATAATGGAGGAGTCCCAAATATGTCATGTCAAATGATTGACTAAGATTATGTTTGATCTCCTCAACTAGATGATCTGAACTACCACTAATGATTAAGTCATCAACATAGAAAACTAGAAACAAGATATCATCACCATTCCGATTGACATACAAATTAGAGTCAGAAGGGCTTTGTTGAAGGCCATGATCAGTAAGGTATTGATCAATATTCATGTACCAAGCCCGTGGTGCCTACTTAAGGCCATAAAGGGATTTCACCAATTTTCATACCTGGTGTTCTTTACCAACAACCTTGAATCAAGGTGGTTGTGTCATGTAAACTTCTAACTCCAAATTACCATTGAGGAAGGCACTCTTTATGTCCATCTGATGGACTTTCCATCCAAACTAAGCTACTATGGATAGGACAAGCCGAATGATACTCATCTTGGTTGTAGGAGAAAACTTCTCCTCATAGTCAATGCCCTCTTGCTATGAAAACCCTTTGGCTACCAACCTAGCCTTGTATTTATCAAGGGTTCCATCAACTTTATACTTAACCTTATAAACCCATTTGTAGCCTATGAGTTTCTTCCCATTTGGAAGATTTGAAAGCTCCCAAATGTGATTCTGCATGAGACTATGATGTTCAACTATCATAGTTTGTTCCTAATCAGGTGTGCCTTTGGCCTCTATATATGTCTGAGGATCTAAAATTCTATGAAGGTTGGCCATATGAGAAAAGTTTACTGTATTCTGTTGTTTTCTCTTATTCTGTGGAGATCTACCCTCTAGTAACTCATCATCATGAAGAGAACCAATTGTCGAAGCCCACCATTTAGGCTAAAGAATAGATGAACCAATATCGGAATTAGGAGGAACTACTTCCACTGGATTAGCTGGAACTAACACATCTAGAAGAATATCATGATTGTGCTGAATAGGGGCTGGTGATGAAAGAAGTTGATGAGGTACTTGCACCTCTACGGAATCCCTCCCATTAAGTGGACCAAGTGGAAGATAAACACCCAAATCAGGATCTTGTTAAGGCTTATCCTCAGAAAAAACAAGAGAAGATTGATAAAAGAGCCCACAATTCTCATCAACCATGACATCATGACTAAATATTAGATGATCAATCTCTACATCTATCAATATGTATGCCTTATGGTACTCACTCTAACCTGTAAGCATGAGGTTTTTTTCTCTTGGAATCCAAATTAGTGCATTGAGCATCAAGAATCCAAACATGAGCTGTGGAGCCCAAAACCATCAGGTGACTAATGGTCAGCTTACATCAAGAACAGGCTTCTTCAGGAATCATCTTCTTCACAACATGAGTAGGAGATTTGTTTAGAAGATAAAAAACAATATACACTGCTTCAGCCCAAAACTTTTAAGGAACATGTCTATGTTCCAACATGGAACGTTCCATTTTTGTAATGGTGCAGTTGCAATGCTTGACTACACCATTCTGTTGAGGAGTGTAAGGTGTTGTCATGCAATATTCCTAAACAAAACAAAATATTTAACCCTTTTATCTTTACGAGATGAAAATATTATATTGAAATATTTAGTCTTGTTTCTCTAAGATAACTATTATTATTCTTTGGTTTGCCAATACCAGAGTAATTAATATCTCATTGCGTGTGTAGGGACTATAATCTGTAAGAAGAAATGTTCTTACCAGTCATAAAAAAATATTATGAACACACTTAGGTTTACCCACCTTGGTTTCACATAGCCAAAAGTGTAGGAGATTTCAGTCTTTGACTTAATCTCGTTAGTTGGCCACTAGCCTTTCTGGTTCTTTATTATAGAGTTGGCTACCTCTTAGAGAGTTTCAAAGCCTAGCTGGGTTGCATTTTTAAAATACCATCAGAATGGCGACTCTGTTGGGGATAAACACAAATTTTTTGGTTGTAGATGGTGCTCTTAAGATTCATTGCATAAGATCCAAATGATTTTCCATTTATGAATATAGTAGTGAAATTTTTGTAACCTCAAAAATAAGTGGATTGGAACAAAGTTGAAAGTCTCATGATCAGTGGTGTCCTATTGGCAAATGATTCAGGAGTTCTAGGTACAGACAATCTTTTTATAACTAGCATCAAGGAAAAGGGAACAATGATTAGATTTTCCATACTTCTAATGATGCAATATGTAAAAGAACTTACAAAACAATGTTTATGTTGCATCATATCTCTGAAAGCAAGGAATAATAATTTTAGTCACTAATGGAATCATGGTTGAAATGATAAATGATATGTTTAATAAACATGTATTGTTTTGATGAATTTTAAATGGGTATAAGTGATTTCCCATATCTAAAGTGAGACATAAATATGCAAAGAGAACTAGTTGCATTAAGCCCTTTAGGGTGTTTTGTAACTCAAAGGTATATGCCTTTTATTTTCAGTGATATCAGTGGTTACCCTAATCTAATTCCTAAGAAGATTACGAAGTATTTGCCTAAATACACAAGGCAAAGTACCAGATCCGCCTCTAGGCATCTACAAGACTTTATAGATGTCATGGGAGATTATTATATCAGTCATGAGGATGTTGCTATGAATCTATTTATACAATCCTTAGGGGATGATGCTAGGGATTGGTTTTCATATTTACCCACCTATTCTGTTAACTCATGGAATCAGTTGGTGATAGTTTTTTTTGAACAATTTGGTGAAAGAGTCAATCCCAATGTATTAAGAAAGGGTTTTATGGGTATCCACATGAAGGAAGATGAGTTAATCCCATATTTTAATCTCATATTTTCAATAGTTTTAAGAGAAATCCCTAGAGAGGTTAGACCAAGTGAGGCTAAATGCTTGGCTGTATATCTTGGTGATTTTGACAAAAGAATGGGTTACCTATTAAGAGATAAAGAACCTACAAACCTGCACCAAGCATATCAAATGGCTACGGAGATTGAAAATTGTTTCACAAAAAACTGTTGGCCTTAATGATTATTATTTTCCTTCGTGGTTGTGCCTTATCTTTTATCACTTGCAACCTTCATCCTTTTCCACATGGCTTCCTCTCAGATCTTTTTGTTGTTCTGTATCGCTTCGCTTTTGTCGAGTTTCGTCTTCTCGACACGTGGCTTTCTCTAGCCGCTTTCTGAACTTGGCCCACCCTGCAGTTACTATCGCTCGGCATTGGCCATGTGGCTTCCTCTCAAAAATTTTCACTGGGCATCCCTTATTCTTTCTGTTGGGCTTTGTTTGCTCGATGAGTGGAATTTTCTTGTGCATTGGTTTTCTGGGAGTTGTTGTTGCGCCAATTTTTCTTGCTTGCTGCCATGTTTTCTTCTTCAAGGCCACGTGTTCATTTCTTCTACTACATGGCCTTCTTTTCTCTGAGGCATTTGTGTTGGTGCTTTATTGAGTGTTCCTTTTATTCGGTGTTAGATCAAGAGGATTTGGGCCGTCGAGTTTTGATCAAGGCATCTTTCTCCATGGTTGTCAGGTGGTGGGATCGCCTATTTAGGCTGCCTCACTTCTCTTTTATTAGGTTGTTGATTAGATAGATAAAAATATTCATGAGCACTGGGAATAGCCTCTATAATATTTTTATTGAACTTGAAGTTTGCAGAATGTGCCAATCAATTCATCCTTTTTTCTTTTCATGCATTTGATAAGACTATTAACCTATTTTTTTGTTTTCCTATAATATATGAATGCTTGTTCTTCAGCTTTTGTAGTCTTTTATAGCTTAATAGATACAGATCATGTTTTCAACTCTTCTGTGTTGGCCAAAATTATACTTGATTATGTTATGCAATTAGGAGGTATTCTTATGCTTTTTAAGTGCTTTTGAGAAAAATTATCTAAATAAGTAGCATTCGGTGGTTCGAGCCTTTGCATCCAGAACTGTGCTTAGGTAATATCGTTTATGATTTAGTGCATTGCCTATTAGCTTAAAATTTGCATTCTCAATTATCTTCCTAACCTTTCACCTACCCCCCACTAAAATGAAGAGCCGACTTCGGTAAAACCCGGAGGTCACTTCATTGTGCACATAATGTCCCCCAACAACTAAGTTTCCCATGAGACTGTTACTACCTACAAAATCCTACGTCAATAGTTATTTTTCTGGCACGCCCGATGGGATGCAAACGAGCATGTTTTCTTGATCTTATAAGTGTGTATGAGCCATCGGCCTGTAACTAGGATGCAAACTACAAGATTCCCTAGCCAGCTCATACCGCCCTTAGTTTCTATACACCCGAGAGGTTGGCAAGGTATTCCTTCACCTCCTTTGTCTCCTCCATCTCTGTCATCGCCTAATTCTCCTTCATCGCCTCCTTCTCTTGCACCTATGGCTGCTAGAAATTATGTAGCTTGGGATGCTGGTAGTTCTTTAGTAGCACCTATGCCTCCTGCAATATGGGCCCTGATTCCCACTTCCGCTCTAAAAGCTATCCCTAAGTATTTTGGGGATGAGTCAAAGACACCGATGGAACACCTATAAGATGTGGTAGACGTATGTATGGTACATGGTGTGTCAAATGAAAATGTATCTTTTAGATTGCTCATCACCTCCTTCCGAGGAAAGGTGTTAAATTGGTATAGAACTCTTGAGGCTAATACTATTACTACTTGGGACCAGATCAGAACCCCATTTTATAAGTGTTTTTCAAACGTTGACGATAAGTCTTCATTATTCCCTGAGTGCAAAGCCATGGAGGCCGAAGCTCCCTCGATGAGCACACCTGCAACTGCTCCCCAATCTATGTACTTATATCCCAGAATAGCTCGGAGCACAACTCCAATTGTGGCTCCAGTACCTAATCCCTTGGTGGCCGAGATGAACAAGATGAGAGAACAGATGCAGGCCATGAATAATGAATTGACTACCATGAAGTGATAGAAATATAGCTATTAGAAGTCGGCATACCAAAATTATCAAGGAAAAAATTCTCCATACCAATCAAATCAGTAGCAAGATAGATCGTGTGGAAATACTTAGGCACAACCGAATAACTAGGTTGTTCCGGTGACCTTGCCGATGCAGACTGTCCATCCTAGTTCAAACAAAGAGCTTGTTGTAGGACAAAATAACTTAGCCAAAGACACTAATTCATGGTGTTTTCCTTGTAACGATGCTCACATGCCAAGAAATTTTCCATGGGGAAATTTGCAACAAAAGATCGTGGAACAACATAGCCAAGGCAGCGCACCTGATCCCGGCAACCAATCATATGCCTCTCAACAGATGGACAATGTAGTCCTCACTGCTCAAATTCAAGGGATGTCCATTTCACAGGAGTCAAATATAGTTCTAGACCAGTCTCTCCTTTCATGGATGGAAGGAGAAGAGTCAGTGTTTCTTATTGACTTTCTTGTGACTGAAATGCCACGAGTGCATTCTGATTACAACATGCATTCTTAGCGGAGACTCACCAGAGAATTCACATCTTCACCAACTAATTCTCCATCTTAGCCAAAACCTAGTCCGTTGGCAAGCCCATCAGCAGTCCCACAACAGACTAATGTGGCTCTTTCCACCTCTCTGAATCGGCCTCCTCTAAAGGCAAAGGCTCCTATGACTGTCCCAACTATTGCCAAATAGTCAAATCTACCAGCTGCAAGGCTTACACCAACCACAAAACCTAAGGAGAAAGCAATCATGACTCATTAGTCGCGAGCACGGTTAAGTGCGGTGGAACAACTGAAGAAGTCCTCTGTCCACAGTTCTTTGTGGGATGTCTTGACTATTCCAGAGTAGAAGGTGCTATTACAAAAAGCATTGTCAGGAGAGGAAGATGCGAAGGTGCCTAGTCAACCCAATGAAGAAAATATATCCAGGTCGGACATGGATAAAGTGCTAAAAAATCAACAAGAAGAGAAGCTCAAAGATGAGAAAAAGAGTAAGCGTAAACCTAATCCTTTCTTTCTAATAATTATCTTTGATGACAAGTTGTTACATAATTGTATGATTGACTCTGGTGCTAGCACCACTGTTATGCGTAAGCAAGTAGCTGATGCTTTGGGTTTCAAATATCAACCTCTTAACAAGGCATTCATGCAACTAGATGGAAATAAAGTTAATACTATCAGGGTAATCAAGGGATTTACTATGACATTGTTTTCCTGCCCCAGTATCACTGTAAATCAGGATACCGTACTAATTTATATTCCTCCTCTATTTGGTATTTGTTTATCTTGAGAGCACAACAAATGTCAGAGGATATCTAGCACTGGACTGGTCAAACCTGATCTTGAGGACCAAACATGGAGCCATGATGAAAATACTATTAGAAAATTTGCATTTCGAACATGTTGCCAATGAAGCTTTTCTCCACTTTGAGGTGACACATAATTCAATTACCCAAGAAGAGAGGTTCAATGTGGAATTTCTGGATGAAGAAAAGGCTACTAGCTCTCAGGCGGAGGATAAAGAAACTTTGTTGAATGAGTTTATAGATACAGACCCTTTTGGGAGTTATCATGCAACTGGGCTCATAACTTATGTCATAAATGAGGAAGGGCAGTATATGCCCAGAGTTACTAAAAAGTGTGGAGGTGAAACACCCTCAGAGTTATGGACTTTGCATTTTGATGGAGCAAGATGTAGAGCCAAAGCTGGAGCAAGAATATGTTTGAAATCTTCATCTAAAGAAAATACCTTGAGGTCTTACCGCTTCCCATTTTTATTCTCAAACAATGAAGTAGAGTATGAAGGTCTTGTCCATGGTTTGAGCCTTGCAGAACAAATGGGTGCAGAATAAATTAGTGTTTTCGAAGATTCAGAGTTGGTGGTTAACTAAATCCAAGGGATTTTTGTTGCAAAGAATGTCCGTATGCGATCCTACCGGTATAGAGTCTTGGATCTTATTGAAAACTTTGAGGCATTTAATATTCAAGATATACAAAGAGAAAGGAACTCTGAATCTGATCGGATGGCGACTATCGGGGCTCAGTTTGAGCCAGCCTCTGAGTTATTGAAAAATAAGATGCGGTGAGAGTAATTGTAAGACCTGTTGTTCCAAACAAAAATCAATACTGGAAAGTGTTTGATAGCGATGCTCATATTGCATCATTTCTCCAGTCATCTGGGGAATTCATCAATCAACTGCAACAAAATATCGTCGAAGCCTATGGGGATCAAGTTATCCAGTTGAAATCCAACAAGATTCTCAGAGGCTTGGTCACTCTGGAGAGCCTATTTGATTCCAATGATGCAACGAGAGACACAAGGAAGATCGTAGCTGACAAAGGTGACTACACCGATTTGCATATCAGAGAAAACAAAAATCTCAACATCGGGAAAGAAGTATCTTAGAAGAATAAAGACAGACTAAGGCACTTCTCTGAGGAATATTCAAGCATAGTAGCCTTGTCATATGATGATCCTAAAGGATATGACCAAAGGATTATTGAGCATGCAATTGAGCTATCGGAAGGAGCAAAGCCGGTTCATCAAAGACAGAGGCCTGTGAACCCAAAGATTGAATCTCTTATGTCATAGGAATTGAATAAATTGATTGCATCTCGAATAGTGTTTTCAATCAAACACAACACTTGGGTGTCAAACCTAGTACCAGTCCAGAAGAAGAATAGAGACATACGACTATGTGTAGACTTCTAAGACTTGAATAAAGCATCCTTAAATGATCATTACACCTTTCCTTCAATGGAGGTAGTTCTACAAATTGTAGCTAGTTCTAAAATGTTTTCAATGTTGGATGGCTTTTCGAGCTACAATCAGATTTGGGTAAAAGAAGAAGACCAAAAAACAATTGCATTCACAACAAAGTGGGGAACATATGCATATGCCAAGATTCCCTTTGGACTCTCGAATGTCAGAGCCACCTTTCACAGAGCCATGTATATTTCCTTTAAGGATTTAATCCATAAGATTATACTTATCTATCTAGATGACTTGACAGTATTTTCAAAATTTTTTGATGATCACTTTGATCATCTAGAGCTTGTCTTCTAGAAATGCCAAGAATTTGGAATTTATTTGAACCTAAAGAAATTTGTGTTTGGAGTCCCCTAGGGGAAGCTATTGGGGTATGTTTTCTCAAAGGAGGGCATTTTCATTGATCCTGAAAGATTTGATGCAATCCAAGAGCTTTTGTTACTTGTAAACAAGAAGGGAGTGCAATCATTTCTAGGTAAGGTCAACTTCATTAGCCGATTCATTGCAGATTTTGTAGGGATTGTTTGGCCGATTACCTTGATGCTTAAAAAGGACCAGAAATTCAAATGGATGGCGAAGTCTAGAAAAGATTTTGAACTTATAAAGGAGGTTTTTTTTTTTTCCCCTGTGTTAGTCAATCCATACCTATCAAAATATTTTATCATGTATTCTTTTGGTGGTGGCAACAGTATTGCCATTGTGCTTATGCAGAGGGATGATGGGGATAAAAGGGAATCTCATATTTCTTTCTACTCACACCCCTTAAAGGAGTATGAATTAAAATACAACTTTGTAGAAAAGAATGCCTTTTCTATTGTGAAGGGGCTTAAGAAGTTCCAACACCTGATATCATACAATAAGGTGATTTTTTGTGTACTACATCATAGTGTGCGGGAATATATCATTGAAGGAGAAATCATTGAGAAAAGAGCTAACTAGATTACCAAGATCCTAGAGTATGATATTGAAGTTAGGCCTGACAAAACTATAAAAGGGAAAGGACTGTGTGAATACCTCGCTAAAAATAAGGAACCAGTGACAAAGCTTGAAACCCCGAAACCTGTGTTACTAAAAAAAGAAAGCTTTGAAGGTGATTGGCTAGAAGACTGGATAAAATTCATGAAAATAGGAAGGTATCCGATCAATCTCCCTTCTTTTAAGAGGTGTTTATATCATTTAAAAAATAGCAATTATGTTCTCTTGGAAGGTGTACTTTTCAAAAGAAATTTAAATGGTGTCTTGCTAAGGTGTGTAAATGAATAATAGGCCAATAGAATATTGGATCAATACCACAATGGCCCAGCTAGAGGATATTTTTCTGCAAGGACTACAACAATTAAAATTATATGTGTTGATTACTTTTGGCCAACACTATTCAATGATGCATTTTTCGTTAATAAAGTCTTGCAATGAATGTCATTTTTATGTCAGAAAGAGAAAAAATTATTCTATGACATTGAGACCTATAGTACTAGAGGAACCCTTTGCTCAATGGGGTCTAGATTTCATTGGAATTATTAACCCTTTCTCTTCAACTAGACATAGGTGGATGTTGACAACAACCAACTACTTCACTCGATGGGAAAAAGCAGTGCCATTGAAGAATGCAACGGAAGTAGATATTTTTAACTTCCTGGAGGAGTTGGTAGTCAGATTTGGCACACCAAAAACAATCATTTCTGACAATGCCAAAGCTTTCCTTGGTTCGAAGATGAGCCAATTTTCATTAAAATATGGGGTTTTCCTAAACACCTCTTCTAACTATTATCCTCAAGGGAATGGCCTCGCGGAGTCTACAAATAAAAACCTCATCAGGCTAATCAAGAGGATAGGCTTGGAACACTAGAGAGAATGGCATAGGAACCTCCTAACAACACTATGGGTAGACTGTATCACACCCAAGTGAATATTAAAGACATCTCCTTATGAGATGGTGTACGAAAAGGAGGCATTTCTACCTATTTCCATGGAAATCCAAGCTCTCTGGCTACTCAAATCTCTAGAGATTGAACAAAACAAAGCAATCAAGGTACAGTTTTCCAAGTTACTCACGGTATAGGAGAAAAGAGAGCATGCTCTTGAGGCCATGAACAACCACCAGAAGGTGGTAAAAATGTGGTTTGATAAAAAGAAATTCAACCAAGATCTAAAATATGAGGACTTGGTGCTCAAGTTCAGTGAGCGTGAGGAAAAGCCTGACGAACACGGAAAGTTTGATAGCTTCTAGGAGGGTCCTTTCAAAATTATTCAATGCATATAGCTTAATTCTTTTAACTAGTCCTTCTTATGCAGTGAGCTTTTAAATTGTAAATATGTAATTATTTTTCCTGTTTTAAGTTGTGAGTTTTCTCAATGTTTTTTGAAACAACAACAGAATTGTGAAAAATGGAAATACATTGTAAATGAGCCAGGATATGAAAAACATAAGTGTTATATTATAGACGAAAAATTTACATTGGATGCGATAGAGGCCAGTGGCCTTATATCAATATATATATATATATATATATATATATATATATATATATATATATATCCACTAAGGAGCGGAGGCTAGAAAAAAGGGAAAAGAAAAAAATGGGGACTATCTTTGTTCTCAAATTCTCAAGCATTAGATGGATCAGAAATGGTAGCAACCAGTGGCGCAAGATGAGGGAACACCATTCTTTCAAATTCCTCATACCACTGGATTTTTTAGAATGGTTTGATGTAATGTATCTACATGAGGAAAAACCAATTGGCATGGAACTTGGCGCGATGCCCTTCATGAGTCTCTAATTCAAAGCCAAACAAGAAGGGCTTGGTTGGCACGGGTCCTCCACACAGCAATAGTTGATGCAGGTTGCAAACTGAGGGGAACCCATGATAAAAAATGGTGGCCTGTACCACTTGCTCCAATCCTTCAAGGTAGCGCCGAGGGAACACTCGCTTGGTCAACTTCGGGATTTTGTGATTAGAAATGCTAATATCTAGAAGCAAGGCAACGAAGTGAGAAAAAATGCTAGTGTTCACCCTATACTGCTCTTCATATTCCACATAGTCTCGATCAAGGACCCATTTGATCATTTTCATGTACAACAGGTTCTTCACGCCTACCATGCATTTTAGGTGCCTACACCTAATTTTTCCTAAGAGTGTTGCCTGGGTCTTCTTGCAAACCAACCTAATCAGTGTCTCCATTATCACCTACTACTCTAACCTAATAATTTTATAAGTTAACATGGCCTACTGAAATGGAATGCTAAGGCTAATTGTGATTAACAAAGCTGTCGGGGGGCTATTTATAGATTGAAGTTAGGTTTCACCCAATGAGGCCAACTCTAATTACATCAGAAGAAAATAGAGCTATTGAGCCTTGAGTTAAAGAGATTAGGCCAAGTGTCTACATGAGGATTTTTCATCTTGATAAAATCAACGCAAGGCTATTGGGCACTGTGCCCAAATATAATCAAGAGATCAATAAATATTGGAGAATTTGTGAAAGATATGGCAGAGCTGTCATGGCGCATTGTCCCAAGAAAATTTTGTGCCACCTCGCGTGAATGTCATGTCTCTTAAATTCTAAGAGTATTTTGGTAGGTTGGCGATCAACTCGCATGCTCAAAAATTTTGGAGATGCATTGGGAAACTAAATATTAAAGGTTGTCCCATACACTTGCTAAGCTACTTTTCAAGAAAACCAAAATTAAGGTTAGGCATGCAAAAGCCGCATTTATGGTGAGAATGTATTAAAAGGTGAAAATGGCTAATTTATTCGCAAAGAGAGAAATTTTTTCTAGAAGCTAAGTCATTTGAAAACTTCATGAAAGCCTTTTGCGAATACAAAAAGAAAATGGCTAAAATTGCAGGAAGTTCAACATAGGTCCTAGCCCTTCAAAGCATTAACGACCAAAGATTGATGACACCCTGCATAGAAATTTATGGTCAAGAGTCTTATGTCACCCTAGACATTCCAACAGGGCCATCCTAGCCTTTTACCAGTCAACTTGATGAGAAAATTCTTGCCTCGATTTCTCCTAGAAATCAAACCTTGGTATGAGAGGATTGGGAAAATGTCCTATATCCTGAGCTATCTCACAATCCCAAGAGCCTAAGGGACCCTACATGTGAGAAAATGAACAAAATATCAGACCCGTTCAATAAAAATCTATGGGACTGTGGGCTTCCCCAGTACATGGTTCCCCTGGTGCATCCTTGCCTAGAAATGGTCACAACATGTGCAATAAACTTTGGTCCTCAAATGGGAGTTATAAGTGGCCCTAATTTGAGGGTGGTCATCAACCCTTACACTCTGCAAGACATGTTATGTGTCTTGATCCCTCTAACAATTTTTTTTGAAGATTTTGAGATAAAAAACATGCAGGAATCTTGGAGAAATTTCTAGATGGCATCACAATTTTATTCCATTGAGACTGCTCACCTGATAGACCTTGTAGAACCTCCGAAATTCCCAATTGCTCTGGGTGCCTTGAAGTTGGGGTCTCTTCTGTTGCTTCTATGTTTGCCCTGGTTTGTGGGATAGATACAAACAAGGCAGTTTTCGAATTCCAAATGAGTCTCAGCTTCATGCTGAGAAAGAAAAACTAGCCTTCGCTTATGGACATCTCAAGGGTCATTATGGATGAGATGATTGAGCAGCTATGAGATTTAGAGGTTGGCTCTAGATTCAAGTATTCTTCCTTCTTGGCCTATTTAATTTTGCATCAGAATCCTGACTATTTCCACCAGTTCATGGCCCTAATCATTTTCAATGAGAGTGGTGCTCGGAAGCTAGTGTCAACATGGACTCCCATCTTGTCGAAGACTTTCTATTATTATGCATTTTCAGATTCGTTCCTAGCTCCAAACTTGTGGGCTTTGGATGGATCTCGGAGTAGCATGATAGTTTGTCTGACACCATGATAGAGATCATGGTTGGGAGGCCTCCTACCGCCTTGCAATTGGTTCTTTGGCACAGACTTCACCATTCTTTGTATGTGAGGCTTGATCTGGGAGCCATTCTGACTCCCACATTTTATTTCCAATAGAGTGTTGGCCTTGGAGGCATTACAGTAGCTGAGAAATATTGAGAATCATTAATAGGGAGGAAGAAATTTGACTTCCTATTTGGTGTTTCCTATCATGTTCGGCTCGGTCTTGCTGGTGAAGAAAAAGACCATGAAGATTAACAACTTGGAGGTCTTGTACTCTAAGTTGGGTAGTCTTGGACTGGTGACTATCAATGACATATGGCAATACAACCCAGGAAACAATCTATTAGAAATTTGCATAAAAATTCCACATAACCCCCGACCATTTTGGGACCCTTGAAGAAATGTCAAGAAGGGAAATTTGAACTATTATGTAGGACTTGAATATATTCCTACTACTGAAAATTGACTGTCATGGTTAAAATTTTACCACATTGTGGGAAAGCCCAACAAAAACCAAAAGATGAGCTCGTACCTATGCACCCAGTTGAATAAACTTAGATGGAAGCTCAAAAGAATTAGGGACTTCTCGATATAGAAGCAGGAGATAAAAGCTTTGGGAAGCCTTTTTTGAGAGGTCGAATCAAATGAAAAATTTGATGACATATGGGTTCACGAGCACCCAGACAATGAGAACTCTCCAAATGCTTTGGTTTCAGAGTAGTAATATGAAAAGGGAGGAGCTGCCATGGAACATGGTGAAGAAGTAATTCAAAATCCCCCTGCCACTGGAAAAGAGCCAACACATGAGGAAGATGTCAGTAGACAACCTATACAATAGGAGGGCTCTTCGAATATAAAAATGTCGGAGCCTTCCAGCTCCTCTAGATCAAGAAGGAAGAGGCAAATAATTTTTGGTCATGGACGGAAGGTTATTGTGTCCTTGAGGATTCCTCGAAGAAGAAAAGACAACAAATGAGAGAGTCTTCTGGAGGGATGGAGTCATAACATGTAGAAGTTGTGGCATCGGTTGCGAGTCTTGAAGAGCCTCAGGTATTGTTTCCTCCCTCTTCTCTCTCTACTATGTCTCTGGTCTCCTCCTTGTCTACCCCAACTTTGTCATCCGCACCAGCTCTTTTTGTCACTAAACATCTCGAGCAATCTAGTCCTTTCCCTCCCAGTTTTCTATTTTCATCATCTTCTTTTCATTCTGCGGTTGGGACGCAATTCGTCACATGTCTTGACCTAATGAGCTGACATTTTTTATCCTCGAGGCCTAGCCCTTTAGTTTGTGCTTCCCCGACATTTCCTTATACCGCATTATCATTCTCTCCTAGTGGCCAATTCATTCCACCATTCTCCTCAACCATTATTACAAGGCCTAGAAAAACTACTGATGTGTTGAGTATGCTATGTTTCTCGATAGTAGTCCCTCGAGAGTTTCCTTTTGCTTTTGGACTGGGTATTTCTTCCTGGGAATATTTTTCGCAGGTGGATACAAATAAAAGTACCCATGCAAACTAAATTCAAAAGAGAAGAGAGAAGGATGCAGGAAAACAAGCGGAGCCCCTTTTTCAAATAGTATTCCACAAAAGCAAGAACTCGCTGATGTTTGCAAATATCACTCCCAACGTGATCAAACCAGTTGAGGAGATGCTACCAAGTGACTACTCTGTCAATGCCATTGGGATAGATTTGCATCATGCTCGTCCATGGGGTAACATCGAGCTGATGGAGGAGACTCAGAGGGTGGTTACCACCGATTACCTCAAGCTCAATTACCAAGCAAGGAAATAGGAGGAAAAAATATGAGAGCTAAAGGGCAAGGTTGAGATTTGGACAAACAAGTTTAAGGCCCAGGAAAATGAGATAAATCGCCTACAAAAGGAGAGGAGTGCTTTTGAGGGAAAGATCAAAGAGCTTCAAGTTATGAGCATGAAGATTTTTTCGGTCCTACAACATGAGGTTGAGTAGAGCCGAGTGAATGAAGAAAGGCTCTGTGCTAAATCTGCACAATTGAGTGATGGTATGAAGGAGCTTCGGTAGAGCACAAATGATGAGGTAAATGAAATGAATGTCATTGTGGAGACGAAAATTGAGAAGAGAAAGTAGGAAGAATTGGCCTTAGAAGAAAGGGAGAAAGAGATTTCCACTCTAAGAAGCCAAGTGTTTGCATTGGGTAGGAGCTTATCAAAGCTAAACATAGACCTGAACAACCGGGTTGCAAAATTAGATCTTTTGAGAGCCCAACCTCCTATGCTATAGACGAGCTAGTTGGAAATTTCGAAGCAATTATATGCATCCTACTGGGATAATTTCAAGGCATTATGCCTTACTTTGCAACCCACCCTGAGGTTTGTGGCATAGGAAACTGACCTATGCGGAACCATTAGTGAAACAATCTAGCAAGTGCAAGAGGTGACTACCAATAAAGTTCGAGAGGCCAGAATTCTATTGGGAAAGTTGTATATGGCTTCTGATGAGGCCCTGAGCAATGTAGGAATTGTGGACCAAACAATGGTGGATATGGGCTCAAAAATTCTCATTTCCATGCACAATGTCGTCCAATAGTTGGTAGAATGTAGAACCAAATTGAACTAGGTGACCAATGACACATGGGAAAAATTTTCCCACTTAACTTAGTGAGGCCTCCCTTCGCCATTCATTGCTGATCAGGTGGTAGTAGGTGTCGAGCACATAATTGCAAAGATCGAAGAGAAGAATCACAACCTTTCTATTTTCCAATATTTTGATCAGTCCCCGACCACCGAGAATATTGAAGGTATCCTGCATCAGGTGGCACAACTCTTTTTCCAGATTCAGTTGGAAGTGAATGTATCTTTTGGATTGCCTTTCAAGGCAATCATCAATATCAAATTGGTGCACTAACATCTGTGAGCCCTCTCCACACCATAAAATGAGGTTTGGACCGGTTAGCAAGCTGCACTCTCAAGGTTGTGAGCGATAATGGGATGCTAAACCAAGGTTTCTAGAGTTCTTCATTCTGTAGGTGAAATGTCCCTGTGAGTCGCCAAACTATTTAAAAAAAAACCATTGGCCTTCGCGGTTATTATTTTCCTTCGCAGCTACACCTTATCTTTTATCACTCGCATCTTCGGTGTTTTCCATGTGGCTTCCTTAGAGATTTTTGTTGTTTCATATCGCTTCACTATTTTTGGGTTTCATATGCTCGACACGTGGCTTTCTCTGGCCACTTTCTAAACTAGGCCCACCTTGCAGTTACTATCGCTCAGTGTTTCCCATGTGGCTTCCTCTCGGAGATTTTTGTTGGGCTCCGACTGCTCGATGCATGACATTTTCTTGTGTGTCAATTTTCTGGGAGTTGCTTCTGCATTGATTTTTCTCACTTGTCGTCGCGTTTTCTTCTTTGAGGTCATTTTTTCATTTATTTTACTGCATGGCCTTCTTTTATCTAAGGCGGTTGTGTCGGCACATTGATGAGCCTTCCTTTTGTTTGGTATCGGCTCAGGATGATCTGGGGTGTCAAGGTTTGATCAAGACATCTTTCTCTATGGTTTTCAAGTGGTGAGCTAGCCCATAAGGCTGCCTCGCTTCTCTTTTATTAGGTTTTTGATTAGATAGATAAAAAGATTTTTGAGCACTAGGAATAGCCTTTGTAATATTTTTATTGAACTTGAAGTTTGCAGACTATGCTAATCAATTCATCCTTTTTGCTTTTCATGCATTTGATAAGACTGTTAAGCTGTGTTGTTGTTTTCCTATAATATATGAATGCCTGTTCTTCAACTTTTGTAGTCTTTTATAGCTTAATAGATACAAATCATTTTTTCAACTCTTCTGTGTTGGCCGAAGTTGTATTGGATTATGTTATGCAATGTCATGACCCCTATTTTTATCATTTGCATTTAAAATTTATTATAAAATAATTTATAAGGAAGCAAAAGTGCAAAGGGATAAATAAATAAAGTATATTTTTTTTAGAAAATGCATTTCTCCGTTTATTGATAATACTTGTTATTTAGAGTAAATAATTTAATTAAATGGAAATACTTTGTTATTTAGGAAAAATTATCTATTGTGTGAGTAAGTAATATTTCATTATTATTTAATTGAATAAATATATTTATTGGAAATTAAAAAGGCTATTTCCTATTTTGAGGGAGATAATATTGCACATTAAAAATAACCATTATAATATTTTTTTAGATTAGGTTTTGTAAATAAAAAGAAAAATTTAAATGAAAGGGAGGTCATTTACCGGAAGAACAACCATTTCTTGATGGAATTTTGAGGGTTGCTCTACAACAAGAAAATGGAAAATGGGGGGTGTACGAAAGGGAAGTTCTATTATGGATGTAGCATGGCTAATAAAATTATAGGTAAATTGGAAAGGGGATACAAGGAGGGAGAGGAACTCGATGGATGGGATCTCAGCAATCATCTTCAGAGGAGAAGCGATTTCCAGGTCTTAATACTCTTCCAGTGCATCTAAATATTTCTCTGGGAAAAAAATGCAGAATGATTTCATTGTGTTTATTTGAGGAATGGAATATAATATTTATTTGTTATTTACATAAACCTATGTTTTCCCAGTCTTATTTGATCATGTATTCACAACCAGAAATTCTCTTTCATGAAATTAGTTTTGATTGAAGCATTATCAGACCTGGATAATATAAATAGATATACATATTCTCATTTATATATAAATATATGCATAAATTCAGAAATATATATATATATATATATACTTTGAACAAAACTATGTTAAACCTTGAAATTTTGTTGAACCCGTTTTACAAGTCCTATTTTTGTAGGTTCAAATCCATGTTTAACCACTCCCATTGGGAGAGTCCCAGTGTTCTGGGCGAAGGGGAGGTCATCCCCCACAGTTCACGTCCTCCCCCTAATGGGGAAAGCCACTCTGTGGGAGTGGTGGCTCCCCACACGCCTCAGCCTATGGGGAGACATCACCCACAAGTAGCGGACCCCAAAGGAGGGGCCGTGGCTTGAGGGCCAGCCTCTCCAATAATGAACAAGGCTCGACACAACTATGAAAGGCATCCCTTGGTTCCTCTATGCAAACTTTCTTTTCTTTTGAAAATAGACTATAATCCCTATAATTTTTTAATGAATTATATATATATATATGTGTGTGTGTGTGTGTGTTTTATATTGAATAGGATTTCAATGTCTAATCAGTTTTGGAAAGAGTTAATGTTGGTTTTAGATCAAATTGTAATAAGCATGGGTAGGAATATTTGAATGTAAATTATATATTTTCTCTTTTCCAAAAACGGATATGTAAATAATTGAGTAAATAAATGTATTTATATATTTGTATAACCATATGTAATCTAGGTATACATATACTTATTATTATGTGGCTATGAATGCATATGAAAAGCAGTTTGAAGTTGTAGCTAAAATAAAGGTATATCATCTGTGAACTTAGATTTCTGACTTTTCTTTTCTATTATGCAAAATTTAGATGAATTTATTTACTTACTTATAGATATATATTTATATGTATATATAAATAAATATATAAATAGGTACATTGAAATTACATAAAAAATGATTAGTACTCCAATATGTGGAAGAACCACTGAATTGACAAAATGATAGATGTGGAAAACTGAGTCTTATTTAAGAAAATTTATATATTTTTCTATTTAGAAGTTATTTCTTGGTTGCAATTGGATTTCACCGTATTGGAATGGAAGATATGCAAGAGAGGGGTCTTTTCTTTCAATACTATATCTATTTGTTCACTAAAATACTATCTCACTTGAAACCCTCTTTTTCATTTAAATTGGCTATAAATTTTCTTGTAAATAAATCCCTCAATTTTGATAGATCCATTTCTTAGAACTACTTAATATAACTAGAGTTGGGTCTTTGAATAATACAATGTTGAGAAAAGTGGATATATGCTCATAATAGCTTTAACCTTGTTATATATAATAAAATGAATCAAACCTAATGAGGGTAAAAGGTGAAATTAGATGGATAAATCTAATCTTGTGATTCAAACTGTTAGGACAACTTCGATATATAATGTAATTTACTTTTCATGATCAATGTTGACATGATTAATACTTGAAATTCATTTAATTTGGAGTGAATTCAAATGATAATGTTTACTCATGTATAGGGAAGGATGAGAAACGAATATCTTTAACCATTTTTGTTGCCTACTTTGGGTATGGGTATGTGTAGGATCATCATGGAAAAAATAGGCCCTTAAGTGGCAATAAAAAGATAGAAAACCAAAGTTAGAAAACTTGACATAAAAATTTGAATAAGTTATCTATATTATTTCAAAAAATTGTAAAAATAGAATTTGTATCAAATTGAATGTAGTTTCTAAAATACTAGACATTTATTTATTTTTTAAAATCTATTTGGTGAAAATTTGAAATTTCAATGTAGTAGTATTTAAATTTCAGGATAAAAAAAGGAAGTAGGTGTCTTTCTGACCACCCTAACCACAATAAAATGATAATATTTTGTTGTAAGATTTTATATATAAGTAGAGGACTCATGTCCCAATGTGATTCATATTTTTTTATAATTTTTTTCCAATTAAATAATTAATTATGAATTTTTTATTACAATTTTTAAAAAATATAAAAGCTCACCTGTCTAACCACCTTAACTTGGTCAAAAATTCATGAAATTCAATTTTTTTTTTTTAATCCTATAGTATGTGAAGCATAGAATGTGACACATGTTTTAGATTCAAAAAATGTGATACCATTTGAAAGTTATAGATATTTTTCAATCAGCCTATCAATCAGGACTTTATTCATAATTCTAATAGAAAATGAATAATAATTATTTATTAAATTCAAATTAAAGCATAATTAATATTGGTGGAAATATGAGAATCTCCTCTGAAAACCCTTTTTGTTTCATCAATTTTGGGTAAAAAAAAAGTCGTCAGCCACATGGGCCATCATATGGCTTACATATTGCCAGTTTTTGGCCCATCATTATCCTATACATACCTGTATTTTAGAAATCATTGAAACTTATAGATAATGCAAGATTAAACCTAAGGGAACATCACATTTAAAAAGAATAGGACTGATACATAGTATTTAAACTTATGAAAAATGAACCACATAAACCATTTCATGGAGACAAAATCTTAAAGTATTCATTTGATTTACCACATGCATTATGTTGACAAAAAAAGGCGTTTATGAGAAAGAAAACTTGGATTGAATACTTCAAAAGATTGTCTACTTTTCATCCTTGAAACAAATAAAAATGAATGATTATGGGATGAAACTTTATTGCTTGTTGATATTGACTATACTAGATTTGGAAAATGAATTATAAAATATGTTGAATTCAACCATAATGATTTTTTTATGTCCTAAAGATCATCTTGCATACTAAATACTATATTTACATCCCTTGTTAAAAATGACCTTATGCTTGTTCTAAAATTAAATAGAAGTATGGATTTTATAGCACGTTTCTTGAATAATAATAAAGAAATCTTGTTTAATGATTGTAACTGCTCGCTTAGATAATCTTGAGTTTTATTTGCATAAGAATGTATACTCATATATATTATTCATTAGCTTATATATGTATTCCCATACATACATGAGCTATATCTTCTTAACTCTTTTATAGTATTATTCTCTTAATGTTGACATGTCTAGGAATTAATGAGTTTTAGAAGTAAGAATTCTAGTTATTATTGCGAAGGCAAGTGTGCCTCCTAATAGGCTTAGATTTACCTTCATGAAACTTAATGTGAATGGTTTTTAGTGTACTTGTATGATATGGGAGAGGATGTTAGAGGTGGAATGGTCTTATTTTCTATTACTTGGAAGTAAATTCATAATAGTGTTGGCATTACCGTAACTTTCATACGCAAGGGTGATGCACTAGTGAAACTTGAAAATGTTGCTTATTGACTCATGTAACATGGAGAAGGACTTCTTTATGCTCCTTCTTAGGCATGATATTCATGCTATCCAAAAATATGTAATGAATGGTCATGGTGACAAGACTTTATGATCAATTCCTGTGAGGAAACTTGTAACCATTGAGATGTTATAGCCAATAAGTCTTTGCCAGGCAGGCATTTCATTAAGCTAGTAAGGCACTTTTACGAGTGGTTTTTCACCCTACAAGGTTTTTCCACTCATGAAATTCTTTGTGTTATGGCTCTTATGTGGATGCATTGATGATTTGTTGTTTCTATTATTTGCATTATTGTATTTGAATTTATGTGTGATGTGTATCATTGTGAAAGACTTTATGGATACGCTATGTATTGGCACAGATTTTTGATGATGTTCATATCGACTCATTAAGGTCTGAAAATACTTTGAGATGGTAATGAAGTAATGTAATGATTCCACTTTTTTTTCTGCACCATTTATAATTAATTTTTTTCATTAAGTTATCTTTGGGAATTAAAGGATATAATTTGTAAGTGAGATTTTCAGACTTTACATGCAATTAGGAGGTGTTCTTATGTTTTTTGAGTTCTTTTGAGAAAATTTATCTAAATAAGCAGCATTCGGTGGTTCAAGCCTTTACATCTAGCACTGTGTTGAAGTAATATCGTTTATGATTTGGCACATTGTCTATTAGCTTAAGATTTGCATTCTCAATTATTTGCCTAACCTGTTACCTACCCCCCACTAAAACAAAGATCTGGCTTTGGTAAAACATGGAGGTCACTTAGTTGTGTGCATAATGTCCCCCAACAACTAAGTTTCCCATGAGACTTCTGCTACCTGCAAAATCCTGCATCAACAAAAGTAACTTGGAATATTCATTGATGAAAGGGTATATGGCTGCAAGTATTGATTAGCCTAGCCTAGCTCATACTAGTAAAATGTCAGAGTTGGCTGCTTAGAACACTGATTGTGATAAGGGTACTTTGACAAATGTAATATCTCCACCACTGCAGTGTGATGATGATGAGATCCAAGTTGAAATCTAGTCCAATTTGAATGGTGATGATCAAAATTATTTTGTGCCAGAATTGTATGAAATGAAAAGGTAAGAGGAAGAATCACCATATGAGTTCTTCTTGAGATTTTTAGAAGCCTTAATACAAATTCCTAGAGGTCTCAGACCTAATGACCATGAATGCATTGAATTTTTTTGTGAACTTTATGAACCACGGCTAAATGCTTTTCTAGAAGAATTGAAACTTGCTAACTTGGCCCAAGTCCTTAAATGGATAGAAATTGCAGAATCATCCAAAAATGTATCTGCACAAAATGAAGAAAATGCTTTCCCTTTCGAATAAAGTTGGATAACTGCAAAGGAATTTGAGGGGCAAAATGATGAAGGATTAAGGGAGACACCCATTATTGTTCCTTATCCTGAGTATAATACTCATGTCATTGAAATTTTGTTACAAGCTAGTGATTGTGATTTTAGAAGTGATGATTGCATTACCAAGAATGGAGTTTAGCCTCTTCTTTTACTAGAGTTGTATGGAAATATGGAACCTCATTTTTCTACTTGTTTCCAAGTAATGTGGCAATTTTCAAATGATGAATGTCTAGAGTATACTCTAGGTATATTGGCAATAGAACAATTTTTTTTGTATAAATGTTGAGGAACTGGGGAACAATGAGGTATTTAATCAAAAGAACATGACTAGAGATGACCAATATATTGATAAATGTATTGGTACTACGGATTTTCCTAACTGTCTATGTGAAGTTGAGATGCATGTGTTGTTACCTTCTGACATTGATATTGCTGGTGAAAAGTTTTCAGCTTGTGTTGAAAGTGACATTGATATTGCTGGTGAAAAGTGTTCAACTTGTGCTGAAATTTTCATTTATAAATTAACACATACAAAAGGTGGTACTAAGAACAAGGAGGCTAGTGCATATTGTTATTTCTCCTTTTCCTAGGTTGAGATTTATATATTTGACTCTATTTTTTAGGGTTTTCATTTGAGAATAAATGAAGAAGTGCAGAGGAAGATGTATATTGAGAGGCCTGAGATGAATATGTTTACACATTCCCTGGAGAATGATGTAGCTAGTATTTCTGAAATTTGTAATGTCAGGATGTATTCCAAATTGACAGAATTCAGGTGTTGGAAACAAAGCTCATGTGGGATATTCTAGGGTGAAGATTCCCCAAATTATGTATCATCTTTGTTGAGCAATGGAAGTATGGATAACATACACACAGTTTTGTATGAGAATTTTTTGTTTGATGTACAAACTGATGATGGTTCCTGGGTGTATGTTGTTATAGACCTAATAAGTTATGAATGTTTTTGTTTCTCAACTTAGTTGAGTATCCGATGAAATTTGACCAAGAGTGGAGTAAGGTGAAATGTTATCATGATCATATGTTGCTTTTAAAGTTTGGGTACAGGGCATGGACTGAATTGGTGCAGGGGAGTATTAGTAAAAATTATGATACTTCCAAGCATATTAATTAACCCAGTAATTTTGAAGCATCAAGAAGTAAAGATTGTAGACTTGGTTTACTCTAGGTACCTGAGAAGTTTGTTTTTGACAAAGGCAAGTTTTCATTTTCTTGTTTGGTGGCCTAGGGCCACCAAGTTAGTATGAAAAATTCCAACTAACAAAGCATGGTGAAATATCCATCAAGGCACTTCCGTAATTCAGTGATCTAGTCTGTGAAGCTAGAGATTTTGGATTCTTACTATGCCCGCAGGGGGAATACATCCCTAGTCGGAGCCACTAGTGGGGCTTTTAAAAATTTGTAAGAAGGGATGCTTAAGGGTTTAGGGTTTATATTATGCATGGTAATATAAATTATCAAATTTTGAAACCCTCACTTTATATTTCAACTTTGACTTTCTACCGAGGGTAACCGGTCATTTAAGTTGCTCGGTTGAGCCTTTCCTTCATGCTCTTACCGACCCCTTTTCACCTAACCTACCGATTTCCTATTTGCCACTTTGGCTTTTGATATTCATGTCGCTGAGGTTTTTTCGGCCAGCCGCAACACTATTTTGTATTTGTTTACGTTTAGTATGGTAAACTATCCAATCACAGGTGATCTGGACCGTTCCTCACAGACCTCACGAGATTTCTTGCTGATGTCATTCAGGCAGAATGAGGTATGTGATATACTACCATCTATCATGTACAAAGGGATGAGGCCCTTTCCCAATGCACCTCCGGTGATAGGTGGGCATCTTTTACCTATGGGATTTTAATAAAAGGGATTAATGATGATCGTCCCTCGTAGGCCTCACACGATCGGATTAATTTCCCCAAGGGTATTGTGAGGTTTGTGAAGGGGCGGCATGTGGCTTGGCTTTTGGAGCAACCGAGGCTAGGTGGGGCGTACTACCCAATCACAATTTCCTATCTTCCTGAGTTGTGATTGGATGTGGTTTTTTCAAGGTTGTGATGTGGATTTTAAAATCATCATTGACTCAATCTGATTCGTCCGACTTTCCAGCTATGTTCCACATTGATGGTTCATTTTTGATGGGTTATTGTTCATCTGTATAGGGAGTTCTTGTGCTCTATAAGTTTTTTTTATTAAAGGTGCATTTTTTTAAGAGGATCTTCTCCTGATTTTCTTGTGTGCGAACGATGCCCTCCTATTAAGTGTAATGATGGGTTGTACATCGTTTCTTCATGAGCCTAGAATACTTTTGTGGTGGCTACATCAGCCACTAATCTCTCAAATTCTCATACAGTATTTAAGCAATTAATATCTCTCACACCAATTCACTCTATAAATTCTTGCTAAGTTACCCAGTGTTATCGTTTCATTTTGAGTTTTTTTTTGCAGGTGGTGGATTTTCTCTAGTATTCTATGAGCTATTTTCCTTCAATGGACAAATCTGCAGTGCGTAGAAGTGCAAGAGTAAAGGCTAGGAGGTCTCTACTTGATGAGGAATAACCTGTTCCTAGTATACCCGATGTTCTTGCTCAAAATACTAGCAAAAGGCCTAAGCGTTGCGAATCCCCTATTTTTCTTTCTTTAGGTTCTGATGGCAATGGGTCTGAGACGGACTTACCAAAGTTACTTGGTAGCCATGACTAAGCTTGTGGGGGTGGATGAAGAGGCCCTTGTAGTTTCACCAATAACTACAATGGTGTTGTGTCGTGTTACTGAAACTTGTGCTTGTGTGGATAAAAAAAAGCTGGTCTCATTTCATATGGGAGCGAGAACTAGAAGCAGACACCTGTACCAAGACTGTGTGTTGAACAAATAATAGCTAGTGGGTGGTGATTGTGGCTAGTGGGTGTTACTTTCCCGATGGTTAGTTTTCATTGATATGGATGTGCGCGTGCCTAACACGTTTTTTTTTCTATCCGATTGGTTACAAGGGTGTAACCATTTTGATTCCTCGAACCAATTATTTTTTTTCTAATGGTGAGGAATGTTTTGAAATGTAATTTCAAAATTTTTTTAGAAATGAAATTCAATTTTGAAATTAACAGTGGTGTTCGATGCTTGTTGATGTCTTGTCTATAAAGGAAATTTCACGGCTCATTGTTAGGGGTCAGAGTTTGGATCCAATAGGTTTTGAATATATGTACAGTCAGTTCATTTACTATAGTTTTCTTGAAGGTTTTTGTTAATATCTTTTTTGGTCAGGATTACTATGAAGAAAGCAAGCTATGTTGATGTAATTACATATATTAAAGTAATAAATGATAATCATTTTTGGAACATTTGTTCTCCTAATTGTATGTCATAAGTTGTGAATGAGCCTATTACTGATATATTAATTAACCTTCAATGGTATATTTGAAAGTGTTCTTTATTTCCCTATTTTAACTCAATCAGTTAATCAAATTGCTTGAAAATGAGTTACAAATTTATGATTATATCTTCAGGATTTTCTAAGGAGTGTTGTTTTAAAACTAAAATTCTCATGGTACAAATCACTATGGTGATATGTCCATAATATCTGGATAATGTAAATTGCTTGAGGAATACATAATCAATGATGCATATGATATGGAGCTTCAACCATGTGTACATTTTCATAGCATTGACAATAACGAATTAGAAGTTGAAACAAAAGAGAACAACAAGCTTGATCTAGGGGATATTTTCACTAAAAATTAAAATGTCTCCAATACTCCAGATTTCAGCACCATTAGAAAGAGTTTGATGTCATGATTCTAGTGCAACATGAATGGAGTCAAACAAAGCTACGGAGCCCAAGTTATTGCCAATCAAATTTTAGTCAACAACTGGTCAACTCAAGGCCTAGGGCAAGAAAAAAGGTCAAAATTTGATGTCACCAAAAGTTGTCAAAATTAATGTCAATCCGAAGAGCTCGGCAAGACCTTTCTGACAGTGTTTTTTTTGTGCAAATCGGAGCTCGTATGTGCGAGATATGAAAGGTCAAAGCTTGTGGTTGACTAGGTTGACTTGAAGGCACAATGATGACATCATCATGATTTCATCATGCTGATATGGATGAATCATGAGGTGACACATGCTGGCTTCCCGAAGTTACATGTGGCGGCAATTTGTTGGACATGGCTTTATTTAAAATATATATATATATATATAAAAGCCTACCACTCCTCCCATTTAAAAACCTTAATTTAAGGCCTACATGAGAAAAAATAGGTGGGGTCTCAATTTAAAACAAAACAAATTTACTCCTATTTAAATGGGATAAAACCCCTTTAATATTTAAAAATGAATGTGGTTGGGAGATCCCCTTTTTAAGGGGAACTTAAACATTCTTTTTAAAGAAAAAAAAAAAATTGCCAACCAATTCACCCCCTATAATTAAGGATTAAATCCTTAACAAAATCAAGCTCGTTTATATTCAAAGGTGAATTATTAAGATCTCCTAATAAATCTTGAACGGATTATGGAATAAAATTAAAAGAGGCCATCCGTGAAGATTTTATGGATGGGTTAATTAACAGGAGGATATCACTATGTAAATAAGGGGGGATTTTTAATAATATTTTCTATGTAAAGGGGATTTGGAAATCAATTGGTTATGAACCAATTTGAGTAAATTTTTTTGTATAAAAAGGGTAGAATTGGGGGTGTGAGATTAAGCAATTTTTGTGAAGAATTTTTTTGGCTAACTGCTGGAAGTGGATTTTTGAGAGAGTTGTGAGAATATTTCCAAGTGATTGTGAATTTGATCCTTATGCATTTGAAGCTAGTTAAGCTTGTTGCCTTTGAAGGATTTCTTTGTAATTCATTATCATCCAAGGATACAAAAATCTTGTAATAGGTGGAAGACCTTTTGTAATCATTTTTTGGAGATTAATCAGATCAGTCTCACTCCATTGGAGCAGACCTGGAGACGTAGCCACAATTGTGGAAAAATCCATTATTAGATTGTTTGAATTTTATCTCTCCTTCTCTCTCACATTCTATTTTCTTCACTTTATTATTTCTGTTTAATTAACCATGTTAATGTTTTAATTTCGTTTATGTAATTTGGATGTTAAAGATTGCAAACATTAAGCATCCAATTATGCAATTAGTCTAGATCCTAATTAGATCAAATTGGTATCAGAGCTTTTGGTGACTATTATTGCAGTAGGTTTGAATGCTAACAAGATCTAGGATTTAGGACGAAGGAAAGCTTGAGGAATTTAATCCTGAGATCGGGAAACATAGAACTTTTTCGAAGATGTCTATGTTTAGAATGGAGGTACCTGAAGAACTCAGTGAGCAAGAGTTTTGAAGAGCCTTCTGGTAGATGATAGCTATGTTGGAGATGCTACTCAAAGAAAGGGAAGAACACATGAAATGTGAAGAAGATCATGGAGACAGTAAAAGCAAGAAGAAGCAACCAAGAGGTGATGATGAACCCCCAAATTCTCCTTTGTCTACTCCTCCTTCTTCTCCTCATTCTCCTTCTTCTACACATTCTCTTTCTGTTAATCCTTTTAAGGGTGTAAATAAGCCTCATATTAAATTGGATGTTAAATTTGAACTACCTAAGTATTTTGGTGAATTAGATGTTGAAAAACTAGATGATTGGATTGATAAAGTAGAAGTCTATTGTAGAGTTCAAAATATTTTTGATGATGCTTCTAGGATCCAATTAGCCACTCTTCGGTTGGGAGGTTCAGCTCTTACCTAGTGGGAGGGTAGGACTAGAGCAGAAATTTCATAGCATGGTAGAGTCAATTTATCTTGGTTAGAATTTATTAATGCTCCTAAAAAACAATTCTATCCCTTAGGTCACATGCAACAATTAATGATGAATTGGCAAGCCTTTAAACAAGGGAAAGGTCAAACTGTCCAAGAGTACACCCATGAATTCAAAGAGAAGGCTAGATTGCATTAAATGTACCTTAGTACACCTAGGATACTTTGTTAAAGCACATAGGAGGTCTTCACTCATATCTCAGACATTCTATTTTGGTTTTGAACCCTTGTAATTTGGATGAAGTGTCTGTTCAAGCTACACACTTAGAGTCAAGGGGAAAGGGTTCTTTCATTGATAATGATAAATTTGTAAAGAAATATTCTAAGGTTGCAGAGACAGGGAAAGGAAAGAAGAAAACTATAGCTAAGAAGGATGACAAGCTTTCTTGCTCTCATTGTGATAGGAAGGGTCATGATGAAGGTCACAGTTGGAAGTTACATCTGGAATCGAAGCTTAAGTGGGCTCAGAGACCGAATCAGAAACATAAGGGTAAGGAGAAAGCCACAAATGTTGTTATGGATCTTTGTTCTGATTTTGATGATGAAACTAAGATAACAACCATGGGTTTGAAAGGTAAATCTCCTAACTCCAGTGTTTCATTTAATAGTTGTGCTTCTACTTCTGAAGTTAATGATGTCTCTGAAGATAAGAAAAGGAATGAGTTGTTTCATTTAAGGGTTGTTGCTAAGAACATTAAAATTGATGCACTCATAGATAGTGGCTCTCAAGCTAACTTAATTTTTGAAGATGTTGTAAGAAAATTGGGATTGAAAACTACACAACATAAGAAACCTTATCCGCTAGGCTAGATTTGTGAGAATGATAAGTTGCAAGTAACAAGGCAATGCAATTTGAAATTCACAATCACAAGTAAGTTTGTGGATGAAGTAAAATTTGATGTGGGTCCACTAGATATCTGTGGGATAGTTCTAGGTATCCCTTATTTATATGATCAAAAGGCCATTTTCTACAGGGAAAATAATCATTATCATTTGTTTAAAGAAGGCATTCATTATATTGTACATCCTCACAGGATTAAGGTTGATCATTCTTTTACAAACACAGGGCAATTAAAGAAGGTGATTAATGCAAGTAAAGAGTTAACTCTTATGTCTATCAGTATAGGTGGTTCTAGACATTTACTTGGACTAGCTAACTAGGGTTAGATGTTGCAAGATGCACCCACAATACAACATGAGGGAAGGGTGATTGAAAGCATTGATGGTCCCTTGGGTAAAAATGTTTCTGCTGTGGGAGATCGATATGTTGTTGATTTATTCTCTTTCATATTTACATTATTGTTCATCTTGATGCTAGTCAATTTTTGTTGGTTAGTGGCTACAATAGTTGATGTAGATTCTTATGGAAGTGATAAAGTGATGTTTATGTTCAATAATGTTGTTGTAGTATTTTTTGTGATTGTGAGCCAAGTATACAAATGTACAGATGATACAGGACAAGTGGGCAGGCCAAGTCCTCACTTGATGTTTGAATAAATGCCACTTTTGGAGGTCCAAAAGTTCTTCAGTGGGGAGGCCAGATCCGAGGGATATTTTCACTGAAAATTGAAGTGTCTCCAATACTCTAGATTTCAGCACCATTAGAAAATTTTTGATGTCCTGATTCCAGTGCAACTTGAATGGAGTCAAACAGAGCTACTGAGCCTAAGTTATTGCCAGTCAAATTTCAGTCAACAACTGGTCAACTCAGGCCCCAAGGCAAGAAAAAAGGTCAAAATTTGATGTCACCAAAAGTGGTCAAAATTGATGTCAACATGAAGAGCTCGGCAAGAGCTTTCCGACAGTGTTTGTTTTGCGCAAATTGGAGCTCGTTTGTGCAAGATATGGAAGGTCAAAGCTCATGGTTGACTAGGTTGACTTGAAGGTACAATGATGATGTCATAATGACATCATCATGCTGACATGGATGAATCATGAGGTGACACATGGTGGCTTCCCGAAGTTACATGTGGTGGAAATTTGTTGGACATGGCTTTATTTAAAAAATTTAAAATATATATATAAAAGCCTACCACTCCTCCCATTTAAAAGCCTTAATTTAAGGCCTACATGAGAAAAAATAGGTGGGGTCTTAATTTAAAACAAAACAAATTTACTCCTATTTAAATGGGATAAAACCCCTTTAATATTTAAAAATACATGTGGTTGGGAGATCCCCTTTTTAAGGGGAACTTAAACATTCCTTTTAAAGAAAATAAATAAATTGCCAACCAATTCACCCCTATAATTCAGGATTAAATCCTTAACAAAATCAAGCCCATTTATATTCAAAGGTGAATTATTAAGATCTCCTAATAAATATTGAATGGATTATGGAATAAAATTAAAAGAGGCCATCCGTGAAGATTTTATGGATGGGTTATTTTAATGGGAGGATATCCCTATGTAAATAAGGGGGGATTTTTAATAATATTTTATATGTAAAGGGGATTTGGGTCAATTGGTTATGAACCAATTTGAGTAAAATTTTTTGTATAAAATGGGTAGAATGGGGGGTGTGAGATTAAGCAATTTTTGTGAAGAATTTTTTTGGCTAACTGCTGGAAGTGGATTTTTGAGAGAGTTGTGAGAATATTTCCAAGTGATTGTGAATTTGATCCTTATGCATTTGAAGCTAGTTAAGCTTGTTGCATTTGAAAGATTTCTTTGTAATTCATTATCATTCAAGGAGACAAAAATCTTGTAACAGGTGGAAGACCTTTTGTAATCATTTTCTGGAGATTAATCGGATCGATCTCACTCCATTGGAGCGGACCTAGAGACGTGGTCATGATTGTGGCGAACTCCATTATCAGATTGTTTTCTTTTTCTCTTTCCTTCTCTCTCACATTATAATTTTTTCACTTTATTATTTCCGCTTAATTAACCATGTTAATGTGTTAATTTTGTTTATGTAATTTGGATGTTAAAGATTGTAAACATTAAGCATCCAATTATGCAATTAGTCTAGATCCTAATCAGATCAAAGCTCTACAACAGTGAAAAGGACAATGATTTTGATCAGTCCATAGAGGATAGATTTGCAAATGAGAATATTTGTTATGATATTTTGGATGAAAATATAGAAGAATCCGCATCAGATAGTGACTTTGATTTTGATAGTTCAATCCCATATAAGATGAGCGATGTATGTTGTAATGAATCCATTAGATGTCCAGATCCTGATAAAAAAGACCACCCTATGGAATTTTATTTGAAATCAAATGGTTCTTACAACTCTTATGAATATCAAGATGAATAAGTAGTGGAGGATGTGAATGAAGAGGCATGTTCACTTAGCAACAAACAAATTTTAAATTTTTTGACCGTGGAATATCAAAAATATACACTTAAGAGTGAGTCTGAAACTTCATATCCAACATGCACTTTCCTTGAAAATGAAGGTACTTGGTTTGGAAATAAAGATGAATACAAATCATGTAATCACAAGTATGATTTACACAATGATGAAAACATTATTGAATTCAATCAAGAACCTATTCAAGAGGAAATATATGAATCAAAATTGAAGATTTTGGACTCAAATGAAAATGACATTGATTCAATGTCAATTGCCTCAAATGTACATAGTGATGAGTGTATGGATCAAGGGTTGATGCCACTACCAAGTAGAGATATTGAATAAATGGAAAATATCTCAGAAGGTATGGATATGATTGAAATTTTAGACCCGCGTGAGAAGCATTTAGATGGTGGAGTGAACAACATAAATAATTTCCTTGCTAGAGGTTGTTTTCCTAGTTTGTATCAAAGGCCATATGATAATTTTAGATCATGTATGCAAACTTATGATGAAGTGAGACTCAATGACTTCAGTTGTGAATATTTTTTCAGTTTTCAGCTCAACTGGGAGACCATTTCATGATGCATAACAGTGACCAAAATGGTGGATAATTTTGCATTGAGAATTAAATTTCTTGGTATAATTAATGGGTCATGATTTTGTTACATGATAGTAAAAAATTTCAAATTATGCCTAAGCCTAAATTAAAGAATAGAAAAGGAAATGTGGATAGTCTTGGAAGTTATGTTGTCTTGATAGTTCCCAATGAAAGTGGACATAACAAGGTAAATTTCATGAGAATTTTCAAGTGGAATTTGATGAACTCAAACCAAAATAAGGTATATGACAGAGGAAAATAGGGGCCTTTCTTTTTGGGTGGCCTTGATCCATCATTTATGGTGTGATTTTTCAAATCACACCAATTCAAAGTAGAGATGAAATTTGAATTTACATCCCAATGGACAAGGCACTCAACTCGCTCTCCTAGAGACTTGGATTCTTGATACATGCCCACAAGGGGCATACATTCCTAGACAAAGCCATTGTCGGAGCCTAAAATTTCATGCATTTTTTTGCAAAAAGTTAGGTTCCCATGATGAAAAGATTAATCTCAACACTTAGAAGTGCAGTGTGAAAATCTACTCAAATGGCCCACTTTGAAAAATCACAAAATGGAGCCAGTGCAATTTCATGCAAAACCACCTTGCAAGCATGTTTATTTTCCATAAGTGAATGTGCATTCCTGATTTTAGCTTCCTACGATCAGTTTTTACAAGGTTTCAAAGCACTAAGTTGAAGTGTTATAGGGAAAGTTTGTTCTCTACATAGTAAAATCTGTTAAAGAGGGCAACTTTGGAGGACATAATTATCAACTTGAAGACTTTCATGAAAAACCAATTAGTTTCCTAGTTTTTCCTTATGTTAATATACATTCATGCCAATTTTTAGGGTCCCAACATCTCATTTTCTATTTTTTCAAAACCAAAACCAAATGGATTTTACCCAATTTGATGGTTGCATTTCCAGAATAGTTGCAGAAGGGTCAAGTTTGACTTTTGATATCTAGTGAATGAAGAAGGTTGATCAAAAACCATTTTGCACATGTGTTCATGGGACCTAAATGAACCAATTTCCCATGTTGTATCTTCCCAAAATTAGATTTGGTATTTTTTTAGGAAGGAAAGTTGGAGAGCTTCAATTGAGTTTGATAGTGGCAGTATTCAGAAAATGCTAAATGAGCAACTTGGAGCATTGACAATTTTCAATATTGATCACTTCATGCCAAATTTTTCTGCAACCATGTTTTCATATCATAACTCAATATGTTGGTGCATTTTCATGGCCTAGGGAGAATTCTTGATCATTTTTCCAAGGCAATTTCTAAGGCTACTTGACTTATTTTGATCACAAGGTAAAATGTCAGAAAAGAAAATTATAATAACTACCCACTTCATGTTTTCCACCCCAGATGCATACAAAAGCAGTATTTGACAAGAAACTAGATGAAATTATCTATATTTAAGAATACAAATACAAAATCCATAGTGAGTTTATTGAACAAGCCTTGCATTTGAAGTCTTTACTTCATAAAGTGAAAGATGAGAGGGTAGTCCAAGTATGAGGATAGTTTTAGATTTAAAAGGATATGATATTGAGACCCTAATATATGCTCATCACAATTGATGAGATATGCCAATACCTCAAGGCAACAATAAGCGTTAATGATACAAAGAGTAGATCTGTGAAAGACATGTTCAAGGATAGCTTGTGGATAGAATATAGCCCATCAAACTCCTTAAGACAATGATTATGTTCAACATTATCAAGATAGTTATTATATCATGACATTTTGGGATCAGATAAAAGGGGATAGAGTAATTGGAATATTTGTTGTTCTTAAGGACATTGAATATACAACATTTGTAAATAATGAAAGGAATATTGTATCTACTAATTTTAAATAATTACCATCAAGATAAAATGCAAGAGAATGATGCCTCAAAATATGAAGATTCTTATGTCTTGAAAAGTGATGAAAGTATTAATTTTAATGCTAGAGCATACACGATGAGTAAGAGGCTAGGAAATATGACAAATCTATATAATATTGTAAATGACCACAGGGTTCTCATATCAAAAAACATTCCTCATGTCATACAAAAAGAAAGAAATATTTAAAATATTTAAGAATTTCAGGGAGAATAATGGGCGATATAAGGTGAGTTGGTTCTATCTATATTATCATCATTCATATTTACTCATAAGTTGGAAAATATGTTGGAAAATAGTAGTCATCACAACCAAACCAATGAAGAATTAAATATTTGAAAATTAATCCCTAAATTTGGAGCATGAAGCAGAATCCCTAAACCAAAAGAAAAGCAAGAAATGATAATAACATTATAGAAGATGCTAAAAATTTAAAGGATGACAACTCTTATAGTTTGAAGAACAAATAAAATGGAACTTTGTGAGGGGAACAACTATATTCTCAACCTGTTTCCAAATTGAGGATGCTCATGAATCGTTAAGAGTCATTGTGGCAGATGGAAATGGAAATTTTTTTGGAGGGACTTCAGAAGATAATGATGTTCTTGTTCAACACAAGAGGTAATTATGGGGCAGAAAAATCTTGTATGTCAATCTTGCCTGGCAACAAAATTTCATCAACTCATTTAGAAAAACAATCTTACATCTTCTCTTGACCGAGAAAACTACCAAAGAAAATGTGTTAGAAGAGATTTTTCATTTTGGCACCCTTAAATTACATGTTACACTTTGATGTTAGCATGGTAATACATAAATTTTTATCTTCAATACTTCAAAATAAAAATGTACTGCTATTGAGATTCCTCAAGCAGTGTAATAATTGTTGAATGCACTATGTATACTCAGTGCATTGTCAGCTATGGAAAAATTATCATACATATTTCTTTGGTGAAAGATAGAGCTACACATGACTATTGGGAACAATTTGTGGATACTACCAAAATTCATTGAAGAATCACAATTCAATAATGATGATGGAGTCATGGAGACTCTGGGAAATTATTGCATTGTCACAAAATTTCATGACGAAACCCTAAAATTGATGAGCATTGCAAAGCAATTTTTTTTTATCAAAGAGAGATAAGCATCGAAGTGAGAATTCTCAATGTATATTCGACGAAAAAAGATACCAAGTAAAATTTCATTGAGGAAACTCTCCCATAGTGGAGTGATATTGCTAAATGTCTCTTCAAAAATGATAGGGCAATAATTTATTGAAGAGATCTTTCATATCGGAGAGAAACATGATATTGACAAGACAAAATTATAAGTCTCTTTGATTCTAATAAGTCACCTTGATGTAGTAAATGTATATCATCAAATCATGAATGAAAATTTGAATAAAGTGTCATTATAGTAGAATACTAAACTACTTTTAGAAAGTATAAACTTCAAATTTTTTATCAAGGGGATTATAAAGTGGATGGTTATTTTATCCACGAAAAATATAAAAGGTAAAATTTATAAAATATTTTCACTTGGACGTGTGGAATATTTTTCACCAATGGAGTTACAAGAGTGGGTAGTTATTTTAACCTAAAGGACATATTTATTTTATTATAATATAAATGCAAGCACACTGGAGATATAAATCAAGAATAATTTCATGAGAAGACAATGAAGTTAAAATTAAATTATTTTAATTTTTTGAAGATAATTAATTGAATGAAGAGTTGCATAATACAACATGAAGGTTCATAACCCTTAAAATCCAATGTATATATGCAAGGTGAAATTGTATTAGCATTAGAAATTAGAAAAGTAGGTTAGAAAAATCATCAACACTCAGTAGATTAGAATACACAAAAATGAAGACTTCTGATATTATTGCAAAATGATTCTGAAGCTTATAATGGAGGATAATATTTAATTTGGTGGCTCAATTTCTAGTGTTCAATTGTTATGTCAATTCTAATTCAGACATGTTATTCGGTTGTCTCCAAAGTGGTCATTCTATGTTATTCAAATTAAGTGTATCAGTAGACATTTAACTTCTCAATACACATTTGTTGTACTTGTGTGATTTCATTGATAGGCTTCTATGAGAACGAATTAAAATCCTTTTGAGAGATCATATTTAATAGGTTTCTACCCAAGATTAAATTCATTTTAAACTAATTATCTTAATTGGTTTACTTCACATCAGAATTAATATCCTTTCAAAAGTTCACAGTAACTTAGGGGAATATCACTAGTATTTGTAGGAAGAGCCTAATAGGTGAAAAACTTGCACATTTATACAAGCTATAAATATCCAAAAGTGTCTAAAAATCAGAGTTAAGCTAAGAAAACATATCCACATATCATCCACATCTCAACTCTATTTACCCAATAGGATTAGGCACTAGTCATTCATAGAACTTTTTATACAAACTTTCTTTATACATTTGATTCTCAAAAAACTACTATAGGCATTAGTTATTAGCATGGCATCTAATTCATTTCCATGTGCTATTGTGAATTATTAGCATGGAATCTAATTCATGTCCATGTGCCATTGTGAATATATTGCCCAAATTAGAGACCATATTTAAACTGTCAAATATACCTTATCATTAAGGTGCACCCACCTAGGTTTAGTAGAGCCTAAAGTGCAAGGGATTATCAATCATATTCACCCCATTTGTTAGCCAAAAATATACTAAGATATTGGCACCCTCTTAAGGCTCAAAACCTATATTTTTGAGACCTAACATAGGGCATGAAGGATAATAAATAACATTTGAAATTGCACAAGAATATACTTGCAAGTTAAAAATGTGTGGAAAAATAAGGCACACATGCATGAGGAAATAATCACATGGATTCATTGTTTTCTCAAAGGGACTCTCACTTGACAAAGGTATAATTGCAAATAACAAAGGCACTACACAACCCCCATGGCACTTTATAATATAGTGCAAGTACAAAATGTGGCAGAACCTTGTAGTGTAGAAAATTGTACTCTCTTGAAAGCGAGGAGATTTCACACTTAAATTGGACCCACTTTTGCATCCTTGCATTAATTACCATTTAAAATCATCATGTATAGCCCCTAAGACCCATTATTTCAGGTCTTGAGGCTCATTTTACCTAAATATCCTATAAAATCATGCAAAACTTTGAAAATCCTAAAATTCCACCTCAAAAAGCTAAGGTGGGACTCATTTTCCACCTTGGGTGAATGAGTTCCCTTAGGTGGGACCCATTCACCAAGGGTGGTGAATGAGTCCCTTTTTTCAATTTTGAGCTAGAAATTCACTAATTCAATTCAAATTTTTGGTGGATGTCAACCTTTGAGATCTAATAAATGGTCAATTAGGTGTCCATACCTATTAAAGAAAGTTTCCAAGTCATTTTTAACATCTAGCCAATCTATGCAAGCATCCTTAAGAGCAATTTTCAAGATCTAGGAATTCAAGAGTCTTCACAAGAGAATTCAAGAGAAAGGAATAAGTAAAGTTGAAGCTTGGGAGTAGTGTTAAATTTTTTTGGCAGGTCTTCAAGCTCACTTTCCATCAAGATCAAGCATTGCCAAGGGTTGATCATGGTTTTCTATGGTGAATCATGATGGATTCTAGGTTGGGGACATGCAACTAGCCATCAATCCAATCCTAAATACTTGCTTCCTAAGTGATTTCATCCTCCATTATCACTCTACATTCAGCCTAAGGAAGGTACAAGAATCATTAAGGTTCATTTGGGGTGATTAGGGACAACCACAAGTGAGTAATTAATCTTTATATCTCTATTCTTGCATCATGTTTCAGATTTCTTAGTCTTAGACACACTTAAGGCTAGGGTTTTCATGCACATTTCATTATCTCTATCAAGGTTTAATTACCAAAATAGGGGTTTTACTGAGGCAAACCACCCATTAGAAAATCAAGTTTATATTATGTTTTGTAGGATTTTTCACAAATGCATATCTGAAACTCAATTTCAAAGAAAAAGGAAGGTGTTGAAGTGTAGATCAAAACATTCAATTTTTAAAAAAGTGGAACAAGACTGACTTGCAAAGATTGGGGAATGAGTCCCACTATAGTTCTTTCTAGAACTGTTTGTAGATTCTAATACCATTTTTCCTGAAACAGACTTCTAAACAAAAACCCATATCTGGGACTGATTTGCCTAGGTTGGCGAATGAGTCTCAATTGATCAAAAAGACAAAATTTTCAATGTTTTAGAGTTGTTTACAATCACCTCAAGGTTCCCAGGTTTACATTATTGGTCCTTCTACTTTTTTATTATGTTTTTTTGCATTTATAAGTCATTTCATAGGTCATTGCATGGAATTAGGTTTTAGTGTTGTATCTTGCATTTCATTATCTTTCCCAAGTTCTTAATTGGTGGTGAACCCCTATTAGACCTCATTCAGCCTTTAGGATAGTTTCTTTGCAAGATTTCAATCGCCTTTGCATTGAAATTACAAGGTTTTATTCTTGAGTGAAGTGTGTGAAGATTTCCCCTTTCCTCTTAGGCCCAAAACTCTAGAAGTGAAAGAGATGACCACAATTTTCACCTTTTCATTTTGGTAAAACTGCATATAGAGCATCATAATTCTAATTTGGATTGCATTTTCATCCTAGATTTAGCCTACATTAACATTGCATTAGGATTTCCATTTTTTAATTTGCATTCTAGGGTTTCAAGTTTTCCATTAGTGAAAGCTCATTTAGCTTAATTTTTTTCATTTAGTGTCACTGAAAAACAATCCAAATCTGCATTTTCATATTATATCTAGATCATACAACATAAAAACATAAAAGGAAACCAATTTAGAAAAAAAAACTATAAAAAATCCCTTCTAGGACTCATTCACCACCTTGGGAAAATCATTTTAAGTGAAAATTCTGAATTGTTGTTTATAGAGTTAAATTCCCAATTTTTAGGATTCTATTTGTTATATTACTTTTCTATTTTAGTTCAGTTACTTTCTATTATATTGCAATAATTAGAAATAACATCATTCACATTCATTGAAATTGTTGACATAGTTAGATTTTAGCATTTTTCATTTTCAGTATTTAGATTAGATTACACTAGACATAGATTAGAAAGAAAAGCAAAAAACAAAGACCAAAACACTAAAGAAACTTGTAGAAAGTATAGTTATTTGACTATGTCAAATCTCTCTTTCTATGTTCACCTAACCCTCAGGCCTTTTAGTAGTGATGACTTTGACATGTAAGATGAGGCCCTTGAGGACTTCATCAGATTGTGAAGTCTATCCACTAAGGCTTATTATGAGAAAAAAAAATGAAGAGAAGTTAATATGATTCAACCTCAACTCATCCATTACCCATGTTCACACAAACCATAACCTAAAAGCAAGCCTAATTTTATCCTTTATCCATCTAACAATAATTTCCTCCAACAACTAAATCATAATACTATTGCTCATACATACATCACTAGAAATAATCTACAACTACAACAACCAACCCTGAAACCCTTACCTTTACCTAATCCCATTTTTACTAGTGCTCCTTGATTAACTTCACATAGTGAGAAGGCATACAATCTCACTGACCAACTCAAGAACACTCCTACAAAAATATCCCTATGGGACTTAATTTAAAATTCACCTAATTACCACACTATGCTTCAAACAACTCTACAATAAGTAGTGGTTCCTCCTGGTAAAAATTCAAATGATGTAGTAAGTCTCATACAAAGAATTAATACAGTTAATGTAGACATAACCTTTCATCAACATGAGCTACCTCCTTTGGAATTGAGAAAGAAAAAATATTCCTTCATTATACTATCCCAATTCAATAGAATAGGCATAAAAAGGACTCTTGTTGATAATGGTTCAGTGCTTAACATGTATAGTGTGAAACTCTTAGATAGATTGTGTGTAGACAAATCAAAGATGGAACCTGACTCTTTATCAATTTGAGGATTTGACAATGTAGGAAATCAACTGCTTGGTCTGATTACTTTACCTATCATAGTTAGAAAGGCAACCTTAAAAAATCGAATTCATATTATACCTCATGACATTTCATACAATATTATTTTGGAAAGACCATGGATTCATGAGATGCATGTGGTTCCTTTGACCCTTCATCGTATCATGAAATATATCTATAACAAAAAGGTATACCAAGTTGAAATAGAACATGAGCCTAAAATTTGCTTGCAAGTAAAAAAAGGAACAACAAGTCCTTTGAGCACATTGATTCTGACATCTAACATAGAACCTTTAAAAGAAGACAAGAAATAAATGGAAATATTGTCAAAATGGTTAGACCATGGTTGGGGTTCCTTGGAGTTTACACCCTTGTTTATGGGAGAATACATAATCACAAGAAAAAAAATGTAAAGAAAAATAAATCAATGGTCATGTCAATTCAAAAATTGAAAGAAAATCTACAAACATCCAACTCATCCACCCTTGAAGAAGATACAAGCTACAATAAAAAAATTTGTGAGATAGATTATCAACAACCAAAAAATTCAAAAGAAATAGAAATACTTTATGGGAGAGGTTATGAAATTTTGAAACAATCAAGCTACAATGGTAAAGGATGTGGAAATAACAAGAAATTTGATCTCCTATAGAGCCTAACACACAAGAGACAAAGACTAGCTTGGGGTATTTCCCCTCTAAGGTTACATAAGAAACAAAGAGATGATCGTTAAACATCAACACTATTATGTGCAAGCCAAAAATCAACCTCACTTTGAAGCATCCTGAATTTCTTGATATGAACTATGAACCATCATGTGAATATTTTGAAGATGATTATGAATTGAATGAAATGCTAGGATTTTATAACAAGTCACCTACTACTCCTCAAAAGAAAAAGGTCACATTTGTTATGATTAGCACAAAGAAAAAAGATGCAGAAGATGAAAGTAATGAGATGGACATAAGTATAGAAGTTAATAAAACCCTAAATTTCCAAATCCAAGTGCACTTCCTCTAGGAGATACAATTAACATACCAATGTACATCAATGGCATAGACAAAGTCATTAAGATAGGGAATTTCCTTGATGATGAAGAACAAGAAGATCACACAATGTCACTCCATGACTTTCCCATACTTTTTTCTTGGAAATATTGAAACATGTGAGGAATTGATGCTAAGATAGTGACACACAACATATTCCTTGTTGAAAATTCTAAGCCTGTTTGACAAAAGATAAGAAAAAAGAATCCTAAGATAGCCTTGCTTGTTAAAGGGGAACTCAAAAAACTCCTTGATGTTTGTTTCATAAGGCTTAAAGATTATTCTCCTTGGATCTCAAATATTGTCGCAATCACACAACCTAACAATCGCATTAGGATGTGTATAGCTTTTTGTGATTTTAATAAAGAATCTTTAAAAGATGATCTTCCCTTTCCCAATATTGATATGTATGATAGTAGACTCAAATGAGAAACATGCTTATTTTTCATTCATGGATGGATTGTTTGGATACAATAAAATCATCATCAACCCTCAAGACCAATACAAAACAACATTCACAACACTTTGGGGAATATTTTGTTGGGTCATGATGCCTTTTGGATTGAAGAATATGAGCACAACATATCAACAAGTAATGAAATTGATATTTCATGATTACATACATAAGATTTTGGATGACTTTGTTGATGACATTCTATCCAAATAATTAACAAGACAAGACAACATGAAATCTTTGAGCGGATGCACAAATACAACATGCGATTGAATCCAAAAAAGTGTCTTTGGTCTAGATAGTAGAAATATTTTAGGTTGTATTGTATCTCATAGAGACATCAAGTTGGACACAAAGAAAATTGATGCTATATTCAATATGCCAACTCCTAATAACATCTCTCAATTGTGAACATTACAAGGAACAATTCAAGCCATCCATCATTTTGTCCCATCCTTAGTTGATCGATCATTACCATTTACACATCTCCTCAAAAATGATGTGCATTTTAATTGGAATGAGGATTGTAAATAGGATTTTGAGAGTTTGAGTAAGTACCTTGCAAATCCACCTATTTTACAACCCAATATGCAAAAAAAATTGTTCATACTTTATGTAGTCACATCAACCCATGATCTCATAGCATTGTTGGGTCAACATGATAAAAATGGTAAAGAGCATCTAGTCTATTACATTAGCCAAACTTTGATCGATTATGAAAAATGATACAAAACAATAGAAAAAAAAATTGGCTCCTGTATTCACTACCAGTAAGTGGAGACATTACTTATTGAATGCCGAAATACAAGTAATAATCCTCTCTAACATATTTTCAATAAAATAGATTTATCGGGACATTTAGCTAAATGGGTAATGTTTTTTACTGAGTTTGACCTTAAGTTTTCTTTAAACATAGCAATCAAGGGTGAAGCCTTGATTGACCAATTGGCTGATGCTCCTTCTCCTTTGGTAGTTCCCTGCAATGACTCGTTCCCCAATGATAATGTGCTAACAATTCAAAAGTTAATACATGCAAATTATAGTTTGATGGATCTAAGTGTAGAATAGGCTCTGAAACTAGGGTTATAATAACTCCACCTATAGGAAAGCCTATTCCTTTGTCGTATCGGATAAAATTCATATGTACAAACAACAATGTTGAGTATGAAGCATTGATTTTTGGGTTACGAGTGATCCCACAAAGTTGGTTTACAATTTCTGAGAGGAATTGATTTTTGTTGAAATCACATATTTTTAGAAAATATAATAATTTAAGCCTTTAAACGTTCCATTTTAAGGTTTCCAATTGAAGAGGTTTTGATAAAACAACCTTAGATCAAACCCCCTTGGATAGAACCTCGCTAGTTTTAAACCATACTTATAAATGAGTCTGGTTTACACCTATCAAAATGTTGATAAAAAATCACTTTTGATTTACCTTTTGGGGCATCAAATGAATTAATTTAAAATTTATTTTAAATGATTATGGTAGTCCTCAAAATGAGCTATTCAATGAATATAATTTTAATATGTTTTAGTTTTATTATGTATATGTTTTTTTTAGTTTTTTTAAACATAGGCTTTTAACCGAAAATCAAGCTCTTTGTTCTACACATGTGGAAAAATATAAGATTATCAAAATAAAATTATGAAAAATACGTTCGGGCTGGGTATTGATGTCCTTGATCCATTCAAAAAAATAAAAAAATTCAATACATACAGTTCGCTTATGTCTGAATTGTAATTGGTTTGACTTCAAAATTTTATTGAGGAAAAAATATTCATTAAAACAATATAAAACCAAATGAAAGTACTATATATCGTAGTAAAAATCTAAATTAAAAAAAAAATAGAATTTTATCCTTCATACAAAAAAAGTTATGTTTTATATGGTGAGTGTCACTCCTTAAAAATGTTGTGTTTAGAAAAAACTAGTTTTCAAAGAAAATGGAAAAATAAGTGCAATATGATTCCAAAAAAAATGAGAAAAATATATTTAGAATATATAGACAAAACATCACAAATCACTAGTTTTCATTATCTTCAAATTCCTCATGGTTTAGCTGCAATAGGAGCCTAGAAGTTAAGATTTAGTTAAAAAAAATTAGTTTGGTGTCTAGTTTGCCCAAAAATTGTAAACCAGTATTGTGGGATCACCCTTACGTGTTGCCTTAATCATGGGTGAAAAATGCATTAATATATTTGTTGATTCATAATTGGTAATGAAGAAAATAAATGGGACATATCAAGCACTGAATGAAAAATTATTAAAATTCAAGGATTTCATAATAAATTGATCAGAGTAGTTTGAATCATTTACCATTGACAATATCCCTTACAAGGATAATTAGCATGTAGATGAAATGGTGAGTGCAGCTCCTCTTATATCACCACACGATCCTTCAAATTATTTTACATTTACGGTCACCCAATAATGAAACCATTTGATCGAGGGTAAAATCAAAGAAGTATTAGCAGCAACCAAGGGAGACTCAAGTGAATGGTATTGTGTTGTTAGAAAATGTGGATTAATTCAACAGTAAACTAACACACCAATGCGACATTAAATTGAAAGAAAACTAATTAGGAAACATAAATTCAAACTCTAATAACAACAACTTCTTCAAATTTGTCCCATTGTCCTCTATCTCCAAGGATTTGATTAAAGTTGTTGGTTCTCAGTTGTGTAAGCAGCAACCTTGTTGAAATGACAGCTTAGGAGAATGAGATTAATTGAAATGCATGTCCATTGCTAATGATTTAAACTATGAAATTGAAATTCTATGATGCTATGGTGCTAGAATTCTGATTCGAATGCAACTATAGTAACTATGCATGAAATCTAGGATGAAATCTACTTACCAAATGGTTGTATTTATAGATTTTTCAAAGGCAAGAATCTAGTTGGCGGAAATCGATGGTCATAATTCAAACTTGTCAGGATGAATGGTGAGAGATGGAGAGGTTGAGAGAAAGGTGGAAGGTTGAGAGCAAAGTGGAAGAATGTTTTCAACCCACAAGACCATCCTCATTCAAAAATGGAGACAAACATGACATTTATCTTTCATTTATAAAATTTGGTTGAAGTTTGAGGATGATTGCTCAATTAAATTAATTAATTTATTTAATTTCTTGTGACATGTGCAAATAGAAGTTTCCATAATTTTAATAATTAATATTTAATTATGTGGGAAATGAAAAAGAAAGATAATTAAATATTTTACAATATTTAATTAAGTGGGGTGATAAAGGATATTTAAATATGGGATGAAATCACAATACTCCTATTGTTTTGAATTTAAACATTCAAACTTTAGAAACAAAATGATAATTAAATAAATAAATTATAAAATTTATTTAGTTTAATTAGGAGGAAAACAACAATAATTAAATAAACTTTATTTATTTAACTAAACTAGAAGAATTGGAAAAATGAACAATATAAATAAATAATTAAATTTATTTATATGTAGATGACTTTAGAATATTAATTAAATAATTCATATTTAATTAATTAGCAGTTTTATTAACCGTGACCTTTTTTAGATGTGTACATTTTGCCCCTCTTTGAAGTGATGTGTTTTACGCATTGCTTCAAAGAATTTTGCCCCAGAATTTATAAATTACCGATGCTATATGCCCCCTCAAGAGATAAATCACATGATTTGAATGATAATGAGGATGTTTTGAAAGGATGTTGATGATTTTTGGAGAGATTAGGCGATTTAACTCTTGAAACAACACTTTGCCTAGTAAAAATCTGAATATTTTCACAGTTTTACCCCCTTAAAAGGTGGAAAAGGTGAAAAGTCATTGTCATTTGAACAGTAACCTTTGGTAATTTTGAGAGCTCTGAGAGGGATATTTGAAATTCCTATCCATTATGAGCACCATAGATTTGAGTGAGCCCGCCGGTATCAGAGACTAGCCACATACGGACCTCTGATAAGTCAACTTGATCTTCTTCGTAATTTTTTTATTGATTTTCGTGCTTTTTCGGATTTGTTTTTTTAAATTAATTTTTGTTTTAGCGCATAAAATCCATAGTATAGTGCATAGATTAGATAAAGTAGCGCATACAAAGTAGCGCATAGATGCAAAATAGTCATGCATAGGGTGCTAGTTTAACGCATAATGTAAATTAGCACATAAGATGACTGAAATAGCACATAGATAGATTAGCGCATCCAATGCCTATTTTAGCGCATTGATTAGATAGATTCGCACATAGGTAAAGTCATGCATTGATGACCTATTTTGGCGCATACATGGATTAAAGTTGTGCATACATGGTTTAGCACATTGATGACCTGTTTTGGCGCATCCATGAAGTTTTGCCAAATTTGAAATTTTGAAGGTCATTTGATAAGTGTTTGATGATTGCTGCTAGATTAGACAATTGATTTTATGCTTTTGAAAAAAATCATGATTAGATTAGCTTGATTTGAAAAAAATTGTCTTCATGCTTGGAGAACAAAGAGGTCTGATAAATTATCTTTCTTGTTTGAAAGACAAATATTAATGATGTTGAGTCGATTGACTATTAAATTTGTTTCCATGCGATATGAAAAAAAAATAGTAGAAATGATAGATAGTGTGTATGTTAGAATGTGTAAATCAAACTGAATCTAATCTAATACACCAATGAAACATTAGATTAAAGAAACTAAATTAAAGAAAGCAAAATGAAAACTCTAAACGCAGGCAACTTCTTCAAATTTGTCCCATTGTCCTCTATCTCCAAGGATTCATTTTAAGATGTTGGCTCTCAGTTGTTTTAAACAACAACTTGTAGAACGGCAGCTTGAGAGAATGAGATTAATGAAAATGCATGTGCATTGCTAATATGCTTTAAACTATGAAATTGAAATGCTAATTAAATGTTATAAATGCTTGACGAAACTAAAATGCAACTATAATAACTACATATGAAAATCTAGAATTTGAGGTCCTTTTCAACTCATAAGAGGGTTGTATTTATAGATTTTTGAAGGTAGGAATTCAATTGGCCAAGATCAATGGTTGAGTTCAAACCTGTTAGAATGAACAGTGAAAGATCGAGAATTAAAAAAGAAGATGGAAGTTTAAGAGACAAATGGAAAATGAAGAAACAAAATGAAAGATGTCTCCATAATTTAAATAAATAAATATTTAAATATGTGTAGGAAATGAAAAGCTTCATAATTAAATATTTGAAAATATTTAATTATTGAGAAGAGAAAAAGCTTTTAATTAGATATTGAAAATATTTAATTATGTGAGAAGAGTGAAGAATTTAGAAAGTCTCTTAATTAAATATTGAAAATATTTAATTAAATGTGAAATGAAGAATGTCATTTAAATTTAGAATTTAAACTTGTGATAATTAAAATAAATAAATTGTGAAATCTATTTAATTAATTAAGAGGAAGGTAGCATTAATTAAATAAAATTTATTTAATTAATTAAACTAGAAGAATTGGAAAATGAACAATATAAATAAATAATTAAATTTATTTATATTTAGATGACTTTAGAATATTAATTAAATAATTCATATTTAATTAATTAACAGGTTTGGTTAATTGTGACCATTTTTAGATGTGTACATTTTTCCCCTCTTTGAAGTAATGTGTTTTACACATTGCTTCAAAGAATTTTTCCCTAGATTTTTAGAAATTACTGATGCTATATGCTTCCGCGGGCAATGAATCAGATAAAGATGATTTTTGGAATTTTTTACTAATTTTCTATTTGATTCATTGACTGATAAAGATGATTTGATGAAAACCCCTATTGAAAGATTGATATGAAGATGAAGAACTTTTATTTTGCCTCGATTGATGATGCTTTTTGATTGATAAATTTACTTCCATGTGATATGAAAAACAAATAGTAGTTTTGATTGATTGATAAATTTGCTTCTATGTGATATGAAAAACAAATAGTAGATGAAATTGATTGATAAATTTGCTTCCATGCGATATGAAAAACAAATAGTAGTTTTGATTGATAAATTTTCTTCCATGTGATATGAAAAAAAAATAGTAAGTGATTTGATTGATTTTATGGAAGAGGATTGATACAAGAATTTGACGAAGATGATTGATTTGATTAGAAGAAGTGATGTGATTGATTAGAAGAAATTGAAATAAATGATTGGATGCATTGATGCAAAATGATGAACAAGAGAGGATGATAAGTGATAGGAGATTGGTAAGATAAAATGAGAAGAAAGAAACACAAATAGATTCAAAAAATGAGTATGATGTTGCCCCAGTAAAACTACAAGCGGAGATGGATTGATGATGATGTTCATAGTGTTGTTGATTAGGGAAGGATACATCCCAGAACAACACAAGGATAGGGAAGGATACATCCTGATGATGATGATGATGATCAAGGCTTGCAATAAGGCTAGGAACAAGACCAAAGGTATGATTAAATGCTTTGTGCTAGATTGAATTGATTGATAAGATGAGATTGGAAGAAATGATTGGATGAATTGATTGAGATGATACAGATGAGATGTGATGGATATGATAATGAAATGAAATGATGACGTAAGTATGCAAGTGCAATGATAATGATAATGGAAAATGATGTGAAATGAATGTGAATGATAATGAAAATGAGATGTACCAAATGTTCAGTCATACTCAACCATTGTTTGAAAAATATATTCAAGAATGTGGCCAACCCTCAAAAATCTATTTAAAAAGTCCTCTAAATGCAAATGAATTATGCAGTCCTAAAAGGTAATAATGAATTATGCAATCCTAAATGAAATAATGAACCATTCTCCTTGTTACCATTTCCTATTGTGTTTAGTTGTCATCATTGAGCCTTTTGATATGTTGAAAGTTAGTACAAGCATCAAAGGGTATGTTAGCACTACTAATGACCTGAGTACTGCTTTCATGATGTTTGATATAGCAAGTTAATACAAGAATCGAGGTATAATTGAACCAAGATGACTGGAGTATTGCTTGCATAAATAGACAAAAGTTAACCATTTTCCTATGCAAATTCTGAAATGTCATCAATGATACATTGTAGAGCATGTCCCACGACCAATTTGCACAATACTAATGATTAGCTTTCAGACAACAAGAAAAAAAAAATCACACTGTTTCCTTGTGATTCTAGTTTAATACATCATTGAACCACTCCAAAGATATGATGTCATCAAATATCAAAACAACAATGGAAACTAATTTGCATTAAGTTTATCATTCATTTTATTTAGATTAAGATCATCAAATTTGTTTTAAACATCTGAAAAAATATTCATGTAAGCTCATTTTAATTAGACAAGATTGTTGCTTCTGATATTCTTGATGCTTGACCCATGTTGTCGACTACCTGCTAGAAAAGCTCCCAAAGGCAAATTGTATGATGATATTAGTGCTCTATTTTGAGATTTGTTTGAAAACAAAGCTAAGGTTGATTGATCAAATTGATGGATTGATAGTTTGACTAAGTGTGTTGAGCCAAATAGAGATGATAATGAACTTGTAAACCCAAGGAAGTTGTGTTATTCTAGAGTAAACTTGTTCACAAGATGATAGTTTGACTAAGTGTGTTAAGTCAAACAAGGTGATAATTGGTTGGATTCGATTGATCAAGATTGATGAAGCTTTATTTGGAACAAAATTATTTTGATGATTTGATGTGACACTGACATGCAAGTTAGATGTGACTGATATGAATTGTTTAGATTGATGTTCAACAAAAGATAAAGCTTGATAAAGAGCGTCTTCCTGTCAAAATATATGCCATGGGCTAGTGATTTGGATCTTTTGGCTCGCAAATGCTTGAACAATTTGGTTTTACATCTTCCAGTGTTTAGATCACCACATAAGTTGGAGGATATATATCAAGATTCATTCCTGAAGCAAGATATAAACATTTGCCCCCAATTTCTAGCAATTTTTGAATGACCATGGGTGGATTCTTGAATAGGTGTATGGATGGATAGATGGATGGATGGATAGATATGGTAAGCATGCAAAGGATGCCAAGGATTATCTTACAATAAGATAAGGTGTTCGAATAGAGGAATTCTCATTTGGATAATGCTTCAAAACTTAGATAATGTTTGGATTGGATAGGATCAATGAAAATGACCCATGTCAAGATGTTACCATAAAGAAGTGTAAAGTGTTTACCAAAATTTGTAGAGATCAAGATAATTTAGATATATGGTAATGGGTTGGATAAACTGTTCATGGATGAACAGATGATATGGCTAGAATGTTGGCTTTATGATAAGATGGTTTTTCTTGAATTGGCACACGTAGATGCTTGATTCTACACATGACGCTTGTTTGCTAGGTTTTCATCATGGTACCTATCCAAAGCACCATCAAAATGGTTTTTGCTAGAGGATGATTTTTCTCTTTACTGTTTCCAATCCCTTTTTTTTATATATATATTTTTTGAGAGATTTTAAGTTGATGTTGAACTACCTGGTGGTGTTGATGTTGATGCTTCTATCATAATGTGCCATCGATATCCTTCTTGAAGAAGTTGCTTTGCCAAGATACATGCACTTGAATGCAACTTTTGAGATCCCTGATCTACTTTGTTGATACTAGAGTTAACTTCATCTTTGTGCACACATCGCGATAGAGTGCCTTTTGAATCTTCATGATGTATGGTTGTTGCCAGCACATGGTTAATGAAAGAATTAGATATCATATGTGGAGGCATGGATGGAATGCGTTTAGGAATAAAATGTGGATTAGTTGAAAGTTTGGAACCTTTGACTCTCCAAACTTGGGAAGATGAGCAGTGATGAGTGGATATGGAAGTGTGCATGGAATTAGGACCAACTGCTTGATACACTTTGTATGTTTCTTGAGAAGCTTGTTTTTTCCTTTGTGGACATCTCTGATGGATGCTTGCCCCTTTTTCATTTTTCACCATAGTTTCTTTGACTGATGGAGTTTGATAGGGATAATCTTTCTTTTTATTTTTTGGTATCCAAGTGTATTTGATTTGCTTGATATGATTCTTAGCTTCTTTTGCTTTGATAACACTCTTCATTTTTTGATTCAAGTCTTTCTTTTGACGTTGGTCCCAATTTGTGGATGGGGTGATGGGTGGATGAAGATTCATGACATGGTTGGTTGTATTATTGTCAATGGTTTCATCATAAAGATTCTTTGTGCCCTCTATGTTGACATTTGCTTGAGACGAAGTTGCCCCCAATTTTATGAAAGTATTACTGATATGTTGAGATCCCTTGATTGTCGAATAACCAAGGCCTTGATTCATAGGATTTCCAATAATTTGCACTGGTTCTAGGATACCTTGTTCATGTAGGCCTAATCCTCTATTTTGATAATTCATCTGCTGAAAAAAACTATTTGCAATAGGATGTGATTTACCTTGCAAAAAAGGTGCTAATCCTTCTCTGCTCTGTGGTGGATCTTCAAAAGTGACAACTTCCTTATTGATAAGATAATTTTCCCCTACAAAGGTGAGTGATCCAATTTTATAAGTGATAGGATCTTCCATAAGTGGGATGAATGCCTGATTGGTATGTTCATCTTGATCTTGTGAGATATCAGATTGTAATTCTCCTTCAAGAGGTGTTGATGTTTCACTATCCTTGTAAAAGTGTTCCTCATGATTTATTCTTAATATGCTTTCACATGATGTTTCTGATTCACGACTTTTGTAGAAGCCTTCTTCACGACCCATTTCTGACATGTCTCTAAATTTCTCTATATTTTGACCATGTGTATAAATGTTAAGAGTAAGAGACTCTTATTCCTTGGTAAGAGTGTGAGATTCTTGTTTTGAATTACGATCATCGATGTGTCCATCCAAAGAAAGCATATTATGGGTAGATGGAAGAGTATGTGCTATATGGATATGATAATCATTTGCAATATCTTGTATAGATAGGAGAGTTCCCATTAGATCATTTAAGTATCTCAGAGATACAAATCCTTGATCTTGACTAATTCTGGAATTACTTTCGACATGTTTTGGATCAAGTTCTTGACATGGGTCAATTTCAAAGGATGGATTTCTTTCAAAGGATTTTTGAACATCATAATAAGGCATGGGAAGCGGCTCAATATCCTCTTGATCTTTGAGTGGACTTGGATCAAATGGTGAGTTGAGGATTCTTTCATTGTTCACAACTGTGAGATAGAAGGATGTCAATATGCCTTGGGAGGGACCATTGCTAGACCTTGGTGATAGTTGTTGATCATGCTTTGAAATATGTTCTTGAGATATGTCCTCTAACTTATTAGGCATTGTAGAAACATTTTCAATACGATCATTGGTTAATGGATTATGAATTATGTCAATAGGATCAAATATCGTCAACACTCCTTGAAATAGATCTTTGTAGGAGGGGTCTTGATCATAACTAAAAAATGGCTCTTGATGAATGTTGATTTGATCACTAGATGGGGTAGAAATATCTTCATAGTGCTCATTGATGGATTGATTTTGATCATTGTCTTCAATAGTTATGGTTGAGAAATTGTCAATGTTTTCAACCATATGATCAAATGATGTTGGCATTTCTTGAAGAGGTGTGATGATCCCTTGACATGAGGATGATGGGATAATTTGATCTTGACTTGGAAAAGAATCATTAGATGAAGGAGATGGAGTAGCTTGATCATTAGATGGAAGGGAAGCTTTGGATAGGATGGAAGAATTTTCATGCTCCTGGGATGTGATGAAGTCATGAGAGGGTATGGATTCATAAGATGGGTTGGAGGGAGGACTTGGAAGAATATTTTGTTCTTGAGATGGAAGGGGATTATCATGGGTGAATAATGAAAGGAGGGGATCATCATATGATTCTTGAGATATGGGATCTTGATCAAAGATTGGAAGGGTTTGTAGAATTGTGGTATCATAGGATGGAGTGGAGAGAAGTTTTTGATTGAGATGTGTAGATTGAAATGAATCATTGGATGTAGAGAATATGATAGAAGAAAGTGATTTAATAGGATCATTGAATTGGGTGGAAGAACCATGAGGTTCATTTTGAATTATGGGGGATGAAGATAAATGCATGGCATGATATGATTGGTCAATGTTATTTGATGGCTTAGATTTGGGCTTCCCCTTTAACCTTTGCAAAAATTTAGAAACATTGAATCTGGTTGATGTTGTTTTTGGAGGAGAAGAGGTTACATTCATTTTTTTTTCAAATGAATTTTTAGTTGTACCCCATTTTATTTCCTTGATTTTCCTTTGGAGTTCTCTTACTTGTTGGGTAAGAGTACTAAGATCATTTAAGGGAGTTTCATTTTTTTCAGGATTCTCTTTAATTTTCTCCATATTGTAGTCAGAGGGCAATTTGGCACCTTGGTTTGCCAATAAAAAAAATATCCTTCTTTATTTTTCTCTAAGATCTTTTCCAAAGTTAAGAGAAACTGTGGATCTTGTTCAACTTCTTGAAGCATTTCTTCTGTTATCTCTTGATTTGAACTATTTCTGTAAAGCCTATGAATAAGATTTTTTTCCCTATCACCCATGTTTTAAAGTGGATCTCTTCTTTCATCTTCTTTGTTTTCAAGACTTTTTGGAAATAGACATATGCTTACACCAAATTTCAACTAACTTTGATCATAAAATGAGATAGTGCAATTTGTGGGATATCTTAGTCAGAATAGAATGAGAATTCTATGACTAAAGAAATTTCTAATTTTTAGCTCTTGATTCCCTGGTTGGAAGGATGATGATCCTATTGTGGGAATTAAACTAGAAATTAGAAATAAAGGTGATGTTGCACTTTGTGATGTTTTGATCGTAGTTTGTGAAAATAAGGATTTTGCAAAAGCCTAATGTTTCCAAGTTTTGCTCTATTTCCAATCCCTTAGCATAAATTTCATGGTTTGATTTGCCAAATTCTTGTTTTTTCTAGATGATCTTATCTGAATTAATGTTTTGAAAACACAACATGCAATAGGAAGATAATTGTTTTTAAAGACATAGAATCTAAAACATTAAGTGTATGTTCTTGAGATTTTCACAGGTTTTAAACAAAATAAGCATTCCAAGCAAACTCACTCTTAGTTGTCAAATAGGTCATCATAGAAATCACAACCCACAGCTTGAAATTGCGTTGACTCACACAACCATGTCACCCCATAGAGGGCATCCGTGTTTTTGTCTTTTCCAGGTGCGTACTCAAGGTGACGAAAGTGGATACCGAATCCCTTGAGCAAAAAATCCATGATGATTATATGGTGAGTGTCTTGGGGGTAGATTTTTCCCTCCCCTTGCACTGTGATTAAAATGATGTTTGGTTACTGACACGGTTGGATTTCTACACTATGATTCGTACTCAAGGTTTCCATTCGGTACAATAATAGATAAACTTCCTCAGAAGACCTCCCAACCTTTAGAACAAAGGTTTTGGGGATGGTTATCTTTGCACACTACCATCGAATTTTGGACTTTCCCCGAATTCGCTTTTGATTATAATGGGTTGGAAAACCTGGCTTTGGTTGTTCCCACTTAGGTCGTTCCTCTTGGGTGAGTAATTTTTTCCACAAGAGCAGGCCCTCTAAAGGATGTAATAAAACATAAACATTGCATGAAAATGAAAAGGCAGTCTGGTATTTTGGTCACCTAGTTAAGGGGAGAGCATAGACCTGTTTACACAAACAAAGCAAACAATGTTATTTTTATAGCACCAAATGACAATGATTTAAACTAAGTGAAGATGTTGCTTCACAATAGGCATGGGGTTCATTTTAATTGCAAAAATAGTGTGTGGTGACTATCCTAGGATTGATAAATTCTATATTTTAAATTTTTATTCTAGGATTGCTTCATTTTATTCCCCATACATCAATAAAATCTTTGGCCATGGTCACGTCGGATCTAGACAACAATTTAAGAATGAGATTATAATTGCTCCCAAAGTGTTTAAAAGAACTTGTTACAATCATGTGATAATGTTTTTTGTTTTATTTTCATGCTCCATGGTCCTTTAAAATCTGCAATACAAACTCTAAATGTTAGATGGAATCAAGAAACAAGAAGATATGAGGGTTAGATAAATGATTAAGCATAACAACCCTAAAATTTAGACCAAGTTTCATTGTGGTTTGAAATTAAGTGAGAATTCAAAAATTTTAACTTTTTCAAAGTTGATAAAACCTACACCATTAGATATATTATGAAATTCTACCCCATTTCAAAAAAAAAAGTTCTGAAAAAGACCAAAATATGACCAAGATATGGCAATTTTAAGATTGACTAAAAAAAATAAAAATCAGAAACTATATGGGCTAAAATAGTCCATGGATGCACCAGAAGATGCCATGTATGTGCTAAAACAGAGCCTAGATGCACCAAAAGATGCCATGTATGTGCTAAAACAGAGCCTTGATGCACCAAAATAGTCTCTGGATGCGCCAAAACAGTTTGTGGATGCACTGAAACAGTCTGTGGATGCACCGAAACAGTATGTGGATGCGCCGAAAGAAATATCGTATGCGCTGAAGCGCAACTCCAGTCCATCACCTGTCAGAAAAATCTGCAAATAAAATATTAAAATGGGGGAATGGCCCCATGGTGGGCGCTAGAAATGTGTATGTTAGAATGTGTAAATCAAACTGAATCTAATCTAATACACCAATGAAACATTAGATTAAAGAAATTAAATTAAAGAAAGCAAAATGCAAACTCTAAACGCAGGGAGCTTCTTCAAGTTCGTCCCATTGTCCTCTATCTCCAAGGATTATTTTTAAGATGTTGGCTCTTAGTTGTTTTAAACAACAGCTTGTAGAATGGCAGCTTGAGAGAATGAGATTAATGAAAATGCATGTGCATTGCTAATATGCTTTAAACTATGAAATTGAAATGCTAATTAAATGTTAGAAATGCTTGAAGAAACTAAAATGCAACTATAATAACTACGTATGAAAATCTAAAATTCGAGGTCCTTTTCAACTCATAAGAGGGTTGTATTTATAGATTTTTGAAGATAGGAATTCAATTGGCCAAGATCAACGGTTGAGTTCAAACCTGTTAGAATGAACGGTCAGAGATCGAGAATTCAAAAAGAAGATGAAAATTTAAGAGACAGATGGAAAATGAAGAGACAAAATGAAAGATGTCTCTATAATTTAAATAAATAAATATTTAAATATGTGTGGGAAATGAAAAGCTTTATAATTAAATATTTGAAAATATTTAATTATTGAGAAGAGAAAAAGCTTTTAGTTAAATATTGAAAATATTTAATTATGTGAGAAGAGAAAAAACTTTTAATTAAATATTGAAAATGTTTAATTATGTGAGAAGAGTGAAGAATTTAGAAAGTGTCTTAATTAAATATTGAAAATATTTAATTAAATGTGAAATGAAGAATATCATTTAAATTTAGAATTTAAACTTGTGATAATTAATATAAATAAATTGTGAAATCTATTTAATTAATTAAGAGGAAGGTAGCATTAATTAAATAAACTTTATTTATTTAATTAAACTAGAAGAATTGGAAAATGAACAATATAAATAAATAATTAAATTTATTTATATTTAGATGACTTAAGAATATTAATTAAATAATTCATATTTAATTAATTAACAGGTTTGGTTAACCGTGACCATTTTTAGATGTGTACAGATAGATTTCCTTTTGCAATTGAAAGACAAAAATAGATGAAAACTTTTACTTGCCTTCCTGCTTGAAGAAACAAATAAGATTTGATTTGATTGGACGTGCTTGATATACTGATTGATTTATATATCCCTTGTTGACTGATTTGCATGATTTCTTGTTATGTAATTAAAGGAGGAATTTAACCTCCCCCATATTAGAGAGAGATTCCCTCAGACATGGGAGATGATTCCTCAATTGACACAAGATGACTTAGAGGTGATATACTAGTGTGGTTTGAGTCCACTATTGATGATCCCACAGTATCAGATCAACATGGCACTATTGACTATGTTAGCTGAGAGATGGCACAACGAGCATAACAATTTTCATTTGCCGATAGGAGAGATTACCAATACGTTGGAGGATGTGTACATTATACTGGGTATTCCTATAGTTTGTGAGCTTGTGATATATGATCACAAGGAGATTGGAGGGACTGATGCTCTGAGATGAGTCTTCTAGGATCTTCATGTCTCTAGATATGAGCTTCCCTAGAAGGTGATGGTGGAGAGATATGCCCCACTGCTATTGGTTTTATCAGGTTTCATCGGTGGTTTCCTTTGTCCTGATTTTAGAGCAAAGGGACTATCACTTGGATGGGGTAGGATTCTTGAGGATATGCTTCTGCACCATACTAGATATGCATGGGGATCATGTACGCTTGCCCATCTTTACCATGATCTTAATCAGGTCGTATACACAGATGAGTAGAGTCTCTCATGTGGAGTGACTCTACTATAGATATTTTCATGGGAGAATTTTTCCATCACTCATCCCATTGTTTGGAGGGATCGTCCCCTTTGATTCCCATATGTTTACGCATACACACATCCCCTTGTCTAGCTAAGGTTGGGCAAGTTAGAGTACTGGCGGTGTGTGCTAGATGATTTGGACACCGTCATCTGGAGACCATATTTAGATTGTGATCCTTGGGAGGCAGATGATATAGAGTTTCCTTACTGCACGAGGTCGAGATACTTGATTGGGCAGACTCCTTTCATTATGGAGCAATTTTTGGTGATGAGATTCCTGAGGTAGTTTGGATTGGTGGAGATGATGCCATAGGGTTAGACACATTATTCCAGGCAACGAGAGGATGTGCCAAAGTGGGGGTCCAGTTGTGATGATCAAGGCTACAAGAGAAGAGTATTAGATCTGTAGCCAAACTTTCAGGCTATACATCCAAAGGTTTTAGATGTAGGGATGACAAACGAGTATGAAACATACTTTTACACACATCCCTTTCTGAGGTTTACTAGTCGAGAGGAGCCTGCCCCATTGATGGGAGGACTAGTTATTCAGGGAGGGCGACAATAGGCATAGGCACAGGCAGCAGCAGGGCAACCACAGGGAGAGGTACAGACAAAAAGTACTAGATGCAACAACTATGGATATTGATGAGGATGGCGATGAGTGGGATGACTCTGGCAGCCTTGATGATAGTAGTGATGATAGTGGAGATGATGGAGGTTGTGGGGATGGAGGTTGTGGGGGTGGAGGATAAAGATTTTTCTTTGATGTTCCCTTCAGGATGAGGCCACGAACATCGAGAGTAGTGGACCAACCGAGTACTTCGGCTCCACAGATCATTATTAGGGCTCCCTCATAGGGACAGATAAATACTTTGCAAACAGAGATTTAGATTCTTCAGATTCGGTTAGCACAGGCTTAGGGGATGATTAGTCAGCTACAGGCACAGGTTGCACAGCCACCACCTCCTGACCCATAGATAGTTCATCTCATGGCCGAGAGGGATAGCTTCTGAGAGAGATGTATACAAGATGAGGGGGTAGCCGAGAGACTCCTCAGATCAGTTGAGAGAACCTCTATTGGAGAGGTTGTGGTAGAGGGCTTGGAGACTTCTAGGGAGGCCGAGTATTACAGGATGAGATATTTTAAGGCAGTACCACCTAAGAGGAGGATTTCCTTTACATAGTTAGGTACTTGGTCTCGAACCCATTCACGTAGCCATTCCAGGAGTGCTACTAGGAGTGTGGGTCAGCCGATCAGACAAGAGATTAGAGCATTAGGGAGGAGAGATCCATCAAGACCCACTACCTCAAGAGGCAACATCAGCCATGTGCCTCGACCAGATACCCCTCAGTGATGAGCATTTTGACACATTTATTCCATTGTATTTGATAGATCTGTTTGAAACATTTGATATCCTTGTACCTTTGGACATTTGTTTTGATGAGATTTATGAGATGCAGTGGTGATTTAATTATGCATGTGTTATGGATGATTTTATGCATTTTATTTCTGTATGCTATGTCGTGTATGATGATGCAATGATGATGTAAATTATTTTCTTTCATTTTATGTATGCTAATGCAGGATGTGTTTGTGATGAAATGATTCTAACATAATGATATATGATGCAATCTAAAAATGATTTTCTTTTATAATGAATGTGAGATGTAATGGTGTAATGGTGACTGATTTTAATGAGATCACATATTTGATAAAATGATGAATGAAACCTAAGTTATATGAAGTGAAATTATTATGTAATATGTAATATGTAATGAGATGGTTAATATGTAATGAATGAGATGCATATGATATAGATAATGATTTAATATGATAATTGTAACTTAAATGATGATTAGATATAAAATGGCATGGATGCAATATTATTATAAATGCATATGTATGTGAAAAAGATGTGCAATAAATGCAAATATAAATGTTAATGTTATGATATAATAATGAGATGAATGATTAAAATAATTACCATGCATATGATATGAATATGATGAACTAAAATGATAACAACAATGTAATGATGATGCAAATGCATATGCAATAATAATGATACCCTAACTGAGTGTTGGTGAAATGATATGAATGATAATGGAATGAGATGTAATAAATGTCCAAGTGTACTCAATCATTTTTTTGAGAAGATATATCAAATTCTTACCAACCTTCAAAAATTCTACCTTATAAAGCCTTCAAAATGTAAACCTAAATGAATCATACAGTCCTAGAATATAGTAACGAATCATTCTCCCTTTTGTCATTTCATGTTGCGCGTGATTTTCATCATTGAGCCTTTTGATATGTTGAAATTTTAGTACAAGCTTCAAAGGGTATGCTAGCACCAATGATGATCTGAGTACAACTTTCATGATTTTTGATATAGCAAGTTAATACAAGCATCGAGGTATAATTGAACCAAAATGACTTGAGTACTGCTTGCATAAATAGACAAAAGTTTACCATTTTCCTATGAAAATTCCAAAATGTCATCAATGATACATTGTAGAACATGTCCCATGAAAAATTTGCACAATACTAATGATTAGCTTACAGAAAACAAGCAAAGAAAAATCATACTCCTTCCTTGTGATTCTAGTTCAATACATCATTGAACCACTCCAAAGATATGATGTCATCAAATGTAAAAACAATAATTGTAACTTATGCTTTTAGTGTTCCATTCATTTTATTCAGATTAAGATCATCCAATTTGTTTTTGTTTATCTGTCAAAACAATCATGTAGTCTCAATTGTAACTGGACAATTTTGTTGTTCAAATCTTCCAATTTTTAACACATGCTACCAATTGCCTACTAGAAAGCTCCCTAAAGTGAACTGCCTCTCCCTAGTGACACTATACTGTGACTCTCATTAGACACAACTACTACTAAGGATAAATCGAATCATCAAGCCATGATGAGATCCTTGTTTGTTTCAAGGAGATGATGTGATGTATGATGTGAATGTAACGACTAAGCATGTATGTGATGCTGATAAAATATGGATATGCGAAATGTATCCTAATAGATAAGAGAGCCAAATGAAATCACAAACAATCCCTGTTTGCCAAGTTTTCACCATTTTTTTTTATTGCACTTTTTCTTGATTTTATGATTTTTTTTTTGTTACCAAGATGCTTGTTTTCTAGGTTTTCATCAAGGAAACTATATTTTCTTTTTTTCTTTTTTTTATATTTTTTGATTTTTTTGTTGTCTTTTTGCATTTTTTGATTTTTTTTTGCATTTTTTCTCAGACTTTTTATATTATTTTTGATATTTTAAGGCATAAAACTTTTTTAGATGTATGTTGTTGATCGGATATTTAAATAGGTCCCCTTCTAATGTTGACAATTGGTATGCCCCCAATCCATATGCCACAATGATGATGAAAGGGCCCAACCAATTAGGTTCAAACTTGCCTTTCTTTTCTTGATCCTGTTGATTACGAGGGTTTTCTTTGAGAACTAAGTCACCCACTTGAAAATTTCATGGTTTGACTCTGTGATTGTAGCTACATGACATAACTTGCTGATATCCCTTCAAATGATTAACTACAGATTGATGTCATTCATCAGGCAATTCCAGCTCTTGCAACCTTGATACTCTATAGTCTTCATCATTGATTAACCCCTTGAGTGATACTAAAAGTGAAGGAATCTCAACTTATAGTAGTAGAATAGATTCAACTCCATAGACCAAAGCATAAGGAGTAGCACCTATTGGTGTGTGAATACTTGTTTTGTATGCCCATAATGCTGGATTCAATCGGACATGCCAATCATGGCCTACTTCATTCACTATTTTCTTCAAGATCTTAAAAATAGTTTTGTTTGAAGCTTCAGCTTGACCATTCTCTTGCGGATAGTAAGGCATAGAGAACCTATGTTGGATGTGAAATATTTCACATAGCTCATCAACATCCTAATTTTTAAAGGGTCTTCCATTGTCTGTGATAATGGAGTTAGGAATACCATATCAGTGGATGATATAGTTCAAAATAAATGAAGAGATTTGTTTTCCAGTAACAGTTGTTAGGGGAACAACTTCAATCCACTTAGTGAAATACTCAGTGGCTGTAATGATGAATTTATGTCCATTTGAAGATGATGGGTGTATCTTTCCAACCAAGTCAAATCCCCACTGAGAAAAAAGCCATGTTGTGGTGAAGGGTTGTAATTCTTGAGCAGGAGCATGAATGAGATTCCCATGAATCTGACATTTTACACATTTCTTCACAAAAATGAATGATTCCTTCTCCATGGTTGGCCAATAGTAACCCAATCGAACAAGTTTCTTGGCTAAGGTTAGTCCACTTGAGTGTGTCCCACAAATTCCACCATGTACCTCTTCTAAGGCCTTTTCAGATTCATCGCATTCAAGAAATATAAGGAGAGTACCATCCAGAGCATGCCAGTATAAGACGTCAGCAATTAAGGTATAACAGGAGGATTGACAAATGAAATTTATTTTTTTATTCCTAGACAAGTCTAAAGGTAAAGTATTATCCTTTAGGTAAGCGTAAATTTGGCTATACAAGGGAGAATTAGAACTAGTTAAATGACAAATGATCTAATTTTCTGGATTGTCATAGGTGGGAGAAAATAATTATTCCACCAGGAAATCGTACCATGTTTGATTCTCTTATAACTGAAGTAGAGAGTTTATTGTAGCCATTGCATCGGCTGCTTTATTATCAGTACATGGAATTTGTATGAACTTGATATCAATAAATTATTTCTTGAAATCATCCACCATTTTTTTATAAGGTATCAACTTGTCGTCTTTAGTGTGATATTCATCATTGATTTGATTTATAACAAGTTGTGAATCAACAAAAAATTGAAGTTTTGTGATTTTCCAATCTACTGCAATTCTCATGCCAATTACCAATGCCTCATACTCATCTATGTTGTTTGTGCAAGGAGACATTAGCTGATAAGATTTTAGAATTGTATTTGCTTGAGGTATAATAAAAAGAATCCCTACTCCTGAACCATGTTGAGTGTAAGAATCATCAAAATAGAGCGCCCATGACTGCTTAATAACTATTGTGAATACATTAGCATCAGGAAAATCAATGTGTATAGGGTGTTCTACTTGTATTGGTGCTTTTGCTAGTTGGTCCGCAATCACCTGTCCCTTTATAGCTTTGTGATAAACATAATGAATGTCAAATTCATGCAGGATCATGACCCATTTACCCAACTTTCCAGTTAAGGTTGCCTTACTTAGAAGATATTTAAGTTGATCAATCTTAGCCACAAGATTTATTGTATGTGCTAGCATATAATGTTACAAATTTTGAGAAGTGAATACCATTTCTAATAAATCTTTTTCAATGAATGTGTAATTTAGCTCTTGACTTGTCAAATTTTGACTGATGTAATAAATTGCTTGCTCCTTTCCTGAGTTATCTTCTTGTGCCAATAATGCTCCTAGGTACACTTCTGCTGTATAAATATACAATATGAGTGGTGCACCTTGCACTGGTGGAATCAATACTAGTGGATTCATGACATACTGCTTTATATGATCAAATTTTGCTTCACATTTTTCCTCTCATTTAAATGGAATATTCTTGTGTAAGAGATGTGTAAATGGTAAACTTTTATCTGCCAGTTGAGCAATGAATCTTTGAATGGATTGTAACCATCCTTGCAAAGAGCATAATTGACTAATGTTCCTTGGTAGTGGTATATCAAGAATTTCTTGCACCTTACCTGGATCCACTTCAATTCCCTTTTCTAATACAATGTGACCTAGTAATTTTCCATATTTCACTCCAAAAACACATTTCTTTGGATTAAGTCTTACTTTGAACTATTCCATTCTTCTGAAATTTTTAGATAAGATATCTATGTGTCCTTCCCTGGTTTTAGATTTGGTAAGGAGGTCATCAACATAACATTCCATGAATGTATGCATCATATCATGAAAAATCATTGTCATTGCATGTTGGTATGTAGCCCCTGCATTCTTCAACCCAAAGGGCATTATGTTCCAGCAATAGGTACCCCAAGGACATGTGAACCTTGTTTTATCCTAATCCTTTGGTACAATATTTATCTGGTTGTATCCTGAAAATCCATCCATTAATGAGTACATTGCATGTCCAGTAGTCAAATCAACAATCATATCTATTTTTGGCAAAGGGAAGTCATATTTGGGACATGCTTTGTTCAAATCTCTGAAATCTGTACAAATTTTGATTCTTCTATATGGATTTGAAACACATACGATATTGGAGATCCATTCTACATAGTCAATAGACCAAATGAATCCAACATCTAAAAGCTTCTCTAATTCCTCTTTAACCAATAATGCAACATGTGGGTGCATTTTTCTAAGTTTTTGTTTTATAGGTTTTGCCCTCGATATAATAGATAAATGATGCATGATGAGATCTAGATCTAATCTAGGCATATCTGTGTAGGACCATGCAAAACTGATTTGATTGTTCTTGAGAAATTCTATTAATCCTGGTATTTCCTCTTCTGTTAAAGATGCAACCAACTGCAAGATCTTGGGATTTTATGTAGTACCTATATTGAGTGCCTCTGTTGGTTCGATTAGAATAGAAGACCTTTCTTGGTAATGCTCTAGAAGAGTGTCAAGTTTCCCATCCTCCGTGCCTTTGAAAGGTTTTCACCATTGGATGCACTTTTTATTTTTCTCTTTTCTTGATCTAATACTGTCTTTGTTAGGTTTTCACCATTAGATCTTTCTTTTATGTTATTTATTTCACAGCTGAGAAACTTGGCACTTTCCTATCAAAAACTTTGATCTTGTGATTCCTTGGTGGAACATGTTTCCGGGTGGGATGAACAAAGAAAATTTATTATGGTTTCGTCATCAAGAAAAGTTGGGACATCAATAGGTGCGGCATGTTCCCAATCGATGAGTTCAGGATGAATCAATATAAATGGATCATTAGGATGGGTAAGGTCATTGGCCGTTAGAGTCATGATACTATTGTTAATGTCATTATGGGGGAGGTTTATAATTGTATTCTCTTATGAATGATCTATCTCACTTTGAATCGAATTGGTTTCACTTGAGTCATGATATCTTTGCATAACGTAATCAAGCGAAGGCCTTGAGCTTTCCCCTTGTAAGAATGTGGGTGTGAGTCTATGTATAACATCCACCCTTTTCTCTGAGATGAAAGTATCATCAGAGAAGTCATCCCACTCATATTCATTAGAGTCGGTATCAGAATTATTTGCTTGAATTCTCAAGATTTTTTCAGTTAACTCCTCTTTAGACATTCTTTGTACCACTTCCTCCTTTGTATCTTCACCATATCCTAAATCAGTGTTATCCTTAGGGTTCATTGTCTTTAGTTGGATGGGTTCAATGATACGCTCTTTTCTTTTACCTATGGGGAAATTTCCTTCATAACCCATTTGCTGCATGATCGTATAACCTTTTCCATATTGTTTTGTGGGTAACTTGATATGTTGTATTGATTTTTTTCATCTTTATAGAGCCAATCAAGGACAACCCTATCTTCCATCTCATTTTCTTTGATAAATACCCCATTAAACTTGGTGATGGGAACTTAAGTTGAGGCTAAAGCTATTGTAGCATGTTGTATGGATGTTGATTGTTGTCCATGGGATCTTGGAGATATGGGTAAATTAGAGAGAGATACAAAATATTATCCCACTCCATTATCTTTCAATTTCATCTTGGCACCAAAATTACTTATCATTTCTCATGCTTGATCATTGTACTTGGAGATAGAGATGGTCAAGGCCTCTCTATTATGTGGGATGAGTGTGTCCTGAGTTGCTCTTAGGTTAGAGAAATTTTGACTACTAATTTGATCAACAGGTATTGTCACCTCCTATCCATCATATGGAAACTTCAAGCATTGATGATAAGTAGATGGAACATCTTGCATGTCATGGATCCATGGATGACCCAAAAGTATGTTATAAGTTAGATCCCAATCTAGAACCTGACAAAAGGTATTCTTCAAAACAGGTCCCACTCTGATTGGTAGCATGATAAGGCCTTTGGAATTCCTTTCCTCATCATCATATGCCTTGATTGTAATCTTTCTTCATGGACCTATAGATTCTTTTGAATATCCTAAAGCTAGGACCAATTTTAATGTACAAATGTTTAATCCAACTTCCCCATCTATTAGGACGTGTCTAATCTGAGCTTTGTGAACCATGACCTCTAAGTAAAGTGATGAATTATGTGGATGGGTTATGGATGAGTCATCCTCTTTAGTAAAGGATAAACATGTGGATGAGGACAAGTGTCCCACCATGGCTTGAAATTTATTAATATCCACATCAGGAGATACCATTTTATCAACAAGTGCCTTTTCTAGAATGTCCTTATGCGCTGGTGACAATTTTAAGAGCTCCAAGATAGAAATTTGAGTTGAGGTTTTTCATAGTTGATCAACCAAATTGTATTGATTTGGAGGGGGAATTCCTGCTTTTGATGAGCTTCCTTTTACAATGATTTTGGCTTGTCCCCTTGTCATAGCATTGACCTCTCGATATTCTTGCTTACCTTTGATTCAAATAGAATTGATTTTTTGATCATCAATATAAATATGATTGATAATGGTGTCGTGGACATAATTAACATTCTTGCCCTTATCACCTGAAGATTCCCCCTTTTGATAATTAGGAAGCAGATCTTTGAATGCTTGATGGTCATCATTGAAATTATGTCCCTCAACCATAATGGTACGATTATCAATTAGATCCTGAATGATATTCTTTAACCCTTGCAATTGTTTGTCTTATGACCTTTACACCTATGATAATCACAAAAGTACGAGTCATTCCACAATGGTGGTTTAACTCTAGGCTCATAGTATCTTTGTGGTGGCAATGCAATATAATTTTGATTCAATAATTATTTGAGAATGGATTCCAAAGATTGGCCCAAGGGAGTGAAACTCTATCGATTCAAAAAATATGAGGATCTGGGCACATTTCAATTTTGATTATTGCCAAAATTATTTCCATGATTATTAGTCACATTCCCTTGATTGGAAACATTACCTTGGGTATTATAATTTTTAATATTATTTCTATGTTGAACACGTAACACATTAAGGATGGTAGGCTTCACATTCACATTGTTAGCATCTAATACCCCATCATTCACATTTTAATTTTGAGTCCAAAATCATGACTTGTCATTGTTGTTACTATTGTTGTTGTTGTATGAATTTGAACCCTCTTTATCAAATTTTCAAAACTCCACACTTGACCAAAGCACCTTCAATAGTAATTGTGTTTTCAATCAATTTTTCAAATGATTGAGGATAATGAAGGTTTAATCTACAACTCATCTCTTGTTTCAAACTATCGATAAAGATGTCCATATTTTCTATTTTAGGAATAGGGTGAGAGTATCTAGCAAACACCCTTCTCCACCTTTGCAAAAATGTAGTGAAAGATTCCCCTACTTTTTGTTTTACCTTACAAAGATCAAGCATGGTTATCTGGTGTTGGATGTTGGTGGAGTATTGTGATATAAACTTGTTTATCAAATCCTCAAAGGTTTTGATGGGGGGAGTGATCTTTGAAAGCCACTCCATGGATTGTCCACCTAGACTTCATGGCAACAATCACATTAAGTAGGTATCTTCATGAGAAAATTCTAAGCTCATATTTCAGATCTCCCTCACATGTTCAATGGGGTCAATTTTCCCATTGTATCTATCAAATTTAGGGATTTTGCAATGTTTTGGAAAGGGAATCATTTGAAGACTCCTATCAAATGGATAAGGACATATGTCATCTGAAACATACTTCTTTGTTGCACCCCCTTGCATTTATTTTATTTGCCCTCGTAATTCCTTTATCTATTGAGTAAGGGCACTAAAATCATTAGGAGGAGTTATAGGATCTTCCTTAATCCCTTCTATGTCAAAATCATTAGGTAACTTAGCTCCTTGATTAGCTAATGAAAGGAAATATCTTTCCTTGTTTCATTATAAAATCCTTTCCATAAGAGTATGGAATAGTGGATCCTACTCTACGTCTTGGAGCTTTTCTTCCATTATCTCTTCAATATTCTCAGAATTATGAAAGGATTTATCTTCCCTCTCATTATTATCACCCATTTTTCTTACTTTACTTTCTCTTTCATCTTTTTCTATGTGCTTTCAAGATCTCGTGACAATAGGCATAAGCTTTGCCAATTTTCTACTAACTTTGATCAAAAGAATGAAATAGTGCAATTTTGATGGATATGAAAGTTAGAAATAGAATGAAGATTCTATGACTTAAATGATTTCTAGTTTTTAGCTCATGATTTCACTGATTGAAATGATGAAAATCCTGTTTGCGGGAAATTAAACCAAAGATCAAGAAATAAAAATGATTTTGCACTTTGTGAGGTTTTGATCGTAGCTTTGTAAAAAATGATGGATTTGTAATAAATGCCTAATATGCTTGAGTTCTCTATTGTAGAATTTGATTGGGATGAATAGCGTACATTATTGTAGGTTGGGGAATATAAGAAGAATGAATATACTGACTGTAGTTGTGCCTTTGAGAAAGGGCTCTTCTTTGAGAGAAGGCTCGTGAGTATAAAGGTTCTACAACATAATTGTCAGTGAAACCTCTAACATAGTCATGATATCAATGAATAAAGGTCCTATGTTCAAGAAAGACCTTTTGAATTTGGTATAGAAATTTCCTCTTTTTCAATAACTTCTTATAAGTGAGAGATTTCTTTCGCTTCCTAATCTTCCTTTCTAGAGACATTTTGGAAAAAGTTGCAGATTTTCAAACTTGGAGCATGGAAAAGACTAGACTGAGAAGACTGATTTCTAAATGTCAGAAAAAAATAGACCTAGGTTCGTAAAACACATGTGCCAAAACAAAGCATGAATGCGCCAAAACAAAGCACATACATGTTGAAATAGAGCACAAATGCGCTGAAATAAAGCAATGATGCACCAAAATAGAGCAGTGATGCATCGAAATAGAGCACAGATGCGCTGAAATAGAGTAGCGATGCGCTGAAATAGAGTAGCGATGCACCGAAATAGAGCAGCGATGCACTAAAATAGAGCATGGATGCGCTGAAATAGAGCAGAGATGCGCTGAAATAGAGCACAAATGTGATGGAACAGAGAACAAATGCACTGGAACAAACCAACTATGCATTGAAATAGACCAAGAATGCGCTAAAATTTATGTTAAAACTTCTGAGACATACATGTTTGGATAGTTTGATATTTTGGGTGATCTTAATCTGATTTAAATGTGAAAAAAATGGCATACAGTAGCAAACATTTTTTTTGTTAATTCTAAAAACTAAACAAAGAGTGTATGTTCTTGAGATTTTCACAGGTATTGAACAAGATAAGCACTTCAATTAGACTCACTCTTAGTTTGTCAAATAGGTCATCATAACATCCACAACCCACATCTTAAAATCGCGTCGACTCACACAGCCATGTCACCCCCTAGAGGGTACTCGTGTTTTTGTCTTTTCCCAGTGTGTACTCAAGGTGACGAAAGTGGATACAGAATCCCCTAAGAAAAAAATATGTGGTGATTATATGGTGAGTGTCTTGGGGGAAAATTCTTCCCTCCCTTTGCACTGTGTTTGAAATGATGTTTGGATACTGACATGGTTGGCTTTCTACACTATGGTTCGTAGTCAAGGTTTCCATTTGGCGTGGCAATAGATAAACTCCCTCAGGAGACCTCCCAATCTTTAGAACAAATATTTTGGGGATGGTTATCTTGCTCACTTCCGTTGAATATGGGTTTCCCCAAAATTCATTTTTGATTATAGTGGGTTGGAAAACTTGGCTTTTGTTGTTCCTAGTTGGGTTGTTCCTCTTGGGTGAGTAATTTTTTCCACAAGAGTAGGCCCTCTAAAAACTGTAAGAAAGCATAAACTTTGCAGAAAATAAAAATGCACTCTGGTATTTCGGTCACCCAGTTAAGGGGACAGCATAGATCTATTGTCAATGACAAAGCAAACAATGTTCTTTTTATAGCACCAAATGACAATGATCTAAACTAAGTGAATATTTTGCTTCACAATAGGCATGAGGTTCATTTTAACTGCAAAAATAGTGTGTGGTGACTACCCTAGATTGCTTCATTTTAAACTGTGTCTATCCTAGGGTTGCTTCTTTTTAAACTAGAAAGATCTTATCTGTGGAAGGCATCAGAATCAGGATCCTTTTTTTACAAAGCCCTTGTATGTGCCAAAACAGGCCACCAATGTGCCAAAATAGTTGACGAATGCACTAAAAGATCAATATGGTATGCGTGAAAATAGGTCGTCTATGGACCAAAACAGTCCATGGATGTGCCGAAACAGTCCGCCTATGCACCGAAATAGTCCATGGATGTGCTTAAATAGTCTGTCTATGCTTTGAAATAGTCTATCTAAGCACCGAAACAATCAGTCTATGCGCCAAACTGAGACTCATATGCACTAAAGCGCAACTCCAGTTCGTCACCTGTCATAAATTTTCTGCAATAAAAAGATTAAAACGGGAGGATGCCCCATGGTGGGTGCCAAAAATTTTTTGTTAGAAAATGTGGATTAATTAAAAAATAAACTAACACACCAATGCGGCATTAAATTGAAAGAAAAATAATTAGGAAACGCAAATGAAAACTCTAATAACAATAGCTTCTTCAAATTTTTCCCATTGTCCTCTATCTCCAAGGATTTGATTAAAGTTGCTGGCTCTCAGTTGTGTAAGCAATAAGCTTGTTTAAATGAAAGCTTAGGAGAATGAGATTAATTGAAATGCATGTCCATTGCTAATGATTTAAACTATGAACTCGAAATTCTATGATGCTATGATTTTAGAATGCTAATTCAAATGCAACTATAGTAACTACGCATGAAATATAGGATGAAATCTACTTACCAAATGGCTGTATTTATAGATTTTTGAAAGGCAAGAATCCAATTGGCGGAGATCGACGGTTGTAATTCAAACTTGTCAGGATGAACGGTGAGAGATGGAGAGGTTGAGAGAAAGGTGGAAGGTTGAGAGGAAAGTGGAAGAATGTTTTCAACCCACAACACCATCCTCATTCAAAAATGGAGACAAACATGGCATTTATCTTTCATTTATGAAATTTGGTTGAAGTTTGAGGATAATTGCTCAATTAAATAAATAAATTTATTTAATTTCTTGTGACATGTGCAAATAGAATTTTCCATAATTTTAATAATTAATATTTAATTATGTGGGAAATGAAAAAGAAAGATAATTATGTGGGAAATGGTTCAGATGGTTTGTTGGATGTATTGATATCGTCATAAGAACTTACTTCCTTTTGTGATGGTGTTGTGATACTAGGAACACTAATCCTAATTAGTTGAAACCCTAGCCCTAGGTCTTTTTTCTGCTAAGAGAATGATTGGTTTAGTCCTTCCATTCTAATGTAGTCCCAATCCACTATGTCCATCATATCCTTTACTTTACATTATCATGAAGCCTTTTCCAAATTGATCTTTAGATAATAGAATAGACGAAGGAGGGTATTCATAGGCTTCATTATATAACAAAGAGGTCACATCTTCTTGATCCATATCTTATTTACATAACTCTCCTCATTTTTTGAAAGTCATTGTGGGAGGGACATGTATTGTGAGAATGGATTTTATCCTATCTCTTGTGGGTAAACTGTATGACTTAGGAGGAACCAATTGGTTGACACAATATGATGTTTTCATGTGATATTCTCCACAAACCTTATCTTGGATCTCGAACTTAGGAGTGGATGATGGTTTTTAGGATGCATATGATTTGGAAAGAGTTGATGGATCAACATAAAGGGATAAGCTAGAGGATGAAGCCTCCCGATTAACAGGAACTAGTCATTGTCATATTCTGCATGGGCTAGTGCAATATTGGAAAGGATCTGGATCATCATCGATTATGATCTTGGTACCATTGTATGAGAATTTGAGACATTGATGGTAAGTGGAAGAAATGACCTTCATAGAATGTATCCATGGTCTACCCAATAAAATATTATATGGAAGGACAAGATCCAAGACTTGGAAACTAGTAACCATAACTATAGGGCCAATTCTGATGGGGAGTGTCACAACTCCCTTGGATGATCTTTCCATGTCACCATATGCCTTAATGACTATACTCTTAGTAGTGTCTACACATGCCTCTAAGAAACCTAATGCCTTAAAAAAAATTAATGTACAAAGATTCAACCCTGCTCCTCCATCTACCAAGACTCGTTCGAATTTTGTTTGGTGGACAAGAACTGAATAATCTTGTTGAGATAAGGTAGCATGATGAGAATTGGTTAAGTATCCTACCATATCTTTGAAATTATTGACATATAAGTTGGTGCGGCCAGTCGTGCTTTGTAAGGCCTTGTCTAAAATGGCTCGATGATCAAGTGATATGGTCAACAATTCCAAGATGGATATCTATGTTGGGATCTTCCTTAATTGGTCAAGTAAATTATACTAAGGCTTGGAAGACTGTGTTTATTGCTATGATGAAGAACCTAAGATGGTTATCTTAGTTTTATGTGTATTGATGGCACATTCAGGTCCTTTCTTTATGGTAATGGTGTTGATATTTTCATCAACAACTCGAATATGATGTATGGTTGTACCTTGGTTATAGTCATACTTTGTATTGACATACTTGGTTGAGGTATTAGTCTTATTTCCTAAACTAGAGGATTTTTTTTTCCCATGGCCGTGTAATATATCTGTAAAGACCTTGTGGTCACTGATTGTACTAGTATGTTTTTTCCCATTGACTTTCATGGTTCCATTTTCACAAAATCATGGATAATGTTCTTCAGTTTTTGGTGTTGTTGTAGACTATGTACCTTTGTTTGATGGTAATCATAGAAATAATTTTCATCCCACCGAGAGGGTTTAAACTATCCAAGATCATACTATTTTGGCTCTTGAGGCTATATGAGTTCAGGTTTTATAAGTTATTTGAAGACTGAATCGATTGGTTCCCCTAAGGGGCTAAACTCATGTTTTGGAACCTCCTTTGTGGTCGTTGTTGTTGCGTATTTTTGAAAAAGTTGGAAGTTTGATCAGCACTATTGGGTATTTCACAAGAGGGGTTGTGTCCTCTAAAGGTAATGACTTGTCCTATGTGTAAGGTCTTAGCATCAACAATACCATCATTAGTTTCATTTTTGTTTCTGGACCAAAATCTATTTTTGTTGTTGAGGGTGTTTTGGTGTTGAACAATTGGATTCCTATGTGGAATTTTAATTTAAACTTTGTCAATGAGGGCCTTCTTGAGTATAATTCCTTTTTGTACTAAATGAACAAAAGAAGTACAACAATGTACTCTTAAGTCACTTCTGTGTTTTGAATTAATATTTTCAAGGACTATTGTGACCTTTTGTTTCTCTGGTATCTCAACAAGACATCAAATAGCTAAACTCCTCCATCTCTGGAAGAAGGTTATGAAGTTATCTCCTTCTTCTTATGTACTATGACACAAGGTAGCTATTGTGATTTCATTTTCAATGTTAAGAGAAAATTGTTCCACAAATTTTTTAGCCAATTCACCCCATGATTTTATGTCGTATAAAAGTTTAGAGAACCATTCCAATGTTATCCCAATGAGGGTTTACGAAAAGAGTCTCATAAGGTATGTAGGATTGTATGAGATGTCGATGCATGTTGTGGAAAATTACCTTATATGTTCCAGAGGATTTTTCTTCCCATTCTACTTAGGAAAATTTGGTATAATATAACTGTGTGGGAAGGGTGTCATGTATAGTGCTTTATCAAAGGGACATGTACATAAATATTGTGCTGAAATGGTTCATTTTCTTGACATTGACATGTTGTCCATTTTCTTTTAAAGGGATTGCATTTGCATTTGCAGAACATCTACCTATGTAAAAGACGTGTTGGTTGCATTGCTAGGATTGATGTATGTTTTTGGAAACACAATATTTTGTGACGTATTTTGATTCGGTGTAGGTATGTGTCCTATTTGTATAACCCATATTTGTGGAAAGTTGATCTATGGTATAGCCTGTGTCATGTTTATGCCAACTATGGGCCTTTTACTTCCAGTATTAGTTCCAAATGGATTATATGATGATTCTCTTGTAGTAAAACTAAGGTCATGTATCATGCTTGATGTACCAAATGGTATCATGTGTACTATTTGGTAGTTTGTGTAGGTATTCCAAATGGTATAGCCATAGTAATTTGAGGAATATAGACACTTGATGTCATGGTTTTTTTCCCTTGAGTAGATGAAGTTCTCAATGTGTGGATATCAAATCCTTGAGGTAACTTGGTACGTTCTACTTACATATTTTTTAGATATATTTGAGGATCCTTTTCCAAACACTCATCTACAAATGACGCAACTTCAAGATCTTCGATAGTGGTGTCTATGTCTTCTACAAAAATCTATCCATTTGTGTCTCTAGTGACAAATGTTTTGAGCAAGGCTTTGTGAGGTCTTGTTGTCCCTGATGGTATGTTTGAGAAAGGATTGATGAAATCTTGTGGATCAACCATTTCTCTTTGTTTCTTTTTAGACCTTGTTTTTACCATGAAAGATGTCACTCAAAATGTGGTGATGCAAAACTATGTCTAAGAATGATATGATCTAGTCCATGTTTTTGGGATTTTTTTGATATAATAAATGAAAGCTACTATTGTTCTAGTATTTTATGGAAAATAAGGAATGCATAAAATGATGTTATTCTAGGATAAAAATGTCTAAGTATGCAAAAAGTCTAAGAAAAATTCAAAGGTAATCAATTTTGAATGATTCTAAAAGGAGGTTACCTACCACCTATAGTTTAACTAGGGCTACAATTTAATTTTGTTAAGGAACCTATATAGTTCTAGGACCAAAAGATAAGGTGAGCTCCCAAATTAGATTGATAAGATGGAAGGATTCACACGTCGAACAAAATATATGTTGACAAGTGACTAGGTTCAATGAAAATGTTTTTTGAAGCAAGGGTTTTTCGAAAGCGTGGAAATTTGACCTATTCTAAGATTTGCAAAGTAATTTTCCTAAAATTTTAAACTATCTAAAAGTAGTAAAGAGTCCTAAGATGAAACTAAGTTTCATAACTAGGATGCCTATTACTAAAGCTAAATAACACTTAAATAAAGCAATTGTGCAAAGTATGATAAAACTTTCTGGTTTATGTCCAAGGATGACTGTGAAAATCAAAGATAGGTATGAATGTTTGATTTCAAACTGTGACTATGAATTCTATTTTTTTGGTTGTTAGGAAAATGGGGTTCAATTTTTTAGATGCGTCACAAAACTTAGTAGATGTGGTTCTCTGTGTCATATGTGATTTTCTGGTAAACTATGTTTTAGGTTTTGATAGGTAGATGCAACGCTCTTGACTACAAATGTGATTCTCAAAACTAGATATGTCACAGGGGGTTCAAATGTGGTTTTCCAATATTAGGGGTATTAATAGACTTGACATATGTGACTCAAGATATCAAATGTGGTTTTCAAATTGATAGATGTGATGCTCTATGATAGATGCGACTGACTGTTAAACAAATGTGACTCAATTTTTTTGGTAAATGACAGATTGGACTCAATTTTGATAGTTGTGAGTTTCTAGTTAATAGATGCAACTTGCATTGAAATTTACGGTTATCTAGTTAATGACAACTCAGTTTGATAGTTGTGGTTTTCTGGTCAATTGTAGTTTTGGTTGACTTTATTGGTGATCAAATTTTGGAAAATATAGACAATCAGAAAACAAGTTTTTTTAGTTTGATAAACTTGAACATGTATAATTCCAAACAAAAAAGTATGATCCTAAGGCTAGCAATGACAATAGTTGTTGAATTCTCACTTGGGTTTCCCTAGCTATGCTTATTCAGAGAAAATGACTAGAACCTTGACCACACTGGCTCCCCCTTACACAATACACACTTCTTGGGTCATCCAAGCTTCAGTTCCCATGACTCTCACATGGAAAAAATTTCATCTCTACTAAGAACTACATGAATGTGAGACGACTTTAGAGGTTCGGCCTCTTCCACCAATTAATAGGAGTTTTGGGTAATTCTATAAAAAAATTGGATTTTTAGTAAGGGCACCCATTTAGGTGGCTATATGTGAGGCAAGATAAACTTTTCTGTATAACACATCTGCACCTATTAATTCTGAGTTTTCCTCAACTTTAAAATTTTGTATACTAGTTGGGAGTAGCTTGGCTTTAGCTCATCACTAGTTTTGAGTCACTTTGGGGTGAGTAATTTTTCCCACCAAAGCAGGCCCAAATTCTAGAGTTAATAGCAATTTCTCTTACACCTAGGATTGCACGAATACGCATGAGGAGAGGATACTTCTATTATCAAATCGGGTTCTAATCTAAAAACTATGAAAATACACTAAACATAGTAGAAATTGATTAATTTTAAGCCTAGATGTCAATTTTCTAATCTACTCAAACAATTTGTTTCAAAATTATCTTCGATTAAGGTTCTCCAAAAAAAATCATTAGTAGTTTTCAAAATTATCTTCGACAAAGGTTCTGCAAAATAAATCATTAGTAGTTTAATTTTTTCTATCTTCGTCAATCATCCTGCAAAAAGGTTTGAATGATTTTATTCTACAAAACATCTTGCAAACACTATGTTAACTCCTTAAGAACACACACTACAAACTCGAAATTAGTCATAATAAAGCTACAAATTAAAACTTCAAACACGAAACTTCAAAATATTATTTACCAGTCAAATGCATCACAGAAAAGTACAAATATGTTGTGAAATAGCAGATGCATCATGGAAATTCATATGCGTCTCAAAGTATCAATTCTATCATTTCAAGCAGAGAATACATCTCGTCATACCTGTACCTATAAAATTCAATACAATTTATTTGTTTCGAATATAGTGTCTTCATGTCAGGTTTGCCAATGTAATGATAAGGAAAAAAATAAGCAATATTAAGTAATACTGATGCGATAAACTCAAATCTAACATATGCTAACAACAAAGAACAATGGAAATTAAAGCATAAATATGAGAATAAAAGAACAATCTCACCAAAAGTCTTCATCCATTGCATGAATCACCTTTATTGCATTTCTCCATTTTGTCATTGTATAATAATTGCCCTCAAATTTATTAAATATGCAAATATGGCCTATTGATAAATATTTAGAAAAATATCAAAGATTCTCAAAGTCGCTTCCTAAAAGTATAAATATTTTGAGAGGAGGAATAATGGCGAAGGTCAAGCCAATTTATAGAAAATTGATTTTCGAATGATTGGCTTAGATTCAAAGATAAATCGACGACTGAGATAAAAGGATGACATGCAATAGAGATTTAGTGTCAATAATAATGCGAGTGAGAAAACATAACTGATGGAGATTAAATTAAATAACAATTTAATCTTTAGTTGAGAGTGTTCAAAACTCAAAATAATAAATATTGCATGTAAAAGATAAAGAAGAAATGGTTTGTTGGAACGCATGAATGAATGAATGAATTAAATATAGTTAATTAATTAATACAAATTTTGCACATAGAAGAATAACAGTAGATAACTGATCGATTAAATGAGAAGGTATGTTTGTCAGAAATAATCCGATATTAAATTAGGAGATAACTAACTCATTTAATTAAATCTGAACTTAAGTGGTAAATAATGAATTAGATTACTAAGTGATTATCTAATCACATAGGAATATGCCAGGAATATTTATTTTCATGAATTAAATGATTATTTAATTCAACATTTGAAATTCAGAGATTAAATTAAATAAATAAATATTTATTTAATTGACTCGAGAAAAAGTTAAAGAATAATTAAATAATTCGAAATGATTATTTAAATATAGTCAAAAATGTAAATAAATAATAATTTATTTAATTTTAGAAAGGATTAATTAATTAGTGATGTAATTAAATAAATAACATTTATTTAATTAATCAAGATTGAAATAAAGGTAGTAATGAATTAATTAAATAATTAAGTATATTTAATTAATAGAGGATAGGTGACTTTAGAAAATAATTAAATAATTAACACTATTTAATTATGACCATGAAGATGAGAATTATGTCAAAAATGGTGTCACAGGCCTAGACCAATTTTCAGTGTCTACAAGTAGATCAACCTTCTTAGAGATTTAGCGCCCACTCTTTCAGTGGATGACACATAGCTATTATAGACTATAGGATTATACTAGGCATACCTAATGCCCCACATGAGGTACCATGATAAGATATTGATTGAACTAGCAAAACGCTGGGATGTTGGTACATGAACATTCCATCTACCAACTAGCAAGATGATGATCACACTAGAGGACATGCTTCATATACTCTAAGTTCCTATTTAGGGTGAGCGAGTACATTTTTGAGCATAGTGAACCTTCCATGAGATAAAATATGACATATATTTCTGCCTATTATAGCTACTACTCGCGATCTAGTCATATGAATGGGAGAGGGCTCTTCGTGCTCATGACCCGCTAGATCCCCATCTGTTGCCTCACCACTCTCACTCACGTTAAACCACCAATAGGAAAAAATATATGTCATATTGATGTTAAACCAACAATAGGAAAAAATATATGTCAGATAATTTATTTGGGGAACTTGAACAAATGTCAAATCCCTCACCAAAATCAACTGATTCTCATCCTCAAGCATCCTTGAAAAAATAAGAATGGTTCAAGATTTACTATTGGGAGACCCATGATCATATCTCTTGGGAACCTAAAAAATCCGCTTCTAATAACCAAGCCCTTATAGTGATCCCACCTCAGAGTCTACCTGTCCTTAGGAAAAATAAAAAAAAGGAGTTAGTAAGAAATTTTTGTGACCATGTAAATAGATCTATCCTCACCTTGTCAACCTCCACCTTCAATAACTTTGATGATTACATGTCACTCCTATACCCCCAGCTTATCGATTGGTATCAACAAGGCACCCCCATCTTAGACATATTTGAGAACAATGAAGCAATAGCTGAGTTCATGGGACTATGAGACAACATACCTAGTAGTGACCGCAAGGCTATATTTACCATAGACCTGGATTAAATGGCCTAATTTAGGGAGTTTGTTAACCCCTCCTATCACAAAAGTAAAAACATTAAGAAAAAAAATGAAAAGAATGAAAATGACAAGTCCTTAAATGAAAACCAAAAGGAACCTTTGGGCAATGAAAAAGTAAAAATAAAGGACGCATCCAAGGGCGAAAACCTCTTTGAGGCACCCAAGGATGGATGGTTGATTATTCTTCTAGTTTATAAGGAAAATTCACCACTTTTAGTTGAGGAATCTATGGAGATCAACATAAACACTAAAGATAATCCTCAGGTAATTTACTTTGCAGCATCTGTGACAGAGACAGAGCAACCCAAGTTTCATGACTTTTTTACAAAAAGACAGATCGACTTTGCATGGTCATATGTCAAAATTCCTAGATTGGATCCTAACCTTATATTACATCATTTACCATTATAACTAGGTGTTAAGCCCGCGAAGAAAAAGTTAAGGAAAATGCACCCACAAATTGCTTCATTAATCAAAGATGAACTAAATAAATTGTTGTATGTCATCTTTATTAGATCAATAGATATTGTAGAATAAATTTCTAATCTTGTGCTAGTAATAAAACCATCTGGGGGTATATACATCTATATAGACTTCAGAGATATAAAAAAAGCATGTCTTAAGGTTGACTTCCCTTTGCCAAACATTGACATGATAGTGGACCTAATAAAAAGATATGAGATGCTATCCCTCATGGATGGTTTCTTCGGATATAATGATATCAAAATCACACCTGAGGATCAACATAAGACAACTTTTACATGTCCATGGGGAAAATATTATTGGAATGTCATGCCTTTTGAGCTCAAAATTTTTTGAGCTACATACCAATGTGCCATGAAAACTATATTCCATGATCTTGTACATAATTTCATGGAAGACTATGTGGATGACCTAATAGATAAATAATTGAGAAGGGGTGATCACTCATAAGTCCTAGGTAAGATATTTCAAAGACTAGAAGAATACAAAGTAATGCTAAATCCAAAAAAATGTGTCTTTGGTGTTCAATCGGGAAAATGTCTAGGATACATCATTTCTAGACGAGGCATTGAAGTGGACCCATCAAAAGTAAAATCCATAATGGACATGCCTTCACATATCAACATAAGTCAGCTAAGAACACTACAAGGGAGAGTAAAATCTATCAAATTATTCATAGTGTACTTAGTAGATAAGATACATCCATTCCACCATTTACTGAGAAAAGGGGTACCATTTGTATGGATAGAAAAATGCCAAGAATATTTTCAAAAGATCAAGGATTACCTTCTTACACCACCAATGTTAATCCCACCTATAGATACATGACCTCAAATACTCTAAATTTCAGTAACCCAATCAATGCTAGGAGCCTTACTTGCAAAAAATGATGATGGTCATGAAAGAGTAGTTTATTATATCAATCATACTTTGGTGGGATATGAGCTAAACTATAGTCACATAGAACACACTTGTCTTGTAGTAGTTTTTTTCTATTCAAAAACTTAGGCACTACATGTTAAACCACCAAACCATGTTGGTCAGAAAGATAGATCATTTGAAAAATATGCTTAGTAAAGCAACATTAACAGGCTGAATAGATAAATGGGTAATGACACTCAGTGAATATGACATCCAGTATGTAGAAAGAAAAGCTATAAAAGAACAAGTTATTGTTGATCAGCTAGAAGACACACCAATTAAGGTAGAGCATCCTCTAGTTGTAGATTTTGTTGATGAGTTCATCTTCACCATTGACAAAGGAACCACGTGGAATTTATACTTTGATGGGTCCCACACTAATCATGGTTTAGGAGTAGGAACAATTTTTTTCACACCACAAGGTGACACTATTCCTAATTCATTCAAAATTTATTTTCCATGCACGAACAAGATAGTAGAATATGAGGCTCTTGTGATAGGATTACAGATGGTAATCAAATGGAAGATCAAAAATTTACAAGTTTATGGAGACTCTCAAATGGTAGTCTAACAAGTTAATGATGAGTATGAAACTAAATATGAGAAGCTTGAAGCATACAAGCGAATGGCAGATATTTATAAGTAATATTATGATAACATCAGTTTTCATCAAATACCCTGCATTCAGAACATGGCATCAGATTTTATGGCAACCATTGGTTAATTATTGGATATAGCTTACATGCGATACATGAGGGTATATGTGGATCCCATTCTAGCGGTCCTACCTTAGCTAAGAATATTATGAGATTAGGCTATTATTGGCCTACCATGGAAAATGACTCATATGTCTTTGTTAAGAAATGTTGGCAGTGTTAGGTACACAAAGACTTGATACATGTGCCAACATAGGAGCTTCATCTGATAACTTTACCATGGCCCTTTTCCCAATGGGGACCTGATATCATAGGTAAGATACATCATGCATCCTCCAATGGCCATAATTTCATCATTACTACAAATGAATACTTCACCAAGTGGATTGAGGCTATTCCTATGACCTACATTCCCGGCACACAAATTTCCAAGTTTATCCTTAATTACATCATTTTTTGGTATGGTGTTTCTAAATCCATAATCACAGATAATGGCCACCCATTTAAAAACCAAGAGGTCTTCCATCTTTGTAAAGAATTTCATATGCAACACCACTTTTCCACTCCATATTATCCACAAGGTAACAACCAAGTTAAGGTGTCTAACAAAACAATTATCAAAATCCTCAAAAATACTATCAATGACATTGGTCATGACTGGAATTCACAACTTTATCCGACCCTATGGGCTTACCACACAAGCATCCACACTCCCACTGGTGCCACTCCATACTCCTTGGTATTTGGTTCTGAAGCCATTTGACCTATAGAGGTCAAAATTCTTTTCCTAAGGGTTTTTCTGAAAGGATATATTGACGATGAAGAGTACCATGTGTCAAGAATGAATGAGTTAGAATTCCTAAATGAATGAAGAAAAAAGGAACTAGATCATATTCAAGCATATCAAAACCATCTTCATCGCAACTATAACAGATTTTTTTTGAATCGACACTTACATTGGTGACCTAGTCTTAATGAAAAATCCAAAGAATCAAGCAAAAAGAGAAAAACAAGGAAAGTTTGAACCAAAATGGTTAGGACCTTACATTGTTATAGAAGCCTTTGGATCAGGAGCATATAAACTCTCTATCCCTAAATGAGAACCACTATCATCTCCAATCAACAACCTTAATTTGAAGAGGTTATATGCATAGCTTCTGAGAGATTTGTCTTAGTCATATAAATAAATAAATAAATAAATAAATAAACAAATTGTTACCTTGATGGAAACCTAGTAAACAAGCATCTTTGTAACACCAATTTTTTTTGAAAAATTAACAAAATACTCAAGAGAAATATTTTTTTCCAATAGTGAAAACCACTTTGGTGGTGCTTTGCATAAGTACCATGGTGAAAACCTAGAAAATAGGTACCATGTGTAGTTAAATTCACTCCTTCATCTACCATTACTTTAAATCTAGCAATAATTTCACATCCTATCAGTACACCCATAATAAATGTTTTCCTTTCCATAACTTGGAACAATTGAAATCGAGTCTACACCATATCTCAATTCAATATTATTTTTTTTATACCCATCTGGGAGAAAATACTCAACCTACGTCTTTTGGATCTTGCACTGCTGATCCAACATCATAAAATATCTTGAAAAAATCCAAAAACATCATAAAATGTCTTGAAAAAATCCAAAAAAAAAATGTCTTGAAAATAATCCAAATAAATAAATAAAACTCGAGAAAGATTAAAAAATCAAAACATGTCAAAAATCCCAAAAATAGAGTCACGGTCAGTTGTATCAAGTCAATCGTAGACATAGTCAAACTACATTCCCTCTACGATTGGACATAGGCAAGGCCATCAATTGATGAAACCTCTAGGAATTAGGTTCATCTTTCTAGGTTTGTCATGTATCACGTGGGTAAAATCATGACTCATTCTTTGTACATCAAAGTCATTGGTTATGTCGAACTACGAGGTGTCTATGTGTATAACGTAGGCAGCACCATCAATCGATGAGCCCTTGAGGCCGCATTAGGTTAGTCCATTAGGATTTATCACTTTCACTATCACACACATCAAATATCATCAAGTTAAGTAAATATTTTTTTAGTCAGTTTTATCAGTCAAATTCTAGTTGACCTATGAGGTCTCTACGTGTATAACATAGGCAAGGCCATTAATCGATGAGCCCCTAAGGCCACACTAGGTCAGTCCTTTAGGGTACGTCATTTCAATTGACATAAGTCATACAATATCATCACACACAAACAACAACCAAAACATCAAGACAAGTCACACTTCAACAAGACAAACATGTTAACAATGTCATTAAGTCAAACCAAACAAATTGCCAAAACAATCAAATTATGTCTTGACAAGATTTTTCCTACTTGAAACCATTCAATATCATTTAATCAAACATTATCAATGCCTTAAATAGGTGGTCACATGATCAAAACCAAAATCAACATTTGATATGATATGTTTCATTATGAAACAAGGTTTTATCATTGCCTTAGATGGGTGGTCACATTATCAAAACCAGACTTAGTGTCTTATACGTATGTGTCTTTCCTACAATCAGGCTTCATCAAACAAAAAAAATAAAGAGATCAATTTTTGGTAAATATTTTTATTGCTTATTGACTTTATGGACTTTTTTGTTTTATCTTTGTTGACTTTGTCTTTGAGTCTAGTTACTAGCTTTCTCAAGGATATCCCACGAAGGATTTAGAGAAGCAAGAATGTCTCAGGACTCTTTTTCTTTGACTATTGGATATCAACTATCTTTCAACTTGTTTTTCAAGTCATGTTTCTAGCTTCCTCAAGGATGTCCCATGAAGGATTTAGAGGAGCAATAATGTATCTTGACTTTGTCTTTTTATTTGACTGTTTTTTGTGGTTTGTCTTGACAAAAATACGAGAAATTTTTCCCTTAGTATGAGTCAAGACACTTCTTGTCTACGAATGTCTATTTTAATAAGTGGATGACTTTGTACACCTAGGTCTATCTCATATCATGGTGTTTACTATACATTTGTGTCATTTAACTCCCAATGATGATTTAATGCAAGGCCTAATATATATTTGGATAAATATTGAAGATTCTACATTCTTCTAACAACCATTTCTATTACTAACATCTAGATTATTTCACGCTAAAATTTCTTCTATCTTGCATAATCACGGAGTCCTATGACACAAATAAATTAAGTAATTTACATATGCCTTAAAGCTGACAAACATCTTGTAAATGCTGTCATACATAGGTACATAGTAAACCATACATCTATGCTACATTTCAGAAAATTAAAAAAAAAAAATATACATATCCATCGCATCTAGGTAACCATGAAATACATTGTACATATTATAAATATCGACATGGAATTATACATAATTAAATCACATTCCATCTCATTATCATAAACATATGATTCATAGATGACATTTATAAATACCATACATTCATTATCAAATAGAAGAAACACATCATCATAGGAAATCATAACGTAAATGTGATCATCCATAATATGTGCATGCATAAATAGAATACTGCGTAATCATTTAGAATAGGCATAATCATATACAACACTACATAATCATATAGAACACTGCATGATCATATTAAACACTGCTTAATCATATAAAGAACTACAAATCATATAATCACCACCAAAACTGATATATATATCTTTGAAAATGAATAAAAATGTCAGAGTACAATGCCATTATATATCCATCAAACTCGAGCTTGTAAGCTCTATAACCATAATATAATGTCTAAAAATATAAAAATGTCTCTAGGATGTGCTCCTACTACTCCCATGTGGAGTCTGAGGAGGTGACTGACGATGAGGTTCTTATTGTGTAGAAGGAGGCCTATCATATGGTCCTACCCTGGGAGGTCCTACAACATCATTTGTACTTTGTGATTGACTACCTAACCTACTATGAGAACTATCACTATGTGCCAGTGAGTAACCTGGAGAAGGTCTTTGAGGAGGAACCTCTGCCTCATATAAATATTTGTAATACCTCTCCCTATCACCAACTCTAACCAACTCTCAAGAAAATTTTACAGCCGCTCTAGTACAAATGACCCTTAGCTCTAAAAATCTCTACTCCATCTCCTATCTATGGGCTACTTCCTTATCTCTCTCTAAATACGTATTCTCCCTCTCCATCTGCATAGAATCACGCTCTACAATCATCACCCTCACCCTCTCCTCCAAGGCCTCTAATCAGACCTATAAATATTCCAACCTCTGATCAATGGGACCCTCCTCCTCTGGTCGTGGCCTCTCTCCCTCCTCTATATCCCACTCCTAAAATATCTTTTCTTGGAGCTCTCTCTCTTGATCCCCCATCTCCTCCTCTTCCTCATCCTAATACCCTACAAACAAACCAAGGGAATCTAATTCCATCTCCTCTCCACTAGCATCCTCCTCAGCATGCTCCTCCCCACTGGCCTCCTCAGTAGAATGCTCCACATCCATGTCTTCCTCTCCTCCTCCACCAAAATCCAACATTAAAACATCCTCTTCCTCCCCCTCCTCTCACGATCGAGTGACAAACCTGGCCCTCTACCACCTCTCCAGCCTCATCAACCCCATCAACCACCTCTCACACCTCCTCCTCTACCAGCATCCCCACCACCTCTACCACCTTTTCCACCTCTACCACCACCCCTGCCACTATGTCGGACTCGTGGTCTTGTCCCTCGTCACTCTACAAGAGTCAATTGATTTGGATCTGTAAATGGTATGGGCCTATGGTCTTCCCACCAAACATCATATATTGCGGTGGTCCCAAGATTGGCAACCCCACCAATCCAATCCCACTGAATAGGTTGTAGTGCAAAAATATCCACCTCGACTGTCACAATAGGAATCATAGGCTCCCACAAAGGAACCTCTTTAGAAGAATTAACAAAATCAGCTCTCCCTCGTGGCTCATCATGGACCTCACCAAACTATCTAAGAAATCAGTCTAGTAGGTGTCTCTCAATAATGTGAACACTAGAAACTATCCTCCCAATCAAATACTATATCTGTGTACATAAAAGTAAATTTTTTTCCTCATCATGCCATTGGGAAAAATCCATATATGACCTCCAAATAAACTGCACAAGGGTGTCGATTACATGTCTCCAATACCATGTGTCTCCCACATGGCTCTAGCTAATAGTCCCAACATAGCAAAATACATAAGGGGATATATCATCTAAATCAGCTTTCATTGGTGGACGAAAATAGCAATGTGTTCCCATGCCTAGATCATCAACAAAGCGGTTCCATAGCTCATTGATTGTTCCTCTCTATAAGCTATGTCACACAAATGAGAATATAACATCGCTAATAAACAAGGGCCCCATGCATATACAACCTATCGCTCGAGCATCCCTACAAGCATCTCACCTCACCCAACAAGAAATGCATGACCTCAGTGATCAAGTAGAACATTCCCAAAAATCAATGTACACAAAATGCAATAAATATGCTCATATCTCTTAGCAAGGACATGCCATCTAATCTCATAATTCTCAATACCGAGATGTCTAGAAATCATCATATACATAAAACTAGGTGAGCTCACTATAACTCCTCTGGGTATCATATAGGACTCTCTCACCCCTATTTGTTAATCTCAATATCCTATAGAAATCCTCTAATGTAATTGTGGCCTCTCATGTAGGTAGGTGAAAAGAGGAAGTCTTTGAGTGCCATCGCTCAAAGAGAGCTATCAACATACCTCGATTTTCCCAAATAGTGGGCATAAATGTCACATTATGTAAACCAAGACTCCATATTAGTTGTCTCTCAACACTCTATAATTGGTCTCGTTACTCATATGTCATCGGTCTCATTACTCATATGTCATCGATCTAGACTCTCGGGTTTATATCAGATCTAAACTAGTCTACAAATGCATAATTATACTTTTTGTCAGAAATGAAAGAAAAAATTCTTACATCACAAAAATTCAAAAAAAATCACAGGAAAATGTGTCATTTGATTATCACATGTAATGCAAATTTTAACATGCATCATTTTAACTTGCACATGTGTTGCACAAACAAAAATGCATTATGTAACAATGCAAATGCATTATTCTAATGTAGATGCATCAAATAGATAAACACAACTACCTATGATGCATATGCATCACATTTTCACAAATGCGGTGCATAATTAATCACCTACCTATCATGCATATGCGTCACATTTTTGAAAATGTGGTGCAAAATTACAACACTTGTCTACCATGAAAATATGTGTGTAGAAACACATGCGGTACACTATTCTACATGACATATGCGATGTAGTCCTACATATGCGGTGCACAAAACAAAAGATGTGTTTATGTATATAAATTCCCTAATTCAACCTAGACTTTTTTTAACATATGCATCATTTTGCGAGCACATGTGTCGCATACTAATGCATATGCATTGATCCTAAAATGATGTATTTGAAAATTCAAATTTAAATGCCTAAAATTGCGTAAAAATTGAAAATTCAAGAGATTGTTCAGGAGTACATACTGGGGGTCCTACGACAGCCAGCCATCTGAAAGATTGAATGCGATAACTGCAGTGCTCTATGTATGGAAAAAATGTCATATTTTTTGATATCTCTGGAGAAAAATCAAGATAAACTTTAGGGGTGCAAATGAATTTTTTTTCCACCCAAAATCCTATTTATACCTATGGTTTTTGGAGGGTTTTTTTCTCAAACCTTTTGTACTGGGCACATTATTTACCAAGTTCTGACATCCAATTTGCATACCAAACACCTTCAAAATCAATTTCTTTCACTACCATCAAACTTTTGGCTATCAAATTACCTAATCGAGACAATTTCCAAATTTTTCAAAAAATTGTCATTTTTCCCGAGGGGTCATACTCTTATCTATTTCACACTGGGGCATGACATGTGCATGTTTTAACTAATTTTATTTGACACAAAGATGAAACAACATTGTATAAAAGATGGGAAAACTGTAGACACTAAAAATTGGTCTAGGCCTATGACACCATTTTTGACATAATTCTCATCTTCATGCTCATGATTAAATAATGCTAATTATTTAATTATTTTTTGAAGTCACCTATACTCTATTAATTAAATAAATTTAATTATTTCATTAATTTATTATTACCTTTATTTCAATCTTGATTAATTAAATAAATGTTACATCACTAATTAATTAATCCTCTTTCTCAAATTAAATAAATTATTATTTAATTTACCCTCATCACATTCTTTACTATAATTAAATAATCATTTCGAAATATTTAATTATTCTTTACCTTTTTCTCCACTCAATTAAATAAATCTTTATTTATATAATTTAATCTTTGAATTTTGAATGTTGAATTAAATAATCATTTAATTCATAAAAAGAATTATTCCTGGCATATTCCTCTGTGATTAGATAATCACTTAGTTATCTAATTAGTCATTTACCACTTAAGTCGAGATTTAATTAAATCAATTAGTTTCTCCTAATTTAATATCTAATTATTTCTCACAAACAAGCCTTCTAATTTAATCGTTCGGATATCTAATATTATTCTTCTATGTGCAAAATTTTATTAAATAAATAAATATATTTAATTCATTCATTCATTCGTGTGTTTGAATAGATCATTTATTCTTTATCTTTTACATGCAATATTAATTCTAGGAAATTTCGAAGAGTCTCAACTAAAGATTAAATTGTTATTTAATTTAATCTCCATTAGTTTTGCTTGTTCACTCACATTATTACTGACACTAAATCTCTATCACATGTCATTATTTAATCTTAGTCATCAATTTATCTTTGAATCTGAATCGATCATTCGAAAATCAATTTTCTATAAATTGGCTTGACCTTCATCATTATTCCTTGTCCCAAAATCTTTATACTTTTAGGAAGCGACTTTGAGAATCTTTTCTATTTTTCTAAATCATTATCAATAGGCCATATTTTCATACTTAAGAAATCTGAGGGCAATTATTATACAATGGAAAAATGAAGTGCAATAAAGGTGATTCATGGAATAGATGAAGACTTTTGGTGAGATTGTTCTTTTATTCTCTTATTTATGCTTTAATTCCCATTGTTCTTTGTTGTTATCATAGGTTAGATTTGAGTTTATTGCATTAGTATTGCTTAATCTTGCTTCTATTTTTCCTTAGCGTTACACTACCTACCACCCAAATGTTGATGCGAACGAATGGGAACCTAAAAAAAAAGAAAAAATATGTCCTATAAGAAGTCTAAAGTCTCAATTTTTTTACATCAATAACCATAAAAGTGTACTAAAGTTGTTCTAGTGTGCTTTTGTAGAGGCCCTAGGAACTTTAGATCCCTTTTGGGAAACTTCACAAAGAAATTAGAGACTTTGCAAAAAGGTGGGACACTTCGTGAACAAAAGGGACACTATGCGAAAAAAGGGGAAACTTTGCGAAAAAGGGCACAGTTTACGAACATTTTTTCAAGGCCCTAAATTAACCTAGAAATGCATAAAAATCATAAAATAACTTTGTAAGGACAAAGATAAGGTAGAGAAATCAACTCACCTCATGTTGACACTCATCACATGCCACCTGGTCCCCTAACACATCTAGTCTTGGAGGCCTGTAATCTCATTTTCTAGGAATCTTTCACTATTCTTCAATCACTTTCAAGCTAAAAAAAGGTAAATGAAAAAATAGTAAGAATTTACTTCACTTTTTTATCTCTTATGTATGTTAAAATTAGGAATTTTACTACATTAGGATTAAAAAAGGTACATTTCATTCAAATCAACATAATGGGAGATAAAGAGCTCAATTCTTGAGTTCATTTTTTATGTTGGAATCATGATTCCCCTCCCAACCTCGTCAATTGTCTATAATTATGTGGAATGGTACTTTGAAATTCCTTATGATATGGCTTACCCTATTTGACATGGATAGATTGGTACCTTGATTCCACCTCTATAAAGAAAGTAAAATCAAGGGGGGCATATATCTACCTTTGAATATGATTTTCAGAACGAAGTTAGATAAGAGGATTTTAGAGACCTAATGAATTCATGTTGCATGATGTAGTTCCTAAAATTGTTGTTTTGCAGATATCTATAGTGGGGATTCATTCTCCCATATTATGATTGAACCTATGTGAGTATCCTGTCAGTAAACATAGGTTATTATTGGATTCTTTTAGCTTGCATATGCACATAAAGGCATATGGGTGTTAAAGTGGGGGCTAAATGTAGTGTAGAAAATTCTATGCTCTTGAAAGCGAGGCAATTTCACACTTAACTTGGACTCATTTTTGCATCCTTGCATTAATTACCCTTTAAAATCATCATTTATAGGCCCCTAAAATCCATTATTTCAAATTTGTTGGCTATTTTTGGAGAACCAAGTAGATCCCACTAAGTATCTATGAATTTTCCAACTTAAATTATCGAATACTCGAGAGATGATTGGCCAACAAATGAGAGGAAGCTAAAATGATTCCCTCTTGCACTTTGGTCTCTACAAGACCTGGGAGGGTAATCCCATAATGTGAATCCTATAATTATCTTGCTACACAACTATACCATGCAATACACAATTAACAAATGCATTCCCATTCAAATGCTAAATAAATGAAATATTTAAAGAAACTAGAAATTCCTTTGAAAGATCACACCTCTAAAGCTAAGAATCCATAAAATACCAACCTCAATAGAGGTAAACTGATTAAAATATTATTTATGAATGTTATTCTCAAATTGGATAACTAGAACCATGGGAATATAGTTAACACCTACGACTAGTGCCATATATTTGGGCAAGGAGTCAAAACACAAAAAAAATAACTATAAGTTGATTTTATTTCTAAACATCCATGATCTATGTGAGACTATCTTGTAACTCACATATCAATACTCAAGTTCTATGACTACTTATTAGACCCACCAAATATGTATATTAATTCATGATTTAATCAAAGCATTTTAATTGATCTATTGAACCAGAGCCTAAATTGAAACACACATCAAAGAAGAATGAGAATGAATATTAATGAAATGATCCTCAATCAAAATTTTCATTAATAATTCAGATACAATGTAAAAATAGAGAGACAATAGACTCATGAGATCTTTATTATTATTTAGATATGCTCATAAATCATATAATTAACAAAATTCACTTGCTAGACTCAAAAATTAAGATATAGACTTCATATGTGTTCTCTTTGTATTCTCAATTTTCATAATTGATATCTAAAATTCAACAAGAGATTTTTAATAATGGCCCAAAATTCCCTTTTATAAGAACAAGGGAGAAAAACAAGCTTTAAGTGAAAATTACACATGCCACATTTTAATTTGATTGCTATAAAAAATATTCCCCTATGGAAAGTTACAACAAACTAAACAAAAATTCATCATTGAAACAAAATCCTCCTTTTAGTCGGTGATGAATTTTGTTCCTTCCAAAAGGAACATGTTGATAAGAATAATCTTCTAACCATTGGATCATATTCATTCCTTTGAGAAAAATTAAAAATTATGCAAAATGTGGAAAAGGTGAATGAACATCCAATTCAACATCCTAGTCATTGGTAATCAACTTTTACTTATGCTGTTTTTTAATTTTGGAGACAAATATCTTTAATGCCTTGAAATTTCTTAGGCTAGACATACACTATACTTGACTAGGTTATATGTGTTCTCTATCTATGTTCATAAATCCAATTCATCAATAAATATCCTCTACCACTGATCATATTATGCATTATATGGCCATTCTAAATCAATGATTTCATCCATCTTCTTTATATATGGAGATTACTTTGTCATCACTGAATTGGATTCTTTGTCAAAATCTTCTAGGAAACTGATAATGAATGATAGTCTCTCAAGAGTTTTCTTTACTATATCAATCTCAACATTATCACAAATGAGAATTTCTTGAGAAACAATAGTAGTGTCCACCTGATGCTTCCATGTTTGCAGGGGTTTCACCTCATCACACGTATTTTGAATATTGGGTAACAATTTCAAATATTCCTCATCATATTTGGCTTTCAATTCTCTAACCTTTTGCTCCAAAGGAGAAAAATACCACCTAAAATTATTTCTCTTTAGTCTCAATAAAAATTTATAAGTTGGGACCACCCTTGGATATCTTTCCTCTTGCTTCTTAGCCCCAATTTCCATGAATTTTATATAACCAACTCTAGGGATCCACTTATCCAAGATCAGGATAGCAATATCCTTATCTCTTTGGGATAACCTTACTACTTGTAGCATCAAAGAATAGTAACTTACATGAACACTATTTAATTTTCTCTGAATTATCTTATTTATATGCTTGAGTATTGTATGAAAAATATTGGAATTGTTTGCATACATGGTTTCCTAATCTTTTTCAAGCAATTTCTTATACACATAAATTTTTAAGAGAAATTGTGCTTTGGTAGGATCATTTGATGGAACTACAACTAATGTGCTTGGTTCCTCTACTGTAAGTTGTTTCTAACCCATGTTATATGGCACTATTGCCAAGGTTTGTTTTGGTGGAATATGATATTGAGGTTGTGTCATTAGAGATTTAGGTGGTGCATGAATTGAGTTAGTTGGGCGCTATTCCCTTAATACTTCTATTTTCTACTTTTATAATGCCACCTCAGTTTGTAGTACTTCCACCTTTTACTGACTCACATTATATTGATCAACTAGTTCATTGTAATTACCCCTACTAATATCACTTTCAAGAGTAAGGCTCTCAACTATTTCTTTACAAAAATTTGCAACATTTACCACCATATCAACTGCTTCTAAGGATAGAGTGTCAAAGACTCTCTTTATAACCAATTTTCCATTGAAGTCGGCTAGCTCAACAACTAATAGATTTTTGGATCCCAAAAATACTGACTAGACTACAAATGCATCCCATTCTTCACTAAATGATGATCCTTGAAGTTCCAATTTTTCCTCTTCTTCACTTTGAAACAAGGGCTTTTTATACCTCCTTATGGTATCCAACACCACTGTGTTGACAATATCCCACTCAAGTAACAACAATACATCACTCTTTTAAACAAATTCTCTGGCCTCCTTAGCTTTAATGCTTTCAAACTCCATAAATTTCCTTATATTTGCCTAAATAGTAACTTCAACGAGTTTTGAGTGCAAGCTCCTTTCTTTGGCCATATTTTTTGCATACTCTGCGGTTTTTTCTCTCTATATGAAATCCTTGAATTCCTTGGTTTTAATAAAAGAATCATCTTCCATGAATTATTTACAAGCCTCCTACCTCATATCATCTGCACTATTTAAACCACTAATATCAACCTTTTCAAGTCTAAGGCCAATTTCTCTTGAAATTGAGGCAACCTCCCTTATGGGAAAAGGAATTCCCTACTGCATTTCTTCAAGAGTAATAAGAATATCCTCCTCTAAATCAGCATAGTCAATTACCCCTTTAGCCTCAATCTTTTGTTTCTTAGTAGGTGGATGTTGTGGTGGATCAAGACTTCTAAGGGGTGTTTCTACATCAATCAAAATTGATGCAGCCTATCTTGGGGGTGGAACCACTATTCTCTTAGGAGAAGTCACCACTGACCCCTCTAACATAGTAGGGTTTAGAAAGTACACCCTTTCTCTATTGTCTTCTTCTTGGAGTATATTCTTATTTATTGTGGTGGTTTGTAAGAAGGTCTATCCTCTAATACTATATTTGGATCTTCCTCAATTTACATTTATTTCCCTTTACTTATAACCATGTGTTCTTCCCTCAAGATACCCACTATTCCCATTAAATTATTCATAGCATGCATTATTCTATTGAACTCACCCTTAACATTGGGCATATGATCATAGTTGGGATTAAATTTCTTAACATTATCCACCATTTTATTGGAAGAAAAATATTTTTCTTTCCTCTCCTCTTACTCTTGAAAGAAAAAACCATTCTTGATTACATCCTTAGGATAGTAAATTTTTTCTACAAAAGAGTCGCTTCTATGGTTTTCCTTCATTTCACCAATAAAAGCATCAGGGTCGTGATTTCTTAGGTGCATAGTTTTCAATTTGTAATGTGCAATAATATGAACCAAGTCCTTCCATCCTCCCTTTATCATTATAAAATCAGAAAATGATGTCCATTCTGGGAAGAATGATCCATTTTTCAATGTCTTGGGCAGGTGCACCATTTGAGCTCCTCCTCATTTCCTCATAGCCTCCAGAAATCAAATCCTCATGACACATCTCTTGGTAGCACTTAAGGATTCACACATGTTCCATCAGCTCTGAAGATTGTTGACCTAGTATATGGGATTACATCCCACCAATTATGGCTCAAATTTGGATTTGTTCTCCTTTCCATGGGCCTCAAAAATTCATGGATTTCCTTGGGGATATTAGATGGATCATATAGTAGTTACCTCCTCAATTTAGATGCAAAGGCATTGTGAAAACCACATAATCAAATTTTGGGTCATCTCTGTCAAGAGTTTGCATCCAACATTAGACAAGTCAATCAATATCATCTTCCCTTTTCTTCAATGTCATATCCTTCTCAAAATTTGTCTCACCTTTATAAAAGAACATATGCATTAAGAAAGAATAACAAAAAAAATGTACCCAATCCTTTCCACCTTTTAAATCAACCAAACCCTTATGGATGCATTCTAACAAATAGGTGGTGTAGTCATAAATTATATTGAACATTGGGTGCTATAAATGTGCAACAATATAACTATACCCCTTTGGTAAGGTGTTAGGTGGAGCTAAACCAATGATCTGGCATAAGGAGTATACAAACTTCTTGAAGTAATTAGTAAAATATCTCATAGGAAAGGGTTCTAATTCATCCTTATTTTCTTCCTATTCTTCCAAGTCCTAGTATGAGTAGTGTGTATAGGTAAAATTTTTGTTATGAGAAACACCCTAGTACTCTCATATTCCTTTTTGAAGAAATTCATATCAATAGGGATCACATCCTTGTTCCACTCATGCAACTAGAAGATCTCTGAAATTTCTTCTCTGGTTATCTTTAACATTTATTTTCCATGAAATTCTCTAACAACTCTGAAAAATATGTCATATCTTTTAGCAGTATCTTTTAATAGGTAAACACCATGTATACATTGGGAACTACCATCTTTCCCATGTATAATATCCTAGGATTACAAACAAGAACCCCAAGATTTATTTTTCCCAACCAATGTTGGAACAATTTCCATCCAATGAAGGGAACTTCGACATCCTTAATATAAATTTGTCTGTCCATTAATTCTTCTCTCACTCTAGGTCCATAGAAAAAAACACTTCCCTCAACCTTTTTACTTGTGGAGGGTTTCATCTCATCAACTATATCTTGGGAGAGCACTTTGGATGGGGTTGTAGAGATGGTGATTTATGTTTTGGGCACCATTGGTGGTGAAATAAGTTCAAACCAATTTAGGGTTTTGACACAAAAGAATTAAAACCTAGCTATTCAATTCAAACCTAGGTCTCAACTGAAGAGTACCAAATTTGAAAGGTTGTACAAAATTGTGACCTCTTAAAGAAAATTCAAACCTCAGTAAAGAAGTTAAAACAAAGCACAAAAACCAGTTTAATTGAAAGAACAATGAATTTTTAACCCTAATTCCATATAGCTTGAATAAAGCACAAAAAATATGTTTATTTTACTTACAACCTTTATTTGTAGGAAACCCTAATGTTGATCATGTTGAACTCTATAAATGACTTTTCCTCAATCTCTTGTGTGCTCCAAATTTGTTCACAATTCTCAATTACATGAAAACCAATCATTTACATCTAGTTTGAGCGAAATTGGGTAACTTTGGCAGTCATTTCTACCATTATTGATTTCTTGCAAAAATAAAAAATAGCTATCATGCTCATACCCTCAATTTTGAATGTTTTTCATTTATCTCGAAGTGGTATGGCCTTTCCAATAGCTCAGATTGAGTCAATGATGTTTAAATTTCCATCACTATAGTATGCCACCTTATTATCCAATGAGATTTTACCAATTGTACATAAACTCATCTACTCCTGGGCTCCACCTTCTCTTTTTCCATGTGACCTTAGAATCCATGTAGCGATAGCCTACTGACCCTGTAACTTCTTTTAAATTAATATTTTAATCCCATTGGATGAGCGAGGAATGACTGAGGTTCAATCTCACAATTGCATCTTGGTCATTGATCTTAAATCTTAAGATGACAGGTTCAATAGTGAAGATCGGGGCCCACACCTACGACAATATATGTATCAATAGCCTGTTGACCCCATAGCTTCTTTGTGACATCACCAATATTCATTCTGGGGCTAGTGGGGAACGGCTAGGATCAACCCTTGAGATTGAACGGTCATCAAATCTTTGCAAATGCAAAAAAGTTAGTTTTTAAAGATGGGGCTATGAATAGGTCGATGCGACTTAACCCTCGAGGAGAAAGACTTAATACATTTGTCTTTAAACATGAATTATTTATCCTGACTATGGAACAATTAAAATGATTAACTTGTAGATGGTGACTGATAGACTTAGACAAAAGGGGTCGGTGTGAATAACGATTTCAATGGCTTGAGTTATAACTTAAGTCACCAGCAACTGGTTGTGGTGGGTCAATCAAGAATTAGAACACTCAATGTTCATGAATATATAAATTTTGAAAGGATGGTTTTTAACCTAAAACCATAAGCCCTACCCTTGAATGTACAAGATCATAATCATGACAAGGTAAGACTCATCACAAATTTTCAAAAAAATGAGTAGCTCTCCAGTGGATCATGCTTAAGGATGCATACCCCTACTGGGTATGGTGAGAAAATCAATCTCATGGTTAAGGAGACCAACACAAAGAGATAAAAACCCTAGGAGATTTCCTTAACAAGGCAAGTAGACACAACTAAAAGAAAACTCACCAAACCTATATACACTAATTACAAAAATACACAATGTACATGGAAGATAATATATTTTAGGAGAAATAGGAATTCAAGAACTATCCATGTACTGAAAGTTATGGAACTTCACCTAAGAAGGATTGCAAAAAATATGAATCCTCTCCATGTGTATCGGCAATCAAATATGGACTAATCCATAGAGGATCAAAATTCTCATTTTTTCCTTTGACTTCCATCCTTGCATTCCACATTAATACCATGCATCCAACAAAAAAATTCCTTTCAATGAAACTCTTATCATATAGATGTTTGACTTGAAGTTGCAGCTTATCATTTATTTCATGATCTCCTCTTCTAGTTTCATTAAGCTCAATTAGCTCTTCCATCTTGTGTTGCATCTCATCACATTCATCAAAATCATACTCTTGAACAAACATATATGTCTTTAAAAATTTGTTATGAGGAATCCTTTCTTCCACCCTATACACAAGGTTAAATGGTGATTTCCTAATGATCTTCTTGACCATGGTCCTATCTGCCCATAATGCGAGTTGTAGTTTTGAATCCCAAGCCTTCTTGTTCTTCTGAATCACCCATTTGATCATCTTCATCAAAATCTTGTTGCTATATTTTTATTTTCCATTCCCTTATGGGTGAAAAAGATATGAGTAGGAGATACAAATTCCATGCTTATAGAAAAAAATAGTAAACTCCTCATATCTAAAGCACGTGACATTGTCAGAAATAATTATTTTTGGGACTCTAAATCTAATCAATATGTTATTCATCAAAAAATCAATTACCATTTTACCTGCTACCTTCCTTATGGGAATTTCTTCTACCCACTTTGTAAATTAATCTATTGCAATAAGGATCTGAGAATGTCCCCCACTAGATTTCTCTAAAATCTCACCAATAAAATCAATGCTCCATTGTTGAAAATGAGCCAAAAATGAAACTTGCCTAAGATGTATATTACCAAAAAAAATTAACTTACCAATGAATTTTTGATGGGCATCACACTTCTTAACAAACCTATGAGAATCTTTGAACACAATAGGCCACCAGAACCCTGCTCTTAGTATCTTGTGTGCAGTTTTTTCTTCCATGTAGTCACTTCCACATGCTCCTTTCTGCATTTCAATCAAAAGATCTTATGCTTGATCTCCATCTACACATCTAAGTAGTACAACTTATGGGCTTCTCCACTAGATTTCTCCATCAGTAATGATATATTTGATAGCTTGCATTTTGATAGTTCTTCTTTTATTATTTAGCATGCATTTAGGGCATTGCATTTTTTTTTAGGTATTCCACAATTCTATTGTACCATCCATAGGTCTGCATGTCACATATGGGTTTAACATTTTCATGTTCAACTTGATTTATCTAATTGTCAAGATCCAAGTTGGTCTCAACCATCAAATTTTCCAGACCTTGACCTCTCACTAGCTTAGTAATCTGGATATCAATATTGAATTCTCACATTCTATTGATCCACCTACATATTCGACCTTTAGATTCCCGTTGTGTGAAAATATCCTTAAATACCTCACTTGGAACATATGCTACTATAGTTTCTCCCATCAAATATTTCCTAAATTTTTTTACAGCTTTGACAAATGCATAGTCCTTCTTCTCTGTAGAATCATATTGAAGCTCAGTAGCCTACAAAGATTGGCTGAAGAAAGCAATAGGCTGCTCAAATCCTTCATAATTTTTCTGTAATAGCACCCCTGCTACAGTATGGAATGAAGCAAAAGTGAATAGTTGAAATGGCTTTGAGTAGTTGGTGGATTTGAGCATAGATTCTTCCTTGATAGCATCCTTTATAGCTTGAAATGTGTTGGTAGGATATTATGTCCATGCTACCCTTTGTCTTTTCTTTAGAATTTTAGAGATAGGCTTGGCAATTTCAACGAAGTTCGTGATAAACCTTCTCAAAAAACTATTTTTCCCAAAAAAATGATTGAATCTCCTTTGCATTTCTAGGCTTCCAGATTTAATCTATAGCTGCTACACATTTTAGATCAATACCAACCCCTTCTTTAGACACAATGTGTCCCAACAATTTTCCTTCCTTAACCCCAAAAGCACATTTGTTAGGATTCAAAGAAATCCTATATTCAAGAGCTTTGATAAATATTTTCTCCAAGTCAGAATAGTGATCTTCTTCCTTCTTGTTGTGAGCAATCAATTCATCCTGATATATAGCGAGAAATAGATCAATAAAATATGGAAAGGCCTCATCCATGGATCTTTGAAATTTTGCACCTACATTGATCAAAACAAGTGGAATTCTCACATACACATAGGTTCCCCATGGTGTAGTGAATGTAGTATTGAATTGTTCAGATTCTTTGACCATGACCTGATTGTAGCCTAAGAACCCATTCATCATTGATACCAAATCACATTTTTTCACCTTCTATATCATAGCCTCCATACTAGGTAGAGGATAATTTTATTTCAAGGAGGTTACATTTAGATTTTTGAAATAAACACAAAGCCTCAGGTCACCATTCTTTTTTCTATCTGGAACCAAGTTTGAAACCCATTAAGAATGCCTCATAGGCTTAATAATCCTAGCATCCCTTTAGTTTGTGAGTTCCTCTTGCATTTTGAGCTGAAGTGTGGGATTTATTGGTCTTTGCTTCTTCCTAAAAGGTTCTACATCAAGCTTCAAAGTTATCTCATTCTGAAATAGATCTTCCCTGTAAGCCTTTAGTTCATTGAATGACTAGGAAAACAGATGTCTATGCTTTCTTAACTAGGAAATAAACATGATTCTAACATGACACTTCATTTTCTTTCCTATGTATACCATTTTTGAAGACTTCTTGGTTCCCAGGTTCATTTCTTCCAAATATTCCTTGTGGGAAGATGGCTATTTAATATTTTTTTTATCAAGGCCATCAAAGACCCTCTCTACTGCAACTAGTCCTTTGAGGATCTTATTAGTTTTTAGTTGGATTACTTCATTCTGAAATAGTGTTTCTTTACCATCCACCTCCACTACCAGTGAAGTTAAGTCAATTTATTGGCTTTCATATTGATCAATATAGAGCAAAAATTTCAAAATATCATTTTCATGATCAAATACTTTCTAGTTGCAAATATTGTTAGGCACTATAGGCCAAGTTTGTACCTCTATCTTTGAGATGCCATCAAAAGTGACATCATCTAATATGACAATAATATTGGAAAATAAATCTTCCGTAACATTCATTCCCATTTCTATCCAGTCTATGTTAAAATCATGAGAAACCTCTATGGTGTCCCAAACTACATTCCTATATTTCTTAAGCCTTTTATTTTTGGAAAAAATTCTAGATCTTACTTGGGAAACCACCAATTCAAAATCTCCTAATACTTTTTACATCTTAATACCATTCTTTGAAGATAGTTTTTGACCAAACAACAAAGCCTCATATTCAGCTACATTATTTATGCAAGAAATTTTTAACAAGAAATAGTAATTGAATTTTTTACCTTACGGGGAGATGAGGACAACTCTTGCACTCGAGCCTTCTTTGGAAGAATCCCCATTAAAATACATAGTCCAAACAAAGAGAATATTCTTGTGCTACATCGAGGACCTATCTATCTATTAGTATAGGCTTAACCTCATCTTTTTGTCTCAATTATTCAACTCAAAAAGTGTCTAAACTAGTATCCACAAACTTGATTATTATGGTTATTTTGGCTCTCTCGGATATTCAATCATATGATGGGCTCTTGGTTCACTAGCAATTTTGACATCCTTTTGTTCAATGGAAAAGGTAGCAAATGATAAATCACATTGAATGATTCCACCCATGGATGCACTCCATTTTCTTAATAGAAAAACCCCATAATTTGGTGGGATATCCACCATTCTAATACTCCTATACAATTCCTTCTCAGGGAATGTTACAAGTCTATATGGGACTCTATTAATCACTCCTATGATTGGTACTTATCTTGATTCCATGGCATAACATTTTCCATAAGAACTATCAATATTCCAACCCATTTCCTCCATAATTTTCACTGGAATCACATTATTTGAGGCCACTAAATCAATCATGTAATTATTTAACAACTTCCCATCAACAATCAAACTTATAAAAAATGGATTAACATGACCTGGGAATGCAGTGATGATAGCCGCCAAGTATAGCTTAGGATTTTTATTAACTAATTCTTCCATCTTATCAACTTTTTCTTCATTTTTGATTACCTTAGGAGGATAAATCACCATTTTTTTACTAGAAGTTATAGCTATAATATTAATGAGGGAAATTATATTCTTTTTGAGTTCATCAATCCTCATCATTTCCAAAATTTGGATTGTAACCTTAACCTGAGACAATACTTGAAACATGTCCACATGAGTATACTTTGGTAGTTTAGGAAAAACTAATTCCTTATTCATTATTTTATCATCTTGTTTCTCACTCTTTTTAGGACTACACTCTTTCTCTTTACCCTTTCCAGATGAAGAAGAAACTGCACCATCTATCTTGGCCTTATCGTCCTTTTTAACTCAATTTTTGGATCCTTTGTTCTCTTTGGTTTTTACCACATATTTCTTAGCTTATACCTTAGATTCTTTGTCATCCACCTTGCTCCATTTTATTAAAATGTTTCATGGCTTGCCTTGATCACCATTCAAAACTCTATTTCTCAAATAGTAATTACTTATTTCTCAATTAGCCAATGCCATTGCCATATTTTCAATTTCTTTATTTGAGGGTCTCCTCAAGAAAACATTATCCAAGTCAAGATTATAATCATGAAAATCATTGTCTACCTCTTCATCTAAAAAAATTTGCTAATGATGTGCATCTACTTATTGTCTTTTCATATCAACATCATCCCTATAAGGCTCATCATTAGAAGAATAATCATCATAGGAAAAATATGATGGAGTCATAAACATGTTTGTTAATTCATCTTAATCTTTAGGGGGTTTAAAAACTCCTTAATCATCTTGTAATTCTTCTAGAGATTTTTCCACAACACATTGTTCTGGTTTATGAGGTAATTAGCATGCCATGCACCATGGTAAATATTTAGTGACATTTGTATAGTGTTTCTCTAATGGGTCAAGTGTACCCTATGCTTGAAAATTTCCTTGGTTGTTATGAACTATTTTTTCGTTGTTCTAGTTAGTGTGGTAAGGGTAATCATGTAACCTTGGTGGCCTTTCATTTCTTTGGAACTATGGTTTATCATTATTTTCCACCTTTTGCAACAAATTAAGAACCTGATCCAATTTTTCCTCGAGAATACCTTTGCGAGCTTTCTCATTTTGAACTCTAAGATTCTTTAAGGCTTTGGGATCATCACTTCTCCCTACCTTACTAGAAGCTCTCCTATTATTTTCTATGTAGACTTCCATATTATAAGCTTCTCAAAAATGTTGTGGATTCTTATCTCTAAGAAAGTAACACATCTTTGAATCATATGCATTATAGTATACTACTAGTCATGCATTTTCTTTAGGCCTTAAATATGTAGAGAATCTATTCATAGCTTTTTGGAACCTTGAATTAAACTCAATTACCATTTCATTATGTCCCTTTGTGATATTATTAAAATCATTTAACCTAAACCTAGGATCGATTTGGTCTCCATATTGTTCTCTAAAAATTCTATAGAAAGCATCTTTTGAATCAAGCAAGCTCATGTACAAATATCTAGTTTCTTCCATTATTAGGAATAGGATTAGGATATCCTAGAATTTCATCAAAGAATAATTTCCTATATCTATCAATATGCAATAGTCTTCCTCCAAAGCATCCCTCATGTTCATTATGACTGTCATGATTCCTTCTCCTATCACAATTATTTTCATACCTCACAATTTCAAGTATCTTGGGTTGGGAATCATATTGTGGGGTTGTCTTAGCCTTGTTCTTATGTTGTGGAAATGAATTATAAGGATTTACACTCGATGAGGGATTTACATCTAAATGAGGGTTTGAAAATGGTATAGGGCTTGATGGAGTTGAGTTTCAGGGATATAAGTCTTCATAGTAGATTCTAGAAAACCTAATTTATGTTTCATTTCATTGTTCACAACTAGTAACTCCATCTCTTTCAATTTCCTCTACAACTCTGCATTTTATTTAACTTATCGGCTAGAGAGATAGAATCATCTTGTGGTGTCTCCTTTTGAGAGGAACCTCCCTCATTTATCTTCAAACCATCGAGTGGTTTCTTTCCTTTAATATTGTTCTAGAGAACTTACTTTTTCCTCCTAGGGACAAGATTGAGAGGTTTTCTACAAGGGACAAGATCAGTAGTTTTATTATTAGGGGAAGGATCAGCTATAAGAGAGGATTTACTAGGAGCACTTTTCCATGAACTCACACAAAAAATTTTAGCTAAAGTGGTTATAGGATTTCTAGATAGATTTTCTTCAACTATGGGACCATTTGTTTGGGTAGATTTAGTCACTAACCTTTCTAATTTCTCCATTTTCTCAACTTTTCTTTAGAACATGTCTCTCTCAATCATAGCCTCACTTAAACTCTTTTCTCTATCCTCCTTTGTCTTTCTTCTATTTTCATCACAATCCAATGTGCTAGCTCTAACCTATTGCATATCATTAAGATAAGAACTTCCTCCTCCTCTAGTAAAGTAGAATCGACATAAGATTTTTTTATAATTTCAACATGGCTAGGAGTATTTTATGTGATATATTCATCAAAACTAGTCAACATGTCTTGAGGAAGATGGTATTTGTGATAGAAGCTACAACCAAACACCTTGCAGCCCTATCACTCCTGGAATTTATATTATCTCATTGTATTCTATCTCTCTCCCTCTTCTACATGGCCATTAAGACTTGATCAGAGCATTACTCACTCATGTAGACACCGAAAATTGGTCTAGGCCTGTGAAAACCACTTTCGACATAATTTTCTATTATCCATGGTCATGATTAAATAATGTTAATTATTTAATTACACTTTGTAATACATATTTCCTCTATTAATTAAATACCCCTTTGAATTAATTCATTAATTCATTTATTCAACTCTGATTAATTTATTCAGTTCCACCTATACAATAGTCAAATTAAATAAATGATCTTTATTTATTTAATTAAATCTTTCATTTTCGAATGTTGAATTAAATTAACATTTAACTCATTTATTAATTATTTATGTCACATTCTTCTATCATTCAGTTATCTAATTATTCACTCACTTTCTGACTCAAGATCTATTTTTAATCCACTAGTTATCTCCAGGTTTGGTATCTGACTATCTCTATGAGAGGACTCTTTGTCACAACTAGTCAGTTAACTAGTTCTAACTCATGTGCATGAATGCGTTTATTAGTTAAATATCTTTATTTGATTAATTAATTTATGTTTGCATTTTAATTCTTCATCTTCGAGTTCTAACTTTGTCTTTGACATTCAAAGTCTATTTCTTATATTTTCGAAGACTCTTAACTAAAGGTTAAGGTCAAGAACTCTTGTTCTTTCTATTTTCGAATAGTCTTGACACAAGATTAAGTTATCATTCTAATTTAGTCTTTATATTGTATTCTTTTCTAACTCACATTCTATCTCACACAGAACTAACATTGCATGACATTCATCAATCTCATTCATTGATCTCTCTTTGAATCTGAGCCGATTGTTTCAAAACCCAAAATCTATAAAATGGCTTGTCATTATCATTATTCCTCCTCCCGAAATCATAAAATTTTGAGAAGAAACTTATCTTTGATATTTTTCTTACACATTCAACAAGGTTATACTTGCATCAATACTGAAAATCTGAGGAAAAGAATACTGAAACAACAAAATGGAGAAGGAAAATCGAGATAATTCGAAGGAGTGGATACATATTCGGTGAGATATTTCCAATTGATTTGTTTAGTTTATTATGTTTACTTATTTATTCTTTTTTGTTTTTGATTTAGATTGTTAGTTTAGAATTGTTCATTGCAGTTTGTGCAACTATTAGCATTAATCTCTTGAAATTCTAGGTCTTACATTTGGTGAATCCGACGTGAAAATGCTTCAAATTCATGCAATATCTTTCCATTTTTCCATCTTTCATTTTGCAAGTTATCGTACGGCTCACCGAATCCGATCAAAAAAATGACGTATTTATCCTTGCGCACCGCATCTACTATTTTACGCGACACATATGTCATTCTGCAGCACATTCATTACACTTTGCACTGCATCCACCTGTCAACAATTCGAGCCATGTCCAACTATCAACACAAACCACATATTTCTGTCAACATCAAGCCACATCTGTGGCTCAAAACACCGCATCTACCCGGTAATCAATTTTTCACTTTTTATTCATTTTTGTACATTCCCATTTTCATTCTTGTTTTTTAATGTTATTTTAATTTTTGCTAATATTTGTTTACAGTTGTGTTAAGGTGGATTAACTTAGTTTTTGTAAGAAGAAGCATAAAAGACCATATAAAACCAAAAACCATTATTTTCTGTAGGACGAAGGTCAAAGACACCAAAAACCAACTACTAATCAGTTTGCATGCAAGACCTACTGAATTTGTTAACTTTATTTCATAAGATTTATGTTTGGTAGTTTATAAATTTGTCATTCGGGCTTAAAAATTAACCAGCGTCTTTTGTGTCTACAAATTGTATAGCTTAGAACCCAATTCGGTATATCAAAGTATCCTCTCCCCTTGTGCATTCATGTGATCTTGGGTGTAAGAGAAATGATTACGGACTCTAGAAAATTTGGGCCTGTGTTGGTGGTTAAGAGTAACCAACACGACTCAAAACTGGTGACATGCTTATCACCAATGACTCCCAACGGGTATAGAAATTTTAATACTTGAGGAAAAATGGTATTACTGGAGCTCCTGTGGACAAGCATTTGATTCCCCAGTACCCTTGTGGTGTATTTAAACATACAGAGCCTAACCTCTGCAGAATGGGATAATATTGCCTCTCGCATGGCCTTCATGAATGGGTGCCTAAACTAAAAATCCAATTGTTGTAGTTTTCCAAAATCCTACCTATTTTTTGGTGTAGCAGGTTCAGCCTGTGAATCTGTCTTACATTCTTATGGTTCATGTGTGGAGATGAGATGTATGCCATGGGAGTTGCATGGGTATAGTAGCTTGGCTGCCCTGTATAGGTGAGTGTCATGGAAGGGAGCCAATGGGGTCAAGCTACTAGTCATTTTCCTTGAATATGCGTAACTAGAGAAATCCAAGTAAGAAATTAGAAAGTATTGTCCACAAAGCCTAGGTTGTCAATGTTTTTGGTCTTAACAGTTCTATCATCACAAACTAAAAATACATTCATTTTTTTTGTTTTTTTTGTTGTATTCGTCAAAAGACTTGATCAACAAAACAAATTCAGTTGGAAAAAAATCTTTAGAAAAATGCAACTGTCAACAAGAGCCACATTTGTCATAACAAAAACCACATCAATCCTAGCGAGTTGTGATTGTTAGGGGAAACACCAAATGTGTCTGTTAACAAAATTCCATTTTTACACAGTCCAAGTATTACGAGCCACACCTGTCAAACTTTGAGTCGCATGTGTATATGCAAGCCACATTTATCAAAGGAAAAACCGCATGTGTCTATCAACAAGTTTAGGTTCATAGAGTCATTATTCAGAGTCACAAATGTTACCATGAGAAACATCTATCATAAGGAAAACCACAACTATCAAAAATTCAAAACTTGTTGTCAACATTTGAAACCTGTGTTTAGTCAAATCACTACATGCACATTGTTAAACTGCATCTGTCAAAATTAAAACTGCATCTGATAGGTGAACCACATTTGACAGTCAATAGAAAACTTAGCAAATTGCAAATCAAGTCTAAAACATAACTGTCATTTTCGTTTTCATTTCTTAAGATCAACCTTGGATGGAAACTTGAAATTTTATCTCAAAAAACTTGTATTATTAGGTGTCATATATGTCTTAGTCATAGTCATCCTAAGTTGCATGCATATAGATACTCCTTAGGAAATTTCATATCATAGAATAGATAACTTTTCTCATCATTGGATACATTCATGTTCCGATTTGTCACAAGTCATTGAACCTAGTCACTTTAGTCCTATTTGTGAATCTTTCTAGGTCAATAGTCTAGTTTGGGAAATTTATCTTGTCAACTGTCTTTGTCATATAATCAGGTTCCTTGGTCAAATTCAAATCCTTGCATGCATTTTATTCCATAGGTGGTAGGTTATACCCATCTTAGAATCATTTACCATTATAGTATACTCAAAATTTTGCATATTGTCCGTCCTATCATACGTCATCTTAGTATACATCATTTTAGAAATCATTTTCACAACATCCTTTATTGTCCAAAATTCCAAAAACATAGACATAAGACATATCAAGTTTTAGACATAGTCTGCATTACCCCATTTTGAGCAACTTTTCATGGTCAAAACAAGGTCTCAAAAGAAAAAAATTCAATGTTGGACCCTAGCGAATTTATCAATCCTTTCATCAATCAACCATCAGGGAAAGAATGACCACACAAACCTTTTCTTGAAAAAAACATCACTAGGGACACACATGGACAAATTTACATTGAAGACATAGATGTAGCAGTACAAGATCCTGAATTCACATCCTTTATGGATTAGTGTTTGGAAAATGATCTTCAACGATATCTAGAATTTTTTTTAGAAAAATGTGCAAAACTATCAATAGGATTTGATGTTCATACTTTGCAAACACCGCCTATTCAACCAACACAAATTGTAACATTAAGTGTTTCTATTCCCCAAATCACCATAGGAATACCAACTAGCATATCAACTCAAACATCATCAATTGTGAACCCAACCCCTTTCAACATAACACAAGGTTTACAATTTATTTCGAGAGCAACTTCATCAAACACCTTTGGCACCAACACGACTGGTAAAAAATCCAAAGTTGGCATGAATATTCCTATACCAAATCAGAACATGCAGATAGGAAATATTCACAATCCAAATTAGAACACGCAAACTAGAAATATTCCCAATCCAAATCAGAACATACTGACAACTTATATTCCCAATCCAAATGAAAACATTCAGATAGGGAAGATTCCTATACCAAATCAAAATGTTCAAATAGGAAATATCCCCAATCCGAACCAGAACATTCTAATGGGATATATTCCCTCGCCAAATCACAACCCATCACATAACATGGCATTTCAAAATATCTACATTAATCTAAACAACACCAACAACATGTCTTGATACAAGTAGATGTCCTCCAAAACCAAAAGCAAACTCTTCAACAACATATGGACATGTCTATGTTAGGCAAACGAACTATCTCAATGCAAGATCTATGTCCATGTCCATTCGACAAAGTTCTTTATATGACACCTTTCCCCCATGGATACATTATATCAAATTTTCCTAAGTATAATGGGAGGAATAATCCTTTGTAACACATTAGATAATTCTCAATGACATGCATGGACATATCATATGACCCCACAAACTTGATGCGACTATTTTTGTGAACCCTTATAGGGATAGCACTAGAATGGTTTTCTAAATTACCATATGGCATAGATCCTGGGGTGAATTAGCTGATAATTTTGTCGGACACTTTGCTTTTAACATAGAAAATGAATTAACAATAGCAACCTTGTGCCAAATGACACAAGAAGATGTTGAAACTTTCATCACTTTCTTCCAACAATGGAGAAGTCTAGCTAGCAGATGTCTAGTTGAAATACTCGAAAAACAAAAGGTCACAATATTCTTTGAAAACATCAATCCAAAACTAAGAGGTGACTTACAGGTACATTATTGTAATTCATTCCTATATTTGGTACAAAAGGGCATCATCCTTGAAAAATGCATTATTGACAAAGGATAAATAAAAGTACCAAGCAGAAACCTAATTGTCCAACATCAAAACACACCAAACGATAGAAAAAAAATTTGGTCTACAAATAAAAATGTTATGAATGACAACATTGTTGATGCTAACACCATACATACATGACTAGTTATCACACTTAGAGGTTACAACCCAGATCTGGACATGATGAATAGTCCAGATCAAACAACCAATTATGTCCAAAACTCACAACAACAACGACCACAAATGAGATTTCCTACACGTGAATTTACCCCTCTAAGGCAACCAATCAAGATGGTTTTCAAAGATTTGATTAAACATAATCTCATTAAACCTTTGGAACCACAAGAATATGAACTTGGACAGTTTAAACCTTTATGGTGGGATGACAATGCCTATTGTGACTATTATCGCACAAAAGGACACAACCTACAACAATGTGGACAGCTGTAGAATATTATACAAGACTTTGTTGAAAACAGAAGCATAAAGGTCAATGGGTAGAAAAATACCAAGAACAACGATCATAAGGTCTTCACAAACCCATTACATGATCACACAAAAGGGAAAGCCTCCAGTTCAGGAACCAAGAATAATCCATCAACCAATTATACCAATACCAAGTATGACTATGGTAAAGGAACAATCATATATCACCTCCGAGCTGCAAATGAAAATGTCAACACTTTCTTCATTAAGAAGAATCTAGAATGTGTTGTAAACACATGCAAAACTAAGATTACTATTCCAGGTCCTTCTTCTAAGCCACCTATTTAGAATTCCAAGTTTAGGTACAATATTCTTGATCAATTGAGCAAAACCCCTACATAGATATCCATTTTGGAATTATTGACTTTATCACTTGAGCATCGAGCGATTCTTGACAATGATTTGTAGAACATGATTGCTCCTATAGACTTAGATGTCAATCATTTTGAAGAAATGGTGGGATATTTGACCAACTCACATCATGCCACATTTTCCCAACAAGATTACTCAACTGAAAATTTTGATCATAATGATCCATTACATCTTGAAGTCCTAGTCCATCAGACCAAAGTCAGATGAGTCTTGGTGGACGGAGGAGCAGGTTTGAACCTTTGTACCCTAAAATTGGTTAAGGCATTAGGATTCTCAGAAGAATGCATAGACACCTCTAAGAGTATAATAATCAAGACTTATGATGATGAGGAAAGATCATCCAGAGCAGTTGTCACACTCCCTATCAGAATTGGCCCAACAATTATGAACACCAGCTTCCAAGTCTTGTATCTCACCCTTCTGTACAACCTGATATTAGGTAGACCTTGGATACATGCAATGAAAGGCGTACCTTCAACATATCACCAATGTCTTAAATTCCCTTATAAAGGCATCGAGATCATGATTGGCGGTGATCCCAATCCTTTTCAATATTGTACAAGCCTAAGGGAAATTCCACAACGACAAGTACTAGTTAACTAAGAAACTTCATCATCCACTTTATCCCTATACATTGACTGATCACATCTTACCAAGTCCATTTCATTTAAACCACCATCATCCACTCCTAAGGTCAAGATCCAAGACAAGGGTTGTGGATAATATTACATAAAGGAAACATACTGTGTCAGTCAACTGATTCCACCTAAGGCATATCGCTTACCCATGGCAAATAGAAGACAGTCGATAGTTACATTTTGTATTCCCCCTACAATGACATTGACCAAATGGGGAGAATTAAGTGAAAATCAAGGTGAGATTACCTCTTGGTTGTATCAAGAAGACAATGAATACCCCTCATTGTCTATTCAAATAGCTAAGGACCAATATGGAAAAGGCTTTAAGATAATGCAAAAAAAAAACTATGATAGGCACAATGGGTTAGGACTACATTAAAATGGAAGGATGAAATCGATCACTATCTCACCACAACAGAAATACCTAGGGCTAGGGTTTTAGCTTCTTAGAATTGAGTTTCCTAGTACTTCGTCACCATTTCAAGAGGAAGAGTGTGCTTATCCAGAGATCGAGATATCTCATGAACCAATTCCCCCAATTTACGATGAGTCTCACAAACCACTTCCCCTAGTTTATGATGAATCTCCTAACTCAAGATATTGTGAATGGGATTTCTTTTCCCCTACTAGTACCTTGAACATATATGATCTCTTTGAAGAATTGGACCTAAAGATAAAACTTGTACCAAAACCATCTAGTCTCTGTCATAGGAAGCAGTTGTCTAAAGAAGAGTGGCATAAACACTATTATTGGGAAACCCTTGATCATGCATCTTGGGCACCTGTCGAACCATCTTTTGATGACTCGGCCCTTACAATAGTCACACAAAAGAGTATACCTATGTATAGGAAAAAGAACAAGGATTTAGTCCAAAAATTTTGTGATCATTTCAACCACTCTATATTCACCTTGTCAACTTCTACCTTTAATAGCTCTGATGATGACATGCCTCTCATATATCCCAAACTTATCAAACGGGATCAACAAGGTACACCCATCATAAATACATTTGAGAATGACGAAGCAATTGTTGAGTTCATGGGACTTTGAGAAGGCATACCAAGAGGGGATCATAAAGTTGGTTTTACCATAGACTTGGATGAAAAAGCATATTTTGGGGAGTCTATTTACACCTCTAGTTGCAAAAATGAAAATAAAAAGAAAAACAATGAAAATGAGAAAAATGATCATTCCCTAGCTAAAAACCGAAAGGATCCTTTGGAGGAAGAAACATTCAAAATAAAGGACGTATCCGAGGGAGAAAAACTCTCTAAGGAACCCAAGGATAGAGGTTTAAATATTCTCTCCATCGAATAGGAAAAGTCACCAATGCTAGTAGGAGTTTCTATTGCAGTAAACATAAATACAAAAGAAAACCCTTGGCACATATACTTTGCAACATCATTGACATAGGTAGAACAACCCAAGTTTAAGGAATTCTTCGCAAAAAGATAGATGAGATTTGCATGGTCATACACTGACATGCCTGGACTAGATCCAGACCTTATATTGTACCATCTATCATTACAACCAGACATTAAGCCAGTCAAACAAAAGTTAAGGAAAATGCATCCATAGATTGCTCTACTGGTCAAAGAAGAACTTAAGAAACTCTTGGATGCTAGATTTATAAGAACTATAGACTATGTATACTGGATTTCAAATCTTGTACCAATGACTAAACCAACTAGGGGCATCCACATTTGCATAGACTTTAGAGACATCAACAAGGCATGTCCTAAGGATGACTTCCCTTTGCTGAACATAGACATGATAGTAGATCTTACAGTAGGATACAAGATGCTATCCCTCATGGATGGTTTCTTTGGATATAACCAAATAAAAATCATAGCTGAAGACCAACACAAGACAACTTTCATGTGTCCATGAGGCACATACTACTGGAAAGTTATCCCTTTTGGTCTTAAGAATATAGGAGCTACGTATCAACAAGAAATGACTATGATTTTCCATGAATTTGTACACACTCTCATGGAAGATTATGTAGATGAAATTATAGCTAAATCATAAACAAAGGGCAGATCATTTGAAGGTTCTAGACAAGATATTCCAAAGGCTAGAGAATTACAATGTTAGGTTAAATCTAAAGAAGTGTATCTTTGGAGTGAAATCAGGGAAACTTCTAGGGTATATCATTTCTAGAAGAGTCATTGAAGTAGATCTAGAGAAGGTAAGAGCTATCAAAGAAATGCCTCCTCTTGTTAGCATTGGTCAACTAAGAACACTACAAGGAAGATTATAGTCCATCAACTATTTCATTGTACAACTGGTAGACAAAATACACCCATTTCAATATTTTCTCAAGAAAGGAGTACCATTTGTGTGGACACCTAAATTTCAGAAATATTTCCAACAGATCAAGGATTAATTTCTCACTCCACCTATTTTAATTCCACCTACAGATGGGAAACCATTGATACTATACATTTCAGCAACTCAGTCAACATTAGGAGCTCTTCTCACACAATACAATGATCAAGGTCATGAGAGAGCAGTCTACTACATCAGTCATACCTTGGTAGGATATGAATCAAACTAAAAAAACATAGAACATGCTTGTCTTGCGGTAGTCTTTGCTACTCAAAAAATTTGGCACTATATGTTCAATCGTCAAACAATGTTGGTCGCAAAGATTGATCCCCTCAAATATCTCCTAAGTAACGCAACAGTAACAGGTCAATTGGCTAAATGGGTTATGATACTTAGTGAGTATGACATCCAATATGTGGAGATGAAGGCTATAAAAGGACAAGTAATTGTAGATTAGCTAGTAGATGCACCCATGAAAGTAGACCATCCTTTAGTGGCGGATTTTCCTGACGAATTTATCTTTAACATTGACACTAGAACATAATGGAAATTATACTTAGATGGGTCACCTACACAGCATGGTTAAGGAGTAGGTATTCTATTTGTTACACCTCAAGGAGACACTATTCCTAAACCATTCAGGATTTCTTTCCCTTGCACCAACAACATAGTAGATTATGAAACTTTTGTGACAAGATTAAAAATGGCAGCATAGTGGAAGATTAAGAGTCTACATGTTTTTGGCGATCCTCACCTAGTATTCTAGAAATTAAATGATGATTATGGCACTAAGGATGAGAAACTTGCTCCCTACAAGCACATGGATGACAATTTCAAACAATACTTTGATGATATTTCCTATCAACAAATACCATGTACTCAAAATAGGGTTGCAGATGTTATGGTAACCATGGGTTCCTTATTGGATATTTCGATTAACATGCCTAAGTTTGATTTTTTGGTTGAACAACTATTGGTCCCCACCTATGATGTCCCCGATTATGCTATGGTGTGTACAATTGTTTTTCCTACTTACCCTTGGTATAAAGATATATTCGACTATCTAACTGATGAAACCTTACCTCTAGACCTATCAAATAACCAACACTGAACCTTTTTTTGTAAGTTAGATAAATACACCGTCATCAGAGATACCCTATATAGATGTGCCTTAGATAACACCCTAATGAGATGTCTCGATGTTGAATAAGCACAAACAACTTTTCAAGTGGTGCACAAGGGTATATGTGGATCCCATTTGAGTGGTCCTACTTTATCCCATAAGATTACGAGATTAGGTTATTATTGGCCTACAATGGAGAAAGACTCATATATCTTTGTAAAGAAATGTAGACAGTGTTAGATACATGGAGATTTGATAAGAACACCAGCACAAGGGATTCATCTGATTACATCACCATGGCCTTTTACCCAATGGGGACTTGACCTCATAGGTAAGATACACCCTCCATCATCCAATGACCATAGATTCATCATAACTACCACCAAATACTTCACCAAATGGATCGAAGATATTTCGATGACCTACATCACTGACACACAAATATCCAAGCTTATCTTAAACTATATCATTTGTTGATATGGTGTACCCCAATCCATTATCACAGACAATGATCACCCATTAAAAAACCAAGAAGTACGCTATCTATGTGAATATTTCCATATCAAAACATCATTTTTCCACCCCATATTACCCACAAGGTAATGGCCAAGCTGAGGCATCTAATAAAACCATTGTTAGAATCTTAAATAATATTTTCAATGACGTTGGTCATGACTGGCCCCTATAGCTAAATCCTACCTTATGGGCTTACCACACAAGCATCCATACCCCCACTGGCGCCACTCCATACTCCTTAGTATTCGGATCTGAAACTATCTTACCTATTGAGGTTGAAATTCCTTCCCTAAGGGTATCCTTGAAAGGTCACATTGATGATGAGGAATATCGTGTATCTAGATTACCAGAGCTAGAATTATTGGATGAGGAAAGATAGAAAGCACTACACCATTTTCAAGCATATCAGAATTGTCTTCATCGAAGCTATAATAGTAAACTTCTAAATAGACACTTTGACATTGGTGACCTAGTTTTAATGGAGAATCCCAAGAATCAAGTTGAATGGGAAAAGCCAAGAAATTTTGAACCTAACTAGTTAGGGCCTTCTATTGTCATAAAATATTTTAGATCAGGAGTGTACCAACTCTCTACTCCTTAAGGAGAGCCACTTTTATCACCAATCAGTAGCCTTCATTTGAAAAAGTTATATACGTAGCCTTTAAGAGTCTCTTGTCTTAACAAAACAAAAAATACAAAAAACGGTTACCTTGATGAAAACCTGGAAAACAAGTGTCTTTGTAACACCAAAAAAATTTGAAAAACAACAAAAAAGTAAAGAGAAATAATCCATCCAATAGTGAAAATTGCTTCGGTGGCGCTATGGATAAGTACCATGGTGAAAATATGAAAAACAAGCACCATGTGTAGTCAAAATCAATCTTTCATATACCATCATTCCAATAAAACTTTTGCACCATCCCTCATAATAAATGGTTGTCCTATCCATTGCTTGGAATGATCGACATCTAACGTCCATTCCATCACATTTCCCCACTCCATCTCAGATGTCTTATTCCCAACTTGGGGGAAATCCTTGTTTTGTGCCATGATGAACTTGTACATAGCATTTCACCATCGGAAAATGTCCTGAAAAATCCAAAAACATTAGAAAACTTCAAAAACACAAAAAAAATCAAAACATGTCAGAAAATCCCAAAAAAAATAGAGTCAAGTCAATCATGTTAAGTTAGTCATAGACATAGTTGAACTACGTTGCCTCTACAACTGGGATGTAGGCAAGGCCATCAACCAATGTGCCCCTAAGGCATTAGGTTTGTCTGTCTAGGTTTTTCATGTATCACACACATTAAAATCATGACTCTTTGTACATTCAAAGTCATTGGTCATGTTGAACTATGAGGTCTCTGCTTGTACAACCTAGGCAAGGCTAATCAATTGATGAGCTCCCAAGATCAAACTAAGTCAGTCCAATAGGGTTCATTCACATTCACATTCACTATCACATACGTTCCATATCATCAGCTTGAGTACATATCTTTAGTTAGTTATGTCAATTAAATTTGGTTAAACTACGAGGTCTCTGCATGTACAACATAGGCAAGGCTAATCAATTGATGAGCCCTCAAGGCCACATTAGGTTAGTAATTTAGGGTATCATCTCAAGTCATACACGGTCAATACACACACACACACTTTTAATCAGTCAACAAATTAAAAAAATTCACACACCAACAAGGCAACATCTCAAACAGTCATCAAGTCAATATCAAACACATTGTCAAAGCGATCAGCTTATGTCTTAGCAAGATATGTATTTCTTGTCAACATACGTCATCACACTATCATAGCCTCATGTAGCTTGTTGCAAAAAACGTCATCAGGCTCCAACATATTATACGACATTTGTATTTCTAAAACCAAGCTTTGTCATGCCTTATACAGATAGTCACCCAGTTGAAACCAGACTTAACATCTTATGTGGTATGTGTCATCCCTCACATTACGCTATGTCAAACATCAATAATCGAACAATGCCACAAGATCAAGTTTTCACGAATACTTTTATTTTTCTTTATGATGTTATACCTTATTTTGTCTTATCTTTTTATCGATTTGCGTATTTAGTCCAATTACTAGCTTTCTCGAGGATGTCCCTTGAAGGATTTAGAGAAGCAAGGATGTCTCATGACTCTTTTTATTTGGATGTTGTTTGTTAACTGTCTGTTTAACATTGGTTTTTGAGTCATGTGACTAGTTTCCTCAAGGATTTAGAGGAGCAATGAAGTCTCATGACCCATCTTTTATTTGTTTGTTGTTTGTGGTTTGTTAAGAAAAAAAGACTGGAGCAATCTTGTCCTTAGTATGATTTAAGACACTCCTTGTCTATGACTGTCTATTTTTCATATATGGATGACTTTGTACACTATGGTCTACCTCATATCATGGTGTGTACTATCCATTTGTGTCATGTCCCACCCAATGATGATAAAAAGAAAGCATAGCATATTTGGAAAAATATCGAAGATCATATGTTATTCAGTCAATCAACCTTCGTTACTTCTTACTAACATTCTAAATTCATTCATGCTAACATTTCCTCTCCGAAATAATGATAAAGTCCTATGACACAACAAAAAAAATTAGATAATCTGAATTTTCATACATTCTATAAACATTTCATATATTTACATTGCATTTCAAACATGTAGGAACCTATTTACGAAATCAGGGCATAATAGGCATTTCATCATCATAAGGTACATAATGGAAACACTATAGAATTTCACCATCACATATACATAACATCATTAATATTGATTACATCCATTATCATAAGTAAATAAAGACATCCATAAAATCATAGACTGCATAAAATAATCACATGTAGAAGAATTTATTCATAACACATATACATACATCATATAGGAAACATAATCATATAGAAGCAAATGCATCACCATAAAATAGAACTGCATATCATATAGAAGCCACCAAAATCATATATATATATATATATTTCTCAAAATAACGTGTCATAGTACAATGTCAGAATGTATCCATAAATAAAATGAGCTCACGGGATCTCTAATCAAAATACAGTGTCTACATGTATACAACTGTCATCGTGTCTCACTGCCACTACTATCCAATGGTGAAGGTGGAGAAAACTACCTCAAAGGTTCTCTCTATGAGGTGGAAGGCCTATCATACGGACCTATCCTTGGTGGTCCTACCACACCCTCTGTACTCTGTCCTAGTATGAATCATGCTCTATGATCTCTGGCTGCAAACCTCTGAGAAGCTAGGAGCTTGTCTCTGTGCTGGTACAACAGACTCATATAAGTCCCTATAATATGATGCTCTCTCAATTGATCTAACTATCTCCCAATAAAAATCATCACAAGAGGTGCCATTGCAAAGGTGTCTAACCTCTATAAACTTCTGCTCTATGTCCTGTCATCGGGCTATGGCCTGGTCCCTCTCCATAAGTGCATTATCTCTCTCTGCATGGGCACTATATCTCTTGGCATGGGCACTATCTCTCTCTGCCTGAGTACTATCTCTCTCTATCTGCATGGCATCAAGATCTATTGTCACCAGTCTTAGTTTCTCCTCCATGGCCTCCCTATCACCATCCCTAGGGGCATCATCCTCCCATATCCCCTCCATAATCCAATCTTTGAGTTCTCTCTCTTGCTCCTCCATGGGTGCCTCCTCCTCAACATCGTCCTCCCCATATCCTGCCAGAATACCTAGAGGATCTATATCCATATCCATATCCTCATCCTCTATGACATCCTCTCCCCCAATATCCATAGCAGCTAACTCCTCTACAACTACCTCCTTGGCAACATGCTCATCCCTGACTTATGCATCAATTCCACCTCTGATCTCCAACATCGATACATCCTCTACCATTGCCTCTCGGATAGGTGAAATTCCACTTACCCGACCCCCTCTCTACCCTCTTTGTCCTCATCTACCACCTCTTTAATCATCCCCACCACCCCTCCCTCCAACTCTTCCACCTCTACCTCTTCGTCATCCTCTCAGTCATGTGCCTTGTCTCTCAACTGGTGTCAGTTGATCTGAATCTGTGTATGGAATCGAACAATGCTTACCCACCATGCATCATATGAAACTATCATCCCTATATTTGTTTCTTTGTCTCTCCATCCCCACAATAATGGTTGTAAAGCCTATATCTCTACCTTTGCGGTAGCAATAAGAATCATGGGCCCCTAATATGGAACCTCTCTAGAAGAATGAGCAAAATCTTCTCTACTTCAAGGCTCATCCTGAACCTCGCTGAACTATCTCAAAACTCAATTGGGCAAGTGTCTCTCTATGATGTGCACACTCAAAATAGTCCTCCCAATCAAGTACCGTGTCTATCTACAATATGGAAAATGTCCATCCTCATCAGACCACTGCTCATAGTCCAAGTATGGTCTCCAAGTGAACTGATCTAAAATGTTGAGTGCATGTCTCCAATATCTAGTATCTCCCACATGGCTCTGAGTAATGTTTCCTATGTACCAGAAAACATACCAAGATCTATCCCATCACTCTATAGTAACTGGAGGATGAAAAATAGTTATCCTCTCCCATGCCCAAACCATCAGCAGAGTGGTGCCACAACTCATTGACTGTGCATCTTTGTATGCAATATCCTGAAGATGTAAATACAACATCCCTAATAGACATGGACCCTAGGCATACACGGTCTCTCTCTAACATACCCACCAACATCTCTCCCCATCCAACAAGAAAACCATGACCCTGTCAATCTAGTAATACTATCCCACCTATCAGAGTACATAGTATATAATCATTCCTCTCGTATATGTCTGCCAACACCAGCCATCTAATCTCATAATGCTCAATGTTGAGCCTACTAATATCGTCAACCTGATAAAATCTAGCTAGCTCAGTCATTCCATGCTAGTTATTGTACATCACCTGCTCTCCTTTGATCGAAATTTTAAGTATCTTGTACACATCCTCCAATGTGATAGTCACCTCCCCATTCAGCATATGAAATGATGATGTCTCAGAGTGCCATCGCTCACACAAAGTGGTGAGTATCCCTCTATTTTCCCAAATAGTGGGCATCGAAAGACAATGACGAAGACCAAGTCTCCACAAAATTTTTATCTCTGCACTAATTAGACAATCTCTCAGATCGAAAGTGTTTGGACATGTCTCCCACATGTAAATAGGATCTAATAAAACCTACATTTCAACCACAATGTGAAGATTTTCAAAAGTTTTTCGTTAGATTTTTTTTCCAAAATTTTGCTAGCCAAATGTGGTTCACTTTCACAAATGTGGTGCTTTCATATAAATGCATTGCAAGACAAATAATTTGGGTCGCATATTCCATATGCATTGAAAATTACCAATCCAATTTCTAGCTACTGCAAATGTGATGCATAAAGACAAATGTGGTGCATTTCTTATAACCTGTCTACCTGATGCATATGTGTTTCACTAATGAAAATACGGTTTACTAACCTACATGTGTACATCCTAAATGCAAATGTGTTCCATACATACATATGTGGTGCATTTTCAAACAAATGAGTTTAATGCCTAAAATGCCTATCCTAGCCAAGGCGTTTTTTAGCATATGCATCATTCCATAGTCAAATGCAGTGCATACGATGACATATCTATTGATCCCAAAAGACTGCATATGATTATTAAAATTTAGAGGCCTAAAACTAGGTGCAAAAATAAATTTCAAGAGTTCATTTCCGGGTACATACCAGTGGTCCTGCATCAGCTAGCCACCTAAAGGTTCGGATTTGATATCCTCAATGCGCAGTGTATGGAATGGGAGCCATCTTCATCCAAAAGTCAGAGAAAAATCTTAGTTTTCCAAATTCTTCTGGGTGCAGATGAATTGGTTTTCAACCTAATTCTTATTTATAAATAGGGTTTGGGTGGCATTTCTTCTAACCTTGTCTACTGGTCGCTTAACCTTTCAACCTCAAATGACCCGTACATGTCCATATCACATCCAAATTCAATTTCGTCAACTCGACAACATTTATGACTATCAAATTTACTTATCGAGAACATTTCTTGATTTTTTTGAAATTTTTCAAAAAATTGTCAATTTTTCTGTGGGGGCATACCGTAACCTATTTCAAAATGGGGCATGATTGGGACACATTTTCTTTGCCACAATGTTGGAACAACATTGTATCAAAGAGGGGCAAATTGTAGACACCGAAAATTGTTCTAGGTGTGCGAACATCACTTTCGACATAATTTTCTATTATCCATGGTCATGATTAAAAAATGTTAATTATTCAATTAACCTTTCCAATACATATTTCCTCTATTAATTAAATACCCCTTTTAATTAATTCACTAATTCACTAATTCATTTATTCAACTTTGATTAATTAAATAAGTCATGTTTATTTAATTATGTAAATAATTAATTCTCCCTCTTAATTAAATAATTTATTATTTAATTGCCCCTTTTGTCATATTTCAACTATAATTAAATATTTACTATTTAATTATTCAGTTAACCCCCTTTATCTATAATTAAATATTTATTATTTAGTTTATTCAGTTCCACCTTTACAATAGTCAAATTAAATAAATGATCTGTATTTATTTAATTAAATTTTTAATTTTTGAATATTGAATTAAATTAACATTTAATTCATTTATTAATTATTTATGTCACATTCTTATATCATTAAGTTATCTAATTATTCACTCACCTTCTGACCTGAGATCTATTTTTAATCTGCCAGTTATCTCCGGGTTCGGTATCTGACTATCTCTGTGAGAGAACTCTCTATCACAACTAGTCAGTTAACTAGTTCTAACTCATGTGTATGAATGTGTCTATTAATTAAATATCTTTAATTAATTAATTAATTTATGTATGCATTTTAATTCTTCAACTTCGAGTTCTAACTTTGTCTTTGACATTCAAAGTCTATTTCTTCTATTTTCAAAGAATCTTAATTGAAGGTTAAGATCAATAACTCTTGTTCTTTCTATTTTCTAACAGTCTTGACACAAGATTAAGTTATCGTTCTAATTTAGTCTTTATCTTGCAGTCTTTTCTAATTCACATTCTATCTGACACGGAACTAACATCGCATGGCATTCATCAATCTCCTCCGTTGATCTCTCTTTGAATCTAAGATGATCGTTTGAAAACCCAAAATTTATAAAATGGCATGTCATTATCATTATTCCTCCCAAAATCATACACTTTTGAGAAGAAAATTATCTTCGATATTTTTCTTAGACATTCAACAAGGTTATGCTTACATGAATACTAAAAATCTGAGGGCAAGAATACTCAAACAAAAAAATGGAGAAGGACAATCGAGATAACTCGAAGGAGTGGACGCATATTCGGTGAGATCTTTCCAATTCATTTGTTTACTTTATTATGTTTACTTATTCGTTCTTTGTTGTTTTTGATTTAGATTGTTAATTTAGAATTGATCATTGTAATTTGTGTAGCTATTAGGATTAATCTACAGAAAATATAGGTCTTACAACTTACAATATTTTTCATTATAAATTATCCTCTTTTAGGAGATGTATTATCACTAAACTCTAATAATTTTTTGTCATATTTATAACTAGAACTAGAACTAGGATTATCTTCATGTTCAAGAGTTGGATGAGGGGTAGACTTACTTGTTTCTACATCTTTTTCTTTCACCCATTTTCCACGTTTAATCTTGGGAAATTCTCCATCCAAATTTTTCTATGGATGTTTCTTCATGTGGCCACGAGCTCTGCACATTCGTCCTTGGATCCTATTTTATTTGGTCAACATTTGCAATTTTATTCTACTATTTTTCTTCACTTGTTTGATATTGTCAAGTATTGGCACACACTGGTGTAGATATTTTAGAGTTGCCACCCAAATTTCTTGGGATAATTTCATAGAAATTATGTCAAAATTTATGCAAATTTCACAAGATCCTTATAGACTTAGATAGGCTTTGACAAATGCGAAGCTATTTTGGTTGAACTTTAAGCAAAGGATTTTTTAAACATAAAATAGTGGGAAAATTGGAGCAAATCTAAACAATGGCTATCAAAAACTTCAAATAGACTTACTTTATGGATAAAAATTACTATGAAGTATAGTAATATTTGACAAGGCACTCTAGAGAACAAATATTTTATCAAACCGAATCCCCAGTAGAGTCACCAATCTGTTGGTTATTTTTGGAGAACCAAGAAGACCCCATTAAGTATCTATGAATTTTCTAACTTCAATTATTGAATACTTAGGAGATGATTGGACAAAGAATGAGAGGAATGTAAAATTATTCCCTCCTACATTTTGGGATCTACAAGACCTAGGAGGGTAATCCCACAATTTTCATCTTATAATATTTCTACACTACTATACCACACAATGCATAATTAACAGATACATTCTCATTCGAATGCTAAATACATGAAATATTTGAAGAAATTGGATATTACTTTGAAAGATCACACCTCCAAAGTTGAGAATCCATAAAACACCAACCTCAATAGAGGTAAACCAGTTAAAATATTATTTATGAATGTTGTTCTCAAATTGGATAACCAGAACCATGGGAAATACAATTAATACCTATGACTAGTGACATATCTTTGGGCAAGGAGTTAAAAGATAGAAAAAGGAACTATAAGGTGATTTGTTGGATATTTATGATATTTTATTGTAATTTATTTCAACACTATTTCCATTAATGTCTTTAAGGTTGTATATGTCGAGGATATTGAGAAAAAATTAATAAAATAAGTTGTAGGTTGTTAGTGAGGTAGTGAAGCTCAATATGATGGATAGCTCAGTATATTGATGATAAGAAGTTTTGGATTAAAGGGTTTGTTCAAAATTATATCTATTTTATCCACATGAATTTTTATAGGTTCTCATGAAGATTTGATTAAGTTATGAGTATCTGTGTTCTAATAGTTGTTATGTTGCTTTAGTTGGTGTTCCTGAAAGAAGATGATATGATTCATAATTTGAGTTGTTTTTGATGCTTCTATGGTGATTCATGATGCTTTTGGATTTTTTTAGATCATGTTATATCTATGTTGTTGGTTTGTATTGATTTTTGTGCTCGTGATTGGTAATTTTCTTTTGTGAGCTCATTTTTTCATGATCATGGCCGATAGGGTGATTGTAGCATGTTGCGGATCTTCGAGGCATAATTGTTTAAGGTGTTTCATGTTTGAGATATTTTTTTTTGGTCCTTACTATGTTTTGGCCAACATTATTTGGTTCACATTGATAAATTGTTAATTTATTTGGGTCGACAGTTCATACATATTTCATATTTTGTTGGGCCGACATGTAGTTGATGTTATCCTTAGTTGTAGATATATATGATCTATTGTTTATACTATTTGAGGGAATCATGAGCGAAGTGTGCGAATGTTACATGTGAATAATGTTCTAATATTTAGAAGGAAAAAGTAAAGTGTGAAGAAGAGTGACCAAAAGAAAGTATTTATGTGTTTAACCAGAACTATAATCAGGCATTAGAAGATGTTATTTTCTCAGTTCAAGATCTTTTAGATGTAATCTGAATGTGACTGTAAGATAGTGAGTCTTCCTTTGGGAAGTAATATTTTTTATATTTGAGCCATGAGCTCTAGGAAGTGTTCCTAAATGCATGTGCATTTCCCACTTATAATACTTTTAATAGAGTAAAAACTTGTGGACTAACCTCCACCATGGTTTTTCCCCTAATAGAGTTTCCACACAAAAATCTTTGTGTTATGTGTATTTTTGATGTGGTGATGATTTATGCTTTCATGTTTATTTTGTAAAAGTTGAGCAAATACAAATTCATAAGAGCCCAGTGATCTTTGCAAGCTAAGAAAACTTGTTATAGGGAGAAGCAAAGAGAAGCAACACAGACAAATGCTCAAAGATATGGAGCTCTGTATTATCCAAAAATGTGTAACAACATTAATTACAAAAGAAAAAATTTCAACCACATATAGGTCAAAAACCCTAAAAAGGAAAAAAAACCTAGGCTTGCAAATTAATAATTAATAAAATAATTAATTGTTATGCAGCTAATGTTAGCTTAAGTGTGAAAGAGTAAAAGGGAAATTTAATTAATTAAACAAATATTGTTTAATTAATCAATTAAATAAACAATTACTATAACACCCCCCCTTAAGCTAGACTTAGGAAGAAGCTAAAACCTAGAAGAAGCTACTGAAAGAAAAAAAAAAATGGGTCCCGACAACTAGGCCTGATCAAGTACCCAAATACAACCAAATCTCTATAAAGTGGACAAATAGAGAAAACCTCATGGGAAAAACTCTACTCCAAAAAAGAGAAACAAGTGAAGGACGAAGAAGCCTCCAAACAAGAATGAAGGATGAAGAAGCCTCCAGTCAAGAAGAAATTGTCCCAAAAGATAGGAACAAAGGATGAACGCCACAGAAGCATGAAGAAACTGCAAACTTTGTTGAAGAATGATTGCTGAAATGCTGAAACAAAAACCTCCGCTGAAAACATATGATGATTAGGAACAAATACTGTATACATAGGAACAAATGTTGTATACATATCTCACTCCAACAAAACCAAGGAAGCATTAACACCAATAGTAGAAACCCCCCCATAATGCTAACAAGGAAGAGGTATGACAGGTACTCTAAAAAGAAATGCCAGAATTTAGTGCATGAAGAAGAATCAAGAACAACTGAATGTGCAAACATGAAAGTACAAGCAGATATAAAGGGTGTGCAAACAAACGCACACACACATGAGTTTGTTGTCATGGAAGGGATACTCACTTGACATAGGTATGATTGCAAAAAAAGGAATAACATCAAACCCCCCCATGGCACTTTATAACATAGTGCAAGTATAATAAGGCACAAATCAATGTGCAAGAATTCTAAAACTACACATACAAAGTTGAGGCACTTTATTTTAGTGCATTTACAGATGATAAAAAAACATGCAATATGAGCCCATAAGGTCCAAAAAGGACAACAAAAAGAAGAAGGATTTCTAGAAAAAACCAAAAATCAAATTTTGAAACCACCTAAACCACTATGAAGATATCAGAACCATCTTTTCGATGATATCTCACTTGTCCATTTTTGATGTCGTATGCAAAAGTTATGTCGAAAACATTGAATACAACACCTGAAAACAAGAGCTGACTTTGACTAGAAATAAAATGGACTTGAGTAAAGAATATCCAAAAAATACCTACACCACTGAAAATTTCTCTAAATCCTCTTTCCGATGATATCTTGTTTGCTCGATTTCAACACTGTGGGCAAAAGTTATGGCCTCTGGAAGAAAATAGCTCCAAAGGGGGAAAAAAACCAGTGCTGCATTAAATTTGAGGGTCAAATAGGCATCGCAGCAAAACACGAAGCTAAATTTGATGGCCATTTGGCCGTCATCGAATTGCACAATTCGGATTATTTTAGAAAAAAATGTTTTTTAATTAAAAAAACAATAAAAAAAATTACAAATGTTAATTTTTAAAAAAAAATTAAAAAAAAGTAGGGGTCATATACCAAGATGGTACCCATACGTACCGGCTGCAAGGTGGCACCCAAGGGGCCACCTCCTATCGTAATACAATCCCCATTGGGTACTGTCCCTACCTGGGTATCGAACCTTACACTTTTTAAAAAATTTACAAAAAATCTTGATACCTAAAACTGGGTTTTCACTTTTTTTGAAAAAAAGATAATTTTTTTAATATTTTTTTGCAAGCAAAAAAATATATCAAAATATTTTTTTTAATTTTTTACCTTGAACAGTGTGTAGACAATGGTCATACAGACAAAAAAAAATTGCCTTTTGGATCAACTGTGTCCAAAATGGATGAATTAACAGTCATTTTGGGGGTTTTGGATTGCTGTGGACTCAACCGTTATGTCAGTTTTTGCCCAAAGTGCACCAAAAATAAACTCCCCCCCAGATCCACACCAAAAACTTCTGAAACCCCATATCTACTTCCAATGCAAAAATTCTCAAAACAAGAATAGGTAGCTACAAATCTGAAGCTCTGATACCATGTAGAAGTTGAGCAAATACTTCATAGGAGCCCAGTGATCTCTGCAAGCTAAGAGAACCTTTTACAGGGAGAAGAAAACAGAAGCAACACAGACAAATGCTCAAAGATATGGAGCTCTGTATTATCCAAAAATGTGTAACAACATTAATTACAAAAGAAAAGTTTTAAACCACATATAGGTCAAAAACCCTAAAAAGGAAAAAAACCCTAGGCTTGCACATTAATAATTAATAAAATAATTAATTATTAAGAACCTAATGTTAGCTTAAGTGTAAAAGAGATAAAAGGGAACTTTAATTAATTAAACAAATTTTGTTTAATTAATCAAGTAAATAACCAATTACTCTAACATATTTATCCGGTATAAAAATAAGTTAAATAAGTATAATTTATGTGACAACTGATTCACCTCACTCTTATTTTTCTACCCTTGTATTTTCAACAATTGGTATCAAATCAGGTTCCTCTAGAGAAGCTTGACCGCTTGAGGTGATCTAGGATGGTAACATATAAGAAGGATAGTCTCAGATTTGATGCAAAAAATTATTCTTTGTGGAAGAATCGAATGGAGTGTCATCTAAGATGAATTGGTGAACCGTACTGGACAATTACAAAGAATAGATATATCATCCCATAGAATTTTCCTTCGACTCCAAGTGAGATTAAGGAAGCCGAGGACAATATCAGGGCCAAGAAAGCATTTTTGAATGCTTTGACTTATTTTGAGATGAAAAATTTAATAGAGGTGAAGACTTATGAAATCTGGAAAAAGTTGGAAACTTTGGATGAAGGTGACACCCATGTGAAGATTTCCAAGCTAAAAATCCTGAAAGGGAAATATGAAATGTTGAAAATGGGTGAAGATGAGAACATTAATTCTTTTATGCAAAGAGTGAATGAACTTGTGTGCAGTATCAGATGTGTTGGTGGAACATTGGAAGAATTAGAGATTGTTGCTAAAGTGCTTAGATCCTTGTCTATTGCATACAAACACAAAGTTCTTGCTATTGAGGAGAACTAGACTATGACAAATGTAACTACAGACATGTTGATTGGTAAGCTTGCTAATTTTGAGTTAAGTGAATTTGGTGAATCTCTTCCTAAGATAGAATCTGCATTCAAAGCTACTATCCTTGGAAAAGATAAGCAGAGATATGATCTAGGAGAAATTTCTTCTAGAAAAATTTCTAAGTATGAATAGGAAATGTGAGAGATTGAAGAATAAGAGAGAAAAATAGATGAACTTGAAGCACTTATTGTCAAGAGGGTAGCCAAAGGAGAAGGTAAGTATAAAGGGAAATTTCCTCTTAAATTTTTTTCTTGCAATAAGATAGGTCATTTTTCCTCAAGGTGTTCGAAAAGAGTTCCTAAGTCAAGACCTAATAGGCCTAGATTCCAAAGAAAGTGTTATTATGCTGATGATGAAGGTATGAAAAATGACGAATCTAATAAAGGGAATTTAAGTGAGGATGAATGGGTATTTATTTCTATCAAGGAAAATAATCTAGTACCTACTAAATCTACTAGTTGCATGAATGTGGAGAAGACCTAGCTTCCAGAGTTGAAGAAAAATATGAATGGGTGATTGACAGTGGATACTCTCATCACATGACAAGTGATAAAATTAGATTTATGAGCCTGGAAAATTATGATGGTGGTGTTGTAGGATTTGGTGATTACAAAGATGGTATAATCTGTGGTAGAGGATCCATTTATTTTGATGGTAAGGATAATACTGATGATGTTCTATATGTGGAAGGTTTGAAACATAATATCTTAAGTGTTGGACAAATGGTTGACAAGGGATATAATATTCAATTCAAGGATGGAAAGTGTAGAATATTGGGGGGTTCTAGAAATGTGTTTGCATCTGGTACAAAAGGAAAAGGTAATATCTTTCACCTAAATACTACTAGTAAAATTTGTTTGATTGCTCAAGTTGATGAAATTTGGTTGTGGCATAGGATATTGTGTCATGTAAAATTTGACAATATTATCAAGATAAGTTCTACTCAGGCAGTGAGAGATCTTCCTAAGTTGATAGAACCTACTAATACCATATGCAAGGAATGTTAGTTAGGGAAGAAAACTAGAGTTTCATTCTAAAGAAAACAACATTGTTCAAATGAAGTATTGGAGCTTGTGGATACTAACTTGTGTGGTCCTTCTAGAGTCATAACTTTACAAGGAGACAGGTATTTCATGTTACTTATTGATGATTATTATAGATTGATGTGGGTTGCTTTCTTAAGGAAAAAATCTGAAGCTCTAGAGAAATTCAAGATTTTCAAGGCTATGGTTGAGACAAAGATATGTTTGAATATCAAATGTCAAAGATCAGATAGAGGTGGTGAATTCACTTCTGGTGAGTTTAATTCTTTATCTGAAGAGCATGGTATAAAGAGACAATTATCTACCTCACAGACCACTCAACAAAATAGAGTTGTGGAAAGGAAGAACAAGACAATTCAATAAGCTTCTAGGACTATGATGTTGGAAGGAAATTTTCATCATATATACTGGAGAGAAGCTATGAGTACTACCATTTACACTTTCAACCAAGTACATGTCAAAAGGTGATACCCGTAAGACTCCTTATGAGCTCTGTTTTGGTCATAAGCCTACTTTTAGATAGCTTAAAATATTTGGGAGTAAATTATATATCAAAAGAGATGAAGATATAGGAAATTTTGATGCTATACGTGATGAATGAATCTCTCTTGGTTATTCTACTAAAAGTAATGCCTATCGATGCTACAATAAGAGATTGTGGAAAGTAATTGAAACTGCTAGTGTAAAGGCTGATGAAGACACAATTAGACCATTTGAAACCTTTGAATATGATTTAGATGATCAAAATGACATATTAGATAAAGGAAAGAAATTTCAGACTCTATATCAAGTTCAAATTAATTCGGTGAATCAAGAAAATCAAGAGGTAGAAACTACTAAAATTGCAGAAGTAAGATAACAAGATCCTAAAGTTCAAGAGCCTAAGACTCCAAGGTGTGTAAGACTAAATAATTTAGAAGATAAGAGTATAGGTGATAAGAACAAAGATGTTCAAACTAGGAGAATAATTGTAGAAGAATAATGTTGGATCTCAAAGACTGGGCCTAATAGTGTCAATGAAGCATGCAAAGATGAACATTGGGTGGAAGCAATGAAAGAAGAACTACTAAAAATTGAGAAGAATGATACATGGATTATTGTTCCTAGAACTAAGGACAAAAATGTAATTGGAACTAAATGGGTCTTTTGAAACAAACTGAATGAGCAAGGAGAAGTTGTTAAAAACAAAGCAAGAATTGTGTGTAAAGGACATTCTCAGATGGAAGGAATTGAATTTGAAGAAAAATGTTCTCCTGTTGCTATGATTGAAGCTATGAGACTATATCTTGATTATGTTTCTTACAAAAACTTCAAGGTTTATCAGATGGATGTCAAGTCAACATTTCTAAATGGTGAACTGGATGAAGAAGTGTCTATTGAGCAACCTAATGGATTTCAATTGACTGATCAGGGAGATATGGTTTTTCGGTTGAAGAAATCATTATATGGACTTAAACAAGCCCCAAAAGCATGGTATGATAGATTGGACAAGTACTTGTTGAAGGTTAGATTTAATAAAGGTACTGTTGATAGTAAATTGTATTTCAAGATTGATCATGATAGAGATTTGATTGTTGAAGTCTTTGTTGATGATATCATTTTTGGTGGAGATGATAGTTTTTGCATGAAGTTTTTTGATGATATGTAGAGTGAGTTTGATATGTCTATTATTGGAGAAATTAAATTATTTTTGGAAATGCAAATTACCTAGCTAGATAAAGGGATCTTTATATCTCATTCCATGTATGTGAAATAATTGCTAAAGAGGTTTGGTATGGAATATTCAAAGCTAGTTGGTACAGCTATGGTGACCAGATATAAGTTGACACAAGATGATGATTCTCCTAAAACAAATAAGACTAGATACAGATCCATGAGTGGTGGATTGGTCTATTTGACTCAAACTAGACCTGATATCATGAATTTCATATGCATTGTTGCAAGATTCCAAGTTGATCCTAAGGAATCTTATGTGATAGTTCTAAAGTGGATTTTTAGGTACTTGAAGGGGACAATTGATTTTGGCCTCTGGTATCCTAAAGAAGATAACCTTATTTTGAGTTCTTTTACTGATGCTGATTTAGAAAGAGATGTGGATAAAATAAAGAGTACTAGTGGCAGTGCATTTTTCTTGGGAAAGAGGTTGATTTCATGGTTAAGTAAGAAGCAAAATGCCATTTATTTATCTACTATAGAGGCATAATACATTGCTACTACTAACAATTATACTCAAGTATTATCAATGAAGTAGATGTTGAAAGATATCAAAGTTGTGTATGATTAACCTATTGATATATTATGTGATAATTCAAATGAAACTAACATTTCTAAGAATCCGGTGCTGAATTCAAAAACCAAGCATATATCTATCAAATTTCACTTTTTTATAGAGAAGGTGAGTGAAAAGGAAGTTAGATTGGAGTATGTGCCTAGTAAGGAGAAAATTGTAGATATCTTTACCAAGACCTTTCCTAAGGATAATTTTGAGTATCTCATAGGGAAGCTAGGGGTGATTACCCCTCCTATTCAAAATTAAGATGCAATGACTTGCATCAGCCCATGTATTTCATAGTCATATCTTGTGATCCAAATTGATGTTGTGGTGGTTACTACTTGGGTGGAGTAGTCATATGTTTAGAAATGTGGTTCAGATCTTGTGTGGAGTAATATAATGTATAAATTTTCTATTGATGTCAAATGGGGAGAAGAGTCATGTGAAAATTTGTGAAATAGTTAAGGAGGAAAAATTCAAAATCTAACAACGAGAAAGTGCTAAGAGAAAGTATTGTTGATGGTTTTTTCATAGATCAAGTGTTTCCATTAATTCCAAAGGGGGAGATTATTGGATATTTCTAATTGTGGTTTTCATTCATTTCAACACTATTGGCATTAATTTCTTTAAGGTTGTATATGTCGAGCATATTGAGAAAATTGTAATAAAATAAGTTGTAGGTTGGCGGTGATGAAGCAAAGTTCAATATGATGGCTATATTAGTAAATTGATGCTAAGAAGTTTTGGATTAAATGGTTTCTTGAAAAGTCTATCTAGTTTATCCACATGAAGTTTCAGAGGTTCACAGGAAGATTTTATTAAGTTATGAGTATCTATGTTCTAACAGTTGTTCTATTAATTTAGTTGGTGTTCTTGAAAGAAGATGATATGATTCTAGTAATTTGAATTTTTGTGGATGCTTTTGTAGTGATTCATGATTCTTGTGGATGTTTCTAGATTGTTCTCTATTTTTTTTGTTGTTTTGAATTGATTTTTGTTCTTGTGATTGGTGATTTTCTTGTGTGAGTTCATGTTTTTCATGATCATGGCTAACAGGGAGATTGTAGTTTGTTGTGGATCTTCAAGCCATAATTTTTTAAGGTGTTCCATGTTTGATACATATTGATTTGGTTCCTTAATATGTTTTGGTTGACATTATTTGGTTTGCATTCATAAATTGTTAATTTATTTGGGCTGATAGTTTGTACACATTTTATATTTTGTTGGGCCGACATGTAGTTGATGTTATCCTTAGTTTTGGATATATATGATCGATTGTTTATACCATTTGAGAGAATGATGAGCGAAGTGTGTGACTGTTGCATGCAAATAATGTTCTAATATTTTGAAGGTAGAATCAAAGTGTGAAGAAGAGTGAGCAGAAGCAAGTGTTTATGTGCTTAACTGGAACTATAAGTAGGCATTAGAAGATGTTATTTTCTCAGTTCAAGATCTTTCAAATGCAATTTGAATGTGACTATAAGATAGTGAGTCTTCCTTTAGGTAGTAAGCCTTTTCTTATTTGTGTAGTGACCTCTAGGAAGTGTTCCTGAATGCATGTGCATTCCCCATTTATAATAATTTTAACAAAGTATAAACTTGTGGACTAACCTCCACCATGGTTTTTCTCCTAATAATTTTTACATGCAAAAATCTTAGTGTTATGTGTATTTTTGATATGGTGATGGTTTATGGTTTCATGTTTATTTATCATATTCGAGAATAAGTTTAATAAGTATATTTTTTATGAAAATTGATTCAGCCCCCCTCTCAGTTTTCTACCCTTCTATTGCCAACATATTTTAATTCTAAACATCCATGATCTACATGAGGCTATCTTACAACTCACATATCTATACTAAGATTCCATGACTACTTATCAAATCCACCAAACATGTGTATGATTCATGATTTAATCAAAGCATTTTAACTAATCCATTGAACTAGATCCTAAATTAAAACACACATCAAAGAATAATGACAATTAAGATTAATGAAATGATCCTTGATCAAACTTTTCATTAATAATTTAGATACAATCTACAACTAGAGAGCCAATAGACTTGTGAGATCTTCATTATTATTTTGATAAGCTTTGAAATCATACATTGGCAAAATTAACCTGCTAGACTGAAAACTTAAGATATAGACTTCATATGTGTTCTCTTTGTATTCTCTATTTGCATAATTCAGATCTATAATTCAATAAGAGACCTATACTAATGGAAAAAAAATATCGTTTATAAAAACAAGGGAGCAAAAAAAGCTTCAAGCTAAAAATTACAAATGCCACATTTCTATTTGATAGCTATAACAAATATTACCTTGTGGAAAGTTTCAACAAACTAAATGAATATTCATCATTTAAACAAAATCCCCCTTCCAGTCGATGAAGAATTATATACCTTCCAAAAGGCACATATTGAAAAGAATAATCTTTTAACCGTTGTAGAATATTCATTGCTTTGAGCAAGAGACAAAATTATGTAAAATGAGGAAAAGATGAATGAGCATCCAATTTAGCATCTTAGTCATCGGTAATGAATATTTACTTGTGTTTTTTTAATTTTGGAGACACATATCTTGTATGCATTGAAATTTATTAGGCCAAACCTTCACTACACTTGACCAAGTTATATTTGTTCTCCATTTCTGTGTTCATAAATCCAATTCATCAATAATATCCTCTTCCACTGATCATATTCTACATCAGATGGCCAATTGAAATTAATGATTTCATCCATATTCTTTCTGAATGGAGAGTGCTTTTTCACCATTGAATTGGCTTGTTTGTCAAAATCTTCTAGGAAACTAATAATTAAAGATAGTCTCTCAAGAGTATTCTTTAGTATAACAATGTCAGCATTCTCACAAATGAGAGTTGTTTGAGAAAAAAATACAGTTTCCACCTAATGCTTCCATGTTTGTAGGGGTTTCACATCATAACACATATGTTGAATATTAGGTAACAATTCCAAATCTTTCTCATCATACTTGGCTTTCAATTCTCTAATATTCTAATCCAAAGGAGTGGTATACCCCTAAAATTGTTTCTCTTTAAGCTCACCAAAAAAAATTATAAGTTAGTACCACCCTTGGATATCTATCCTCTTGCTTCATAGCCCCAATTGCCATGAATTTTAAATTACCAACTCTAGGGATCCACTTATCTAGGATTAGGATAGCTATATTCTTATCTCTTTGAGATAACCTTATTGATTTCAACATCAAAGAACAATTTTCATAAACACTAATTAATATTGTCTAAATTTTATTATTCATATATTTGAGTACTATATGAAAAATATTAGAATTGTTCGCATACATGGTTTATTGAGCTTTTTCAAGCAATTTATTCTAAACATCAATTTGTAAGAGAAATTGTTCTTTGGTAGGCTCATTCAATGGAACTGTGCCTAATGTGATTGGTTCCACTACTATAAGTGGTTCTTGACCAATGTTATATGACACTATATCCAAGGCTTGTTCTAGTGGAATAAGAGATTGATTTTGTGTCATTAGAGATGCATGTAGTGCATTAATTGAGTTAGCTAAGCCATGCTCCCTCAATTATTATATCTATTGCTTGTATAATACCACCCTAGTTTCTATTACTTCCACCTTTTGCTGACTCACATTATATACATCAACTAGTGTATTGTACTTACCCCTAATAAAATCCCTTTCAAGAGTAAGGATCTCAACTATTTCTTTAAAAAAATTTGCAACATTTACCACCATATCAATTGCTTACAAGGCTAGAGTTTCAGAGACTCTCTTTATAATCAATTTTCCACTAAAGTCAGTTGGCTCAACAACTGATGTAATTTTGGATCCAAGAGAGAGTTGCTAGACTATCAATGCATACCATTATTCATTGAATTTTGATCCTTGAAGTAACAATTTTTCCTCTTCTTCACTCTTAAACAAGGGCTTTTCAGACCTCCTTATGGTATCCAACACCACTACATCAAAAATATCACACTCAGGTAATATCAATACACCACTCTTTTGCACAAGTTATCTGGACTCATTAGTTGTAATACTTTTGAACTCCTCCTTCATAACTTTTCTTCTTTAAATTTTCTTGAATAGTCACTTTAGGGAGTTCTGGGTGAAACCTTCTTTCTCTAACCATGTTTTTTGCATACTCTGATGTTTTTTATCTCCATATGAAATCCTTAAATGCCTTGGTTTCAATAGAAGAATCATCTTCCATGAATTCTTTACAAGCCTCCTACCTTAGATCATCTACACTATGTAAACCACTAAGATCGGCCTTTCCAAGTCTAAGGACACTTTCTCTTGAACTTGAGGAAACTTACCTTATGGGAGAAGGAATTCCCTACTAGATTTCTTCAGGATTAATAAGAATATAATCCTCCTCTGTATTAGGCTAGTCAACTACCCCTTTAACATCAATGTTTTGTTTCTTAGTAGGTGGCTGTTGTGGTGGAGCAAGACTTCTAGGGGGTGAATATACATCAATCAAAATGTATGTAGCCTATCTTGGGGGTGGAAGCACCAATCTATGATTATAATTTTCCCTTGACCCCCGAGACATAGTAGGGGTTGGCGATGTTCCCCCTTTCTCTACTATCTTCTTCTTTCTAGAGTATATTCTTATTTTTTGTGGTAGTTGGTAAGAGGGTCTCTCCTCCAATACTACATTTGGATTTTCTTCAACTTCCATTGATTTCCCTTTATGTGTAACCACACACTCTTCCCTTAAGATACCCACTATTCCCTCAAAATTATTCATAACATGCACAATTTATTAAAATCACCTTTAATATTGGGCATAAGATCATAGTTGGGATTGGATTTCTTAACATTATCCACCATTTTATTGAAATCTAGATATTTTTCTTTCCTCTTCTCTTTCTCTTGAAGGTCAAAAAAATTCTTGATTACATCCTCAAGATAGTAAAATTTGTTTACAAAAGAGCCACTTCTATTCTTTTCCTTCATTGCAGCAATAAAACCCTCAAGGTCATGATTTATTGGGCACATATTTTTTAATTTTTATGATGCAATAAGATGTACCAAGTCATCCCATCCCCCATTTATCATTACAAAATTAGAAAATTTTGTCCACTTTGGGAAGAATGAGCCTATTTTAAATGTCTTAGGTAGGTGTTCCATTTGAGCTCCTCCTAATTGACTCATAGCCTCCAATAATTTTATTCTCAGTGACACATCTCTTGGTATCATATAAGGATTCACACATGTTCCATAAATTTTGAAGATTGTTGAGCTAGGATATGGGATTATATCCCCCCAATTATGAGTCAAATTTAGATATGTTCTCCTTTCCATTGTCCTCAGGATGTCATGGATTTCGTTGGGGATCGTGGGTGGATCATATACTAGGAACCTCCTCAATTTAGATGCAAAGGCATTGTGGAAAACCACATAATCAAATTTTTGGTCATCTTTGTCAAGAATTTGGGTCCAACATTGGACAGGTAAATCAATATCATCTTCTCTTTTCTTCAACATCATATCCTTCTCAAAATTTGTCTCACCTTTATACAAGAAAATATGCATTAAGAGAGAATACCACCAGAAATGTATCCAATCCTTTCCACCTTTTAAATCAAACAAACCCTTGTGGATGTATTTTGAAAAATAGGTGGCATAGTCATAAACTACATTGAAGGCCTAGTGCTATAAATGTGCAGCCATATAACTGTACTCCTTTCGTAAGCTTTCAAGTGGAGTAAAATAAATGATCTCACATAAGGAGTATATAGTCTTCTTGAAGTAATTAGAAAAATATCTCATGGGAAAGGATTCTAATTCATCCTTAAAAATCCTTATTTCTTCCTATTCTTCATATTCCAAGTACTAGCAGTGTGTATAGGTAACACTGTTGTTCTGGTCAACACCCTATTATTCTCATAAATTCGTTTATAACAAAATTCATATTGAACCAACAAAAATAAATTTATATGCTAAAAAGGGAAAGAGGATTCCCCTTACTAGGCCCTTAGGGTTTTTCACCTAGGAGCACTTGGTTTATGAATGACACTCTTTCACCTTAGTGATTGGGTATTTTTGGTGATTGCATTCAAAGGGTATGAACTGAATAAGGTTATGTTGTTTCTGAGGAGTGTGGCTAAAGCTAGAAATGAGATGAAACTAAACTAATCTATAGAATGTAAATGAAAGAAAATGTAAACTATGTGCAAGCTAAACTAAATAACCTAAATGTATGCAATTTGAAAGGGAACTTGAAAATATACAAATTTCGCACCTAGAAATGGAAAGTGAACAAATAGGAGCTTTGGAATATTCTAAAATATTCCAAATATCTATATAGAGACACTTATGCCAAAATGGGCGACCTAATCCTTTTTCTGGGAAATTTTTCCAGACTGGGTTTCAAGAAAAACGGTATCCTAAAATGTAAAAACCCTTTTTTCAGGCCTAGTATAGGGACAAGTTCACCAATGATGGCAGCCTCTTCCTCCTTGTACTTTCAATAAATTCAAAGTCTGATTCTTTGGGTCCTTACTTGCTCTTTCTTTTTCTATAGATGTCTATGTTTGAATCTTGAGGAAATAGCCTGCAAGTTGTCCTTTTGCTCCTCCTAGGGTTTGATGACTTGAGTTGACTTGAGTGGAATGATTGTACCCTTTTCAATACTTTATTCCTTTCCAAATCTGTATACAACCTTCAAAACACATGAAAAGAGAAAGAAAATATTAGGGTTAGAGATTAGGGATTTTCCTTAGTCAAACCCCTTTGATGGTAATCAAACCCAAATGAGAAATAAAGAAAGGAAATATGATTGAATGATGAACCAATGTAAACAATCATAAAATCCTTTGTTATTGAAGTGTACAACATATAAGAATTAGCTCCAATGGAGGTTTCTTGAAGTGCCTTTGTGCTTGATTGCTTGCTTGGAAATCTTGAGTGCAAGAGTGCTTGTGAAGATGAAAAATGATCTTGGCAGGGGAAATGAAGGTGAAAACCCTTATTTATACAAGATATGCTTTAATTTCCTAGAAATGTAACATGATAGGCTAACCTTAGGGTTTTGGAGGAAAATTCTTGTTAGGTTTTTATTTTAATTTTGTTTTTTTTCCTAAAGGAACTAGGTCACCCAAGGTGGCGACCTAGTCCACTTGGAGAAATTCAAGTGGTGGTTGGGAATAAAAAGGTGTTAAATGATGTTTATTGGACTTGCCTCTCAAAAAACACTTAATTCACACCTAAAAGTATATTAAGGGACAAATTTAACATTAAAAAGGGTTGAATTAGTGATGAAAAGTATAGGAAAGTGTGAAAATACATTACAACACTTTATAACACTTTGGCACAAGGCTTGGAAATGGGTAAAAAGGGTTTATTTAGGTGAATTGTGTTGAAAGGGTCTTAGAAAAGTAGGAAGATGTATTACAACACTTCACAACACCTTTGTAAAACACTGTTAGATTGTTGTTTATTTGCAAGAATTAAAGACTAAATCAAGGTAGAGCAAGGCCAAAATCCAAGGGAAAAGCACCAAATGAGTGAAAAAGTGTCAAAGGCTATACTTTTTGGTGACACATTTTTCCCCCACTTTAGTGAGAGGATAAAATTTCTTCAAACTCACACTAAAGTATCCAAATCATGTGTGTCAAGTGGGATCTAATGTATTCATGCTAGTAAAGTGAGATGACTATGAGCAAGAGGGATGATCAAGACCGCAGGATCAAGATCCCATGGAAAACCAAACATAAGCACAAAAGATCACACAATGAGTGATGTGAAAGAGTGGAGAGAGAGAGAAAAATTTGGATCAAGCTTCAACCATTTATCCAACTAGTTGTGGATCAGATCTAGGTTATTTTTCCAAAAGAAAGGGGTGTACTCACTCTAGGCCGACGAGAATTTTGGTTGTTCACTGAGTGAGAATGTTTCAAAGGGTGAGAAACATACAACTGGTTGGTATGCACTCACACACACAAAGGTGTCTATGAGGAAAGTCATGCCGCTAGTTGGGCTTCCCGCTCAACCATACCAAAGTTATACCTTTTGATAACTTTGATAAGGTGCCAGAAAAGACAAGGGTGCAGTTCACGAGACAAGAAAATCCTTGGATTCGTAGAACTCATAAACAAGTGCAAAATTGCACCAAATGTATGCAAGTTGTGTTATGCAAAGTGGCCATGTATGCATAATACAAAAATGAAACTTGTAAAATACAAAAAGAATAAAATGAAAAAGGGATGTTCAAAGGATTCTTATTTAGTTCATGTGTGGTCTTTAACTTAGGGAAAATTGTGTCTAATGTCTCCAAGAGAGGACCTATCAAAGAATATAAAATTCAAAAATTAGGGGATGTGTGTCATTAGGCCACTAAGAGGAATTTGATATGCTAAGATAGGTCATAATTATGAAGGAAATTACACCCAATGTCATCCAAAAAATGAGAAACACATCATATGAAGTGATAATTTTGCATGAGGAACCGAGGACAAAGAAAAATAAATACAAATGCAAAAAATAAAAATAATGCTAATGTATGCCCCCATTTTAAAGAAATTTTTACACATTGTTTTGTGAGAAATTATTTAAAGTAGAGAAAGGAAAAATTAAAAAAGGAAAGGAGAGGACATGAGAGCCTACTTTTAAATCCCTATGACAAGTGGTATGTTTCCAGGAAAGGCTATGTCATGTGAAGAGAAAGAAAAAAAGGAGAAGGAAAAAGGGGATTGCCCCCAAAATGAAAAAAACACAAACACATAATGTATCTATGGATTTGGGGTAAGTATGTTTGTTGAAGCAATTTTTTTTAGAGAGATTGGAACTATCATCATATCCCCAAATACATAGAACTGAAAGGAAAAAAAGAGAGTGAAAACAAATGAAAACAAATATTTGTTTTGGGTCAACATGGGAGAGACATAGGATGTCTCAATGCTTTGCATTGTCCCTAAAAGTAAAACAAAATAAAAAATGAAAAGGAAAAGAAAATGAGTCATTTTGAGTCAACATGAAGGAGACATTGCAGTCTCAATGCCTTGCATCATTCTCAAATGGAAGGAAAAAATAATTAAAAAAAAAAGGTTCATTTGGGTCAACATGAAGGAGACATTATGGTCTCAATGCCTGCATCATCCCCAAATGGAAGGAAAAAGAAACAAAAAGAAGGTTCATTTGGGTTAACATGAAGAAGGAATTGTAATATCAATGCCTTGCATCATCCCCAAATGAAAGGAAAAAAGAGAAGAAAAAATAAAAATGAATGCACGACATAGAGAGGAATGAAGATACATATAGAAGAATGTCACAAAGAGGAGGAACATAAAACACAATAGTACTGGGAAAAAATGTTGCATAAAGCAAAGGAAAAGAAAAGAAAAGACTAGTAAGGCACATGTGCATCACTTAGAAAGCAAGTCATTTGCTTCCCAATCTTGCTCAACATAAAATTCGGGTTTGCTACTTCTGAGTGGGATAGCGGAAATTGCTGAACTAGCTGCAAGTTCAACGCTTGTCCTAGGAGAATTATCATGTATGCTCATGGAAGAGGAAAATAATGAATTCAAATTTTGGTGTATCTCTTCATCTATCCTAGAATTCTCACCATCATCGTCATCTAGGTTGATGAAAATGGTAGGTATAATGACAATATCAATGGTATCATGTAGGATTGGTGGTGAAGGAGGTATATGATCAGGTTGTGGGGGTGAGTGAGGAGGGTAATCAGGCACTATGTCAGGTGAAGGTTGATTATGATGTTCAATATTTTCTTCATCACATGATTGGCTAGCAAGAGCACGACGAAAATGCCTATGTTATGTGGATTATTTATTCCTTTGATTTTTGTCAAGTGGTATGGAAGGGGTGGTCTGGTCCACCATAGGTTTTTTTATCATTCCTTGGGAGAGGAATGGGGGGAATCATAGGAATTTTATCATTCCTTGGGGGAGGAATGGGGGGAACCATAGGTGGCTCATCCACTTTCTCCTTAGATACACTTGTTTGATGTGAAGGGGGAGGATAGAATTGTTGTCATGATCCCTAGGCCTTTTGGATGATGTGGAGGAGGTTTTAGGTGTGGGTTGATTAGGCATGTCAGAGTCGGGTTGCAGGATGGCTTTGTCAAGGATAGGTGATTTAGAGGTAGAAGGAGGTATGTTGCAATGAGAGAGTTCATATATTTTATTTTCTTTAAAATTTTTATAGGTAATGAAAAATAAATCTCGTCTAGGGGTGATAGGTTCCATGGGCTTAGGCCAAAAGGCTACTAAATAAAAATTTCCTTTGGAGGATAAAGGATTGAAACCACTATGGTGAATAGTGAATATTTCATTGTCAATGGGAAACTTCAAAAATTTGTGAATAATAGATGGATTTTTTTTCATTGAATGAAGCCATGGGTGGCCTTGTCACAAATGAAATTGGTTTGATTGTGGAATTATAGAGAATGTCATGTCCAATGTCTTAGGACATATCTATAGTGGGAGGGTGATCGATTTGATCGTAGGGAATGCATAACTGTTATGAATTTTGATCCATGTAGTCGGTCTATTATAAACATCTTGAGTAATGTCATGTAGTACCAAAAACTCTTCAATGATCACATTCTTTCCATAGGGGGGATCTATGAGTATCCCATCAATGGGCTTATCATAGATTCCATTAGCTATGTAGAGAGGACCATCGAGAAGTTTTTTGAGTAAATATTGGGATGTAAAAGTGATATCAAAGGATGTTTTATTTTGGACCTTATGATGGATGATGTCTATCACTCCCACCATCGCATCCATAGGGTTGAAATGGGTGGAATTTGAAAGAGGATCAAAGGTTTGTATGTTGTGTTTCAATATTCAAAATGTCAGTTTGTGAAGTTTCTCTAGATTTGAAAAATGAAACATGGTGTTTAGGCATGGGGTTGGTGAAAATTTGAAAATTTTGGTTGGGGGGTTCCATGGACTTATTGCTTCTATCATTGGTACCAGAAATAGATAGATGACCCAAGTCAATTAGGTCTTGCACAAGGTGCTTGAGATGCTTTCATTTTTCAATGTCATGTTCGTTCTATCGATGAAAATCGCAATAAGTAGTGGAGTTATATGATGGAGGTAATGGCTTATTGGGATCAGGTTCATGGACAAGAGGTAAGGATATAATTTATTGTTGGATAAATCAAGTAATGTTGTTATGGAGGGTATGAGGTAAATGTGTGAAGGTGTGTTTATGATATCCATAATTGAAGGGCATGACAAATCAAACAACGACCACTTGGTTATTAGCAAGCAGAGGGGTTTGGGAAGGAGGATTAAATTGAAAAAACCCTTTACTTGGTTAATGGAATGGTTGAGAGGTAGTTTTGTTTGTAGTGTCAGACTTCTCAACTCTACTAGAAGTGGATTGTGTATCATAAAAACTAGTGGATTTTTTATAATAATAGAGTGCTTGGCACAAGTGCATGAAGGAAGGGAACTTCATGAGGGTGAGCTTGTCTTGGAGAGATGTTTACAAATTTTCAATGAACATATTTTGTAGATGTGTGTCAAGGATCTTGACATTAATTAAGGAATAAAGAACATGATAATGAGATATAAAGTCTGCTATCTTCTCATTAGTTTCTTTCTTGCATCTCATGAGATCAGCCAAGGTTTTCTTAGGGATCATGTGGACTTGGAAGTGGTTGATGAAGGCATCCACTAGCTCATTGAAGAAACAAATGGAATTATTTGGTAAGGATGAAAACTAGTCTAAGGTGGCATCTTTGAGGGTCCTAGGAAATAGTTTAGCTAGAAACTCGTCATCAAGATCAAAGTCACTACATAAGGTAGTATAAGAATTAATGTGATTATAAAGGTCACCCTTCCCTCCGTATTTCTCAAATCTAGAAATTTCTATCCCCTATGGCATCAAGGTATGTAGGATCTCTAAGGATAATAGATTTCTACAAATTTAGTGGGTAGGTGAACCATGTTGGCTCTGGTTGATAGTGGAGATTTGTTGTTGCATGGAGGTGATAGTGTGAAAAATTTGTGTGATAAGGGGATTGGTGCAAGTGTTATAAGGTTGAAGGGAAAGTGGTGATGGGGTGAATGTACTGGAAGGGGAAGTGAATGGGATGCTAGTGGTAGGTATGGTAGAAGAGGTTAAGGTATGTGACACCACAAGGGAAGTAGGAACACTAGTAGGAATGTCAAGGGAAGGTACCACATTACTAATCTATTGCATGATTGTTGTCACTCTAGGAGATTCAAAGTGGGGATGGAAGCTATGGTTGAGGGAGGAGGAGTGAAAGGTTCTCCTTTGCCAACAATAGGGGTGGGTGTGTGAGATACCCTAGGTGTGGAAGAGCCATGATTTTGGTATATTTCCACTTTCTTCTTCATAACACCTAGGCCATCATTGTGGTCAAGTAGGTGGTGAAGGTTCTCTATGGTGGGGATGGCAAGGGTAGATATTTTCTCTAGAATTACTTCATGTTGAAGGTCAGCTAAATAAACATGGATGTGAAATAGATTTTCATTTGGGAGGTCATCAATTTTTTTGTCACCATATGTGTGTCCTAGGTACAAAGTTGGTAAGGATGGTCTTTAAGCCTAGTGTACTATTGTTGATACTAGGATTAGAAGCCTGAGAGATACCAAGATCTACAACAAGAGCGTTGTTGTTAAATGCCATGAATCTACATCTTCGTCTCACAATGGTATTATCAATAGAAAACCAAATTATTATGCAAATTTTCCTAAGGGTGGGGTGGATGAAAATTCAATGTAAACAAAAGAGACAAAAATGTTGATAACTAAACCTCTGAACAATAAAATAGAAATACCGAACTAGAGGACCGAAATGCGGAAAATAATTTAACGGTGATAGAAATTATAGAGTGACTGGTGCAAGAGGACTAGGTCACCTAGTGTGGTGACTTAGTCCCAATAGTGATGTTTTTGATAATTTTATGAAATTTTTACTATGTTCTATGATTTTTATTCCTTTCTAATACAAACAAAGAATGTAAATGTAATTTTTTTTGTACTTTTTTAGTGAAAAATGCAATGCAAAGTGCAATTCGACATGAACTTAATAGTAATGCACTTTTGTTTTATTTACCCTACGATGCCAATAATGCAAAAATATTAATGCAATGCAAAAAAAAATTAAGATGAAATGCAAAATTAAAAGATTAACAAGTGGTCTATAGTTGGGTTCACCAAAATGAACAACCAAAAATAATGTATATGCTAAAAAGGGAAAGAGGATTCCCCTTACTAGGCCCCTAGGATTTTTCACCTAGGAGCACTTGGTTTAGGAATGGCACTCTTTCACCTTAGTGATAGGCTCTTTTTGGCGATTGCATTCAAAGGGTATGAACTAAATAGGGTTGTGTTGTGTGTGAGGAGTGTGGCTAAAGCTGGAAATGAGATAAAACTAAACTAATCTATAGAACGTAAATGAAATCAAATGTAGACTATGTGCAAGCTAAACTAAATGACCTAAATGTATGCAATCTGAAAGGAAACTTGAAAATATAGAAATTATGCACCTGGAAATTGAAAGTGATAGAATAGGATCTCTAAAATGTTTTTGAAATCTATAAGAAATCTGTAAAGGGATACTTATGCTAGAATGGGTGACCTATTCCTTCTATCGGGAAACTTTTCCAAATTAAGTTTCGGGAAAAAGGGTATCTTGAAATCTTAAAACCCTTTTTCAGGCCTAGTACAGGGACAAGGTCACCAATTATGGAAACCTAGTTCTCTTGGTACTTTTGGGAGATTCAAAGTCTGATTATGTGGCTCCCCACTTGCACTTTCATTTTCTATAAATTCCCATGTCTGAATCTTCATAAAATGGTTTGCAAGTTGTCATTTTTCTCCTCTTAGGGTTTGATGACTTGAGTTGACTTGAGTGGAATGATTGTACCCTTTTCAATACTTTATTCCCTTCCAAATCTATATACAACCTACAAAACACATGCAAAGACAAAGAAGCTATTAGGGTTAGAGATTATTGGTTTGCCTTAGTCAAACCCCTTTGAGGGTAATCTAACCCAAATGAGAAACAAAGAAATGAAATATGATTGAATGATGAACCAAAGTAAACACTCACCAAATCCTTTGTTGTTGAAGCTACAACATGCAAGAACCAACTCCAATGGAGGTTCCTTGAAGTTTCTTTTTCCTTGAGTGCTTGCTTGGAAAGCTTGAGTGCAAGAGTGCTTTTGAAGATGAAAAATGATCTTATGGGGGGAAATGAAGGTGAAAACCCTTATTTATACAATGTATGCCCTGATTTCTCAAAAATGTCACATGATAGGCTGAACTTAGGGTTTTGGAGGAAAATTCATATTAGATTTTTGTTTTAATTTTTAATTTCATACCTAAAGAGACTAGGTCACCTAAGGTGGTGACCTAGTCCACTTGGAGAAATTCAAGTCATGGTCAAGAATAAAAAGGTGTTAAATGATGTTTATTAGACTTGCATCCAAAAATACACTTAAGTTAGGCCTAAAGCTACATTAAGGGACCAATTTAACATTAAAAAAGGGTGCGTTAGTGATTAAAATTGTAGGAAAGTGTGAAAATACATTACAACACTTTGGCACAAGGCTTGGAAAGGGGTAAAAAGGGGTTATTTAGGTTAACTATGTTGAAAGGGTCTTAGAAAAGTGGGAATATTTATTACAACACTTCACAACACCTTTGTGAAACACCATTAGATTGTTTTTGATTTACAAGCATTTGAAACTAAATCAAGGGAAAACAAGGCCAAAATCCTAAGGAAAAGACCCAAATTAGTGAAAAAGTGTCAAAGGATAGAGTTTTTGTGACACACATATCAATAGGGGTCATTTCCTTATTCCACTCATGCAGCTATAAGATCTCTTCAATTTATTCTCTAGTTATCTTTAACATTTATTTACCATCAAATGCTCTAACAACTCTTTAAGTTGGGTCATATCTTGCAATAATATCTTTTAACATGTCAACATCCATGTATACATTGGGAACTACCATATTTCCCATGTTTAATCTCCAAGGATTACAAATAGGAACCCCAATATTTCTATTTTCGAACTAGTGCTGGAACAATTAGCATCTAGTCAAGGGCACTTTAACATCCTTAATGGAGCACTACTTGTCCATTAATCATTCTTTGACTCTAGGGCCATAGAAAAAATATCTTCCCTCAACCTTTTTATTTGTGGGAGGCTTCAAATTGTCAACTATATCTTGGGAGAGTAGTCTCGACATGGTCGTAGAGCTGACGATTTGTGTTTTGGGCTCCATTGGTGGTGAAGTAAGTTCAAACCAATTTAGGGTTTCAGCACAAAAGAATTAAAACCTTGATATTCAATTCAAACCTAGGGCTTAGCTTGAGAGTGTAAAATTTAAAAGGTTTGATAGAATTATGAACTCATAAAGAAAATAAAAACCTTGGTAAAGAAATTAAAACAACACACAAAAGCCAATTCGACTAAAAGCATAGTGAATTTTAACCCTAATTCTATATAGCTTGAATAAAAAAAAAAAAATTATTTATTTTACTTACGACCTTTATTCATAGGAAACCCTAATTTTGATCATGTTGACCTATGTAAATTCCTTTTATCAATCTCCTATGTGCTCCAAATTTGTTATAATTCTCAATTACGTGAAAACCAATCATTTACATCTAGTTTGAGAAGAATTGGATAGATTTGGTAGTCATTTCGACTATTATTTCTTGCTGATGTGAAGAAAAAATAGCTATCATGCTCATACCCTCGATTTGGAATGTTTGTCATTGATCTCTAGATGGCATTTCTAATAAGCTCAGATTGAGTGAATTATGTTTGAATTTCCATCATTGTAGTGCTCCACCTCATTGGCCAATGAGATTTTACTAACTGGCCATCAACTCATTTGGTCCTAGGCTCCACCTTCTCTTTCTCCACACGAGCATAGAATCCATGTGGTGATAGACCACTGACCCCACAAATTTTATTAAAGAAATATTTTAATCTTGCGGGGTGAGTGAGGAATGGTTGAGATTCAATCTCACTATTGCATCTTGGTCATTGATCTTAAATCCTAAGATGCCAGGTGCAACAAGGAAGACTGAGGTCCACACCTACAACAATATATGTGTAAATAGCCCACTGACATTGTAGCTTCTTCGTGACATCACCAATATTCCTCACAGGATAGTGGGGAATGGGCAAGATTGATCCTTGAGATCAAATGGTCATCAAATATCCGCACATGCAACAAAGTGTTTTCAAATATGAGGCCATGAATAGGTTGATGAGACTTCACCCTTGGGGAGAAATACATAATACATCAGTCTTTAAACATGAATTATTTAGCATGTTTATAGAAAAATTCAAATGATAAAGTTGTAGATGGTGATCTACAGACTTATAAAAAAGGGGTTGGTGTGAATAATTATTTCAATGGATTGAGTTACAACTTAAGTGACCAACAACTGGTGTGATGGGTCAATAGAGAATTAGAAAATTCAATGTTCATGACTATATAAATTTTGAAAAGAGGTTTTTTAACCTAAAACCCTAAGCCCTACCCTCAAACATAAAAGCTCAGAATCATGACAAGGCAAGACATCACAAATTTTCAAAAAAAATAGTAGCTCTACCAAGTTCTCGAGGCTCATTTTACCTAAAAATCCTACAAAATCATACAAAATTTTAAAAATATTGAAAACCTAGCTCAAAAAGCTAAGGTGGGACTCATTCGTCACCTTGGGCGAATGAGTCCCCTTAGGTGGGACCCATTCACCAACGGTGGAAAATGAGTTCCATTTGGGGTATTTTTCAATTTTGAGTAGAAAATTCACAAATTTAATTCAAAATTTTGGTGGATGTCAGCCTTGAGATTTAAAAAATGGTCAATTAGGTGTCCATGCCTATAAAACAAGTTTCCAAGTGATTTTTATCATCTATAAAATCTATGCAAGCATCCTCAAGAGATATTTTCAATATCTAGGCATTCAAGCAAGAGTCTTCACAAGAGCATTCAAGAGAAAGTGATCAACAATGTTGAAGCTTGGGAGCATGATTAAAGTGTTTTTGAAGATCTTAAAGTAGACTTTCCATCAAGATCAAGTATTTTCAAGGGTTGATCATGGTTTTCTATTGTGAATCATGATGGATTCTAGGTTGGGGAGATGCAACTAGCTAACAGGACAAGCCTAAAGACTTTTTTCCTAAGTGATTCCATCCTCTATTATCACTCTACATTAAACCTAAGGAAGTTACAAGCATCATTAAGGTTAATTTGGCATGATTAGAGATAACCAAAAGTGATGCATTCATCTTTATATCTTAATTCTTGCATCGTATTCCTGTATCTTAGAATAGGATTGCATCATGTTTGAGATTTCTTAGTCTTAGACACACTTAAGGCTAGGGTTTTTATGCATATTTAATTATTTATATCAAGGTTTAATTACCAAACTAGGGGTTTTATTGGGGAAAACCCCCCATTATAAAATCAAGTTAATATTATGTTTTGTAGGTGTTTTCACAGATTTGGATCTAGAACTCAATCTGGAAGAAAAGGGTAGGTGTTGAAGTGTTGATCAGAACTTTCAATTTATCAAAATGTGGAATGAGATTGATTCACCAAGAGTGGTGAATGAGTTCCTCTATAGTTTTTTTCCATAAGTGTTTGTAGATTCCAATACCCTTTTCCTTGAAACAAACTTCTGAACAAAAACCCAGATCTAGGACTATGTCACAAAAAAGTGTATACCTTGGCACTTTTTCACTCATTTTGGCCTTTTCCATCGGATTTTGAACTTGATTACCTTAATTCAGCCTTGTAAGCTCACAAATCATCAATAACATAACAATTTTTTACTAAGGTGTTGTGAATTTTTGCAATGCATTTCCTCACTTTTCTAAGACCCTTTGAACATAATTCACCTAAATAATACATTTTTACACCTTCCTAAGCCTTAAGACAAAGTGTTGTAAAGTGTTGTGTTGTATTTTTACACTTATCTAGGCTCTTCACCCTTAAATCAACCCTTTTTATATGCTAATATTCCCTTTTAATTCATCATTATTCAAGAACTAAGTGTGTTTTGAGAGGCAAATCTGATAAAATTTATTAAACATAAATTAATTCCCGACCATCATCAAGATTTTCCTAGATGGACTAGGTCACCACTTTGGGCGACCTAGTCCCTTTAAGCATAATTTTCAAATTTTAATTAAGATTCAACATGAATATTGCTTCCTAAACCCTAGGGTCGGCCTATTAGGTTTCATTTCAGAAAAATGGGGTTTCACATGTACAAATAACGGTTTCTACCTCCATTTTTCCACTCTCTTGGTTCATTTTTACTCTCCTATCTCTTTTTCTCTCAAGCATCCAATTCACCAAGACTTCACAAGAAAGCATACAAGAATTAGAGTTTTCATATTATCTCCATTGGAGCTTCTCATGCATGTTGTAGACCATCAACAAAGGTTTGGTAATAATTTCTATTGTATTGTCATTCAATCTTATATTCCTTTGTTTTCATCTTATTTGGGTTTAATCACCTACAAAGGGGTTTGACTTAGGAAAACCCCTATTACCTAACCCCAAAAATTTCTTGTCTTTGCATCTTTTTGCAGGTCTTTTGATGCAAATTAGGTGAAGGAAAAAGTGTTACAAGAAGTACCAACATTCTCGTCAAGTCAAAATCTAAGCCTCAAACCCTAGGAAGGACAAGAAGACAAGCTACAGGTCACTTTTGGGGGTTCCTATCACAGGTTGCTGCAAAAAAGGGAAACATAAATCAGGACCTTGTCCTTATGCTAGGATCGTAAAAGCAATTCTTTGTTTTTGAGTACCCATTTCCCTAAAACCTTTTATGGAAAAATTTCCAGGTTGGAGGACTAGGTCACCCTAGTTGGTGTAAGTGTACTTTTGCTCAAATTCGACATTTTCTAGGAGATCCCGAGAAGATTTAATATCACATCACTTCCCTAGGTAAACACTTTATGTCCCTCTCTGTTACTTTCCATAAATCATATATTTAGGTCATTCGAGAGTAGTCTTTCATTAGTTTAGTTTTACTTCATTTACATTTGCATACATTTAGATTAGTTTCATTTTTCTTTCAGCTCTAGCCACACATTTCACACACTTAGCTCAAATCAATCATCAAATCCTTCCTCCTTTTGAATGCACCCTTGCCATAACACATATCAAAACAATGGAAAGAGTTCTATTCCTAACCCCAAGTGCTCTTAGGGTGAAAAACCCTAGGAGCCTAGTAAAGGGATCCTCTTTCCCTTGTTAGCCTATACGTGTTTTTGGTGATTCATTTTGGTTAACCCAGCCATAGACCATTAGCTAGCTTTCTGATTTTTTCATTTCATCTTAGAGATAGCTTGCATTGAGATCTTGCATTGTTTGCATCCTAGGGTTACTGATAAAAGTGAATTTAGTAAAAATTGATGGTAAATATACATATTGCATTGCATCTTTAATAAGAAAACACAAAATAAATTGCACTTTTAGTTTTTGTTTGCACTTGAACTTCAAAAAAACCCTAAAAATTAGCCAAAACTTCAAGAATTCTACAAAATAGCACTACTAGGACTAAGTCACCATCCTAGGGGACCTAGTCATCTGGCACTATTTTCTATCAAATTCTCAAAAATTTACTAGTACTTTCTATTTATTAGCTTCTTGGTTTTTCCTTGCTATGTTTGGTTCCAAAATCTTAGTTATAGACCTTTTGTCACCTTTGCTCACATTGCCTTAGGGAATTGTGTTTGAGCATTTAGTGTTCCCTTTCCAATACAGTTGTGAGAAGAAGTTCATGGAACCATGACATCGACTAAAAAAACCCACATTATAGATCTTGGAATCCCTCCCACTTCAACTCCTAGTGTTCACAATGGTGCATTAGGCTTAGAAACTATCATTAGTCATTCCTTGCACCTAGATGATACAACTGGTGATAATAACCTCCCACATGATAAGATCTTCCACACTCATGTTGATCTCATTGATTATTATCATGAAGTCATCTTTGAACTCATCTCAAGGATTTCCATCCCTACCATTGAGCTCCTATGCCATTTAGTTGACCATGATAATGGCTTAAGTGTCATGAAGAAGATTGCAGAAATCTATGATAAACATGCACATAATTCATCCCCTTCACCCACTCCTAAGTTTGGCCGTGGAGGACCTTCTACTCCTCCCCCCTTAACTATGGCTTTTATCCCGACCTATACACATTCTAGTGTGACAACCACTATGCAACCAGCTAGTAGTGTGGTACCTCCCCTCCCCATCATCACAAGAATCCCTACTTCTCTTGTGGCATCTCACCCTATCACCTCTTCCACTATCCCTACCTTTAATATTCCTACCACTTCTCCTTCCCCCACTCTCACTCCTTCACTTCTCTCACTTCCATCTCATAACACTTCCAGCGAACCTCTCATTACACAACTATTTCACAGTCACTAGTATGCAACAAAAAATATCTTACATTAACCAAAGACACTATGGCTCCCCCTCTCATTATATCTATAGTAACCCATTGTCTCTTGAAATCCTCCACACTCCTTTTCCACAAGGAATAGAGATCCCTAGGTTTGAGAAGTATGATGAGAAGGGTGACCCTTCCAACCATGTGAATTCCTAAATTTCTCTTTGTAGCGACTTTTCTCTTGACGATAGGTTGTTTGCCAAATTATTTCCAAGAATTCTTAATTAAGATGAAACCTTATATTGGTTCTCTTCCTTACCTAAAAATTCCATTAGTTCATTCAATGAGCTAGTGGATGCTTTCATAAATCAATTTAAAGTTCACATTGCTCCAAAGAAAACTCTAGCTGACCTCATGAGATGTAAACAAGCTAATACCAAGAAGATCATTGATTTTATTTCTCGCTCCCAATCCCTCTATTCCTTGATTGATGTCCAAATCCTAGACACCCATATGGAGAAGATGTTTATTAAGAACCTTGTGACATTCCTTCAGGATAAACTCACCCTCATGAAGTTCCCCTGCTTCATGCACCTATGTCAATCCCTATGTGACTACCATAACTCTACTAGTAGTCATGACTCACGCTCCACTACTAGTCATGATGAGAAGTCTGATAACTCTTCCCAATCCTCTCCCCAACCTTTCCATAAACCAAACAAAGGAATTCTCCAATTCAACCCTTCATCTTCAAACCCCTCACCCATTAATAACCAAGTGGCCACTGTCAAGTCTGCCATGCCCTTTAATTACGTAGATCTTAAATTTACTTTCACACCATTTTATGACACCCTTCATAACACAATGACCCAACTGCTTCAACAACATATGATTTCTTTACCACCTGTCCATACACCTAATCCTAACAAACCATTACCACCTTGTTACAATACCACTTCTTATTGTTATTTTCATTTCCAAAATGGCCATGATACTGAATAGTGTAAGAATCTAAAGCACCTAGTGCAAGACCTCATTGATTTAGAACATCTATTTGTTGCTAGCATTAATGTTAAAATAAATACATCCATGGCACCCCCTAATCAAAACTTGCAGATTTTTACCAACCCCATGCCCAATCAAAATGTGTCATTTGTCAAATCAAGTGAAACTTCCCCACCTGATGTGATGAATGTAGATTCACAAGATTTACATTCTACTTCTCTTTCATCGGTAACCCATGTCTCACCTATTAATGAAATGGTAGGAACAATATATGTTATCCATCGAAAGGGCCCAACCAAAGGACCTCTTGAGATATCATTCTCTACACAATATATACTATGAAACCTTCCTGATGGCACTCTCTACATAACTAGTCACATCTATGATAAGCCCAGCAATGGGATACTCATAGATCCTACATGTGGTGAGAATTTCATCACCGAAGAGTTTCTTGTATTACATAATCTTGATCAAGATGCCTATAATCAACCTACTGTGTGGGTCAAAACACACCATGGTTTTGTGTGCCCAAAAATTGGATCAATTTCCCTCCCATTACAAATAGGTCCCAAAAAATTGGATGTTACCTTTTCAATTATACCTCAGTCGGACTAATTTCACTTATAACTTGGCCTCCCATGGCTTCATTCTATTAAAGTGGTCCCATCCATCATCCACAAGTGTGTAAATTTTCCTACTGACAACGCGATATTTACTATCCATCATAGCGATTTTAACCTGTTATCCTATAAGGGTAACTTTTCCTTGGATGTCTTTTGGCCTCAACCTATGGAGGCCATCAGCCCTCGATGGGACTTCTTCTTTATTTCCTATCAAAATTTCAAAGCTAGAAAGATCTATAATTTTTTTTTGCACAACATACCTCCTTCCACCTCAGACTCACCCATCCTTGATGAAGTCATGTTGCCACCTGAATCTGATATTCCCAGCCAACCTACTCCTAAAACCTCATCCACATCATCCAATAAGCCTAGGGATGATGATGGTAACTCCGTCCTCCCACCTCACACCAAACAAGTCTATAAAGCCAAAGAAAAGGTGGATGCACCACCCATTGTTCCTCCTATCTCTCCTCCCTACAATGATACACACCCTATAGTGTATTTTCCCACACCTTCTCCCACACACATTGACTAGAAAAATAAAAGGAATAAAGAGGCAAGAAAGCATAGATGTCATCGTCATGCTCTCACTTGCCACACTCATGAGGAAGAACAAGCTACAAGGACCACCCCTCTCGTGCCTGAGACCACACCTATTGATCTTCCCCTTCCACCCCTGCAGCAGAATCCCATAACTCCTGCATCACCTCTTTTACAAGTCACCAATGATATTGTCATATTCCCCACTATTTTCATCAAATTAGATGATTACGATGATGAAAACGATCACATTGATCAAGAGGTTCACCAAACCTTGAATTCATTGTTCTCCTCTTCTATGAGCATCCATGAGAATTCTCCTAGGACAAGCATCAATCTTGATGCTAGTTTGGTGATTGTTGTTGTTCCTCTCACTAGTCGCCCTCCTAAAATTTATACTGAGCAATATTGGGAGGCAGATGACTTGCTCGCAGAGTGACACACATGCACCTTACTAGTCCTTTTGATCTTTTTCTCTTTCCTTTCTTGCATTTATGTTTCATATACCCCTTGTTTTTTTTAATGTTTTCTTAGTCTTTGTTACATTCTTCTATATGTCTCTCCCTTCTTCTTTATGCCTTTCATTCCTTTTTCACTCTTTCGCTTTTATCTTTTCAATTTTATCTTTCACCTTTCATTTGGGGATGATGCAAGGCATTGAGACCACAATGTATCCTTCATGTTGACCCAAATGAACCCCTTCAATTTTCATTTTTCTCTTTCACCTTTCATTTGGGGATAATGCAAGGCATTGAGAATGTAATGTCTCCTTCATATTGACCCAAATGAACCCCTTCTCTTTTCACTTTTCACTCTCACCTTTCTTTTGGGGATGATGTAAGGCATTGAGACCACAATTTATCCTTCATGTTGACTCAAATGAACCCGTTTTCTTTTCTCTTTTCTCTCACCTTTAATTTGGGGATGATGCAAGGCATTGAGACCGCAATGTCTCCTTCATGTTGACCCAAATTAACCCCTTTTATTTTCTCTTTTCACTTTCACCTTTCATTTGAGGATGATGCAAGGCATCAAGACCACAAAGTATCCTTCATGTTGACTCAAAAAAATAATGCTCCTTTTCTTTTTTCTTTTTCTCTTTGCTTTCTATGGTCCTTTTTGGGGATGATGCAAAGCGTCAAGACATCCTATGTCTCCTTCATGTTGACCCAAAATGACTCTTCTTTTTCATGTTTCTTTTGCTCTTTATGTGTCCTTCTAGTTCTATTTTTTTGGGGAGATGATGATGATTTCGTGATCTCTAAACAAAACATTGTAGCGATGAAAATACTGGCCTCAAATACATAGATCCCTTATGTGTTTGGTATTTTTCCATTTTGGGGGCTTATTTCCCCTTCTCTTTTGATTGCTTATTTTTAAGGATGTAGCCTTTCTTGGTTACTCATCACTTGACATTGGGTTCTCCAGGTATTCTCTCATGTACCTTTTCATTTTTCCTTTCTCTACTTTAAAGAAATTTCTCACAAAGTGGTGTGTAGCAATCCCTTTAAAGTGGGGACATATATTGGCACTATTCCATTTTATTTTTATTTTTGACATTTCCTTTTCCTTTTCCCATGCTTCCTAGTGCAGCCTTGTTACTACACATGATGCATTTCTTGCTTTGTGGAAAACATTTGGTATGATGTACTTCATAGGTGCGACTTATCTCATAATACTATTTTCCTATTAGTGGCTTGATGCGATGCACTACATCCCCTAAGTTGTGAATCTTCTATCCTTTAATCGGTTCTCTTTTGGAGATATTACACACAATGTACCCCAAAGTTAAAAAGACCTCATATGAAATAAACAAGACTCCTTCAAACATTTTCATTTGTTTGCACTATTCACTTTGCATTTCACACCTTTTTTCATTTTGTGCATACATGGCCACCTTTCATAACACAACTTGCATGACTTTATTGCCAACTTGCACTTGTTCATGGGTTCTAAGCATCCAAGGATTTGCTTGTCTCATGAACTGCACCCCTATATTTTGTGGCACCTTATCAAAGTTAACAAGAGGTATAAATTTGGTATGGTTTAGTGGGAAGCCAAACTCATGACACAAATTTCCCCATAGCCACCTTTTTGTGTGTGAGTGCATACAAACTATGTGTATGTATCTCACCACCTTTTAGCATTCTAACCTAATGAACAACTAAAAGTCTCATCGGCCTAGAGTGAGTACATCCTTTCCTTTTAGACAAACAACATAGATCTGATCCACAAGTAGATGGAAAAATGGTGGAAGCTTGATTTGACCCTTTTCACATCATTCCTTGTGTGATCTTCTATACTTATATTTAGTTTTCTATGTGATCTTGATCCTGGGGGCTTGATCATACCTCTTGATCATAGTCATCTCACCTTACTTGCATGACCGCATTAGATCCCGCTCGACATGCATGATTCAACTACTTTAGTGTGATTTTGAAGAATTTTCATACTCTCACTAAAGTGGGGGCTAAATATGTTGCCAAAAAGTGTATACCTTGGCACTTTTTCACTCATTTTGGTTTCTTCCATTAGATTTTGACCTTGATTATCTTAATTCAACCTTGTAAGCTTGCAACTCATCAATAATATAAAAATATTTTACTAAGGTGTTGTGAAGTGTTATAATGCATTTCCTCACTTTTCTAAGACCCTTTTAATATAATTCACCTAAAAAATACATTATTACACCTTCTAAAGCCTTAAGACAGAGTGTTGTCAAGTGGTGTGTCACATTTTAAAACTTATCTAGGCTTTCACCCTTAAATCAACTCTTTTATATGCTAATTTTCCCTTTTAATGCATCATTATTCCTTAACAAAGTTTGTTTTGGGAGGGAAATCTGATAAACTTTATTAAACATAAATTAATTCACTACCATCATCAAAATTTTCCAAGATGGACTAGGTTTCCACTTTTGGGTGACCTAGTCCCTTTAAGCGTAAAATTCAAATTTTAATTAAGATTCAATAGGAATCTTGCCTCCTAAACCCTAGGGTCAACCTATTAGGTTGCATTTTAGAAAAAAAAAAAGGGTTTCACATGTACAAATAAGGATTTCTACCTCCATTTTTCCACTCTCTTGGTTTATTTTTACTCTCCTAGCTCTCCTGCTTTTAAGCATCCAAGCAATCGAGACTTTACACGGAAGCATACAAGAATTAGAGTTTTTAGATTATCTCCATTGGATTTGCTCATGCATGATCCCGACCATCAAAACAATTTTGGTAACCATTTATATTGTGTTATCGTTCAATGTTATATTCCTTTTCTTTCATCTTATTTGGGTTTAATCACCTACAAAGGGGTTTGCCTTAGGCAAACCCCTATTACGTAACCCCAAAAATTTCTAGTCTTTGCATGTGTTTGCAGGTCTTTTGATGAATATTAGGTGAAGGAAAAATTGTTACAATAAGTATGAATATTATCCTGAAGTCAACTCTAAGCCTCAAACCCTAGGAAGGACACAAAGACAAGCTACAAGTCACTTTCAGGGGTTCCTATTATGGGTTGCTATAGAAAAGGGAAACATCAATCATGACCCACAAAACTAAAGCTTGATTCATTAGAAAGCTACAAGAGGACTAGGTCACCCCTATTGGAGACCTTGTCCCTGTGCTAGGCCCATAAAATGGTTTCTATTTTTTTGAGTACCCATTTCCATGAAACCTATTTTGGCAGAATTTCAAGGTTTGAGGACTAGGTCACCGCAGTAGGCGTAAGTGTTCTTTTTCTCAGATTAGGCACTTTCTAAGAGATCCCAAGAGAATTCAAATGTCATATCACTTCCCTAGGTACACACTTTGCATTAGCTTAGTTTTACTTCATTTACATTTTCATACATTTATATTATTTTCATCTTACATTAAGTTCTAGCCACACATTTCACACACTTAGCACAAACCAATCATCAAATCCTTCCCCCTTTTGAATTAACCCTCACCATAACACATATCAACATAGTGGAAAGAGTGCTATTCCTAACCCTAAGTTCTCTTAGGGTGAAAAACCCTAGGAGACTAATAAAGGGTTCCTCTTTCCCTTGTTAGCCTATAAGTGTTTTTGGGAATTCAAGGACTAATTCACCCACTTTGGTGAATGAGTCCCAATTGATCAAGAATTCAAAAATAAAAGTGTTTAAGAGTTGTTTCCAATCACCTTAGGGTTCCTAGGTGCACATTACTAGTCCTTCCACCTTTTTATTCTGTGTGTTTGCATTTACAAGTCATTTCATAGGTTATTGGAATGATTTAGAGTTGCATTTATTTAGAGTTCATTGTTGTATCTTGCATTTCATTGTATTTCCCAAGTTCTTACTTGGTGGTTAACCCCTTATTATACCTCATTAAAACTTTAGGATAGTCCCTTTGCAATATTTCAATTTCCTCTACATTGAAATATCAAGGATATGTTCTTGAGTGAAGTGTGTTAATATTTCCCCTTTCCTCTTAGGTCCAAAACCCTAGAAGTGAAAGAGAGGACCACAATTTTAACCTTTTCAAACCTTATGTGAAAAATACCCAAAATACATGTATAATAATGTGTCACTTTATTTCATTTCATTTACATATAACAAAGTTCTTACAAATGATTCTCAAAATGGTCACAAAGGAGAAAATACTAGGAAAACATATAAAGTAGCCCAAATGAAGCCATCTAATGCAAATAAAAATATTCTAGGTGCCAAAATATCCAAGTAATTAACTAGATTCTTAAAACAAAAAATTCTAAACTAATTATACCAAGGGATAAATCTGGAAAAGGTGTATGAGTAACTCTTAAGAGATTTGAAAGACCTTTGCAATTATGCAAGAATCATGATAAATAGAGGAACAAATCTAAAGTTATGAGCTTGGGAGTAAATAATGGGTATGTGACTTAAATAGGTTTTAAATTCTCCCAAACATTTTTTTTTTTTAAATCACCTATACCACTAGAAAGTACACATTGGAATATTTCTAGTGATAATGTTTTGTAATTTTTTTTTATTTGGATCAAAAGTTATGCAAAAAAAAAACCCTAGAAAGAAGACTTTGGCAAACTATCGAGGGTAAACAATAAGGCCCCTTGGACTTAAATCTTGTGGTGCCCATATGACAACAACTTCAATTTTTTTATTTTTTTTAATGTGCCTCTCCACTGGTGGTGGGAGGAGGTCTAACTGAGGTGTGGCGGTAGGCCTAAGCCACACCACCCAAGCATTAAGCCCTCCCACGGGTAATAAATCAAATTTCGGCTTATAAATCTTTTGATAAAAAAAAATTTATATAAAAAAATTATGTGATGGAATTTATGCCTATGTACCCTCTAGTGACTGATCGATGTTGACCTAGTGGTCAATATTACAAAGGCTTGATTAGTATGAGTTAATGGCTCAATAAAAAAAACTAAATTCTACCAGAAAAATAATGAAGAAACTACTGATTTAAATGCAATAGCTCATTAAAGCCACTAGCAAAGACTATTGGTTGTAGACAATAATGAATAGGTTGATGTACCAATGTGACAATAGATAAGGCATGCAAAAAATTAACGTGGCTAATGAGATGGAGAATTTACATAGCCAGTAGGAGGTGGCCACTTGAAAATGTTGATTGTAAGGATACCCAACCTATACTCACAACTGATTGATGGATGGATGGGGGTCAACCATTTCGAAAAAAATGGGCACAAATCTTCAATAAATTTTGATATCAATGAAAAATGTACCCTACACTCAGATGTGTACCAGTTGATTGGTGGACATAGTGAAAGGAGTATCATTAATAGTCAATAAACTTATGTACTTTCCCGGATCAGAAATCACATGTTCATAAATAGACTACAAATAGAGAATCCTGAATGCCTTTCGATAGTGATTGGAAAATCATGCCCAGTGAATACTCTTAGTAGAAGGGGTTTGTAGATGAAGGCTTTGATACCATGTTGGTGTCAATCATCGAGCCTAGTATCATAACCTACAAATAAATCTTCATAGATGAGAGAACCAACACAAGGCTATTTCACTAGAGATGAAAATATTGAGATGATGTATTGAATACATAGTGTACAGGATATTTAAAGCCATGAAAAATATGATTAGTAAACAACTTCCAAATATAGGAAAAAATCACCTATGTGATTAACGCTAAGTTTTCAATTAAGGGGGATTTTTGAAGGGAAAATAGGGATGAATCTAATAACCAAACAGTGTAGAATAAATTGCCTTAACACTAATACAACAAAGGAAAAGAGAAAAAACAAGTTCTAGTAGCTTCTAAAACTACTAAGATGAATACAAACAACATAAATGAGATATTAGAATATTAAGCATTCACATATTTGACATAGTATTTACGTGGAAAAACCTTTTCAGGTAAAAAACCAACCACACCAAGAAAGAACAATTATATTATAGTAATAATCAATTACATACAATCTCAACCCTTACTCTCTGATTAGCTCACAACAACTTCAAGTTATTATTATTTTTTCAATACTTCTTCTCTCAAAGTATAAAATAATCAATCTTGCTACTCACTTGCATCGATCATTCAAGCAAGTAATCAATCTGCACCGATTGCATCAAACCACCCAAGCAATAAATTTACCACCCAAATTGGGTTCCTCTCATTAGGTGAAGTTGTCTTGCAATAACTAGATTTACTATATTGGCCTTTAGCCAATAAAACTACTGTCAAACTGCCACGTTTCCTTTTTCCATTCATTGGTTGCTCTGAATTTTTGGTCCAACTTGATTGACTGAGCTACAAGCTCATTCGAGCTCTTATCGCACTACTGTCGAGCTCACTGACTTGCCTCATGATATGGTAGTGAGCTCAATCGAGCTCACCCAAGCCTTCACTAAGCCCAACCACTTTCCACCATGCTCTTGTTGCTCCATTTGAGTTGACCCACGGTGTGGTGATGAGCATCGAAAATACCGTTGGTGGCCATATCGCACTACTGCAGGGGCCGCCAGACCACCCCATGGAGGGTGGTAACCACTAGGCCGACCATTGGCAGTCTCACCGTGGCCACTGCAGTGAGGGAGACCAGTGCCTATGGTATGGCGGTAACCGTCGAGCCCACCATTGGCGGTCTCACCATGGACACCATGGTGAGGAAGACCATCGCCTACGGTATGGCGGTAACTGACGAGCCCACTACTGGTGGTCTCACTATAGCCACCATGGTGAGAGGACCCACTTCCTATGGTATGGCAGTAACCACTGAGCTAGGCCATTGGCAGCCTTACTGTGCCACCATGGTGAGAGAACTCACCACACGTGGTAAGGTGGTAACCACTAGGTTTATCACTATGGTACCACCAAGGACACTCTAGACTACCGAGGTAAAGTTGTAAAGGATAAAATAAGCTAGACATGGTATGGTGGTAAAGGTAGGAACATCAAATTTTTTGCCAAGTCCTAAATTTTTGAGGCTTCAAACTGGAATTTTAGACATACTTTCTCAACAAGCTCCCACTTGGTGAAGAATTCTAGCTTCCTCTAGAATTCAAAAATCTTCAATAGATAGTTTCATTCCTTGCATAACTGGAACAACTAGTTCCTTGAAATCGTTCATCCCAAATCTCTCCAGAACTGTGTTCACATACTTACTTTGACTTACCCAAAGCTTTCTGCTTGTTATGTCCTTGGTTGTATCTATTCCCAGAATATACCTAGCTACACCAAGATTTTTCATTTCAAACTTTCAAACAACTGAGATTTAAGATCAGAAACCATAGTCTTGCTATTTCCTATGAATTACATATCATCCATGTACAATGTAATAACAAGAAAATGATTATTCTTAGATTTATGATAAACACAATGATAAGATTTTAATCTTACAAATCCCATAGACAACACAAATGTGTCAAATTTCTGGTACCACATTCTAGGAGACTATTTTAGACCATACAGAGATCTATTTAACTTACAAATCAATTTTTTTTTACCTTTCACAATGAAATGCTCAGGTAGGGACATAAAAATTTCTTCTTCCATCTCACTATGGAGAAAAATTGTCTTCACATGCATATGCTCAATTTGAAAGTCATACACAACTGCCAATGACAACAAAATACTGATGGATGTCAACTTTTCTACAACGGAAAAAATCTCTCCATAATAAATTCCCTCAATTTGGGTAAATCCCTTTGCAACCAGTTATACCTTATACTTCTCAACACTCCCATCAAGGAATGTCTTCTTTTTGAATATCCACTTACAACCAACATGATTTCACCCTTTTGGAAATGGTACCAAATCCCAGGTTCCGTTCTTCTTCAATGAAACCATTTCTTCATTCATGGCTTCTAGCCAAGAATTCGAATCAGACATGTCGATTGCTTCTTTTACAGTCCTAGGCTCATCAATGCTATTAATTAAGGCATAGGGACAATCTGAATCTAACAATGAGAAACCATACCTTTTAGATTGTCATTTTTCTCATGTAGATCTCCTTATAGGTTGAGGTTGTGGTACTTCATCATCAAAACTTTCAAAGCTACTTGAACTCTCCTTAGTCTTAGGTACACCATGCAACTCTTCCCTTTCTAGAGTTTGGAGAATCTCAACTGCATCCTTCTTCTTGTCACTCTGATCTGTCTCAAGTTTTTTAATCACTTATTGAAGGTTTCAACTCACAAAATATCATGCTTTTGTTGTACAAAACCTTCTCAATAACAGGGTTCCAAAGCTTTTATCCCTTCACACTAGCTCCATAGCCGATTAGAATACATTTGACAGCCTTGTTATCCAATTTTGATCTCTTTACATTTGGCACATAGACATATGTCTCACATCCAAAGACATGGACATGCATCAGAGAGGGCTTCTTACCAGACCATGCTTCCAAAGGTGTCATATCAACAAGAGCAGAGCAAGAAGATTGGTTTACCAGATAACATGATGTAGCCATAGCCTTATCCCATAAATTCTTCTCTACACCAACACTACTCAACATACTCCTTTCCTTTTCCATCAGTGTTCTATTCAACCTTTCAACAACTCAATTCTATTGTGGAGTGTAAGGCATTGTCTCATGCCTTTTAATTCCATGATCTGTGCAATAAATTTCAAAATCTGCAGAACAAAACTCAACGACATTGTCTTTCCTCAAACATTTAATTTTCCTTCCAGTCTGATTCTCTACCAAAGATTTAAATTCTTTAAACTGACTGAACACTTCTGATTTACTTTTAAAAAATTAAAAAAATTCCCTTCTCGAACTGTCATCGATAAAAGAAACATAGTATCTAGAATTCGATAACAAAGGAACATTAACTGGACCAAACACATCAAAATGAACATAATCCAGTATGCTAGAAGATATATGAGGACTAGAGTAAAATGAAACACGGTATTGTTTTCCATAGATACAATGTTCGCAAAAATCAAACTAATGGTTAGAATCATCAAGCCCTTCTACAAGATTTTTATTCTTCAAGGTTTTTAAACCTTTCTCACCTATGTGACCTAGTCTATGATGCCACAACATAGTTTTCTCAGCTGGGAGTTTTACCTCCAAACCATCTGCAGATAGAGAAGTGAATTCATCTTTCTCTAGAGGAGCAACATTTCTTGACTTTACAGAGGAACTGTTACATTGAATATGATGTGCTTCCATCTTGTACAGAGTGCCAGTACAAACACCCTTAGCTAGCACCATTGCAGCTCTAGCCATTTTATATCCTCTACTAGAGAAAGAAACTTCTACACCAATATCATTTAACTTATTGACATAAAGAAGATTTCGAGATAGACCTTGTATATGTAGTATGCCACTAATACCTTTGACTCTCTCATTAGGAAACTGAATTCTAATTCTTCCTCTGCCAACTATCTCAAGCATTGAATCACTTGCTAGGTACACCTTTCCACCATCATACTTCTCGTACTTAGAGAACCATTCTCTATTGGATGCCATGTGAAAGGATGCACCTGATTCAACCAACTAGACATCATCTGATGCTCGAGTTTTCAAGGCTGCTGCAATGAAGGCATCTACATCACTTTGAGAATATTTATTGTCTTAAGAATTCTTCTTCTTCTCCTTGCAATCCTTCCTGATATGACCAAGTTTCCCACAGTTCCAACATCTCACCTTGAAAATTTTTACCAGGAGACTTTGATCTCCCTGCAGATTTGGATTTTGACTTCTTGTCCTTCTTCTTGTCTTTCTCCTTTGGTCTACCTAAAACAACAAGAGCCTCTTTGGCCATCTCAAAAGATTCCTTTCGTATTTCTTTAGACAAAAGTGAAGGAACCACATCATCCATCTTGAATGCAGTGGTTGTGCTTCCAATGGCCATCACTAGATGATCCCAACTGTTAGGTAATGAACACAACAAGATAATGCAATGATCCTCCTCCTCAGTCTTTACACGTATAGATGCTAGCTTAGTAACACACATATTAAATGAGTTCAGATTTTCTGCAATAGATGCACCCTCTTCCTTTTTCAAGGAGTACAACTTCTACCTCAGGAATAACTTATTTACCAAAGACTTTCCCTAATAAATATCACCAAGATTATTCCACAATGAAGCTACAAACATCTCCTCATGGACGTTTAGGAGTACAGAATTAGCTAGACTCAATCTTATCAGACCTCTTTCTTTTATAGCAACAAGGTCCCAATTCCCTTGTGTCATACCTTGTGGCATAGTTCCAGACACTGCTATCTAGAGGTCTCTATCCACTAGAAATTCTTCCATTTTTGAGTTTCCATAATTAAAAGTTTATGCCATTAAAATATTCAGTATCTACTCTACCTGATGTACTTTCCATCTCCAATAGGAACAAGTTTTAACAATGCAAGAATCCCACTGAAACAATATTAGCACAAAAAATTGACCTTTCCTCTCAAGGATAACACAACTAGCCAAGCTCTCATACCACTTAAAGGGAAAACATGGATGGATCTAATGACCCAACAATGTGGAATACATTCCCTTAACACTAATACAACAAAGGAGAAGAGAAAAAATAGCTTCTAATAGCTTCTAAAACTACTGAGATGAATACAAATAGCATGAATGAGATATCAAAATATTAAGCATTCACAGATTTGACATAGTATTTATGTGGGAAAACATTTTCAAGTAAAAAATGAAGGGAAAAATGGGATGGATCTAATGAACCAACAGTGTAGAATACATTCCCTTAACACTAATACTACAAAGGAGAAGAGCAAAAAATTAGTTCTAATAGCTTCTAAAAAAACTACTGAGATGAATACATACAAAATAAAGGAGATAAAAGAATAAAAGAATTCACAGATAACACAGGTATTTACATGGGAAAACCTTTACAAGTAAAAAATCCACCACACCAAGTCAAGACAATTCTATTACAAAAATAAATATATTACATACAACTTAGAGTCTTTCCTCTTTATTCATCTCACAATAGCACTCTGATTATTTTCTCACCATTACAATACTTCCTTGCAAAGTATACAATGAATTTTATTCTCACATCAACTTGCCAACTTACATCTAAATCTCTGTCAACCTCACATTGGTTGTACTAGTCTTCAATGCATTTACACTTCCAACCAATCCCATGACTTCCATTTTCATGCATCGATCATTCAAGAAAGAAATTGATCTGTTCAAATTTCATCGAGCCACCCAACAATAACTTCACCACTCGAATCGGGTTCCTGTCATCAGATAAAATCGGCTTGCAATTATTGCTCTTACTATTTTGGCCTTTGGCTAATCAATATCTAACACTGAACCATGTGTCCTTCCTGCATTCATTGTCGCTCTTTGAATCCAAGTCCAACTCAGTCAAAACTGGTCTGAGCTCATCTGAGCTCTCTAGGCCTCTATCGCTCCACCATTGAGCTAACTTTACCCACCTGCAATAAAGCGGTGAGCTTTGCCGAGCTCACCCATGGTTCCCCACACTACCACTGAGCTTGTCTTCACTCATCGCGGTATGGTGGTATGTGCCTCCAAACTCTACCTTGTCTTCTCCATGCTACCACTGCATCAAATGAGTCGGCCCATGGTAGTGCAGTGAGCACATCCAAGCTCACCCTATGACTCCACTGAGCTCCTTCAAACTCTATCCCACTGACTACCACCACGCTACCATTGCGTGAAATAAGTTGACCAGTGGTAATGTGGTGAGCTCATCTGAGCTCACCCTATGACTCCACTAAGCTCCTTCAAACTTTGTCCCACTAACAGCCACCATGCTACCACTTCCCGATCCAAGATAAGCCATGGTGTGGAGGTAAGTAGCTTGGGGGACCACTGGTGGTCAAACCGTGCTACCGCAAAGGCCACTAGGCCACCTCGTGGTAGGGCGGTGACCGCCGGCTAGACCAACAATGAGCAAGCTCACCACCTATGGTGGATTGGTAACCGCTAGGCTCACCACTGGTAGTCTCACTATGGACACCATGGTGAGAGGACCCACCACCTGCGATATGGTGATAACTGCCAACCTATGCCTCTGGCAGCTTCACCACAACCACCGCGGTGAAGGCCTTTGCCAACCATGGTAAGGCAGTGACTGGCGAGGTAGGTGACAAGCCACCTACTGTGACCACCGTGGTGATTAAACTCACCATGCATAGTAAGGCAGTAACCACCAAGCCTGTCACCATGGTACTGCTAGGGGCAGACTAGGCCGATGTGGTCAAGCAATAAAGCATGAGAAAGAAAATTTTCTACCAAGTCCAAATAAGGTAGAGGCACAAACTAGAAATTAAGACATGATTTTCCAACAAAAAACCACCACACCAAGCAAGATCAATTGTATTACAGTAATAATCAACTACATACAATCTCAGCCCTTACTATCTGATCAGCTCACAACAACTTCAAGTTATTATTATTGTTTTGATACTTCTTCTCTCAAATTATACAATAATCAATCTTACTACTCAATTGCATTGACTTGCAACTTACTTGTACATTAACTGTATAAGTCTTACATCACATTTAAACTTTCCAGCGAATCCCACGGCCTCTAGGTTCATGCATCGATCATTCAAGAAAGCAATTGATCTGCACTAACTGCATCAAGCCACCCAAGCAATAACTTCACCACCCAAATTGGGTTCTTGTCATCAACTTAAGTCAACCTGCAATAACTTGCTTTAGTACATTGGCCTTTAGCCAATCAATCTATTTTCAAATTGGCCCGTGTCCTTTTTCCATTCGTTGGCCACTCTGACTTTCTGGTCCAATTTGGTTGACTAAGCGGAAGCTCATCTACACTACTTCTGAGCTCATCGACTCACCTCATGGTATGGTGGTGAGCTCAATTTATCTCATCCAAGCCTTCATGGAGCCTATCCCCTCTCCATCGTGCTACTGCTGCTCCATCCGAGTTGACCCGCGGTGTGGTGGTGACCACTGACAAGACCGATGGTGGTCATACCATGCTATGCAATGGTCGTTGGCCACCCCATGGTAGGGTAGTAACCACCAAGCTGACCACAAGTGGTCTAACCATGACCACCATAGTGAGAGGACCCACTACCTATGGTATGGCATTAACTATCGAGCCCACCATTGGTGATCTCACCACGATCACTGTAGTGATGGAGACCACCGCCTACGGTATGGTTGTAACCACCGAGCCCGCCACTAGTGGTCTCACCTCAGACACAATGGTGAGGGAGATTACCACCTATGGTATGGCAATAACCACCAAGCCCACCACTGGTGGTCTCACTGTAGCTATCGTAGTGAGAGGACCCACTGCTGACAGTATGGTGGTAACCACTGAGCAAGGTTGTTGGCACCCTTATCGTGCAACTATGGTGAGAGAACTCACCATGTGTGGTAAGGAGGTAACCGCTAGGTCTGTTACCACAATACTCCCAGGGATAGTCCAGATCATCGCGGTAAAGCAGTAAAGGCTGAAATAAGCTAGACGTGGTATGGTAGTAAACATAGATACATCAAATTTTTCACCAAGTCCTGAATTTTTGAGGCTTCAAACTAGAAGTTGAGATAGAATTTCTCAATAGTGTTAGTGTAGTGCTTTTTTTTCACTTAAGTTTAATCATATAGGTGGGTTTTTCCCTTATTGGGTAGTTGTTCACCCATCAGACTTTTCATGGCTTTAAAAATATTGTACATTGGGTATTCTATATCTCATCTCAATATTTTCATCTCTAGTGAAATAGCCTTGTGTTGCTTCTCTCATCTATGAAGATTTATTTGTAGGTTGTGATCCTAGGCTTGATGGTTGAAACCAACACTCTCAATACCAATTCTTCATTATAAACTACAACATGATCATAAATAGGACCTATTATTTTCTCTACAAGAGAAAAATCCTCATTTTCTTATTATTAACGGCCAAAGGCCTAAAAATTTTATATTAAAATTTTAGCTAAAACAAAATCTTAAAAGTTTAGAACATCTGAGCCTAGGGAGAATGTTCATCCCATTAGACTAAAATTTTAACTTAAAATTTAAAACAATACCAAAGGAAGCAACGGCCCATCGATGGAAAAATCTTTCAAATCTATAAATTAGCCCCCTCTCCCCCAACATGCAATTTGAAGTAACTGCTCAAAATTCTTGGTGCTCAAACATTTAACCAAAATTAAAAAGTCTATATATTTTTTGTTGTAAGTGTTTTTGGGTTAGATTATGTTGTATTTTTTGCATCAATATTTCAAATCAAACTTTTTGATCCATTATCAGGATATTAGAGAGCATAAGGAGTAAAATGATAAGATGTAGACCGAGAATTGAATAAAAAGGTAGAGGGAGGGGAGAAGGAAAGGAAGGTAAAATAACTAAGGAAGGGAAAAAGCAGTAAACCAAAAATAAGACAAAAGAGGAAAAACTACAAGAAAAAAAATTTAACAAAAATAAAAGATGCAAAGAAAGAAAAAAAAATGTTGAATTGCGCAAGACAACTGAGAGGGGGGTGAAGTAGTTGTATCAAATTCTTTACTTCTTAACTTAATCAATTCCACTTTAACCTTAGTGTTCTATTAAATATGAACATGAAATGCAGATAATAGAAACACAATACCAGAGACACTAGATTTACGTGGAAAACCCTAATGAGGGAAAAAAACACGGTGAGGATTAACTAGAAATATAGTAGTAATGCAATATTGGATACATAGACTCATTTCCCAAATACAAAGGATCATTACCTAGATCAAGGGTTCACTGCCTTAGGACTCACTATCTAGAAAAAGAGGCTCATTTCCTATAGAAAATACAAATAAATAGATAATGATCCACCACTAGGAGTTACACACACTTCATAACTTGATTAGAATATTATGAATAAAATGAAGTAATCTTGCCTTAATTCTCTCTTCCACACTCTTCTTTTCACACTTGTTCACACACTCTTCTCTTTCTCGAATTAGATGATTGATGAATACGAAATTCACTACAACTTAAATTTATTTTATACCATCTTCAACCTTAGAAACACTCACGAAGGTCAGCTATTCAAATTTAAATTATAAATTCAAACTCGGTCGGCTACTCAACATTCCCACGGTGGATAATAATTTGAGGGAACCAAATACATATTAAATAAGGATCCAAACAACATATTGTATCATACACACACTTCCCTAATTTGATGCAAAAACATAATGTACCATGTAAACACCAGGTCAACCAAACCTAATGAAAACACCATTCAACTTTCAAGTACATGCATCATCAACAAGATAAATAGACATGGATTTCTCAACATGCTTCACCAGTTAATTTACCATGTCCAAGAACAACTCAGATACATGTACAACAACTTCAACAAACTTCATTTGCAAAAAACACTTCACTAGTTAGACCTAAACAACCAACAAAACATAGAGAATCCAGAGTAGGTCTTCCAGAGTTCCAAACCACAAGAAACTTTGGTAGAACACAAAGAATATCAAAAGGAATAATCTTCTAGATCCACAAGATCCAAAACCAAATACTAGAGGACTATGGAGCCAAAATAGTTTTCCCAGTCAACAATTAGATAACTCTGACAAACTAATTCACACATCGGTGAACATAAATTTTCTCTCCATCAAACTAGAAGTTGAAACTCGGAATATACAATCCGTTTAAGCTTATGAACATGCCTATAAATCAACATAGGCATTGGTTCAAGATAGGAAAAATGCAGACCACAATACTGGAGCATGCTTAAAACATACATCAACACAACTTTCATTATATTTAAAATTTTCTCAGAAGCACTTGGTGAAATCCAACTTACTCAACCTATACATTGTTGACATCAATGAAAAAATTATTGACAACACCAGAAAACACCTCCATACTTGCAACAATCTCACCCTTTGTCATTGATGGCAACACATGATGTGGAAAACAATCAAAGATAGCACACAAGATTCTAAGAAGTGACAACTTGCCAAGCATAAAGGTTTCACATGATTATCTCTCCCATATCCTACATGATTTTCAAAAGAAACAACATTCCAAGCATACAATTTTCACATGATTCTCTCTCCCCTTTTGACATCAATGGAAAAGGAAATCCTTACCATGTAAAGCTTTGTTCACTCCCCTTAAGGAGTACATCGACATCACATACTACAAAAATGCACTTCTCTACTCCCCCTAAGGAGTAGACCCCAATCATCAATCTAGAACACAAGAGTATGTGAATCCAATGGACTGATGTACCTCCATGTGCACTTAGTTCAAAGAAGGAGGGACAAAAACCCCTAGATTCCCTCTGAGATACTGAAAAGTGTCCTTTGGAAGGGCCTTAGTGAATATGTATGAAATTTTTTCTTTGTTAGATGAATATTCAATTCTTACTTCATTCCTCAATACTTTCTCGCTTAAGAAGTTATAATTGATATATATATACTTTCTTCTATAATGCATCACTAGATTCTTTGAATTTTTTATAGCACTTATATTTTCACAAAATATAGAAGTAGGTTCATCACTCACCACATCTATGTCCATAAAAATTTTCTTCATCCATAAAACCTGTGAACATTAGGATGCTTTTGCAATATACTCTACTTCAGTAGTGGATAAAGAAATTTAATCTTGCTTCTTTCTCAACCAAGAGACTAATATTTCTCCAAGAAATAATTCTCCTCCACTTGTACTCTTTTTGTCATCTAGACATCTAGCCCAATCAATATCAGTGTAGGTATTCAAGTGAAATAATTGTCCTTCAGATACCATAGTCTAAATTCTAGAGTTCCTTTAAGATATCTAAATATACTCTTCATAGCTTTAACATGTGCTTCCTTCAGTTCTGCTTGAAATCTTCTAACTAAGAATACTTCATATATAATTTCCGATCTAGTAGCAGTAAGATACAAAAATCCTCTAATCATGGATTTTTACATGCTTTGATCAATTTTATCAGATCCATAATCCTTACTCAACTTGCATCTAGTTACCATACACGTACATACTAGTTTAGAATCATCCATTCCAAACTTATATAACAATTCCTTAACATATTTATATTGTGAAATGAATATCCCTTTGTCGGTTTGATTAACTTGAAGCCCAAGGAAGAAATTTAGTTCACCAATCATAGAAATTTCAAATTTTTTTTGCATCTCTTCAACAAACTTCTTACAAATACCTTCATTACCACCAAAAATAATTTCATCAACATAGACAACAACTATCAGTATTTTGTCTTTCTCAACTTTGAATTAAAGATTGTTGTCTGCAAACCCTTTGTTGAATCCCTATTTTGTCAAGTATTTATCCAATCTAGCATACCAAGATCTAGGAGCTTGCTTTAGTCCATATAATGCTTTCTTTAACTTACAAACCATGTCTAGTTTGTCTGACAATGAAAAACATTCTAATTGCTCCATATATACTTCTTCTTTTAGTTCCCTATTCATAAATGAATATTTTACATCCATTTGATATACTTTGAAGTCTTTAGGAGCTGCAAATGTCAAGAACATTCAAATGGACTCCATTCTTGCTACAAGTGCAAAATTTTATTCAAAATCTATTCCTTCAACATGTGAATATCTTTACATACAAGTATTGCTTTATTTATTACCATTTATCCATCTTCATTCAACTTGTTTCTGAATACCCATTTTGAACCAATTACATTCTTGTTTGTAGGTCTAGGGACTAGTTCCCATGTATCATTCTTCTCTATTTGTTGTAATTCCTCTTTAATTTCTCTAACCCAAATTTCATCATCACATACTTCGTTCACAGTCTTATGTTCTATTTTAGAAAGTAAACATAATTTTACCTCAACCACTTTTCTTCTTGCCTTCACTCCTTCACTTTTGTCTCCATTTATTTGTTCCTTTAGATGATTTTTCCTAGCATATTTAGGAGTCTTAGGTGCAAGTTCTATATTTTCTTCTTCTTCTTCACTTTTCTCTTTCTCTTCCTTTTCTTCTTCTTGCATTTTCACATAGATAGGCTCATCAAGTTCAACTTCATTTATCTCCACCGATCTATACATAGCTTCATCAACTTTCACATTAGTAATTTCAATTATTTTTCTCGATCTCTTATTAAAACACTTCTAAGCCTTACTATTATTTGAATATCCAAGGAAAATTCATTCATCATATATAGCATCAAACTTTACAAGATTTTATTCATCTCTTCTAATGTAACATCTACCACCAAATACCTTAAAGTATTTTACAGTAGGAGTCTTACTAGTCCATAACTCATAAAGAGTCTTAGCTAGTGTTGTTACCTTTGACTTGAACTTTGTTAATAATGTAAAAAATGGTTTGAATGACTTATTTACCATAAAAATAAGGAACATTTTATTGTTTCATCATAGTTTTGGCTGCCTTTTGCACAATTTGGTTCTTTCTCTCTACAACTCCATTCTATTACGAGGTTTTACAAGCAAAGAAATGTCTTTTTATGCCATGCTCTTCACATAATGCATTAAAATCCTTGGATGTAATCTCTCCACCTCTATTAGATCTTAAGAATTTAATTCTCAAGTTTACTTCATTTCTAATCTTGCCTTAAACACTTTGAATCTACCAAGATCTTTAGACTTTTCTCTAATAAATTTAACCCATGTCATCCTAGAGTATTCATCAATTAAACACATAAAGTACCTGTCACCATTCAGGCTTCATGTTCTTCTAGGACCATAAAGGTTTATATGGATTAATTCAAGAATTCTAGTAGATGATTGATACTTTTTTTTTAAACTATTCCTTGTCTATTTTCCAATCTGACAACCTCTGCATAATGAATTTGAAGGAATTTTGATTCTAGGAAGATCTCTCACAACTTCTTTAGAATTGATCCTAACCAGATTATCATAATTCACATGTCTAATCATTCGATGCCAGAGCCAAATCTCACTGATTTGAGAAACAAAACATTGACCATACCCACCTTTGAGTTGATAGATATTTCCACGAGTTCTTCTTCTAGTCGCAACCACAGTTTTAGATCCTTTTTTGATCTCATAAGTGTTATCCTCAAAAACAAGCTTAAAACCTTTGTTTCACATTTGTCCAAAACTTAAAACATTATTCCTTAAACCCTTTACATAATAGACATTATCAGTTTTATGTTTTCCATCAAAGCTAATTGTTCCTTTACCAACAATATTAGCACCATAATCATCGCCAAACATGACTATACCTCCATCATACTTCTCAAGTTTAGTAGACTTACACTTATCTCCAGTCATATGATTTGAACATCCGCTGTCAATTACCCAAAATTCTTCATCTTGTCTGGCATGAAAAGTAGTTACCAAAGTACCTTATGATTCATTATTCTTACACTTTGGACTAGGTTCTTTTGCACATTTCTTTTCCAAGGCTAGAAATAAACATTTATCTTTGTCTTCCCCAAGATCTGATTCATCATAAAAAAAAATTCATCTTCCTTAACATAATACAACTTCTTGAACTTCCTATCCTTCTTATCTTTGAAATTAATATTATTATCCTTGTTCTTATTTTGTGTAGCTCTATTAGGAGATCTTGATGCATAATGACCAATATTTCCACAACTAAAACACTTAAAAGGAAACTTACCTTTATATTTACAAGTACCTTTCTTCAATATTCTTGTGAAATTTTCTTCCAATTCTTCTACATCATCATCATCATCATCATATTCTATATTCATGGATTTAAATGTTGCTAAAATCTTCTCCTTATCTCTTACAAAAAAAATCATCTCAAATGAGGTCAAGACACCAACTAGATGTTCCTTAGTAAATGTCTTCGGATCATACTATTCTTCTAGAGAAGATACTTTGTCACTATAATTTTTTGGTAAGGTCATCAAGATATTCTCAATTATTTCTTCATCCTTCATGGTACCACCTTGATTCTTGATTTTAGTTGCTATTGTTTCAACTCTCTAATAATATCTTGCAATGTATTCTCCATCTTCCATTCTCAAATTCTAAAATTTTTACTTAGCAATTAGTTTCCTTGATAACATTACTCTCTCATTCCCTTCATAAATATCTTTTGATTTTGTCCACATTTCATCAGTTGTTGCTAAAGAAATAATTTTTTATCTTTTATTTTTATATAATGCACTAAATATAGAAAAAAATTATTTTTCATTTTCTCCAAAATCTACAACTTCATCAATAGTGCAAGGTCCAACTACTGGAATCACATAATTTGTCTCCATAACTTTCTAGGTATGAAAACTAATTGAAATCAAATAACTTCTCATATGTTATTTATAGTCACTATAATTAGATCCATCAAAAATAGAGAGATGGAACTTGTGTGCCATCTGATCTACCTCAATTGGTTAAGTTTTTAATCGAGGAACCAAAGCTCTGATACCAATAATTAAATTTTACAATATAATTGAGAGGGGGGTGAATCAGTTTTATCAAATTATATTCATCTTAACTTAGTCAATTCCACTTTACCTCAATCTATTATTAAGTATGAACATGAAATGTAGATAATAGAAACACAATAACAAAGACACCATATTTACGTGGAAAACCCTAATGAGGGAAAAACCACAGTGAGGATTAACTCACAATATAGTAGTAATGCAATCCCAGATACACAAGATCACTGCTAGAGGGATCACTTCCTAGATACAAAGGCTCACTACCCAAATCAAGGGCTCACTACCTTAGGACTCACTATCTAGAAAAAGAGGCTCACTGCCTATAGAAAATACAAAGAAATAGATAATAATCCACTACTAGGAGTTACACACACTTTGCAACTTGATCATAAGATTATGAATACAATGAAGTACTATTTCCTTAATTCTCTCTTCCACACTCTTCTTTTTGCACTTGTTTGTACACTCTTCTCTTTCTCAAATTGGATGATGGATGGATATGAAATTCTCTACAACTTAACTAGCTTTTATACCATCTTCATCCTTAGAAACATTCACGAAGGTTGGCTATTCAAATTTAAATTAAAAATTCCAACTAGGTCGACTACTCAACATTACTTCGGTGGATAAGAATGTGAGGGGACCAAATACATATTAAATTAGGATCCAAAAAACATCCTGGATCATGAACATGCTTCCCTAAGTCAATGTAAAAACATAAAGTACCATGTAAACACCAGGTCAGAAAAAACCTAATGAAAAAACCAATGAAATTTGAAGTAAACACATCATCAACAAGATAAAAATGTGTGGATCGCCCCACATTCTTCACCAATTAATTTACCATATCTGATAACAACTTAGATAGACCCACAACAACTTCAAAAAACTTCATTTGCAGAAAACACTTCACCAGTTCAACTGAGACAACCAACAAAACACAAAGACTCCAAAGAAGATCTTCCAGAGTGCCAAAACACAAGAAAATTTGTCAGAACACAAAAAATATCAAAAGGAATAGTCTTCTAGATCTGAAAGATCTAAAACCAAATACCAAAGGACTACGGAGCCAAAACAGTTCTCCTAGTCAACAACCAGATAACTCTGACAAACTAGTTCACACACCAGTGAACATTATTTTTTCTCTCTATCAAACTAGAAGCTAAAACTTGAAATATATAATCAATTTAAGCTTATTAACAAACCTATAAATATACATAGGAATTGGTTCAACACATGAGAAACATGGACCACAATATGGAGCACACTCAGAACATAGTTCAACACAACTTTCATTATATTTCAATTTTTCTCAAAAGCGCTTGGAAAAATCCAACTTACTCAACCTGTACAGTTTTGACATCAATGACAACATTAATTAAAACACCAACAAACACATCCATACTTACAACAAAATAAAAAAATAAAATAGGGAAATAACTAAATGAATATATATAAATATATAATATAAGAAGAAATATTAATAAATAATATATATATATAAGAGAATAAAAATAAGACAAAAGAGAACAACTAAAAGAAAGGGAACAAAAGAAAAGACTAAAAGAAAGAAAATAGGCAAAAAATTAAAAAAACAAGCAAAGAAACATAAAATAAATATAAAAAGAGAGAATGCAAATATGTAAAAGTGAATCTTAACACAAATTATAAAAGAAGCATAGAAGTTAAAAAATAAGAATATGAAACCTAACAAAAAATAAAAGATGCATAACAAGCAAAAAATGAAATATAGTAGCACACACACATATGCACGAAGATATCAGAAAAGATTTATATAAATATAATAAAATTATATATTGATATAAATATAATGAGAGATGAAAAAATGAGACAAGGGGGAACAAATTAAAAGAAATATAAAGATAAATATAATAATATAAAATAAAAATAATAAATAAATAATCTAAGAAATATAAAAATGAAGAAACTAGATATGAATAAAAGGGACAAAAGGAAAATTAGAAATATGTAAATAAGAATTCTATACAAAAATATTATATATGCATATGTCATGCAAATATATTTAAAAAAAGAGAAAAAAAAGACAAAGAACAAAAACACCAAGAAACTTTCGTCACCAAAGGTGAATGGTTCCTAGAACCATTTTCTAGGACCTTGATTTTACCAAATTAAATGTTATGTGATTTGATTATTGAGTGTCGAGATAGATCTTTCAGAAGGTTTCATTAATAAGGATTGAATTTGAATTAAATGGGATAATTAAGATCAATTGACCAAAATTAATTAATGAAACCCTAGATAAGTATGAAAGTGTATTACAACACTTTACAACACTATAAATAAGGTACAATTTATGTAAATTTTGTTAAAAGGGTCCCTAGATTAATGTGTGTGTAAAACACATTACAACACTAAAACATGACACAATTAGGTTAGTATTATATCAATTATTCCCAAATTAAATGTGAAAAATGTTTAATTATTTTACACTACATTTATCCCCCACTTTAGCTGCTATATGATACTACTTGAATATACAAGCTAGAGAAAATAATTAGTATAAAAATGATACTCATATATATTTAGTAGGGAGAATGAAGCCCCCACTATAGTTATCTACAAAACCAAAATTCTAGGAACTGTATCTTGTAACACATATTCATTAGCTTCTCGAAAATCCTCTTATCAAACTTCTATAGAGAATTGAATTTGAGGGTAGATGTATGCCCCTTGATTTTGTTTGTTTTATGGATGTGGAATTAGGGTGAACATAAAACCACATCGAATCACTTAAGTAATATCATAAGGTATTTCTAGGTACCATACCACATAGTGATAGATATTTGATGAGACCGCGAGAAGAATCATGAATCCAATGCAACAAACGATGTTGAAAATTATGTCCTCTAGCCTCCAATATGTGAATTTAAATGAACTTCCTTTTAAGTGAATGATCTTTATTTACTAGGGTTTTATTACATACTAATGAAAATGACACTTTTCACTATTCATTTGAAATTTACCTTGTTGCAAATCACTTTTGTGCAGAGTGAGTGAAAGTTCCTAGTTGAAGAGTCTACAAGCCCCAGAGATTAGATAAGATTCACAACAATGCAACATAGGGAATTCTTCGATATACAGTGAGTGAATTCTACTTTTATTTTTCATCATTTTTCAGGTATTTACTATACTTTTTTATTTAATTATAGTAATTTTAGGACCCTAAAAAAGATTGGTGCAAAGTGTCCCTCTTTAATGTAAAGGTTCACAAAATAGGTAAAGTGTCCAAAACCCCCTGCCGAAAAATGGCCTAGGTGTCCATATTGTCTGTAAATCATCAGAAAAAATTTAATGATATTGATTACTTCATTTAGGAGTTATTTCCTGTACTTTTATTTTTAGGTTCATCCCTGAACCTGATAGCACTTAAGATGGAGACAATTCATTTCATTCGTTACATGACTATCAGAGGAGGACATTAAGTTACTTCAAGAGGTTGGATTATTTTGGGTGTACCTCGTGCCACCCATGAGGTACCATGATGGTATGCTACTTTCCCTAGTGGAGATTTGGGATTCAAATTCATGTACCTTCCATCTTCCCACTAGGTTTGATGATAGTGACCCTTAGGACATACATCAATTCTACAAATTCCTATCTAAGGCGAGCATGTACAATTGTCTAGTGAAAGATCCTATGCATAGATGGGAAATGATAAATGTTATTGTCTAGAGTGTGTTGGTGTTTTTTTCCTACAACCCCCAATTTTAAGGAAAAACAAAATGCCTAAATCAAGGGAACAAGAGATTAAGACAAAGGTCTTTCACTATCAACAAATCAAGGACAAGAAAGGCCAACAAACAAGCCTATAATAAACCTTATACACTTTGAGCTCCACAAAACTTAGGAGGGTGTTCCTACTCAAAGGTATACACATTTCATGAAGCTTGGACTAAACAACACATTGCAAATTTCTAACATGTGGATGGTTCTGAAATAAATGTATAAAGGATGTTATACATTTCATTAAATTTAGTCACAATCCCTTTGTACCTTCAATCAACATTGAGAATAGATAAATTAAGAGACATCTTCACTTCAAAGACAAAAATAAGTTACAAGAGAATCATTCTCAATAATAACCCCTATGTTCTTTAATCTCCATGAAGATACGAGAAACCTAATAAATTAGACTTGAAAATAGAATTTATTTATTGAGATTTTAAATGGTGATTCCCTCTAGGGTTTGCACAAAAGAAAACACTAGACCAGTGCCTTGTCCATAATGGAGCCAAAATGAAATAACCTATCTAGTAATAGCCTAAACAAAAAATCACTAACCACTTAAATCATTAGTACATTACAATAATGAAGTCTCATTAGGACATATCATGAATGTAATACCATATAATCATCATTTGATTGAAAGCATATTTAATATGTTCTTTGACCAAAAGCCAACAATTCATTGCAATAAATGTGCAACAAGAAACATTATAATCCTTGATTATTTTGATTAATAATATGAAGCATACATTAAAGATACATTATATTATGACATTGTTCATGATTTGAAAACTGATTTTCTTGCCATTAACATAAAAAATTGCACCATTGGAACTCTAAAATTTAAAGAACACCTAGCCTCAAGATAAATTTGTACAAAAATTATAATATATTCTCAACCTGGAGAAACTAAACCCCCCCAAAAAATGAAACCAAAAATTACATTTTAAGAGAAAAGAGAATATTGAAGCCCTAAGAAATAATTCACCATTGACAAATGGCATTTAGAAAATGCCTCTTTACTCTCCATTTTCCCTCTTCTTTTTCTTCATTTGCAAATATTGTGCATATTTTTACCCTAGCTATAAAAATAGTTTTTCTAGCTCCATTTTCACTTTGCAAGTGAAAATATTACTCCTAGGTAAAAACCCACTTATAGGCAGTTGGAAATTTTATTTACTAGACATTTTAGCCATTTAAAATCTTCAATTTCCATGTGTAATAGACTTGACATTCTAGTAAAAATTTGTCTAGAAACCATCTGAAAGCACATTAAATCTATAGGCCCTTGCTTTCCATAACTCATTCGATAATTGCAACAAGATTTTAAAAATACTTGCAGGTCATCTTTTAAGCTTATTGATAACTAAAAAATGCATAAAAATTTGTCGAAATTGCCTTTTGAACATGAGAAATGGATTGGGAAAGCTTCTAGGTGAATAAAAATTCATATAAAACTTCCAAACACTTTGAATTTTTTCTCCAAATGCAAAAAAACGTGATTAAGTTATTACATTCAGCCCTTAGAGGTATTCATAATGAAATTCTTCTTACAACAATAAAATACATTGCAATGTTTTAATAAAAAAAAATTCAAAACCTTATCTTCAACCACAAGCCTCCTAATTCATTTCATTGCTTCCCTACTTCCATTCTTTGCATAAAACTACTAGCTATGAGGAATTTTTTTTTAGATGACTTTATTTAAGTTTGGACATTATAAATCTTTGTAAAATATCTACCTTCCCTAGAAAAAAAGCAATTAAATTCCCTTTGTGAATATTTTAATGCCTCCCCTCTTTCTCAACAATGCCTACTTCCCCACTCATGTTTGGTGATGGTAGCAATATTTCCACAAGTTGGCGGAAAAACTCATACAAAGCATTGAACGCTTTAATAAAGCTTTGGAGACTTAATGAAGTTTTAATAATACATTAAAAAGCATTAAACTCCTTCCAACACTCTTACCAATCCATGCTTCCCTCATTGTTATAGCAAAAGCTTCCACAGGTTGGCGGGCAAAAAGCCATAGAAAATAAAATATCTTAAAAAAAATCTTGATGCAACATTTGGAAGGTTGAAATTTTTTTTTAATAAAGCATTCAAAAACCTTAATCACCTCCCTCACATTGCCTGCACATCTCCCTGCTTCGTCGCCAATTTTTTTAGCAAGTAAAATATCTTTAAAAAATTATTGATGCAACATTTGGAAGGTTGAAAAATGTACTAATAAAGCATTTAAAAACCTTAATCACCTCCCTCACATTTCTTGCACATCTCCCCACTTCCTTGCCAGTTTTTTTTGTCATGAGCATTACTGCCACAAGCAAGCGGGAAAAGAAAAAATAATAAAATTCAACATTATAAAGTTTGAGATAAATATTAAATTTTCCCTAAATTCATTCCATCCACCTACAATCTCATTTCTATAATATTTAAAATATGGAAAGCATTTTAAATATTATATTTTTCAAAACTTTAGGAGCTTTGCAAATTTTAATTTTGCCTAGGGACCAAATAGGGAAAGTCCACTATGGGAAAACTGGGACACTAGAGCTATGAAAATTTGCGTACGGATATAATCAACTAGTTTTTGAGAAAACACATTTCCTCAATACTTGCATCACTGAAAGATTTATAGGACCATAATGAGAAATGGGTTTCCTTTAGAATTGCAAAATTTGAAACTTTCCAAAAGACTAATTTTGGCCCTATTGTGATTAGAAGATAATTAAATAACCCATCAAAAATCATCCTGGGAGCCTAAAACTGAGCATTCATGTAGAAATTTGAACCAAAAATTCAGTGCAACAAATATATTGGCTAAATTAATCCTGAGGTGCAAGATATTAACATCCAAAGAGGCTCAGTCATACTTTTCTGCAATTGCACCTATTAAAAACCAATTAGGGCTCACAAAGTCACCATCCCAAATAAAATACCAAATCTTCTCTTGAAAAAATACCACTAGAAATACTAAATCATTTAGGTATATTTATTATGTGTGCATGAGGGATTTCATTCAATCCAAATTCTTCACAAGCTATTAAGGGTCAAAGTTGACCTCCTTGAAACATTCTAGAAATGCAGATGTAAAAACAAAACAAACTACATCTACTTTTGACCTGGTAAAAATATCAAATTTGATCCTATGGCTATGAAACTGAACCAAGGAGCATATGATTATGAGGGTAATGTAGAGAACCAATCCATTTTCCATGATGATCAATCAGTTGTGAAATATCCACCCAAAGAGGATGCTACTTTGTAGGCCTGAGAATTTTAAAATTGTAAAATAGTCCCAAAACCCTCCATCTTTTCATTTCAAAACCCTATCAAAAGTCATCATAGGAAGCTGAAATCAAACATACATGTTCACATATGACAAATGAATGAGTTCACTAAGGTATTTGGCATGAAAGGAAATAGGCTTCGAATTATGACCCTCTAAAGTATGTCACCGGGGTAGATTTTTCAGTGGCACTTTTGAGTGTGCAAATAAAATTTTCAACATGGGCACTTCAAATTTGTAAAAATTAAAGGTGTCATGAGGGTGGCCTATTCTTCGTTCAAGCATAGAACCACGTGTGGACCTGAAATAGCTCCTGAACACATGGTCACCACTTCTATAGTGGATCATGATCATGACAGTAGCACTCACATTAGTGTCAGATGGTCGATGGGTGGATCTAGATGGTGGTCTTGTTCATAGGAGTAGCAGACTGTTTATGCTTAGGTCTGCAACATGCTCACCCATATTTTTTATGATCTTAGTTGATTTTTATTCTGAGAACTCCACAACATCATACATTGTACACTCCTCCATATTTTGTGCTTGGAGCATATCACATGTATGAGGCCCATAGAATTCCCCCTCATAAAAACCCTAGATGAGCTAAGGGTCTTCAACTATCCACTCAAATGACCATGGTAGGAGGGATATTTTCTATATTGGTTGATTAGATTTGACTGATTGGATGAGGATGACATCAATTGGAGACCATATCAGTGTATTCCCCAATAGGAAGATGGAAAACATGAGTTTTATAGGCTATAGATGGCCTAATTTATTTTTAGGTAGACATGTTTACATAGTCAAACCCTTCTACTATGATTATGCTATGAGGTATTTTGGGCGCATCCAGGTACCACCACGATCTAGATCAATGTATTGATAATCAACATAGAGTGCTACTAGACCTAGGGACAATCACGTCTTACTAGTGATGATGTACACTAGCAACTCAAAGGATTTGGATCATGACCTACCCCAAGTATTTGAGGTCAATGACGTAGGCAACACTCAGGCTTACGAGGAGTTGTGAGTTATAGCTAGGCTAGCTCTAGTCTTGGTAGTAGTGCAGTAAAAACATGGAGAGCTCGGTCGAGATTAGGATTAGTCTTGACCGGGTTGGACTCGGTGTACGAACCTAATGGCTGGTGATTGGTTGGTAGAATTGAATACTGTGTATGAATTTCTGAGTCGAGTACATGATTGTATATATAGGCCAAAAAAACATGAACTGTGTGTTGGATGAAAAGAGTTCTTTGCTAGAACTGTATGTTGGATGAACATTTTAACAGTGAGAAGAATTCAAGCAGTGCTATTGTGAGCTGATCAGAGAAGACTATAATTTGTATGTAACTATTTTGTTACTATAATACAATTGTCTTGAGTTTGTGTGGTGGGTTTTTTTTACCTGAAAATTTTTTCTCACATATATCTTGTGTCAACTGTGAATGCTAAATTTTTTTGTTCTCTATTTTACATGTATTCATCTTAGGTATTTTAGATGCTATTGAAACCTATTTATGCTATTCTCCTCTATTGTATTAGTGTTAAGGGAATGTATTCTGGACTATTGGGTCTCTAGATCCATGCATGTTTTCTCTTCAAGTGGTATCAGAGCTTGGCCATTTGTGTTATCCTTGTAGTAAAGATTAGTTTTTTGTGCTGATATTGTTTCAATGGGAGTCTTGCATTGTTGAAACTTGTTTCTATTTGAGATGGCAAGTACATCTGGTAGAGTAGACATTGAAAATTTTAATGGTAGTAACTTTGAGTTATGGAAACTAAAGATAGAAGACTTGTTTGTGGATAGAGACCTCTGGATTGCAGCATCTAGAACTAAGGCACAAAGTACAATGCAAGAAGCTTGGGATCTTGCTGATAGAAAAGAAAGAGGTTTGATATGACTGAGTCTATCTCATTCTATACTATTGAACGTCCATGAGGAGCAGTTTGCAGCTTCATTGTGGAAGAAGCTTGGTGATATTTATCAAGAAAAGTCTCTAGTAAATAAGTTATTCATGAGGAAGAAGTTGTACTCTCTGAAGATGGATGAAGGTGCATCTATTGCAGACCATTTGAACTTGTTTAATATGAGTGTTACTAAGATGGCATTTGTAGGTGTAAAAATAGAGGAGGAAGATTGTTGCATGCTCCTATTGTGTTCATTACTTGACAATTGGGATCATCTTGTGATGGCCATTGGAAGCACTACGGCTGCTTTCAAGATGGAAGACATTGTTGCCTCATTGCTATTTGAAGAGATGTGGAGGAAGTCTTCAAAGATGGCCAAAGAGGCTCTTTTTGTTTGAGGTAGACCAAAGGAGAAAGGCAAGAAGAAGGACAAGAAGTTGAAATCCAAATCTGTAGGGAGATCAAAGTCCCCTGGTAAAATGTTCAAGGTGAGATGCTAGAACTGTGGGAAACCTGGACATATCCAGAAGGATTGCAAGGAGAAGAAGAAGAAGAATGCTTCTAACAATGAATCTTCTCAAAGTGATGCAGACGCCTTCATTGCAGCAACCTTGACAACTCACGCATCAGATGATGTCTAGCTGGTTGACTCAGGTGCTTATTTTCACATGACGTCCAATAGAGAATGGTTCTCTAAATATGATAAGTATGATGGTGGAAAGGTATACTTGGCAAGTGATTGAATGCTAGAGATAGTTGGCAGAGGGAGAGTTAGAATTCAATTTTCTAACGGGAGAGTCAAGGGTATTGGGGGAATACTTCACATACCAGGTCTGACTCAAAATCTTATTTTTGTTAGTAAGTTAAATGATGCTGGTGTAGAAGTTTATTTTTCAAGTAGAGGATGTAAAATGGCTAGAGGTGTGATGGTGTTGGATAAGGGTGTTCGTATTGGCACTATGTACAAGCTGGATGCATGTCCTATTCTTTACAACAATGCCTCTATAAATTCAAACATTGTTGCACCTATAGAGAAAGATGAAGACTCTTCTCTGGCTACAAATGCTATGGAGGTAAAAATCCCAGCTGAGAAGACTATGTTGTGGCATCATAGACCTGGTCACATTGGTGAGAAAGTTTTAAAAAAATTGAATAAAAATCTTGTAGAATTGCTTGATGACTATAACCTTGAGTTCAATTTTTGCGAACATTGTATATATGGAAAACAACACCGTGTTTCTTTTTATTCTAGTCCTATACTTATGTTCATTCTGATGTGTTTGGTCCAGTTAATGTTCCTTCATTATCAAAGTCTAGATATTATGTTTCTTTTATTGATGACTGTTCAAGAAGGGAATTTGTATACTTTATTAAAATTAAATCATAAGTATTCAGTTGGTTTAAAGAATTTAAATCTTTGGTAGAGAATCAGACTGGAATGAAAATCAAATGTTTGAGGACAAATAATGGCGGTGAGTTTTTCTCTACAGATTTTGAAAGGTATTGCACTGATCATGGAATTAAAATGCATAAGACAACGCCTTACACTCCATAGAAAAATGGAGTTGCTGAAAGGTTAAATGGGACACTGATGGAAAAGGCAAGGAGTATGTTGAGTGGTGTTGGTCTAGAGTAGAAGTTCTGGGCTAAGGTTGTGGCTACAACATATTATTTATTAAATAGATCTCCTTCTTTAGCTCTTGTTGACGAGTTACCTTTGGAAGCATGGTCTGGTAAGAATCCCTCTATGAGGCATACATTTATGTTCCAAATGAGAAGAGATCTAAATTGGATAACAAGGTTGTCAAATGTATACTCATTAGTTATTGAGTTGGTGTAGAAAGATACAAGTTTTGGAACCCTATTATTGAGAAGGTTTTGTACAACATAAGTGTAATTTTTCATGAGCTAAAACCTTTAGTAAGTGATCAAAAGCTTGGGATAGATCAAAGTGACAAGAAGAAGGATACAATTGACATTCCCCAAACTCCAGAAAGGGAAGAGTTGCATGGTGTACCTGAGACTAAGGAGAGCTCAAGAAACTCTGGAAGTTCTGATGATGAAGAACAACCTCAACCTATAAGAAGATCTACATGAGAAAAAAGGAAACATGATAGGTATGGTTTCTCTATGTTAGATTCAAACTGTGTCTATGCTTTAATTACCAGCACTGGTGAACCTAGGACTATTAAAGAAGCAATCAACATGGCTGATTCAAAGTCTTGGCTGGAAGCCATGAATGAAGAAATGTATTCTTTGAAAAAGAATGATACCTGGAATTTGGTACCACCACCTAAAGGGCAAAAGCCTATTGGTTGTAAATGGATATTTAGAAAGAAGATAGGCCCTGATGGAAGTGTTGAGAAGTATAAGGCTTGGTTGGTTGCAAAAGGTTTTTCTCAAATTGAGGGAATTGATTATGGAGAGATTTTTTCCCCTATTGCAAAGCTGACATCAATCAGATTTCTATTATCATTGGTAGCTGTGTATGATTTTTAAATTGAGAAAATGGATGTGAAGACAACATTTCTTGATGGTGATCTGGAAGAATAAATCTACATGTCCCAGCTTGAGCATTTTGTTGAAAGAGGTAAACAAAATCTGGTCTCTAAGTTTAATAAATCTCTCTATGGTTTAAAGCAATCTCCTAGAATGTGTTACCAAAATTTTGACACATTTGTGTTGTCAATTGGATTTGGGAGATCAAAATCTGATCATTGCATTTATTATAAATCTAAGAATGATTGTGTGCTTGTTATTACCATGTATGTGGATGATATGTTATTCATTGGAAATAGCAAGACCATGATTTCTGATCTTAAATCTCAGTTGTCTACAAAGTTCGAAATGAAAGATTTTGGTGCAGCTAGGTACATTCTTGGAATGGAGATTACCAGGGATAAAACAAGAAAAAATATTTGGGTCAGTCAGAGTAAGTATATGAAGACAATTCTGGAGAGGTTTAGTATGAATGTTTGCAAGCAACTTGTTGTTCCAATCATGCATGGAACTAGGCTATCTGTTGAAGACTATCCTAAATCTATTACTAAGATGGAGGACATGACCAGTGTGCCTTATGCAAGTGTTGTTGGTTGTTTAATGTATACTATGGTCTGTACAAGACTAGACATTGCCCAAGCAGTGGAAGTTTTAAGCCGATTTATGGAAAATCTAGGAAGATCACATTGGGATGTTGTGAAGAGAGTATTCAGGTATTTGAAGGGCACTTCATATTTTCCACTGTGTTAGCATGGCAATCTAGTTGCATCACAGAGTACTCTCAGCATTCATGGGTATGTTGATTCAGATTGGCTAGGGGACATTGACATCAGACAATCCACCAGTGCATACACTTTCCTACTTAATGGTGGAGCAATCAGTTGGATGAGCAAGCGATAGGCTATAGTTGCTTTATCCACAACAAAGGTAGAGTACATGTCTACAACTCACACCTTTAAGGAAGTGGTTTGGTTAAAATTTTTGTGTTCAGACATTGGATTTATTACTGGGAAGATTTCAATCTGCTGTGACAGTCAGAGTGCCATTTGTTTGGCAAAGAATCTGAACTTTCATGCTAGGACCAAGCACATTGATGTGCAATATCATTTCGTAAGGGATATGGTTGAAGATGGCAAGGTCAATCTGGAAAAGGTGGGCACCTTGAAGAATGTTTCAGATGCTTTGACCAAGATGATTAGCACAGACAAGTTCAGATGGTGTGCAGAATTGATGGGCCTTGGGGCCTATGACAAACAATAATTTTTCAAGTCATGGGGAAGCTAGAAGTGTTCACCAAGTGGGAGCTTGTTGAGAAACTATGTCTCAATTTCCATCCTGAAGGCCCACCTTTACATACTTGGCATGAAAAATGTTCTTTTCTACCTTTACCGCCATACCGTAGTGGTCTCCCTTTCTATTTTGGGAGTACCATGGTGAAGGGTTTAGCGTTTACCACCATACCACATGCGGTCTCCTTCCTCACTATAGTGGTCACAGTATTGGTCTCTATGGCTAATTCTAGCTCTAGCGATGGCAGTCCTAGTGGTTATCGCCATACAAAAGGTGGTGGGGCTACTCACTATGATAGCACGGTGAGACCACCAACTGCTAGGTCTAGTAGTTACTGCCCTACCGCAGCTAGTCAAGATACTAACTATGGTGGCCGTGGTAAGATTGCAAGCGGTCTTGCTAACGGTTAACACCCTACCACAGGGTGGCCTATCAGCCCCTGCGGTAGCGAGGTAAGACCGTCAGCAGTCTCATAGACCACTCACTACCACACCATAGTCCTATCAAATGACTACAACAATAGCATGGTGGTGTTTTTGGAGGCAAAGCGAGCGAGCTCAGTGAAGTTGTCGATGAGCTCGGATAAGCTCACCGTTCTATCGTAGGATGACTTAGGTAGTGTAGCAGTAGGGTAGGTATGGTCGGTGTGAGATTAGACAAGCTCACCACCATACCATGAGCTGTTCAATCGAGCTCAACCGTAGAGCAGTAGAGATCAGATGATCTCGGTTGGCTTATCGCCATACCGCGAGCTGGTCGGATGGGATCGGCGGTAGCGTGGTAAAGACTTGGAGAGCTCGGTCAAGCTCGAGGCCAGTCTTGACCGAGTTGGACTTGGTGTCAGAAGCAATTGGAAAATGAGATGTGGACACATGGCTCAGTGTCTAAATGATGATTGGATGGAAACCAAAATATTAATTGTAGCAGGTGCAAGTCAACCTAGGGTGGCGAAACATAACCTGATTTGGGTGATGGCATTAATGCCTAGGTGGCTCGATGTAGGAAGATTGGTATGGGTAGATCGGTTGCATGATGTGGATGATAGATTCATGAATCTATTGGTCGATGATTGGTTGATAGAATTGAATGTTGTGTATGAATTTTTGAGTTGAGTACATAATTGTATATATCAGCCAAAAATACATGAACTGTGTGTTGGATGAAAAGAGTTTTTTGCTCGAATTGTATTTTGGATGAACATTGTAACAGTGAGAAGTTCAAGTAGTGTTGTTTTGAGCTGATCAGAGAAGATAGTAATTTGTATGTAACTATTTTTTTACTATAATACAATTGTCTTGACTTTGTGTGGTGGGTTTTTTTACCTAAAAAGGTTTTCCCATTTATATCTTGTGTCAATTGTGAATGCTAAATTTTGTGTTCTCTATTTTACATGTTGTATTCATCTCAAGTATTTTAGGTGCTATTGAAACCTATTTATGCTCTTCTCCTTTTTTTTATTAGTGTCAAGGGAATGTATTCCACACTATTGGGACTCTAGATCCATGCATGTTTTCTCTTCATTTTACATTATTTTTTTATGCATATATGTTCTACACATCTTATTTATATATATGATTATGATTTTTACTGATATTCTTATTATTTCTATTTAGTAGGATCCACACGAGTGGTGTGAACTCTATCAGTGATAAATCATACCATTAGTTCCCACCCTATGTGTCAAAGATGATATACTCTGAGAGGACATGCCCCCACCTTTTGTGGGATCACATGCAAACCTCTTTGAGTCGATCGAAAGATTACGCTCAATGTATGAGAAAGTCAAGAGTTGTGCCAACCAACTTAAGGCAGATCTTACATCAATTCTAATCCCTCGAGGTTCTACCGACAACATGATAGAGAGTGACCTACAAGAAGAGATCTCAAGGCTTCGGTTGGATCTTGTGAGGGTACAAGAGGATAGGGATTTCATAGATCAAGAGTGTGTCAAGGAACTTGTATGGGAGACTAGGGCATCTAGATTATTAGAGGAGATACAACTAAACTCAAGTAGGTCGTGATCCCATATTATTGTATTGCGATGATCATGAAGATCACTTTCCCTTGAGGGATCTGGTTGTCACAGACCATATTAGCATTGTATTCAGTGATGCATATGTATCCAAAATTTTGATGATATATATGAGAATTTGTGTTTTGTTTTTATGATCTTGTGTTGAATTAAATGTCAATGTGATTTATCAAATATCCTTTGTAAGAATATCTAATAAATATTTCCATGATTTAATCTTTTTCTATGATCTAATTAAAACTTTCTCAGTTTATATTAGATGCTACATTGTGATTCAATATGCTATGTTAACTTAAATACACCTATGATCCAATATCATTAAATGTACTTCCAAAGATATGAATTAACATAACAAAAAAATTTGAACAGTATGGAAACTAAATTAATTAATCAAAGCATTTGAATAATTACCCTAGAATTTAAGATACACACTTGTTATTAAGTAACAAAGAAGAAATAAATGTGAGACACACTATTCAAAATAGGAAGCACCAAATGTAATACCAACACAAATGCATGGAATTTATAGGTTTTTTAAGAGGCCTACTATCCATTATGTTAATGTGTAGCCTCCAAACCCATAGTTTCATTGATAATGTAAGGTCCTAACCAATAAGGGCTGAATTTTCCTTTTTCATTCAGAGGAGCATTGATGTTATGTTGATTTTTGTATAGCACTAGATTTCCCTTATTAAATTCATGAGGAAAAAAACTATCATTGTAACCACATTAAATTATTTTAGAATAATCTTGGAAATGTTTGGGAGAATTCATATGCCGCTCATCAAGCATTTCAATTTGATGCAATCATTGTTCTTTGTAAGTAGTGTCATCAATGATCCTTTAAGAGAAATTAACAAGGAAGGAATTTCTAACTCCAAGGGCATTATTAATTCAACACCTTAAAAAAAAGTATATGGAATATTTCTAGTAGATGTTTTAACGCTCGCACGATAATCCCATAATGCATAAGTTAATTGTGTATGCCAATCTTTATTATGTTTACTTACTTATTTTTTTGGAATTTTTTCAATAGTCTTGTTAGTTGTCTCTACTTTTCCATTTGATTAGAGATTGTAGGGTGTTGAAAAATAATGTTGGATATTGAATGTTTCCAAGAATTAATTCACTTCATTGTTTTTAAATAGTTCCATTATCTGAAACTAATGTGGATGGAAGACCAAAGGGAGCAATAATATTTTCTAATATGAAATAAAATATTATATCAATTTTCATGGACCAAAGGGGGATATATTCTACCCATTTCATGAAGTAATCAGTTGCAATAATGAATATATGCATAGCAGAAGGAGGAGGTGATATTTTACTTATAAGGTCCAAACCCCAAACCAAAAATGGCCAGATAGGAACTTGAGCAAGAAGCTCAGAGGTAGGCACATGAATCAAATTGTTATGTTCTTGACATTTATTACATTTCTGTACATACTCAAAACAATCTTGTTCCATGTGTCACTAGTAATATCCTATGTTAACCAAATTTTAAGCTAATGATCTACCTCCAAAATTCCACCCACAAGCACCTACATAAGATGCTTCAAGTTCTATAGGGATTTTTGATTGTTTAAGACATCTAAGTAAAGGGCAATTAAAGTATTTTATATATAGAGTTTCTTCAAGGATTATGTATTTAAATGCATTTTTTTGAAGATGAGTTCAAGTGTATTTAGTTGTAGGCTTAGGAAAGGTACCATATTTTAAATATTTGAATATCATTGTATACCATTCACTAGAGTTGTCAATATTGGTCGATAACACTTCTTTACTTGTATCATCTATCGATGGTTTAGGAATCATTTAAACTTTAAATGTGAAGTCAACTAGAGGATTGTATTGTGTCTCATAATCGATCAAGGTTTCACTAATGCAATAAATAGGATGTTACTTTTCGTTGTTATCTTGTTGAGCCAAAAATGTTGAAAGAGCATGGGCCGATGATGGTGTGTAAAGGATGAATATTTTGTCTTGCATAGAGGGTTGTAAAATAGGTGGAGTAGCGAGATAATCTTTCAAACTTTCAAAGGCCTTCTTACAATATTCACTCCAATTAAACTAAACCTCTTTCTTAAGGAGTTGTGTGAAAGGTAGTGTTCAATCTACTAAGGATGCTACGAAAAAATGGATAGCATGGATTATTCCTTGTAAATTATGTAGTTGAGAAATATTTCTAGAAGGTGGAATGTTAATAATAGCATCAATTTTCTTTGTTTCCACCTAAATTCCTCTATGAGATACTATAAAACCTAAAAAAAATCCACTATCTACACAAAAGACACACTTTTTTGGATTCAATCTCATGTTGTATTTTAATATTCATTCGAAGATATTTTGAAGAACATTTACATTATCTTGTTGAGTTAAATATTTGGCTATAATTTCATCAGCATAATCTTCCAAACTATTATATATGTAATCATTAAATATCAATGCCATTTCTCATTGATATGTTTCACCTACGTTCTTCAATCGAAAAGGCATAACTACCCAAAAAACATCACCCACCCTGTAGTAAAATTAGTCTTGCATTGATACTGAGTGTTGATAAAGATTGCATTATATTTAGAGAATCCATCCATGAATGACAACAAAGCATGTCCTATAGTCAAGTCCACTATCCTTTTGATATTAGGAAGGGTAAAATAAAATTTTAGAGATGCTTTATTTAAATCAAAAAATTATGTACACATCCTAATATAGTTATTGGGTTTTCTAACTGTGACAATGTTTGAGATCCATAGAGAATAATCAATAGGCTAGATAAATCTAGCTTCAATAATTTTCTTAATTTCAATCTTAAAAAATAAATCTATTTTAGCATTCATCTTTAATATTTTCTTTCACATTAGTTGAGCATCTTCTACAAGGACTATGTTGTGTGTTATAATCTTAGTATCAACTCTTGGCATGTGTGAATAATTCCAAGCAAAGAGTTTAGGAAAGTCATGAAGTAAGATTGCATGATCTTCTTGTTCATCTTCATCAAGGCACTTCCCTATTTGAATTAATTTTTCCTCATTATTTATCCATTGATGTGTTGATTGTATCTCCAAAAGGATGTGTGTTTTGTTTTGACATTTCAGGATTATATTCTTATATGTCCTTGTGACTTTCATTTCTTTCCTTTTCTTCATCTGCCTGTTTAGTACTAACTATAGCACATGTAACCAGTTTCTTTTTAGAAGTACATGAATTGTCATAAAATCCTAACATTTCTTTCAAAGCATCATCCTCCAAAAAGTATTCCAAATATTTACCACAATTTGTATGAATAAACTCAAGATGCTTCAAGGTGAGAGTTGGTTTATTAGGGTGACACATGATAATGTTGATGTTGAGTGAAGGTCTTTTTGTTTCTTGTGTTATTTTAGAAGGGAAATACCCCAAAATAAAAATTGTTTCTTGTGTGTTAGGCTCTATAGGAACATAGATATTTTGTTCTTTCTTTCCACATCATTTTCCTATAACCAAGTTGTTTCATGAATGCATAAAATTTCCCATAAATTATTTCTCTTTCTTTTAGGTTTGGTGGTTTTTGATAATCTATCTCATCAAAATTCATTTTATAACCAATTTTTTTTTGTTTAGAGTAGATGAGGTAGATTCTTGTGAAATTTCCTTAAAATTATATGTTGACATTACCATTGGTTTCTTTTTCATTTTTAGTTTCTTTTTTTGTAGTCTTATATTCTCCCATGAATGTTGATGTGAAATCTAAGGAACCCTAATCATCTTCCAATAACTTAGTAAGTTCACCAACATTTGTCTCATGTTCTTCCTCATTTGTAACTTCCTTTTTTGTATTTGATTCTATTGTTTCTAAAGGATCTCATCTTTATTTCCTAGCAATCAAACAAATTTTAGGTTCAAGATCATCTTTTAGTGTGTAAACCTTGTTTTTATAGACATACTTTATGAAATGGTGCAAAGTAGAAGGCACTGCATTCATTTCATGAATCCAAGGTCTTCTTAAAAGGATATTATAAAAATGATCTTCAGGCATAACATGGAATCAAGTTTGTACAATGAATTTGTCATCTTTAATAGGTTATGTGATAACTCTAAGCATTTTCTTTCCTATATTATCAAATCCATAGATAGATAAAGAATTAGGTTTAATATCACTCCTACTCATAATGATATTTTCCAAAAGGTTTACAGTACACGTATTCAAGACCAAACCATTATCAACAAGGGTTTGATTTATCCTGATTCAATTAACCTGCACTATTATATTGAAGGCTTCATATTTTTTCTAAATTTCTATGGAAGGCAACTCACTGTGGTGAAAAATAATGTTTAATTTCATCTCATTCATTCCTTGAACTAGTGTTACCAAATCATTTGAATTATTGTTAGAAGGAATCATAACTTGTTGTAAAGCCATTTGAATAATTCTATGATAACTAGGTGATGTCTAAAGAACCTGCTATAGGGATATCTTAGTGGGAGTACTCTTAAGCTATTCAACAAGATTGCATTCCTTTCCATTGTTCATGGGTAAACAAGAATCACTAGGAAATATAGGGTTAGGAAAGGGTAATGAGACATGAGTTTTCTGATGTTGCTTTTTGTTCCTTGTATTCTAGGTATGTGTAACACTAGTATAAACCCTTTGTTGTGAATAATTACCATCATTAGATGAAGCCTTATTTTTTGGTGGTTTGATGATAAGCATGATTTTATTTTGAACTTGAGGTTTTTGCGAAGGAGGGTAAATTATAAGTTGTGTTGTGATTGCATGAACATCTTTGTGTCTTTGTTTATCATGATAAGTCTTAGTGGATGAACTTTGTGAGATGAAGTCCTCAATGGATTCATCTAACATGTGAAATTCATCACTACAAAAGTCTTGAGGGATAAGTTAACTTTGAACATAAGTTTTGACATAACTATGCTTTTCCTAAGGGTCTTGTTTGATGTTTTGGTTGTTTTTGTTTATTTTTTTTGTTTCTTAGTGAATGCAAAATATAAACTAACTTTTCTATTCATACAATAATGGTAAAAATGAAAAACATTAATTCTAAATTTAACCAAAATGTCAAAGAAATTTATTTCCCAATGTTGCCAAATATATCTAAATAAACAAGAATTTGAATGCAAAAACAATCTGTTTTAGATTACTAATTTTTAGATCTCAGAAAAAAGACAAAAATGCTTATCAAAAGCTAAAAACAACTCAGAATTTTTGTTGTCACAAGGTGTATAGGGACTCATTCACCACTAAAGGAAAAATGGATCCTAGTCTAAGTATTTGTAGAGAATTGAAACGAATAAAAAACACTAGAAAACACCAAGAAGACTTTATGATCAGGTGTAGAGGGACTCATTCACCACTAAAGATGAATGGGTCCTAATTTTATGGTTTTCTAAGTTTGATTTTCATTTTTTTGAGTTTTTCCTATGTATTTGTTATCTCAGATTTGCAAAAAATAATTTTATAACCATTTTCCAAATATGAAGTTTCTAAATGCAACTTTTACTAAGGTTAAACTATGAATAAGGTGACTAAATCTAAAATTTAATTTGAATCTAAATTCTTGAATGATGATCTTAATGTAAACAAAATGTAAAACTATATCAAATCTAAAGAACTTTTTCTAATTTTAGATGAGTATAGGAATGCAAACATGCATTATTATCCTAAATGCAATGTTTACTAATGCACAATGAAAAAACCCTAAATACAATGAAAAATATAATGCAAACTAGGATCGAGAGTTTCAATGTACTCGAACTAAAAAACTAAGATGTTCAAAATGGGTCAGGTTCACCAAAATAAAACATAGAAAAAGAGAGGCTATGCTATATAAACCCCTCTTTCTAGTTAGGTTTTCATTCAAATGATGAGATCCAAGAATATCCAAATAATTTTCAACCCAATAGGTAAATTAAGTAAATATTTAGGGATCTTACAATTTCTCCTTTACACAAGGATCGGGTGGTGAGATGAATCACAATTTGGGGAGAAGAAATTGAACTAATAAGAAAACCTTAATCTTGGGTCTAACACATATAATGCATGAATCTAACAAAAAACATAAAGAAACCATTATTTTTCTAGAAAAATGAGTAGAGAATATTGTGTACCTAGTCAAATCTAGATTTTATAAAGTGCTAGTAGGAACTCATTCACCACCAAAGGTGAATGGGTTCTGGTAGGCCTATTCAGGGAACTCTGAATTTGAAATATAAGCTTGTACAATGTATAATTTTCTTCCCTTTGAGCCCTAATAGGGACTCACTCACCACTAAATGTGAATGGGTCTTGCTAGTTCCTTCCAAAATTATTTTAATTCAATCTTCAACTTCCAATTCTACACTCTTTCTTTGCATTGTGAAATTCCTACTTTTGGATCCAGATCTGCTAGTAATTTGCAAGAAAAAATTTAAATCTTGTTGGTGGATACCATTTGTCTCAATCAAGACCATTGTTGGTAATTAAAAATTTGATGATGAAGGAAAATATGAAACATGTAATTGCATGTGCAATCCTAACCTTAAGTGTTTCTAAGATTAAGATCTGTAAGAATGTAAAGGAAAATTTATCCAATTGTGTTAGAATAGAGCCCTAAAATGAAACATGAAAAATAAAAATGACTCACTAAAGAAGATATCAAATCAGCTTAATAATCCAAAAATCTAAATATACCTCTCTTTAGGTTGCAAGTAGGATGATTGTAGAAGATGTAATCACTTAGGAAACAAGTCCTTAGGCTTAATTGCATGTCTTGTGTATCTTTGAATACCTAGAATCCATTATGATTCTCCATATGAATCTATCATCAACCTTCACTAATGCTTGATCTTTGACACAAAATGAGCTTGAAGACCTACAAATTTTCCTCCAAGATTCACTCTTTTCTTCTCCTTGACAATGAATCATTTCAATCTTATGATAATTCCTTTTGCCTCTTAGCTTGCTTAAAATATTTTAGGTGAATTATTAAAATTAACCTTATATTTATAAATAATTTGAGAATTAACCTCAAAATTTAAATAATTCAAGCCAACACTAGATTTAGAATTAAAAAGAGTTAGAATCCCACCAAAATTAAATTCGAAAATGATGTCTTATGTTAAGAGGACCCATTTGCCACTAAAGGCGAATGGGTCCTAGCACAAGTTTCTAGGACCTTCCTTCCATGGGTGGAAAGAACATCATAAAATCCCCTCAAATATGCATAGAAAGGGGGGTCCTATGTGGAGAGGACCCATTTTCCACTAAAGGTGAATGGGTCCTAGCACCATTTTCTAGGACCTTGATTTGGGGAGAAGAAATTGAACTAATAAGAAAACCTTAATCTTAGTTCTAACACATATAATGCATGAATCTAACAAAAAATATAAAGAAACTATAATTTTTTTGGAAAAATGAGTGGATAATACTATGCACCTGGTCAAATTCAACTTTTCTAAAGTTCTAGTAGGGACTCATTTTCCACCAAAGGTCAATGGGTCTTGGTAGGCCTATTCAGGGAACTCTAAATATAAAATATAAGCTTGTATTGTGTAGAATTTGCTTCCCTTTGAGCCCTAACAGGGACTCATTCACCACTAAAGGTGAATAGACCCTACTAGTTCCTTCCGAAAATATTTGAATTTGATCTTCAACTTCTAGGTCTACACTCTTTTTTTAAATTGTGAAATTCCTACTTTCAGATTTTGAATCTTCTGGTAATTGGCAAGAAAAAATTTAAACCTTGTTCGTGGATAGGGTTTGTCTTAGTCAAGCCCATTGTTGATAATTAAACTTTTGATGATGAATGAAAATTGGAAACATGTAATTGTGTGTGTAATCATAACCATAAGTGTGTATAGGATTAAGATCTATAATAATGTAAAGGAAATTTTTCCAATTGTGTTAGAATAGAACCCTAAAATGAAACACGAACAATGCAAATGACTCACTAAAGAAGTTCTCAAATAAACTTAATAAGCCACAAATCTAAATATATCTCTCTTTAGGTTGCAAGTAAGATGATTATAGAAGATTTAATCACTTAGGAAATAAGTCCTTCTGGTTCATTGTATGTGTTGTGCATCTCCCAACAACTAGAATCCATCATGATTCTCCATAGGAATTGTGAACCCCTAAACCTGCATATGCACCATGATGACAAACATTGTTAGTGTTAGATCAAAATGCATGCAAAGAGTGAGAGATTCCCCACAAAATCCATCTATTAAAGTTAAAATTAAGAAAATGAAGAACATTAAACAAGAAACTTAATCTAAATCTTAATTAAGCCAATAGATTGATGATCTTATGGGGGAATTGGTGCCAATGAGGTGTTGCAATTGGCCCTTTCCCAATTCCTATGGTTGCAATGTAGATTGATGGAGAAATGGTTAAATCTCCAAAGAGATTTGAGCATAACCTTGGTGCAAATATGAAAATGTGATGAATGCTTGGATGAAATGGCAAAATTAGTTCTCAATTGAAGAGAGTAACTTTGCATATGAATTATGGATGAAGATTGAGGAGTACAGTCTCAAATTTATAGATTCCAATCTTGGAAGAGATAGTGGAAATAAGCAATGTGGGACAAAAGATAATCCAATGGCATTGTGCCATTTCTCCACATGTGATTGAGGAGGAATGAGCACATTTTGGCCAATGTGAATGATAAATGCATAAATTTGAATTTGAAATGTTGAGTTGACTTGTTGAGGGGGGAAGGGAAGTGAAGTAAATGTCACTTGGCTCAAGGTCAAGGACATGTAAGAGGCATTTAATGCCTTGTTGGAAGGACCAAGTCCACTTGGCCTTTTGAATTCAAATGAGGGAATATTCCCTTTTGATGCTTTGTGAGGGAAAATAGAAGAATTAATAAATCAAAGTAACTGATTTATTGTGCAACTTGCATTCTCTAGAGGATTTTAGTGAGAAGGATTAACTTAATCAATGTTTTGATTAATTTAATGAAAAATTAGGTGATGTGACAATTTAGACTTAAATAGATGAATTAATTTAAATCAGAATTGAGAGGAAATGGTTTATTAAATAAATGATTTGATTTATTTAATCAGGAAGGAATATGTTAGATTAAATCAAATAAGGTTTTAATTTATTTAATTTAGTAGGAGGAATTTAGAGAATAATCTTAAATAAAATGATTTATTTAATTAAACAAATATGCAATGGTTAATCAAATTAATTGATTAATTTAATCATTGAACGAGGAAGACTTAATCCAATAAATAGTGATTTATTGAATTAAAAGATAGCAAGTAATGAAATGCTGAGAATGTGAGGAATTGTTGTTAATAATCGGGATCAAGTGTGCCAAAATGAACTTGTACATTTTCCATGTCTACATTTTGCCCCTCTTTGAAGCAATGTACTTGTTGCATTGATTCAAAGAATAAAAACTGTTGTGATCAAAGGTCTAGGATTTCAGATGCCCCACTACTACATTAGTGGAAAGATACTGCTTGATATTGCCCCCTCGATAGATTGGATGAAAATTTTGATTTTTTGGATGATCTCGCGAAAAAAAATGACAAGGTGCCTGTTAGGCCAGAAATGCCCCAGAATGCCAAAAAAATGGATTCAAATGTCGAAAGCGATGCAAAATGACTCTCAGTTAGGCGAAAAAGGGATCAAGGCATAAAAACCTTATTGAGAAGGTCAAATTAGGTCACAAAAGCCTAATTTTCAAGCTTAAATAGACCTCGAGGGGTCATTTTCAAAACATTTGCACTCTTAACCTTTAGAAAATTGACACTTGAGCTTTGAGTTTTTAGCCAAAATGGTGCAACGAGAGCTTCCTCTACATGTGTCAGAGCGGGTACGAGTATATCAACAACTAGTCGCCGCAGGACCTACGGTATGTACCCCCATCCCACCTTTATTTTTCTCATTTTACATGCATTTATTAGGGTTTAGGTATGGTCGAGTCAGCGCGGTGCGATATTGCTCCACAGAAAACTTCTAAACTAGCCTGCGCAGGCCTATATAACGTCGTGTGTGTATAAAGCACCACACGGTGGAGTTAGGAACTAGGGATTTTCATTTTCTTAAGTCAGCCGCCTGCTCAAACAATGTTACATGGGCCAAAAGCTATCTAAGTCCGTCACGTGGTGCACTTTGCAGATTTTTTGCTATCTAACTCCATCGTGTAGCGCAGTTTGGAGACTTTCAAACAGCACCGCTTTTGCAAACAACACTGCTTTTGTTGTTTCAAAGGCTAAAGGTGACACATACACTAGAATTTTTCTAAGGAAGCTGACGCGGTACTTTTCCTTGCGCAGGAGACACCCAAGGTTACTCATTCGAGGGAGCACCGATGGCTGGTACTGGAGCGATTAGTCGATATGCACGTATTTTTGCAGGAGCAACTTGGGATGCTTGGTATATGGTTCATTGCCTATGTCCCCCCCATGCGAGTACACCTGGGTATGATGCACGCTTTGGCTGAGTGGTGGCATAGCGAGACTACTGGCGAGGCCACTATCACTCTTGAGGATGTCTGGTGCATCCTGCGACTACCTATTCATGGAGAGCGGGTGATTTATGATATGGAGGAGGGGAGGAATGTCTGCTTCATTGTCATGGGTGTGGATGAGCTCATGCTCTATGATGGTCAGATAGATTTGGAGTGGTACCAAGGTATAGCCCCTACTTACAGCCTGATTGTGGCCGCCATTATTTTTAGCCTTGTAGCTCCTGATCGGCGCGACTGATATTTCAGTCCAGGTTGGGGACTAGCGTGGCAGCAGATGTGTGCTCATCGAGTGCATTATGCCTAGGGACTAGTGTTGCTGGCCTCTTTATACAGGGATTTGTATGAGTTCGCTTACTCAGAGGGTTGGGCTCTTGGGGCTGGATTGACTCTTCTTCATGTTTGGGCATTTGAGCGGATTCCAGTGCTTCACCTATTTCTGATACCAGTTGCCCTAGATATCAATGATCCTTTGGTGTGGCGGTATGGTGAGGCAACTATTCATTTCACTCATATGGGCATAGATGACATAGCTCACTGGTGGTAGGTTCTAGATGAGATGACAGTATTCATTTAGAGGTTGTATATGGGTATGGGCCCATGGATGGATGATATAGAGCAACTCTTCTTTTCTCGCCAGGACTGATTTATTTAGGGTCGAGAGCATACTTTGATAGAGAGATACCTTCTTGATTGGGTGGCCAGACAGTTTGAAGATGTGTAGGATATACCCGATGCTCAGTATACAGCTATCTTTGCCCACTTGGCAAAGGAGACAGCCTGGGGACAACCCATTTCTGCAGACGAGGTAGTGACCTCTGTTAGGAAGTTGGTGGCTTGGCCTTGGGCATATGATCAAGGGTCAGCAGATGTAGGGGTGACTCCAGCATTCAGGGCATGGTTCAGTCCGCCGATGAGATTGACAGTTCTAGGGACAATGCTTCCATGTTGCAGACCAAGGGGTAGGTCTACAGGTAGGGGTCGGGGAGGTATTCCACCTCCTCAGCAGTCACCTCTGAGGGATCCTGCATAGCATGTGGTAGGATAGGATGGGCAGCCCCATGCGGTAGGACAGGAGCAACCGACAGGACAAGAGCTACCGGTAGGACAGGATGGGCAGCCAATAGGGCAGCCGGCAGGATAGCCAATGGGATAGTCAGCAGGATAGTTGGTAGGACAGCCAGATGCCCGCAACATGTTGATACATGTTCTAATGGCTGAGCGAGATGAGGCCCGACAATGGGTTGCCACATTGACAATAGAGAGAGATTAGGCAAGATCTGAGAGGGATCAGGAGATAGGCTAGTAGAGACAGCTAGAGAGTGTTGCTTCCATATCCTAGGGCTGATCAGTCAATACCTAAGATTATAGGGATGCTATCAGAGAGGCTGAGTACTATCGGCACCATTACCAGCAGGTAGTACCATCCGATCATAGAGTGCCAAACTTTTTCCAGCAGACGAGGAGGCGACCGACAGAGGCACATGGTGAGCGGCAGGATGGGGAGGGAAGCAGCCAGCAAGGCCCACCTCCCTTTTGATCACATGACAGTTTGCTTCATTTTTTGATATATAGGCTATAGTACTTTGTCCTTATTGTATTATGTACTCGATGGACACCTGATCCAATCTGTATCATAACACTATTTTTTGATGATATATATGAGATGATTTGCCCCTTTTATGATATGTATGGTGCACATGTATGATATGCCAATGTATGATTCTTATGAGATGTTTATGAGATGTTTATGTTCTTTATCTTAAGCAACGTATGTAATGGATGCATTTCTTTTTGTATATTTTCTCATGTTTTATGGATGCAATGCATACTAACGATGGTAATGAATGCAAATGATTATGTATGGTGTAACATTGTCTTAAGATGTTTAGAATAATGAATTTATAGTATTCCTCATAACTTAAAATAATGATACAATGCCATGTGTTTTGATGATTATGTGGATGCAAGGTGCATGCATGGGCGATGTTTTGATTACTATTATGATACCATGTTAGTGTGGGAGGAAGATAGAAGAAGAACATAGAATTAATGAGTTAGTTATGATGGTGATTTGCATTGCTAGGAATTGGGATTTTCAAAGGGTCAATCGCGTTATATTTGATAACACACATAGGTACGATGCATCAAGGTACAAAGAACTAGGATGGCATGGTGCCTAGTGTAATGGACTTTGACTCGACAATTAGACAGGAGTATTCTTGTTCACACTTAACATATATACTTCATTCAGGATGTAGTTTAGACATTCTAAACATCTCGGACCAAAACACAGAAAAGAAAGCTTTCCTATGTGGTCAACAAGATATCTAAAATATCCTCCCTACAAACCAAACAAAATATACCTCACTAAGTTATTTTACAAGTGTATCCCACAAGCTTTAACAGATAAAAAGATAATGATCATTACCCCATTCCTTTTGTAACTCAAATTTTTTGGAATTTGTGGATGCTAAAGCTACACAAGATTAAACATCAATTCTAATCTAAATAAAACAACAAAGAATGATAAGTAAGCACGATTAATCTAAACTAATAAAACTAGAATGATCTCACCGAATATGCAAATACTTCCTCGATTTATCTCAATTGCCCTTCTCCATCTTGCTGTATTGTTATTCTTGCCCTCAAATATTTGTGTGTTTGAATGCAAGCATAACTTCGTCAAGTGTCTCAGCAAAATATCGAAGATTGTTTTTTCTCAAAAGTGTATAATGATTTCGGGAGCAGGAATAATGATAATGACAGGCCATTTTATAGATTTTGTGTTTTCGAACGATCGGCTCAGATTGAAAGAGAGATCGACGGATGAGATTGATGAATGCCATGTGATGAGTAATGTGACAGATAGAACGTGAGTTAGAACGTGAGTTCAACTGTAGGATAAAGACTAATTTTAGAACATGAGTTAGAACACGAGTTCCAATCTTCATCTTCAAAAATAAAATAAATAGACTTTGTATGCAAAAGACAAAGTTAGAAGTTGAAGAATAATGCATTCGAATGCGAACTTGAGTTAATTAATTAGACAAAGATATTTAATTAATAAACACATACATGCATATGAGTTAGAACTAGTTAATCGACTAGTTGTGACGGAGAGTCTTCCTGCAAAGATGATCAGCAGTTGAATCCAGAGATAATTGGAGAACTAAAAATAGATCTCAAGTCAAAAGGTAAATGGATGATTAGATAACTAATTGATAGAAGAATGTGACATAAGTAATTAAATATGAATTAAATGTTAATTTAATTCTACATTCAAAGATAGAAGTTTTAATTAAATAAATAAAGATCATTTATTTAATTTGACTTTTGAAAAGGATTAAATGAATAATTAAATAATAAATATTTAATTATAGTTGAAAAGGGGGTTAAATGAATAATTAAATAAAGATATTTAATTATAGTTGACATATGATAAAAGGGGTAATTAAATAATAAACTATTTAATTAAGAAGGAATAATTAATTAGTTAGGGACATAATTAAACAAATATGATTTATTTAATTAATCAAGTTGAATAAATATTAATGATGAATTAATGAATTAATTAAAAAGGGGTAATTAATTAATAGAGGAAATATGTGTTAGGAAGGGTAATTAAATAATTAACATTATTTAATCATGACCATGGACTATAGAAAATTATGTCGAATATGTACTCGCAGGCCTAGAGCAATTTTAGGTATCTACAATTTGCCCCTATTTGATACAATGTTGGTACGACGTTGTGTCAAAGAAAATATGCCCCGATCATCCTCCAGCATGAAACAGGGTAAGGCTGCATGTGTAGTTATGCCACACAAATGCATTCAGGATAGACGCAAGTGTATTAGTGGACCGCATATGTGTTTAGTGAAACACATATGTAGTTGGGACAGTAGAAAGTACAAAATGAACCGCAAGTGAAAATGTCACCGCATGTGGTATTTGTGAACCACATGTGTAGTAGTGGAAGGGGATATGGAGAAAGTGTGACACATATGAAACGTGCACCACATTTGAAAAAAATGCACTGCATATGTTAAAGTGAGCCGCATTGGATTGGGAAAATGTTCAAAAAATTTTTGAAGGAAAATTTGAAAAAAAAATATTGAAATCATGGGTAACTTGCAGGTGGTGATAGATCCTATCTACACACGGGAGTCACGACCAGATACATTTGCCTTGAGAGATAGTTTGAGCTCTGCAGAGGTTCGATTGCTATGGGTTCTAGGTCTATGGCATTGTTTGTCAATGCCTGCCATTCAGGCGAACAGGGGGATGTTGACGACACTTTGCAAGCGATGGCATTCTGAGACATCATCATTTCATTTGCCAACTAGGGAGGCCACTATCACATTAGAGGATGTGTACAAGATTTTGAGGCTACCCATTAGAGGAGAGTGGGTTACATATGATACCCAGTGAGGATTGGCTGTGTTGGCACGATTTTATCAGGTTGATGACATCAGTAGGCTCGGCATTGAGCACTATGAGATTAGATGGCCAGTGTTAGCAGACAAATATGATAGGATTGATTATATCCTATGTACATTGATGGGGTAATTGTGCTTCTGGATAGACGGGGTCATGCCTTTCTAGTGGGATGGGGAGCTATGTTGGTTGGTATGTTGGAGAGTGAGACGAGATATGCATGGGGCCCATGTCTACTCGGGATGATGTATTTTCATTTACACGACATTGCTTATAGAGATGCACAATCATTGAGTTGTGGGACAACATTGTTGATGATATGGGGTTTTGAGAGGATAGCTGTATTTCATCCTCTAGTGATAGTAGAGCGAGAGGAGAGATACCCATATGTGTTTCGATATACAAGGAAGATCACACAGACCCATGTGGGTGAAATAGGATACTGGCAACATGCCTTGGATACTCTCGATCAGTTCATATGGAGACCTTACATGGATTGTGAGGAGTGGGCGGATGATGATATACATTTTCCATTCTACAGATAGACACAGTACCTTATTGGGAGGACAGTTTTGAGTGTGCACATTATCGAGCGATATCTATCGGATAGAGTGCTGAGATAGTTCGGGGAGGTTTAGGATGAGCCTTGGAGTAGAGCAGAGTTTGCTCAGTCATTGAGAGAGGTTCCATGGTGGGGACCCATGATTCCAGTGACTACAATGGAGATAGAGATATAGGCTCTTCAGCTAGTATAGTGGGGATGGAGAGGCAAATTAGTAGATCCAGGGACCATGGCTTCTTATGATGCATGGTGGGTAGTGCATCACCCGATTCCTTATATAGATTCAAACCAGCCAACACCAGTCAAGAGACGAGGTACAGGGGCTAGAGGACATCAAAGAGGTGGAGGTGCCAGAGTTGGTAGAGTTGGTGGTAGAGGTGATGGAGATGATGGTAGAGGTGGAGGTAGAGGTGGGAGACGAGGATGGAGAGGACAGAGAGGGGGTCAGGCAGGTGGAGATGCACCTATACAGTAGGCAGTTGTAGTCGATGTACCGATGATAGATATCAGAGGGAGGGTGGATGTACTGACTAGGGGTGAGTATGTTGCAGTGGAGGTAGTGGCTGAGGAGCGTGCAGAGGTAGATGTGGGAGCACAAGATGTCATAGAGGGTTCAGATGCAGACATGGCTTTAGATCCTCTGGGTGTGCTAGCAGGATATGGAGAGGATGATGTAGAGGATGATGTGGAGGAGGATGTTGAGGAGGAGGCACTGATGGAGGAGAGGGAGAGAGAGCTCAGCGATTAGATAGTGGAGGGGAGACAGGATGAGGATGCTCCTAGAGATAGTGACAGGGAGGCTATGGAGGAGAGACTCAAACTTATGACTGCAGAGTTTGAGGCGATGAGACTAGAGAGAGACAGTGCCTACTCAGAGAGGGATAGTGCCTATGCAAAGAGAGACAATGCATGAATAGAGAGGGATAGTGCCCTCATGGAGAGAGACCAGGCTATAGCACGGAGGTAGGAGATAGAGTAGCAGTTCATAGAGGTCAGACACCTTTGTAGTGGGTTCTCATCTGATGGCATGGTATGAGAGTTAGTCAGATTGGTGGAGAGAGCCACTTATTACAGGGATTTGTATGAGGTCATAGTGCTAGTAGAGAGATGGGCTCCTACATTTTCAGAGGTACGTAGTCAGAGTAGAGGTCAGACTTAGAGTCAGAGGACACAGAGCACTGAGGGGGTGATTGGACCATCTAGGCTGGGTCCATATGATAGGCCTTCCACCTCACAGAGGCTACCTTCGACTGTTTTCCCACCACCATCACCTCGTGACAATAGGGGTAGTAGGACACGATGATAGGGACTTCAAATACCTGTAGACATTTGTATTTGTGATCAGAGAGCCTGCGAGCTCATGCTTTATTTATGGTGACATTCAGACATTGTATTGTGACACACTATTTTTTTTTTGAGTGATATATATATGATTTTGGCGGCTTTTACATGATATGCAGTTCTATGTTATGGATGATGTTTTATTTCTACATGATTATGTTTCTGAAATGATGTATGTACATGTGTTATGAATGAAATGCTTCTACATGGTAATGAGGTATGCATTTAATAATGATGTTATGGATGATTCTATTTACTTATGATAATGGATGCAATTTTCTATATAATGTTTATTTATATGTGATGGAAATATGTACATGCAATGTTTACCTTATATGATGATGCAATGTCTATTATGTAAGGATGTGAAATGTATGATAATGCAAATGATCTAATGTTATTATTGTGTCATAGGACCTTATCTTTATGTCAAAGAAGAGAAATGTTAAGATGAAAATGACTTCAGAATGTTAGTAAGAAATAATCAAGGTCATGATGTGGAATGTAATGTAATGAGATAATGATGGTTGATTGATTTAAGAAAAAGATATAACCTTCAATATTTTTCCAAATACCCTATACTTGCTTTATTATCATCATTGGGCGGGACATGACATAGATGGATAGTACACACTATGATATGAAATAGACCATAGTGTATAAAGTTATCCACTTGTGAAAAAAAGATAGTCATAGACAAGGGGTGTCTTAACTCAGACTAAGGACATGATGCCCCAATCATTTGGTCAAGACAAACCATAGACAGTAGACAAATAAAAGACGGTTCATGAGACGTCATTGCTCTTTTAAATCCTTGATAGGACATCCTTGAGGAAACTAGTAACATGACTCAAAAACCAATGTTAAAAAGATAGTTGACAGACAACGGCCAAATAAAAAGAATCCTAAGATGTCGTTGTTCCTCTAAATCCTTCAAGGGACATCATCAAGAAAGCTAGTAATAGGATCTTGCACAAATCGATAAAAAGATAAGATAAAATAAGATATAAAGTCATAAAGCCAAATAAATGTATTCACCAAAACTTGATCTTGTGGGATTGTTTGATGTTGATGTTTGATATAGCGTAATATGAGAGAATGACACATACCACATAAGACATTGAGTCTAGTTTCGACTTGGTGACTTTTGTATAAGGCATGACAAAGCCTGGTTTCAGTAAGAAACATGTCATATAAGACATTGGAGTCTGATGACGTTGAAGTGACAAGCCACATGATACTATGACAATTTGATGACGTTTGTTGACAAGAAAGACATATCTTGCTAGGACATAGGTTGATCGCTTTGACAATGTGTTTGATATTGACTTGATGACTTTTGAGATGCTTTGCCTTGTTGATGCATGAATTGTTTTGATTCATTGACTGATAACTGTGTGTGCATATAGATAGTGTATGACATGAGATGATACCCTAAACTATGATATGCAACTTATGTGATTGTGAATGAACCCTATTGTATTGACCTAGTGTGGTCTCGGGAGCTCATCAAATGATTAGCCTTGCCTACGTTGTACATCTAGAGACCTCATAGTTTGACATGACCAAATACTTTGAATATACAAAGAGTCATGATTTAAATGTGTGTGATACATGACAAACCTAGACTGAATGACCTAATGCCTCGGGGGCACATCGATTGATGGCCTTGCCTATGTCCTAGTCGTAGAGGCAACCTAGTTTGACTATGTCTACGAATGACTTAACATGACCAACTTGACATGATTGACTAGACATGACTGACTTGACATGATGGACTAGACATGACTGGCTTGACATGATTGACTTGACTCTGTTTTTGGGATTTTTTGACATTTTTTTATTTTTCTAGATTTTTTATGTTTTCCAATGTTTTTGGGATTTTTCAGGACATTTTCGATGGCATGAAATTATGTACAAAGTGTTAGGGCACAGAACAAGGATTTTCCCCCAGTCGGGAATAGGATTTGGAAGATGGAATGGATCATATGACAGAATGGACTTGTTGTCAATCGTTCCAAATGATGGATAGGACAACCATTTATTATGAGTGATGGTGAAAAAGTCTGATTAGAATGATGGTAGATGGAAGAGCAAGCTTGACTACACATGGTGCTTGTTTCCTAGGTTTTCACCATGGTACTTATCCATAGTGCCACTGAAGCGGTTTTCACTAGTGGACGGATTTACATCTCTTTACTTTTTTGATTTTTTTGATTTTCTCAAATTTTTTGGTGTTACAAAGATGCCTATTTGACAGGTTTTCATCAAGGTAACCATTTTTTTGTTTTTTTCATTTTTTTGTATTTTTCCAGATTAAGACACGGATTCTCAGAGACTTAAGCGTAGAACCTCTTTAGGTGTAGACTGTTGATAGGGGACAAAATCAGTTCTCCTTCAGGATTAGAGAGTTGGTACGCTCCTAATCCAAAGGCTTCTATGACAATGTATGGCCCCAACCGGTTAGGTTCAAACTTTCCTAGTTTCTCACGTTTAGCTTGATTCTTAGGATTCTCCATTAAAACTAGGTCACCAATGTCAAAGTGTCTATTGAGAACCTTTCTATTGTAACTATGATGAAGACGATTCTGATATGCTTGTAAATGATCTAATTCTTTTTGTCTTTGTTCATCCAACAATTCTATCTCTTGTAACCTAGAGACACGATATTCTTCATCGTCGATATGGCCCTTCAAGGATACCCATACAGAAGGTATTTCAACCTCAATAGGTAAGATAGCTTCGGACCCAAATATGAGGGAATATGGAGTGGTGCCGGTGGGAGTACGGATACTTGTGTGATAAACCCATAAGGCAGGATTAAGCTGTAAGGGCCAGCCATGACCAACGTCATTGACAGTCTTCCTAAGGATTCTAACAATAGTCTTATTAGATGCCTCAGCTTGGCCATTACCTTGTGGGTAATATGGGGTGGAGAAATGGTTTTTGATGTGGAATTCTTCACATAAATGGCGTACTTCTTGGTTCTTGAATGGGTGGCCATTGTCTATGATTATGGATTGAGGCACACCATACCCACAAATGATATAGTTTAGAATAAACTTAGATATTTGTGTGTCAGTTATGTATGTCATGGGGATGGCTTCAATCCATTTGGTGAAATACTTGGTGGCGGCGATGATGAATTTGTGGCCATTGGATGATGACAGGTGTATCTTACCTATGAGGTCGAGTCCCCATTGGGCGAAGGGCCATGGTGAAGTAATCAGACAAAGTTCCTGCACTGGCACTCTTATCAAGTCTCCATGTATTTGACATTGTCTACATTTCTTTACAAAGACGTATGAGTCTTTCTCCATCGTAGGCCAATAGTATCCTAATCTCATAATCTTATGGGCTAGAGTGGGACCACTCAAATGAGATCCACAAATACCCTTGTGTACTGCTCGCAAAGTTGTTTATGCTTCCTTAGCATCGAGACATCTCATAAGGGTGTTATCTAAGGTGCGTCTATACAGGGTTTCTCCGATGATGGTGTACTTAGCTAACTTTTGGATGAAGGTTCGACATTGATTATTAGAAAAGTCTTGAGGTAGGGTCTGGTTAGTGAGGTAATCAAATATGTCCTTATACCAAGGAGATGTAGGACCAACAATGGTACACACTATCTCAATATCAGGGACATCATAAGCAGGGATCAAAAGTTGTTCAACCAGAAACTCGAACTTAGGCACATTATTTGGGATATCCAACAAAGAACCCGCAGTTGCCATTGCATCTGCATCTCTATTCTGGATACGTGGTATTTGTTGAAAAATTATGTCATTGAAATACTATTTGAAACTATCAGCCATTCTCTTGTAAGGTGCAAGCTTCTCATCCTTAGTCTCATAATCATCATTCACCTATTGGATTACCAGTTGAGAGTCGCCAAAGACATGTAGGCTTTTAATGTTCCATTGAGTTGCCATTTTTAAACCTGTCACTAAGGCTTCGTATTATACTATGTTATTGGTACAAGGGAATGCAATCCTGAATTATTTAGGAATAGTATCACCTTTAGGTGTGACAAATAAGATACTAGCCCCTGAACCGTGATTTGTATGTGATCCATCAAACTACGATTTCCACTCAGTTTTAACCTCAAGGTTGAAGAGAAATTCATCTGGAAAATCTGTTACTAATGGATGATCTGCCTTTATAGGTGTGTCTGCCAGTTGATCTACAATGACTTGTCCTTTTATTGCCTTCCTTTCGACATACTGAATGTCATACTCGCTAAGTATCATAACCCATTTAGCCAATCAACCTATTAAAGCTGGCTTACTTAGGAGGTATTTAAGTGGATCAGTTTTCGCAATCAATATGGTTTGTCGATTGAGCATATAGTGCCTAAGTTTTTGGGTAGCAAAGACTACCACAAGACAAGCATGTTCTATGTTGTTGTAATTAAATTCATAGCCCACTAAGGTTTGACTAATATAATAAACTACTCTCTCATGACCTTGATCATCTTGTTGTGCGAGAAGAGCCCCTAATGCCGACTGAGTTGCTAACATGTAAAGTATCAATGGTTTCCCCTCTGTAGGTGGCATTAGGGCTGGTGGAGTAAGCAAATAGTCCTTGATTTGTTGGAAGGCCTCTTGACATTTAGGTGTCCACACAAATGGTGCTCCTTTCTTGAGTAAATGCTGAAATGGATGTATTTTATCCGCCAATTGTACTATGAAACACCTTATGGATTGTAATATCCCTTGTAGCATTCTGAGTTGACCAATATTGGTTGGAGGAGGCATTTCTATGACTGCTCTTACCTTTTTTGGATCTAATTCAATGCCTCTACGAGAGATGATATACCCTAACAGCTTCCCTGATTTCACTCCAAAGACACACTTCTTCGGATTGAGCCTAACATTGTAGTTTTCTAACCTTTGGAATATCTTGTCTAACACTTTCAAATGATCTTTCCTTGTTTCTAACTTGGCTATTATATCATCGACATAATCTTCCATGAATGTATGTACAAAGTCATGAAAAATCGTAGTCATTGCTCATTGGTAAGTAGCTCCTACATTCTTAAGGCCAAACGACATAACATTCCAACAATATGTGCCCCATGGACACGTGAAAGCCGTCTTATGTTGATCTTCAATTGCTATCTTTATTTGGTTGTATCCAGAGAAACCATACATAAGGGATAGCATCTCATATCCTACAGTAAGGTCTACTATCATGTCGATATTTGGCAATGGGAAGTCATCTTTAGGACATGCCTTGTTGATGTCCCTAAAGTCAGTGCAAATTCGAATGCCCCCAATTGGTTTAGTCACTAGTACCAAATTTGATATCCAATCCACATAGTCTATTGTCCTTATGAATCCCATGTCCAATAGTTTCTTAAGTTCTACCTTAACCAATAGAGCAATTTGCGGATGCATCTTCCTTAGTTTCTATTTGACTGGTTTGATACCTGGCTGGAGTGGTAAATGATGCAATATCAGGTCTAGATCCAACCCAAGCATGTCAGCATATGACCATGCAAAATTTATTTGTCTCTTTTTGAAGAAGTATTTGAACTCATGTTGTTCTGTCTTTGATAAAGAAGCCGCAAAATATACTATCTGAGGATTCTCTTATGTTCCTATGTTGACTGCAACTGCTTCTTCCACTAGCATAGGTGAATTTTCTTGTGCAACGAGGAGAATATTTAAACCTCTATCCTTGGGTGCCTCAGAGAGGTTTTCGCCCTCGGATACGTCCTTTATTTTGTCTTTTTCTTGGTCCAAAGGTGCCTTTCGGTTTTCACCTAGGGACTCATCATTTTCATTTTCATTTTCATTTTTGCAACTAGAGGTGTAAATAGACTCCTCGAAATATGCTTTATCGTCCAAGTCTATGGTAAAACCTACCTTATGATCCCCTCTAGGTATACCTTCTCTAAGTCCCATGAACTCAGCAATTGCTTCGTCATTCTCAAATGTATCTATGATAGGTGTAGCTTGTTGATCTTAGTCAATAAGTTTGGGATATACAAGGGGCATGTCATTATCGAAGTTTATAAGGGTAACTACTGCCAAGGTGAATATGGACTGGTTGACATGGTCGTAGAATTTTTGGACTAACTCCTTGTTTTTCTTCCTAGGGATAGGTATATTCTGTTGAGGGACAATGGTGAGGGAAGATTCATGAGAAGATGGCTTGTCAGGTTCCCAAGATGCACGATCAAGTGTTTCCCAATAATAGTTCTTTTTCCATTCTTCTTTAGACAAGTGTTTCTTAGGACGAGGACTAGACTATTTTGATATAGGTTTGACATTGAGGTCCAACTCTCCAAACAATGCGTCTATGTTCATGGTACTAGTAGATGAGAGAGACTCCCATTCATCATCACTTGAGTAAGGGGATTCATCATAGACTGGAGGTATTTCATAAGCTGGAGGTGTAGTGGAAACTTGGAGTTTGTCATAAACTCAGGGTTGGTCACAAACTAGGAGAAGTGGTTCATGAGATGTCTTGATGTCTGGGTAATCATTCACTTCCTCTTGAAATGTTGACGAGGTAGTAGGAAACCCAATTTGAAGCGGTTCACACCCTAGCCCTAGATACTTCGGCTGTGGCTAGATATTAATTGGTTTTGTCCTTTCATTTTGATATAGTCCTAACCCACTGTGCCCGTCATAGCCTTCATTTTGCATTATCTTAAATCCTTTTCCATATTGGTCCTGGGCTATTTGAATAGATCAGGAGGGGTATTCATGTTCTTCTTGATACAACTAGGAATCAGCTTGATCCACAATCTCTTCACTTAACTCTCCCCATTTTTTCAATGTCGTTGCAGGGGGAAGATGAAATGTGACCATTGAATATATTCTATCCACCATGGGTAGGCCATATGCCTTAGGTGGAATCAGTTCAGTAACACATTATGATGCCTTTATATCATATTCACCACAACCCTTGTTTTGGATCTCGAGTTTTGGAGTTGATGATGGTGGTTTGAATGAAATGGACTTAGTGAGACATGATGGGTCAATGTATTGGGATAGAGTGGATGATGAAGCCTGTTGATTAACAGGCACTTGTCAGTGTGGAAGATCCCTTAGGCTTGTACAATACTGGAAAGGATCTGGATCACCATCAATGGGATATTTGTGCCATTATAGGGGAATTTGAGACACTGGTGGTATGTTGAAGGTACCGCTTTCATGACGTGTATCCAAGGTCTACCTAACAACAAGTTGTATGGAAGGGTGAGATCCAAGACTTGGAAGCTAGTGTTCATGATTGCTAGGCCAATTCGAATAGGGAGTGTGAAAACTCCTTTGGACAATCTTTCCTCATCATCGTAAGCCTTGATGACTATACTCTTAGAGGTATCTACACAGTCTTCCGAGAATCCTAATGCCTTAACCAATTTAAGGGTACACAGGTTCAAACCTACTCCTCCATCTTTCAAGACTCATCAGACTTTGTTTTGATGGACTAAGACTTCAAGAAGTAAGGGGTCATTGTGATCTGACTTTTCAGTTAAGTAGTCTTGTTGTGAAAATGTAGCATGATGCGAGTTGGTCAAATATCCCACCATCTCTTCGAAATGATTGACATATAAATCTGTAGGAACAATTGTATTCTATAGAGCTTTGTCAAGGATGGATCGATGCTGAGGTGATAAGGTCAACAATTCCAAGATAGATATTTGTGCAAGGGTTTACTCAATTGATCAAGAAGGTTGTACTTAAACTTGAAACTTTGGGTAGATGGCTCAGAAGAAGGACCAGGAATAGTAATCTTAGTTTTGTGTGGTTATATTACATTCTGGATGCTTCTTGATGGAGAAAGTATTGACATTCTCATTTGTGGCTCGAAGGTGGTTTATGATCTTTCCTTTACCAAAGTCAAACTTGGTATTGTTATAGTTGGTCGATGGATTATTCTGGGGTCCCGAATTGGAGGCTTTTCCTTTTGTGTGGTCATGTAGGGGTCCGTGAAGACCTTATGATCACTATTCTTAGTGTTTTTCTACCCACCAACCTCTATAGCTCCATTTTCAGCAAAGTCTTGTATGATGTTCTTTAATTGGCGACATTGTTGGAGGTTATGCCCTTTCATTTGATGATAGAAACAGAAAGCGTCATCGACCCACCATGAAGGTTTGAATTGTCTAGGATCATACTCTCTTGGTTCCAGTGGTTTGATAAGATTATGTTTGACCAATTCTTTGAAGAATACCTCAATTGGTTGCCCTAAAGGTGTAAATTCCCTCATTGGAAATCTCCTTTGTTGTGGTCTTTGTTGTGAGTTCTGGACATAATTAGCCATTTGATCAGGACTATTCATCATGTTCACTTGTTGATTGTATCCTCTATGTGTGATAACCGGTCCAGTATGTATGTGCTTAGTATCAACTATGCCGTCATTCATGACATTCTTGTTCCTAGACTAGAATTTTTTTCTATCATTCGACACATTTTGTTGTTGGACAATCGGGCTCTTGCCTGGTACTTTGATTTTTCTTTTGTCAATAAGGCCCTTTTCAAGGATGATCCCATTTTGTACCAAGTCAATGAATGAAGTGCAACAGTGTACCCGTAAGTCACCTCTCAATTTGGGGTTGATGTTTTCGAGGAAGATAGTGACCTTTTTTTTTTTAGGTATTTTGATGGGACAACGGCTAGCTAGACTCCTCCATCTCTGGAAGAAAGTGATAAATGTCTCGCCATCTTCTTGTGTCGTGTGGCACAAAGTTGCTATGGTTACTTCGTTGTCTATGTTAAAGGCAAAATGTTCGACAAAATTTTCAGCCAAGTCCACCCAGGATTGTATACCATATGGCAATTTGGAAAACCATTCCAATGCTATCCCTATGAGGGTTCATGGAAATAGGCACATCAAGTAAGTGGGGTCATACGATATGTCCATGCATACCATTGAAAATTCTCTAATATGTTCTATAGGATTCTTCCTCCCATTATACTTAGGCAAATTTGGTATAATGTATCCATGGGGGAAAGGTGTCATATAGAGTGCATTGTCAAATGGGCATGGACATAGGTCTTGTGTTGATATAGTTCGTTTGCCTGACATAGACATGTCATCCATCTTTTGTTGTAGAGTCTGCATTTGGTTTTGAAGGATGTCGACTTGTGTCAGGAACATGATGTTCATGTTATTTGGATCAATGTAGATGTTTTGATACGCCATGTTTTGTGACGGATTATGATTGGGCGAGGGGATATATCCTATCAAAATATTATGATTCGGGATAGGGATATTCCCTGTCTGAATTGTTTGGTTTGGTATATGAATGCTTCCTGTTTGAATTGTCTAGTTTGGAATAGGAATGCTTCCTATTTGAATTATCTGACTTGGTATAGGTATATTTCTGCCAACCTTGGTTCTCTTACCAGTCGTGTTGGTGCCAAAGGGGTTGGAGGAAGTTGCTCCCATAGTGAATTGTAAACCTTGTGTTATGTTAAAAGGAGTTGGGTTTACAATTGACGATGTTTGTGTTGGTATACTTGTTGGTATAGCTACGGTTATTTGAGGAATAGAAATAGTAGATGTCATAGTTTGTGTCGGTTGAGTTGACTATGTTGTCAAAGAGTGGACATCAAATCCTGGAGGTAGAGTGGCACCTTCTACTAGCAATTTTTCTAAGTAGCATTGTGGATCATTTAGCAAACACTCATCCATGAAGGATGCAAACTCAGGATCTTGAACTACTACATCTACGTCTTCTATGTAAATCTGCCCATGTGTGTCCCTAGTGACATATTTTTCAAGTAAAGGCTTGTGTGGATGTTTGCTTCCTGACGGTTGGTTTCCGAACGGATTGATGAATTCGTTGGGGTCTGTCATTGCTTTGTGTTTTTTTTGGACCTTGTTTCGACCATGAAAAAGTTTGCTCAAAATGGGTAATGCAGACTATGCCTAAAAACCGATATGACCTATGTCTATGTTTTTTGGATTTTTTTTTTTGACAATAAGGATGTTGCTAAAATGACGTATAACTGGATGGACAATATGCAAAAATTCTATGTGGACTAATGATGACAAATGAGTCTAAGATGGGTATAACCAACCATCTAATGGAATAAATGCATGCAAAAGTTTGTTCCTGATGATGGAACCTAAAAATATGACAAGGACAGTATGACAATGTGAATTTTCCAAAGAAAAGGAAATTTATCTAACTGTGATATGCAATTTACTAGGGAGTACCTATATGCATGCAAATTAGGATGATTATGACCAAAACGTTTACTGTGACCAAGACGTATATGACACCGAATGATGATAGCTAAGGCGTATATGACTCCTAATGATGGTAAACTAAGACGTATATGACTCTTAATGATGCAAGGTTTTTGAGAAAATTTAACCAGTTTCTAATCCAAGGTTGATCCTAAAATCCTAAAGCAAATAGTGACAAAAATGTTTCAGACTCAGCTTGTGGTTTTTTTTTTTTGAAATTTTTCTGTTGACAGGCAATTGCGGTTCATCTAATAGTTGCGGTTTATCCTCAAACAGATGTAATTTTTCTAACAAATGCGATTTTTCAACTGACAGATGCAACTTAATAGGACACATGCGGTTTTTGAACTGACAGATGCGGTTTGCATGCACACATACAACTCAGAATGTAATAGTTGCGACTCGTAATATGTAGACTATGTAAAATGACTATTTTGACAACCAGATGCGGCATTTCCCCTATCAAATGTGACTCACTATGACACATGCGGTGACTAAACTGACAAATACGACTCTGTTTTCTGAAAATTGAAATTTTCCCAAAAGTTGTTTGACTTACTTTGTTTGTTTGATCAAGATTTTGATGAATAGAGAAAAAAGCAAACACAACAATCAATGTATCTTTTGTTTTTGTGACGTAAGGACTATTAAGACTCGAAAACATGTACAACCTAGGCTTTTAGGACCATACTTGTTGAGTTCTTACTTGGATTTCTCCAGCTACGCATATTTATGGCGAATGACTAGTAGCTTGACCCCACTGGCTCCCCTCCACGATACTCACTTATACGGGGCAGCCAAGCTACTGTATCCATGAAACTCCCATGGCATACATTTCATTTCCACACATAAACCGTAAGAATGTAAGATGGCTTTTCAGGGTCGACCTTGCTGCACCAACAAGTAGATAGGATTTTGGTAACTCTACAACAAGGTGTTTAATAAGGGCATTCCATTTGTGGGACACTATCCAACATCGGCGAGAGTCCATTTCTGTCCATCTCCTCGGAATAGTGTGTGTGATTCTTGGGCTTTCCCCAAGAATCCACTTTTGTATACCGGCTGGAAGTTGCTTGGCTTTAGCATGCTACCAGTCTGAGTCGTCGTGGGGTGAGTAATTTTTCCCACCAAGACAGGCCCAAGTTCTAGAGTCAGCAACCATTTCTCTTACACCTAGGATCGCATAACTGTGCAAGGGGAGAGGATATTCCGGTGTATTGAATCGTGGGGTTCTAAACTAACAATGCAAACATGAAAAACACTGGTAAATTATTAAGCCCAAATGAGATTACTTACACTACCAAACAAAAGTTCATTTTATTCCACATGATGATTATCTATCTATCAAACAAAAAGCTTGGTAAAAAGACAAAAGCATTAGGTTCTGCATGCAAATTTGTCAGTAGTTCATTGTTTGTCTTTGGATTTTGTATTGTCTTCTAAGCTTCGTCCTGCAAACACTTGTTATTCCACCTTGACACAACTATAACAAACATTAGCGAAAATCCAAATCACCTAAAAAGCAAAAATTGAGAATATGGATGCATGGAAATCGATAAAAAAAAATGAAAAAACTTTTACCAGATAGGTGCGGCTTTTGGAGCCACAGATGCGGTTCGACTGGTGACAGGCGGATGCGGTTAATGGAGTGTCTGATCCGTTTCAGTAATTTGTTGACAGGTGGATGCGGTGATTGACAAACAAATACGGTTTATGGCGTGATAGATGTGGTTTGTAATGACAGTTGCGTCGCTATTTTTGATAGATGCGGTTCACTGGATAGAAAACTTGTGAAAAACGAAAAATAGAAAATGGAAAAAAAGAAAGGTTTGCAGATTTTGAAGTGGATTCACGTCGAGTTCAGCAAATGTAACTCAAATTTTTCAGAATTTGTGGATGCTAAATCTGCACAAGATTAAACATCAATTCTAATATAAATAAAAGAACAAAGAATGATAAGTAAGCATGATTAATCTAAACTAATAAAACTAGAATGATCTCACTGAATATGCAAATACTTCCTCGATTTATCTCAATTGCCCTTCTCCATCTTGCTGTATTGTTATTCTTGCCCTTAGATATTTGTGTGTTTGAATGCAAGCATAACTTCGTCGAGTGTCTCTGTAAAATATCGAAGATTGTTTCTTCTCAAAAGTGTAAAAATTTCGGGAGCAGGAATAATGATAATGACAGGCCATTTTATAGATTTTGTGTTTTCGAACGATTGGCTCAGATTGAAAGAGAGATCGACGGATGAGATTGATGAATGCCATGTGATGCGTAATGTGATAGATAGAACGTGAGTTAGAACGTGAGTTCAACTGTAGGATAAAGACTAATTTTAGAACATGAGTTAGAACACGAGTTCCAATCTTCATCTTCAAAAATAAAAGAAATAGACTTTGTATGCAAAAGACAAAGTTAGAAGTTGAAGAATAATGCATTTGAATGCGAACTTGAGTTAATTAATTAAACAAAGATACATAATTAATCCAATCTGATATATGTGGGAACCTGCCCCCAACGTGGTATGATAGACTACTTCGATGAAGGCTGGACGAACTGACCCTAGGAATAGGCCAAGTAGTACTGTGGTGGAATATGATACAGACACCAACTCATGCTATGGTATGGATGTGAGCGGATGGGTGGATGGATGATTCTTTTTTTAGATGCAACGTAATGAGTGAGTCATGTAGATCCTGGTAGATGGGGGGTGCTTTATTTACTCTTGGTGCCTGTTTGCCATGTTTTAACCAAGGTACTTGTCCAAAGTGCCACCGAAGTGGTTTTCACTAGAGGATGAATTTTTTCTTTATTATTTTCAATCCCTTTTTTGATTTTTTTAGATTTTTGCATTTTTCTGATTTTTTTTTTGTCACCAAGACGCCTATTTGCTAGGTTTTCATCAAGATGACCATTTTTTAGGACTTTTTATGATTGTTTTTGTATTTTATGTTTCCATATCTTGCAAGATTCAGGAATAAAACTTTTTCAGGTGCGAAATATTCATGGGCTTCTACAGGGGCTCACCTTTTGGTGTCGACAACTGATATTCCCCCGATTTGTAACTTGTAGTGATGACAAAGGGTCCAATCCAGTTGGGATCAAAAATTTCCTTTGTATCCGGGTTTGGCACATTCTTTTGGTTCTCTTTCAGCACAAGGTCACCAACCTGGAAAGTATGTTGCCTAATCTTCTTGCTGTAGCTCTATTTCAAGTGATTCTGGTAGACCTATAGATGATTCAAGGCATTCATGTGTCATTCATCTAGTAATTCCAGTTCATTCAATCTTGTAACCCTGTAGTCCTCATCCGTGATGAGGCTTTGCAGTGTTATCCTTAGTGACGGGAGCTCGATCTCAATGGGGAGGATGGCTTCTAATCCATAGACTAGGGAGAATGGGTGGCGCCTGTTGGCGTGTGGATGCTAGTGCGGTAGGCCCATAAGGCAAGATTTAGTTGTAGATGCTAGTCACGACTAGAGTCATTGACTATTTTCTTGAGTATTTTTAAAATGGTTTTATTGGTAGCTTTTTCTTGGCCATTGCCTTGTGGATAATACAGAGTGGAAAAGCGATGTTTGATTTTGAATTTTTTGCATAAGTCACAGACATCCTAATTCTTGAAAGGTGTCCCATTATCAGAGATAATGGATTGGGGGACATCGTATCAGAAAATAAGGTAATTCAGGATAAACTTGGATATTTGCTTTCCTATGATATAGGTCATGGGAATGGCTTTGACCCACCTAGTGAAGTACTCGGTGGTGGTGATAATGAATTTGTGGCCATTGGATGAGGTGGGTGAGATTTTACCGATGAGATCGAGCCCCCACTGTGAAAAGGGCCAAGGTGTAATAATGGGACGCAATTCTTGACCTGGTGCATGAATAAGCTCTCCATGTTGTTGGCATTGCAGGCATCTTCTAACAAAGTTGTGTGCCTCTCTCTCCATTATTGGCCAGTAGTACCTGGTTCTCAGCAACTTTTTAGCCAAGGTCATACCACTCAAGTACAAACCACACGTGCCATTATGTACCTCAATTAGAGAAGTCAAGGCCTCTTCAGGTTTTAAACAATGTAGCAAAGTTCCATCGATACTTCTACAGAAGAGGGTCTCTCCTAGGATGACGAATCACAGACCTTTTGACAAAGGTTCATTTTAGGTTTGGGGTAATGTCAGTGGGGAGGATTCCTAATCTCAGGTAGGTGTATATGTCATGATACCAAAGATCACCAGGACCAATGAGTTCACATGCGTATTCTGAATATGGTACCTTGAAGGTGGGTACGAGAAGCTGCTCTACCAGGAATTCATGTTTCAATATGTTGCGAGGAATATCCAGTAAGGACCCGATGGTTGCCATTGCATCGGTTGCTCTATTGTTTGTCCTTGGTATCTGCTCAAAGTTGATGTCGATGAATGATTCTTTGAGGCTTTCTACCACCTTTTTGTATGGTGCAAGCTTATCATCCTTCATTTGGTATTCACCGTTGACTTGGTTGATGATAAGCTGGGAGTCCCCATAGACCTTTAATGCCATGATTCACCACTATGCTGCAATCTTGAGACCTATGGTCAAAGCCTCGTATTCTGCAATATTGTTGGTGCACGGGAATGCCAACTTGTAAGATCTTGGTATGCAATCTCCTTGTGGGGTGAGAAAGAACACACTAGCTCTTGATCCATGTTGTGTGTGGGAGCCATCGAAGTATAATTTCCAATGGTCGGCTATACCAAGGTTGAAAAGGGACTCATCTAGGAATTTGGATATGAGTGGGTTGTCTATGTAGATGGGAGCTTTCACTAGCTGGTCCACAATAACTTGTCCTTTTATGGCTTTTCTTTCTACATACTCAATATCATGTTCGAACAATATCATTACCCACTTAGCCATTCTACCTGTAAGCATTGCTTTTGACAATAGGTATTTTAGAGGGTCTATCTTGGAAATCAGCTTAATTTGGTGAGCTAGCATGTAGTGTCTAAATTTTTGAGCTATAAATACCAGTGCTAGGCAAGCCTTTTCTATCGATGTGTAATTGAGCTCGTACCCTACCATTGTTCTGTTGATGTAGTAGATGGCCCGCTCGGTTCCCTTTTCATCATGCTAGGCTAAGAGGGCACCAAGGGTGGCTATTGTTGTTGATATCTATAGGATTAGCGGCTTCCTAACAATTGGTGGCATCAACACAGGTGGTGTAAGTAGGTATTCTTTGATTTTACTAAATGCTTGCTCGCATTTGTTTTCCCACCTGAAAGCGACTCCCTTGTGGGGTAGGTGTGAATAGGCGATCTGTTTATTTGCTAGCTATGCTATGAATCTCTGAATGGACTAGAGTCTACCTTGCAATCCTCTTAGTTGCTTTAACATTCTTGGCAATTCCATTTCAATGATTGCTTTTACCTTTACAGGGTCCACTTTTATCCCTCTCATCGAAACTATGTATCCCAATAGCTTTCCCAATTGTACTCCAAAGACACACTTCTTTGGATTGAGCCTAACCTTGTATTGTTCTAGCTTGTCAAAGATAGCACTTAGAGTTGCTATGTGATCATGCCTTTTCTTTGATTTAGCCAATATATCATCCACATAATCTTTGACTGATTTATGGATCATGTCATGGAAGATCAACGTCATGGCTTGTTGGTATGTAGCTCCTACATTTTTCAACCCAAACGACATCACATTCTAGCAGTAGGTGCCCCAAGGACAAGAAAAGGCTATTTTATGTTCGTCTTCCTTTGCTATCATTATTTGATTATATCCCGAGAAACCATCCATTAGGGACAACATCTCATGTTTGGTTGTCATGTCCACTATCATGTCAATGTTGGGTAGTGGAGAATCATCCTTAGGAAATGCTTTGTTGAGATCTCTAAAATTTGTGCAAATGCAGATGCCCCCTTTTAGTTTTGAGATAGGTACAAGATTTGATACCCATTCTAGATAGTCGATCGGGTGTATGAAGCCAACATCCAGAAGTTTCTATAGCTCAATCTTGACAAGCAAGGCTATTTGTGGGTGCATCTTCGTTAGCTTTTTCCTAACTGGTTTTTCTTCGGGGTAAACAACCAAATGATGAACCACTACTTCAGGATCCAAACCTGGCATGTCAGCATAGGTCCATGCAAAATTTACCTTTCCCTCTTTTAAGAATATTGCCAACAGTTCTTGCTCTTCTTCTAGGAGGGACTCTACATAGAAGGTGATTTGTGGTTTTGATTTTGTTCCTAAGTTGACCAGGTTGCACTGGTCTTCCAATACTACTGATTTCTCCAGATGTAGAGTAGTAGGGGGGAGATTGAATCCTTCATCCTCTAGCACCTTAGAGAGGTTTTCACCATTGGATGCATCCTTTTTTTTTACTATTTTATGGTTAGAGAGTGCCACAGTGTGGTTTTCACTCAATAACTCCGAGCTTATTCTCGATATTTTTCTTTTGCCATTGAAAGATTCAATTGTCTCCCCATAGTATGCTTATATGTCCAATGTGATGTTGAATCTTTCCTTGTGATCCCTGCATGGGATTGTATCCCTTAGCCCCATAAATTCTGAGAGAGCCTCATCATTTTTCAACAAGTCTAGAATCATTGGTCCCCGTTGGTTGTGATCGATGAGTTGGGGGTGCACTAAGGTGATTCGGTGGGTTGGTTGGTTTGACTTAGCTCTGGAGGCACTTATCATTAATAGGGTGGAATCTTCAAAAAGCATAGGGAGACTTTCTATAGTATCATCATCGTCACTACTAGGAACATCAGTGACATCAAAGGTATATTTATCGAGTGGGATACCTAGGCAAACAGGTGGTCTAGGAGTGGTTGTCGTTACCTGGGGAGAGGACTTGAATACTCTTCTAGGAGTACCTCTGCCACATACGGTTATACTCAAAAAAATATAGCCTAGGCCAAGGTTCCGCATTCTTCTTTCTATAATGATGGGCTCTAACCATCCATCACTGTTTCTTCCTAAGCTCTCATTCCTATTATAGCCCATACCAAACATCATTTGTAACCCTTTGCTAGCTTTGTCCATGGGTAAGGTGGGAGTGGGTATTTCATCTTGGTAAAGTGTGTTCATGATGTCCTCTTCATCCACATTTTCCCTACTGAGATCCCCCCAATGGTGGAATCCAGAAGGTTCTGCTCTAATGGTTCAGATAGGTGTTTGAATTGGCTGCCATGCGACTTAGGAGATTATGGTAACTCTCCTACAACAAAATAATTTCTCTTCATTCTATATTCACCACATCCATTGTCTTCAATCATGCTTTTGATTTCAGATATATCTGGGATGGTGGGTGTCTCTGTCATAGAAGTGGAGGCAAGATTGGTTGGGTTTATATATGAAGTAGACGGTCCTTCATCATATTTGGGTACTTGGGGAATCATATAAAACTTGGCTTCCAAGTTTTTGTAGTAGGCAAAGGGTTTAGGATCCCCATATATAGTGACCTCCTCATTTTGATGTGAGAACTTAATGCATTGGTGGTAAGTCGAGGCCACTTCCTTCATTCCATGTATTCATGGGCATCCCAGGAGGATGTTGTATGGCAAGTCAAGGTCGAGGACTTGACAGGTGGTTTCCATAGTCGTCGGCCCCACTTGGATGGGGATCTTGATAGTGCCTTGAGACACTCCTTTTTGGTCATCATACACCCTTATGGTGATGCTTTTTTTCTTGTTGATGGAATCCTCCATGAATCCCAATTTCTTTATGAGTTTTAGAGAGCAAATATTAAGGCCTGTACCTCCATCTACCAGGACTCTTTTGACTTTCTTTTTATGGATTAGGAATTGGAGGTGGAGTGTGCAGTTGTGAGATGGCTGCGGAGGGAAATCTTGATCTGAAAATGTGATGAGATTTGGCGTAATGATGTTACCCACCATAGCCTAAAATTGCTTTGTGTCAAGGGTGGCAGAAATGGTAGATACAACTAGTGCTTCATCAAGGATTTTCCTATGGGTGGCAGAGATTTTCAGTAGTTCCATGATGGAGATTTGGGTGGGTGTTCTTTTCAACTAGTCAATGACATTTTAATCATAGAGAATAGCCTTTGTATTGGAAATGGAGGTCTTAGCAGGTGCCCCAGCAATGGTAACCTTTTTGCTTCATGTGGTGACTCCACAATCACTATTGGCTCCCTTGATATTTATGACAGTGACCATTTCATCGATGCATCTGACTATCTCCTCATATACTAGATTAGCACTAGCATAATTTTGCTTGCCCTTATTATTTCCTTGGTTATTTCCCTAATTGTTCCCTTGGTTATGATTTGGCATTAGATTTGTGTATATTTTTAGGTCTTGGTTTCTTGCCGAATGCTCGATGTTGATGACCTTGTCCTCAATGAGATCTTGGATTATGCATTTCAGTCTCATAAAATTGGCGGTGGTGTGTCCTTTTACTTTGTGAAAGTCACAAAGGAGGTTCTCATTATACCATGGTGGCTTGGTCATAGGTTCTTTGTATTGCTCGGAGCTAGAGATTTTTATTAGATTCTCTTTGACCAGCTTCTTCATTATGGACTCAATCGATTCACCAAGAGCTGTGAATTTCCTTTTGGGGGGAAACTTGTTGCGGGGAGGTGGTCCTCCTTGATTACCCAAATTGTTGACTTGATTGGTGGAAGGTGGTTGTCTCTATGCTACTACCACATTATTCTGCACATTATTGTGATTTTGATTTTGCAGTTGATGATAGTTTCGAGTATTCTGCTTAGGGGCACTGATGACAACCTTAGCGTCGACCACACTGTCGTTCATGATATTTTTATTCCTCGACCTTGTTCGAGGCTTATCATTGTAGTTGTTAGACAAGAGGTTATCCTGTGGTGGAGTGAATGTTGGTGCACCTCCTCATGCAGTAAGGGCTCTTTCGATGTTGAGCGCCTTTGGGATCAGTTGATCGTATGATGTGATGCACTGCATTTTTAGGTAGAATGCCAAGTTTTGATCTAGATTGGATATAATGGTGCAAATTTGTTGTTCCTTTGGCATGGTCCACTTGCTTTGATAGGCCTTGGCTCACCATCTTTGCAAGAAGGATGCGAATAGCTCTCCTTTTCACTATTTGAGTGTAGATAGTTCTTCGAAACTAACATCCGCACCCATGTTGAAAGTGTAGTTTTTAAGGAAAGCCTCCACTATTTCCTCAAATTTTTTAATACCCATGGGTAGGCAAGAAAACCATTCCATAGCCAGACCAGTCAAGCTATGAGGGTAGAGTCCCATTAGATATGTGTCATCATATGTGACCTCCATGCAGTGCACCTGAAATTCCCTGACGTGGTCTTCAGGGTTGTCCATTCCATTGTACTTGTAAAATTTGGGGATCTCAAATCCCTTCAGGAACGGTACCATGGTGAGACTCCTATCAAATGGATAAGGGCATAAATTCCCTGGTGTCCTTGTGATTTTTCCTGCTTGCAAGTCCAACACTTGCTACGAGAGTAGTTTGATCTATGTTGCGACATCCTTGCTTGGATCGGGAGGTGGGATGAATGAGTGGTGAGGTGTTGGAGGTGTTTGATGGGTGGGGAGAGTACTAGTCAGTGTTTTCTGTGAGCTTGGTTGTGCGTTTAGAGCTGGACGATATGCTTGCATTTGTGTCAACAATGCTTGTTGTTGATCTTGCTGTTGTTGTTCCAACAACGCTTGTTGTTGGTCCATCTGCTATTGTTCCCATGAAGCCTGCTATTGGTCAATCTATTGTTGAGCTAGTAAAACTTGTTGTTGGTCTAGCTATTGTTGCGCCAACAATGCTTGTTGTTGGTCGAGCTACTATTGTGCCACCAAAGCTTGTTGTTTAGCCTATTGTTGTGCCTGAAAGTCTTGCAAGGCTTGTTGGTAGGCTTGTAGATGAATCACTTCCAATTGCGCTTGGTACTGTTCTTGTGCTTGTTGTTGGTCTTGCTCATGTGCTTGGGCTTGAACTTGTGCTAGAGCTTGCACTTGAGCTTGGGCTTGTGCTTGAGCTTGGGCTTGAGCTTGGGCTTGAGCTTGTGCTTGAGCTTGTGCTTGAGCTTGCTACTTTTGCTGAAGTATTCTCTGTTGGTTGGCCTTTTGAAGGGTTTTAATTAGCATTATGAATGAGTTTGTCGTATTGGCTTTTGGTGGAATTGGTGGTGGAACAAGTATCATGCCAACCATTGTGACCAGTGGAGGAATTGTGGTGGCTGGAGGGGTGGTCGAGATGATTGGTCCTTGAGATGGCATGCTTTGGGATATTTGAGGACCAATTATGGTGGTGGCTTGAATGGTTTCCACTTGTTGTGATGTGGGTGAGAAGAGAGAATTGGGCATGATGCTTAGATTGCTAGGCTCCGAGAACCCATTGATGTTGAGAGGAGGAAAACCCAATCCAAGAGGTGAAGTGGTGGTAAATGAAAATGGGGGAAGAGGTGGAAGGTTACCTTGAAAAAAAGGATTTACAATGTCAGTTTTCTCAAACAAGTTTCCTTCTTCAAGCAGTAGAGAAGTTTATATGTTTGTTTGGTAGGCTGGTGTTGCACAGAATGAAGATGAGCCCACATGGTTGTGGAAGGTGAGTGGGACATATGGGTGGGATGGGTTTTTTGGAGCTGATGTGACTAGCATGGTGGTGATGAGTGCTTCTTTGTTAGCCACAAGGTGATGCCTTTGTAATTCTTGGAACATGGCAGTCCCCTTGTTCACATTCGGCGAGGATGATGTGATGGTTGATGTGGTGCAAAGTACTTCTTGATTGACATTTGACATTGGGGATGCACTTGGAATAGGCATATATGTACTAGTGCTTGTTTCAAGGTGAGGAGGGGGTAGGACCCCTCCTCTTGCTATCATAAATAGGTATTTGAACATAGCACTGACAATTTTGTGGTTTTTTGGATTTTGAACCATTTCCATGATTTCAGATTGCATCATCCCCATGTCTTTGTTCATGATGTCCTCTTGATGACTCTCCTCTTGAGGATTTTGTGATGATAAGGGAGAGTTTCTTGGGGGATTGCTTGATCCCACTAGGTTTACTTCAGGGTTTAACTGACTCATTTCCACAGAAGTTGGTATTTCCATGATATTCTCCATGTTCTTCTTGTATTGAGATCTTGTTTGGACCATAAAAATAGGGATTTGTTCGATCCTAACTTTTTAGGCCCAAAAGAGAAGAACTAGGGAAGCTAAAAGATCAAAGATGGTGGTAATGGTGATGGGTTAAATGGATGGGATGAGTGAGTAAAAAACCATTTTGTAGAACTTTTGAAGGTATAGGCTAAACTTTGCAAGGGCTTTTGAATTGATTGTTTTGTGATAATTTGACTAGATGCGTTAAGTCAAACAAGATTATTGTGAAGTTGTATTCCCTAGGAAGTTGCGTTATCTTAGGGGAACTTGCATGAATGGGTGAATTGGCTAGGTGTGTTAAGCCAATGTAATTGCAAACTAATAAACTTTGGGAAGTTGCGTTATCCCAAATAAAAGTTTGTCCAAAGGTGAGACTATTTTGGCTAGGTGTGTTAAGCCAAGATAGGGGATGTCAATTTAGCCCTCTAAGTTTAGAATGATGATTGTTTCTAGAGTTCACAAAAGGTTTTGATGATGAAATGAAATTTGGTTGATGGAGGAATGAATGAGAATGACAACTTTGATCTTGAACCTTATGCTAGACATGATTCTCTCTACAAAACCTCGATATTGAAGAACATGCTAGACTTCTTATGGGAGAAAATCAAACCTTTAAAAAGTTTTGGATTTTTTTGACAATAAAATGCATACAATGTAGGATTATTCCTTGAGGCCTTTTTGTAAAAGTTGTATACAAGTCTTTCCCTTACTTCAAGGAGCATCTCAAGGTGTTGCTCATGGATTTTTAGACTAACTTTCTTGAACTTTGGCTTTGGAATTTTGATTTTGCGGGAAATCATTGGAACCAACACATATGAAGTTCACTTTGTCTCTTTATCTTGGTTTAATTAAATTATTTTTATTCAAGACACTTGCTTGCTTAGTTTTCAAACTATATGTCTAGTGTCCCACTTTCTTTCTTATCGCACAAGGTCCTTTGTGTGGAAATCGAGGAAAATAGGGCAAAATTTCCTTATGTTTATCCTTGTTGAAAACAAATGATGGTAGAATTTGTGCACTTAGAAACCTCTAGGAATATGATTCCTAGGGAAAGCAAGAGTGTCCAAATTCGTCAAGAGGTATTTGTTTCCCACAAGGTGTTTGAAATTTGAAGGTTTTTTTGTGAATGTTTGTTTATCAAATGTTTTCAAGATCAAGCAATGTATTTCTTCCAAGCACTTTTACACTCCTAGGTTGATGAGGCAATATCTTGTTGGGTTCCCACTTGGATAAATCTAGCTACGCATATCTTGTGCGAATGGCTAAATGCTTGACCACACTAGCTCCCCTCCATGACACTCACTTATTCAAGTCAGCCAAGTATTAGTACCCATGAATCTCCCATGGCATACTTTCCATTTCCACAATAAGACCGCATGTATAACGTGGGGCAGCTTCAAAGGACATGAAATTTTGCACCAACAAGATAGACAAGGTTTTGGAATTTTTCTAGACAAGGGATTCTAATTCAGGCATTCCGTTTGTGGGGGATTATCCAACATCGGTGAGAGTCCATTGCTGTCCATCTCATCGGAATAATCCTCGTGATTCTTGAAATTTCCTCAAGAATCCACACTTATATATCGGTTGGAAGTCGCTTGGCTTTAGCATGTTCCCGGTTGGGTCATTCCCTTGGGTGATTACTTTTTTCCACAAGACAGGCCCTCTAAGATAAACAAAAGTGAGCTAACATATCCCGTCATTTACATAACCTTTGTTGAAAAACAAAGGGGGAAACCTCCACAATATGTCATGCTCACACTCACATGTTTTGTTCAATTTTAAATGCCCAAATTGAAATGTGGAGGCAATCTTTTTAACAACCTAATATTACCAAAATGTTTTTGATTCTCAAGATCGCAATGAAGCACGAGAGAAGTGCATACACATTTTAGATAATATTAGTTTGTAAAAAATATTGCAAAACATGGAAAATATTGATTCATTTTAAACCTCAAAGCAATGATGACTTCTTTTTAAGTGCCAAAATGAAGTGTGAGTTCGCCTTATTCAATTGTTACCTTTTAAACCAAATCTAGTGTGTTTTCCTAAAGTTCTTTTTAGCCCCTTGGCAACTTTTAGAAAACAAAATTTGATTGTTCTTTTTAGAGCCCAAAGAAAGTTTAGTGTCCTAAGATCAAAGATTTTAACAAATTTTCTTAAAGAGTGTTAAAGAACACTTTTAGTGTTTAGGAACACTTTGGTTTTGTGAACATGATATCATAACGCTTTCTTCTTTTGCTCCAACCTACAAAATGATAGAAAAACAAAGAGCAATGAAGACAGAAAATTAGATTTAAAAGTTAAAAATCCTAAATTTAAAAAGCACATGTCAATTTAAAATTTTATTGTCTTCCCGTGGTAGAGTTTGGAAAAGCAGTGGATTTTGGAGAATTGGCGAAGTTTGGAAGAAAAGCGGCGTTATATAGCATCGTGCAGGTGACTTTGGGTGGCACTCTGTAGAGGCAGAGAGCACAAAACTGGCATGACAGAGGTCCGCGGTGCAGTTTGGAAGTGGCCTGCTTTAAAAATTCAAATTTTATGGGTGGGAAAGGTGACTTGGTGGAGTTTGGAGAAGGCGCATCACAATATAGAGCCGCGGTGGTGAAAACGGCGCAGTTAGGACCTGCGTGGTGGGCTTAGGAATTAAAAAAAAAAAGACAAGCAAGAATCCACGGTGGAGTTTGGAGAATTCAACAATGGGTCAATATGGGGCCGTGAAGTTGAACGCAGTGAAGTATTGCACCACGGAGCTGAAAGTGGTGTGATATAGAGCCGTGTAGGCTAGTTTGCATGTGTCTTGCAAAAATAAGTTAGAAACTATGGAATGTGAAAACATGATTGAATTTTTTGACTCAATGCCCTCCCAGCGCCAAAATGTGAACCCCTAAACCTGCATATGCACCATGACAACAAACATTGTTATTGTTAGATCAAAATGCATGCAAAGAGTGAGAGATTCCCCACAAAATCCATCTATTAAAGCTAAAATTAGGAAAATGAAGAACATAAAACAAGAAACTTAAACTAAATCCTAATTAAGCTAATATATTGATGATCTTATGGGGGAATTGTTACCAATGAGGTGTTGCAATTGGCCCTTTCCCAATTCCTATGGTTGCAATGTAGATTAATGGAGAAATGGTCAAATCTCCAAACATAACCTTGGTGCAAATATGAAAATGTGATGAATGCTTGGATGAAATGGGCACAATTAGTTCTCAATTGAAGAGAGTAACTTTGCATGTGAATTGTGGATGAAGATTGAGGATTAGAGTCTCCAATTTATAGATTCCAATCTTGGAAGAGATAGTGGAAATAAGCACTGTGGGACAAAAGATAATCCAATGGCATTGTGTCATTTGTCCACATGTGATTGGAGGAGGAATGAGCACATTTTGGCCAATGTGAATGATAAATGCATAAATTTGAATTTGAAATGTTGAGTTGACTTGTTGAGGGGGGAAGGGAAGTGAAGTAAATGTCACTTGGCTCAAGGTCAAGGACATGTAAGAGGCATTGAATTCCTTGTTGGAAGGACCAATTCCACTTGGCCTTTTGAATTCAAATGAGGGAATATCCCCTTTTGATGCTTTGTGAGGGAAAATAGAAGAATTAATCAATCAAAGTAATTGATTTATTGTGCAACTTGCATTCTCTAGAGTATTTTACTGAGAAGAATTAACTTAATCAATGTTTTGATTAATTTAATGAAGAATTAGGTGATGTGACAATTTAGACTTAAATAGATGAATTAATTTAAATCAGAATTGAGAGGAAATGGTTTATTAAACAAATGATTTAATTTATTTAATCAAGAAGGAATATGTTAGATTAAATCAAATAAGGTTTTAATTTATTTAATTTAGTAGGAGGACTTTAGAGATTTTAATTAAATAAAATGATTTATTTAATTAAATGGATATGCAATGGTTAATCAAATTAATTGATTAATTTAATCATTGAAAGAGGAAGCCTTAATCCAATAAATAGTGATTTATTGAATTAAAAGATAGCAAGTAATGAAATGTTGATAATGTGAGGAATCATTGTTAATAATCAGGATCAGGTGCGCCAAAATGAACTTGTACATTTTCCATGTCTATAGGAATCTATCACCAACCTTCACTAATGCTTGATCTTTGACACAAAATTATCTTGAATACCTACAAATGTTGCTCCAAAATTCACTCATGCTTGCTCCTTGGCAATGAATGATTTTGATCTAATGAGAATTACTTTTTCTTCTTAGCTTGCTTAAAATATTCTAGGTGAAATTATCAAAATTTACCCTATATTTATACATAATTTGAGAATTAAACTCAAAATTTAAATAATTCAAGCCAACACTAGATCTAGAATCAAGAAGAATTAAAATCCCGCCAAAATTAAATTAAAAAAAGGTGTCTTATTTTAAGATGACCCATTCTCCACTAAAGGTGAATGGGTCATAGCACAAGTTTCTAGTACCTTGCTTTGGGGGATAGAAAGAACATAAAAAACACACCTCATATATGCATAGAAAGGGGGGCCCTATGTGGAGATGACCCATTTTTCACTAAAGGTGAATGGGTCCTAGCACCATTTTCTAGCTCCTTGATTTTTCTAGATTAAATTTTATGCAATTTGATTATTGAGTGTCAGGATATATCCTTTGGAAGGTGTCATTAATAAATTTGATTATTGAGTGTCAGGATATATCCTTTGGAAGGTGTCATTATTTGATTATTGAGTGTCAGGATATATCCTTTGGAAGGTGTCATTAATAAGGGTCTAATTAGGCTATATTAACCAAAATTAATTAATGAAACCCTAGATAAGTGTGACATTTTATTACAACACTTCACAAAACCATAAATAGGGTACAATTTTCATACATTTCATTAAAAAGGGCCCTAGATTAATGTGAATGTGTATAACAGATTACAACACTATACCTAAAAACAAGAAATAGGATGACATCTACGCCTATGCTCTCTAACATTGTGATTCCTTTTCATGTATTTTTGAAGTTTTGTTTGTGTAGGAGCAGGCTTCTCAAGCATAGTTTTATTTTCTTACCTTAAGGGTGGTAAGGAAGGAACCATGGGAGGTTTTTCAACCACTTTCTCTTTATATTTGTGAAATTATTTGACTTTAGGAGGTGAAATGCACTTTTTTTTATTATCTCATGGTCTCTTATAGGAAATAGGGTAATTTTTCATAGGTTTCTCATGGATACTTGGAAGGGATTTTGGTTCACCAAAATGAAACGAAGAAAAATGGGGTTAGTTCACCAAAATGAGATTTATGAAGTCAATTTGGGTGACCCATTCTTCCTCAATTTAATAGGAAATGAGATCCACACAATGAAAGGACTATCAACCTTGAGGTGATTCAAGTAAAAGTGTGAATCTACAAATTTCCTTTTTTGCAAGGATAGGGGTCCTGATTAAAAAGCACTTTGCAGAGAAATATTAAAAATAGAAAATAAAGCCCAAGATTAAATCTACAACTTGAATCTAATAGATTAAGCTTAATACTAATGTTAAAAAAAATTGAAATTCAGATTAGAGAGAGGTAAGAAGATGTGTACCAGTCACAAAAAGTGTTCAGATATAGTTGAGCTGAGACTCACTCACCTAGGTTCTAGTTTAGGGTTTGTTTGCAACTTTTAGGAGCCTCTACACTAGATCTAAATCTCTTAATTTTCCTAGATTTTTGGTTTGAAAAGTAAAAAAAAAATCTATATTGAGTTTATGTGAGATGAAAAATTTTATGAAAAAAAATTCAACTATGGAAACTTCTTCAATTTTTCACTTCATGAGATCCTCGAGATTTCTTCCACCTAAATCTGCAAACACAAATCAAGAGGAAAATATGTTTATTTTTGGTAAATGGAGGTCGGCCTTGTTGAAACAATTTTTTGGTAATTAAACCTTGTAATGAAATGAAATAACATGAAAGGAATTATGAATGAACAACTCTATTTCACAGCTCAAAAAACCCTTGAATGAATCTTGGAATGTAGATATGAAACTAGTATTAAATGGCTTCAATGGATGTGGATCTTGAACTTGAAACTTTATTTAAAACAATTCCTTGAATGCTTGAATGGATCATGAAATCTACATCAACATATTAACTCCACTAATATGAATGATGTAAGACTTTGATATGAAAATTTAATCTTGATTTTTGTAATAATTCTTCAATAAATCTACTCTTGAAATATAAATTTAGCTGTTGCAATTGAACACTTCAAAAATTAGATTAAACGTAGTGAAATGACTTTATATTTATATGTATGTAACATTAATTTACCGAAATTCAAATAACACAAGCCGACATGTGAATATAGATTTGAATATGTTAAAATTCTACCAAAAACATAACTTTAATTTAGGTCCTAGGTCTATGTGAGGACTCATTCGACCATGGCAGAATAGGTCCTAGATCACTCACCTAATACACATGGTTAATGAGAAGTTTTATGTTTAGGTATTAATGAATTTTGAGTTTCCTCTTTAAAAAGTGTGACTAATTAGGCTTGGATTTGAATTAAAGGGGATAATTAAGTAAAATTAACCTCAATTAATTAAGGGAGCCCTAAATAAGTGTGAAAGTTTGAGGAGGTACACTCTACAACACTACATTAAGGCACAATTAGGTCCATTTTAATTAGTAGGGACCTAAACTTAATGTTAATATGTAAAATACATATTACCATACTAAATTAAGGAAAAATTAAGTTTATTTTAATATTATTCCTAATTAAATGTGAAAATATAAAGGGATACATTTTTCTATATTACAATCACAAATTGAACCTAAAAATTCCATGGAGTCAAGCAAGGATGAGAAATTGATAAAGGCTATGGAAGAAGAGCTAAATCAAATTGAGAAGGAAAACAAATTGGAATTGGTTCCTAGAACCCCAAGTAAAAAGGTCATAGGTACTAAATGGGTGTTCAAAAACAAGCTCAATGAAGATGGAGTTGTATTAAGTAAAAAAAAAGGTTAGTGTAAAAGTGGTATGCACAAGCTAAACGCATTGACTTTTAAGAAAAATTTGCACCGGTAGAAAGATTAGAAGCAATAAGAATGTTTCTTTCATTTTTTAATTTATAAAGGATTTAAATTCTATCAGATGGATGTAAAATCTACTTTTCTAAATGAAGAACTTAAAGAAGAAGTTTACATAGAACAACCAAAAGGTTTATAGCTAGTAGAAGAAGAAGATTATGTCCGCAGATTAAAAAAAATTGTATTGCCTAATACAAGTAGCAAGGGAATGGTATTCAAGATTAGACTAGTATCTACAATAGAAATTTTAGCATATAAAAAATTAACCATTATTCACACTTAACTTGGGAATGAATAATTAATGATAAAATGAACATAAATATACCTTATTTAGGGTATTGTAAAGTGTTTCTTTACACTTTCACATTAATCTAGGGATTTATCAATTAATTGAGGCTAAACTAAGCTTAATTGGATACTTAAATTCAAATCAAAGCCTAATTTATTACATTTTCAGAGGGATAATACCCAACACTCTTAAATTAAATTACACAAAAAATAATTTTATGAGGAATGTGTCCTAGGCTAGAGACCTAGGACCTAGTCGCCAATTGGCAAATGGGTCCTCACTATATCCTAGGACCCCCTTTTGGCATGAACTTTCAAAATCCCTGAAACATTTCCTAGTTAAGTATGCAAAGACCCATTCACCCTATGGTGAATGGGTCTTCCTTAACCTAGGAAAGCCCCTTTGAGATATGTTATTGCTCAAATTTTAATGATTTCAAATCCTAAATCTAATGTCGACTTGTGCTATTTGAATTTTGGGATTTAATCTTAAGTTATGTATAAATATGAGGTTATTTCACATAGTTTCATATAAGAATTTTTACGTAAGAATATTTACAGTTCACATGAGAATTCAAGAGAATTCTAAAGGCCATTCAAAGGTAGATTACTAAATTTTATTGCAGTAATCAAGGATCCATTTCATCATATCAAATTCATGCATGTTGTTGAGATAATGTGATGATGTAGCATTAGTGATCAATTTCATGTGTTCAAAGTCATTATCTTATGTCAAGTTCATGATCAAGATCTACACTCATTAAGGCTACTTCATGCTAGTTTCTAGATTTAATATCCAAGATTTCATTCAAGGTATCATTGTGTCATGTTTCATTTTTCATCCTTCATGTTTAATTGTTTCATCATAAGGTTTAATTACCAAAAATGTGTCTGACCAAGGAAAACCCCAATTCCCTCTCAAAAAAACTTTTTCCTTCTCCTTTAATGTGTGATTGTAGGTTTTAGGTTGAATATCAAGTGGAGATTAAAAGTTGCAAAAGTTTTCAAAGTTGTAAAGTTGTAAAATTTGTCATCTTTATTGCAAGATCACATAAAATATTCTATAAAATTTATTTTTGACTTTCAAGAGTAGAACACCTAGGATTTAAGATTGCAAAAATTGAAGAATAGGACATAGAAATATATTTTCTAGAACCCTAGTAGGGACTATTCACCACTAGCAAAATGAGTCCTAAGTGAGACCTGAAAAAGAAAAATTTCCATCAAGTACACATCATTTTAGCATCTTAAAACCTACCAGTTGCTGGTGATTTTTCCAGAAGAACCTAACAATTCTCAAAAATGTTGTGAGATCTTATAATGAAGAAATTCTAAGGTTAGTGGACAACACAACGAGCCTAGGATTTTATGATCCTTACTCCTTAAATTTTGGCTCTATTAAACCAGGGAGGGTAATCCCAAATTACATCTTCATGAAATATATCAAATTAATAACAAACTGATTCCTGTTTAAATGCAAATAAATCCCATCCCACTAAAGATTTGGAAAATACCTTAAGCAAGTGACTACTTATTTTATATGAATCAAAGTACTTCCATCTCACATGTAATTCATGAAAAGGGATTTCAAATGAATATTATTATTATGTTGATTTCAAACCTAGGTGTGCTACTTTCTAATTCCTCATGCTATATTTTCTGATAAATCAGCCAATGTTTAATCATTTGGAGCAATAGATTAAAATATGCAAGGATCTGTAATATATGAACTACTCAATTTTATGAGTAGATTAACTACCCTCATACTACTTTGCAGACTATGAAAACTCAAAAGTTCCTAAAAGAAACATTCACTTCTTATCAATCCTAAGCAATTTCTTACAAATTTTATACCCTCTTCAAGAATTTTAATCAACTCTATGAGCTAAAGCTGAGAACATAATCGTACATTCAAATATAACCATTTGAAGATAAATGATAAAACCATTAGCATTTTCATTCATAACTTGTAAGAGATATACACAATCAAGTATTTGATTCCAAATAAAGCTTCATTTCTACATCAGTAGTTTATATAAAAATAATTTAAGACTATTACATATAGAACTTAATTCCCAAGACCATTTACTATCCTATTTACCCTTATCCTATTCAAAATGCCTTTTTCGAGTTAACCATTCACCCAAAACCCTATTGAAACTCAAAAGTATGACCTTTATAATGAGCCCAAAAATGTCTTTTTATAGAATAAGGGAGTAAAAAGAATCAAGGTCAATTACATTTACATTTCATTTAATTTTGAGATCATTTGTACCCAAATTTAAGGCACCCTTATTTGGTTACATGCAATCATTGAGGAAAATGGAAGAGTAAAAGACAACATTCCACACCCCTTGCGTGTAGACCCACCAAATCCTCAAAAGGAAGAGTCGGTTGTAGTAGCAATATCCTTGTCCTTTCCAACCAAAGAAGATTCTCCACTCGCAACCTCAATAAAAACTTGCATACCACCCAACACTAGGAAGTTTGGCACCTCTCCTATACACTAGCCCAAAATGTTTCCACATTAGCACTAGAAACAAGAAATCACATGAATAATAGATAGGACAATCCTAAAAAATAGGGCCATGGTGTCCTCAAAATAAAAAAAAGTGGAAAATTCATCACTCTAAGTCATTAGATTAAGGATACTAGCCCACACCTTGCTCGTGGTGGTAGCGGAGGAACTACCACCACCACATTGCCAAAATCATCAGATGGAACGAAGGAGAGAGGATAATAATCTCCCTTAGAATTAGTGTCACCCTCATTGTCTAAAGGGTTGTTAAAGAACTCACCAAAAGAATTAAGTTATACCAAAGATTCCTTATGATACTTGTACCTTTTCTTTGTCTTCTTTTCAAACTACACCAACTCCTTGCCTTTGAACATGACCAATTCTTCTAGAACTTTTGATTCCTCGAGCGGTAGTTGCTCCTAACACCATAATTCTTAAATTTTTTGCATCCTCTTCTATTCTTTGGTGCATTAGGAGATCCCTACATATCAACTTCATCCTCTTGAGTATTCTTCTCCAATCTTAGCAAACCTAATCTTATAGACCTCCAGACTGGCCTAATAGACTCTCCTAACTTACTCATCCTCTAAGAAGAAATCTACCAATTCTATTCTCGGACTCAAGATCAATGCAATTTTTGAATGAGAAATATGGTAATCGGTCCTTTTTATAATGAGCCATGTAGGTCTACCAACCATTAATTCTTCAAAGAAAGCTTGTGCACGTTGGTTGACAATAGTCTGCCTTGATCCTTTTAATATTAATTATTGATCATGATTTGAAAGATGAATCAATGGGTAGATTATCATGCAACCACTTATAATTAAGTTTTAATTGTGCTTTAATGCTCTTTTTAAAAAAGAAAAGCTCTGAGTAAATAAACATCTACTCTATACTTAGCATCAATTAAAACTTTCTTGCCATAATTACCCGCACATCCATAGGAATTATTTCACTTATATTTCTTCTTGTCAAAAAAACGGGGATTTTCCTGATCCGATCTCAAAATATCAGTTCGTCCATTTCCATGCTTTGTTTTCACCTTTTCCACACGTATCAATGGTTGTCAAGACTAATAGCTGAAATCTCAAGCATGTGCCTTAAAGGAAAAAATCTGAAAATATCACAATTTAAAAATAGTATCATTTTGGCCAAATTTGGAAGTATTCCATCTACATTAAAAATAAGAAAAGCCCTGTAGAAAGTACACATAGCATATGCTCGCTTGCCCATTGAAAGATACAGGACATAGGTAGGGACCACATGGGATGGCGGGGAGTGGCCAAGATTTAGCCACATAATGTGTCATCAACCATCAAATTTAATCCTTTTAAAAACAAACTTGTTGTGCTTGTAACACACACGCCCCCTTTAGAACAGGGACCCTCTCTTTCCTTTTGCTTGTTGGGTCCTTTTTGCTTTGCCTCATTTTTCCCCTTGGAAAAATGCTAAATATTAAGCCATTTCGGGTTTCCCCTATCTATTAGCCTTTTTGGCATCTGTGGTGCCTTCTGAGCCCAGACCCTTAGTTTTCCCCTCTCAGGTTTTCATTTGTGAGTTTTCATGTCAGTTTTGTCATTCTACATGACTAGTGCCTGGTGTCTTTCTGGTCCCCAAGCTGCGGCTCTCAAATTTCCCTCTGGAATTCCGTTTGTCTTTCACTATTTTGTGCGGCCACTAGCTGATGTCTTTCCAAACCTCGGACCCCAGATTCCCATCTGCCGTTTGACTTGACTTTTCGTAGATTTTGAAATGGTCGTGACTTGACAACTTTCTGGACCCCGAACCCCAGATCACTTGCCGCCGCTTGAGAAAGTTGAACTTACCTACCTTACCTATCATTGTACTGAGAATTTAATTGGATATTAATGGCACTGGGGATTATATAAATGGATTCCAACCTATCATTTTCACATGACAAAGAGGAATTTTGAGAATTCACCAACCCCAACATTTTATGCCCTTGCGCCCAAGCCCCTTCTTCATCATTCGGAAAGAATTCGACTCAAGCTTCTCTGGGAATTCAAGGTAGGTTCACCACCAACCCTACTTTCCTTCTTTTCAAGAATTTAAATTGAAAATCTAATTGGGGGGTTAAAATAAATTTGAAAACGTGATATGTTATCACCCCAACCTAATAACCCATAAGTTAAAAAACTCAAAATCATGAGATTGATAACCCAAATTTGAAGTTAGAATTGGACCTCCATGTCATTATTCTTCAGAATAGATAACCACCTCCCATGGGCTCGGACCTCTCTTCGGTCGTGCACGTGTGAAATTCAAACTCTAAAATTGACATTGATCAGGCTTGCCCCCGAGTTCCGACCTCTAGGATTTTCTTTCCGGGTTTCCATTGTGCCTGTGCTATTCCAAACAGCCTTCCTCGAGCATCCTTCTGAACCTCGAACCCCAAGCGCTTGAAGTCCATCCTAAAATTGCAGAAAAAACCAAGTGCCCAAACACATCCCAGACCTCAACCTATCGAATTCCATCTCCAAAATTTCGTGTCACCTTCGCTATTTTGAACGACTGTCCTCAGGCATCTTTTCGACTCCCATAACCAAATCACCATTTTTCCACACACGGGTTCAAAATAAAATGTAACGTCTAAACTCCTCCTGGACCCCAACCTCTAAAAATTTTTCTCTGAAATTAAGTGTCACCTTCACCGTTTCGAACGGCTGTCCCGATCTTCTTTCTGACTCTCGGACCCTGGTCGTCCATCTGCCACTAGGTTTATATCAACTGATAGATTTTCCTTTCGGACTTCCATCTGCATTTCGTCATTTTGCATAGCTATCCAACAATAACTTTCTGGCCTTGGCAACCCGGATTCTAGAATCCAACTCCCAGAATGTTTTTTCCCTTGCGTTGTTCTGAACATCCAACCCTGGTCGACTTTTCGGTAGCTTAAACCCATATGGAAGAATGAGAGCTCAAATGACCTCCAAATCAAAAAATGGACTTCGACCCACATGCTAAAATTTGGCCTTCTTTCACACTAATCCTTCAATTAAAACATCCAGCATCAGGAAAGGTCATTGGGAATTCCATACCTCGTTTTCCCCTCCAAACAACATTCTGCCAAGGGAAGTCCAACCCTTGAGGCCCATATCACTTGTTTTTATTTCTAATGATGTTGTTATCAGGTGTTAGACATCTATCAAATATGAATATTGTGGATCTAACCTTGATTTGTAGGGATTTTTCCAAGGCCGCTTTCTCATGATGATGTTGCTAACTCCCATCTCTCTATGTAGGATTTATGGAATTTGGTGCAGAGGCTTCTGGGATGACCAAGGACCAAGGGAAAAGAACTAAAAAATCCCCCTGAGGCTAAGAAGATAAAGATCAGATGAGGTATCAGTTCCAGGGGGCACCTTTGCATTCAAAGATCATGACTAGCTAACAAAACATAACAGAAACCAATATCAAGAAATTCAATATTGATGAGTTTACCCGAAGGCTCAGGGTGGACCTAAAGACAAATAATGAAAATTTTATTAGAAGCAGTGGAATTGCCAAAGTTGTAGGTTTCCCACCCGCATTGGTGGCTCTCAAGCTAGTAATGGATGTCGGGAGGCATACCAAGTTGAAACAAGAACCATTATGGGCATGGATGGAAAAATTCAGGTTGATATGTCCATTGCCGGGATAGCTGACACATTTCAGATCCCTGCCATCGAGAGCATTGAGATCTTGACTATTGAAGAGTGTAAAGCATTATGGGCTGCAATTTCTTTGAAGATTACCATGATGTGGTCACCCTACTGAGTAGGGTAATGGTCCTTCCTACTACAGCCTTCTTCCAAGAATGGATGTAGTAATTTTTTTAACAAATCCTTCATGGGAGTAAGGCTGCATTTTATTGAGGGGAAATAATTAGTAATTTCTTTCACGAGCAATTCATCAATGTCATGAAAACTTCTAAGTTCTTCACGACATCTTACCCTGTCTACTTACTGGCTGATTGGTGATAGTATCATGAATTTTCAGTAGTGCCCAATGGGGCACCTGGAAGAGAACTCAAACTGTACGACAAATACCCATAACTAAAATACATAAATTTCAAGCAAGACTACTATTGAGTGAATGATGCCTTCACCACATATATTATTCTATCTCTAGGAGGTGATTTTGAGAGAAGAGTCTCTCATCATGCTAGGTTGCTTCTCAAGCACTACACCTTCTTGTTTATACAATTCCTAAACTTCACCTACATTCATGCTCAAGGATTCATAGAAAGGCCAAATAAGCTGCCCCGGTACCCCAATGACCAGATTATACTATTGGAGCTGACATGGAAGCTGCGACATATACACCATATCCTTAGCAGTAAACATCTAGTGGGCACTCCTTATCCCCTCGAACTTGGCCATGGGTTGTATCAAATTCATACTTCCCATTATGCAGGAAATTCAGAAAACGAGCTAGCTGAATATCACTTTAGGCAACATATAGCTAGGCCACGGATGGAACCATACAATTATATTAGAAAAGCACTTGGACTAGAGTATTCCCACCTCCACCATGTTGAGTATTTTAGGGCTAATTGAAAATATGACTTTGAAGTGTAGATACAACATTATATGTGTATGACCACCTACTTCTTGAAAAGAGTAAACTTGTGTCCAATTCTAGATCAACTAGAAGAGGATTAGAGCATAGTAATCAACCCAAGGTATAATGCTATCACAAATATGCCATTGAATTTGATTGATTAGGATGAGAAAAAGGTTTATGAATTAGATATTCTAACCAAGCCCATTGAGGCTTTTATAAAGGCATGGATCAGCGGGTAGGTCGCTCAGTTAAAGTAGCAAGGGGTCACCTTGACATTCAAGGGAATCGAGAATGAGCCAAGTGGATCTCACAGTGGGGAAACCACTACTACAGATAGAGAAAACTCTAAGTCTCCAACATCTATCAAATCAAGGAAGAGGAAGGAGCTTGATGAGCAATAATCACATTTGAAGGTGTATGCCAAAAAGGGCTCAGAGGGCAAGCCTCCTAAGAAACATAAAAGAATAGGCAGCATCACAGAGATGCCTTCGATACTTGAGGATTCACTGCATGAGGGTGAGTAGCTAGAAGTTTATCCACCAGGGTCCCCAACTTCTTCACCACCTGCTGCAACAATTGCTACCATTGCCATAATTTCACCCACTTCACTTGCAATGGGTGCTTCCTCTCTACCTGCGATGGCCATCTTTGTGCACCTTGCCTCCACTTCTCCAATCATGCAGGTCATATCAGTGGATTGATCCTCTTCCATGACCTCACCAATCTCATCATCCTCCATTTATCCTTCCCTTCCACCCTCTTCACCTACTATTGCAGTACCTACCCTCACTCTCCTAGAGTCCTTCATTAAATACATGCAAAATGTGCCTCCCGAGCTTTCGGGAATGCTTGCAAATTCAATGGTGCAAGTTGTAATATCCTAGGTAATGGTTAATGCTCTAGCTCTCCCTCCTACTATAGAACTACCTAGGATGGAGGCCACAATAAAAATCTCGGATGAGCTCAAGTGACAAGAACAAGAGACAGCCATGAGACTCGAAGATGAAGAATTTGTATATCATGAGCATCGGGTCATCGATGAGGTGGTGTATAAATCTTCCAGTAAGGATAGAGAGGATCGGGGAATGAACATTCTCCAAGAGATGGTTGATCCAGAGCTCCACATAGATTGGAACAAGCAACTCAAGGAAATTGAGGATAAAGAGGCTAAAAAATAGTTTATAGTTGAAGAAAGAGTTGTCATTCCATGGACTAAAGGTAGTAGGTCTCCTACGGAAAGGCATAATCAGACCCCAGAGCATGAGGAAGAAGTATCCCTGCACAAGGATGGACAAGAAGATAAGCCTGAGGAAAGTGAGTGTGACCAAGAAGAAGAAGAAAGGGGTGCTAGGGGGGAAGACCACCCTAAAGAGCAACTGCTCACCAAGTCTCCTATCAAGTGCATAATGCTCACGCAAGATTTTGATGAGGAGAAAGAGGATGCAAGGGATGAGCAGGAGATCATTAATGTCAAGGCCATTGAGCTTAGGGTGGAGGATAGAAAATTTCAACTGGAATCACCCAAGGCAGGGTCCTAGATGCCTGACTGGCTACAAAAGCATCTTGAAAAGAGAACTCCCACCCTAGGGGATCCAAAGCCAAGGCTAGAGGAAATACTAGCTAGAGCCCATATTATGACCAAGAAGGAGAAGTCATGAGTTAGGTCTAAGGTAACGATGGATTCCTCTGATTCTAGGGAATTGCAAATAGCTATGTCGGTGGTTGGAGAACAACGAGTAAGTTATAACGTCTCCACCATCGACTTGAGAGTGGCCACACAGGAGTAGAAGGTTGACTACCTCCAATAGTCAGTTGGCATAGTGGTGCACCTTTTCCAATAGGATAAGATTTCAAAGGAAGAGCTTAAGGAATAGGTGGCTGATTTGATAGCCTACATTAAGCAATTGTCATCTTGAGATGAACAACCCACCATGTCATCAGCCCTGCCATAGTTTTTGTCCCTAGAATAGATAAACAAACTAGAAAAGAGGAGAAATTTGGATAAGACCATGGAAAACTGGTTCTAGCAGGTCTTAGACATTGGGAATATGGGCATCAACTTGGCTATCCAAACAACAAATAAGTTCCTAGATGTAAAAACATTCCTTGAAGGAACAAGGAAAATTTTTGAGGAGTTCTTGAAGAAGTATAGGGATGCCTATCCAAAGATTGAGGCTATCCTCACACTACCGATCAAAGTTTGGGAAAAGGACCTTGCCTTCAAGGATGATGACCATTGGCTAATGGATGTATGGAATTGGGATTTTGATTACTGAAAGGGGAGGCTAGAGCAGATCTTAGAAATAATAATTTTGGATATCAAATGGGCCAAAGAGACGAGTGGATATTGTGTGAGATACCTCAAGCTGATGTTAGGGTACAAAATGACTATTGCAAAGATCAATCTAGAAAGCATAAAGCCTCACTTCTATTGGAAGATGGAAAAAGAAATGTGAGCCAAGATTACCATAGACTTTATGAGCTTTTCTACTCAAAATTTCACCTAATCTGAGCTTTTCAGAGACAATGTTGCCAAGTATGATGAAGACTGGGAAAAGTTGATTAAAAACTCCAAGGAATGGAGTTACCAGGTATTAAGGTCTGATATCATTGAGGTCGACAAGCTTTGACTGGCAGTCTTGAGATTCGTGGAATATGCAGCTTTGAAGGAGCATGAAGGTAACCTTGTTATTGATGAAGAACTTTTGAAAGAGTAGTTGCAGCAAAAGAGCAATTAGCATAAGGACAAAACTACTATAGTGCTACCCCTAGAAGACAAAACGGGGAAATAGACAAAAGATGTTTTTAAAATGTAATATATTTGGGGGTAGGTGAGACCCTACTCTAAAGTGCATCTTGGCCACATAATAGAATTGAATCTTGGCCATTCATTTTTCTTTTTGAAAAATATAAATAGGGATCCCCTCCTCTCATTCTAAGGGAGTTGAGTTGTTGTAAAGGCATGCTACAAAAATTACAATAGAAAATGCAGTGATTTATTAGTGAATTTTGGATTTCTTCACATGTTTCATGATTCTTATCCCATTAGTTAAAATTCAAGTTTAAATTATTTTTCTCTTCTAGTTTCCTTTTAGCTGACTTTGGTTGATCTAGTGATGTTGTCTCTGGTTATGAAGTTTTTTGTTGTGTGTATGCTTTCCTTGTCCATACTTTTAGTCATTTGTTGTTGGTGGGTGACTATGAAAATTTAGTCCGGACTATAATTTCATAGTTTCTCTTTAAGAATTTGTCTTTGTTCAAATTTACATGGTGAATGAATGATGAAATATCTATAGTCCTTAGAAGATAGCATAGATTTCATGACATTGTGAGAATTCTAGTTAAGTGAAATCCTACATTAAGGAAACTATCCATAGTAGGAACCTCCATGATCACTATTCATCAGTAGATGTAGGTCCAGGAATCTTCTCTCTTCCCTACCCCTTTTCATTTTCCTTAAGAAATAGCCTATACTAAGGTTCATTGCACATTGTAAAGCCAAATCCAGCAAAGAAATGGAGTTCAAGACTGTTGTTTGAACCTATAGTAAAGTGTAGTAATTTCCTATTCAAAGAACTATGTTCACGGATCCGATTTTCCTATAGCTTTAACTCACATAAGGCCGATTTTTTATTCCAAAAAATCACATAAATCAACTAATATATTCCAAGCATCATCATGACCTGATATCCGAGAGACCTTGGATAGTGTTCTGCAATTTGATTGTGGAAGATTGTCTTTCAAGAGAGGTAATGCACCTACACATTACCTATGTTGTGAAGTGCATAAAATAACCATCAACAAAACTAGTAGTAGAAGGAGGGAATTTTGGAGATAATCCTGGATCAAATTGGGTCACTCTCCCTTGAGAGATTGCATTGAGTCTTGAGATCTACATCGAATAAAGGAGATTTCAAGAATTACAGCTCCCTATCTTAGCTAAAAGAGCTAAACGAAGGGAACCATCCAACATTGATTCACCAAAACAGCCCATTTTCCTTTCACCTTCATCTTCTCCATCATCATTGGGAGTACCACCTTCCACTCATCTGATGCAAACAGCCTTCCAGGTTGCCACTCCATTTGGGCTGAACACTATCTTTTAGCTAGCCACATTGGCAAGCCTTGTTGTTGTCCCTTTACAAATGCTAGTTTATATGGAATAGCTGCCTCCACCACCACCTCCTATGGCATAACTGGGAAATAAGTCATCCCCTTTGGCCTTCAATTTCTACCATGATATTTCAAAGAATCCTGAAAGATTCTATACAAAATTCAATGCCCGATACCCATAGAGGACTGCGGAGGAACATGTAAGACTTTTTGAAATCACTTTGAAAAATATGCAGATTATCTATGAGGATGTGGCTTGCAGGCTCTTAACCTACTCTCTCAGGGAGGAAGGATTCTATTGGTATGTTAACTTGCCCACCAGAACGATCACTAATTTGGCTCTTCTAAAGGAGGCTTTCCTAAAGAAGTTCAAAACTTTGGTTATCCCTACAGACTCGATCAATTTGTTCAATGATATTTTCCACAAAGTGTATAGTCGGCTACAGGCCTTGAACATTTTCAATGAAACTCTTGTTTTGCCTATTTTTTATGCAACATTGGATAACCTCACTTTAGCTCTGGTAAAAATAATGTGACTACCACCTACTAGGCTAGTCGATGCATATGTTGAGGCCATTATTGCCAGTATAGATTTGGGGTAGAACATTTTTGATCTGCTACCTTCTCTTGGGAAAACCGCACATCTGACACAAATTTAGGGGCTTACTCAAGCCTTGCAGCATCAAACACCCCTACTAAATCTAGTACCCTAGCTACCTATGGTTTCATAGCTTGGGCAACCAATGAATCAGGCATAACCGACCCCTCACTACCTTCTTCCCCAGTTGTAAAATTCCCATCCCTAGTATTGCCATGGGCCAACATACCTCCAAGTAGCTAAATTTTTGCCAACTCATCAAAACCATTTGGTTGCACAACCAGTGTTCCTCCAGAATTCAGCATCACAACCAAACAATGTAGAAAAGGACATGATTAATGAGCTTATAGAGATGATATAAAAGATGTCCACATAAATGAAACACTTGGGGAATCAGAATAATTAGCTGCAAGTGTCACAAAAGAGCATCTAGGCTAACTTTAATCATGATAACCAAGATCATCATGAAAGTTAGGACAATCGAGCTACCAGCATGTCATCCAGACAGAATTATGATAGAAATCAAAACTTGGGTCAGAACTTTGAATGAAGGCCATTTCAAAGGAAAAATCGAACATGGAACACAAGACCCAACAATGGTGATGTTCCCATGCCCCTTGATCAGCCCAATAGTAATGAGAACCCTACATTGGTGTTTACCTGGCTGAGGCCACTTTATCTGGTTGGTGTCGCATACACAAAACAAGTGAGCACTCTGAGTTGGATTGTCCAGAATTTCAAATTGCTTATGACATCTTCTAGGTTGAAGTCAAGAATGCAGTGGAAAATTTCAGGTATAGAGACATTCTCTCGTCTAACCCATACGACTCCTCAGTACCGGTGGTGAATCAGGCTCCTTTCCCAAAGGCAGAGTGAAACACACCAGAGCACGAGGGTGTCGATTTGAACAATAATGATAAAGCAAAAGAGGTAAGTTCTGATAGTCCTTTGGCTCATCTTTTTGATTCAATAGATAATGGTCCTAAAGATAATGAAGAAGAGCCTAGGGAAGATGAAGTCCAAATGTTTCACTAGTAGACTACCCCTTATAACCTCAGGAATAGACTGGCTGGTGGTCATGTTGGAGGTCCTTTTCTGACCTCCACTCCGCCCAATAATTTCAGCACCCCTCCCAATCCAAATGCAAGTAATAACCCAGGTTTTCCCCATACACCCACACAATATCTTAGCAAGAACCAACAACAAAACAATGGCCAAAGCCAAGACAATAGATCCTCCCAAAACATTTCCTACAATCAAGAAGTCAAGTAGATGGGGGAGTATATTGCTGAGGAATTCAAAAAGGTGAAGCTAAGCATGTCCGCATTCAAGCTACCAAAAGTGCCTACCATCAGGAATGCCTTTTTTAGAATGATAAATGAGACTCCACCATAGGGGTCAACTCAAGAAACTCTAGCAAAGAGGGTCGCCTTCGATGATCAAAAAAATTAGTTGATTGTTAGAAAGATCTTCAATAGTAAGGTTGACCCGCCTATGGGTCAGCAAGCAAAAAATAAATCCAATAGAATAATTAATCAGGCATCAACCCAAAATAGGGGAAATGAGAAAGACAAGGGCCAAGTCACCCAAGTGGACATTTTCCAAAGGACTATTTCAATAGAAATTTGAAACTCCTCCCTTTCTAAGCACCATTTGCATGTTCGGGAAGAATATCCACAACTACCTGCTAGATTCAGGAGCCTCACCCAATGTCATGCCGTTGAATGTGTGCAAGGCACTTGAAATAATGTAAAATTCCTCTCGACAGAAGGTGAAACAACTTGAAAAAACTGAGATCAGAATAGTGGGGGAAATTAACACAATACCTAGGTAGATTGTTGTTGATCCCCGGATCCAATAGACCATAGATATTTAGGTGGCCGACATCTCAGATACCTATGGTATAATCCTACGAAGGGATTTCACAAGGGTGTTGAATGAATACGCCACGACTGACTTCTCCCACATGTGGTTGCCATGGAAAGGAATGTCGAATTAGATTCAGATCGATCAGGAACCACAAGTGAGATGCATGATCACTAAATACAACATGAACAAAGTGTTGTATGCTAAAACTAATTTGGGGAATTATTCCTTGGTATCATATCTAAACAAGCAAGAATGCCTTGAAGATGAAGGAACAAGTGAGGTTTTCCTCATATTGTGTGGTCCACCTACTAATCTAGCCAATTCCTCTTAGAGCACTAAAGTTCTGATACAATCCAATGATGAAGAGTTAGGAGAGGATGATAGTTGTGGATTGTTGGATGGTTTCAAAAATTTCATGGAAAAGTGTGTACAAGACCAACTTAGTTTGGGAACCTGAATGAAATTTCAGGAACTCTTGCTCCCCAATTGGTGTAGAGTACATAATTATGCCCACTCAAAGTTTGACTATTATTTGTGTCAAACAACAATTGAACATGTTAAAAGACAAGCCACTCCGAGGGAGAAAGTTGGGTCAGTACTGCTCGAACAAATACATTTTGTCCCTACACCTCCCTAGACAATTACTAAAATGAAGTATCCACCAAAGGTGAAAGTCGGATCTGTTGGTCCTACATTCAAGGATTCTCTTGGATTCTCAACATTACACTTTGATGGGTCTAAATCCAAGAATGAGGATGGGGTAGGTTTCAAATTGATCAGTCCTAGAGGAAAGTCATACTTTTTGTTCATTGAATTCAATTTTATTGTACCGATAACATAGTAGAGTATGAGGCTTTAGTCTTGGGCCTCTTAATGCAATTAATAAAAGGATTCAAAATGCTCCAAGTATATGAAGATTCAGAGTTGGTCATAAAGAAATTCAAGAAGATCTATTCCTGTTATGATTGAAGACTCGCTAACTACAGGTACCGCATATGGGATCTACTAGAAGGATTAGATGCATTTAATAGCTAATTAATTCCATTTGCTCAGAATCATATTGCCAATGCTTTGGCATAGGAAATAAGAAAAATATAGCCACTGTCCCTATCTGGCCTAAAAATATTCACGGTGGAACTCACCTCCATCCTATCAATGCTAGATAATGTAGCCAATTTCTAGGTATTCAATGATAAAAAACACATCCTATATTTTATCACTAGTTCGGATGTGTTTTCTACCCAGATAATCGATGAGGTGGAACCTCAAGAGACTTACCTGGATATAGAGGGGATTATCAACCTGAAGACCAACACCATCCCTAGGGGGATGGTCCAACTAGAGTGAATCTTTGACTTGGATCATATCAGAGATCAGGATTAGTTGGCAAAGAAGGATACCATTAGTGGCCAGTGTGATATTACAACCTCAGAACGGTTGGGAATGCTAAGAATGTATTCATTAAGAAGGTGTGTGCTCCTGAGGAAAGAAAGGGTATAGTTAAGGCCCTATAGAGGTACCATGAAATCATCACCTAGAGCTACGAGGATCTCAAAATGTATGACACATCAATTATCACCCACACCATCCCGCTCAAACCAGATGTAAATCCATTTCGACAACAGCAACGCCCTACCAATTCTTTGCTGGAACCAATAATATACAATGAAGTACAAAATTTGTTGTCAGCCAAGATCATTATTTTGGTTAGACATTCCATATGGGTGACAAATTTGGTTCCTGTTATAAATAAAAATGGATAAATCAAATTGTGTGTCAAGTTTCGTAACTTGAACGGAGCCTCAAAAAAGGATAACTATCTAGTGCCTTCATTAGATGAGGTGTTGTAGATAGTAAATGGCTCTCAAATGATTTCCTTATTGGATGGATATTCGAGGTACAATCAAGTCATGGTACAATATGAAGATCAACATAAAATGAGATTCACCACTAAATGGGGAACTTTCAGTTATAAACGGATTTCATTCGAACTAATCAATGTTGGTGCCACTTTCTAGTGCACCATGGATACTACAGTCAAGAACCTAATCGACAAGTGTATAATCGTCTACATGGATGATTTGACCATGTCACTGACTTATGCAAATTCTTTGAAAGATGTTGTGAATTCAGGGTCTCCCTTAATCTGAAGAAGTGTATCTTCGATGTCACAGAAGGGAAGCTCCTTGGACAAGTCCTATTATAAAGGGGAATTTCTATCGACCCTGAATGTATCCATTCAATCATGAAGGTTCAAATTCTAGGCAATAAAAAGGAATTAAAATATTTTTTTAAAAATATTAACTTTGTCCGCTAGTTCATCACAGGCTTCATGAAAATTGTCAAACCACTCAATGCTATGCTAAAACAGGATGCTAAGGTTGAGTGAACCCCAAAAGCAAAGCAATATTTTAGGAAAATCAAGAAGGCAATTGCTAATTCCCTTATGCTAGTCATCCCCAACTACCTGAAGCCTTTCTACATCTACTCATTCACTTCAGATCATTCATGTGCCAATATCTTGACACAAAAGGATGACGAGGGGAGAAAAAATCTGATTGCCTTCATGATTACCCCTCTGAAGTATTATGAACTATGATATCACAACATCAAAAGATAAGCCTATGCCCTTTTTAAGGGGGTCAAGAAGTTCAAGCATTATATCTTGTACAACAAAGTGTTTGCTATAATTCCTGACCTCGCGGTGAAGATATTGGTCATGCAGAATGAGCTAGGGGAGCAAAGGGCAAGTGGATTGCATTGTTGCAAGAGTATGATATGTAAATCCAACCTATGAGGATGGTGAGAGGATAGGAACTTGCCAAAAACATGGTAGAGGTATTTATTGAGGCTGGACCAGAACTCATAGTGCTATAGTACCAGCTGGAAGATGTCTCTCCAGGGGAATGGTACGACGATATAGTATATTACCTGCTGAATCATAAATTTATGCCTCATCTGTAGGGAGTCTAAAGGTGGGCCCTTAGATTGAAAAGAATGAGTTACAAGTTGCAGGGCACTATGTTGTACAAGAGGAATCATGAAGGTATCTACTTGAGATGCCTTGGTAAAGAAGAGGTTGATCGTGTTCTCAAATAATTCTATGATAAGTTCGAGACTGGCGATGGTTCGGGTTTGTCAATTGTGCATCAGATATTAAGAGTTGGGTACTATTGGCCTATGGTTTTCAAGGATTCTAATGGTCAGGTCTATACCTACCATGTATGCCAGACTGCTACCATCTGAGAAAGAAATGGTGCTGTCCCATTGCAACCTATTTTGGAGGTAAGGCCATTCACACAATGGGGTCTCGACTTCATTGGTCTGGTAAGCCCTCCATCATCTGTTGGACATAGGTACATTCTAACTGCTACTAATTATTGTACTAGGTAGACAAAAACAATCCCTTGTAGGTAATGTACAACCGAAGTAGTAACTAATTTTCTAGAAATTTTTATTTTCAATCACTTTGGTTGTCCTTATGCTTTGGTATGTGATAATGGTCTTGCATTTGATTCATTAAAATTCATGAGTTGGGCCTTTAAATATGGTATCACCTTTAAATTTTTGTCCAATTACTATCCTCAAGGCAATGGCCTTGCTGAATCAACCAACAAGAACTTGATCACTGTGATCAAGAAACTACTATATAGGAATCCCAAAGATAGGCACACCCAACTTCATTTCACCCTTTGGGCTGATCGTACCCATCACAAAGCTTCCTTTGGAGATTCCTAGTATCATTGCGTTTATGGCTTGGAGGCTATTTTCCCCATACAATTGAAAATCCCTACCCTCCAATTCATCAATGAGTTTTATGAAGGATGAGACCATACATAAGCTTGCCTTTCCGAGTTGCTACACCTAGAAGAAGTACGAAACCACGCAATAGAAAATTTCTCCAAATATCAGGGTATAGTAAAAAAATGGTTCGACCACTGAGCCAAAATCAAGGCCTTCCAAATTTCTGATTTGGTCCTTTATTGGGACAAGGCCCACAAAAAGAAAGGGGGACACAATGAATTTGACAAGCTTTGGCTTGGCCCCTTTCAGGTTGTTGAAATCCTTGGGGATAAGACTTTCACTTAAAGAATTTGACTGGTGGAGATGTCATGTTTTCGATCAATGGGAAACAACTTAAGCATTACTTCTAGGCCTAAGCTCTTCTAAGATTTTTTTGTGTAAATACCTATACATAGGTTAGGGTAGGTTTTCCTACTTTGTCCTTCTCTTTTGCTTGTTTCCTAGTTGTTTTGTTTTGACCTTATAAGAATCTTCCCATTCTGTTATGGTGGTTGTGTTGGGCTCGACAAGTGGTCTTCCCTACTACCCTCTCTTGCATTGTTCTCTAGATAAGACTTCATTCCCTATTACTAACCTTTGAAATCCCCTAAGCATTGGTTTTCAACTTTTGAACTCTGAACTAGCCTAGGATGGATTTTCGCTTGAATTTCTTGCATTTATCATGGAACACACATAAACATATTTTAAAATTTCCAAAGAATGGTATGGTGATTACTGAGATGGTTGCCTAAGTGAAAAATCTAAAGTCTACTCTAGTTACCACTATGATTCCCAAGCCCATAGTAAGCTTTGTGGCTTACACGATTGAATGGAAAAGAAAATAGAAAAATGTTTAAATGAAACAAAATGAAAGGAATAGATAATATAAAGGCAACAATCATATGGGTGTGCAGATATCTCTACCAGGGCTATGGATTCCTATCTAGTAGTAGAGCTATGTTCATGGGGTCATAGTGACAACTTCATCAGGGCTATGGATGCCTGACTGGCAGCGAAGCAATGTCCAAGTTACTTTTAGGGTTAGGAAAACTACGTAGCTTATCCCTCCCGATCAATGGTTTCTCATGCTATCTCTAAGGAAAGTAAATGAACTCACCACACAAACAACTACATGATGATGTCATGGTATGATTCAATCTTTCCTTCCTTAACCTACTCTTAGTTTAGCTTTGAAAATCAAATTTGTTTTGTGAAACCAAAGATCATGAGTTCAGAATGAATATTTATCTTTAGAACACCAAGAGATTTCTCCTAGCGGAGTCACCATTTGTTGTTTCTGTAGCACACATGCCCCATTTGGAATAGGTATCCTCTCTTTCATTTTTAATTCACCTCATTTTGCGTGCCCATTTTTGTATCCTTAAAGATCAACACGTTCTCAAAATTCTCAATTTAGGGTTGACCTAATTTTGCCCCTTGGAAAAATGCTAAATTTTAAGCCATTTAAGGTTTCCCCTGTCTGTTGGCCTTTCTAGCATCTATGGAACCTTCTGAGACTAGACCCTCATTTTTCCCCTCTCGGGTTTCCATTTGCAGGTTTCTATGTCAGTTTTTGCATTCTACGCGGCAAGCGCCTGGTGTCTTTTCGGTCCCCGGATGTTAGCTATTGAATTTCCCTCTCCATAATTTTGTCTATATTTCACCATTCCACACGGTCGCTAGCTGATATCTTTTTGGACCTCAGAGCTTGAATTCCCATTCATTGTTTGATTTAACATTTCATAGATTTTGAAACAGTCGTGGCTCGATAGCTTTCTGGACCCCGGGCCCTGGATCACCCATCGCCGCCCAGGAAATTTGAACTTACCTACCTTACTTATTGTCATACTGGGCATTTAATTGGATATTAATGGTGCAAGGGATTATATAAATGGATTATGACCTATCATTTTCATATGAAAGAGATAAATTTTGAGAGCTCGCTAACCCTTGCATTTTCTACCTTCACGCCCGAGCCCTTGCTTCACTATTTGGAAATAATTTGGGATCATGCTTCTCCGAGAATTCAAGGTAGGTTCACCACTAGCCCTGATTTCCTTATTTTCAAGAATTTAAAATTTAAATTTAAGTGACGAGGTAAAATAAATTTGAAAATATGATATGTTGGCACCCCAGCCTAAAAACCCATAAGTTAAAAAAAGTTAAAATCATGAGATTGATAACCCAAATTTGAAGTCGGGGTTGGACCTCCTTGTTTTTGTTCTTCAGAATAGTCGACCGCCTCCCTTGGGCCTGGACCTCTCCGCAGTCGTATGCCTGCAAAATTTCAAACTCTAAAATTGATAGCTACTGAGCTCACCTCGGGTCCTCACCTCTGTGATTCCCCTCCCGGGTTTCCATTGTGCCTCCATCATTCCAAATGGCCTTCCTCGAGTGTCCTTCTAGACCTCGGACCCCATGCCCCTAAATTCCATGCTAAACTTGTAGAAAAAACCAAGCATCCAAAGACATCCCTGACCCAAACCTCCAGAATTTCATCTCCCAAATTTTGTGTCACCTTCGTTGTTTCAAACGGCTGTCTCGAGACATTTTTTCTGACTCCCAGACCCCGGTCACCCTTTTTCCACGCATGGGTTCAAATTGAAACATAACATCTAAACTCCTCTTGGACCCTGGCCTCCGAAATTTTGTCTCCTAAATTTTGTGTCACCTTCACCATTTTGAATAGCTGTCCCAGGACATCTTTTCGACTCCTAGACCCCGGTCATACATTCGCCGTTGGGTTTTCATCAACTAACGGATTTTCCTTCTAGACTTCCATCCACATTTCACCATTTTTCATGGCTATCTGGCAACAACTTTCTAGCCCTGGTAATCCGGATTTTGAAATCTGAGTCCCAAAATGTTGTTTTCCAAGCACTAATCTAAACACCCAACCCTAGATAGATTTATGGCAGCTAAAACCTGAATGCAAGAATGAGGACTCAAACGACTTCCAAATTAAAAATGGAATTTGACCCACGTGCATAAATTTAGCCTTTTTCGCACCAATCCTTCAATGAACACAACCAACATTGGGAAAGGTCATTACGAATACCATGCCTTGTTTTCCCCTCCAAACAATATTCTGCCAAGGGAAGTCGAGCCCTTGACGCCTAGATCACTTGTTTTTCTTGCTAATGATGTTGTTATGAGGTGTTAGACGTTTATCAAATATGAATATTGTGGACCTAACCTTGATTTGTATGGATTTTTCCAAGGTCGCTTTCTCATGATGATGTTGCTAACTCCTATCTCTTTGTGCGGGATTTATGGAATCTGGTGCAAAGGCTTCTAGGATGGCCAAGGACAAAGGGAAAAAAACTACAAAAACCCCCTGAGGAAAAGAAGACAAAGATCAGATGAGGTATTATTTCCATGGGACACCTTTGCATTCAAAGATCATGACTAGCTAGCATGACATAACAAACACAAATATCGAGCAAGTTTATATTGATGAGTTTACCCGAAGGGTCAAGGTGGAGCCAAAGACAAATAATGCAAATTTAATCAGAAGAAATAGACTTACCAAAGCTGTAGGTGTCCCGCCTGCATTGGTGGCTCTTGAGTTAGTAATGGCATGTCAAGAGGCATACTAGTTGAAACAAGAACCATTGTGGACAAGGATGGGAACATCTTGGCTAATATGTCCCCTTTCGGGATAAATAACACATTTCACATCCCTACCTTCGAGAGCATGGAGACCTCGACCATTGAAGAGTGTAAAGAATTATAGGATCAGGATCCCATAAGATGTAAAAAAATGATCAACCAATATTGGTTGAAGGACAGGTGGGCCAGCGCTACTAAAGTTCCCCAAGATCTCATCTGCTGCGATTTCTTTGAAGATTACCATGACTTGGTCACCCTACTAAGTAGGGTAATGGGCCTTCCTACTGTGGCCTTCTTCCAAGAATGGATGTTGTAGTTTTTTGAACAAATCCTCTATGGGAGTGATGTTGCATTTTATTGGGGGGAAATAATCAGCAATTGCTTTCACGAGCAATTCATCAATGTTAGGAAAACTTTGAAGTTCTACATGACATCTTACCTTGTGTACTTACTAGCTAATCGACGAAAATATCATAGATTGTCAGTAGTACCCAACAGGGCACTTGGAAGAGAACTCAAACCATACGATAGATACCCATAGCTACAATACAAAAATTTCAAGTGAGACTATTGTTGGGTGAACGATGCCTTCACCGCATATATCATTCTATCTCTAGGAGTTGATTTTGAGAAAAGAGTCTCTCATAGTGCTAGGCCCCTTCTCAAGCACTAAACCTTCTTGTTTATACAATTCTTGAAGCTCACCTACATTCATGCTCAACGATTCACAAAATGGCCAAATAAATTGCCCTAGTACCCCAATGACCGGATTATACTATATGAGTTGACATGGCAGCTATGACATACACACCATATCCTCATCAGTAAACATCTGGCAGGCACTCCTTATCCCCTCAAACTAGGCCAAGGGTTGTATCAAATTCATACTTCCAAGTGTGCAGCAAATTCAAAAAAGGAGTTGGTTGAATATCACTTTAAGCACCATATAGCTAGGCCACAGATGGACCCATATGGTCATATCAAAAAAAAACTTGAACCAGAGTACGCCCACCTCTACCATGTTGAGGATTTTTGGGCTAATTGAAAAGATGACTTTGAAGTGCGGATACAACATTATATGCATATGAAAATCTAATTCCTGAAAAGAGTAAACTTGTGTCCAATTCTAGATCAACTAGAAGAGGATGAGATCACAGTAATTGACCCAAGGTATAATTCTATCACAAATTTTTCCAATACCTTTGATTGATTCGGATGAGCAAGAGGTTGATGAACTCAACATTCTCACCAAGCCCATTGAGGCTCATACAAAGGCATGGATCAACAAGCAGGTTGCTTGGTTAAAGCAGCAAGGGGTCTTCTTGACGTTCAAGGGACTCGAGAATGAGCTAAGTGGCTTTAATAGTGGGGTGACCGCTACTACAATTGGAGAAACCTCTAAGGCTCTAGTGTCTATCAAATCAAGAAAGAGGAAGGAGCTTGATGAGAAAAAATCTAATCCAAAGGTGTATGGTAGAAAGGCCTCAGAGGGTGAGCCTCCTAAGAAACAAAAAATAATGGGAAATGTCGCAGAGATGCCTATGATACCTGAGGATCCACTCCATGAGGGTGAGGAGCTAGAAATTGATCCACCAAGGTCCCCAACCACTTCAATAGTTGTTTCGATTTCCACCATGCCATCCACTTCACTTGCAATGGTTGCTTCCTCTCTGCCTGCAGTGGACATCTTTGTCCACCTTTCCTCCAATTCTCCAATAATGCAAGTCGTATGGGTGGATTCATCCCTCACAAAAACCTCACCAATATCATCATCCTCCATGTCTCCCTCCCTTCCACCCTCTTCACCTGCTATTGCAATGCCTACCCTCACTCTCCCAGAGTCCTTTGTTAAACACATGAAAAATGTGTCTTCCAAACTTTCGAAAATGCTTGCAAATCCAATGGTGCATGCTGCAATAGCACAGGAAATGGTTAATGCCCCAAATGTCCCTCATCCTATAGAACCACCTAGGATGGAGGCCACAATGCAAATATCAGATGAGCTCAAACGACAAGAACAAGAGGCAGCTGTGAGACTGGAAGATGAATAAATTGTATATCACGAGCATCACATCTATGAGAATTGAGTGATAGATGAGGTGGTGTATGAATCTTCCAGTGAGGGTAGTGAGGATTAGGGAACAAAAATTCTCCAAGAGATGGCTGATCCAGACCCTGACATAGAGTAGAACAAGCAACTCATGGAAATTGGGGATAAAGAGGCTGAAAAATAGCTTATAATTGAAGAAAGAGTTGTTGTTCCAAGGACTGAAGGGAGTAGGTCTCCTAAAGAAAAGCATAATCAAACCTCAGAGCATGAGGAAGAAGCATCCCTCCAATAGGATGAACAAGAAGATAAGCTCAAGGAAAGTGAGCGCAACCAAGAAGAAGAAGAAAGGGGTGATGAGGGGGAAGACCACCCTAAAGATCAGCTACTCACAAATTCTCCTATCAAGCGTATAACACTCACACATTATTTTGATGAGGAGAAAGTGGATGCAAGGGCTGAGTAGGAGACCATTAATTCTAAGGCCATTGAGCTTAGGGTGGAGGACAACAGAGGTCAACTGGAATCATCCAAGGTAGGGCCTTAGATGCTCGGTTGGCTACAAAAGCAGCTTGAAAAGAGAACTCTCATCCTAAAGGATCTAATGGTAAGGCTGGAGACAATACTGGCTAGAGCCCATATTATGACCAAGAAGGAGAAGAAGCCAAGAGTCAGGTCTAAGGTAACGATGGATTCCTTTGGATCCAAGGCATTGCATATAGCTACACCAGTGTTTGAATAATAGGGAGTAAGTTATAACATATCCAACATCGACTTGGGAGTGGCAACATAGGAGCAAAAGGTTGACCACCTCTAGGAGTTAGTCACCATAATGTTGAACCTTATCCAAAAATATAAGGTTTCAAAGGAAGAGCTTAATGTAGAGGTGGCAGATTTGGCAACCTACATTCAACAATGGTCATCTCCTGATGAACAACCCACCACATCATCAACCCCACCATAGTTGTTGTCCTAGGAACAGATCCACAAACTAGAAAAGTGGAGAAATTTGGATAAGACAACAAAAAATTGGTTCTGGTATGTCTTAGACATTGGTAATACGTGCATGAACTTTGCTAGCCAAACAAAAAATAATTTTATGGAACTACAAACATCCCTTGAAGGCACAAACAAAATCTATGAGGAGTTCCCAAAGAAGTATAGGGTTTCCTATCCGAAGATTGAGGCTATCCTCACCCTGCCGAGAGGAGTTTGGGAAAAGGACCTCGCCTTCAAGGATGATGACCTTTGGCTGATGGATTATGGAAGTGGGATTTTGATCACTAAAAGGGGAGGCTGGAGCAGATCTTAGAAAGAATAATTTTGAATATCAAATGGGCCAAAGAGGCTAGAGGAGATTGTGCCAGATTTCTCAAGTTGATGAGAGGGTACAAAATGTGTGTTGTGAAGATCAATTTGGAAAGTGTAAAGCCTCACTTCCGAAGGAAGATGGAGAAATATATGCCAGTCAAGATTACCATGGACTTTATGAGCTTTTATGCTTGAGCTTTCACCCAGTCCAATATTTTCAGGGACAATGCTATCAAGTATGACAAAGAATAGGAAAATCTTGTTAACAACTTCAAGGAATGTAGTTACCAGGTATTAAGGTCTGATATCATTGAGGTTGACAAGCTTCAGTCGGTAATCTTGAGATCCATGGAATATGTAGCTTTGAAGGAGCATGAAGGTAACAATGTTATTGATGAAGGACTTCTAAAAGAGTAACTGCAACAATAGAGCAATTAGAAAAAGGAAAAAACTTCTATAGTGTTGCCACTAGAAGACAAAATGGGGAAAGAGACAGAAGATGTTTTTAAAATGAAATATATTTGGGGGTAGGTGAGAACCTGCTTTTAAGTTCATCTTGGCCACACGATAGAATTGAATCTTGGTTATTCATTTTTCTTTTTGAAAGCTATAAATAGTGATCCCCTCCTCTCATTCTAAGGGTGTTGAGTTCTTGTAAAGGCATGTTGTAGAAATTGCAATAGAAAATATAGTGATTTATTGGTGTATTTTGGATTTCTTCACATTTTTCAGGATTCTTCTCCCATTATTTAAAATTGTAGTTTAAGTTATTTTTATGTTCTAGTTTCCTTTTAGCTGACTTTGGTGGATTTAGTGATGATGTCTTTGGTTATGAAGTTTTCTATTTTGTGTACACTTTCCTTGTCCATAATTTTAGTCATTTTTTGTTGGTAAGTGACTATACAAAGTTAGTCTAGACTATAATTTCATAGTTGCTCTTTAAAAATTTGTCTTTGTTCACATTTACATGGAAAATGAATGATGAAATATCTATAGTCCTTAGAAGATAGCATAGATTTCATGAAATTGTGAGAATTTTGATTAAGTGAAATCCTATTTTAAGGAAACTATCCACAAAAGGAACCTCCATGATTATTGTTTATTAGTAGTTGCAGGTCCAAGAATCTTCTCTCTTCCCTACCCCTTTTCCTTTTCTTTAAGAAATAGCCTATGCTAAGGTTCATTGCACATTATAAAGACAAATCCAACATAACAATAGAGTTCAAGACTATTGTTTTAACCTATAGTAAAGTCTAGTAATTTCCTATTCAAAGAACTTTGTTCACAAACCCGATTCCCCTATAGATTTAACTCACGTAAGGCTGCCTTGTGATTCTATAAAATCACATAAATCAACTAATATATTCCAAGCATCATCATGACCTGACATCACAGAGACCTTGGGATAGTGTTATGCAATTTGATTGTGGAATAGTGTCTCTCAAGAGAGGTTATGCACCTACACATTACCTGTGTTGTGAAGTGAATAAAAAAAGTATCAATAGAACCTTCATCTTCAAAGCCTAGTAGGTACCACCATAATTATAGGTGTCACACCACCTACTAGCCCATGTGACTATTCCTTCTTACTACTGTAGACATACATGAGCATGGGGAAAATACCTGATGAGAACACATGTTGCACTCTATAACCTTTATTAAACCTCAAACAAAACCTACTATCTTGTGGAGGATTAGATCCCACTTTTAAATAATACCACATGGCCATCACTCGCTAGCCCATTTCCTTAAAATAATATGGAATAAAACAAGATGGGCTTGTAGGGAGTGATAAAGATATGGCCACATCTTCAATCCATCAACCATTGATCCTCTTTGAGAAGCGCTAGTAATCTTTACCAAGGGGAATGGGTCCATTTTTATATGAGACAAGTGGTTGAAGCTCTCCATCTAATGTGAATAAAATTATAAGTAATAAACCTACATGGGAATACAAGGAATGACTGAGATTAATTCCCATGATCAAACGACCAATATGAAGCTTAATTCTGCATATGCCACAAAAGTTATTCATAAAAAGGGGCCATCCGTAGGTGAATGATATACTGATCCATAACAATAAAGTGCTAAGGATTCATATTCTAAGATCAATCCTTCGACCATTAATACCAAGAAAGACATAAGGCAGCTGAAAAACATAAGACTAGGGGCCAACAAATGAACAACTACGATGGCCCAAGTGACCACTGAAGCAACCATGAACAAGGTGTTTTCATTTGCATGTTGAATTTGGATATTTTTAGGGAGACAAAACCATATCACAGTGATGGGAACATGACCTTAGAACACGCACTAAGGACCTTGCCAGACATTCACAATTCTTCAGGATGGAACCAAGAAAAAATTATGAAGGGTACCATCAGTGGCTCCTGTTGGGGACACATGTCTCTTGCAAGCATGGTGAGATCCTAGAATCATTGGATGAAGTAGACCAGGAAAAAAGGAAAGAATGAAACAAACATAAAAAAACCAAAAATAAACAAAGTATTTACAAAATCATAAAGAGGCCCAAAAGGCCAGTAACAAGAGATCCTATCTCCATTTTTCTAGAAACCTTCTTGTGAGATGTAGATGTTAATATAAACCCTTTGATATAATCCATACTCCATCTTCCTATTAGTGGCACTAGGCCACTAAAACCTAGGGCCAATTCCTACCCCTATCAAAAACCAGCCTATTGAAGGAACTGATTTCCTTCAATCCATATGTGCCTCTGCCATACCATTGTAACAAGTACAACCTTCTTCTTACAAGTTAAAATTGCTCACCACTGAAACTTGCATGATTACCAATGATGTTACAGACATATTTCACAACTTCTCTAGGCATACCATTGCCAGTGTGATCTCTATCATTCTTCATTGTATAATCAATCATAAACTACAAGATTTCTTCATCACATGAAACATATGTGTTACATTCATCATATGAAATATGTTCATATTGAAAATAACATTTCTTATTATTCATCTCATTTTCATGCTCCATAAAAATATCCACCAGCTGAACTGAAAACTGAAAGTACTCATATTCCTTCAAGTAGTTGGTATCATGATACTCAAAATTACCTACAACGCCTATTTCAAATGTAAAATAGTCATATGAAATTCCCTCAAGGAGCTCATCAACATGTTTCTTTTCTTGCTCAAGACCACATTCTAACCATGTGTCAAATGCATCATTAGAACTCTCAACAAAGAGTGGATTATCTCTACACCAATAAGTGTCATCATTTATGATCTCAAGTGAAGATGGAGGCTCATCAAACAATGGATTTTCCATTATATTTATTTTTGACATAAGAGCCTCAACCTCATTAGTAGGAACGTCCAAATCCTTCAAGTCATTATTGCATTTAGAATCATTGTAATCACTAGAAGAGTATATAGATATATTTTAAACATCATTCTCATCATCAATAGTTAACATCTCTCACTCATACTTTGAAAACTATTCATAGGGAGAAAATAGTTCCTTTTCAGTCCAACATGCATTTTCATTATCAAAAATTTCCACATTTGTAACAAAATATTCCAATTCCACTTCATGGGGATAATCATAATAAGAGGAATTATCACACTCAATGCTATCATCATTACCACCACAAAATGATACATTAATATTATGGCTATGTTCAAAATTTTCAAGTTGAATGCTCAATATTATGTCTTCTAGAGGACAGCAAATGCCAGAATATTCAAAATAATTGAAAACACCTATTTCACTTGCTTTATTTAGGTTCCCATTTTAAATCTCTTCTCTAATCCCTTCTTATTCAAGTGATATCTCACTATTTGACTCATATGGAACAATAAAGTCATTATCATTATAGTTTGAAAATGTAATAGCCTTCTAATAGTCATCTCTAATCTTTTCAAAAATAGAAAAGAAGTCACATACTTGGTCAAGCCTAACTAGTTTTAATTCCTTTAGCAAAGCACTTAAACATGGTTCATAAGATTCATAAAATAAATCAATGCATTTTGAATTTTCAGGTCTATGAAATTTAGGAATCTCTGCTAGAGTATCCATAAATCTTACATAGAGATCAGATGGTGATTCCTCTTTGTGTTTCCTCATGTAGGATAGAGCTTGAACAAAGAAAATACAATTACAACTACATACAACTTCTTGACAATTTGTTTGAGACTCTATATGATCAACATTATGGAGTAATGTATAGGCTGAAAAAATAGGGTTGTAAGTGTTCTGGCATTCATTTTCAATTTCTATCTTGCACATTTCATCAAAATTTGGTGTTTCAGGGTAGCAGACACTTGTATTCAAATGACCAATGTGTATTCCATATTTTTAGTTGTTTTCAATGTTCATATATTTCTCATAGGCTTGATGAAAATTTCTAGGATCCTTGTCTCTCAGTAGGTATCTCATCTTATTATAAAAATACCCTAAACAAAAAACAAAACATACTGCATTACTTAATCTCATGAAATCAAGAATATCCCTCAATTTTTTAGCAAATCTTCGATTGAATGTTGGAACCGGCTCATTCTCTTCTTTCTCAATGCTCATAAAATTATTTAACATTAAAATAGAACTGATTCTTTCACCAAATTGACTCATGAACACTAATTTGAAGTCATCCCAAGAACAAATAGAGCACACTACTAAATCAAAGAACATCTCTTGTATCTCCTTTTAGGGATTAAAAAAATAATCTCATAATTACATCCTCATGATCCACCTCATAGTCATCCATTAAATTGTTAAATTATTGTAGATGATTTTTAACCAATTCACACTTTTTACCACTAAATTTTGGTAACTTATCTCTAATGTCATATGGAATAACATTTGGGTAACCATAAATACCACTGAAACTTATGGCCTATATCTTTCGGTGCTGAATTTTTTTTATTACATGACAAGGGCTGATTACAAACCATGGTTGCATTAGGAACCATAAAAGGATTCATATATTGATACAATTTTCCTTACAAATTTGTAGTTATGTAGGATACTTCAAATTTCTTGCAACATGACCTTTAGCCTTCACAATGCATAAGGTTATCTCAGCTTTCTTAAGACATTGTAAATGAATTTCTTCACAAATATCTCATACTTCCCTTCATAATATAGGTTACACGATAATATCATAGAATTATGTGAACCAATTTCACTTATTCCCTTTCTTTAGTGCTTATTTTCACTTAATAGGGAATAAAAAAAAACTCAATACTTTCACATATAGTTTTCATATATATATTTATGCTTTTTAAAAACCAAAATATGGAGAATACCTAGATATGTTGTAGCTTCAGTAGATTATTCTTCCTAACTATAATTCTTTATATATTTGAAATTTTCATCACATCTTCATCAAGTTCTTGAGACAAAGTCACCACCTCTCTTCACATAGGACTAAACTTCAAACATTATGAAGATTTTTTTAGACTGAACTCCTATCTAGGTCTTTTCCCACAATAGAGTCACACAAATTCTTTGAAATTCTACTACAAACAACTCACTTCCAGGTCTAACATTTCAATATCTAAAAAAACTTATTCAGATTCACAAAAAAATTGACTCTATCATTCACAGTCTACAACTGGAGATGTCAAAGTTTTCCTCAATAGAGTCGCTATTTCTGCTAGTGATTTTTCTAGTAGAACCTAAAAATTCTCTAAAAAGTTGCCAACTCTTATAATGAAGAAATTGTAAGGTTAGTTTCCAACACAACGAGCCTAGGATTTTATGATCCTTACTCCTTCACTTTTGGATATTTTAAACTGAGGAGGGTAATCCCAAATTACATCTTCATGAAATTATCAAATTAATAACAGATTGATTCCTGGTTAAATGAAAATAAAGCCCATCCAACTAAAGATTTGGCAAATCCCTTAAGTGAGTGACTACTTATTTGCTATGAATCAAAATACTTTCATCTCACATACAATTCATTGAAAAGGGATTTTAAATGAATATGTTCTTATTTTGAGTTCAAGCCTAGGTGTGCTACTTTCTCATTCCTCATGCTATATTTTCTGATAAATCGACCAGTGTTTTATCAATTGGAGAAACAAACTCAAATATGTAAGGATTTTTAATATATGAACTACTCAATTTCAGAAGTAGATGAACTACCCTCCAAACTATGAAAACTCAAAAGTTCCTAAAATAAACATTCACTAATTATCAATCCTAAGAAATTTATTACAAAGTTTATACCCTCTTCAAGAATTTTAATTAGCTCTTTGAGATAAAGTTGAGAACAAAATAGTACATTCAAATATAACCATTTGAAGATAAATGATAACACCATTAGAATTTTTATTCATAACTTTTAAGAGATATACACAAGCAAGGATTTATTTTGAGACAAAGATTCGTTTCTACAATAATAGTTTATATTAAACTAATTTAAGAATGTTACATATAGAACTTCATTCCCAAGAACATTTACTAGCCTATTTACCCTTATCCTACTCAAAATTCCTTTTCCAAGTCAAGAACTCACCTGAAACCCTATTGAAACTCAAAAGTCTAACCTTTGTAATGAGCCCAAAAATCTCTTTTATAGAGTAGGGTAGCGACAAGTATCAAAATCAATTGCATTTACATTTAATTTTATTTTGATATCATCTATACCAAAATTTGAGGCGCCCCTAGTTGGTTACATGCAATCATTGAGGAAAATGGAAGAATAAAAGACAACATTCTGCATCCCCTGCATGTAGACCCATCCGTTGATCAAAAGGCAGAGTCAGTTGTAGCATCAATATCCTTATCCTTGATAAACAAAGAAGATTCTCCACTTGTAGCCTCAAAAAAAAATTGCATACCACCCAAGACTAGGAATTTTGGCACCTCTCCTATACACCAGCCCAAAAAGTTTCCACATCAGCACTAGAAATAAGATATCACATGAATATTGAATAGGAAAATCTTGACAATAGGGCCATGGTGTCATCGAAACTAAAAATTGGGCATACATGAATGTTGAATAGGACAATCCTGACAATAGGGTCATGGTGTCATCGAAACTAAAAATTGGGCATAGTCATCACTCTAAGTCATTAGCCTCAAAGGATATTAGCCCAGACCTTGCTCATGAAGGAACCAAAGGAACCATCACCACCAAGTTGTTAGAATCATCAGATGGTACTTGGGAGAGAGGATAATAATACCCCTCAAAATTAGTGTCACCCTCATTATCTGAAGGGTTGTTAGAGAACTCACTAGAACAATTAAGTTCTCTCAAATAATCCTTACGATACTTGCACCTTTTCTTTGTCTTCTTTTCATACTCCACTAACTCCTTTCCTTTGAACCTGACCAATTCTTCTTAAACTGTTCAGTTCCTTAGGTGGTGGTTGCTCCTAACACCATACTTAATAAATTTTTTGTGTCCCCTTCTATTCTTTGGTACATAAGGAGCTCCTTGCATATCAACATCATCCTCTTGAGAATTATTCTCATATCTAAGCAAAATTAATCTTCCAGACCTCTAGACTAGCCTAACAGACTCTCCTAACTTACTCATCCTCTCAGAAGACATCTACCAATTCATTTCTTGGACTCAAAATCAATGCAATTTCTGAATGATGAATATGGAAATCGATCCCTTTGATAATGAGCCATGCAACTATTCCAACCATTAACTCTTCAAAGGAATTTTGTGCACGCTAGCTAACAATAGTCTACCTTGATCCTTTTAATATTAACATTTAATCATGATTTGAAAGATGAATAAACAAGTAGATTATCATGCAACCAATTATAATTAAGTTTTAATTATGCTTTAATGATATTTTTAAAATAGAAAAGCTCTGGGTAGATAAAAATCTACTTTGTATTTAGCATCAATTTAAAATTTCTTGGCATAATTACCCACATACTCATAGGAATTATTTCACTTGTATTTATTCTCTTAAAAAAAAATAGGGATGGATCCTGATCTGATCTCAAAATATCATTTTGTACACTACCATGCTTTGTTTTCACCTTTTCCACATGTATCAATGGTTTTTAGGACTGACGACCAAAATATCAATAATGTGCCTTAAAGAACAAAGCTAAAAATAATATAGTTTACAAATAGTATGTTTTCAGCCAAATTTGGAAGTAGTCCATCTTCATTAGAAATCAGTGAAGGCCTTTATAAATTCCACATGGCATATGCCAGCTTTCCCATCGAAAGATATAGGACATAGGTAGGGCCCACATGGGATGGCGGGGAGTGGCTAGTATTTAGCCACATCACCTATCATCAACCATTGAATTCAATCCTTTTAAAAAAAAACCTTCATCTTCAAATCCCAATAGGTCCCACCGTAATGAAAGGTGTCACATTGCTTGCTAGCCCATGTGACTATTCCTTCTTCCTACTATAGACAAATGGGAGCGATGGAAAAATCCTTGATGAGAACACATGTTGTGTTGTATATTGTTGATTAAGCCTCAAACAATACCCATTGCCCTATGGAGGATCAGGTCCCACTTTCAAATAGTACCACATGGCCATCACCTGCTAGCTCGTTTCCTTAAAATAATATGGAGTAAAACAAGACGGGCTCATGAGGAGCGATAAATATATGGCCACATCTTCAATCTAGTAGCCATCGACCCTCTTTAAGAAGTGCTAGTCATCTTTACCAAGGGGATCGGTTCCACCAATATATGAGACACGTCGTCAAAGCCTACCAACTCATGCAAATAAAATACAAAGCAATAAACTAGCACAACCATATGGGGAATGACTGAGATGAATTCCCATGATCAAACAACAAATATGAAGCTTAATTTTGCACATGCCACAAAATTTTGTCATAGAAAGGGGCCATCCCTAGGTGAATGAGATACTAACCCATAGCAATAAAGTGTTAAGGCTTCATATTCTAAGATCAAGACTTTGACCATTAATACCGGGAAACACAGAAGGTGAATGAAAAACCTAAGACTAGGGGCTAGTAAATCAACAAATACAATGAAACAAGTGACCACTGAAGAAAAAAGGAAAGGGGACAACAAGTCAATGCAACCTTAAAATTAAAAAGGGCTTTTCATTTTCATGTCAACTTTGGAAAATTTTATGGAGTCAAAACTCTATCACATGATGGGACCATGACCTTATATCAGACACAAAGGACCAAGCCAGACTTTCACAAATTTTTAGGATGGAACCAAGAAAAAATTATGAAGGGTTCCATCACCTGTTAACTGTTATATAAGTTAGGTTCTATTTTTTATTGTTAATTTCACATTATAGCCCTCATAATTCAGTCAAACACTAAACAAAATTAGGTGTACCCATTTGGTTAATCCCATTTGTGGTGCACCTCTTTTTCTTTGTTTTATTTTGTTGAACCCAACTTCTTAAGCATTGTATTTTTATGATTTTGGAGTCTCTCTTTTCATCTTAGATTAGATCTTTCATTTATTTGCATTAATTTTCATTGAATTGGATCTCATTTAGGGTTTCTTAGTTTGCATTCAAATTTTCATTTCATCTTGGATTTTAGGATTGCACTGTTTGCATTTTTTGGATCTGAAAAATAAAAATAAAATCAGTAATCTTGCATATCATTTAAGATCATATAAAATTACATTTGAAAATTTTAAAAAAAATTATATCAAACTAAGTCTTGTAGTTCATCATTTTGTCACATTTTCAACTTGCCTTTCACATTGCATTTACAAAAATCTAAACCTAAAACTTATTGTAGTAGACCCGAATCTAAAAATCAATAGAAAAGGCTTAAAATATATTAAAATTATTTAAAAAACCCTAATCTAGGATTCATTTTCCCTAGGAAAATTGAGTCCTTGATTAAACCTAAATCTTCATTTTTTGAAATTAAAAATTCATATTTTATGCTTCTATTATTTTTCATCAGATCTCTGTTATAGTTTGTTGAGTTTATATTTCATTCATTTCATTAGATCTAGCTTAATTTGGTTCATTTAGTGCATTGTCTAAATTAAAATTAGCATTTACAACATTTCATTTTTCAGATTTTTGCATAGTGTAATAATTTTTTTCCTTGTTTAGAATGTAAAAATTAATTTCATTCTAGGTCATTGCATTGCATTTTAAACCTCTTTCCATTTTGGACTTGAACACTAAGTTTGTAAAACTTGTATGAGCTTTACAAATTATTTTCCTATTAGAAATACTATTGTAAGACATATTTTGAGACACATTCCATCCTGTGATATACTATTCACCATAGATCTTAGGTTTTCTACCTCTCTTCCAAATAGTGTTGATAATGAACCCCCTATGGATCATAGTATGCATACATCAATTACCATGACTTCAATACCTGCAAAATTTTGCATGATGTTTATTTCTCACAAGAGGATATAAAAAGATTAGATGAAGGCCTATCAAAATTACAAGACTACATTGACATTAGCATGATTCGCACTTTACAAAATCTAAGGAAAATTCTTAAAATTGGAAATGAAACAAAAATTGTCAATAGCCTCATTTTCCTCTTTCATGAGAACTTAAAAAAGGGAACAATAACACCCATTACTCGGTCAACTTTATCGAGGCTAAAACTCATAAGGGCTCAACCAAAATGACTCTTTATATTGCTTTTTCATAACAATACATACTTAATCATGCACCCTATGGTCCTCTTTACCTAGCTAGAAGAATCAATAACAAGCCTACTAATGGGATATTAATTGATCCCATCTATGGAGATAATGTGATCACTAAATAATTCTTATTTGTGCATGAACTCTATCAAGATACATATGACAAACGAAAAGCATGGATCAACATGAATAATGGTTTTTCTTGTCTTGTGATAGGCTTGAAAGATAGTTCCTTTAAAATTTGGACTGAAAATATTAAATGTCTCATTCACAATCTTCCTAGAATAAAACTAATTTCATGTGAATTTAGGCTATCCATGGCTTCACTCCATGAATTCCATCTCATCGAGTCTACATAAATTCTTAAAGTTTCTCTTTAGCAATGAAATCCTTACTATGCATCATAGTGGCTTTAGAATTGTGTCTTCCCAAGGGAAATTTTCATTGGATTTATTGTGGCTTGAGCCTATTGAACCTATTCGACCTTCTGAGGACTACTTTTTCAAATCATATCACAAGTTTAAGGAAAATAATATAGAAAAATTATCCCTTAGTAACATGCCTCAACCCATGATTGAGCCACCTATACTTGATGAACCAATGACTGAAAAAAATAACTTCCTAACATCTAAGAAAAACCTATGACAAATCCTCCTACAATTTCCTATAAGAGACCATGAGATAACAAAAAAAATCTCGACGTGCCTCCTAAATTCAAACAAGTCTACAAAGCTAAAGATAAAGTGGTTAACAATCTCTAATGGTTCCTCCCCTAAGAAAAGAAAATGAACCTATAATTGACCAACCCACTCCTACACAAACACAAATTGAAAAAAAATTAAAATGAAACCTAAGTACTAGAGAGCATAGACATAGATGTCATGTTATTTCTCATATGTTACAAACTAAAGTAGAAAAGAATAACCAAAAATAAAAATCCAAACTTATCTAAAGAAATGCATGATGATCGTATACCCTTGCTGCAATGTAAACAAGAAACTTACATGGACATTTTCATTCGACCTCTCGTGGTGATTAGTCTAGATTATTCTATTGATATTGTTAATATTAATGAACAGTGCATAATGAGTTCAATTCATTTTTTTCCTCTTCCACGAGCTTAAACATGAAAAATATCCTAAAAAGAGTGTCAAAATTGGTATGTTTCCTAGTATGACACTTGATTTGATCCCTTTGGTTAGTTTTCCACCTTCCATATATACCAACCAATATTGGGATGTAAACGACCCACTATAGGTTGACTCATGTAGGTGCCTCACTAGTATTGTTTATTGTTTTATTTTTCATGTGATTATATGTGCATAACGTGATCCCCCATGTTGTTTCATTTCATGTATCTCTCTCTCTTTTGTTCATTCCTCTATATGTATCTACATTCTTCTATATGACATTAAAATTTTATCCTTTTTTATTTGTCTTGTGTTTTCACTTTAGGGATGACGCAAGGCATCGAGACATTTAGGTCCTTCCATGTTGACCCAAAGGATTCTTCTTTTTATTTATTTTTATATGTCATTCTTCTAGTTCTATGATTAATTAGGAAATTATGATAGTTTCATGCTCTATGACAACATTGTAGCAAAGATATACTAACCCCGAATCCATAGATTCCTTCCATATTTTTGGGGAAAATCCCTCCCTTTTTCATGATGTAGCTCTATTTCGGGAAAATGTGATTTGCAATAGGGATTTTTGAGTAAGCTCTAATGTATTTGGATGTAAAATTGGATACCCTAAATAAATTTCTTATAGCATTGGTGTTAGCAATCGCTTTAAATTAGGGGCATAAATCAATGACATCTTTCAACATTTTGCATATTTCATGGTGTGATTTTATTTTTCTTGTGATGCATCCTTTCGTTAGTGGTCTCGATGGGTTTGATTTCCTCCAAGAGTGTGATATTTATAAGATCATGACTTTCTATTAGTTTCATGATGTGAAGCGATGCATCCTATATGTGGAAATATGATATTCTTGAATTGTCTTCTCTTGGAGACATTAGGCACGATGTTCCCTAAGAAGAAAACCTTACATGCACAAAGTAAGATCCCCTTGAGAAAAAAATCTATAGACATAATATTCATAAGTTATTAGAATTTTGGTTCCCTATCGAAGTTTTTAGGAGGATAAATTTGATGTCGTATGGGATCCTAATGTGATTCTCTCATTTTACACCCTTTTGAGATACTCGCCTAGTAGACTTCTCAAGGTTCCACTACCCCAAAGTGAGTTTGCATGTGTCATTTGCATAATGGACATCAATTTCTACTTATGAATGTTTTTGGATAAAACATTGAGACATGATCCACATCACGTTGGATAGTCGAGGCTTGGTCCTTCTCCTTTTCTCGAAAAAATAGTCGTGTTCCACATGTTGTTGGAAAAATCGAAGCTTGATCCTCTATATGGTATTTGATAGTGTATTATTGTGTATCTTTGTCATTGCTACATACATAAGAGTCTTGAATGTCTACTTTAGTGAGTTTGACATGGGGAAGACTCTCAATAAAGTGGGAGAAAAATGTAGCATAGAAAAAAGTAGCCCTTTTTCACACTTAATTTGGTAATGAATAACTAGTGATAAAATCGACATCATTGTGCCTTATTTAGGGTGTTGTAATGTGATGCAGGAGCATCCAGTGGTGTAAGGGCAATCCTACATCACCCAAAAATATATTTACTTTCATTTATATTTTTGTATATGTTTTTGTATTTTTGGATACCCTTTTCATCGAAGAAGAAGTCCCAACTTTCAAAACTGCTTTTCTGCTTTTTCTACTCAACTGCTATTTTTAGCAGGTATGAATTTGAAGGTGTGAGGAGATAGAAATTTAAGGGAAGCTTTGGGATAGAATAATAAATACTTTGGTGAAAGAATCAGGCAAAGATCATTCCCGCTTCAAAAGTTATTCAAGTTTTAGTTTCTGCTTTTTGCCCTACAAAATCTTCGAAGCTAATTTTGAGGGACTTAAAGGCTTCGCATGGGCCCGAAAATTGGCAGAAAATGAAAGTGGTTAGCCTTTATGCAAAATCAGACAATGTATAGGTCAATGATTGGAATCTTGTTATACTTAACCACTTCAATGCCAGATATTATGCAAGAAGTGTGTATGGTTGCAATGTTTTAGGTTTATTCCAAAGAGTCTCGTGTCAACATAGTAAAAATAATTTTTAGATACATCAAAAGCACTATTGACCATGGATTGTGGTATCGAAAGAGAAAGGATTTCACTTTAATTGGATATATAGATTTTGATTGGGTAGGAAGCAAAAATGTTACAAGAAGAACAAGGGGTGGTGTATTCTTCTTGGGAGATAAAATTATTTCCTATCTAAGAAAAAAGTAAGAATAAGTAACTCTTTCTATAGCAGAAGCAGAGTATGTTTCAGCAACATGTTGAACTCAAGTATTTTGAATGGAGTAGACACTCAAAGACATCAAAGTTGAGTATAAATAACCTATCTCTATTCTCTATGATAACTCAACTACAATTAAAATATCAAATAATCTAGTGATTCACCTTAGAACAAAGAAAATATCAATCAAGTATCACTTCATAAGAGAAAATTTTGTAGACAAGGAAGTCAATATGGAATATGTATCCACCAAAGAAAAAGTTTCTGACATATTTATAAAACCTCTTCTAGAGGATCAATTTGAATATCCAAGAAAAAAATTGGGAGTTATTTCTCCCACATCATATCACTAAATATTAGTGATAGGGAATATGTCTAGGGAGATTCATTGAAATTATATTCATCCATAGATATGAAGGAGAGATCAAGTTAGGAAAAGTTGGTTTTTCAAATTTATAATGACTTTATGGTTGCATATTTTTTAATATTTTCTTTCTCTTTGAATGGTTGGTCAAAGGGGGAGAATGATTGTAGTAGAAAAAAAAGATATCAGTCGAATGGGAAGTAAGGTCACTTGGCCATTGATGTCAAAGGGGGAGAAAGTGTGCAAATTCTCATGCAATTGATGATAGGGGCAAAAATCCAAGTTCCCTAATGGAGAAAGTGTGCAGATGTTGATGAAAGATATGTCTCAAGGGGATTTATTTTTTATGTGCACTAATGATTAAGTTTTATCTTAATTGGTTCAAATAAATTCAGTTGATTGGTGAAATTCTAGTTGAGTTAGTATAGAGCATGAATTGGAGCATTTAGAATTGGTTCAAAGCATTTTTGAGCTTTTCATTTTCCATCAATGACAAAGGGAGAGATTGTTGGAAATTAAGTTATCACTAATGTCAAAAGTGAGATCAGATGTGCAATGGATAAATTTCTAGGAGATTTGGTGAAGTAGGATGTAAATAAGAGCATGTTTCTACAATGTTCCAAATTTTCTCAAAATATTACAAAGTTTTCATGCAAGATTGACATGTTGTCATAGAGATCTCTTTTAGAGATCTGTGGAGGAATCTGATAGAAGATTCGATGTGAGTTTTAAAAAGGTTTCAATTGGAATGGTCTACATGATCAGAGGATATTTTTTAAGCCCAAAAAAGATTTATTTGTGTTTTCTTGTCAAACCAGGGCTTTACAATTAAACCCTATAATGTTACAGTAATTGCAAATGATTAGAGTTTATGATTTGATGTTGAATGGAGATGGAGGGTAGTAGGTCACTTAAGGGATAACTTGAGCCATTGGTACTATTTTATGAGTGACCCACTTATTCTAACATTTACCAATTGTGTTGGTGGTATGTGCATGATGAGAATCCTTCACATCATGTTTTGATATCTGTCATTGGAAAGTGTTTGTGTGATGTACGATGCAGATGTCCAATGGAAAAGGTTTGAGCATGTGTGATCCAACTACTATCACTAATATTATTCAAAAATAATTTTGGAGTCTACCTCATGATGTGGTTTTCATGATTTGCAATGAAGTCTAACTGATGGTTGCGATGAAGTGAAGGATATTTAATAGTCATCATTTCATTGCTTCACATCACTATTGTGAAGCAGTAGGAAGGAAAATAATGCTAATACATGATGGATATAGAGCTAGTTGAGTATGATGTATGTAGAGAAAAGTGGCTAACTATGATTACATTGCAAGTAGTGTTCACATCATGTCTATGCTCCTCGTTGTCATAAAGTTTTTTTGATACACTAAAGGGTTGTGATGGAGATAATGTTGGGTCTTCTCTTGAGAAATGTGTTGGAGTGATAAGGTGGAAAAGTGCCCTACATGGCATGTGGAAGTATTCTATTACATCAAATAGTTTATTTTCTCACAAATGAAGTTGCAATAGGAAAAGAGGTTGTGATGGGAATTTTATGATTAATATCAAGTGATTGTGATTAGATGAATATCTCCATATTACTTCACATTGTGAATTTTAGATCGATGTATCATATTTTTTTTATATGTTAAGTGGATGTGATGGGTATTTATTCAAATGAATTGAGATTGCCAACATGAGTTTAAAGAGGATGAATTGAAAGGTTGTATTTTTTAGTTAAAATGATAAATGAAGGTCCTTCTAATGGATGTCACTAATATTTTGATCAATCAAGCAAGTTAAAAGTTTAATATCACATATGGATATCAATATGAACATAGATTTGGTCTGATAGCTGACATAAAGAATGAAAATAGTTGGTTTACATGTTGGTTGTTTTTCAAGAACCAAGGTAATATTCAAAGAATCCTACGAACTTTTCCATTTCTAATTCTCAACAACCTAAAGAGATTGGAAAATAAATAAATGAAATTAGTAGTGCTTTCCTCCTACACTTTAGGTTCTACAAGAGTCAAGAGGTTGATGTCATAATGTATTTAAAGACCTCTACACCTAACGAATGAATACATTGCAACTAATAGATAAATTCCCATATAATGGCTCAACAAATGGAATGTATCAAGAGAGATGGCTACACCTTTACAACACTCAATGCTTAGAGAATGAGAATAGAGAAAATTGAAATTAAATAAAAACAATTGTATTCCATTTGAAATTTTATTTATAAAATTGATTTGTTCTTGAATGACCAACAAAATATATCATGAATACACAACTCAGATTAGTACATTAACCTAGGAATGAAATCAATCTCCATACATATATAATTTGACAACAAATTAATATATAAAACCATTAAGCTTTGACAATGCTACATTACATCATCAAATTCATTATATTATTAAGCATAAATTTTCTTAAAGATCTTAGTACTCAATTTGCATGAACCTATATTAGCTTCATCCAAGCACTTTTATTAATTCTTAGAATTAAAATCAAGAAAAAAAACTATACATCCACTAGAAATAAATAAAGGAAAATAAGATAACCCTTGATCATTTTATTCATAATCCATGAAACAAGTACAAGGGAGAGAAATGGTCTTGAATTTGCACCATTTTGTATTCAATTTATAGTATTGTTATTGAAAATTACATCTGCATATTGAAAGACTCAAAACACAAAAAAAAATACTAAAATGTTATATGTATTCTATTTGAAAAAATTCTCTATGATCAATAAATAGTTAACCAACCCATACTTCTGGACTTGAATTCCTTCTTATAGAAATAAGGGAGTGTAAGAGAGGGTGACCAACCATTGCAAGGACCTAGGTCACGAAAGGCCAAGAGCGGAAAGGCTGCCCTAACTTACCTCAATTTAAAGGATGGTTAGGATAAAAGGGATGAGAATGATGAGGATCATGTATCATTCGATCACTCTGCAATCCTAAGAGCCACATAGAAGTAGATCAATCAATTTCCAAAATAAACTCTACATCTCAGATAGCTCTCTGTCTAAGGACAAAAGTGTGGTTATGGGATGACAACGCGACACATTGGCTTCTCGCAGGTGTGTTGGTGTCCGTATGGCCAAAAAACCAAAAAGATGAGGTTTAAGCTCTAAGGAAGGACTAGCAACCTAGTTTAAGAGCTTCTAGAATTAAAAAATAAGATCAAGAAGAATGAAATGTATGGATTAATGTGATAAAGGAAGTATATTACCACAAGGGTGATAAATATGATTTCACACAATAGTATTCTCACTAGCTTGCTCTGAGATATCTCCACCTACACATAGAAAAAAGGGGAAATGTTGGGGCTATTTAGGGTCTGGCCTTAGTCAGACCCCCATTTTGGTGTTTCCACCTCCATAGAAAACCAAGCTTACAATTATAGGAATAGAAATAAATAAAGAACACAAGCTATGTATACAAGAAACACTAAAAAAATAGTATGTTCTTACTCAACCGAATATGATAGAGGAGATGAGAGGAGCTTACCACCTTCATCCAAAGTTCTCAAGGCTTGTGGAGGAATGAATGAGAGGAACTCAAGCCTTTGTTCCAATGGTATTTGTCCTGTGCTCACACTATCAAAGTGATGGAGTGGTAGATTTCTGCAATGGAGTGAAAAGTGTTGCTACAAAGCTTGAAAGGATCAATGGAAATGGAGAGAGTGAATCCAATATATTGAAAAACTCCCTAAATGGATCAAAGAGTGAAGAATATGAAGGAAAGGATAAAAATGGTCATATTCAGGTTGAATAGCCAAAGAGGAGTGTTACACTTCGACTCCCAATCGAGATTTTAACATATTTCCAGTCTCCAGCCGCAGGAATTTTCTAGGGATGTAAGTGTGTCACATGGACATTTGTGCACCACGTGGGCATCCCCAATAGAAATTATCCCATTGACACACAAATAAAGTGCCAATTTTGATGTGGACTATGGGCTTAAGTTGAATTAAGCCTCTGCCTTAGGTTTTTGAAAGTGTAAGGGGGTAAAAAGGAATTTGTATTAGGGGTGAAAATTCATGCTCATAAATTTTTCCCCCACTTTAGTGAGCATGAGTATTGATGAGTGCTTCCATAAAGTACAGTAGTAAGAAAGTGATAGAGTAAGAGATGTATACCTAAACCGACAAGTAAGTAGAGCACGGTCTAGTGAACCTAGAAGCATAGGGAAGGACTCCATAGTTCCACATAATTAAAAATTTGAAGTGCTAAAGTGCCTCACAGGCTCATGGTCCTGGAAGGGAGGTATCCTTCAAGAAATATCACATGAAAAAAACCAAGAAAAGCACCTTACAAATCCACAGACCCGCAAGGAAGGTATCCCCCAAGAAATATCACATGAGGTAAACTGAGTAAAGGAGACTTTCTAGAGTCTGAGAGGGCGAAATGTTTACTCACAAATAGAACACATCGGGAAGTGGCTATTTAGTCTAGTGAATAGATAGTCATGTAGACCATCGCTAAGTTCTAGGACTTTCAAAGGGGTCCCTTGATAACCCTTCAAAATGAAGGAGGGTCCACTCAAGGGACGCAATGTTTGAAGAGTGAAGTCTAGTCAGGATTTCCCCAAGCTAGACGTAAAGATCTGAGGATGGTTTAGTCAGGATACCCCCAGACTAGACATCAAGATGTGAAATTGATCTAGTCAGGCTTCCCCCAAGCTAGATGCCATAGAATCTATTAAGAGTTTTTGAAGGGGTCCCTTGGGAACCTGGCATGAAAAAGAGGAGTCCATTCAAGGGACACACTATTCAAAAGCTACCATATTTCTTCTTGAATCAATTCATCAAAAATGAATTAGTTTGAAATATGTTCACTTCATCAAGGAATTCAAAAGGAGGGAGATGTGTTCATGCGAGGGGAAGAATAAGACCATTCCCAGTTCAGTGGAGGGTTTCCAAGTCCTTTCTTTATGAACCCCTGATGAAGGAAACATATTATGCTAGGGTTTCAAGTTGAGAATTCCATTCTAACAAATAAGTGTGTGGAGGGTCGTCAATAAAATATTCGTTTGGAAATTAATGTGTTTTCTAAAGACCAAGTGATGTAGAAGAGGCATTGTCCCACATGAAAGGGATAACTCAAGAAAAGAAGAGAGAAAAGATAAATGGGAAGGTGAATGAAAAAAGATAACACACAAAGGGAATAGGGGGATCTGGTGTCATAGGGTTAGATATTCCTTTATTTATATGCATATGAGGTAGCCATGGTAAGAGGTGAAATATCATCAATCCCCAACTAGATCAGGAAGAATGCGTGAAAGACGAAGTAAAAATTAAAAAAAGTGGGTCAACATGGAAGGAGGCCTAAATGCTCATGATGCTTTGAATTGTCCCTAATTTACTGAAAGTGAATCACAAACATGGAAGAATGAACATACACATAGAGGAAGGTTTAAAACACAAACACCATGACTATATCCAAGCACCAATAGGGGTGACGAGGGTCATCCAAGTACACACAACATGATTATGGGGGGACACATCACAACACACACACATCTAATCTAAATATCAAGAAGAGGGTCTCCCCCTAACACTGGTTAACCAAGAGGTCATAATATTCCCACTCTAGATCATTGTAGGGGGAAGGATGATGAGCCTGTAGTGGTGTAATGTTAAGGGGAGGATATTTTGATCCTCCCGCAACAAGGGCTAAGATAGAGGGAATAGTGAGGTCTTTGTCGCTCAACTCTTTTGGGTCTAAGGTTAGCGACCTTGAAAATATCACTGACAAGGTCACAACTTCATCCATCAAGTTAAACATACACTCAATAGGAGTTCCATGATTCACCTTGGTAGATAGAGGAGTTTGCACCCGATGTTTACTACTAGGCTCCTTGAGAGACTCGGGAGCAGTGAAAAACTTGGGGGAGGTTGGGATTGATTTCATTACTAGGATAAAATAATTCAAATTGGGGCAACCTTTCAGAGAAGGTGGGATCTTCTTAAATCCTCCATTGCTAGAGGGGCCATGCTCTACCTTCTTCTTCATCGAAGGAGGTGAACTCCCCATAGATGAAACAAGGAGGGTCAAGGGAGAAGAGAAAATAACCATAGTGGATGCAACTAAAGTATTAACCATATCCATAGGTTTTGGGAAAGGTGAGACATCTTGAATGAAAGTCAGTAGAGGCGGCTTTGTCGAAGGAGCGATGAAAACTTGCACCTTTCCAAGTGCATGTGCACTCACAGTAGGAGCTAGAAGAGTTTCAGAGATGGAAGGAGGGAAAGAGGAGGACGTAGTAGGAAGTGCAGTATTCTCCTCTTCCTTCCTCTATGAGGAGGGTTTCTTAGATAGGAAGGCCTTTCGCTAACGCTTGTACTCATGTGCAAGGTGGTTTTTACGGCTCTTCAAAATAGAAGTTAGGATTTGCAGAGGGACAAAAGGATTTTGTTCAACCATGGGAGTGTCTTCTACAACTACTTCGAGTGGAAGGGCAGACTCCTAAATGGGAGAAGATGGGGAAGGTTCAAAAATGGTGGGAGGAGTTGACTCTAACACTTTAGAGGTGGATCCTTTCCTATTCAATGGAACATGAAGAAGTTGAGGGGAAAGATCTCTTTGTGAACCTTTCTTTCTACCATGCAAATAGTACCATGGTTCTGGGGACCCATTAAAGATATTTGATATCCTGACCTTGGGCTTTCGCCAAGGAGGAATCATCTAACTCAGTGGGTAGAACCCAAGCTTGTTCATCCAATACTCCTCCCAAGAAAGGGGAGTAGATGAGTTAACTCGAGAGGGAGTGAGCTTTAAGTTTCCCTTTTGGGAAGAGGAGGCAGCTAGCAACTCAGTTATAGGAAGGGTCAACTTTGGTTTTCCTTTGCATCCAGTCTTATAATTCACATAATTCTTGTAAATTAGGTTCATTCTTTGTGGGAGTGGACCCAATAAGTGGGCGAAAAGTGATCCAATGAGTATCCTCCATGAGATACCATAGGCTGATATCCACTGTCATGTACCACATGCATGACACTTTCATGGGAAAACTTAAAGAACTTATGAATTACAGGGGCAATCCCATTCATGGAAGCTAGACAAGGTATGTCTAGCTTCACTCTGAATAGGTCTTGTGAACCCTTTAATTTCGGACCTACACACAAGCAACAAACAAACACAATATTAGATAAAATGTGTAAGGTGAAATGAAGATTCCTCATGAAATTAGATTGTAACATTAAAATAGGAAAACAAGTGAAGCACAATATAAATGGAAGTAAGCAAATCCTATTCTAATGAACAACTATCAATCCCATTGGGGAATTGGTGTTGATTGGTATGTCGAAATCATCCCTTTCCCAATTCCTGTTTGTAAGCTTGATGATTGTGATGATGATATCAGCTGGTTTGAATGGAATTAAAATGATTAGCTCTCAATTTAAGACATTAACCTTTCATGAAATATGTGAAATTTGTGGATGAAATGAAGTATAGTATACTTGCTTGAATTGTGGATGATAAAATGAGGAGAGAAGCCTCCAATTTATAGATTTCCAAAATGGAAGAGATAGTGAAAATAGAGAAATTTGGGATCATTCAACATCCAATGGCCAAGTGCCACTTGTCAAGATGTGAATGGTTGATGGTTGTGCACATTTTGGCCAAAGTTCCAATAAATGCAATTAGGTGGAATTTTGAATTTGAGAAATGACATGTGAGAGGGAAAAATGAATGAAATAAATGCCACTTGGTTCAATGCACAAGGATATGTAAGAGGAGTGAATGCCTTGTTGAATGTACAAGTCCATTTGGACTTTTTGAATTCAAATTGAGAGAATATTCCCTTTTGATTCCATGTGAGGGAAAATAGAGATTTAATAAATGAATTCAATCTATTTTCATGTGCAACTTGCATTCTCTAGAAGATTTTAGTGATAGGGATTAACTTAATGAAGATTTTGATTAATTTAATGAGGAGTTAGATGATTTGACAATTTTGACTTATATTGATGAATTGATTTAAATCAGAATTGAGAGGAAATACTTAATTAAATAAAATGATTTATTTAATCAAACATAAGTATAAAGTTAATTAAATTAAACTGATTAATTTAATCACTAGAGGAGAAAGACTTAATCAGATAAACAATGATTTATTAAATTAAGAGACAAAATATGATGAAAATCTGAGAGTATGATTTAGGAGGAAATGTCGTTAATAATCAGAATCAAGTGTGTCAAACCAAAATTGTTCATTTTCCATGTCTACAGGTCTGAATCAAGAATAAGATCAAAGATCGTGTCTACATTCCTGGATCCAACCAGGATGGACAATGCTATCTATCCATATGGTTTACGAGAAATTCCATCGTGCGTATGGATGATGGATTTTGTTTTTTTGTATTCATCCCTTTGTAGGGAGTTCAAGAGTAATGTATCCTCTATTATGACATTTAATCTACTCATGGGGTTGACTAAGACTCCTCTCACAATGTTACCATTGAGAGGAGCGAGAATATAAAGTGGAGAAGGCTTACCATTTGTTGGCACATCTTGCAAATTAAATGATACATCCAGAGAATTGGTTGCAATGCAGCAAGAGGGAGTAATAGTAACCATGTTAACATATGTCTTAGGATGAGAAATAGAATCAAAGGGATTGATAATCATGTTGCCAGAGTGTGACGGAAATGGATCTATGTATATCTACAAGTCACTATTAGCTTTTGCCACTGATTTTTTCATGTTTTTCTTACTTCCATCAAGATGGATACTAACATCCTTGATACGATCATTTATCTCATGATGTAGAGGCATGTAGCATTTGGTATCATGTCCATTAACTCGATGGTATTGAAAATATGTGTTTTCTTCATACCAGCTAGGGTATGGATCTCTAACTAGTTTGGGAGGTGGTAGAGTAACAATCTTATCTTTCACTAACTTCTGGAAGATGGAAGAGTAAGATTCTGATAGATTCATAAAATTTATGTTTTATTTGAGGCCATTGTTATCCACAATGTAAATTGCATTCACAACAGTTTTACCTCTTCCTGAGATTGATACGATAGACCTTCCTTCAAAATAGGAGCATGAGGGAGGACCCCTAAATGATACTACCATTTATTGATACTCTCGTAAACCTGCACACAAGTGTGAAAAATAAGGATACTTCATGAGGGAGAACTTCTCTTGCCAAGGACTTTGTAAGTTCCCTATCAAGACCTTCTATGAATCAGAATCGGGTAGTAGATACGAGATCTATGAGAAGAGTTCTTGGTACCATGCTATAAACTCTGTAATATTTTCACTATCCCCTTGTTTGCATCTAACAAGGTATGAGAAGGTCATATTTGGTCAGATATTGGCTTGGAACTATCGTAGGAACTAATTCAATGTGAAGATGGAATTATTGGGCAAAGAATAGTACCAATCCAATGTTGTATCTTTGAGGGATTGGGGAAATAGTTTGGCCATCAACGCATTGTGATGGAAAAAATTTGTTCATAAGGCATTAAAGGCAGACACATGTGTCTGTGGGTCCCCTTTACCACCATATTTTTTGAATTTCTAGATCTCCATTCCTTGTAGGAAAGGAGTATTTAGAATTACAACCGAAAATGGGTTGTGTCAAAAGAAAGGCTAGAAAATAGGCTAGGTCAAGGCCTGGGTAAAGTTTGCTAGCTAGTTTTGCATCTTCCCCATATTATAAAGAAGGGTATTCATAATAGGGTCTTTAGAAGACATAGGACCACTGGAACCATTGCCACAACCACAACCATGACCACCGCTAGAGCCAATGATAATGTCGCTGCCACCAATGTGACCTTCGTCGGAGCCATCATTATGACCACCACTGGATCTACAACTGATGCCGCCACCATAAGTGTGAATTCCACCAGAGCCACCTCCAAAAGCGAAGCCTCCACCATGACTTCCATCAAAACCACCTCCACCAATGCCACCCCCACTTTTAAAGTTTCTGCCACCAAAGCTTTCACCTATCATTCTGCCAAATCATCCACCATCGAAGGTGGTAGAAGGGGAAAAGTGGAAACCCAAAGGGTTTCTACTTACTTTGACAGTTTTGAAACTTTTGGAAGCAACGGGTATACAAACTAAAGGGACTGCGTCAACCATATACACAGATGTAGGAGGAATCGACATCTCTAGCTACCTCTCACATTCCTCGAAGAGACCACCTTGTATCATGTGACAATGATTCAAGGGGGCACATGCTTTGGCCAGACCAATGAGACTAGCTAAGATCTCCACACCTGTTTGGTCTTTTTCCACCATGTATCTTACTTCACCGATCACCTTAGCAACCTTAGCCATTTTTGGGTTTCCTTCTAGGTGATTTTCCAATGCACCTCACCATTTACCAAGGCTAAGAAAATATTCATAAGGGATACAAATGACCTCATTATTATATACAGATGAAGAGGTCAGCAATGCAAGAGGAGTAGGGATGTGATCAGTTTCATCAAGAAACCTAGATTTTCCTCGCAATACGTGCTCCTATGCAGATAGACCAACTGCAAAACTAGAGAAAAGGTTGATAGTGAATCTAGAGGATACTTTCTTCTTGTCCATCAAAATGTGTCATAGATGTCTTCTAATAATATGCCCAGAGGTCGTAGAATAGGTCGTGCAACTCATAAACTTTCACAACACACTAGGGTATGACGAGCAAGAGGTATATGAGAAAAAGTTCAGGATGACAACAAATGGATATATTTTGGTTCATGTCGGGTTCACAAAAAATGTAAGAGAGGAGGACCAACCACTACAAGGCCCTAGGTCATGAAAGGTCAAGAGCGGAAAGGCTGCCCTAACATACCTCAGTTTAAAGAATGGTTAGGATAGAAGGGATGAGAATGATTAGGATCATGTATCCTTTGATAACTCTGCAATCCTAAGAGTTGAAGGGAGACTAGATGAGTCACTTTCCATAATCAACTTTGCATCTTAGATAGCTCTCTATCTGAGGATAGAAGTGCGGTTTTGGGATGACAACACAACACAGTGGCATCTCATAGCTACGCTAGCATCTACACAATAAGAAAACCAAAGAGACAAGGTTTAAGCTCTAAGGAAGGAATATCAACCTAGTTTAAGAGATTCTACAATGAAAAAATAAGATCAAGTAGTATCAAATGTATAGATTAATGTGATAAAGGAAGTATATTACCACAAGGGTGATGAAGACAATTTTGCACAATAGTCTTCTCACCAACTTGCTTTGATATCTCTCCACCTACACACATAAAAAGGGGGAAATGTTGGGGCTGTTTAGGGGCCTACCTTAGTCAAACCCCTATTTTTGTGTTTCCACCTCAATGGACAACCAAGTTTGCAATGATAGGAATAGAGATAAAGAAAGAACACAAGCTATGTATACAAGAAAGACTACAAAAAAATTACATGCTTAATCAACTGAATATGATAGAGGAGATGAGAGGATCTTACCACCTCCATCCAAAGTGCTCAAGGCTTGTGGAGGAGTGAATGAGAGGAACTCAAGCCTTTGATGCAATGGAATTTGTCCTGCTCTTGCACTATTAGAGTGATGGAGTGGTAGATTTTTGCAATGGAGTGGAAAGTGCTTCTACAAAGCTTGAATGGATCAATATAAATGAAGAGAGTGAATCCAATATCTTGCAAAACTCCCTAAATGAATCAAAGAGTGAAGAATATGAAGGAAAGGATTAAAAATAACCATATTCGGGTCGACCAACCAAAGAGGAGCATTACATTTTGACTCCCAATCGAGAGTGTAATGTCTCTACAGTCTCCATCCATAGGAAACTTCAAGGGATGTAAGCACACAACATATACGTTTGTGTGTCATGTGGGTGTCCTCGATAGAAATTCTCCCACTGATAGACAAATAGGGTGCCAAGTGTCATGTGGACAATGGGCTTGAGAGGAATTAAGCCTCTACCTTAGGTTTTTTTAATTGTAAGTGGGTAAAAGGGAATTTTTGTTAGGGGTGAAAATTCACACTCATATAGTTAGAAAACAAGCTTAAGACCAAAAATTACACATGTCCTATTCCTATTGGACCATTACAATATACATTCCCTTTGCAGTTATATTTGTATTTCATATGGAGGGAAATGTTACATGGGACAAAAACCATTTAGTTTTGTTGATGAAGATCTTGTCCTACCTTCCAAAAGGAACCTTTAAGTTGATGTAGCAATATATACCCACGTGATTTCAAAATTTGTTTCACACAGATCACACTTGAAAGATAGAAAAGAATAAAGTTAAGAAACACAAAAAAGACAAAATACCTCCATGTCTGCATCCCTATAAACCATTTCCAATTCGAGAGAAAACAATATTTTGACTTTAATTTATGAAAGGCCTAATTTGTATTTTTTGTAGGCCATGTATTTTTTTTATCTCATCCATTATTCACCATTATTGTGGACCAAAATATTAAACTTGTACTGGTTACCCCATGGCAACAGTTCATTCCTCTAAGACATCCAAGTATTTATCCTTCTAGGCTTGAAATTCTTCCTTTGATGGCCAATTGAAAGTGATAATATTATCTGCCTTCAACCTGTAAAGAGCATATTTTATGACAACTTGATTTTCCTCCTTATCAAATCCTTCAAGATCCATTCCTACCTAATAAATCATATCCATAGTCTTCTTCAACATGCTCATATCTCACTTTTCACATATTTTATCCACTTGATTTGTAACTGCCTCATTGGCCTCCTTTCTCCAATCTTGTAAAGTCTTGATATCACCATTATCATTCACGATGTCAAGTAGGACACCATGATTTATTTAATGAACTATATTAACCAATTCCCTTATCTTAGCCTCTAAAGGATCAATATTTTATTTGAATTCTTAGATTCTATTCGCAATTCTAGGGATAGGTTGGAGATTGTCAGGATTATTTGCATCAATTTTGGCTCCCACAACCATTATCCTCTAATATTGGAGTCTTGGGATCCATTTCTCACTGAGGGGAATAGCCAATTCCTTATCTATGTCAAAATTATTTATTGCATCCTTCATGGAAGCATAATTATCATGGATGCTAATTATTCTTTTATCAACTCCTCTACTCAGATGTTCTAGCACTATAGTTACAATTTTAAAATTTCTATCAAGAATAATCTTGTCATGTTGTTTGGACTTCTCCTAATATTCTTTCAACTTCTCAAGCAATTCTTCTTTGTTGATTTCATCTTCTTGTGGTCCCTTTGATGCACTATGTTCTTCTAGTATAATGGGAACATTTTCCATGTTGTAAGGCATAATTGTCCATTAAGAAATTAAGGGAGGGCTAGGGGTAGATGATTCTAGCTCTTGTGAAGAAGAAGAAGAATTAGTATATGTCTGTGTAGGCACACCAAGTCATAATTTCTGCTTTTTCTCTTTCAATAAGGCCAATTCAATTTAAAGTTACATTTTTTTGCTGGCCTTGCCATATTGAATCAATAAATCATTAGAATTTCTTGAAATTATCTTTCTTAGTTATTACTAACTCCATTATTGCTCTTGTGAATTGCACAACATTAACTGACATTGTAGCATCTTCAATAGTAGGTGTGTCTGACACCCTCTTTATGATTAAACCTCCCCTATAATCTATCGTAGGTTCAAAAAAATTTGGCTTCTTGGTGTTGAGGGCTAGGGACGAGATGGAGAATATATACCACTACTCACTAAATGAAAATCCTCTTAGTGCAATGGTAAATTATTCTTCAAAATTGTATAGATCTCTTTCATACCTCTTCACTGTATCAAATGAAATTGCAAAAGAAAAATATCATTCAAGTAACAAAAGAATACCACTTTTCCTTACCTATGCTCTGCCCTCCTGAGTAGTTACTTCTTGTAATTTTTATTTTATCTCCTTTATTACTTGGCTTGGATGAATACATGGGGAAATTCTGGATGCAAGATTATTTTCTCTAAAATATTATTACCAAATTCATCCTTCTTAGCCCTCCAAAAAAACTCCATGAAAGATTTAAAATTTACAAAATAATCGTCAACCATGAATTTTGTACATGCCTTCTCTGTAACATCATTTTGGATAATTATTATAGTGAGGTTATCCCTACTCAATCTTAGACCAAGTTTCTATGGCACTATCTCCTTGGGTGGAGAAGAGATTCATTTTTGGATTTCCACTTTTGTCACTAATATTTCTTCCCCAGAATCTTCTTCATAGTCCACTGGGCCAATGGATTCAACCTTTTGTTTCTTTTGGTGTGGCTGCCTAGGTGGTTATGCTTGTCTATATGGACAATCAAAATAAAAAATTGTAGGTCCAATTGACCCAAGAGGAGATGGTGGTGGCACTTTTTGTACTAGTAAAGGGACTCTTTATTCCCCTTGTTGAGAAGAGGTATCAGTTGTGTTCTTTCCTTTTGATCTATTATTCTTTTAAAATAAATTAGTTTATTTTCCTTAGATGGTTGATACATTGAAATTTATTCCATCACAGGGGTTTCTCCCTCACCTTGTTCTCCTACTCCAATAGCCTTCCCCTTTTCCTGGATCAATATATCACCCTTCAAGTTCTCAACATTTATTCCACGGTTCTAGAATACATATTCTATTTTTTGCATCTCATTTGGAATTTTAGAAAGAGCCAAGAGTTGAGGTTCATTTTCCCTTATTTACTTTTCTATTTTATTATAGGTAATCTAGTTAATTTTTCTATCATATTTATTTTGAAAATAAAATATGTTTCTAATCACATCTTCTAGGAAATAGAAATTGTGAATAAGATTTGAGCTTCTAATCCTTATTTTCAACCATGCCTTGAATCCCTCAAGATCATGGTTTCTTTTTTCTACTCTTTTTTTTCCAATAGCTTGAGTATATCATTAATATTATCCCATCATCCTTTGATCATAAGAATATTAGAAAAATAAGTATATGAGGTGAATTATGTTCCCTTGCCTTGATATTTCAACTAGTTATTATCGACATTTCCGAGTTGCCACATAACCTCTAGAAAACTAATCCTTTCTAGCACATCCTTGGGAAAAATGTGGGGTGAGACAATTGTGCCATAAACTCTTAAAATTGTATAACTAGGGTAAGGGATAATGTCCCCCTAATTTTTATCAATGTTTAAGTTTGGCCTTCTATCCTTAGGCCTCAAAAAATCATGAAAGGTTGTAGGAATCCTTAGCATGTTTACAATCAACACTCTTATAAAGTTGAAGGAAAAATAATTTTGAAACATCACATAATAAAATTTCCTATCATCCTTATCAATTACCATGGTCTACCATTAGACATGAAGATCAAAGTTACATTCCCTCTATTCCAATGTCATGCCTTTAGCAAAATATAGAGCTCCTTTGAATAAAATAATGTGCATGAATATTGAGTACCAAAAGAATCTGACTTAAAATTGAACCTTCTTCAGCTTAACAAAGCCCTCATGAATATTTTTTTCAGACAACCTCTATAAGCATGGACTATACAACATGTGGGATGCTGGATGTGTCTTGCTATATACATCTAGGCCATGGGAATGCCTATAGTGGGATCATAAGAAATAATTTGGTACAAATAAAAGAAATTTATTTGGAAGTAAGAGATGAAGTAGTTGATAGGGTAGGGCTCTTTGTTTTATGGACCCAACATAATCCTTCGACCATCCGCATAAGCCAAATAATTTTGCAACACTAAAAATTTAAAAGTGTGACTTACCTTTCATATTTTGTCTTGAGAGTATTCTTATCTATTGATACCATGTCCTCACTCCATTCAGTGATCTTGAATAATTCATCAATTTCATCCCATGTATCCTTTGCCATGTGAATTCCATCAGATTTTCTCATAGTTCTTGTGATTGCATCATAGTTTGTACTAACTTCCTTTAGTGAATCCACATCCATATAGAAATTTGGGACTATCAACTTCCCCAAATCCAAATTCCATGGGTTGCCTATAGGAATGTGATAATTTCTATTACCAAACCAATAGCTAAAAATTTTCCATCCAATGTAGGGGAATGTGGCTTCCCTAATTGTACATTTTTTTTCAATAAGGCCTTCTAAAACTTGTGTACCATGGAATAATAGTTGTCCCTTAGGTTTTTCAGAGGTAGAAGGCTTCAACTGGCTGGTTAGGTCTTAAAATAGGAGTCTAATAGAATATTTTGAGCCAAAATAATACTCTTTATATGAATATTATTTAACTTTTGGTGTCGTGATTTGATGGTTTTCACAAACTAGGGTTTATTTATAACAAAATATAAGTATATGACCATAGGATGGGTTTGATACACAAAGAAACTAAACTTCACAAAAAATAGCATTCTTAGTGAACATCAAACCTTTAAAGAAGAACAAGACTCAAAACCCTATTAATATAATGAAAGAGCACGCATAATTTTCCAAGCTTCAAGTAATTTGAGGAGCAAGGTGTTAATGTCTTACTAGTTTGTAGACACTTGGAAAACCCCAAATTTGTCATTAAATGAGCTTGAAAATAATAGAAAAAATCTTTGAATGTGTTGAATGTAATATCAATATGAAATTATGATTTAACATAAGGTTTTATCACTTTAAATCTTTCTAGTTTAGTAGCTTTGTGTATTATCCACCATTATGGTTCACTCACGTGAAACAAAATGACTCATTTGGCTTCAATACCAATTTTGAATGTCGATCGTTGATCATATAGTGAGATAGACTAACCAAAAATACAAATTAAGTCAAAGACCTTTAAAAAATATAACTATTGACCACCATCATTATTGACCAATCAAGAATAAAATGCATGGAAAACCTTCCAAGTCACTCATGGGCTCCACCTTTTATGAGCATTGGGAAAATCCACGTGTTAGCTTCCATGCTTCCTCACTGGTCTTAACCTACATGCAACTTTCAATAGTAGGGAGGTAGGGTAGGGCTCAAATTAGATTCGACACTTTCAATCTATTCAATATTTATCCTTGTAAGCCTTTGCCTTAGTGCATAAAATATGATCATGAAGAATGACCTAGATTAAAAGATTTGACTCATATTTAAATCATTTTATATAGTTCCTTCGACGACTTTGATCACTTTATGTGGCATCTCCCCAGTTCTTTGTTGAGATATGGGAGATAAAGGTGGGCCCCCTATGGGCTAGCACATAATGGTCAATATTGACCCATGTCAATCTATCTCAACCATAAGTCTCGTTACACACAGTGCGCTACATTTAATTTTGTATGGGCCCCACTGACAAGGGGACACATGTTATCCATCCGCTATCCTGTGAGCTTATTTTAATGAATATTAAAATGAAGGATGGGTTTTGGAAATGGTCTATATGTAGCCACATCATTTCTTAACCACCGTTGATCTGTTAGAGCCTATCACTTTCTAACTTTGAAATACATTGGGGCTCATTGTTGCATAGGACATGTGATGCTTGCTCGCTAGCCTGCCTGAATATTTTAATGGGAAATAGAACCACTAGGGTGAAAGGAGTGGTTAGGATGAAGTATCAAAGATCTAATATCCTATTTAAAGAAATGATAATGCACGTGCATAATTGTTATCACTTAAAAGGGGCTCGACTAGGTTAATGAATGATGGGGACATAAAACAAAAGAAAAAAACTCTTGACCAATAGTTGAAAATTAAAAACCTAGACTTAGGATATTTGGAAAACATTAAAAGGAATAGAAAACCATACAAAATAAATCAATAATTAAAAAAATCCATTGGGTGGAAACTAGGAACATTAGGATTGAGGGGCAGGTAAATGAATGAGCTCAATGGCATAAGTGATGACTCGAGTAATCGGGAACTAGTGACAAGAGGTTAAAAAAAAAATATAAAATTTTCAAAAGGGATTTATATTTAGGATTTCTTATAGAGGGTTTGAGAGACACAAAGATCCTAAATAATGAAAATGACCAAAACCCTAAGCCCTAATACTCATTCCAAACAAGGAATATAGCCATGTTTTGCAAAATTTATCAGTTGAATGCAAATATTTTTTAGGGGTTCCACCAGTGGCTCATGTTGGGGATGTTTGTTCCTCCAAAACAAAGTGACATCTTAGAACCTCAAATTGAAGTAGAATAATCACATAGAACCAAAACCAGGAAACTACCTAGACTAGGTAGTCAAATTCAACCAAATGCAACCAAAGCAACAAACCTATGTACAAAATTTACAAAAATTACAATGTACATGGAAGAAAACATATTTAAAGAGAAATGTGGCTTCAAGAACTACCCATGTATTATCAGTTCAAGAAGTTCACCTATTAGATATTGTAAGAAATAAGAATCTTTGACATGAGTGTCGTTGATTAGATAAGGGTCTAGAGATAGTGCATCAAACATTCCATGTTTTCCCTTATCCTCAGATCTTGCATTCCACATCAACACCATGTCTTCAATTTGGAACTTTCTTGGAGATCCCTTTTATTATACAAGTTCTTGATTTGTATTTGAAATTTAACATTACTTTTTAAAGTATCTCTTCTTGTCTCATCCACTTCCATCAATGCATCAATCCTATGTTGCATCTCATCACATGTATCTTCAGCATATTCTTGTATAAAATTGTAGATATTCATGAGTTTGTTTTCAGGTAACCTAGCTACAATACCATAAATTATATCAAATGGAGCATAACCAGTGGGTTTCTTTACTATCACTCTATCATCCCACAAAGCTAATATCAACTTGGAAACCCAAGCTCTCTTTTTTCTCAATAATCCTTCTTACGATGTTCATAAATCCTTTTTTTCTTGACTCTACCTAGCCATTTCCTTGATGGTGGTATGAAGAGGAGTAAGATGCCTAAATTCAATGTTTAGAATAGAATTCAATGAATTATTTATATCTAAAGCACATTGCATTATCTGAGGCAATTTTCTCAAGCACTCCAAACTTAGCTAGTATGTTATCCATCAAGAAATCTATGAATACTTTGCTTGTTGCTATTTTTGTTGGAATTGCTTCCACCCATTCATAAATTAGTCTATAGCTACAAGGATCCATGAATGACCTCCACTGGACTTGTTAAATATCTCTCCAATAAAATAAATGCCCCATTGTTGAAATAGTTCCTCGACTATAATTGGTCTCAGTGGAAAGTTTCCTAAGAATGTCTACTTCCCATAAAACCTTTGGCATACATCACATGTTCTTACAATATTTTGATCATCTTTGAACATTTATTCCACTAGAATATAGCTCATAAGACTTTTTTGGTAGTGGTCCTAGCCATGTAGTTTCCACCACACACTCCACTATGCATCTCATTTAGCAATTTATAAGATTTGGTCTTATCAACACATTTCAACATAACACCTTCTAGAATTCTCCACCACAATGCACCATTGATAATAAATAATTTATGGCTTGAAACTTGAGAGTTATCTTTTCATTATTAGTTAATCCTTCAAGGCATTTCATCTTTTTCAAGTAATAGAAAACATTTTTGTACCAGTCATAGTTTTCCATATCAAAAATATTTTATCTAACAAAATCATCCTCAAGGTTTATTTGATTTGTATCCAAATTTTATTCAACCATCAGCTTGAATATACCTTGTCCTCTTACCAATTTGGCTATTTGGTTGTCAATATTAAACTCTTGTATTATTTTTATCCATATACATCTCCTACGTATGACTTCTTGCTAGGTGAAGATGCCTTTTATAGCTGCACTTGGGACATAAGCTATGACTATAGCCCAAAAAAGATATGTTCTTAATTTATTCACATCTTTAACCAATCCATATGCCTCTTTTTCCATTAAATCATATTTTAATTCTACATCTTGAAGATATTTGCTTTAAAATGTAATGGGTTGATCAAAACCCTCTTGATTTTTCTTTAGAAAAACTACAACAATAGTATGGGATAGTGAAAATGAGAATATTTGTAGTGGCTTGAAAAAATTAGGAGTCCTTAACACTTGGGCCTCCTTTGTTTCTTGCTTAATTTCTCAAAAATACTCACTTGGATCTTCAGTTCACTCCTCCTTTTTACCCTTTTTAAACATCTTGTATATAGGGTGAGTGATCTTTGAAAAAAAAGTAATAAATTTTCTTAGAAAGATAATTTGACCAAATAACGATTGAACACCTTTTACATTCTTTGCTTGTGAAATTATGTCAATTGCAGCTAGCCTCTCAGGGTCAATTCTCATTCCTTCCTTTGACACAATGTGCCCCAACAACTTACCTTCAGTAACTCCAAAGGTAAATTTATTTGGGTTGAATGAAATACCATATTATATGGCCCTAATAAAGATCTTATCCAAGTACATACAATGACAATCCTCTTTCTTAGAGTAAGAAATTAAGTCATCCTGGTAGATTGCCTAAAACAAGTCAATGAAATCATAAAATGCTATGTACATAGCCCTCTGAAAAGTACCACTTGCATTAGTCAAACCGAATGGCATTATCACATACACATAGGTTCCCCATGGAGTGGTAAATTATTTCTCGTAATATTCAGATTCCTTCACTTTAACTGGCTAATAGCCAAAAAAACCATCCATCATGGACAATAACTCACAACTAGTCACATTTTGCAACATAGCTTCCATATTAGGTAGTGGATAGCTATCTTTTAAGGATGATATGTTGAAATTCCTAAAATACACACATAATCTTATATCGCCATTCTTCTTCCTAACTGGCATAAGCTAGAAACCTAAGATCAGTGCCTAATAGGCTTGATAATGCAAACATCCCTTAGCTTTACTAGTTCTTCTTGCAGTTTTGAAGCTAAGGTTTGATTGATAGGTCTTTGCTTCTACCTAAGAGGCTTTTCATCTTCATTTAGAGGGATCTCATGTTGAAACAATTCCTCGTTGTATGCTTTCAAGTTATCATATGAAAAAGCAAAGAAATGTCTATATTTTGTTGGAAAATCAATCAACATTGCCTTTATCTTGGGCTTAATTTTCTTTCCCACATAAACCTTTTTAGGGGCATTTTCAATCCCCAAGACTACTTCTTCTTAATCCTCTAGGTGGGTGGTAGTTGTTCTGGCATTGATTTTGTCTTGATTATAAAAAATATCTCTAAGTCAATAATTCCTTTGGGAATCTTATTAGTCTTTAGCCAAATAAATTAATTTCCAAATATTGTGTCATTTCCATCTAAATTTTTGAGAAAAGCTCCAAAATCAATCTCTTGACTCTCATAGTCATCAATACATGATTTATTCATCATCATTGAAGACCTACCAATTGTGTGCATTGTCAAGTATTGAGGGCATTTTTTGTACCTCAACCTTGGAGATGCTAGAAATGGTTATGTCATTAGGACTAAGTGTAGTGTTTTCCAACAAATTTTCTACTCTGTTCTTGACCTCTCTTCGTCCAATCAATTCCAAATGCATCAAATTTCTTAATGGAATCCGAAAGAACATTTTGGTATTGCTTCAATCTCTTATTTTTTGATGCATATCTAGACCTAACTTTGGATATTACCTATTTAGAATAGCCACTCACTTTCAATTTATTTACCCGATGTTTCTCTAATAACCTCAATCCTAGTAGCAAGGCCTCATAATTTTCCACATTTTTTGTGAGTTCAAAGTGAAAAGTGAGAGAAAATTTAAATTTATTACCACTAGGTGAAACTAACAATATACCTAAACTTGATCCTTCTTTAGAACTTGCACCATCCAGATACACCTTCCAAGTGCCATCACTATTAGATAATCTAATAATCTCATTATTAATAGGTGTATGTCATCTTTCATTTTCTCCTGGTAACTCTTCCTTTTTTAATTCACTGATGTTAGTATCAACAAATTGAACGGTATCATCCTCAAGAAAATTTTTTATCATGAGTGATAGTTTTGGCTTTCTAACCAATTTAATATTTTTACCATTAATTGTGAAGGTGGGAAAATACATATCCCATTGCATAGTAACCCCCATGGAAGTACTCCATTTTCTAGACAAAAAAATTCCATAATTTTTTGGGATATCTACCAACACCACACTCATTCTAAAATATTATTTTGGGAATGTAACTAACTTGCAGGGGAGTTCATTTTTCACACCAATCACAGGGAATTCCCTATAATCCATGGGATAGAAATTACCCTACGTACTATCAATTTTCAATCCCATTTCTTCCATAATCTTAGCTGGCATAATGTTATTTGATGCTCCTATGTCAATCATACAATTCTTCAACAATTTTCCATCTACTACAAAAGTTACAAAAATGGATCTATATTTCTAGGACAAGAAGTTACTAAATTTCCTAAATAAACATGATGGATTTCAGTGATTACTCCATTAACCTATTTTTCTTTCTTCTCTTTCCCACTCACTTTGGGTGGAGAAGATACCACTAAATCATTATAGGTTGTAGTAGCACCATTGATAAGCTCTACTGCCTTTTGTTTATGCTCATCAATCCTCATCATTTCAACCAAAGGAATAGAAAATTTTACCTCACTAAGAAATTGAAACATATGAACATGGGTATATTTCAGTAGATCAATTGGAATCATACCTTTTTCAGTGTTTCTTTCCTTCTTTTGCTCATTTTTTGTTTCAACTTTAGTCTTAGCATCTTTCTTCTCGGGCTTAGGATTTTTCTTTTGTTATTTCACCTTTACAATAGAAGATTAAAATTTTCCATCATCTTTTGGTTTCTCAATCTTCTCTGCCCAAATTTTTTCTCCCTTACTTTCCTTGGACTTGGTCCTATCAACTTTACTATCAAATTTTGGTTATTTTCCTTTAACATTATGTTATTTGATGAATAGGCTAGCAGGCTTACCTTGATCACCACCCACTAATATATTTCTAAAATGATAGGAACCTCTTGCTTTTGTGGCCAAGGATATTTTCAACTTTAAAATCTCTTCATCTTAAGGTCTCCATAAAGACATGTCATATTAATCTATTTCCAATGCACATACTTTATTATCATGGTCATTCTCTTCATTAGAAAGAAATTTCTAGTAATATGCATTATATTTTTCCTTTGGCCATCCACATAAAGTTCATAACACTCCACATAATATGAGCATTCATTGTCAAAAACCCTTCTCATGATCATATTGAATTCAACACCATAAACAAGAGACTAATCATAATCTTCTAGCACACCTTCAACTTCAACCAATTGTGTAGTTGCACATTGGTGAGGAGAATGTGGCAACTGAAAAACCAAGCACCAAGGAGCTTCATCAGTAAAATTTCATAGAGTGTCTTTGCAAAGGATCAATTGTGACCTAATCTTGTTTACCTTTATGATTATTTGGGACTAGCTATCCATTTTTCTAGTTAGTTTTGTAAGGGTAATCTTGAAGCCTTGGGGGATTTTCATTCTAGAATTGTTGTTTTTTATTTCTAAGCCCCTTTTCATTATTTTCCATAATATATTTGATATCCTTGAGGGTATTCATCACATTTTTCCATCTCTCATCAAAATTAGGGTTTGAGCCAGTGCCCTTTTCTTTCTTATCCCTAGGATTCTTCAATATTTTGATATCATCTCTTATTCCCACCTTAATTGAACCTCTTTTATTTCTTTTAATATGAAAGGAAATTCTAAATGCATCCCTCAAAGTTTGAGGGTCTTTATCTCTTAGACTATAATCTATCTTAGTATCAAAAGCATAAAAATAAGTGACAAGGCATACTAAATCACTCATCCTCAATTTTTTTTGGAATCTATTCATCGATTTTTGAAATATGATATTGAAATCAAACACCATTTGATTTTCTCCTTTGATGATGTTATTAATATTTTTGAGCATAAAATTGGGGTTAGTCTTATCCCCATATTTCTCTCTAAAAATTCTATTGAATTCCTCCCATCATTCAATGCTACCATCAAGTAAACCTTTGTACCAATCTCTAGCTTCCTCTGTAAAATAATGCATGAACAACTTAGTGACCACATCCTCATGTTCTACCTCATAATCATCCAGAATATTCAGAAAGACCCATAAATAGTCCTCCCTAGATATTGCATTGTTGTGAGTAAACTTGCTCAACACAGCTCTGATATCATTGTCAGTGAAATTTTTGCATCTAGGAATCCAATGAAAGAACAAATTTATATACCTTTCCAACTACATAGGTTACCTATGAAACTGATTATCTCTTTTCTCTTTTCCCTTATTTGATTATCCACCTCCTCTCTTATGATCTATACGTTTATTAGTAAAATAATTGTAGGTACAATCATGATCATTTGTATTAAGAGATTTATAATTATGGGTGGATTTCTCTATGTGACAAGAAGTATTCTCATCAAATGAGGGTTTAGGATTCATTGTGGACTAAGAGGGATCTTGCAAGATATATGCTACAACAACTATAGTCCATTTGAAATTTAATTGATTTGTTGTTGAACGACCAACAAAATGTTTCATGAATACATGATCTAGATTAGTGCATTAACCTAAGAATGAATGTCAGCCTCCTAAAATGATTTTAATAACTAAGACTTTACATTCTTGATTCAAAGAATAAACATCTAACCTGAATAAACATTTTAATTATCATGAAGGTGCATTTAAATTGTCAACCAAGGGATGTAAACTTTAAATGGTTTAGCACAGTATGTACACTAGGAACTCAAAGTAGTCATATTCATTCTACAACTAAGAAAGACTCAATAATGAAAGTAAACTGCATGGAAAGGAACAAAATAAATTTTGAACATCAATAAACAATTAAACTAAGTTGAACATGTATGACAAGAATGAAAATATGAGCAACAAATAGGAAACTACTATGTCCCCTTTGGTTGCAAGAAGAGTCACATAATGAAATTCTAGTGGCTAGAGGAATAGTCAGTGCCAAATTCTTAGCTAAGTAATAAACATAAGCTAATACTAATCTAACTAAACTAAAGGATGGATTACTCACCAAGTGGACCCCCTTGGATTAGTATCCTCTAAAACTAATAAAAATTCAAATGCTCAACTCAGAATCTCATTTTATTCATTGGAAAATGTAAATATAAAAGAGTATCATGTTTGGATAATGCTAGTATATCAGATCATACAATATCAATAAATCAATGACTAACTCCCAAAGAAGGAGGATCCAAACCTTATTTATACCACCAAATAAAAAAGGCAGTCAACCCCCACTAATTGAGAGGACATAATTTAGGGAAAGAAAATAAAAGAATGGAAGGGAGGTTTCACATGTAGGGAATCCAGTCAAACATGCATGTCCAAAGGTGGACTCAAAGATATAGTAACGCTCACATCTACTCAATATCATTAAAGACCAACACAAGGTGGTTACATGTGGCTGATATGGGGAATATCCTATCATCATCCTTCAATTGACCTTCAAACGATTCCTTTGCATGACCAGCTGGAAGCTGCATTTCTCAACTTAGCATCCTCAAATATTTATGCATGGAAATGTTAGTACACATAATAATTCCACATCTATAACCACCTTAAATAACATTCATTAACCACATGCAAGATTAAAATAGATAGTCCACATAATAGGCTAATGCCATTAAAACTTGTAGAAATATAAGTAAACGCAATGTATAAGGTTTGAGGGAAAATTTATAAAAATATCAACATTTAATATCAAAGTCCATGTCAACTTTAGAAAATAAACTATAGATTCTACCCAAAATTAAACCAAAAGCTATGCTCATCACTCCCCCGAACCTAACATTTTGTTGGTCCTCTATAAGGGGAAGAGCTATGTTTCTACTTGGTCAAAGATCTGAAATTTTCCACTGATAATTGTCCAATATCAGTGTCTATTGAGGATGAGTCAGGGTTCTAGTATAACCATCCCAATTCATCAAGTCTTCTCCATCTTTGATTTTCTTCAACAATGTCATAGCTATAGAATCTGAAGTTTGGTATAGGACACATGAGGATAGGTGGCTGAAAATTCAAGGGAAGCCATTCTTGTCCCTTTGTTCTCCCAAGCTTAATGTACCTTTCAATCATTTTTATTGTTGTAGCATAGTTTTAGATGGAATGAGGTTCAGCCTATTTCAGCTCATTAGTTAAAGTTTCCCATATTTGTGATATATATCCTCTCAAGGTGTCCTCTTTTGTTGTCTTCTTTACCTCATATTTACTGTACACTGCCTCAATCCAAGGCATAATTTTGTTACCATAACTAGGCTTGAAAATCATTATGTTCTAGTCTGTGTAAATATCCTTGTGATTTTTTTATTAAGCTCTAATGGCCAAGGGGATATTGTATTCCCCCTATAAGCATTATATTACTCACCCTAGCTAATCTCATTTTGAACCAAAGACATGAATTCTCTCAATTAAATATCCCCAACATACTACAACAACGAGTTCCAGTCTTGGTCTTGAGCTACAAAACAATTATGTAAATACAATTCACATAATAAGTTTTTCATTTTAGAGGAGGCAATTCTATAAGCATTAATAAATTCAATGGGAGTCTCAATAAAGAGATTCAAACCTGAGATAATTCTTGACATCTTAAAAGAGAGATATTTCTCCTTGAGACTTAGAGCATAGACCCTTGGAGGGGTTCTACATTCTAAAATCTATAGTACTAGGGTTGCAATGTTGCCCACCCTCTCCTTTAGAAAGAAAATCTCTTCATTATTTTCTTCAATAATTTCATCCCTCTCTTGAATTTCCTTTCTCAATCTTTTCTTTTCCTTTTTCTATTCCTCCTCACTTCTTTGTATCTCTTTCCATAAATTCAAAATTACTATAGGTACTAAAAAATCAAGAGGGTTATGAATTCCTACCAGTATTTTTGTCGATGGTTGCTCCCCATATAGTACCATTTGCATAGATTCAGGCTGTCCGATTGGCTCAGAATGCAAAGGTACAATTTATTTTCCCACTTCTTGTTGTAGGGCCTCTTATTCTTATTGTAGTTGTTGCAGGAACTCTTGATCTAATTCTTGGTCTTGTTGTAGTAACTCCTGGTTTTGGTCTTGCTATAGGAAATCCTTTTTTTCTTCATGCTCTTGAGTTCCAATTTCCTCTACAAGGGAAGCAAGATCCACCAGGTTCAATTTTTCTGCCTCATCAAATATATTCTCTTCTTCAAAATTTTCTTGCTCCATTGGGGATTTTGTGCCCTTATGCAATGTCCCTCCACTCTTAGATTTTTTCCATGAAGGCATATAAACAACTGGTTTTGATTTCTTGAGAGGCTCTTACATTTTCCTTTGGCTATAGGTTGAATAGTATCAACCTTTCTCTTCTTAGGACTTCACACCTCTCTTTCCATAGGCTATGTTTTGGCTTTTCCTTTTCTTGCCTCTGCCTCATTCTTTTGTGCCCTAGTTCTTATGATGGTTTCAAGTGGAACATCATCATTCTCAGAATCCGATGAAGAAATTTATTTGTCATAGTGCTTTGTTTTAGAGCAACTAACATCTATGGTCCTTTCTTCATTAGGAGGATTCATACTAGAGTTGGCACTAGATGTTGAAACACCAGGGGTTTCTTCAGCCATTCTTAATTTCCTGCTAGACCTACCTAGTTGAGGTAAAGCCCTAGATTATAGTTGCTTAGGTCTAAATTGATCAATTTTTATGAATTCCTCCAAGATCATTTTGGGTGCTATAACATGCAAAGATTTTTCAACCAACAATTTAATCAGGAAATGGTGGGAAACATAATAGACCTTACTTTTTTATTTTCAATTGCCATGATGGAGAAAAAGTTGTATATGACATTGGGCACTTTCATCCTTCTGTTGTGCCTCATTGGACTCAAAACTTAGAAATTTACTAAATGTATGTTTGAAAATCGACCTTCACAAGTGATGTACCTAATAATGTAGATGGTTTTCTACTTCCATTGTTTGGGCAGAGAGGTTATTTTGGCACCTTATTTTTCTATACTAATTGGAGGGTCACCATGTATTGTGAATACAACTCTATCTGACCTAGCATCTCTAGAAATAGGGTAATTCTCATTGTCAGTTGGTAACCCTATAACTTATGCAATTATTTCCTTAGTTGACATAGCCTCAAACCCTTTTAATATGGATTTTCCATCAAAAAATGTCTGGGAAAACTCTAGTGCAATGCCTTCATCAAAATCATCTAACTTTAGGAAGTAGTCCAACCAGCCACAATCTCTAAATTCAGCTAGGCACTATGCATCCTATAATAAGGTATCATGAACTAAGGACTTATTTTTAATTAGTCTACCTCCGGTTTTTTGCAATCAACTGTCACTCTACAAAATTCCCTGTAATTCTTGTTTGAAAACAATTTCCTTTTGGCACACTTTCTAGTTGAATAGTCGATTGAATTTTCCTTCTCTATGTTTTTACCTTTTACCACTTGCAATTCAGGATTATGATGAGGTGAATAATGGAAAATAAATTGTAATAAAAGGGATTTATGATGAAAATAAATGGCCGCAAAAATTTAGTGTCATGTCCATATGCGATTCATCCTTCATTTCAAATTTAAATTAGTTGAGCAAGATTTTTTGACAATAACAATCATGGACTAACATATGGCAATGTATCTTCATCTTTCCTAACCCTCCCCCCAACCTAAATTTGGACATGTTTCCACACATGCGAGATGGGAGTAGTTATTTGATAGGGGGTTATGAAAATTATGTGAACATCCATACTAATGTACAAAAATTAAATGAATGCACTAAAAGATAATTAAGAGAGTAATTAATGTGCACATACCTGAATGTATACAAACATGATTATGTGGAGAATTCATTGAAAATATCATGGAGAAAGTATTGTTCACCTTTTTAGGAAATAATTGAGAAATTAATGATGATGAAGTGGAATGAAGTGATGGAAGATAGAGAAAGGTTGTGATGGATGGGAAGATGGGTGGATGGGTGAGGAAATGTAATTCTACAAAATTAGAAGTCTTTATTATAACAATTTTGTACCTTAATTAGCCAAAAGGAGGGACTCTAGGTCCACTTCCTTTGGCTGCAAGAAGCTCGGGTGTTGCATGTTGGATGAATTGCTATAGGAACTCTTCTTTGGAAGATATCTTGTGATACAGTCTAAGATGATGACCATTGATTAGTAATTTGAATTTGATAGGGTCAATGGTGGTGAGTTGAACAACTCCACTGAGAAAGACCTCAACAACTTCATAGGGTCCTAATTTTCTTGCATTGTCTTGATATCATGATTCAAAGCAATGCCCAATCACCTAGCTAAAATATCTTCTCTTTGGTAAATTTTTCATGCCATTTAACTCTTTGATTCTACACGAACTTAGTATGGTGCAAGGTTATTTTCCTCATCTCATCTAAAGCATTCGGTTGCATGATTCTTTCTTTTTTTGCCTCAAAAATTTCCATCCCCAACTCTACTAAAATTCTAAGATTCTTGTGCTTGAATTAAATGGGCATCATGGCTATCTTCCCATAAGGTAGATCAAATGGAGTGAATCTTGTAGTTGTTTTCCAGGTGGTTATGTAGGTCCAAACTGCTTCTGATAATCTATTTGCCCAATCCTTTCTGTGAATAGCCACTATTTTGGTTAGAATGGCTTCAATTTCTCTGTTGGTCACCTAAACTTATCCATTGGCCTGAGGGTCATAAGGAGTATACTTTATATGCCTTATGTTATATTCATTGACTAGTGTTGTAACAAGTCTTGAGGTAAATTGAGCTCCTTGATTAGTTACTATTTATCTTGGGACTCCATATCATGTGAAAATTTCTTCATAAAGAAATTTTGCAACCTTGTTATCTCTTTCATCATTCATGGCCTTGACTTCTACCCACTTAGTTACATAATCAATGCATACCAAGATATAAGACTTACCATTTGATGGGTGATCAATGGGTCCCACAAAATCTGATCCCCACTTGTCAAATATAGTGACTACTACTTGGGGATGGAGTGGAATCTCATCTAATTTGGTTGGCCAACCCATTCTCTAGCACCTATCACATTTCCTTATCTATCTTCCTACATCCTTGTGGAGTGTAGGCCAATAGTATCTTATGTTCAAAATTTCCATTGTTGTCCTTTTGGCTGAAAAATTCCCTCCATAGGGTTCATCATGGCATTCATGCAAAATTTCATATGTCTCATATTCCCTCACACATCTTCTCATAATATGATATGGTCTAGTATAAAACAAGCATCCAACAATCCATGAAAAAGGAAAAGATTTTTCAATGAGCACTTTTCTTTCTTTTGGAGAGAAGTGAGGATGAACTCTCCCTATCATTAGGTGATTATCTATGTCAACATACTAGGTTGTTTGCAAACTAATGGAAAATAGATGCTCATGAGGAAAGGAGTCATATATGGCTTGATTGTCTTTTGATGTGGCTAGTATTGAAAGAAAATATGCAACAACATTGGGCTTCCCTAGTTTTTCCATAATGGCTATGTCAAAATCCTGCATCAACAACAACCATTTGGCTAACCTTCCTAAGATCAGGGGTTTATTCATGAGATATCTAATGGCTGCATGATCAATGTGCACAAATATTTGGTAACTTATTATGTAGTGCATGAATTTTTCCAAGGTGTAGATCACTACTAGCATTTCTTTTTCTATTACTGTATAGTTGAATTCAGCTCCTCGTAATTTTTTGTTGACAAAATAAATAGCAGTTTCAATGGATACTTCTTTTTGTCCTAAGACTACTCCTATAGCATAGTCTGATGCATTTGTATGGATGTGAAAAGGAATTTCCTCATTAGGTCCCTTAAGTACAGGTGCATGAGTCATAGTTTCCTTCGAGTCACAAAATACTTTGTCATGGACTTCTCTCCATTGGAACTCAACATCTTTAGTCAGGAGACTATACAATGGTGCTGCTATTTTGGTGAAATATTAGATGAAATTCCTATAATATCCTGCATGTCCCAAGAAACTCCTAACATAATTTTATTTTTCTGGTGTAGGAAGATTAGCGATTACCTCAATTTTTGTAGGATTTACTTCAATTCCTTGGTGGGAAATGTAGTGGTGGAGCTACACCTTCCTACATCATCATGAAGCACTTCTCACTATTTAAAGATAGATTAAAATCTTCACATAATTTTAGGAATCTCCTGAGATTTCCCAATGCTTCATCAAAATCAGCACCATAGGTGGTAAAATCATCCATATAGATTTCCATGCAGTCAAGCCAGATGTCTAAAAATATGTTGATGATTGTTCTCTTAAAAGTTGTAGGTGTCTTGCATAACCCTAAGGGAAGTACCGAATAGGAATATGTCCCCCATGGGCATGTGAATTTTGTCTTCTCCTAGTCTTTTGGTGCAATTTGAATCTAATTGTAACCACTGAATCCATCAAGAAGGGAAAAGTATTGTTTTTCTGCAAGTAAGTCTAGGACTTGATCTACAAAAGGCAATGAAAAAATGGTCCTTCTTAGTAGCAGCATTGAATTCCCTATAGTGAACAAAAACTCGCCATTTTACTCCCTTCTTGGGAACAATCACCAATGGAGACACCCATTGGCTGTCTGAAATGGGGTAGATAAATCATGCATCTAGCAGCTTTGGCAGCTCTATTTTGACAATTTCTCTCAATGTAGGGTTTATTCTTATTTGTGGCTGCCTAACAGGAGTACAATCATCTTTGATATATATCCTATGAGTGTAGAGCTTAGGATCTAATCCCTTCTATTGGAGTGAAAATAAACTAAGAGGGGGGGGTGAATCAGTGTTTATAACTTCTTAAACAATTTAAACTGAAACTGAAAAGAACCATACATATGTTCTTATTTATCAATGATAGTGTCATCCATGTATTCGAATGCAATAATATAAACTGAAATGAGTAGTGTAACATTGCATTTTAAAGTAGTAAAGTACTAAATAAAATGAGTCATAGAGACACAAATAGACACAAGATATGCCGAGTGGAAAACCCTCTTGGGGTAGAAAAACCACTCTTGAACCTACTGCCTTTTTCAGGCTTTCATTTCAATAATTTATTTTGACAAAGCCTCAATGGCTGATTTATGAGCATCGACCCCTCTATTTAGAGACACCAATCTCAAGGAGCACCAAATCCTTTCCTAATATTCAATGGAACGTACAATAGTATAGAGGATCTCTCTATTTCACTTGATTTCTATCAAGTGCCTCTTGACAAACAAAACATAGAATTTTCAAGAGTCAAAATTGACTCTTCAAAATTCCATGCATTATCTCATCTTGATGCAACTTGAGGAAAATCATATCACAATCACAATACAATCTCATAAAACTATATTACAATGATACATCTTTTCTTTCTTTTCTCACTGTTTGATTTTCAACCTTTTTCCATATAGAAACTACAAATCTAACTACACTGTGTTTTCCAGTGTTCAGCATAAAAAAAAAGAATAGACTTTCACATCTCTAAAAAGTAATGCCCTTGTTTCAAGGATTTTTTTCCCTTGATGATAGAACCCTAATCTTACTATTTTTGGATTCTTACAGAAAGCATCATTACAAATTGGAAGTATTACCACTATTTTTCAAATTTCACTTTCTAGAAATTTGTACAAGGTTGATTTCAGGTTATAGAACAACTATCAAGCAATAGTTCCAGATATTACAAAGATCATAAGTGAAGGATTCTTCCTTTATGTCAAGGATAGAATAGCTTATTCCAAAAATAGAGGTGTAACAAAAAATTTCCTCCACAAGCGGCCTACACATGCAGTGCTTACACCCAAGCAACATTAATGAAAGACATATTTCATAAGACAATGAAGTTGACGCTAGAAATAGATATAATTGAAACCCCAAACAACAATGTAACCAAAAACATGTAATCATGTACTCGATAGAATTTACCAACGATTCCAGATTAGTAACTGAAAAAACTTTTAGCTTTCAAGATGACCCACAAACTTAAAAAATATGTTTCATAAAACTGATATGATAACCTTCAGAAAAAAAAAGTCAAGATTTGGAGCAAACGTTTCAGATTTGGAGCAAAGGATAGACATTTTTCATTTTTCTATTTGAATGGAAAAACATAACTCGAAATCACCTTTCTTGTGAAGTAACAGATCTGAATGGAAACCTGAAAGAGTAATACCCATGAGAACTAGAATTGCATTTCCCATTAGTGATTTACTAGGTCTGCAAAGAGATAGAGTAGCTCGAGCTATTTCCCCATTTGAGCTTCAAACTGATGGCAATAAATCGATAGGTGAAACAACCAATGTCATGGTCTTTCTATTTTCCAATACACTTCCAAAGATCTGTAAATCAGCTACTAGAACAATGAAACAGTTGTGAGATAAACAACTCAATGATGGCAGCCATAATAGGGTTTCAAAACCTTCAAACAATGAAGCATAATGATTTTCCCTAATTTCCACACAAAATCATTTGCATAATATGATAGCATTTGGAGTCCAAGAGGACAGTTAATAAATTGACAAAAAATCTATAATAGATTTTGAGATCCGCTCTCTTACCACATAGCTGCGGTCTCCCTTTGAACAACCCATGGTACAATGGTGACAAATTTTTAACTGTTACCTCTTCCTTTACTGCCCAACTATGGTCTTGATTCAGACTACCCATGGTACAATAGTAGCTTCAAGCTAACCACTAGACATTTCCATCATGTTACTACAGTTTTTACTTCTGACAGCAAGTGGTGTAGCGGTAATTTTCTTGCTTGCCACCAATGGTTAACACCACACTACTGCGGTTACCACCACACTACCATGGTTACCTTCCAAATACTTGAGGTATAGCGGTACCTATTTGCTTGCCGCTGACTTTTTACACCGCATTAACATGGTGAACATCCTAACAGCTCGCGGTATAGCGGTAGTTGTCCTTCTTGCCGCTAGCTATTTCCACCACACTACCATGGTCACTAGCTTAACTGCCAGTGGTACCTTGGTAAGGCACATTAGCGACTGCAGCCCTACCAATTCTTTTACCTACTGTCGGCCTTGAGGCCAAATTTGAAATCAACCAAAAGACCAAAATCAAATACAAATAATTGTTGATTTATATACCTTTGACCAAAGCCGGATTTTCCACCTTAATAAAGTCCAATGCTATATAATTTTCAATGTAACATACATTCCAATTCCTTGTGAAGGTTAATGAAGGCTAACTTCATGTAAATTTCAAAATGCCATAATCACAATATTGATTAACCCCTTATAATATGTGAAACCCATTAATCCTGATTATACTAAGAACTAAGTTGCATCATATAAACCATTAAAAATTTTAAGATGCAAGAGCCTGATCAAACCACACTGTAACAACCTGTAGAAAATGATATCTGCACATTGAGTTAAATGATCAGTACCACCATATAATAAGATCAATGAAGTAAATGTGTCAACCAAAAAATGGATCAACTGAGAAGATAACCATCAAGATGCCAAAGAATCAAGTGACATCAAGGACAAAAGTAGCACAAGAGGGATTCAACAAACTCCCCCTTTGTCCTTGATGGAAAAACAAGGCCACCAAACCAAATATAATGAACTATAACCGAATGAGCCAAAATTCTCACCCTTTTTGACACAAGGATAAAGGTAGGCCAACAAAGATAAACTAGAACCAACTATTACATTCTATAAAACTTTTGATTTAACCTTTAAGGAGCGTGCATGAGCTACAAGAAGAGCTAAACAACTCCCCCTATTACCAAGATAGACTATTTAAGATAAAAGGGATTGAGAGAAAACTCCCAATTGAGACCTAAGTCTTTCAAAAACATCTTTAGCCAACGAGTTTGTAAAAATGTTGGAAACCTGTGCTTGTGAAGGAATATATTGCACTGATACCTCATTAGCCAACATGTTTTCATGAAGAAAATGAAACTTTATAGCTATATGTTTAGTTTGAGAGTGCATAACTGGATTTTTTGAGATGTTTATTGCACTAGTATTGTCACACAGAATAGTAATAGGTTTTGGAATTTCAATACCCATATCTGATAATGTCTGTGACATCAAAATTACCTGAGTGCAGCAAGAAGTGGCAGCTATATATTCTTCTTCAGCAGTAGAGAGCGAAACAAATTCTTTCTTTTTGTTGTGCCAAGCCACTAAACGATCACCAAGAAAGAAAGCAACACCACTGGTGCTTTTCCTATCATCTAGAAATCCTGCCTAGTTAGAATCATTATAAGCTACTAAAGAGAAATGATTGCTTCTAGGATACCAGAGCCCATAATCAATTGTGCCTTGTACATATTTAAGAATTCTTCTCATAGCACTGATGTGAGATTCCTTAGGAGATTATTTAAAATGAGCAACCATGCAAACAACTTGCATTATGTTAGGTCTTGAGGTTGTTAAATAAAATAGGTTGCCTATCATTGACCTATAATCGGTTGAGTTTACGACAAGAGAGTCATCAACTTTTCTAAGTTTATAACTAGTAGCCATTGGAGTGGTTACAAGATGAATTTCATCCATTTTAAACCTTTTAAACATTTCTTTTGTATATCTTTCTTGAGATAAAAAGATGCCAGAGTCAAGTTGTGAAATCTAAAGACCTAAGAAAAATGACAATTCTCCCAACATTGACATTTTGAATTCAGATTCCATGATTTGTGAAAATTTTTTACTCAAGGCAATATTGTTGCAACCAAAAATGGTGCCATCAACATAAATTTCAACAACAAGTATATCAGATCCTTCAATTTTAACATACAGATTGTTTTCAACTCCTCTAATGAAACCTTTTGACAGTAAGTGACTATCCAATCTAGAGTACCAAGCTCTAGGAGCTTGTTCTAGGCCATATAGAGCCTTTTTCAGCCTGTAGACATGATTGGGTTTTTTTTTATAGATAAATCCTTCAGGTTGTTCTATGTAAAATTCTTCTTCTAGGTATCCATTTAGAAAGGCATTTTTTACATTCATTTGATATATAGTGAAATTTTTGAAAACAGAATATGCCAAGAAAATTCTAATGGATTCAAGCCTAGCAATAGGAGAAATTTTTTCATCGAAATCAATACCTTCTTGCTGAGCATATCCTTCGCAAACATTTCTAGCCTTATTGCAAACAACATGACCATGTTCATCATGTTTGTTTCTAAAGATCCACTTGCCTCCCATGACATTTTTGTCATCTGGTCTTAGGACTAGATCCCAAGTCTAATTTTTTTCAATTTGATCAATTTCTTCTTGCATTGCATTAAGCCAACATTCATCAGTTAGAGCATCATCAAAAAAAGCGGGCTCAAACTGGGTGATTAAACAAAATGCAATAAGCTTAGCTATGTGATATTTTTCATCATAGTTAACAGATTTTTTCCTTGTTTGAACTCCTACGGATCTATCTCGTATAATCAGATCCTTAGAATGATTTCTAGCAAGATATTTTGAAGGAACTTTGAGTTCAAATTTTTCTGAGCTGATTTCAGCATCTTCAGGTTGTGCTTCAGCAAGTTTAGGGCTTGCTGGTTTTTTTTTAGGCTTTACAGTTTCAAAGCTCTTAGTGATTATATCAAGTTCAAATTCGTCCTCTTCATCATCCCTCATAGGTTCAACATCTAGAAGCAGATTTTCATCAAAATTGACTTTTACAAATTCAACAATTTTGTTCAGCCTATTGATAAAGCATTTATAGGCTATGTTGTGAGTAGAGTATCCTAAAAATATACCTTCACCAGTTTTAGATTGGAAACTGCCTAATTTTTCACCATCTCTTTTGACTAAATAGTTGTAGCCAAATATTTTGAAATATTTAATTTGGGCAGATTTCCCATACCACAATTCATATCGAATAAAATTTGGTTTCACTCTGATCTGCACTCTATTCAAAATTTAAATAGCTGTATGAACAACTTCTTTCCAGTACAAGGGTATGTGCAGGATCATGATGGGCCAAAAAGTGGTGATATGTAAGCCATATGATGGCCCATGTGGCTGATGACTTTTTTTTTACCCAAAATTGATGAAATGAAAAGGGTTTTTAGAGGAGATTCTCAGCTTTCCACCAATATAAATTATGCTTTACTTTGAATTTAATAAATAATTATTATTCATTTTCTATTAGAATTATGAATAAAGTCCTGATTGATAGGCTGATTGAAAAACATCTATAACTTTCAAATAGTGTCACATTTTTTGAATCCAAAACATGTGTCACATTCTATGCTTCACATATTGTAGGATTAAAAAAAAAAAAAAAGAATTGAATTTCATGAATTTTTGACCAAATTAAGGTGGTTAGACAGACGAGCTTTTATATTTTTTAAAATTTGTAATAAAAAATTCATAATTAATTATTTACTTAGAAAAAAATTATGAAAAAATATGCATCACATCTGGAAATGAGTCCTCTACTTTTATTTGAAATCTTATAAAAAAATATTACATTTTATTGTGGTTAGGGTGGTCAGATAGACACCTACTTCTTATTTTTACCCTGAAATTTAAATACTACTACATTGAAATTTCACATTTTCACCAAATACATTTTTTTAAAAAAATAAAGGTCTAGTAGTTTAGAAACTTCATTCAATTTTCTACAAATTCTATTTTTATATTTTTTTGAAATAATATAGATAACTTATTCAAATTTTTACGTCAAGTTGTCTAACTCTGATTTTTTGTCTTTTTATTGCCACTTAAGGGCCTATTTTTTCAATGATGATCCTACACATACCCACATATTTTCCAGATTTGCTTGATTCAGCATGGTTCTTGCCATCTCTTTTATAGTCCTATTCTTTTGCTCAACTACCCCATTTTGTTGGGGTGTTCTGGCAGCAACATACTGTCTTTTTATGCCATGTTTGTCACAATAGTCTATGAATTCTTGTGAGGTGAATTCACCACCTTTTTGAGATCTTAAACATTTTAGTTTTAAGTCTGACTCTCTTTCTACTAGTTTTCTAAAAACTTTAAAACGTTCAAAAGCTTCTAATTTATTCTTGAGAAAAGTAACCCATACCATATGAGAGTAGTCATCAACAAACAACATGAAATATTTCTCACCATTTATGGATCTAGTCCTTGTAGGACCACATAAGTCAGTTTGAATAATTTGCAGAGGCTTCTAGTAGAGAAATGTTCCTTGGATTTAAAGCTTACCTTAGTTTTCTTTCCTTTGAGACACTCTTTACAAACAAATTTTTCAGGTTTTCTAAGAAGGGGCATACGTCTTACATTTTGATTTTTGCTAGTTTTGACCATATTGTCAAAATTAATGTGGCCTAGTCTCTTGTATCACAACCAACTTTCTTCAACATGACTCATTAAGCATATACCATGATTTTTTTCATGTCCAGAAGTGTCAAGTAAGTTGTAGACATTTCCTTTGGTCCTTCTTCCATTAGCAACAACTTTACTTGACTAGTTTTTGATTTCACATCCTTGTGAAGTGAACAAGACTTGATAGCCACTGTCACAGATTTGAATGACACTCAAAAGGTTATGCTTTAATCCTTCTACATAATAAAAATTGTAGATTGGGGTGTCTTCATTTAGAAATAGAGAACCTCTACCTTTGATTTGAATTCTAGAGTTGTCTCTGAATTTTATATATCCACCAACATAGTCTTCTAGATTTGTAAATTTTTATTTGTCACCAGTCATGTGGTTTGAACAACCACTATCCAGGACCCATAGGTCCTTCCTCTTTGAGTGAAAAGGAGTTTGAAAAAGAATAGTCTATTCAATGTTGTTAACTACTTTGGGTTTCCAGACTTTGATGGTTTTTAGTTGTTTATTCTGCTGATCAGCATTGCATTTCTTTGCAGAATGACCCAAATATTTGCATGTATAATCTGTCTTGTGAGACCATGATTTTTCCTAAAGCCAAATCTAGGAGTTCTAGTGTTCATAAGTCTGCAATAATTTACTTCGTGACCAATTTTTTTGTAGAAGTAACAGTACCCATAAAAGAGAGGGTAGGAGTTGTAGACCATTTTGTTGCTCCTAAAATGATGAATATGATCCTTGACAGACTCAGAATGTTTGAGTTCAGGATTTTTTTTTCGAACAACAACATTGTTCTTTTCACTGTCATTTGAGCATTCATCTTTAACAAAGCCAATACTATTTTTGTCTTTGTTTAATTTTTGTTTACTGAGCATGTCATCCAGTTTAAGAGTGCTTCCATACTTCTCAATAGTCTTCCTAAGATCTACAATTTCATGTTCAATTTTTTTAATTTCTTGGTCTTTGAAACTTATGTCAATGTGAAGACAATCTTCAACTCTCTTGGATTCTTAGAGTTGAGTTTTTAATGAAATTATCTCAAGATTTATGAGTTTCTCTTGTGAACTATCTTGAACAACATTATGTTCTTAAGCATGCAACTATCTCTTAAGTTTTCTCGGCTCTTTTAGAGCACATTTTATTTCTCCTTCATAGCCCACTTCACCTTCTTCAGAATCATTTTTGTTGGTTTCATCTTGCTAAATGATTTCAGCCTTGAAGATATTTTCATGCTCTTCATCTAGAGAGTCATTAGATTCAGAATTTGTTTCATTTTTTTTGAAAAAAAATTTCTTCTTTTTGAAATTAATATTTTGTTTAGCTCTATAAGCCTTTTTCTTGGAAAATTTATCATATTTCTCGTTATCAGTGTTTGTGTCACCATAGGGACACTTTGTAGCAAAGTGGCCTATTTTTCCACAGTTAAAGAATTTGAAGGGAATTTTTCCCTTATACTTTCTAGAACCCTTTTTGTGTTTCCTCACAAAATGGGATTCTTTAGAATTATAAAATTTTGATTCAGAGAGCTCATCCCTTTCTTTCCTTTTAGCATTAAATGCTTCTTCTTTTGTAGTGGTGTTGTTTTCACTAATCCTCATTTCATAGGTAGTCAGAGTGCCTGGTAGACTGTCAAGGGTAAGCTAGGAAAAATGTTTCTTCTCTTCTAGAGTACCTACCTTAGCTTCAAATTTTCTTGGCAAGGTTCTTGATGACCTTGGTTACAACATCAAAATCCTTGAATTTTTCTCCCAGACCCTTCATGGGATTTACTATTTCATCAACTCTCAAAAAATAGTCAGCAAATTTTTCATTGTCCCTCATTTTTAATTCTTCAAACTTATGTTTTAAAGTGAGGACTTTGGATTGTTTTACCTTTTCATTTACTTGATAGATATTTTATAGTTTAGTCATGATTTCTCTAGCAAAACTATAGTGCATGACTTTGATCAAGACATCTTTAGTCAGAGCACAAATAAGAGCATGCTTTTCTCTTGCATTGGTTTCATATCTCTTCTTTTCATCAGAAGTAGTTCGCAAAGTAGTTGGTATAGTGCACCCAGTCAATACTATGCTCCACAGATCAAGGTCTATAGAGGTTAAATAAGTCTTCATTCTAATAATCTAGAATACATAAACAATTCCATCAAATAATGGAGTTATATTCATGGAAGTACCTTCATGAGCTTGAGACATTTTGAATAGACTCCAATTCCATAATCAATCCTAGGTTGGAAAGACCTATCAGAGCACCCTAGGCTCTGATACAAATTGTTGGATTGAAAATACATAGAGAGGTGGGGGGGTGAATCAGTGTTTATAACTTCTTAAACAATTTAAACTGAAACTGAAAAGAACCATACATATGTTCTTATTTATCAATGATAGTGTCATTCATGTATTCGAATGCAATAATATAAACTGAAATGAGTAATGTAACATTGAATTTTAAAGCAGTAAAGTACTGAAGAAAATGAGTCACAGAGACATAAATAGACACAAGATATGTCGAGTGGAAAACCCTCCTAGGGTAGAAAAACCACTCCTGAACCTGCTGCCTTTTTTAGGCTTTCATTTCAATAATTTATTTTGACAAAGCCTCAATGGATGATTTATGAGCAACAACTCAAGGAGTACCAACCCCTCTATTTAGAGACACCAATCTCTAGGAGCACCAACCCCTTTCCTGATATTCAATAGAACGTAAAATAGTACAGAGGATCTCTCTGTTTCACTTGACAACTGTCAAGTGCCTCTTGACAAACAAAACATAGAATTTTCAAGAGTCAAAATTGACTCTTCAGAATTCCATGCATTATCTCATCTTGATGTAGCTTAAGGAAAATCATATCACAATCACAATACAATCTCATCAAACTATATTACAATGATAAATATTTTCTTTCTTTTCTCACTGCTTGATTTTCAAGCTTTTTCCATACAGAAACTACAAATCTGACTACACACTGTGTTTTCCAATTTTCAGCATAAAAAAATAGAATAGACTTTCACATCTCTAAAAAGTAATGCCCTTGTTTCAAGGTTTTTTTTCCTTTCATGATAGAACCCTAATCTTACTATTTTTGGATTCTTACATAAAGCATCATTACAAATTTGAAGTATTACCACTATTTTCTGAATTTCACTTTCCAAAAAGTTGTACAAGGTTGATTTCAGGTTACAGAACAACTACCAAGCAATAGTTCCAGATGTTACAAAGATCATAAGTGAAGGATGCTTCCTTTCTGTAAAGGATAGAACAACTTATTCCAAAAATAGAGTTGTAACTGAAAATTTTCTCCACAAGCGGTCTGCACATGCAGTGCTTACACCCAAGCATCATTAATGAAATACATATTTCATAAGACAATGAAGTTGATGCTAGAAATAGATATAATTGAAACCACAAACAACAATGTAACCGAAAAAGGGTAATCATGTACTTGATAGCTATTACCCATGATTCCAGATGAGTAACTAAAAAAACTTTTAGCTTTCAAGATGACCAACAAACTTAAAAAATACGTTTCATAAAACTGATATGATAACTTTTAGAAAAAGCAGTCAAGATTTGGAGAAAAAGTTTTAGATTTTGATTAAAAGGAATAGAAATTTTCCATTTTTCTATTTGAATTGAAAAACATAACTCGAAATCACCTTGCTTGTGAAGTAACAGATCTAAACAAAATACTGAAAGAGTAATACCTGTGAGAAGCAAAATTGCATTTCCCATGAGTGATTTACTAGGTATGCAAAGAGATACAGCAGCTCGAGCTCTTTCCCCATTTAATCTTCCAACTGATGGAAAGAAATTGATAGGTGAAATGACCAATGCCATGGTCTTTCTATTTTCCAATACGCTACCAAAGATCAGTAAACCAACTACTAGAATAGTGAAATGACTGTGAGATAAACAACTCAATTATGGTAGCTAGAATAGGGTTTTAAAACCTTCAAACAATGAAGCATAACTATTTTCCCTAATTTCCACATAAAATACTTTTCATAATATGATAGTATTTGGAGTTCGAGAGGATAGTTAATGAATTATCAAAAAATATTTAATAGATTTTGAGATCCACTCTCTTACAGCACAACCACAGTCTCCCTTTGAACAACCCATGGTACAATGATGACAAACGCTTAACTGTTACCTCTTCCTTTACCTCCCAACCACGGTCTTGCTTTAGACTACCTACGGTACAATGGTAGCTCTAGGCTAACTGCTAGACATTTCCACCATGTTAGTGTGGTTATATTTCTGACAACCCACAGTGTGCGATAAATGTCTTACTTGCTGCCAACGGTTACCACTGCTCTATTGTGGTTACCTTCCAATTGCTTGCGGTATAGCGGTACATATTTTCTTGTCACTGACTATTTACAATGCATTACTATGGTGAACATCCTAACATCTCATGGTACAATGGTAGTTGTCTTGCTTGCCGCTAGCAGTTTCCATCGCACTATCGCGTTCACTGGCTTAACTGCCGATGGTACTGCAGTAAGGCACATTAGCGACTATGGCCTTAATAATGCTTTTACCTACTGTCTGCCTTGAGGCCCAATTTGATATCAACCAAAAGACAAAAATCAAATACAAATAATTGTTGATTTATATACCTTTGACCAAAGCCGGATTCGCCACCTTAATAAAGTCCAATGCTATATAATTTTCAATGTAACATGCATTCCAATGCCTTGTGAAGGTTAATGAAGGCTAAAATCATGTAAAGTTTAGAATTCCATAATCACAATAATGATTAACCCCTTATAATATGCCAAACCCATTAATCCTGATTATACTAAGAACCAAGCTGCATCATATAAACCATTAACAATTTTAAGATGTAAGAGCCTGATCAAACCACACTGTAACAACCTGTAGAAAATGAGATCTTCACATTGAGTTAAACGATTAGTACCACCATATAATAAGATCAATGAAGTAAATGTGTCAACCAAAAAATGGATCAACTGAGAAGATCACCATCAAGATGTCAGAGAATCAAGTGACATCAAGGGAAAAAATAGCACAAGAGGGATTCAACATCTTCATATCATGATAATCCCATGAAAATTTATTTTTGTGGACCCTCAACAAATTTTCTAATGCCAACTATTGTTCTTCACTCAATTTACTGTTGATATTCAAATATCTTCCTTCAGACACCTATACTTGTGTATTTTTTTATTAAGGAAAAAATAGGTTTTGAAGGGGTCTCAAAACCCTTTAACAACAAAGAAAAGAAAGATATAGCAAGAAACGGTTCAGAAAAAAAGAATAGAAAGCTACCAAAACAGAAGAAAATAAAGAACCAACTCAAAGGCAGCACAACAAAAGACCAGCAAAAACTCTCAAAAATTCAGCGACTAAGCTAGATTCCTCAGGATTTCCACCACCCTCTGCTCCAAATTGTTCATATTTAAAGTTTCTTTCTTAATCTCCTAAATGTTAATAGGGGTCCTGTCAACCTTCCTTTTCAGGTTTCCTGTAGTTCTTTTACTCGGCCCCACACCCTCCACCTGAATTTGTTATTTCTCAGCATCCAAATCCACAACAGTCCTAACCTGATATGCATTTTCTAGATTTTCAACCATCATATTCATAGTATTCATGGTGGATTTTAAGATCTTGTGACTCATTTGAAGAACCTTATGAATAGACTCTTTTATGTTTTGAAGCTTTTCCAACATCTCTGATTTCTTACCTTTGTGGTTATTCTTGAATTGTTGTAGATCCTCAACTATTTTCTTAAGGAAATCCACCATATAATTCTTTTCATCCTCCATACACAAATCAATAGCCTTCTCTCTACCTTTTTTAACCTGTACTTATGTAGTTAACTCGATCATAGTTGTTTTATTAATACATGGTACCTTAAGTTCATGTGGCAGCATTATGTGGAACATACCTTTTGCTTTAGGAAGTTTGTCTACTAGAAGAGTGGTTGTAGGAAGAATGTGTGTAGAAATAGTGGCTATAGGAAGATCAGGAAGAGTAGGTATAAGTGTTTTCATAGGGTCAGTAGAACTAGATGCATGGGAGGGCGATACCTCCTCTACCTCACAATGGTTCTGAATTATATTAGATAAAAATTCATCTTCATCTTGAAGTTTCAGGAAAGTACTTGTACCTAATGTCATGATTTGTACCATAGAGTTAACTTCCTCAACCTCTTCACCTACATGTGGCCATACAAAATTATCCTCATCATGAAATGGCTGAGTAGGAGGATAAAGAACAAGCATTTTATTGTTCATGCCATCAGAAATGTTCATGTCACCTAACCAACATCCAATATAAGTGTTTGTTGTTCCTAACCTTGGCCTTCCAAGGATAATAGGATACCCACCTAGTGTAGCTTTAGAAGAAATAATCATGAAGTTGATTGGATACTCCCAAGAGTTTGGAATCTCCACAAGGTCCTCTACTCTTCTATCAGGCTTAACAATGGAACTATCAGCAAGATGCATGACAATAGGAGTGGATCTCATACTTGAAATGTTTAGTTTCTATAGGATGTCTTTAGTCATCACATTTATTACTTCACCCCAGTAAATCAAATCATTTTTATTTTTTATCCCATTTATAATACCTTCAACCATAGGACTACTTGGATCATTGTACTTGGGGATAGCTACTTTTCCAAGCATGATGTCAGCCAGTTGTCCCACTACGTGAACTATAGTTGGGTCTTTTTTTTTCCTGCCCGACTTCTTGAGGCATGCTTGTTTGATTGATTTTCCATATATAAGAAAATTTTTTATTGCTTGGAATAGGGGTATCTAGATAGATATATACTTTAGTTGGTCTAGAATTTCAAAAGTGGTGTCCTCCTTGTCTTCCATTTTTTTGGAAACTTCTAATCTCAAGGGAATGGTGGTTCTTCTATCATCTACTCTGTTGGAACTTGTTCAAGATTTTTAGGTGCACTAGGATGAATGAGATCATTCAAAGATTCTTATTGCTCTTCCATAGGAAGATCATTAATAATGGGTGTGGAAGGAGCTAGAAAAATAGTTATTGAACATAAACATATATCACTTAAACTCACAACATATGTAGGAAATTGATTTAGATCAGTAGAGTATACAGGTTGTTGTTGTGGTTTATTATTTGGGATATGTGTGGGTTGGGCTAGTAACTGAGTAGGTTTGGGTACATTTGAACTTGGATTAACAAGAGGAGGCATTATATCAGGTTGTTGGGGTTGATAAGGTGGTTGCATGGAATTGGTTTTCTAGTTTGGTCATTATTGTCCACCTCTCCATTGAGATGTTAGTTTCTAGTTTCCTAGAGGTGGTTGCCAAGGTCCTTCAAATTGTAGCCAATTCCCTTGAGGTTTTTTCCAATGAGGTGAAGAATTTTGATAATTGGTCCAAGGATTTGGAGGGTCACCCCAAGACTGTGGTGGATATCCTTCATAGTTGGATGGACATGGGGGCTTCCACTAGTTACCATATGAATAAGAATTAAAATATGGCCCAACAAAAGATAGTGGATCAGGTGGAATCTGATTGCTATTAATGTTAGCTATCATCTTGCATTTGTAGTCCCTCTTCTTCTATCTACAATGAGGACAATATTCTATTAGCATTGCCTCTTCCTCATCATGTTTATTCTTGGCCTAAAGTGTATCCAATTGAGTAGCTAGATTTTTGGTGATATCCTTCTTGAAATTTGTTAGCAAATGAGTAATCTCCATCCCTGAAAATCCACTAGTGGATGACTTACCCATAGAGGATTGGTAAGCTCTCACTTTCTTTGAAGCTTCCCTAGAATAGTTCTAGCATATTTTCTTGATATCCTCCCAAGGAGCTTGAGTGATATCTCCTCCTACCATCAAGTCCAAGGCATCTGTGCAACTTTCATTAATTCCTCTCTAGAAAAGTAGATTCTATGAGTCTTTATTCAATGTATGGTTTAGATATTTTTGTAGACAAAACAAAAACCTTGAAATGAAATCTTCCAGGCTCTCATCTTCCTTTTGCTACATTTTGAAAATTTTACCTCCTCTCATATCACTACCCCTACAATACTCATATTTCTCAAGGAAATTTGTCTCCATGTCCTATCTAGTCTCCATAGTGTCTCTTCCAAGGCTCATAAACCATCTCAATGCAGCTTCTTTCAAAGTGGTAGGAAATAGCTTAAGTTTGTGGGCATCAGTGGTATAGTCATAGCTTCTACGAAGTATATAAAAATCAAACAAGAATGTATCAGTATCTTCTGTGACAAGTCCATATAACTTAGGAAGGACTGAAGCAGGGATATTTTTGAGGTTATCTACTTCATTTTGTTCAGCAATGGGAAAATGAAAATATTGTTTGTTCATCTTGTTAGGACTATTTCCATTTGCATCAGCCATGCCTACTTGATGAAGTTACAAAATATAGGGTTATTCAATTGGATTTTGATCTTCAAGGGAAAATTTAGAACTGGTTAAGTGAGGAAATGCATCAGAAAATGGGTGTGGCTCTTCTTCTTCTTCGTTTCTAGGCATATTTGGAAGCTCTACTAGCTGAAATGGCTCTGGATTGTTAGCAAAGAATCTCCCATAAGCATCTCTTCCTCTTCTATGCATACGGTATCAACTCAGTATCAGCCAACTCACACAAAGAATTGGTGAAAGAATAGTGGATCATAAATTCTAAACACTAAGATAAAATTCCATAAATACTATAGTAGGAAAAACTATCAATGACTCTAAAGGACTCCCTAGTTTGACCCTATCCCTGACAACGACACCAAAAATTTTGGCCTCCTACAATAATTTTAATAACTAAACCTTTACAACCATGATTAAGACATTGGACATATAACCTGAATAAATATTTTAACCATCATGAAGGTGCATTTAAATTTTCAACTGAAGGATGTGAACTTGAAATGGGTTAGTACAGTATGTGCACTAGGAACTCAAAGTAGTCATATTTATTCTACAACTAAGAAAGAATCAATACTAAAAGTAAATTGCATGCAAAGGAATAAAGGAAATGTTGAATGTCACTCAACAATTAAACTAAGTTGAACATGCATGACAAGAATGAAAATTTTAGCAACAAACAAGAAACTACTATATCCGCTTTTGTTGTAGGAATAGTCACATAATGAAATTCTAGTGGTTGCAGGAATAGTCAGTGCCAAATTGTTAACTAAGTACTAAACTTAATCTAATACTAATCTAATTAAACTAAAGGACAAATTACTCACCAAGTGGGCCACCTTGGATGAGTATCCTCTAAAACTAATAGAAACTCAAATGCTCAACTCATAATCTCATTTTATTCATTGGAAAATGGAAATAAAAAAGAGTAGTATGTCTCAAAAATAACTCAATGCTAGTATATCAGATCATACAATATCAATAACTCAGTGACTAACTCCTAAAGATGGAGGATCCAAACCTTATTTGTACCACCAACTAAACAAGGTATTCAACTCCCACTAAGTGAGAGGATGCCATTTAGGGAAAGTAGAGAAAATAATGGAAGGGTGGTTACACATGTAGGGAATCCGGTCAAGCATGCATGTCCAAATGTAGACTCAACACTGTGGTTTCACCCACATCTTCTAAATATCATTAAAGACCAACCCAAGGTATTTATATGTGGATGACATGGGGAATCTCCTATCGTCATACTTTAGTTGACCTTCAAACAATTCCTCTTCATGACCAATTAGCAGTTGTGTTTCTCAACTTAGCATCCTCAAATATGTCTGCATGGAAATGTCACAACACATAATAATTGCACATCTATAACCACCTTAAAGAACATTCATTAAACACATGAAAGATTAATATAGATAGTCCACATAATAGACTAATGTCATTAAAACTGGCAGAAATAGGATTAAACCCAATGTCTACGGTTTGAGGGAAACTTTATAAAAGTATCAACATTTAATATCAAATTCCATGTCAACTTTAGAAAATAAACTATAGATTCTACCCAAAATTTGACCAAAAGCTAGGCTCATCAATGAAATCAATCTCCATACATATATAATTTGACAATAGATTAATATGTAGCACCATTAAGCTTTGGCAATGCTACATTACAACATCAAATTCATTATGTTCTTAACCATAACTTATTTTAAAGATCCTAGTACTCAGTTTACATGAACCTATATTAGCTTCATCCAAGAACTTTCATTAATTAATTGAATTAAAATCAAGAAAAAAAATATATATCCACTAGAAATCAATGAAGAAAAAAAAGATAACCCTTGATCATTTTATTTATAATCCATGAAATAAGTACACGAAAGAGAAATGCTCTTGAATTTGCACCATTTTCTATTCAATTTCTAGTACTATTATTGAAAATTACATATGCATATTGAAAGACTCAAAACATAAGAGAAAACACTAAAATGTAATTTGTATTGTCTTTGAAAAAATTCACTATGATCAATTAACAAGAAACTAACTCATACTTCTGGCCTTGAATTAATTCTTATATAAATGAGGGAGAAAACAATATTAAGGCCAAAAATTACACATGTCTTATTCCTATGGGACCATTAAAATATACATTTCCTTTGTAGTTATATTTATATTTCATATGTAGGGAAATTTTTTTGGATCTTGTGGTTGTGTTTCTGATATGTGGTTGTCATTGATTTCAAGACTATTAGCATTAATGTCTTTAATATTGAATATGTCGAGGATATTGAGAAAATTGTTATAAAATATGTTGTAGGTTGTTTGTGTAGCAGTGAAGATCAATATGATGGATATTTTAGTGTATTTATGGTGAGAATTTGTGGATTAAAGGGCTTTTTTTCAGGTGTATCTAGTTTATCCATCGAAAATTTTAGAGGTTTTCATGAATATTTGAGAAATTTATGTGTTTATGTGTTCCGACAGGTATTCTGTTACTGTAGTTGGTGATCCTGAAAAAGGATAATGTGATTTTGCTAATTTGAGTTGTTGTGAATTCTCCTGTGGTGTGTTTGGATGTTTCTAGATTGTTCTCTATCTATGTTGCATGTTTGCATTGATCGTTGTTCTCACGATCAATGATTTCCTCTTTTGTGTTCATGTTTTTCATGTTCATGGATGATAGGGTGATTGTAGCGTGTTATGGATCTTTGAGGAATAATTTTTGAAGGTTTTCTGTGTTTGAGGATATTGTTTTAGGTCCCTACTATATTGTGGATGACTCTAGTTGATTCACATTAATAATATTTATTGTTTTGGGCTGATATTTTGTATTCATCCTATTATTTTGTTGAAGCTGACATGAAGTAAAGTAATTCCTTGTTGCGTATATATATAGGTGATTGTTTCTTCATTTGAATGTGATAAAATAGGAGTGAGTGCATGAATAATGTTCTAAATCTTTCGAAGGAAGAGTAGAGTGTGAAGAAGAGTGAAGAATTATTCATGTTCTAAACCAAAACTGTAATCGGGAATTAGTAGATGCTACTTTCTTAGTTCAAAATCCAGATGGTTGTAATCTAAATTTTTCTATAAGATAGTGAGTCTTCCTTTGTATTTGAGTAGTGAGCTCTAGTAAATGTGCTTCAATGCATGTAAATTTCCCATTTTTTCTTCTTATAATTTTAATAGGGTATAAACTTGTGGACTGACCTCCACCATGGTTTTTCTCCTAACAGGGTTTCCACGTAAAAATCTTGGTGTTTTGTGTTTTTGGTGTGTTGTTGATTTATGTTTTCATGGTAATTAATCAGATTTGAGAATAGGGGTTAATAAATTTAATAATTTTGAAATTTTGTGACAACTAATTCATCCGCCTTCTTAGTTGTTTTCCCTTGTGTTGCCAACAATTGGTATCAAAGAAGGTTCCTTGTAATAATTTTAATAGCTTGAGGTGATCTAGGTGATCTAGGATGGTGACATATAAGAAGAATAGTCCAAAATTTGATGGAACAAATTATTCTCTAGGGAAGACTCGAATGGAGTGTCATATGAGATGAATTAGTGAATCCTACTGTTTAATTACATGTAATAGGTATGTTATTCATCAAAATGGTCCTATTACTACTACTGAGATTAGGGATGTTGAATACAATACCAGGGCTAATGAAGCATTGTTGAGTGCTTTGACTAATTTTGAGATGACAAATGTTATGGATCTGAAGACTACTTATGAGATCTATAAAAAGTTGGAAAAATTATATGAAGGTGATGCTAATGTGAAGATTGCTAAGCTAAAAATTCTTACAGGGAAATATGAAATTTTCAGAAGGGTGATGATGGGAATATTACTACTTTCATTAAAATATTGAATGAACTTGTGTATGGTATTAGATGTGATGGTGGATAGTTGGAAGAATTATATATTGTTGCTAAAGTGCTTAGATCCTTTCCTGATGCATACAATGTCAAAGCTACAATTATTTGTGAGCTTAGAAGTATGAAAAATATAACCAAAGATATCTTGATTGGTAAACTTCTTGCTTTTGAGTTGAGTGAATTCGGTGATGCCCTTCCTAAGATAGAATCTGCATTTATGGCCACTACTTCCGGAAGAGATAAGCAAAGATGTGATTCAAGTGAAATTTCTTCTAGAAAGGTATTCAATTACGAGAAATAAATGAGACAAATTGAAGAAGAACAAAGAGAACTTGATGAGCTTGAAGCAGTTATTGTCAAAAGAGAAGTTAGAGGAGAAGGTAAGTATAAAGGAAAGTTTCCTATTAAATATTTTTCTTGCAATAAGGTAGGTCATTTTGCATCAAGGTTTCCAAAAAGAGTTCCTAAGTCAAGACCTAACAAGCCTAAATTTTAAAGGAAGTGTTAGTATGATGTTGATTAAGGTGTGATAGATGATGAATTTGATAAAGAGAATGTAAGTGAAGATGAGTTTGTGTTTATTGCTATGAAGTAAAATAATCTTGTGTATACTAAATCTGCTAGTTGTACAAATGTGGAGAAAGCCCTAGCTACTCAAGTTGAAGAGAAGGATGAATGGGTAATTTACAGTGGATTCTCTCATCACATGACAGGTGATAAAAGAAAATTTGTGATCCTAGAAAATTATGATGGTGGTGTTGCAAGATTTGGTGATAACAATGGTGGTATAATGTATGTTAGAAAATGTATTTTTTTATGGTAAGAATTATACTGATGATGTTCTATACATTGAAGGTTTGAATCATAATCTCTTAAGTGTCAAATAGATGGTTGATAAGGGATACAATATTCAATTAAAGGATGGAAATTGTAGAATATTGGGAAGTTCTAGAAATGTGATTTCTTTAGGTATAGAAAAGGTAACATCTTTCACCTGAATGTTGCTAGTAAAAGTTGTCTAATTGCTCAAGTTGAGGAAAGTTGGTTGTGGCATAGAAGAATGTGTCATGTAAACTTTGACAATATTAGCAAGATAAGTTCTACTCACAAAGTGAGAAATATTCCTAAGTTGGTAAAACCTTCTAATGCCATATGAAAGGAATGTCACTTAGGAAAGAAAACTAGAATTTCATTTCAGAGAGAACAAGATTGTTCAAATTAATTGTTGGAGCTTGTGCATACTGACTTGCGTGGTTCTTTTAGAGTCAAAAGCTTACAAGTTTACAAGTATTTCATGTTTCTTATTGATGATTATTATAGGATGATGTGGGTTACTTTATAAAGGGAGGAATTTGAAGCTCTAGAGAAGTTCAAGATATTTAAGGCTATGGTTGAGATAGAGATAGGTCTGAAGATTAAATGGCAGAGATCAAATAGAGGTGGTGAATTCACTTCCCATGAGTTTAATTCTTTTTTTGAAGTGGATGGGATAAAGAGATAATTATCTACACCATAGACCCCTCAACAAAATGGACTTGTGGAAAGGAAGAACATGATAGTTCAAGATGCTATTAGGACTATGATGTTGGAAGGAAATTTTCCTCAAATCTATTGGAGAGAAGTTGTGAGTACTATTTTTTACACTCTCAATCGGGTACAGATCAAAGGTGATATTGGTAAGACCCCTTTTGAGTTATGTTTTTGTCATAAGCCTACTGTTAGATATTTCAAAATCTCTAGGAGTAAATTCTATATCAAAAGAGACAAATATATAGGAAATTTTGATGCTAGGAGTGATGAAGAAATCTTTCTCGGTTATTCTACTAAGAGTAAGGCCTAATAGTACTACAAAAAGAGATTGAGGAAAACGGCTGAAAGTGCAAATGTTAAGGTTAATGAGGACATTTCTAGAACACCTAGAACCTTTGGATATAATTATGATGATTAGAATGACATTATAAACAAAGGTCATACTTTAAATCAAGTTCAGATCATTCTAGTGAATCAAGAAGATCAAGAGGAAGGAGAAACTAGTGAAAGTGAAGAACAGAGATCACAAGAGACTGAAGCTTAAGAACATCATAAGAATCCAAGGTATGTGAGATTAAATCATTCAAAAAATCAGATTATAGTTGATAAGAACAAAGGTGTCCATACTAGGAGAAGAATTATAGAAGAATATTTTTTGATTTCAAAGATTGAGCCTAATAGTGTCAATGAAGCATGAAAAGATGAACATTGGATTGAAGAAATGAAATAAGAACTACAAAAAAATGAGAAAAATAATACATGGATCCTTTTTTCTAGACCTAAGAAAAAAATAAAATGGAACTAAATGGGTCTTTAGACACAAACTGAATTAACAAGGTGAAGTTGCTAAAAATAAAGCAAGATTGGTGTGTAAAGGATATTCTCAGATGGAAGGAATTGACTTTGAAGAAACATTTTCTCCCATTGTTTGATTGAAGCTGTGAGACTATTTCTTGCTTATGTTGCTTATAAAAAATACAAGGTTTATCAAATGGATGTCAATTAAGCATTTTAAAATGGCAAATTGGAAGAAGAGGTGTATGTTGAGCAACTTGATGGATTTCAATTAACTAATCAGGGAGATATGGTTTGTTGGTTAAACAAAACATTGTATAGACTCAAGCAAGCCCCTAGAGCTTGGTATGCTAGATTGGACAAGTATTTGATGAAGCTTGGATTTAACAAAGGTACTATTGATAGTAATCTATATTTCAAGATTGATGATGATAAAAATCTGATTGTGGAAGTCTTTATTGATGATATCATTTTAGGAGGAGATGATGGTTTGTGCATGAAGTTTGTTGATGAGATGAAAAATGAGTTTGAGATGTAAATGATTGGAGAGATGAAATTATTTTTGGGATTGTAAATTGCTCAATTAGATAAAGGGATCTTTATATCTCTTTCCAAGTATGTGAAATAATTGCTAAAGAAATTTGGTATGGAAGATTCAAATCCAGTCGGTACACCCATGGTGACCAGATGTAATTTGACAACTGATGATGATTCTCCAAAGGAGAATCGAACTAGATATAGATCAATGGTTGGTGGATTACTTTATTTGACTCAAACTAGATCTAATATCATGAATGTTGTATGTATTGTTGCAATATTTCAAGTTGATCCTAAGGAATTTCATGTGATTGCTGAGAAGAGAATTTTCAGATTCTTGAAGGGAACAATTGATTTTGGCATGTGGTATACTAAAGATGATCATCTTACTTTGAATTCATTTACTGATGTTGATTGGGAAGGATATGTGAATGACAAGAAAAGTACTAGTTCTGGTGCATTTTTCTTGGGAAAGAAGTTGATTTCATGGTTAAGTAAAAAGAAGAATACCATTTCTTTGTCTACTATAGAGGCAAAATACATTGTTGTTGCTAACAATTGTACTCAAGTATTATGGATGAAGCAGATGTTGAAAGATATTAGAGTTATCTATGATGGGCCTATTGCTATATTTTGCGATAATTGAAGTGTAATTAACATTTCTAAGAATTAGGTGTTGCATTCAAAGACCAAGCATATATCTATCAAGTTTCATTTTTTGAGATAGAAGGTGAGTGAAAAGGAAGTTAGATTGGAGTATGTGCCTACTAAAGAACAAATGGAAGAAATCTTTACCAAGCCATTGCCTAAGGATACTTTTGACTATCTCAAATGGAAGTTAGGGGTGATTACCCCTCCTAATCGAAACTAAGATGCATTTTCTTGCATCAGTATGTGCATTTCACAGTCATATCTTGATTTGGATTGATGTTGTGGTTGTAGACCGATAAAATTGGCCTAGGCCTATGAACTCAATTTTCTCCTTAATCATTCTAAACAAAATTAAAACATTTGATTATATCTTTATATTCAAATTAAACTATTAATTAACCTCTTTTATTCTTTATAACTATTTAAATAAATTAAATTACATTTTTTTAATTTAAATACGCCACTAATGTTCTCTTTAATTAAATAAATTATTAAATTTATTTAATTTATCCATTATTGCCCCTTTGATTATTTAAATAAATAAATTATATTTATTTCAATGCATCTCTAATACTAAGGTCTTCTCATAATTAAATAAATCTCCCACAATTTATTTAATTATTAATCCACTTCTTTCACAATTAAATAATCAAAATTATTTATTTAATTGTCTCATTTAATTCTCCTCCAAATTTAAATAAAAAATCATTTATTTAAATTTCCCTCTTTTCAAGTAAATAATTTAAATTATTATTTACTATGACATGACCCCACCATTTGGAATTAAATTAATTTTAAATTCAAAATAGTATTTCCCTCCACAAATTAAGTAATTTCTAAAATTATTTGATTTTCTAACTCCCTCTTTCTTTGTGCCAAATCTTATCTCCCTATCACACACATTCTCATTCATTGATTTAATTTCTTGAATTAAAATCTTGTCCACTCATTTTGAATTCACCCTAATGTTGCCCTAACCCTAATTGTGGCTTGTCATTTGGAATCTTGACCATTGATTCTAGGGAACTTTTCAATCTTCAATCTTGTCCATTCATCCAAAATTGCATTTTCTATAAAATGAAAATTTGGTTCTCATTTTTGACATCTTGCAAATATTGTGTCTTGCATATCTTGGTGTCTTTCATTTTGCATCTCTCATTTATTTTCATACTTTCCATTTTGCTAACTAGTTTATAGATTTTACAGTGCATGTAGAATTTAGTTTTACTTGCATAGTAATTTCAAAATCCTTCAACATTTACATAGTCTTGTCATAATCATAGTAGCTCACATACAATCTGAGGGTACATTTCATATTATAGCAAACAAAGAATGTACAATGAAGGTGAATCATGGAGATTTGAAGACTTGTTGAGATCTTTCCTTCTTTTCATTTGATGTTTCCTTTGTTCTTCATTTCTTACTTAGGTTTGATTTTGTTTATGCATTAACCATGCTAACCTAAAAAATACCTCAGTTACATTGGTGAACCCGAAACTGATTTTTTGCACTTTTCGTATGAATATTTTTCAACTTTCTTGTAGGTACAAGTACAAAATACCACAATCGTAACCTTCTGAGATTCAGTTGATCTATCGTGATGCATTTTCTGTTGGAAATGGTGCATTTTCTATTCGAAATGGTGCATTTTCTCTGTTGCACCACATTAGCTAGTTCAAGTGACGCATTTTCTCTACTCCACCACATTCGCTAGTTCAAACAACGCATTTTCTTTATTGCACCACAATCGCTAGACCTAATGACGCATCTGATTTTTTTGAGCTGCATTCACTTTGTTGCAACGCAAATTATAGGTAAAAAATTTCTTTCAAAATTTTTCCAAAATTTCTAGATTTTCTACTTTTTTTTTGTTTAGTAGATTAGAGATTTTTGGTGTTACTGATTTTCTATTTGCAGCTTGTGGCAAGGAGTCTAATATTTTTTTATTTTTGTTGTATTGCAATTTTACAATCTTAATCAAATAAATGTTCCTACAAAATTTTCATTCACAATTTCATGAGTTAAAATGAACATGCATGCAAATTCATTAGATTAAATATAACATAATCATGCATTATAACGCATTGGATTAAAATTAACTTGCAATTTTTCATAGCATTGTGTTAAAATGAATAATTGCTTGCCTCACACACAAACGGTTAAAATGAACAAGTGCTTGATGTGTTTTGTGGTTTAGTGGCAATCTCCTAAGTTTGTATGCAATTCTCTTGCACTTTGTGCGATCTAGAGAAACAAAAACACTAAAGAGTTTGGTACTTTATCACCCTTCATATTTCATTTTGGGCTTAAAATGAACAAATTTTGCTAGTGTGAGATAAGTACATTGTGTGTGTTCTCTCTTTTTTAATGAAAACAAAGATTGATTGAACTGTGGATGTACTTACTTGCTATTTTTTATCCTTAGAGGGCCTGCCTGGTGGGAAAAAGTAATCACCCCATGGAACAACCCGATCGGTAACATGCTAAAGCCACTCGACTTCCAATTGGTATATAAGTGTGGGTACTTGAGGAAAGTTTAAGTATCACGAGGACTATTCTGACAAGAAGGGAAACAATGGTCTCTTGCTGCATGGATGGTCCCCTACAAACAATGGTCTCTTACTTTACCTATTGGTCCTTTTGTGTGTCAACTCGTTGATTTTGAGTAGGGTTAAATTGTGCCCTAATTGTTTAAGTTGAAGTTTTTAATAAACTAAGGTTTTGCGCATCCCTGTTAGCTTTAAAATTGTGCCCTAGTTGTTGTTTTTTCCCTCAGTCATATGGGGGATGGTTTGGTATTTCTTTTTTTAAGCCTCCTTGGCTTGTCGGGTGACCTCGTTTCTAGGCCATACTGTCATTCATTCTATTGTAGAACTTTCTAGTGACATCATTTTTTTCTTAATCGGAGTCAGATCAAAAATAAATTATATTCTCTAAACTTTGTTTGAATTGGATGTTGGATCCATCTCTGAGCCCCCTTCCAATGAGTTATAAATTATCAAAATATCTTTCACTCTATCGAAAGTTGAAGCAAAATGAGTTATGGATTTGGAACTTCAGCATGTATTGGATCCAATTTTCATTTCGATCTCGGTCATGATTACCATTCCAGCTCTATCTCCAATCCTGCTATATGGTTTGATATGAGTTCAATTTCCATTCTGGTCCCAACCTCGATAGTTCTTTAAAATATTTCTAGGGATATCTTATGCATTTTCCTACCTCTAGTGAGTATGAAATTTTGACTAAGTGTAAAGAAATTATATGAAAGGTAAGATCTCTAACCTAGTTTTTCATACTTCTTGTGCATTTAATATTGGTTTTGTTATAGAAATTAAATGATGTCAGGAGCATTGGGTGAGGTTTCTCAAAGGATTTAACCTGCAAAGACAACAAAACTAAGAGCAAAGCCTAAAAAGGTTAAGCCAGTACAACTCCCTTATACCTTGAGGTATAAGCATCAAGGTCCTGCCATCACTGCTAGTAAAGTGGATTCTGATTGGGTGGATATAACTGATACCAACATGGGCCCATTCCATTTTGAGGATTTGTACTTTGAAATTTTTGGTAAAGAAGTAATAGGGAAGACCCAAATAATTGTTGAATCTGGCTAGCCTCGTATTACTATATTTCCTCTCTCAATCCAATGTCTTGAATTAATAGTGATAGTAGTTGCAGCCTATAATCCTACTACTAGACAATGTGTGGATTCATAGGGCAATTCCATCATTGATCTAACTCCACAAATGTTTTAGTTCATGCTCAATGTTCCCACTCCAAATAATCCTAGGAAACTCAATGAGGCGGAGGCCTTGAAAATATATGTTAATCATAAGGAGGCCAACAAAACTCATTTGAATAAGAAATGGATGAAAGCTGAGAGAAAGTCTCTAGTTAAGCTTCCAGATCAGCCTAAAAGAATAGAATTCTACAAGTAGATTTGGAACATTATAATGATGCTATCCAAAGTTCTTGTGAAAAAGGATGATCTTCACTTTACAGAATGGATGTTTCCATTCATTCAGACAAATCTACATGGAAGGAAACAATTTGATTAGCCCATGATTGTGTCTAAAAGAATACACAACCAAATGATTAGAGTGAGAGAAACTAAGAGTTTCTTCATGACCTCTTATGTGATTTATGGAGCAGCAAGAAGGGGAATCTTTCTGAGTTTAAAAAAGATTGGGGATTTCAGGAGAAACTGATGGACAAAATAAGGTGTGGAATCATTATGATCAACTCACCTTGCAAAATTTTGAACTACATTACAAAAGGGTTAATGATGCATTTTTATATGTCATTATTAACCATCTTATGGGAGATGTAGGATATACATTGAGCCAAGAGGCCATGGCATTCATCACAAAGTGGGGATATTGGTTTATCCAGTACCCCAAAATTACTTAATTCAAGATAGCTAGATTTGATGGTAACCCTCACCTATTCTATAGATGTTGCACCAATAGGATTGTTTTAATGGAGTTTGTTTATCAAGCTTTGGGGATTAATTCTAAATTTGGTATAAAGCATAAGCCTAATTGTCATAAATTCCCCATGAAGTTGGGTGAATATAGTTGTCCACACCTTGTGGAAGCCAATGTTGTTTACAATGAATTGATGCACCTGAAGTTGGGCTTGTAGACTACTAGGAAGCACTTTGATACAAATAATAAGATGAATTCTTTGTTTGCTTCTATTTTCTATAATACTTCAATCTATTGAAGACTTGGTGAGATCTTTCTTTCTTTTCATTTTATGTTTCCTTTGTTCTTCATTTCTTACTTAGGTTTGATTTTGTTTATGTATTAACCATGCTACCCTAAAAAATACCTTAGTTACATTGGTGAACCCGACACTCATTTTTTGTAGTTTCCGTACGAATATTTTTCAAATTTTTTGTAGGTAAAAGTATAGAATACCACAATCATAACCTTCTGAGATTAATTCGACCTATCGTGATCCATTTTCTATTGGAAATGATGCATTTTTTCTGCTGCACCACATTAGCTAGTTCAAATGATGCATTTTCTCTACTGCACCGCATTCGCTAGTTCAAACAACACATTTTCTCTACTGCACCACAATCGCTAGACCTAATGATGCATCTCCTTTTTCTGAGCTGCATTCACTCTGTTGCAACACAAATTATAGGTAAAAATTTTCTTTAAAACTTTTTCCAAAATTTCCAGATTTTCTACTTTTTTTTTGTTTAGTAGATTAGAGATTTTTGGTATTACTGATTTTCTATTTGCAGCTTGTGGCAAGGAATCTAATATTTTTTTTCTTTTGTTTTATTGCCATTTTACAATCTTATTTAAATAAATGTTCCTAAAAATTTGCATTCACAATTTCATGAGTTAAAATGAACATGCATGTAAATTCATCAAATTAAAAAGAACATAATCATGGATTATAACTCATTGGATTAAAATTAACTTGCACTTTTTCATAGCATTGTGTTAAAATGAATAATTGCTTGCCTTAGACACAAACAGTTAAAATGAACAAGTGTTTGATGTTTTTTGTGGTTTAGTAGCAATTTCCTAAGTTTGTATGCAATTCTCTTGCACTTTGTGTGATCTGGAGAAACAAAAACACTAAAGAGTTTGGTACTTTATCACCCTTCATATTTCATTTTGGGCTTAAAATGAACAAATTTTGCTAGTGTGAGATAAGTACATTGTGTGTGTTCTCTCTTTTTTAATGCAAACAAAGATTGATTGAACTATGGATGTACTTACTTGCTATTTTTTATCCTTAGAGGGCCTGTCTGGTGGGAAAAATTAATCACCCCATGAAACAACCAATTGGTAACACGCTAAAGCCAAGCGACTTCTAGTTTGTATATAAGTGTGGGTACTTGAGGAAAGTTCAAGTATCACAAGGACTATTCCGACAAGAAGGGAAAAAATGGTCTCTTGCTGCATGGATGGTCCCTTACAAACAATGGTCTCTTACTTTACCTACTAGTCCTTTTGCATGTCAACTCGTTGATTTTGAGTAGGGTTAAATTGTGCCCTAATTGTTTAAGTTGAAGTTTTTAATAAACTAGGGTTCTGGGCATCGCTGTTAGTTTTAAAAGTGTGCCCTAGTTGTTGTTTCTCCCCTTGGTCATATGGGGGATGGTTTGGTATTTCTTTTTTTAATCCTCCTTGGCTTGTCGGGTGACCTCGTTTTGGGCCATAGTTTCATTCATTCTATTATAGAATTTTCTAATGACGTCATGTTTTTCTTAACCGGAGTCGGATCCAAGATAAATTCTATTCTCAAACCTTTGTTTGCAATGGATGTTGGATCCATCTCTGAGCCCGCTTCCAATGAATTATAAATTATCAAAATATCTTTCACTCTATCGAAAGCGGAAGCAAAATGAGATATGGATTTGGAACTTCTGCATGTATTGGATCCGATTTTAATTTCGATCTCGATCCTGATTACCATTCCAGCTCTGTCTCCAATCCCACTATATGGTTTGTTATGAGCTTAATTTCCATTCTGATCCCGACCCCGATAGTGCTTTAAAATATTTCTAGGGATATCTTATGAATTGTCCTGCCTCTAGTGAGTATGAAATTTTGACTAAGTGTAAAGAAATTATATGAAAGGTGAGATCTCTGACTTGGTTTTTCATACGTCTTGTGCATTTAATATTGGGTTTTGTTGAAGAAATGAAATGATGTAAGGAGCATCGGGTGAGGTTTCTCAAAGGATTTAACCTGTGAAGACTTCAAAACTAAGAGAAAAGCCTAAACAGGTTAAGCCAGTACAACTCCCTTATACCTTGAGGTATAAGCATCAAGGTCCTACCATCACTGCTAGTAAAGTGGATTTTGATTGGGTGGATATAACTAATGCCAACCTAGGCCTATTTCATTGTGAGGATTTTTACTTTGAAATGTTTGCTAAATAAGTAACAAGGAGGACCCGACAAATTGTTGAATCTGGCTAGCCTCATATTACTATATTTCCTCTCTCAATCCAATGCCCTGAATTAATAATGATAGCATTTGCAGCCTATAATCTTGCTACTAGACAGTGTGTGGATTCATAGGGCAATGATCATTGATCTAACTCCGCAAATGTTTCAGTTCATGCTCAATGTGCCCACTCCAAATAATCCTAGGAAACTCAATGAGGCAGAGGACTTGAAAATATATAGTAATCATAAGGAGGCCAACAAAAATCATTTGAATAAGAAATGGATGAAACCTGAGAAAAAATCTCTAGTTAAGCTTTCAAATCAGCCTAAAGAATAGAATTCTACAAGTAGATTGGGGAAATTATAATGATGTTATCCAAAGTGTTTGGGAAAAGGGATGATCTTCACTTTATAGAATGGATGTTTCCATTCATTCAGAAAAATCTACATGGAAGGCAACAATTTGATTGGCCCATGATTGTGTCTAAAATAATACACAACTAAATGATTAGAGTGAGAGAAACTAAGAGTTTCTCCAAGACCTGTTATGTGATTTATGCAGTAGCAAGAAGGGGTATCTTTTCGAGTTTAAAAAGACTCAAGATTTCAGGAGAAGTTGATGGATAGAATAAGGTGTGAAATATTTATGATCAACTCACCTTGTAAAATTTTGAAATAAATTATAGAAGGGTTAATGATGCATTTTTATATGTCATTATTAACCATCTTATGGGAGATATAGGATATACATTGAGCTAGGAGGCCATGGCATTCATCACAGAGTGGGGATATTGGTTTATCCAATACCCCAAAATTATTTAATTCAAGCTAGCTAGATTTGATGGTCACCCTCACCTATTTTGTAGATGTTGCACCAATAGGATTGTTTTAATGGAGTTTTTTTTATCAAGCTTTGGGGATTAATTCTAAATTTGGTATAAAGCATAAGCCTGATTGTCATAAATTCCCCATGAAGTTGGGTGAATATAGTTGTCCACACCTTGTGGAAGCCAATTTTGTTTGCAATGAATTGATGTACCTGAAGTTGGGCTTGTAGACTACTAGGAAGCACTTTGATACAAATAATAAGATGAATTCTTTGTTTGCTTCTATTTTTGATAAATACTTTAATCTATTGGAGGAATTGCAGAGTGATCTTCAGAATGTGTATGACTTGAGGAAAATAAATTATGAAAGGTTGCCTATCCCACTCATGGTGGAGTATGGGGTGAAGGTGGAAATTCTTGAAACATTATCACATGATGGAGTGGTTTTGGATCCCCAATATGAGGTACAAAATATAGGTACCAAGATCTTGGATCCTATAGATTGGGGTGCAAAGGAGACCATATATATTAAACAGATAGCAAGGCCACTATTAAATAGAAGCATCCAATGGGTTGTGCTAAGAACCAAGGAGCATAGGGGTGAACCTTCCAAGAAAAGGAAAGGAGCAGGTACCACTCAAGGGTACAAGTCAAAAATCAAGATGCCTCCTAAGGAGCCCTTTGAATTCTTCCCTCCTAATATAGAGGAATTTTAACTTGAAGTTTCAGATCAAGATCTACCTGAAGAACATGAAGAAGAAGTCCCAATAGGACTTGGGGCCTCAACATTAGTTTTAGGTGAGTCGTCTACTCAACCCCCTCCTATAGAGCAGCCAAGTGGAGAAATCCCTAGGGGAAATCTCCATAAGAAAGCTGAAACTTTGAAGGGAAAGGGTCTTGAGGTTGAAATCCATGCTGTAGAGACAGACTTTGAGGATACTAAAGTCATCTACATATTCTATAGTCATCTACAAATATTAATTAAATATTCTAAATTCATCTACATATAAATAAATTCAATTATTTAATTATATTGTTCACCTTTCTAATTCTTCTAGCTTAATTAAATAAATAAGTTTATTTAATTATCACCATCTTCTTCTTAATTAAATTAAATAAATTCCATAATTTATTTATATTAATTATCATATTATTCTAAGTTTGAATTTTTAAATAATGAAATATTCCTCTAAATTCATTTTTTACATTTAATTAAATATTCTATAAATATTTAATTAGAAGCTTTCTTCTCTCCACTTAACTAAGTATTCTAAAATATTTAATTAGAAGCTTTATTTTCTCCACTATAATTAAATATTCTAAAATATTTAATTAGAAACTTTCTTGTCTTCACTATAATTAAATATTCTAAAATATTTAATTAGAAACTTCCTTCTCTCCATTTGATTAAATATTCTAGAATATTTAATTAGAAGCTTTCTTTCCTAGAGAATTAAATATTCTAAAATATTTAATTAGAAGCTTTATTTCCCACATAATTAAATATTCTAAAAATATTTAATTAAATGCTTTCTTTCCTCCATAATTAACTATTCTATAATATTTAATTAGAAATTTTCTTCTTTTCATATTTAATTAATTATTTTATATATTTAATTAAAGAGCTTTTATAATCTCCCATGCATAATTTATTTAAATGATGGAAGCTTCTAATTCTTTGTCACATGTAATTAAATAAATTTATTTACTTAATTATGGATTTTTCCTCAAACTATCAATTAACTTCTCATAAAAGAAGTGCACAAATGGCAGCTTTCTTTCATTTTTGAATGGAAAAAGTTGTATAGGAAGAAACATCCCCCTTTATTCTCTCAACCTTCCATGTTTTTCTCAACTTCTCAATCTCTTACCATTCATCTTGACAAGTTTGAACTCAACTGTTGATCTTGGCCAACTAGATTCTTGCCTTCAAAAATCTATAAATACAACCCTCTTGTGAGTTGAAAAGGATCCTAGATTTTGTGAATTTAGCATAATAATTATAGTTGCATTCAAATCAGCATCTTAGCATAATCATTTTCAAGTTCATAGCATAGAAATTTCAAGTTCATTTCATGGCTTAAATCACATAGCAATAGACATGCATGTTGCATAAATATTGTTCTCCTAAGTTGTCATTTTAACAAGTTGTTGCTTACACCAACTAAGAGCCAGTAATTTTAATCAAATCCTTTGAGATAGAGGACAATGGAATGCATTTGAAAGAGCTTTTGTTATTCATAATTTTCATTGTCTTTTTAATTAGTTTCTTTTAATTTAATGTTTCATTGGTGTGTTAGTTTACTTTCTAATTAGTTCACATATTCAAAACAACACATTTTTGGCACCCACCATGGGGATCTTGCCCCATTTTTAATCTTTTTTTTTGGTAGGTTTTATGACAGGTGACAGACTAGAACAACACTTTAGCGCATATGAATCATGGATTAGCACATACAAGTTGAGGAAATAGCGCATTTGGAATATGTTTTAGCGCACATGCATCCTATTTTAGGACATTTTTGTTTGATTTTTTAGGGAATTTTCAGGTTCTTTTAGCGCATACAAGGGTTGTAAAATAAAATCCTAATTCTGACACTATCGGCAGATAGTGATTTTTCAATTCAGTTTTAAAGTAAAATGAAGCAATCTAGGATAGTCACATAAATTTGGAATTAACCCATCCTAAGATAGTCACATAAATCTGGAATTAACCAATCCTAGGATAGTCACCAAATATCATCTTTGCTTGGTTAAAATGAATCTAATATGTGTTGTGAAGCAAAATCTTCACTTAGCATAGAAAATTGTCATTTGGATTTAAAAATTGAATCATTTGTTTGTTGTGACTGTTGGGTAATAGGTAAATGCTCTCCCCTTAACTGGGTGATCAAAATGGTAGAATTACCTTTTCATTTTATGCAATTCATGCTTTATTACATCGTTTAGAAGGCCTGTCATAGTTGGAAAAAGTACTCACCCTATGGGAATGACCTAAGTGGGAACAACCAAAGCCAGGTTTTCCAACCCACTATAATCAAAAGTGAATTTTTGGGAAACCCATATTCAACAGTAGTGAGCAAGATAACCATCCCCAAAATATTTTTTCTAAAGATTGGGAGGTCTCCTAAGGGATTTTATCTATTGCCACACTGAACGGAGACCTTTACTATGAACCATAGTGTATAAAGCCAGTTGTGTCAGTATCTAGACATCATTTCAATCATAGTGCAATGGGAGGGAAAAATCTGCCCCCAAGACACTCACCATATAATCGCCACAGATTGTTTGCTCAAGGGATCGAGAAATATAACCTTGAGTACGCATCTGGAAAATACAAAAACATAAGCACCCTCTAGGGGGTGACACAAATGTGTGAGTCAACGTGATTTTAAGCTATGGGTTGTGATTCCTATGATGACCTATTTGAAAAATTAAGAGTGATTCTAACTGAAGTGCTCATCTTTTTCAATACCTATGAAAATCTCAAGAACATACACTCTTTGTTTAGATTTTAGGAGTAACAAAACAACTGTTTGCTACTATATACCGTGTTTTTCACGTGTAAATCAGATTAAGATCATCCAAAAATATAAAAATATCAAAAAAATTATGTCTTAGAAAAATAATTGGTAAGGTTTAGCGCATCCATGCTTTGTTTCGGTGCATTTGTGTTCCGATTCTAGGTAATTTTCTAACATTCAGAAATTGGTCATCTCAGTCTAGTCTTTTTCTATGCTCAGGGTTTGGAAGTCTACAAATTTTGCCAAAGATTCCCTAGAGAGGAAGATTAGAAATCCAAATAAATCTCTTGGTTATAAGAAGTTATTGAACAAGAGGAACTTCTTATACCAAAGTTGAAAGGTCTTACTTGAACACGAGACCTTTATTCACCAATATCACAACTTTGTTAGAGGTTTCACTGACGCTTATGTTATAGAACCTTTATACTCATGAGCCTTCTTTCAAAGAAGAGCCCTTTCTCAAAGGCACAACCACAGTTAGCAATTTTTTTCCTCTTATATTCCCTAGCCTACAATTGTATACTCTACTCGTCCTAATCAATTTCTGCAATAGAGAACTCAATCACATTAGGCATTTATCACAATCCTTCTTTTTACAAAGCTATGATCAAATCATCACAAAGTGAAAAATCATCTTTATTTTTAATCGTTGGTTTAATTCCCACAAACATGATTTTCATCCTTTCAATCAGAGAATCATGAGCTAAAGATTAGAAATATTTTAAGTCATTGAATCTTCATTCTATCCACTATTTCATTCTCTTGATCAAAGTTAGTAGAAATTTGGAAAAATCTTATGCCTATTGTAACAAGATCTCAAAAGCATATAGAAAGAGATGAAAGAGAAATTACAGTAGGAAAAATTCATGATAATAGTGAGAGGGAAGAGATCCCTTGTCATAATTCAAATACTAGAGAAATAACGGAAGAAAGGCTCCAAGAAGTAGATTAGGATCCCCAATTCCATACTCTTATGGAAAGGATTTTAGAACGAAACAAAGAAAGATATTTCCTTTCATTAGCTAATCAAGGAGCTAAGTTATTTGTCGATTTTGACATAGAAGGGATTAAAGAGAATCCTAAAACTCCTCCTAATGATTTGAGTGCCCTTACTTAGCAGATAAAAGAATTACAAGGGAAAACAAAAGAGATGCAAGGGGGTGTAAGAAAGAAGTATGTTTTGGATAACATATGTCCATATCCATTTGATAAGAGTCTTCAAATGATTCCTTTTCCAAAACATTGTGAAATCCCTAAATTTGATAGGTATAATGGAAAACCGACCCTATTGAACATGTAAGGGATTTTCGAAATATGAGCTCAGAATTCTCTCATGAAGATACCTACTTAATGTGATTGTTTCCATGAATTTTGGGTGGACAATCCATGGAGTGGCTTTCAAAGATCACTCCCCCCATTAGAAAATTTAAGGAGTTAATAAGTAAATTTATATCACAATACTCCTACAACATCCAACACCAGATAACCATTCTTGATCTATGTAAGGTAAAACAAAAAGTAGGAGAATCCTTCACTACATTCTTGCAAAGATGGAGGAGGGTGTTTGCTAGATACTCATGTCCTGTTCCTAAAATAAAGAAGATGGAGATCTTTATTGATAGTCTGAAACAAAGAGATTAGTTATAGACTAAATCTTCATTTTCCTCAATCATTTGAAAAGTTGATTGAAAATTTGATTATTATTGAAGGTTTCTTGGTCAAGCGTGGAGTTCTAAAAATCGATAAAGAGGGTTCAATTTCGTACAACAACAACAAAAACCATAGTAACAACAATGACAAGTCATGATTTTGGACTCGAAATAAAAATGTTGTGAATGATGGGGTAGTAGATGCTAACAATGTGAATATGAAGCCTACCATTCTTAATGTATCAAGTGTCCAATGTAGCAATAATGCTAGAGATTCTAGTACCCAAGGCAATATTTTCAATCAAGGGAATGTGACCAATAATCATGGAAATAATTTTGGCAATTATGAAAACTCAAATGTGCCCAGATCTTCATATTTTTCAAATCGACGGAGTTTTACTCCCTTGGGCCAGTCTTTGGAGTCTATCTTCAACGAACTATTGAATAAAAATGTTATTACATTACCACCAAAAAGAGACTATGAGCCTAAGGTTAAACCACCATCATGGAATGACTAACACTTTTATGACTATCATAGGTGTAAAGGTCATAAGACAAATAATTGCCAAGGGTTAAAGAATATTGTTCAAGATTTGATTGATAATCGTACCATCATGCTTTAGGGACATAATGTCAATGATGAACATTAGGTATTCAAGGATCCTCTCCCTAATTATCGAAAAGGGGAATCTTCGAGTGACAAGAGAAATAATGTTAATTATTTCCATGACACCATTATCAATAATATTTACACTAACGATCAACAAATCAATGCTATCAGAATCAAAGGCAACTAAGAATATCGAGAGGTCAATTCTATGATAAGGGGATAAGCCAAAATCATTGTCAAAGGAAGCTCATCTAGAGCAGTAGTTCCCCCTCCGAGTCAATACAATTTTGTTGATCTACTACAAAAAACATCAACCCAAATTTCTATCTTGGAGCTCTTAAAGCTATCACCTGCACATAAGGACATTCTGGAAAGGGCACTTGTTGATACAATTGCCTCTCTTGATCTGGATATCAATAAATTTCAGGGCATGGTGGGACACATGTCCTCCTCCACATTTTTATCCTTTTCTAAAAAGGATGACTCGTCCATAACCCATTCACATAATTCATCACTCTATTTAGAGTTCATGATTCACAAATCTTGCATTAGACGTGTCCTAATAGATGGGGAAGCTGGATTAAACATTTGTACTTTGAAATTGGTTTTAGCTTTGGGATATTGAAAAGAATTTATAGATCCATGAATGAAGATTACAATCAAGGCATATGATGATGAGGAAAGAGGTTTCAAAGGCCTCATCATGCTACCCATCAGAGTGGGACATGTTGTGAAGAATACCTTTTGTCAGGTTCTAGATCGGGATCTATCCTATAACATACTCTTGGGTCATCCATGGATCCATGACATGCAAGTTTTTCCATCCACTTATCATCAATGCTTGAAGTTTCCATACGATGGACAAGAAGTAACAATATCGGCTGATCACATTAGTAGTCAAACTTTCTCTAACCTAAGAGAAACTTAGGGCACACTCATCCCACATAATAGAGAGGCTTTGGCCATCTCTACCTTAAAATACAATGAGCAAGCAGAAGAAATGTTAAGTAATTTTGGCACCAAGCTAAAATTAAAATATTATGGGGTGGGAGAATATTCCTTATGTCTCTAATCTACCCATATCTCCAAGATCCCATGGTCAACCATCAGCATCTAGACAACAAGCTACAACATCTTTAGCCTCAGCTTCAGTTCCCATCACTAATTTTAATGGAGTGTTTATCAAAGAAAATGAAATGGAAGATAGAGCCATCCTTGATTGGCTCTATAAAGATGAAGAAGAATCAGTACAACATATCAAGTTACCCACATAGCAATATGGAAAAGGTTATGCGATCATGCAACAAATGGGTTATGAAGGAAATGGCCCTATAGGTAAAAGAAAAGAGGGTATTACTAAACCTATCCAACTGAAAACAATGCACCCAAAAGATAAGACTGGGTCAGGATATGGTGAAAATACAAAGGAAGAAGTAGTACAAAGAATTTATAAAGAGGAGTTAGCTGAAAAAATCCTAAGAATTCTAGCAAATAATTTTGACACTAACTCCAATGAATATGAATGGGATGACATCTCTGATGATACATTCTTGATGGAGAAAATGGTGGATGTCATACACAAATTAACACCTGCATTCTTACAAAGGGAAAGATCAAGGCCTCCTCTTGATTACGTTCTACCAAGAGATCATGACTCAAGTGAAACCGATTCGATTCAAAGTGAGACAGATCATCCACAAGAGGATACCATCCTAGACCTCTCCCATAATGATGTTAATAATAGTATCATGACTCTAATGGCTAGTGACCTTACTCATCCTAATGATCCATTTCCTTTGGTCTATCCCGAACTCATTGATTGGGAACAAATTGCACCTATTGATGTCCCCACTTTTCCAAATGACGAAACCATCATAAACTTCCTTTGTTCATCCCATCCAGATACAAGTTCCACTAGGGAATCATAGGATCAAATTTTTTGACAAGAAAGTGCCAAGTTTCTCAACTATGAAATAAATAATATAAAAGAAAGATCTAATGGTGAAAACCTAACAAAGGAAGTATTAGATCAAGAAAAGAGAAAAATAAAAAGTGTATCCAATATTGAAAACCTTTCAAAGGCACTAGAGGATGGGAAACTTGACACTCTCTCAGAACATTACCAGGAAAGGTCTTCTATTCTAATCGAAACAATGGAGGCACTCAATATAGCTACTACGGAAAAGCCCAAAGTCTTGCAATTGGTCGCATCTCTAACATAAGGGGAAATTCTAGGATTCACATAGTTCCTCAAGAACAACCAAATCCGTTTTGCATGGTCCTATGTGGATATACTTGGATTAGATCCAAATCTCATCATGCATCATATATCTTTTACACCAATGGAAAAACCTGTGAAGAAGAAACTCAGAAAAATGCATCCACATATTGCATTGTTAGTTAAAGAAGAGTTAAAGAAGCTTTTAGATGTTGGATTCAGTTGGTCTATTCACTATGTTGAATGGATCTCCAATATCGTACCTATTTCAAAACCAGATAGAAGAATCAGAATTTGTACAGATTTCATGGATTTGAATAAGGCATGTCCTGAAGATGACTTCCCTTTGCCAAATATAGATATTGTTGATTTAAATACTAGACATGTGATGTACTCATTAATGGATGGATTTTCAAGATACAACCAAATAAAGATTGCACTAGAGGATTATGATAAAAAAATGTTCACATGTCCTTGGAGTATCTATTGCTAGAACGTAATTCCATTTGGGTTAAAGAATACAAGAGCTACATACCAATGATAAATGGCGACAATTTTTCATTATATGATGCATACATTCATGGAGGATTACGTTGATGATCTCCTTGCCAAATCTAACACTAGAGAAGGAAACATAGATATCTTATCTAAAATTTTCAAAAGAATGGAGCAATTCAAAGTGAGACTTAATCCAAAGAAATGTGTCTTTGGAATGAAATATGGAAAGTTGCTAGGTTATATTGTATCAGAAAAGGGAATTGAAGTGGATCTAGCTAAGTTACAAGAAACTCTTGATATACCACCACCAAGGACCATTAGTCAACTACACTCTTTGCAAGGATGGTTACAATCCATCAAAAGATTCATTGACCAACTGGCAGATAAAATTTTACCATTTACTCATCTCTTACACAAAAATGTTCCATTTAGATGGGAAGAAAAATGTGAAGCAATGTTTGATTAGATAAAGCAATACCTCATGAATCCACCAGTGCAAGGTGCACCACTCATATTGTATATCTCTACCACAGAATTATCCTTAGGAGCATTATTGGCACAAGAAGTCAACTCAGGAAAGGAGCAAGAAAACTATTACATCAGTCAAACTTTGACAAGTCATGAGCTAAATTACACCTTCATTGAAAAAGATTACTTAGAAGTAGTGTTCACTTCTCAAAAGTTACGACAATATATGCTAACTCATACAATAAAGCTTAAGGCTAAGATTGATCCACTCAAATATCTTCTAAGTAGGGAAACCTTAATTGGTAGGTTGGCTAAGTGGGTCATGATCTTGAGTGAGTTTGAAATTAATTATGTGGCTAGCAAAGCTATAAAGGGATAGGTAATCATAGATTAGTTAGTAGAAGCACCAATGCTAGTAGAACACCCAATACAAATTGATTTTCCTGATGTTGATGTATTCACAACAACTATTAAACAGTCATGGGCATTGTACTTTGATGGTTCCTACACTCAACATGGCGCAGGGGTAGGAATTATTTTTATTACACCTCAAGGACATAGAATTCCAAAATATTATCAGCTAATGTTCCCTTGCACAAACAACATAGTTGAGTATGAGGCACTATTAATTGGCATGAGAATTGCAGTAGACTGGAAAATCATAGAACTTCAAGTTTCTGGTCATTCACAAATTGTCAATGATGACTATCACACTAAGGATGAAAAGTTGATACCTTACAAAAAAATGGTGGATGATTTCAAAAAATACTTTATTAATATCAAGTTCATACAAATTCTGCCTATTGACAATAAAGTAGTCGATGCAATGGCTACAATAGCATCTCTACTCCAGTTGTTAGAGAATCAAACACAGTACGATTTCCTAGTCAAATAATTGTTTTCTCCGACCTATGACACTCTGGAAACTCAAATCATTTTCCACTTAAGTAGTTTTGATTCTCCCTTGTATGGCAAAATCTACACTTACCGGAAGGATACTATTTTACCCTTAGATTTGTCTAGAAATTGAAAAAGGAATTTCATCCATCAATCCTCCTATTACACCTTAATTGCTAACGTCTTATACCAGCATGGTCTGGATGGTACTCTCCTTAAATGTTGCGAACATGATGAATCAAAAAATTCCTTACAAGAGGTACATGGTAGAATTTGTGGGACACACTCAAGTGGACTAACCTTAGCAAAGAAACTTGTTAGATTGGGTTACTACTAGCCGACCATGGAGAAGGAATCATTCATCTTTGTGAATAAATGTGCAAAATTTCAGATTCATGGAAATCTCATTCATGCTTTTGCTCAGGAATTACAATCCTTCACCACAACATGGCCTTTCACTCAGTGGGGATTGGACTTGGTTGGAAAGATACACCCGTCATCTTCAACTGGGCATAAATTCATCATTATAACCACTGAGTAATTTACTAAGTGGATTGAATTTGTTCCCCTAACAACCGTTATTGGCAAACAAATCTCTTCATTCATTTTAAACTATATCATTTGTCGATATGGTATTCCCAACTCCATTATCATAGAGAATGGAAGAACCTTTAAAAAGCAGGATGTTGATGAGCTATGTGAAATATTTCACATCTAACATGGGTTCTCTACACCTCACTATCCATAAGGGAATGGTCAATTTGAAGCTTCAAATAAAACAATTCTGAAGATTTTGAAGAAAATAGTGAATCAAGCAGGACGGATTGGCATGTCCAATTAAATCCAGCATTGTGGGCATATAGAACAAGTATTTTCACACCAATAGGTGCTACTCCCTATGCTTTGGTCTATGGAGCAGAAGCTATTCTACCACTAGAATTTGAGATTCCCTCACTTTGAGTATCACTAAAGGGGTTAATCAATGATGAAGACTACACAGTATCAAGATTGCAAGAGCTAGAATTGCTTGATGAGCAATGTCAGACTATGGTTAATCATTCAAATGTATATCAACAAGTTATGTCCCACAACTACAATCATAGAGTCAAACCACAAAATTTTCAAGTGAGTGACTTGGTTCTCAAAGAAAACCCTCATAATCAGTAGGATCAGGAGAAGAAAGGAAAGTTTGAACCTACTTGGCTGGGCTCGTTCGTTATCATTGTTGCATATGGATCGGGGGAATATCAGTTGTCAACATTAGAAGGGGGCCTATTTGAATATCCGACCAAAAAAATTCTTCTGAAGAATTTTTATGCCTAAAAATATCAAAAACAATATAAAAAGTCCTGAAAAAAATACAAAAAAATCAAAAAGAGGAAAAATACAAAAAAAAAGAAAAAAGAAAAAAATATATATAAAAAATTAAAAAGAGAACAAAACAAAAATCATTGCCTTGATGAAAAATTGGCAAATAGGTGTTTTAGTAGCAACAAAAAAATCATAAAATTAGGAAAAAGTGCAATAAAAACAAATGGTGAAAACCTGGCAAACATGCATTGTTTGTGATTTCATTTGACTCTCTTATCTATTAGGATACATTATACATATCCATATATCATTGGCATCACATACATATGTGGCCATCACATCCACATCATGCATCCAAAAATTTCCTTGAAGCAACAAGGATTTCATTATGGCTTGATGATCAGGGTTATCCTTAGCAGTAGTTGTGTCTCGCAGGAGTCAAAGTGCAAGGTCATTTAGGGCAATTCACTTCTTGGAACTCTTTTTGGCAGACAAATGACATGTTTCAAGCATTCAAAATATCAAAAATGACACACTTGTCCAATTAAACTGAGTCTATACAACTGTTTGATAGAAAATAGAAACAAATTGGATGATCTTAATCTGAATAAAATGAATGAAAAACTTAAAGCATAAGTTGCAATTGTTGTTTTGATATTTTCTTTTGTCATATCTTTGGAGTGGTTCGATGATGTATTGAACTAGAATCACAAGGAAGGAGTATGATTTTTCTTTGCTTGTTGTCGGTAAGCTAATCACTATTATTGTGCAAATTTTTCATGGGACATGCTCTATAATGTATCATTGATGACATTTCAGAATTTGCATAGGAAAATGGTTAAATTTTGTTTGTTTATGCAAACAATACTCAGGTCATCTTGGTTCAATTATACCTCAATGCTTGTATTAACTTTTTATATCAAACATCATGGAAGCAGTACTCAAGTCATCATTGGTGCTAATATCCCCTTTGATGCTTGTACTAACTTTCAACATTTCAAAAAATCTCAATGATGAAACATAAAGCATAAAGTAGCTCACAAAATAACAACTTTGCATTTTAGTTTTCATATTAGATAGATTGCATCCATCTTAAATTATGCATGAGAATTATCATATCCATCACATCTCATCTGCATTATCTCAATCAATCCATCCATCATTTCTTCCAATCTCATCTCAATCAATTCATCCAATCCTTTCTTCCAATCTCATCTAATAAATCCATTCCATCTAGCACAAATCATTCAATCATACCTTTGGTCTTATTCCTAGACTTATTTCAAGCCTTGATCATCATCATCATTATCAGGATGTATCCTTCCCTATCCTTGTTTTGTTTCAGGATGTATCCTTCCCTTATCAGCAACACTATCATCATCATCATCAATCCATCTTGGCTTGTAGTTTTCCTGGGGCAACATCATAATTATTTTTAAATCCATTTGTGCTTTGTTTCTTCTCATTTTCTCTTACCAATCTCCTATTCCTTATCATCCTCCCTTGTCCATCATTTGTATCATCTTCCTCATCTCAATCCAATCATTTAATCATTCAACCCTTCACTCATCTTCATCAAATTCTTGTATCAATCCTTTTCTATCAAATCACATCCAATCAATCATGAAAGAAAATTTATCAATCTTACTATTTTTTTTTCAATCATGAAAGAAAATTTATCACTTTTACTATTTTTTTTCAATCATGAAAACAAATTTATCAATCTTACTATTTTTTTTTCAATCATGAAAATAAATTTATCAATCTTACTATTTGTTTTTCATCAATCATGAAAGCAAATTTATCAATCTTACTATTTTTTTTTCATCAATCATGAAAGAAAATTTATCAATCTTACTATTTTTTTTTCATCAGTCTTGAAAGAAAATTTATCAATCTTACTATTTTTTTTTCATCAATCATGAAAGAAAATTTATCTCTCTTACTATTTCTTTTTCATCAATCATGAAAGAAAATTCATCACTCTTACTATTGTTTTTCATCAATCATGAAATAAAATTTATCACTCTTACTATTTTTTTTTGAATCATGAAAGAAAATTTATCACTCTTACTATTTGTTTTTCATCAATCATGAAAGAAAATTTATCAATATTACTATATTTTTTTCATCAATCATGAAATTTATTTTATCAGTCTATCATATCATTCTTATCAGTCATCATCAATCAATCATTACAAATTCACTATCACATCATGAATCAATCGAAAAAAATCATCATCATCATCATCATCTTCATTTTATATCAATCTTTCAATAATGTTTTTAATCAAATCATCTTTATCGGTCAATGAATCAGATAACAAATCACTACACATTTTCAAAATCGTCAAAAAATTCCAAAAAAAATATAATAAAATCAAAAATCCGAAACATTCAAAATTTTATCCAATTCATCACCCGAGGGGGCATATAGCATCATCGGTCAAATTTTCAAAGTCAAGGGAAAAATTTTCATTATCTGATTTTTTTTTTGAAGCAATGCGTAAAACACATCACTTTAAAGAGGGGAAAAATGTACACATCTAAAAATGGTCATTATAAATCAAGCCTATTAATTAATTAAATATGCATTATTTAATTAATATTCTAAACTCGTCTACATATAAATAAATTCAATTATTTATTTATATCGTTCACCTTTCTATTAGGGATGTGATATCCTTGCATAGCACTTGTATACCCTTGGGTTGTGGAATTGTTCCACGTGTCATTTTAGAGGAGTGGCTTGTAATGGGGGCCGACACACGAAGTGGTCCCAGGGTAACTCGTTGTAAGTTAGTTAATCCACTAATAACTTAATTAATTGTTTAGAGTATCACATAGTACCAAACACTTAATAAGATAATTATGCCTCGCTCAGGATCACAAGGGCTTGTAAAGACTTGGGTTGAGACGGGAAGCCCTGGAATGGAAAGATCTTTTTCTTCTCTCTATGAAAGATAACTAATTCCGCATTGGTTTACATGAGAGGTCGGAAGTCGTTAGAGGTTACAAGGATAACCCGAGATGGGGGTCGGGACCTAGGAAGACTCACTAGGGTAACCCATGTAAGATTGTGATGACATTTCTCCAAGGTCAATAGTATGTTCGCATCAGTGATGTAGTTGATTATGTGGTTCCTGAAGCATTGTAACCTTGTGTAGTGATGTCACTGTATTTATTTCAGTATGGTTATGTTAGCCTATGTCTAGTGGTAGACGTCCTTGGTTAGAGATTCTGGTTACTATCTCCTAGCATGGGGGGTGGACCTTTGGGTTCCACTTGGTTGAGTGGAACATGCACCTTACTCCATTGGCTTTTCTCCTTGTTCGTGTGGATGAGACTTCTAGTTGGAGAGCTCGTGGTTGTTTCAGTCATAATCCTTTCTTGTTATCCTTTCCATTATTCATGTTAGCATTACCCCTCTTGTTATCGAGGTGGAATTTGTAATTGTAACCCTATATTATTGGACTTGCCTCATTCAGGGAGTGAGTGATTGTAACCTTGTGGATTATGGAATGGATTAATGAAATTGAAAGACTTATCTTATGCTTGTTGTATTTCATCTTACTTGGAATGTATGTGTTAATTTATTGATTAAATAATTGTCATAGTTTATATTCATGATTATTTGAGGTTCTATATAACCTTTGTCTCGTAACCTTAGAAGTTGTTGGCATTAGTTAATTAACTTATTAATTATCCTTTTAAAAAAAAAAAAATCCGTTTAAGTAGTTAAATGCAACTTCCTCTAGGGTTGTGTGGTGGGGCGTTACAGCAATAGACATGCATGTTTCATAAATATCATTCTCCTAAGTCGTCATTTCAACAAGTTGCTGCTTACACCAATTGAGAGCCAGTAAATTTAAGAAAATCTTCCGAGATAGAGGATAATGGAATGCATTTGAAGGAGCTTCTATTATTTAGAGTTTTCTTTGTATTTTTAATTATTTTCTTTTAATTTAATGTTTCATTGGTGTGTTAGTTTACTTTTTAATTAGCTCACATATTCTAAAAACATAGTTTCTATTTGAGATGGTGAGTACATCAGGTAGAGTAGAGATTGAAAAATTCAATGGGAGTAACTTTGAGTTATGGAGACTCAAAATGGAAGACTTGCTGGTGGATAGAGACCTCTGGATAGCAGTGTTTGGAACTATGCCACAAGGTATGATGCAAGGGGATTGAGACCTTGCTGATAGAAAAGCTATAGGTCTGGTAGGACTGAGTCTAGCCGATTATGTACTCTTGAATTTCCATGAGGAGACATTTGCAGCTTCATTATGGAAGAAGCTTGGTGAAATTTATCAGGGAAAGTCTCTGGTAAATAAGTTATTCCTGAGGAAGAATTTGTACTCTTTGAAAATGGAAGAAGGTGCATCTGTTGTAGACCATCTGAACTCGTTTAATATGAGTATTACTCAGCTGGCATCTATAGGTGTAAGGAATGAGGAGGATCATTGCCTTCTCATTTTGTGCTCGTTACCTGATAGTTGAGATCATTTGGTGATGGCTATTGGAAAAACACGCATTGCATTCAAGATGGATGATGTGATTGCTTTTCTTATGTTTCAAGAAATGCAAAGAAAGTATTTTGAAATGGAAAAAGAGGCTCTTGATATTCGAGGTAGACCAAAGGAGAAAGGCAAGAAGAAGGACAAGAAGTCAAAATCTAAATCTGTAGGGAGATCAAAATCTCTTGGTAAAAATTTCAAGGTGAAAGGTTGGAGTTGTGGGAAACCTGGTCATATGCGAAAGGATTGTAAAGAGAAGAAGAAGAAGAATGATTCAGATAATGACTCTTCTCAAAGTGATGCAAATTCCTTCATTGCAGCATTCTTGACAATTCAGATATCAGATGATGTCTGGCTAGTTGACTCAGGTACGTCCTTTCACATGAAATCCCATAGAGAATGGTTCTCCAAGTATGAAAAGTATGATGGTGGAAAGGTGTATCAGGCAGGTGATTCAACACTAAAGATTATTGGTAGAGGAAGAGTTAGAATTCAGTTTCTTGATGGAAGAGTCAAAGGAATTGGTGGTGTACTACATGTACTAGGTCTAGCTTGTAGTCTTCTTTCGGTCGGTAAGTTAAATAATGTTGGTGTAGAAGTTTTTTTCTCAAGTAAATGATGTAAAATGGATAGAGGTGCAATGGTTCTGGCTAAGGGTGTTTGTACCAGCACTCTGTATAAGCTGGATGCACTTCCTATTCAATGTAATAGTGCCTTTGTAAAGTAAACTAAAAGTGCTCCTATAGAGGAAGATGAAGACTCTTCTCTGTCTTAAAACTCTTTGGAGGTAAAACTCCCAACTAAGAAGATTATGTTGTGGCATCATAGACTTGGTCACATAGGTGAGAAAGGTTTAAAAAATTTGAAAAATAAAAATCTTGTAGAAGGGCTTGATGATTGTAACCTTGAGTTTGATTTTTGTGAACACTGTATTTATGCAAAAAAGCACAATATTTCATTTTAATCGATTCCTCATAAATCTTCTTGTATACTAGATTATGTTCATTCTGATGTGTTTGGTCCAATTAATGTTCCATCGGTATCGAAGTCTAGATATTATGTTTCTTTTATTGATGACTATTTGAGAAGGGAATTTGTATACTTTCTTAAAAGTAAATAAAAAATGTTTAGTCGGTTTAAAGAATTTAAATCATTGGTAGAGAATCGGACTGGTAGGAAAATTAAATGTTTGAGGATAGACAATGGTGGTGAGTTTTTTTTTGCATATTTCAAAAGGTATTGCATAGATCATGGAATTAAAAGGCATAAAAAAACACCTTATACTCCATAGCAGAATGGAGTTGCTGAAAGGTTGAATAGGATGCTGATGGAAAAGGAAAGGAGTATGCTAAGAGGTGTTGGTCTGGAGCAGAAGTTCTAGGTTGAGGTTGTGGCTACAACATGTTATCTAGTAAATCATTCTCTCTTCTCTTCTCTTGTTGATAAGACGCCTTTGGAAGCATGGTTTGGTAAGAAGCCCTCTTTGAGGCATGTTCGTGTCTTTGGCTATGAGGCATATGTTTATGTGCCAAATGAGAAAAGATCAAAATTAGATAACAAGGTTGTCAAGTGTATTCTCATCAGCTATGGAGTTGCTGTGAAGCGATAAAATCTTTGGAACCTTGTTACTAAGAAGGTTTTGTACAATAGAAGCATGATATTTTGTGAGCTGAAACCTTCAATAAGTGATCAACAGCTTGAGACAGATTAGAGTGACAAGAAGGATGCAGTTGAGATTCCCCAAATTCCAGAAAGGGAAGAGCTACATGGTGTACCTGAGACTAAGGAGAGCTCAAGAATATCTGGAAGTTCTAATGATGAAGAACCATAACCTTAGCCTGTAAGAAGGTCTACACAAGAAAAATGAAAACCTGAGAGGTATGTTTTCTCAGTGTTAAATTCAAACTATGCCTATGCCTTAATTACTAGCACTGATGAGCCTAGGACTGTAAAAGAAGCAATCAACATGTCTGATTCAAATTCTTGGTTGGAAGCCATGAAGAAAGAGATGGATTCATTGAAGAAGAATGAGACCTAGGATTTTCTACCACTACCTAAAGGGTGAAAGCCTTCTAGCTATAAGTGGATATTCAAAAAGAAGACAGGTCTTGATATCAGTGTTGAGAAGTATAAGGCATGATTGGTTGCAAAGGGATTTTCCCAGATTGAGGGAATTGATTATGGAGATATTTTTTCCCCTGTAACAAAGATAACATCCATTAGATTTTTTTTATATTCGAAGTTTTCTATGAATTTGAAAATGAGCAGATGGATGTGAAGACAACGTTTCTTCATGGTGAGCTAGAAGAAGAAATTTATATGTCCTAGCCTGAACATTTCATTGAAAAAGGTAAACAAAATTTGGTCTGTAAGTTAAAGAAATCTTTGTATAGTTTGAAGCAGTCTCCTAGAATGTGGTACCATAAATTTGACACATTTGTATTATCTATGGGATTTGTGAGATCAAAATATAATCATTGTGTTTATTATAAATCTGAAAATGATCATGTGCTTGTTATAACCCTATACATGGATGATATGTTATTCATAGGGAATAAAAAGTCTATGATTTATGATTTTAAATCTCAGTTGTCTGCAAAGTTCAAAATGAAAGATCTTGGTGCAGCTAGGTATATTCTAGGAATGGAGATAACCAGGGACATAACAAGAAGAAAGCTTTAGGTTAGTCAAAGTAAGTATATGAACACCATTCTAGAGATATTTGTTATGAATGGTTGCAAGCAGCTAGTTGTTCCAGTCATGCGGGGAACAAAAATATCTATTGAAGACTGTCCAAAATATGCTACTGAGATGGAGGACATGACCAATGTACCTTATGCAAGTGTTGTTGGTAGTTTAATGTATGCGATGGTCTATACAAGACCAAACATTGCCCAAGTAGTGGGAGTTCTGAACCGGTTTATAGAAAATTTGCAAAGGTCACAATGGGATGCCATAAAGAGAGTGTTTAGATATTTGAAGGGGACTTCAGACTATGATTTGTGTTACCATGGTAGTTTGGTTTCATCACAAAGAACACTCAACATTCAAGGATATGCTGATTTTGATTAGGTAGGGGACATTAACAATAGGAGATCCACTAGTGGATACACATTTATGTTAAATGGTGTAGTAGTCAGTTGGACTAGAAAGCAACAAGATATAGTTGCTTTATCCACAACAGAGGAAGAGTACATGGTAGAAACTCACACCTACAATGAAGTAGTTTGGTTGAGGTGTTTGTGTTCAGACATTGGTTTTAATGCAGGGTAAATTACAATCTTCTATGATAGTCAGAGTTCCATTTGTTTAGCAAAGAACATGTCTTTCCATGCTAGGATGAAGCACATTGATGTGTAGTTTCACTTCATGAGGTACATGGTGGAAGATGGAAGGGTTTGTCTTGTAAAGGTTGACACTTTGAAGAATGTTGTAGATTCTTTGACAAAGATGGTGAACACATACAAGTTCAGATAGTGCATAGAATCGATGGGCCTTGGGGCCTATGACTGTCAGTAATTTTTTCTAAGTCTGGAGGAAGTTGGAAGTCTTCACCAAGTGGGAGCTTGTTGAGAAAGTATGTATCAACTTCCAATTTGAAGCCTCAGAAATTCAAGAATTGGCAAAAAAAAGTTGTTGCTCTTTAGCCTTAATCGCTTTACTATGGCTATGTCATCATCCCTTAGCAATACCATGGTAACTCTCTAGGCGGTTACCACCTTACCACACATGGTGGTGTGGTAACGCCACCTGCAACCTACATTGGCGGTTACCACCTTACCATGCGTGGTGAGTTCTCTCACTGTGATGGCACGGTAAGGCTGCCAACGACCTAGCTCGACAATTGCCTCCATACCGTAGGCGGTGGTTCCTCTCATCATGGTGTTTGCAGTGAGACCACCATTGGCGGGCTTGATGGTTACCCCCATACCATAGGTGATGGTTCCTCTCAACATGATGTCTATGGTGAGACCACCAATAGTGGGCTTGGTGGTTCCTGCCATACTGTAGACATTGAGTCCTCTCATTGTGGTGGCCATAGTGAGACCACCAGTAGTCAGCCTAGCGGTTACTGCCCTACCGCGAGGTGGCCTGACGGACCCCACAGTAGTGCGGTATGACCACCAGTGGTCTTACTGGTGGCCACCACCACACTGTGGGTCAAGTCAGATGGAGCAACAATAGCATGATGGAGAGTGACTCGACTTGGTGAAGACTTGGGTGAGCTCGGCTCAGCTCACCACCATACTGTGAGGTGAGTCAGTGAGCTCGGGGGTAGTGTGGTAAGATCTCGGTTGAGATCGGAGCTCGGTTAGCCAAGCTTGACCATTTTGAACAAAAATTCAAAGCGATAGGCGAATAAAGTTTGAACATGTGGCTTGAAGACAACAATTTGACTTGCCAAAGACCAAAACACTGAAAGGCAGTTATTGCAAGGCAACTTCTACTGATGATAGGAACCTGATTTGGGTGGTGAAGTTATTTCTTGGGTGGCTCGATGCAATAAGTGCAAATCGATTGCTTGCTTGAATGATCAATGCATGAACCTAGAGGTCATGGGATTGGGTGGAAAGTGTAAATGCGATGTAAGACTTGTACAGTCAATGTGAGGTTGATAGATGTGTACATGTAAGTTGCAATTTGATGCAAGTGATGAGTAAGAATTCATTATATACTTTGAGAGAAGTATTATAACAAAGAGAGTTTTAACTTGAGAGCTGTAGTGAGCTGATCATAGAGTGAAGGCTGAAGAATTTTGTATGTAATAATTTTATTGTTGTAATACAAAATTTTCTTTGCTTGGTGTGGTGGGTTTTTTACTTGAAAAGGTTTTTCCACGTAAATAATTTTCAATCTATGAATTCTTACTCTATTATCTCTTTCATGTTGCTTGTATTCATCTCAGTAATTTTAGAAGTTATTTGAACCAGTTTTTTCTCTTCTTCTTTATTGTATCAGTGTTAAGGGAATGTATTCCACACTATTGGGTCATTAGATCCATCCATGTTTTCCCTTCAGTAGCTTCCTCCAAAATTAAAGGATGATCAAGGATAAACAACAAAAGGATGAGCTTAAGGCTGAATTGGATCAATTGTGTAGTTTCTTAAAGCATGTTTCCACTCCTATGTCCCAACAAGTTGCTGCCTTGGAAACTCCAGTCTTACTTAACAAAAGATAAGTTGATGATTTAGTACAAATGAGGAGTAACTCTAGGATGTTGGATAGATGGATTGACAAGCTTAATTTGGAAGTGGGTGAAGTGCAGGTAAATAGTTTTGAAATAAATAAAACAAAACTTGAGTTGATAAAATAAATGGGTCATCATACCAAAACTCTAGGAGAGCAGGAGGAAGAATATAGGGGATATATTCAAAAGATGAAATAAATCAGTAAGTTGTCAAGATCAACTCTTCTAGAGAAATCAATCTTTGAAGAAGATAATGTAGATATCCAAGAAAAGGCTTCAAACATAATCTGGTTTAGGTCCAACTTCATATATAAGAATATAAATGAAGTTCAAGATGCTAGTAAAGACTTGAATGAGCAACTTGATGAATTAGAAGATGTAATATCTATTTTAGTCAATATGGACATACCGATTAAAGAAGGAATGCCTTTGAATCAATTGAAGGATAAATGGAACAATAGATTTCAGGAGGTCATACAGAAAGAAGATGATGGAGAGGATTTATTGTTGGATAGACTGATGGATATTAAAGAGGAGGTGAAAACTTCTAGGAGGGAATTGACCAAATTGAAAGATATGAATGAATTCACCTCATTGAAGTTAAAATGAATCAAATTTGAATATAGTTGGGTTGCTAGGCCTGATGTGAATATCCTTCAACAAGTCTTCTCCAGATATGATGAATATCTTCTTGAGAAAGCTACACAGGAGTGAGTTGGCAGAAAAATGTTCTATTTTTGGCACATGACTACCCCTTTTCTCTCCTACTCAATAGGGAAATCAACCTTTGAACTAGATGATTTTACTAGCTAATCATGTCTCTTTCCTTGGGCGTCAGATTCTACTCAACAGGGCAATCAATCCTTGAACTGAAGATCAACTAGTCTAGTTTCTTGATGCGGTTATGGTTCCTCGATTAGTGGATCTCAATTTTTGATTGAGAGGGATTTATGCATAGTATATCTATATATAATTTTGAGCTCCATATTGTAAATTTTGGCTAATTGAAGTAGGATTCACCACCTGATGATAGTAGATATGATTTTACAGCTTTGAGGAAAGATACTTTTAAGTTTATGTTTAATCTAGATACACTTTTTATACAATTTTTATGTTGGAGTTGAACTTCTTGGATGATGTTAATGAATCATAATAATTTTGTATGCTGGTGAGTTTTTTGTGCATAAATACTTCTTATTTTATGAAAATCAATAGGGGAAACCAGATTTTAAAGATCATTTCATTAAATTATCTATGAATGGAATTATTATATGTTTGTTGATCTATATTATTGGCAACGAATGAGGAGTTTGTTATAAATCTTGTATTATTTTGATGAATGGTTGCAATGATTAAATTAAGAACTATTAATGTATGCAATGGTATGGATTGTTCTTGGAGTTGCATCATGTTATGGTTTTGATTTGTTAAGAAACACTCGTTGTTGAGAATATATGTCTAGATGTTAAAGAATTTTTTTCATGTTTTACTGATTTGTGCCTTGATCTATCCTTTTTATTTTTATTTAAACCCCCCATTAAACATAGTTTGATGAATATGATACAATTTGTATTCCTTATCACCATCAGAGGCCCCTTGAATATTACAGTTGCATTGGCCAATTGAGTGACATCAAATAGTTGAGAACCAACTACCAGGACCTTGGAAGTTAGGCTACTATATGTTGTCTTTATTTTTCAAGAGAAATAGAGTAGAAATATTTTATTTTATGTTGTTTGTGTTATTTTGACCATCAATAGATCTGGCGCTAGAAAGAGGACCTAAAGGAACAAGCTGGCTTAGACTGGGTCATTCTCACCAAAAAATTATGGGAGGATTGTCAGATCCTCTACAAACCTTGAACCATTAGGAGAAGTTTAAACTCTGTTTAGATACAGACCCCAAGCTCATAGATTTTTGATCCCACCATTGTCACCACCACTTACTCTGCCTAGATTTCCACCAAATCCATCTTTACCACCCCAAAAACTTGATCCACAAACACCACCACTAATTCAACCACTATCACCATTGGTTTGACCAGTATCACCACCACCCATGGCTTACTTCATAAATAACCCCTCTCCATTAGGGAGCATTCTTGGTGGTACACATGATCTAACCAAAAATCTGGAAAGGTTTTTCCCCAAGTATATGCATGGAGAATTAAGAAGTGCCAAGGAACATATCAAAGCTTTCACGAATTCCTTTACTCATGCTCAAGTGTCTCACCAAGATGTTGTATGTAGGTTGTTTCCTTATTATTTGGGATACATGGCATAAAAATGGTATCTAAATCTTCTCCAAGGGTCTTTTCTAAGTTGGGAGGACTTAAAATATGCCTTTATTAATCAGTTCAGGGTCTATGTAGACCCTGTCATCTTGTATCATCAATTTTCTACCATAAGAAAGGAACATCATGAACCATTGCCATTATTCAACACTAGATTCCAAAGAATGTTTCACAGGTTACAAGACCCTTACATGGTGGCTGAAAATATTGTCATTCTTGAATATTTAAGAGTTGTTGATCCCTTGATTGGCCTATTCTTGTAGAGAACTTATGTTGCCAACGATATTGAATCATTGTATAAATTTTATCATCTATCCATTAAATTGCAACAATAGATAAGTCTACAATCAAGAAGTTTAGGAGGAGCCCTCCCCCCTATGGTTTATTAGATGCCTAATTCACATTTGTTAAATATGGTCCCAAGGATGTGTTACTCCCAATATGGACTTTTTTTTGAGTTACAAGCCTCACCTACTATGAATTTTTTTGCTAATGATGTTCAGGATTCTTCCCAGCAATCTCAAAAGTACTAACAACAAGTCAACTCCTACTCATTATCCATCTATAGGACATACTTTTCAAAATGAACACACTATTCAACTAACAAATGAGGTGGAAACTCTCAAAAAGAATCTATCACAAATTTCCAATGATATGGCACAACTTAGACATAACCCTCCTCAGAACCAAAACCAAAATTACCAGAATCAGAGAGGATATAACAACTAGGGTAGTTACTCTAATTAGAATAGTAATTAGACCACCAATAGGAACTTCTAGAACCAAAACTCCTCTAACCAAAATTATCAAAATCATAACAGAGGATACAATTAGAGGTCCAACAACAACAATAGGTAGTGGAAAACTTGACCCAAAAATGAGGGAGTTCCCCATAATTATCAGTATGGTGAAGATAAACCACACACTACAAATGTTGTAGATCTCAATTTCATGACTAATTGGTGCAGACTACATGATACTATGGAAAATTTTGAGGTTAATTGCCTAGATATGGAAAAAATGGTGAAGATTGTGCAAGATGATTCCCACTCTCCACAAGGAAATTCCAATCAAGATGGTGGGTCAGTAAGTACTTCTATGACTTATGAGACCATTGAGTAACAATGTCAATTTCCCATGCAGGGAGATAATGAACCAGAAGAACATGTGTATGATGCCCAAGCCTTCCAGTCCAAAGGTGGTCACTTCTTGAGAAATCAAAATAAGGGCCCATTCACTACATCTGCACCTCCCAACAATATGGTCCCACCTAATCATAATGTAGATAATAACCCACCACCACCAAAGGGGCCTTCTGACTTACATGACAAAGGTAATCAACCTTCTTTTCCTAAGTTTCAAGTTAGGAATGATTCAGAGTTTTATTTCATTGCAGAGTTGTAGAGACAAAATAAATCATTGTCATTCTTTGAGATTATGAAGTTAGTGAATTATTTATATCAAAAGCACATTGCATTATCTAAGGAAATTTTTTCAAGAACTCCAAACCTGGTTAGTATGTTATCCATCAAGAAATCTATGAATACTTTGCTTGTTGCTCTCTTTTTTGGAATTGCTTCCACCCATTTATAAAGTAGTCTATATCCACAAGGATCCATGAGTGACCTCCACTGGACTTGTCAAATATCTCTGAAATAAAATCAATGCCCCATTTTTGAAACAATGCCTAGTCTATAATTGGCCTAGGTGGCAAGGTTCCTAAGAACATCAACTCCCATGAAAACCTTTAGCATACATCACATGTTCTTACAAGCTTCTGAGCATCTTTAAATATTTTATTCCACTACAATCTAGCTCTTAAGATTTTTGGGTAGTCTTTCTAACCATGTAGTGTCCACCACACACTCCATTATGCATGTCATTTAGCAATTCATAAGCTTTTGTCTTATCAACACATTTCAACATAAAACCTTTTAGAATCCTCCACCATAGCACACCATTGATAATAACATACTTTATGGCTTGGAACTTAAGAGTTCTCTTTTCATTATCAATTAATCCTTAAGGGAATTTCATCTTTTTCAAGTAATAGTTAACATTTTTGTACCCATCACAATTTTGCATATCAAATATATATTTTATCTAACAAAATCATCCTCAAGGTTTATTTTATTTTCATCCAAATTTTATTTATCCATAAAATTTGCTAGACCTTGACCTTTTACCAATTTATCTATTTGGATGTCAATGTTAAACTTGTACTCTTTTTATCCATATACATATCCTACCTATGACTTATTTCTAGGTGAAGATGTCTTTTATAGCTGTACTTGGGACATAATCTATGACTGTATCCCCCATGATATTGTTCTAAAGTTCTTCACATCTTTAGCCAATGTATATGTCTATTTCTCCATTAAATCATATTTCAATTTTTCATCTTGAAGAGATTTGCTAAAGAATGCAATTGGTTGATAAAAACCCTCTTGATTTTTTCTATAGAAAAATTATAACAATAGTATGGAATGATTCAAATGAGAATATTTTTAGTGGCTTGAAAAAATTAGGAGTCCTTAAAACTTGGTCCTCCTTTATTTCTTGCTTAATTGCTTGAAAAAACTTACTTGGATCTTCAGTTCACGCCTCCTTTTCACCCTTTTTCAACATCTTGTATATAGGATGAGTGATCTTTGAAAAAAATGTAATAAATTTTCTTAGACAAATAATATGACCAAAGAATGATTGAACACATTTTACATTCTTTTCTTGTGGAATTCTATCAATTGCAGCTACCCTCTTAGGGTCAATTGTCACTCCTTCCTTTGACACAATGTGCTCCAACAACTTAGCTTTAGTAACTCCAAAGGTACATTTATTTTGGTTGAGTGAAATACCATATTAAATGGCCTTGATAAAGATTTTCTCCAAGTAGATACAATTATCCTCCTCTTTCTTAGATTAAGAAGTTAAGTCATCTTGGTAAATTGCCAAAAATAAATCATTTAAATCATAAAAGGCTATGTACATAGTCCTCTAAAAAGTACCACCTCCATTAGTCAAATCAAATGACATTCTGAAATACACACAGATTCCCCATGGATTGGTAAATTATTTCTTTTACTACTCATATTGCTTCACTTTACCTTGGTAATAGCAAGAAAAACCATCCATCATGGACAATAATTCACAACCAGTCACCTTTTGCAACATAGAATCCATATTAGGTAGTGGATAGTTATCTTTTAAGGATGATATGTTGAAATTCTTGAAATCCAAACATAATATTACATTACCATTCTTCTTCCTGACTGAAACTAATCTAGACACCTAAGATGAGTGCCTAATAGGCTTGATAATGCCAACATCCCTTAACTTTACTAGTTCTTCTTGTAGTTTTGGAGCTAAGGTTGAATTGATAGGTCTTTTCTTCTTCCTAAAAGGATTTTCATCTTCCTTTAGAGGGATTTCATGTTGAAACAACTCCTCCATGTGTGCTTTCAAGTTATCATACAACCAAGAAAAGACATGTGTGTATTTTCTTGGAAAATCAATCAACATTGTCTTGATCTTGGGCTTAATTTTATTTCCCACATAATCCTTTTTAGGGGAATTTTTATTCCCCATATTTAATTCTTCTAAATCCTCTCAATGGGTGGCAGTTGTATTGGCATTTTTTTGTCTTGATTATAAAAAATATCTCTAAAGAAACAATGCCTTTGGGAATCTGATTGGTCTTCAGTCAAATAAATTCATTTCCAAAGATTGTGTCCTTTCCATCTACATTTTTAATAAAAGATCCAAAATAAATCTCATGAATCTCATACTCATCAACACATTTCAAAACCCTCAAGATTTCTTCATCATTATTGAAGACCTACAAATTGTGTACATTATCAAGTATTGAGGGCCTTGTTGTACCTCAACCTTGGAGATACCAGAAAAGGTTATGTCATTAGGACTAAGCACAATGTTTTCCAAAAAATTTGTCGCTCCATTTTGACCTCTCTCCATCAAATCAATTCCAAATGCATCAAATTGATTAAAGAATCCCCAACAACATTTTGGTATTGATTCAATATCTTATTTTTTTATGCATATCTAGAACTAACTTTGGATATAACCAATTTAGAATCACCTCTCACTATCAGTTTCTTTATCCTATGTTTCTCTTCTAACCTCAATCCTAATAGCAATGCCTCATACTTTTCCACATTTTTTGTGAATTCAAAGGAAAAAGTGAAAAAAAAAAAAAATGTATTACCACTATGTGAGACTAACAATATACATTAGCGTGATCCTTCTTTAGAACTTGCACCATAAAAATACATCTTCCAAATACCATCACTATTAGATAATCTTATAGTCTCATTATTAATAGGTGTAGGTCATCTTTCATTTTCTCTTGGTAACTCTTCCATTTTGAAGTTACTGATGTTAGTGTCAAAAAAAATGAACTATATCATCCTCCAGAACATATTTGATCATGTGTGATAGTTTTGGCTCTCTAACCAATTTAATATTCTTACCATTAATTGGGAAGGTGGGAAAAGACATAAAATTATATACTACCCTAAATGGAAGAACTCCATTTTCTAGACAACAACATTCCATAATTTGGTGGGATGTCTACCACCACCACACTCATTCTAAAATCCTTTTTTGGGAATGTAACTAACTTGTAGAGGAGTTCATTTATCACACCAATCATAGAGACATCCCTATAATCCATGGCATAGAATTTACCCTATGTACTATAAATTTTCAATCCAATTTCTTCCATAACTTAGCTAGAATAATGTCATTTGATGCTCCTGATTCAATCATACAATTCTTCAAAAAAAATCCATCTACTATCAAAGTTACAAAAAATGGATCTATTTCCACTACAGGAAGTTACTAAATTTCCTAAATAAATATGAGGGATTTTAGTGATTACTCCATCAACCTCTTTTTATTTCTTCTCTTTCCCACTCACTATGGGTGGAGTAGATACCACTAAATCATTACAAGTTGTAGTAGCACTATTGATAAGTGTTACTTCCTTTTGTTTATGCTCATCAATTTTTCAGAAAAAAAAGGATAGACAACTAAGAGGGGGGGGGGACTTGAATCAATTGTCACAGAATATTAAAAATTATTAAACTTTACTCAAATTATTCTCAGATCTAATGAATGAACATTTAAACATAAAAAATCACCACATCGGAAACATAAAGAAAATTAAGATTTTAACATGGAAACCCTATTAGGTAAAAAGCCATGGTGGATGTTAGTCCACAATATTATACCCTGTTAAAATTATAAAGATGAATAATGGGAATGCACATTAATTTAGGCACACTACCTAGAGCTCACTACTCAAATACAAGAGGGCTCATTGCCCAAGCAAGACACACTATCTTATAGAAATTCATATTAGATCCGCAGGGTATTGAATTGCGAAATTAGCTTCTACAAAAGCCTAATTACAGTTCTGGTTATGCACAAAAACACTTCTTCACACTTCACTCAACCTTCTTCACACTCTACTTTGTAACTGAATGATTAGAAAACTATTCACACATTTTCAGTTTCTTTTGCACTCACTCCCACTTGAATTTTCTCAAACAATCACTCTTATATATCTGCTACATTGAGTTACATCAACAACTTCATCAACAAAAAATAAAATATGAAAGTATAAAACATGTACACAATGTTGGCCAAAATTAATAAATGAAATTTGAATGTGAATCGAACATCGTCAGCCACAAAATAATGAAGACCTAAAATGATATCCTCAAATGCACCAAACATTCAAAAATTAATCCTCGAGGATCCACAACACATTACAACTACCATGTAATCCAAGAACATGAAAAACCTAAACACGCAAAGGAAAAATATTTGATCATGAGAACATCGATCAATTCGGATGTGCAAAAAAGATAGATAACGATATAAAAACATCCACAAGCATCAAAAATCATCAGAGAAGCATATGTAGCAACCAAACTCACTATAATCACATCAAATTCAATCAAGAACACTAACTAAAGCCATAGGAAAACTATCAGAACACAATTGTTCATAACACAATCAAATCTTCACACAGATCTCTAAAAATTTCAGTGGACAAACTAGATAAACTCAAAAATAAACCCTTTAATCTGAAACTTCTAATTACCAACATACTAAACTTTACATCACACTGAACTTCACTGCTTCATAGATAGTCTTCAACATATTTATTATAATTTTTTCAATATCCTCGACATATACAACCTTAAATAAATCAATGCTAATAGTTTTGACATCAATGGAAACCACATATCAACAAAATAACCACAACATCCAACAATCTTCACCTTTGGAATTGATGGCAACACATGATGTGAAAAACATGATCAATGCAACTCTCAATCAACACTTACTCCCCCTTAGGTTCTGATTATTCTCTCATGAATTCTTCTCCAATTCTTCTCCCCTTTTGAAATTAATTGAAAAAGGTACACACAAGATTTGAACCACATATCTAAATCATCTGACTACTCCCCCTAAGGAGTAGCCACCACAACATCAATCTGAAACAAGATGTGATTGTAAATGCATGGACTGATGCAAATAATTGCATCTTAGTTCTTATTAGTAGGAGAAATGACCCCTAAATTCTCTTTGAAATAACCAAAAGTATCCTTAGAAAACGACTTAGTAAATATTTCTGCAATCTATTCCTTGGTAGGCACATACCCCATTCTGACTTCTTTATCACTCGCCTTGTCTCTCAAAAAGTGATATTTGATAGATATATTTTTTGTCTTTGAATTCAACACCATATTATTAGAAATATTAATTGCACTAGAATTATCATATAATATAGAAATAGGCTCATCATACACAATTTTTATATCTCTCAGCATCTTCTTCATCCATATTCATTGAGTAATATATTTCACCTCAGTAGTAGATAAGGAAATGGAATTCTTATTTTTACTTAACCAAGACAACAACTTCTTCCCTAAGAAGAAGGCACCACCACTTGTAATTTTCCTATCATCCACATCTCTTTCCCAATCTAGATCAGTAAAGGCACTCAAGGTAAGATCATCATCTTTAGGGTGCCAAAGGGAAAAATCAATTGTCCCTTTCAATTGTCTGAAAATTCTCTTTACAACAATCACATGAGATTCCTTCGGATCAGCTTGATATCTAGAAACCATACATACAAAATTCATTATGTCTGGTCTGGTCTGAGTCAAATAAAGTAATCCACTAATCATTGGCATGTATCTTGTCTGATTTTACTGAGGATAATCATCATTCTATGTTAACTTGCATCTGATTACCATGGTTGTACCAACAGGCTTTAAGTCTTCCATGCCAAACTTTTTCAGTAACTCTCTTAAATATTTGGAATGAGATATAAAAAGTCCATTATGTAACTGAGTGATTCATAATCCTAGAAATAAATTCATGTCTCCAATCATAGACATTTCAAATTCACTTTTCATTTCATCAAAAAAATTCATACATAAATCATCATCACCTTCAAAAATGATGTCATCAACAATGACTTCAATAATCAACTCTTTATCATGATCTGTCATAAAATATAGATTACTATTAGCAATGCCTTTATTGAATCCAAGCTTCAACAAGTATTTATCCAGTCTAGCATACCAATCTCTAGGGGCTTGCTTTAGTCCATATAGTGCTTTCTTCAATTGATAAACCATATATTCCTTATCGATCAGTTGAAATCCATCTGGTTGCTCAACATATACTTCTTCTAGCTCACCATTCAGAAACGCTAAATTTACATCCATTTGATAGATTTTATAGTTCTTAAAAGAAGCATAAGAAAGAAACAATCTTCCAAATTAAATTCTAGCAACATGGACAAAGCTTTATTCAAAATCAATACCTTCCATCTATGAGTACCCTTTACATACTAGTCTTGATTTATTCCTGACCACTTCACCTTGTTCATTCAACTTATTCTAAAAGACCCATTTAGATCCAATCACATTTTTATCCCGAGGTTTGGGAACAAGAATACATGAATCATTTTTCTCTATCTACATCATTTCTTCCTTCATTGCTTCCATCCAGTGTTCTTCTCTACATGCTTCATTGACAGTGTTTGGATTAATCTTGGAAATAAGATAGTACTCTTCTGCAATTCTTCTTCTAGTCTACACACCTTTTTCTATATCTCCTATAATCTGATCTTCACAATGATTTAGGTTTACATACCTCAGAACTTTAGGATTCTCTTGAACTTCTTGTTCTTCTATTCTCTCTTTTGCACTTCCCCTAGCCTTTTCTTCTAGACTTTCTTGAGTCACCAAAAAAAATTGAACTTGATTCTATGTCTAAGCATTCTTTCATTTATCATTATTATCATGTTGGTCATTTGAATCATATCCACAATATCTAGATGATCTAGCAGTGTCCTCATCAACTCTGACATTTATAGTTTCAACCATTTTCCTCAATCTTCTATTATAGCACCGGTAGGCCTTTCTTTTAGTAGAGTAACCTAGAAATATTCCTGTATCACTCCTAGAATCAAACTTTCCTATGTCTTCATCTCTCTTGATATAACATCTACTTATGAAGATTTTGAAATATTTAATAGTTAACTTATAACCAAACCATAGCTCAAAACGAGTCTTACTAGAATTACCATTGACATTTACCTAGTTAAGAGTATACACAATAGTGCTTAAAACTTCTCTCCAATAGATATGAGGCACATTTCCTTCCAAAATCATAGTTCTAGTAGAATCTAGAATTATTTTGTTCTTTCTCTGTAAAACTCCATTCTATTGAGCGGTTCATGGAGAAGATAACTATCTCTTGATTCCATTCTCTTCACATAAAATATTGAACTCCTGAGAAGTGAACTCACCACCTCTATTTGACCTTAAGAATTTAATCTTCAAACCTGTCTGATTCTTGGCCATAGCTTTGGAACTTTTGAACTTCTCCACTATTTCACATTTTTCTCTTAAGAAAGAAACCCATATCATCGTAGAGTAATCATCAATACACAACATAAAATACCTTTCGACTTGTAGACTTCTAATTTTGGAGGGACCACATAGATTAGTATGCACTAGCTCCAGTACTCCATTAGAATGATGTTGTTTGCTCCGAAAATGAACTCTAGTCTACTTTCCCATATGACATTCCTTCCATATGGTATTAGTATTCTTCACTAGCTTAGAAATATCTCTTCCTACTTGAGTGGAGCTTACCTTGAAAATGTTATCAAAATTCACATGAATTAGCCTCTTATGCCATAACCAACTTTCATCAACTTGAGAAATTAAAAAAATTTCACTAGTAGCACTCAACTGAAAATAATTACATCTTATCTTTTTACATTAAGAAATTACATTTATAGAACTCCCCAGTATCCTGCACTTTCCATCCTTGAGCTAAAGATTATATCCATTTTCGACCATATTTCAAACACTTAACAAATTATTCTTCAATCCTTCTACATAAAGGACATCATTAGTATTTTATTTATTGCAAAGACAAATAGTTCCTTTGCCACGAATCACATCAGAATTGTTGTCTCCAAATCTTAAAACACCATCGTCATATTTCTCCAAGTTTACAAATTTTATTTTATCACTAGTCATATGATGTGAGCATCCGTTGTCAATCACTCACTCATCCTTTTCTTCAATTTTGTTTGCAAGAGGTTTCTCAACATTCTTATTACTGGTAGATTTAGTGGACACCAGGAAATTTTCCTTGATAGCAATGAATATCCATTCATCCTCATTTCCATTTTCTTTATCAGATTCTTCATCAAACACCTTATTTAGCATAATAGAATTTCTTTAGAAATTTAGGCTTGTTAGGTCTGGACCTAGGAACTCTTTGAGGACATCTTGAAGCAAAATGACCTATCTTACTACAAGAGAAAAATTTAATGGGAAACTTTCCTTTATACTTACCTTGTCCTCTAGCTTCTCTTTTCACAATCATTGCTTCCAACTCTTCTGCCTCTCTTTCTTCATCTTCAATCTGTTTCATCTCATCCTCATACTTGAATTTATTTCTAGAAATCTCCCATGGATCATATACTTGTTTGTTTCTTTTGAATATAGTAGCTTTAAATACAGATTTTGTCTTAGGGATAGTTTCACCAAATTCACTCAATTCAAAGGCAACAAGCTTATAAATTATCATATCTCTTGTCATATTTGTTACTTTCTTGAGCTCTTCACTAGAATGAGATTTAATTTTGTAAGAGGAAGGAAATGATCTGAGCACTTTAGCTACAATTTCTTGTTCATCCAAAATTCCACTGGCACATCTAATACCCATCACAAGTTCATTTAATTTTTGGATGAAAGAAAAAAAAAAATCATTTTCACCCATTTTCAAAGTTTCATACTTGCCTTTCAGAATTTGTAGCTTAGCAACATTCACTTGTGCATCTCCTTCATACAATATTTCTAGCTTCTTCCAAATCTCATTGTTTGTTTCCAAATCCATCATAATTTTCATCTTTGAATCTGTCAGAGCACTCAACAATGCTTCTATAGCCCTGGTATTATATTCACATTCTTTGATTTCATCAAGAGTAGAGGGACCACTATGAGGAATAACATACCTATTCTTTGTAATCTTCCAGAAGGGTTCACCAATGCACTTAAAATGACACTCCATTCTAGCCTTCCACATAGAGTAGTTTATCCCATCAAATCTAGGACTATCCTTCTTGTATGATGTCATCTCGGCTCACCTCAAGCTATTAAAATTCTTTCGAGGAACTTACTCTGATACCAATTGTTGGGAAAAAAAAGGATAGACAACTGAGAGGGGGGTGAATCAGTTGTCACAAAATATTAAAACTTATTAAACTTTACTAACTTATTCTCTGATATGATGAATGAACATTTAAGCATAAACAACCACCACATCAGAAACACAAAGAATGCCAAGATTTTTATGTGGAAACCCTATTAGGGGAAAAACCATGGTGGATTCCAGTCCACAATATTATACCCTATTAAAAGTATAAAGATGAATAATGGGAATGCACATGCATTCAAGCACACTTCCTAGAGATCACTACTCAAATATAAGAGGGCTCACTGCCCAAGGAAGACATACTATCTTATAGAAATTAAGATTAGATCCATTAGGTATTGAACTGAGAAATTAACTTCTCTAAAAGCTTTATTAGAGTTATGGTTAAGCATATAAACACTTCTTCACACTTCAATCAATATTCTTCACACTCTGCTCTACAATTGAATGATTAGAACACTATTTGCACATTTTCGCTTTCTTTTGCACTCACTCCCACTTGACTTTTCTCAAACAATCACTCTTATATATCCGCTACATGGAATTACATCAACAACTTTGTCAATTAAAAATAAAATATGAAAGTATAAAACATGTACACAATGTTGGCCCAAATTAACAAATGAAATCTCAATGTGAATTGATCACCATCAGCCACAACATAATGAAGACCTAAAATGATATCCTTGAATGAAAAAAACATTAAAAAATTAATCCACGAGGATGGAAAACATATTACAACTGTCAGGTCAGCCAAGACCATGAAAACCCAAACACACAAAGGAAAAATTGCCAATCACGAGCACACCGACCAATTCAGATGTGCAAAAAAGATAGAAAATGATCTAGAAACATCCATGAGCATAAAAAATCATTATAAAAAGCATCCACAACAATTGAACTTACTAGAATCACATCAAATCAATCAAGAACACTAACTGAAGCCACAAAAACTGTAAGAATACAACTATTCATAGCATGATTAAATCTTCATGTGAATCTTTGAAACTTTCAGCTAATAAGCTAGATACACTCAACAATAAAACCTTTAATCTGCAACTTCTGATCACCAACATATTGAACTTTCCATCACATTCAACTTCACTGCTTCACAAATAGTCTTCAACATATTTATTATAATTTTCTCAATATCCTCGACATATACAAACTTAAAGACATCAATGCTAATTGTGCTAACATAAATGACAACCACATATGAGAAAAATAACCACAACATCCAACACAATCATCACCCTTTCAAGAAAATTAATAGAAATTTTTACTTGACTAAGAAATCCAAACATATAAAAAACGGTATATTTTGGTAGATCAATTGGAGTCATACCTTGTTTAGTGTTTCTTTCCTTTTGTTGCTCATTTTTTGTTTCAAGTTTTGTCTTAGCATCTTTCTTTTGAGGCTCGAGATTTTCCTTTTGTGATTTCACCTTTACAATAGAATATTTTAATTGTCCATCATCTTTTGGTTTCTCAATCTTCTTTGCCCAAATTTTATCTCCATTACTTTCCTTGGCTTTGGGCCTATCAATTTTACTATTAGATTTTGGTTCTTTTCCTTTAACATTATTCTCTTTGATGAAGAGGCTATCAGGGTTACCTTGATCACCACCCACTATTCTATTTCTCAAATGATAGGAATCTCTTACTTGTGAGGCCAAGGCTATTGTCAACTTTTCAATCTCTTCATCTTAAGGTCTCCATAAAGACACATCATATTCATCTATTTGCAAATCACATACTTCATTATCATGGTCATTCTCTTCATTAGAAATAAATTCTTGGTGATATGCAATATCTTTTTTCCTTTGGTCATCCACCTTAAGTTCATAAGGCTCCACATCATATGAGAATTCATGATAAAAAAAAATAGACCTTCTCATGATCATATTGACTTCAACACCATAAAAAAGAGACTGATCATAATCTTTTGGCATACCTTCTTCAACTTCAACCAATTATGTAGCTTCACATTGGTGAGGAGAATGTGGCAACTGACAAACCATGCACCAAGGAGCTTCATCAATGAAATTTCACAATTTTTTTAGAAAGGGTTAGTTGTGACCTAATATTTTTTACCTTTGTGATTATTTGGGACTAGTTCTCCATTTTTCTAGTTAGTTTTGTAAGGGTAATCTTGAAGCCTTCGGTGCTTGTCATTCTTCTAGAATTGTTGTTTGTTATTTCTAAGCCCCTTTTCATTATTTTCCACATTATATTTGATATCCTTGAAGGTAATCATCACATTTTCCCATATCTCATCAAAAGTAGCATTTGAGATAGTGGCATTTTATTTCTTATCCCTAAGATTCTTCAAAATTTTGATATCATCTCTTCTTCCCACCTTACCTAAACCTCTTTTATTTCTTTTAATATTTAAGGAAATTCTAAATGCATCCATCAAAGTTTGAGGGTCTTTATATCTTAGACTATAAGCCATATTAACATCAAAAACATTACAATAAGTGACAAGCCATACTAAATCACTCATCCTCAAATTTTGTGGCAATCTATTCATAGCTTTTTCAAATATGATATTAAAATCAAACACCATTTCATTTTATTCTCTGGTGATGTTATTAAATTTGTTGAGAATATTGTTGATTTTTTTTACTCTAACCAGGTTGATCTTCTATTCTACCTATTGAATTATCAATTCTAATCAAGTGTAGCTCGAAGGACTTGAGCCAACTGACAAGGATTTAAAAAAATAAACCTCCTACACTTTGGTCGCTACAAGATTCGGGAGGGTGGTCCCCTTAATGTTTCTATAATATATGCACCGAACTTATAAACAACCATTAATAGTAACATATAATCTCATTTAATAGCTCAACATAATAGTATAATACTGAATTGAATTGGATTTTCATCAATAGTATCAACTACTTGGAGCATGAGATGATTACAACAATAATTAACAACTTAATATAGTCATTTGATTTGCAATGTGTACCAAGCTCTAAGAAAAGAAAAAAATACACATAACCTTAAAAAAAAAATACAATTTAGACCAGTGCCATATACCATTGGGGAGTCAAATTCACAAACATTTAAAATCCATGACAGATTCAAACACATAGCATAAAATATTTGTGATGATATTTCCTTACAATTCCATCAATTTATACCCCAGCCCAATACTTCTTACCAAATCCCATTATAAACATATCAACCTATAACTCCATTCAAGCATTTTAATTAATTCTTTGAATGAAAGCCAAAATGAGAATCATACACATCACAATAGTGAGATTAACGCAATAACCCTTGATTACATTATTAAATATTATGATATGCTTATACAAAGGAGAGACATGAGATTGTAATGAATCATTCTAACTCAAATTCTAGTACTCTCATGAAACATCAAACCTTCATAAATTCAAAACCCTATAGAATGACACAAAAGCCTAAATTGCATTTACACTGAATCAACAAGATTTACAAATTTCTCTACAACTATTCTTAGACTTGACCTCAAAAATATCTAACTTGCTAACCTATATTTTTGGCCTTGAAATCCTTCTTATAGAGAATGAAGGAGATAAAAAGCATCGGGCCAGAAATATGTATGTCACCGATCAATTGGACCACCCTAAGACACATCACAAAAATGATTACAACCTCTGAGTCCCCGGATTTTCTTCTTGTTAATTCCACTCATTAGAGAATAGTCATTGCTTTGGCCAAACCTCAAAACCTGCACCAAAAACTGCCATGGAGACAAAACCACAATCTGTTATAACCATAACCATTGAGTTGTTAATTGTTGGTAGTAGACATTTTCTTACTCCTCTTCGGTTAAATACTTGTCCACCCACCTCTAATAATCTTCATCTATTGGCCAATCAAAATTCACCACCTCATTCACCTTAGTATTGTAAGGTGTATATTTAACTGCTACCTGATTAGCCTCTCTTTCAAAAGACTCTAAAAATATGTTGGTGTTAATTATCTTATCCATGCTACTTGCCAACAAATCATAGTATGAATCATCACAAATCAATTTGATTTATGCATTGATGACTTCATCCGCTCTATCTTGCCACTACTCCAGTGATTTAATATTTCCTTTTACATCAATTATATCTAGAAAAAATGTATCACTCCAATCATCAAAGGTCTTTACTAGTTCCCTAATTCTCCTACTCAAATCATTAGGTAGAGCCTAGAAACCCTTTAGTGATTTCACAAAAAATTGATTAGGCCTCAATGATTGGGGCATGTTATCTACATCAAATCTAGAGGCTTTATACATAATATCTAGATCATTGTCCCTAGGGATCCACTTCTCAGCCAAAGGAAAAAATATTTTGCAATCCCTATTAATATTTCTTATTTCATCCAAGAATAAAGAATATGAAGAATGTATTGATGGTAATCTACCATCAAACTTCTCATTCATGTGCCTCAAAAATATATCAACAACTCATTTTTTTTGGCAACAACCCCATCCTCACTTGCTTTTAAAGCAACCTATAACTCTGCAATATTATTTAACAGTTGGTTCTTAGTGGGATCCATATATTACTCAACCTCTTCCTCAAATAGCCTTGATGTAGGACTAAGAGTAGGTTTCTGGATGGGGGATCCTGGAGTGGAAATAACTGGAGAAGTAGGGGGTGTTGATCCTAATGTAGAAGGTAATGCCATGATTCTAGGAGCACTGGAGGATTCTCCCACCTACCTATATTTCAATATATCTACCTCATATTGCAGCTCGACATTCCTTTTTTGCATCCTACTATATTCTCCAATTATGATGTATTTCTCCATCAAACCCTTCTTTTCAACCTCTTCTCTTTCAGCTATCTTTTGGGCCAATTTGGCCACATTTACAATCAATATTGTAGCTTCTATAGTTGAAGTTTCAGAAGCTCTTTTGATGATTAACCCTCCCCTTAGGTTTCGGCTAATATCAGTCACATTTGGCTTTCTTCCCTCGGGTGCCAATGCCCAAATTGCCAAAGTTTCATATTCTTCACTAAAGGAAGAGTCCTGTAAGGCTGCCTTAACCTCTTCCTCATTGTTTTGTATGGGATGCTTGGAATTTATAATGGCATTAAATGCCACTACACTAGCTATGTCCCACGTAGGAAAAATTAGGACACCAGCCTAAGTCACTAGTTTCCTTCCCTCCTTAGGAGTGATGATTTTGAACTCTTCCATCAGTTTGGCCTTCACCTCATCATCATTCTCCTGATAAAGACTATCATGCCTTGATTCTCTCCTCGTATTACATTTGTCTTGGTACTCTTCCAACTTCATCCTCCACACCAGTTGCAATAATATAGGAGTCTTCACAGATGCATCATCATCCAAGAATACCTTACACGCCTCCATTCTGGAATCTTGTACACATTGTCCTTTCACATCCATATCAGATAACACCAACTATTTTGATATTGGAGGGGAAGGAATAACAACCTACATGTCTTGATCTATAACAATTATCTCATCCATTAGAGTCTCTTGTGCTTCTTCAACTATTTACCTCTTAGGGCTTGTCTTTGATGGTAGTAATGTAGGATCACTCCTTGGTGGTGAATCCAAATCAATAATTTTGATCCCTCCAAGTGCTCTGATCTTTGGACCTGGCTGTGATGATGTCTTCATTATCTATTTTCATTTATTATCCCCCTCCCCCTCATCACTACTGTCATTCATCTTTCTTTTGTAAAGAGGTTGATTCACTGAGGGCTGATAAGTTGGCCTTGTTTCTTTCGGCCTCACCTCTGTTATTTTTATACCAAAATCTAACTCCAAATTGACCCTCTTGGTCATCAAGGTACCCATGATCTCCTTGAAATTATCCATCAAGAAGTCAACTCTCTTGTGGAATGGAGTGAACTCCATTAATGGATCATATTTTGGATCCATTTTATGTACCATGGCTAAAAAATTCTCATATGTAGTCCAATTTTCCTTATCCAATTCCTACCTATTCAAATCAAACTCATTTCTGATTAGTTCTTCAGGAAAATTGAATTCATGTACAAACATGCCACCTTTAATTCGTTGCCTAAACAAGAAAAAGAAACCCTCGGGGTCATGCTACCTCCTAGGACCACTCCTCAAATGAAATTCATCAAAGAATATTCCAAAGTGGACCCATCCTCTCTTGGAACAACTAAAATCAAAAACAATAGTGTATTCAAGGAACAAAGTCCCTTTTCTTGTCCCTATTAGGTTGTCCTCATGAATACAACCTATTTTCCACATGACCTCAGAAAACCCCATTCTTGATGCTACATTAAATGGGAGAATATGTGGGGCTCACTAGAAGCCATATACTCTTAGAACAATACTTATAGGGTACAAGATGATGTCACTCCAATTGTGGCAGATTTTTAAGTTAGGATTCCTCACCTTTCATCTAAGGAAGTCATGTAGGTCTTCAGGGACTCTAGGCGCATTTACTACAAACCAAGCCCTAAGTCTGGAGGCAAATAAATTGGCACCTCCCCTATTGTAAGATAAGTCATCACTCCAAACCTATACTGGTGATCCTTCTCCATTCACATCTCGCCTCAACTCTATCATCTCTAAGAAGAAGTTAAAATTCTTATACAAGAACATGTGCATTAACATGGAATACCAAAAGAAAGGTGTTCTAGTATCACCCACCTACAACTTCAACAACCCCTCATGTATCTTTTCTTCCAGAAAAGATGCAAAGCCATACACCACAAAGAAATTGGGATGCTGAATTTGGGCCCCCATGAACATATATGAAATTGGAATTATGGTATTAGGGTTGAATCCCAAAATATGGCACAGTGAATAAAATGTAGCCAAAAAGTGATTGGAAAAGAAATTCACCTTGAAAGGCTCTTGGTCACTTGGGTTGATATGAATTGTTGAACTACCTACCCTAGCTTGATGAGGAGGAAGCAACTTTAATCTAAAAAGAGGCTTCGATCTTGCGTACTCTTGCTTCATCTCCTCAAGATCAATTAGAACTAAAAATGAGCTAGAATCACTCAAATCAAACACATGTTGATTCTCATCTGCACTTATACTTAGTAGAATCCTACCAGCATTATCCCTTATTAATCTTGTAAAATGGTCATATGGTGCTACCACGGCTTTGAGTAGGTCCACATCTAGGAACACATTTGGCACTAGTAACTTTCCCATGTCGTATCTACAGCCATTAGAAAAGGGGTGAGGTAGTTTTTTTGTCCATACCATAGCCTAAACATTTCCAAACTAGTCATAGGAACCCTAGCATCTGCAATATTATAACTCCTACACACTAGTCCTTCACCCAGGGTTCTTCCACTCATCAAAATTAAACCCCTCTTCCTATCATTTGTTGATAATGGGAGTTGATCCAAAAAATCATCATATAAATTCCTCTACAAATAATCAATATGGCTAGAATGTTGCTTGGGTGGTGACATCTCAAACGAACTAGGGATTCTTTAAATAATTCAAATCCTTGAACAAACTAGGGTTACCCAAAAAATGAAATACAAAAAGACCTTTGATTTCCCTCAATTTAAACAAACTAGTAACTCTACAATAATAATCACAAACCCCTCTGACAAGCAGTAATCCTTCATAAAATCACAGTCAAATTAACCAAGCGGTATAAAAAACAATTCATAGATTTCGTGCCTTGTAGAAAACCAAAATCCTACTTTGATTGCTTGAAAACTTTGTCTCTGGCTTTGAAACTGCTTCACCAATGTGCTTGAATTATTTGTGGTGATAGAGAATGAGGGTAGATACTTTATGTTGATCGAATTGAGCCAGTAAATTTCTCATCTGCCATTAAAGCACACTTGCATGCCTTTCCAATGGCTCCAATAACATTTGATGTAAATTTAAATTCTAACCATCGATCCCTTGTCTTCATTAGATCATCGAATGGTCACCTTCAAAAGGGTTGATGTAATCTCCATCTCAGCATCAAGGGCCCACAATAATATGTAGTCTTCAAGGAGTACATGTGGTGCTTTCCTGTGATATCATAATCACTCAAAATCTTGCATATTTGGATTATGCAATGACAGGAAACTATTGATTCCCACCCTCATAAATCATCTTCATTCACAACAGTCACCAGCACTGAACATAACCGTTGAGAAAATTTTCATCCAGATTATAACGTCACCATCGATCTTTAGCACGTGCATCTCGCAATTGTTTTAGTAACCCACTATTTCATGTATTAAAACCTAACACAAAACTAAAGAACTTTATTAATCCATTTCGGTGTCGGTAGCTAAGACATGTGGAACTCACCCATGATTTCACAATCAGTTGAAACCTAGCGGTGAATCCATCATGAGATCACGGGGAATGGTCAAGATCAATTATTGGATGCTTGGCAGTTACTAAAAAATGTTCCTTGCATAATATAAAACCATTATTAAAAGGATAAGGGGAAATTTCCTAGGCCAACAAAAAATGATGCCTCAATGGTGTTCTTAAAAATCGGGCACGCGCCCACCTAGACTTAGGAAATAATAAATTTTAGGAAAAATATTTAACACTGTTTATTAAAAGGGGCCTGGCCTAGATGAGTCGATGGGACATAATTCATTTTAAAAGCTCCATCGAAAGGTAATGATGGAAAATATCCTACCCAAGTTATTAGATAGAACATTAGGACTTTATGAAGGCAAAAATTGAACCCCCAACCTTAGGTTTCTTCTGAATAGTATGACATAATAGTATAGAGGCAAGACAATAATGGAACTCAAAGAAAAACATTTGAAGCTCTATCACATATAATTGGGGTTGGTCTTATCTCCATATTTCTCTCTAAAAACTCTCTTGAATTCCTCCCATTAGCCAATGCTACCATCGGGTAAACCTCTATACCAATCTCTAAGCATCCTTTGTAAAAGACTGCATGAACAAATTCATGACCATGTGCTCATGTTCTACCTTGTAATCATCCAAAATATTTAGAAAGACCCATAAATAGTCCTCCCTCGATATTTAATTATTGCTAGTAAAATTGCTCAACACAACCTTGATATCATTGTCAATGGAATTTTGGCATCTAGGAATCCCATGAAAGCACAACTTTCTATACCTTTCCAACTACATAGGCTGCCTAAAAAATTGATTATATCTTTTCTCTTTGCCCTTATTTTCTTCCCCACCTCCTCTCTTATGATCTATGTTTATGTTAGTAAACTGATTGTAGGTACAATCATGATCATTTATATTAAGAGATTTGTAATTATTGGTGGATTTCTCTATCTGAACAAAATTATTCTCACCAATTGAGGGTGTAGGCTTCATTGTGGACTAAGAGAGATCTTTTGAGCTAGATGCTACACCAGCTTCTACTGAGCATGAAGTCTTCAAGAAGTAAATATTTCTCTTTATCTCAAAATTAGTTTCCATGATCTCCATCTTTTCCAATTCATTTTTAATATCCTCATTATCCTTCCTTAATTGATCTATAGAAAAGTCTATTTTAGAGGGGAAAGGAGGATTTTTAGATGTAGAATTTTCATTAATAGGTAAGTTTTTTATAGGCTACTTTCCCCTTCAGGTGGTGGATTGGAAGTATTTGCAGCAATATGTGGAGCTATAGTTTTAGTAATTGTTGATTTAATTTGGGTGTTAGCATTGTTATGTTTTACAATGTCAACTTGAGCTTCCTTATCAAGTATCTTAGATCTAATAGGACCCATGGTATTTGTTTAGGTTTAGCTTTGTTTATAAGTCTTATCTAGTCCAATTTTCTTATCACAGTCTCTCTTTCAATCATGGCTTTCTTGATATTTTTTTTCTTTCATTTTCCTTATTTCTCCTTATCTCAGCTTGAATTTGAACTTCTCTTCTAAGAGTATTAACATATCCAAAAACCTTTTCAATGTCTAGGAGAGTGATTTATGAACTAGAAGACTCCTCAAGATCTATTAGGTTTTGGGCATTGTCATTATTTCCAATTAACCTATTAGGTGGTAAAGGTGAATATCCACTGGATGTGGGAGGGATAATGCCACAACCAATAGTAGCATTGGAAGTAGCAACATTATGATTATGGATTCTACTTCTACTTCTACTTTTTTTGGGTCTAGACCTTTGGACACTAGTAATATTCGTATTCTCACAATATTCTTCATCCTCATAAACTAACCTTGACAAATCGTCTTGAATTTCCTGAGTACAAGAATTTATTGAAGGAATTTTATTTTTAAGAATAGGCTGAGGAGTAGAATTACTTGTATTTGCATCATTTTGAGCCCATGAATGTGGAATCCATTTATTGGAGTTTGTATCTTTTCATACCCATTGACCCTTCTACTTCAGAGTCTTTTGAAGCTTGCCCTCCAATTTTTCCTTTGGTTGCTTCTTCAAGTGAACTCTAGGTTTCCTCCTCTTTCTTCTACACTTCTTCTTCTTCAAGACCTTGTTAATTTCTTCAAATAATACATAGTGGTGTATAGACTTCAGATTCGCCACCCAAAAATATATGGAATTGTAAAATGGTGATGAAAATTATGTAGATCCTCAAAGAAATAAATTGATTTCTAGACATAGAGAACTCCTAAGCCAATACTCAACACTCTAAGTGGAGAATTTGCATGAATACATAAAGACTTGATAGGATTTATGCAAATGACCTTCAAAATGATAGATGGAAGGATAGTTCAAGAATATTTAGCAATATTTGACAAATGTCTACAAAATTTGACACCCCATTATGAGTGTATGTGACTCTAATCACAATGCTTGGAAAAAGCATACTTGAAGATGAATATTTTCACTAATCTAGTCCCCAATAGAGTCGCCAATATATTTTTTGTTTTCCAATAACCAATCTGATCTTCAAGGAAGCCTATGGACTTTGTCATTTCAAATTCTTAGTAAACTAAACGGATTGGACAAGGAAGGAGTGAAAGAAACAATTCCTCTATCATTTTGTGGTTTTCAAGACTTGGGAGGGTGATCCTACAAGGTATTTAAAGACCTTTGCACGTAATAATTGAATAAATTTAAAATAATAGATAAATTCCCATATAATGGCTCAAAAAATAGATTGTATCAAGAGATTTGGCTACTCCTTTACAACACTCAATTTTTGGAGCATGAGAATAGAAAAAATGATGTTAAATAACAACAATTATTGTCCATTTTAATTTTTTTTTATAAAATTGTTTTTTTGTTGAATGACCAACAAGATGTATCATCAATACACAACTTAGATCAATTTATTAACCTAGGAATGAAGTCAATCTCTATACACATATAATTTGACAAAAAATTAATATGTAGCACCATTAAGCATTGATAATGCTAAATTACAACATCATATTCATTTTATTATTAACCATAACTTCTATTAAAGATCCTAGTACTCAATTTACATGAACCTATAGCTTCATCCAAGAACATTCATTAATTATTTGAATTAAAAGAAAAAACATAATTATACATCCACTAGAAATCAATTAAGACAAATAAGATAACCCTTGATTATTTTATTCATAATCTATGAAACAAGTACACAAGAGAGAAATGGTCTTGAATTTTCACCATTTTCTACTCAATTTCTAGTACTATTATCAACAATTACATATGCATATTGAAAGACTCAAAACCTAAGAAAAAACTATAAATTGTTTTTTTTTCTCTTCACAAAAATTCTCTATGATTAGTTAACAAGCAACCAACCCATACTTTTGGCCTTGAATTCCTTATTATAGAAATAAAGGACAAAAAAAGCTTAAGACCAAAAATTACACATGTCATATTCCTATTGGACCATTACAATATACATTCCCTTTGATATTATATTTGTATTCTAGATGGAGGGAAATGTTACATAAGACAAAAACCATTTACATTTATTGACAAAGACTAGATCCCTCTTTGTAAAAGGAACCTTTAAGTTGATGTAGCAATATATACCCATATGCTCTCAAAATTTGTTCCACATAGACCAAGCTTGAAAAATATAAAATCATAAAGTAAAAAGAGATTGAAGATACAAAATACCTCCACATATACATCCTTGTCAACCATTTCAAATTGGAGAGAAAACAATACTTTGGAATTACATTATCAAAGGCCTAATCTATATTGGTTCTAGGCCATGTATTGTTTTCTCCCATCCGTTATTCACAATTTTTGAAGACCAAAAGACCAAAATTGTAGTGGATACCCCAAGGGAAAAATTCATTCCTCCAAGACATCCAAGTATTTATCCTTTTGAGCTTGAAATCATTCCTCTGAGGGCCAATTGAAATTGATAATATTGTTTTCCTTCATCCTATAACGAGCATATTTGGTGACAAATTAATTTTCCTCATTATCAAATTCTTCAAGATCCATTCCTTCTTCAGCAAAAATATAACAATGAGTGATTGGTAGAGTACCTCCACATCTACATCCTTGTCAACCATTTCAAATTGGAGAGAAAAAATTCTTTGAGATTACCTTATCAAAGGCATAATCTATATTGGTTCTAGGCCATGTATTATTTTTCTCCCATTCATTATTCACCATTGTTGTTGTAATGCTAGAAATAAGACTCAAACATGATAGTTAAGAAATAAAAGTAGTAATAACACTAATCTAATCCTACGTTTAACAACAAAGAACAAAGAAATATTAAAAAGTATAAAAAAAGATCTAACCGAACACCTGTATATTCCTTCGAATGACCTCGATTGCACTTCTCTATTTTTCCATTTGTACGATAGTTTCCCTCAGATTTATTAACTATGCAATTATGGTGTATTGCCTATTGAATCAGAAAATATCAAAGATTAATTAAGCTTCATGAAGTACAAAGATTTCAGGAGCAAGAATAATGACAAATGTCAGGTCAATTTATAGAAAATTGGTTTTCAAACGATCGGCTCAAATTCGAAAGAGAGATCAATGATTGAGATTGATGAATGCCATGCGATGGGGATTTGTGTCAGTTACAATGTGAGTGAAAAATTCTACATGATAAAGATTAAATTAAATAATAATTTAATCTGATGTTGAGACTATTCAAAAATTAGAAGAATAAGCATTACATGTGAAAGATAAATCATGAACATTGTGTTCGAATGCATAAATGAATGAATTAATTAAATACAATTATTTAATTAATAATAGTTTGCACACAAAAGAATAGGACTGAATAATGAAGACAAAAATTATGTTTGTTAGGAATAATTAGATATTAAATCAGGAGATAACTGAATGATAAGTTATATCTTGACTTAAACGATAAGCGAATAATCAAATAACTAAGTGATTATCTAATCAAAGGAATATTCGAGCAATAATAATATTTATGAATTCAAAATTCAAAATTCAAAGATTGAATTAAATAAATAAAGATTTATTTAATTGACTATCAAAAGGTTATTGAATAATTAAATAATTCAAAATGAATATTTAATTATAGTTTGAAATGTGATAAAGGATAAATTTAATTCATTTGTACCCTAAACAAATGAATTAAATAATCAAGAAAGGCCATCATGAATTAATTAAATAATTAAGGTTGTTTAATTAATAAAAGAAAGGTGACTTTAGAAAGTAATTAATCATGACTATGAACATTAGAATTATGTCAAAAATGGTGTCACTGGCCTAGACCAATTTTCAGTGTCTACAGTTTTCCCCTCTTTGATACAATTGTGTTTCAGCCTTTCTGTCAAAGAAAATTATTTAAATCATGCCCCTATCATACCTTAGTGTGAAATATGTTAGGGTATGCACCCTCGGGAAAAATGATTTTGAAAAAAAATAGAAAATTTTGGAAATTGTCCCGATTAGGTAATTTCATAATCAAAAGTTCGATGGTAGTGAAATAAATTGATTTCGAAGTGATTTGGAAAAGAAATGGCTAATGAAATTTGGAAAATTATGTGTCCAATATAGAAGGTTGGAGGAAAACCCTCCAAAACCCTAGGTATAAATAGGATTTTGGGTGAAAATTTAATTCATTTGTACCCTACACAACTAGAAAACCTAGATTTTTTCTCGAAGCTCATAGTAAATATGTCAACCATACCATACGTAGAGCATTGCAGATACTGCATTTAGACATTCAGACACCCCACCAACGTAGGACCCCTGGTATGTAACCCTAACCAGTCTTTTGAAATTTTGAATTTTACACTTTTTTAGGAATTTAATCTTTAATTTTCATATGCATCGCTTGAGAATCAATGCATATGTGCAAAGATGTCTAGGTCATTTAGGTATTTTTAGGGAATCAAAACATTTGATTTGGTTTGCATCACATTTTCTTTTTTCATTATCACATGTATTTTTGCACAACACATTTGTTTAAATGCACCGCATTTGCATGATAGATATGATAGTAAAAGTGCACTGGATTTGAAAATAAATGATGCATATGCATAATAGGTTGTTTTGTTTTGTTTTGTGATGCATTTGAAATGTTACAATGCATATGAATTTTTATACTATGAATTTGAGATTGTGTGACACATATCAAAATTATAATGACACATTTGAGATTTTGCACCACATTTGATATTGAAACAACGCATTTGACTATCAAAATTTTGACAAAAATGTTATGCAAAAATTAATTTTCTATTTTCTAACACAAATTATTTTGATTCCTTTGTAGTTTGTACTAGATCCGATATACACTAGGGAGTCATGGTCGGCAACGTATGAGATTAGAGATGATTTACAGAGTGTCGAGACACGTCTAATTTGGAGATTAGGGTTGCACCATGTCCATTATTTAGGAAAATAGAGGTATGTTGACTGCTAATTTGTGAGAGGTGGCATTCTGAGACCTGCTCTTTTTATTTTCCTACTAGAGAGGCCACAGTCACCTTAGAAGATGTCTATAGGATCTTGATATTGTGTATTAGAGGTGAGAGAGTGTTATATGACACTCAAAAAGGATACAGTGAGATTACTATATTTTATGTATATGATGATATTAGGCAATTGGGTATTGAGCATTATGAGATTATATGGCATGTTTTGGTGGAGATATATGAGAGGATAGATTGTATGCTTTTTACATTGATTGTTGGTATAGTTCTTCCTAACCATTTGGGTCATCGATTTCTTGTTGGGTGGGGGGAGATGTTAGTTGGAATGTTAGAGAATGAGGTAGTATATGCATGGGGGCCCTATCTACTGGCCATGTTGTATTTCCATTTGCATGACATTCTATATAGAGATACATAGTCGATGAGTTGTGATAGTACCCTTATGATCTAAGTGTGGGAACACATTGTTGTGTTCCATCCCTAGTGACCATTGATCTTGATGCGAGATTGCCATATGTTTTTGTAGACACATAAAAATGACCTAGGCTTGAAAATTCTATTTTTAGTCTTTTTCTTCCTATCATAATTAAGGCATTTTAATTATGTCCTTGATTCACTTTCAGCTATTAATTAAATAATTCATAATTATCTAATTAATTCATTTCCTCTTTATTCCTCCTTGATTAATTAAATAAATTCTTATTTATTTAATTTGGTCCACTCTCTTGAATTTTGAATTAAATCATTATATTTAATTCAAAAGATTCCCTTTGTCACATTCTTCTATAATTAAATAATATATTTATTATTTAATTATTCATTAGCCACATAAATTAAATAATTTTTATCATTTAATTTCTCCTATCACCTCTTTGTCTGTGCTCATTTTAAAGAAAATTATTTATTTAAAATAGTCCCACTTTCTAATTTCCCTATTTTTAGTAAATAATTTAAATTAATTATTTACTATCACATGACCCCACCACTTTTGAATTAAATTAATTTTTAATTCAAAAGGTCAACATCACTTCTTGAATCAAATAATTTTAAATTCTTATTTGATTCTCCAACAATTTCATTTTATGTGTCAATATTATTTCTTGTCATATGCATTATCAACCCTTGATTTGATTTTCTAAAAATTAATCATGTCCATTCATTTAAAATTTTACCTAATGTTTCCCTAACCCTAATTGTGGGTTGTCATATTGAATCTTGTCCATTGATTCTAGGGCACTTGTTAACTTTGAATCTTGGTCATTCACACAATATTACATTTTCTATAAAATTGCAATTTTGGTCTCATTTTGAGATATCTTGCAACCTCATGACTTTGCAACCTCATGATCTTGCAACCTCATGATCTTGCAATCTCATACTCTTGCACTCTTGTCATTTTTTCATAGGCATATTTTCATTTCATTTAGCACAATTTAGACATATCTAGAAGCTTACTAGTTGCATTATAGCATAGTATTACATGTAGTTACTCAAATCCTTTGACATTTGCTTAGGGCTTGCCATTGTGCTTAGATTTCTCATCATAAATTTGAAGGCAACATCATATTTTCAGGAAGTTGAGAAGGTGTAATGGAGGTCAGCCATGGAGAATGAAAACATTTTGGTGAGATTGTTTGATTTGTTTTCATTTTATTCCTTTGCACTTCATTATCACTTTCCATTTTTATGTTTTGCATTTGATTTTATAACCCTAGGAAAATTACCTTAGTTACATTGGTGAACCTGGAAAATTTTGAATTTTTTTGAGTAATTTTGGAGTTGTATCTTTTTTGTTGCAAGTTTTTTTGGCATCATTTTTGGGACAAAACCCTAATTTTCAAATATTCAGCCAAATCTTTCAAATGGCTACATATTTAATAACAAAATTTATTTTGCAAGATGGATACAATATCAAGAGCTTCTAGTCCAAAAATCAAATTTTTTGGAGCTTTTTTTATTTTATTTTTATTTTGTTTGTTATTTTCATGAAAAAAAAAATTTGAGAGAAAATTAGCGAATTTTTCAGATTTCTTTATATTTTTGGAAATCTCTTCAAATTTCAATAGGGGTTTGTGCTTTATTTTTTTATTTTTTCTGCAAAATAATTAAACAAAAAACTAGATCTTTCAAAATTAGGGTTTCAAAAAGATTTACTTATATCTCACAAACAATTGTAGATTTATTAACGATTTGTTTTTTACATATTTGAAATGATATTAGAAACCTTTAGTAAAAATCTCAAAGTTTTAGGATGTGTTTTGAAATTTTAATAATTTTTTTAATGTTTTTTCATAAAAAAATAATTCTAGATGCAAAACAATGAGTATTTTAGATTTCTTTACATTTCTGGAAAGCTCTGTCCATTTTTGTAAGGGTCTATTTTCTGTGTTTTTACTTTTGATGTAAAAACCAGTTCCAAAAATCAGATTATTTTGACTAGCTAACCCTCTAATATTAGTGATCAATTGACTTGTTAGTGTTTTGGCTTGGTTGTTGGTTTTGTGAATGTGCAAGAAAAATAAACACTTCAAAGGACAAATTAGATCAAGAAAAAAAAATGCTCTAAATTTTTGTGGGTCCAAGAAATCTTTTCAAACTACTAACAAGTGGTTTTGTACGTTCGATTGTCCAAGGCTTTTATTTCTAAAACCATTTGTGCTTGTTTTAGATTAGCAAACACTTCCATTGGTGTTTTAAAAAGAAACTTTATTTGTCTTGCCTATATTTAATTAGTGGGTTAAAGATTTTTTTTTGATTGTGCTTGAAGGTGGTAGGTGATTATGCTCTCACCTTGTTCAAACTAGGTGATCAAAAAACCAGACCCATCTATATTTGTTTCACTCAGATTCAATAATAGAAGTATCTTCTCCCCTTACACACTTGTGCGATCCTAGGTGTAAGAGAAATTGTTATTGACTCTAAGAATTAGGCCTGCTTTGGTGGGAAAAAGTACTCACCCCAAAGCAACTCAAATCGAGAATGTGCTAAAGCCAAGTGATGCCCAACCGGTATATAGATTTTAATGTTAAGGAAAGCTTAGCATTACAGAACTTCCTACAGACCATAAATTGACTCCCCAGTACCATTGTGGTGTGTCAAAACTTGTAGAGTGTAACCTCTATAGAGTGGGATGATAATGCCTCTTGTGTGGCCTTCTAAATGGGTGCCTGAAAGAAATACTCTGTTTTATAAAACCACAAACCTTATATTCTTTGGTGCAGCAACGGTCATTGTCAAGGCACCCGCACCTGCACAGTTATTAGTAGAGCTGATCAATCTATCATGGCAGTTTCATGGAGATAGGAAGCTTGGTTTCCCTAAGAATTAAGTGCACTGTAAGGGGTAGCTTGTGGGGCCAAGCTTTTGAATTCATCCACTAAGGATATGTGGTTAGTGCAATCCATAAGAATAATATCCTTGCAGCCATAGGCTTTTTATAAAATGACTTCTATGTGGTTGATTTTCATTTTCTTACAACACCATGTGTTTTCCCACTGTTTTCAGACAATTCCAACAAATAAACATCAAACTTGGCAGAAAATGAAATAAATTTTCCAACTAAAACAAATCTTTGCAATCGGCCTAAGATTTTGTCAAATCACTTCCTACAACACATTTTCCATTCTACAACACATTTTAAAACCTGAAGCGACACATTTTCTTGTCAGCTCCAAAAACATTCTTACTGTCAGAAACATGAGGCCAATCATTTTGCAAGCAGATTTTCCTAACATCTTTTTCCAGCAATCTCTGTCTGAAACCAAGAAAACAATTCTCCAAGTCAATCATCTTTGTTTTTTTAGTTTTCATTTAGTTTGCAATCCATCATCATCTTCAACATAGGCAAAGTCTTAAGTCCTAAATTTGGCACACTTTGGGATAGGAAAATTTTCCTTGCTTTGTCAAAGCATTGTCTCAGAAAGTAAATTTTCATTGGACCAAGTCAAAAAAATCAATCTTTAGTCATTGTCCTTTGGTGATTTGCTTCCAACTCATAAGTCTAGTGTGGAAATCTCACCTTATCATTTTTCCATCTTTTCCTTCAAACCAGTTCTTTGACAATCCAAATTGAGACATTGACCAAAATTTGAATGGTTAGAAAACCTTTCCTAAAAATCATTTGACATAAGGCGCTCATTACCACTTTGTATTTGACATTCCTTTTTGTTCGCATTATCACTTTGCATAGCCTTAGTCTCATTCCATCCACCATCATGTCTTCAAGTCACTATGACATGCTTGCTAGTTGAATTGAATGCCAATTCAGTAGTAATGGTCAAGCATAACTTTCTAGGGACTTTAAAACACTATACCTCCAATCCAAGTTCGAATTTACAACCCCTAGCCCTCCATCCATCTATCCATCTTACCAATAATCCATGACTCCTAGTCCTCTATCCATCTACTATCAAAAGTCTCCTAACACCATCCATGGCACTAAGTCAAAAAAAAATTCCATTAGTCATACCCACCCTAACTTTGACAGGGGAAATCAGCCATCCATAAATCCAAACGAACTATCCATGTCATATCCTAGTCCTTCATTCACATCATAGCCTAGTCCTTCATTCACATTGTATCCTAATCCTCAATCCACGTCATATTCTAATCCTCCATCCATGTCATATCCTTTTCATCCATCCATTTCCTATTATAATCCTTCATCTCATCCTATTCCTTTATCCACTAACCCTTTCAAAACCTCCATGTCATATCCTAGTCCATTACACACCAATCCATTCCAAGACACTCCATGTTTACATGAAAAAATATCTAGTCATGGTCTCCAAAGTCTCATATTCTTACCTACACTTGAGGATACATGTCAAGAGGCAAGTCCAAATCATGACATCATAACATCACCATCTTCTCTAGATCAAAGTAGTCTATTGGACCCCATCTTTACATCCATTCAATAAGTCCTCCTAGACAATCATGGAATACCAAAGACACCTATCCTTGGTCAAGAGTCCATCCAAAACCATATCATTCAAGATGAACCTATCCTTGGTCAAGAGTCCATCCAAAATCATGCCATTCAATACAAACCTATCCTTGGTCAAGAGTCCATCCAAAACCATGTCATTCAAGACAAACCTATCCTTGGTCAAGACCCTATTTTCGATCATGTCATTCTAATTGATCCCATCTTTGATCAAGACACTACTTTTGAAGAATTCCAAAATTATCCACTCCTTGAACTTTATGCCCTTCATAATGAAACACTTAAAGATGAACCTCTCCAAACATCAAGTATTGACATTTCCAAAAATGAGACACTTGCCTCCATGGGACACATAGACGATCTACCACTAGAATAAGAGTCTCCTATCATGGAAATATTTGAAAATGATCAAGCTATAACTGAATTCAGTGGGCTCTATGACAATTACCATGAAGATGGTTTTGATATCAACTTCGAAGCACCAACAAAATCATCAAAATCTAATGTGTCAGAAAATCAAACCGAAGATGTCAATCAAAAATCTATCCAACATGTCAGTGAAGCCACAACATCCTATCAATTAGGATCATCTATCTTTTTCAGAGAAGGATTTCTTATAGATGAGAAGATTTTGAGCATTAATTTCCACAATAAGGATGGGTTAGCATCTTGCTTCCACAACAAAAAGTACCCCATCACAAACAATTTTTTTTAGAACATGCATTATTAGGGAAAAGGATTAGGCCTACATGAGCAAGGAATTTTGGAACTTTTAAAAGTTCAAGAACATTATAAACATCAAGGTCTAGGCTATTCATCATCTGAAAAATCAAATGATGTTAGTGGTCCCTCATCGATACTAGGGGTAACTTTATCTGATACAAACATCAAAATGGCCATCATGATTAGTCCTTGTGATAATTTTGTTGCCAACACTCCTTCCATCCACACCATACACTGTCATTCCAACATGAATAAGCCTTCTATTTGGAACCAACAAAAACAAAATTATTACAAATCCAAAGTTCAAAATCACATGTCAAAGGCCATGAAATCAATCAACAATACAAGTGGACAAATGAAGCTAAAATGGATCCCAAAACAAAATGGTTCAAGTCAAGAAAAGAATGAATAAGTCAAAGAAAATATGCAAATGAAAAATTTAATCAAAATGTGGAGCCAAAAAACATGAGGAATCCCACATACAATACATGTCCACCTCTATCAAAATGGCCATCAAGAAAGACATATAAAAGTATTGGTTCCAAACAACATCTTAACCTGACACCTAAAGTTTGGAGAATAAAAATTAATACATCAAAACATCCAACCAACTCATCCACATCCACCATCATCCGTCATAATCCTATATCCTCCTTACCATGTCACAAGTCCATCGGATGTTGGCAACAAATCTCTACCACAAGGACTCTCATGGCATTCTATCGTGATGTGCGTATTGTGATAAGGCCAACTCTAGTATCAACACAAATCACAATGACATCAATCAGGTGTATGCAAGCACTATCATCCTGATAAGGCAACTACTTCATAAAGGTCATTATTGTCATGTCATGGCACCAGTCTCTACATCGACACTATCAAAGGCTTAAGAACAGTTAGTGGTCATCTAAAGCATCAAGGCTATCCAAAAAAATGCAAAAATACAGAAAAAAAGAAAAGAAAAAAAAAATCATCACCTTGATGAAAACTTTGCAAATAGGCATCTTGGTGACACCAAAAAATCAGAAAATATCAAAAATGGTAAAGAGAAAATTTTGATCCAATAGTGAAAACCATTTTTATGGCGCCCTGGATAAGTACCATAATGAAAACCTGGCAAATAAGCTTCATGTGTAGAATAAATCATCTATGTGGACCATTACAATTTGGGTCAAGTTGTCTCATCTCCCATACCCTTCACATGACATTTCTTATGAAATTTCCATCTATCCATCCAAGCCATATCATTTCTGTCTATTTTCCCATCTACTTTTGATAAGGACTAAAATAAAAACACAGGTCATGCTTTGGGAATACTTTTGAAATGTCTATCATTTGACCATACCCTATTCCATATCATGTCATTACAATCATAGCCTCATGTGACATTGTCCTTGAAAACTATATGATAGTAGTCCTCATGTCTCCTATCTTTTACATAAGTCATCCATATCTCCTATCTTATACCAAAGCCATCAATTGTCCTTTTATACCTATCACTCATCTTGGTTTCCCTTGTGAATGGTCTAAAGATTCCTCATCATCCCATCTAGTCCTCATCAAGTAATTCCAAATGCAAAAATATGGCAAACCTAGTGCATCATCCAAAACAGTCATTGGCTTTGTCCCTAGCCCTACTGCATACTTTTATCCTCTTGCCATATCATTGTCATCTTCACGTTGTTTCAGGATGTGTCCTTCCCACGTCAAACAACGTTGTCATTGTCATCGTCACTTGTCAATCAGTATTCATCTTGAATAGTAGAAAAATCATGGTTTTCTGTGGATTCATGTGTGTTGACATCATTCACATGCATGTGCCACAATTTTCGTAAAACATGAAAAATTCATAAAAATTGGAAAAAGTCTTGAAAAAAGTCATAAAAATTGAAAAATTTCTTGAAGAAAACACAAAACACATTTGAAAAGTGTCAAAAAAATATTAAAACAAGGTCAATACATGTCCCATCAGTCCATTCAGCCACATTAGTCAATCTTTATCCTAGTCTAAACTACATTTTCTCTCCGCATTTGTTACATAGGCAAGGCCATTAGTCAATGAGTCCCAAAGACATTAGATCAGTCCTTTTAGGTTTTTCAAAATAAAAATCAGAAGTCAAACATAGTCGCACTTGACACAAGACATTCATTCGAAATGTCTACATCAAAATTGGTCAAAATTAGACAACATAATCCAATCAATCATACAGTCAAAATTAGTCAACTTGCCAAAACATTAGTCAAAATGTCAATCTTGTCACTTTTTGCTCCTCTCCAAGATGTGTCCTTCTTGGATTTGGACCTCGTCAAAATTTCATTTTCCTTTACAGGATGTGTCCTTCCTGACCTTAGGCACCATCAAACTGTCAAACCGTCAAAACTGTCAAACTATCAAACAATTAATCTTCGACAAACAAACATTGGCAATACAATTAAATGATTATTATTTTTTGGCTATTTTGTCTTATTTTTTTATTGACTTTTCTTTTCATCATGTTACTAGGTACCTCGAGGATGACCCATGAAGGATTTAGAGGTGTGATAACGTCTCATGAGCTATTATATTTTTTGACTGCTTTATGTGGATTGTCCTGACAAAAAGACTAGGGAAAATGGGCCTCTAGTATGAGTTAGGACATTCCTTGTCTGTGACTATCTATTTTGCAAGTGGATGACCTTGCACAACTTGGTCTATGTCATACCATGGTGTTTTATGTCCATTTGTGTCATTTTTTTACCGTCCAATGATGATTAAGAGCAATAAATATTAAATTCCTATGGTAATATGTTGAAGGATTTGGTCTAGGAACTAAAATGCATCTCCTTATGTCTTGTCATCTTCTCTCACTCATCTCATATAGGCATTACATCCATATCATCATCCATATCTTTTTCACTAACACTTTCTTGTCTAGTCATCTTATAGTCTTCTCATCAATTTTGAGAGCACACCTATCTTCTTGGAACCCGACTATCCTCTCAAGGGGGCATATCGTAACCCTCCTCGTCATTCTTCCTCATCCTACTTTGCACTAGGGCCATATTTTTGACTTATTTTCTTTGCCACAATGTGACAGGCTGCATTATGACAAAGAGGGGCAAATATAGACACATAAAAATGACCTAGGCCTGCAAGCTCTATTTTTAATCTTTTTCTTCCTAGCATAATTAAGACATTTTAATTATGTCCTTGATTTCACTTTCGGCTATTAATTAAATAATTCATAATTATCTAATTAATTCACGTCCTCTTTATTCTTCTTGATTATTAAATAAATCACTAATTGTCTAATGTCTTCCTATAATTAAATAAATTTCTTAATTTATTTAATTATTTTTGTCCATTATGTCTTCTTGATTAATAGATAAATAAATTTTATTTATTTATTTAATGCGTCACTAATTGTTTAATGTCTTCCTATAATTAAATAAATTTCTTAATTTATTTCATATTTTTTTTCCATTATGTCTTCGTGATTATTAAATAACTTTTATTTATTTATTTAATTAATATGTCACTAATTCTTAAAAAGTCCTCTTATAATTAAATAAATTCTCTAATTTATTTAATTATTGTCACCTTCACATTTCCCTCATTTTAAATAAAATTATTTATTTAAAATAGTCCCACTTTCTAATTTCCCTCTTTTTAGTAAATAATTCAAATTAATTATTTATTGTCACATGACCCCACCACTTTTTAATTAAAATAATTTTTAATTCAAAAGGTCAACATCACTTCTTGAATGAAATAATTTTAAATTCTTATTTGATTCTCTAGCAACATCATTTTATGTGCCCAATATCTTCTTGTCACATGCATTATCAACCCTTGATTTTATTTTCTAAAAATCAATCTTGTCCCTTCATTTCAAATTTGACCTAATTTTTCCCTAACCCTAATTGTGGGTTGTTATTTTGAATCTTAACCACAGATTCTAGGGCACTTATCAACCTTTAATCTCATCCATCCATACAAAATTGCATTTTCTATTAAATGTCAATTTTGTCTTCATCTTGAGATATATCTCTTAATCTCTTAATTTTATCAACTTCTTCTTCTTCTTCATCTTGCATTCTTGCAATTTTATATTTAAATCCTTCAATATTTTCTTAGGGCTTGTCATTGTCATTAGATTTATCATCATAAATCAAAGGGAAACATCTTATTTTTCAGCAAGTTGAGAAGCTATAATGGAGGCCAGCCATGGAGGATGAAGAAATTTTGGTGAGATTGTCTCATTTGTTTTAATTTTATTCATTTGCACTTCATTATCACTTTGGGTTTTTATGTTTTTCATTTTATTTGCTAACCCTAGGAAAATTCCCATAGTTACATTTTTCTGTTATGCGAGGAAAGTTACCCAGATTCATGTTGGTGACACTGGTTATTGGAGACATGCTTTAGATACTCTTGTTTAGTTTATTTGGAGAACTTATATGGACTGTGGTTGATGGAAAGATGAGGACAAACACTTTCCATTTTGTAGACAGACTCAATATTTGATTGGAAGGACAATGTCTGTTGTGCACATTATTAAGAGACATTTTTTGGATCGAGTGTTGAGATAGTTTAGCGAGGTTCGAGATGAGCCTTGAGGGAGGGTGAGCTGATTTTTCTTGATCTTCGAGAGAGGTTCCATTATCAGGGCCGATGATTCTAGTAGCTACAACTCAAGTAGACATTCAAGAATTACAACCTTTGCAGTGGGGATGGAGGGGTGGTGTTTTAGATTCTAGCACAGTAGTTGCATATGATTCTTTGTGGGATGTGAAAAGGTCCATTCCTTACACAGATCCTGATCAACTAGATCCTGTTGAGAGATAGGGTACAAAACCCAGAGGATGGTGTGGTTGAAGGGGTGGATATAGAGGAGGTAGAGGTGGATGAGGTGGTGGTGATGATGGTAGAGGTGGAGGTGGGAGAGGTGGTCAATAGGATTGACAAGGGAGGAGAGGTGGTCATGGAGGTGGATTATCACCCATTCATGAGGTGAAGGGAGAGGGTGAGGATATAACCATGTTAGACCTTGGTGGAGTAGGAGAGGCAAAGATTTTGGGTGAGCATAAAACTGAGGAGGCAATAGGGGAGGAGCATGTAGAGGAGGAAGCCAAGAGGGAGGATATGCATATTGATATCCTTTGTATATTGGTAGGTTATGGTGTTGATGAGGAGGAGGAGGAGGAGGTGATGGTGGAGTAGGAGAGGGAGCTTTGGGATAGGATTGTTGATGATTGGGATGCTCAGGACAATGTTGCACATTTGTAGGCCTAATTAGAGGCCTCAGAGGAGAGGATGAGGGTAGTGACTGTAGAGCATGATATTATGCAGATGGAGAGAGATAGTGCCTACCTCGATAGGGATCAAGAAATTATCAAGTGATAGGAAATAGAGGGAAGATTTTTTAAGTTGAGGACATTATGTACTAGACCAGCTATAACCTTTTCTCAGGAGCTAGTCAGAGCTGGTGAGTGAGAGAGATATTATAGGGGTCTTTATGAGGTAGAGGTACCACCTGAGAAATGAGCTCCTAGCTATTCACATGTACATAGTGGCAATTCTCAAAGAAGGTCCCACAATTAGACACATAACACAGATGATGTGGTGGGTCCACCCATGATAAGACCATAGAGCAGGCCTCCTTTGGCACAATGAGTATCCCATCAAAATTCACCCCCTCAGACTCCACATGGGAGTAGTGGGAGTACTGGGCAGTGATATTTTTATATTTTTAGACATTGTATTTTGACCATAGAGCCTACAAGCTCCTTTTAGATTGATACACTGACATTGTTGTGTGACACATATTATTTTGAGGGATATATATATATCATTTTTGCCAGCGTTTATATGATTTGCAATTGTTCTATATGATGATGTATGTATATGATATGGATTATGATGTTTCATTTCCTATAATGATGTGTTTATATGACTATTTTTATTCTATATGATGATGGATGCATCGTATTGACACATGTGATGAATGTATTCTATTGCTTATCAAAATGGGATGCAATATGATGTTATTTTTTTTATAATTTCATGTGGATGTATGTATAATTTACACAATTTTATGATTTGTAAATGCATGTATGTGATGGATATACATATTTTTGTGTTGTTTTTGAAATGCAGCATAGATGTATGGTGTACTATATAAAGACATATGACAGTGTTTGCATAATGGCTGTAAAATGTATGCATATGTAGATTACCTAAAAATAATTTTGTGTGTCACAGGACTCCATCATTATGCAAGATAGAGGCAATGCTAGCTTGAATTATTCGAAATGTTAGTATTAAAAAAAATGGTTAATAGTAGAATGTATAATCGTCAATATTTTCTCAAGTACAAACTAATCCTTGCATTAAATCATCATTGGGTGGGACATGACACAAATGAATAGTACACACCATGATATGAGATAGATCATGGTGTACACAGTCAACCACTTGCGAAAATAGATAGTCGTAGACAAGGAGTCTCCAAATGCATACTAAGGGCCAAATTTTCCATATTTTTGTTGAGACAAACCACAAACAAAAATCAAATAAAATGACAAATTCATGATACATTATTGCTCCTCTAAATCCTTCATGGGACATCCTCAAGAAAGAAAGTAATCTGACTTGAAAACCAATTAAAATATAGTCTATAGAAAATAGTCAAATAAAAATAGTCCTGAAATATGCTTGCTTCTCTAAATCCTTCATGGGTCATCCTTGAGAAAGTTGGTAACAAGACTCAAAGACAAAGCCAAAAAGATAAAACCAAATAAGCCATAAAAGTCAAAAATCCAATAAAATATTTTCCAAAATTTGATCTGTTGTTGTTTTTTTGATAATTTGATTGTTTGATAAAGCTTGTTGGAAGGGATGACACATGTCGTATAAGACATTGAGTCTAGTTTCGACTTTGTGACCATTTGTGTAAGGCATGACGAAGCCTAGTTTCAGAAAGACACACACCATATAATATGTTGAGTTTGATGTCATTGATGCGACAATATACATAAGGCTATAAAGATTGATAATGTATGTTTTCAAGAAGGACACATCTTGTATAAGACACAAATTGATTGTCTTGGAAATTTTTTTGGTTTGACTTGATGACGTTGTTGACATGTTTCTCTTGTTGATGTGTGACTTGTCTTGATGTTTTGACTATTGTGTGTGTGTGTTGGCAGTGTATGACTTATGTTGACTGACATGACCTACCCAAAAGGACTGACCTAGTGCACCCTCAGGGGCTCATCGATTGATGGCCTTTCCTACCTTATACATGCAGAGACCTTGTAGTTCGACTAACTTTGACTGACATAAATGATTGATAAATATGTACTCAACTTGATGGAATGTGATTTGTGTGATAGTGAATTTGATAAACCCTAATGGACTGACCTAGTGCGGCCTCGAGGGCTCATTGATTGATGTCCTTGCCTATGTTATACACCTAGAGACCTCATAGTTTGACATGATCAATGAAGTTGACATGTACAAAGAATGAGTCATGATTTGATGTGTGTGATATGTGACAGACCTAGAAAGATGGACCTAATGTGTCAGGGGCACATCGTTAGATGGCATTGCCTATGTCTAGTCACAGAGGCAATGTAGTCCGACTATGTCTACGACTAACTTGACACAACTGACTCTAACTCTATTTTTTGGATTTTTGACATGTTCTGATATTTTTATCTTTCTTGAGTTTTATGATGTTTTTGGATTTTTTTTAGGATATTTTATGATTTTTTTGAGTTTTTTTTTTTTTTGAAGACATTTTCTAACGTTGGGATGGTAAGTCAAGGTCCAAATGACACAGGTCAAGGATTTTCCCCTAGTTGCATATAAGACCTATACGATGGAGTGGGGAGATAGAGTGGAATTAATGTCAATCATTCCAAGTTATAAATAGGAAAACCATTTATTATGGGTGATGGTGGAAAATCCTGATTGGAATGATGGTAGACGAAGGAGCAAAGTCGACTACACATGGCACCTATTTTCCAAGTTTTCACCATGGTACTTATCCCAAGTTCCATTCAAGTGGTTTTCAATATTTGATGAATTATTTCTCTTTACTATTTTATTGATTTTTCAATTTTTTGGTTGTTACAAAGACGCCTGTTTGCTAGGTTTTCATCAAGGTAACAATTTTTTGTTTTTTGTTTTTTTTTAAGACAAGACTCTTAGAAGCTATGCATAGAACCTCTTTAGATGACGATTGTTGATTGGTGAAAAATTGGTTCTCCTTTAGGGGTTGATAGTTGATATTCTCTTGATCCAAAAGCTTCTGTAGCAATATACGACGCTAACCAGTTTGGTTCAAACTTGCCTAGATTTTCTCTTTTAGCTTGATTCTTTAGGTTCTCCATTAAAACCAAGTAACCAATTTCAAAATTTTGATTAAGAACTTTCTTATTATAGTTGCGATGAAGACAATTTTGATATTCTTGAAGATGATCTAGTGCCTTTTGTCTTTGTTCATCTAGGAATTCTAACTCATGTAGTCTTGACACACGGTACTCTTCATCATTAATATTAGATTTCAAAGATACCCTTAGGGAAGGAATTTTGACCTCAATAGGTAAGATATCTTCATAACCAAATACCAAGGAGTATGGAGTGGTGTCAGTGGGAGTATAGATCATGCTTGTGTGGTAAGCCCATAAGGAAGGATTAAGCTGTAAATACCAGTCATGACTAGTGTCATTGAGAGTCTTTTTGAGGATTTTTATGATTGTTCTGTTAGACACCTCTACTTGGTCATTACCTTGTGGGTAATATGGAGTGGATAAGTGGTGTTGGATATGGAATTCTTCACAAATATGGTAGACTTCTTGGGTTTTTAATGAACAATCATTATCTGTGATGATGGATTGAGGAACACCATATCGTTAGATTATGTAGTTTAGGTTAAACATGGAAATTTGTGGGCCAGTAATATAGGTCATAGGAATAGCCTCAATCCACTTGGTGAAGTATTTGGTTGTGGTTATGATGAACTTATGGCAATTGGATGATGGAGGATGTATCTTACCTATGAGATCAAGTCCCCATTGAGAAAAAGGTCATGGTGAAGTTATTGGTCGGAGCTCCTTGTTGGCTTGTGTATCAAGTCTATGTGTACCTGGCACTGTCGATATTTCTTGATGAAGACATATGAGTCCTTTCCCATGGTAGGCCAATAATAGCCTAGTCTCATAATTTTTTGGCTAAGCTTGGACTGCTAGAATGGGATCCTCATATACCCTCGTGTAGTACACTTAAGGTAACTTGTGTTTTTGTAGCATCGAGACATCTCAACAAGGTATTAGCTAAGGAATTTCTATAAAGGATATCTTTGATGATGGTATATCTGGAAGACTTATGGATAAATTTCCTACATTGGTTATTCAATAGGTCTAAGGATAGCATTTGGGCATGGAGGTAGTCATATATGATTTTGTACCAAGGTGAAGTAGGACCAACAATCACACATACCATCATAGAATTAGGGACATCATAGGCAGGGGCCAAAAGTTGTTTGAACAAAAACTCATATTTAGGTATGTTGCTAGGTATATCTAATAATGAACCAATGGTTGTCATAGCATCTGCTATCCTATTTTAAATGTGGGGTATTTTTTTAAAGTTAATGTTGTCAAAATATTGCTTAAAATTGTCTGCCATGCGCTTGTATAGGGAAAGTTTCTCATCTTTAGTTTCCTACTCATCATTGTCTTTCTAGACTACTAGCTGAGAATCTCCATAAACATGTAAATTCTTAGTCTTCCATTGGACTGCCATTTTTAGTCCTATCACAAGGGCCTCATGTTCTTATATGTTGTTTGTGCAAGGGAAATAAATTATGAATGGCTTAGGAATAGTATCCCCTTGTGGTGTAACAAACAGTATACATGCTCCTGAACCACGATTAGTGTGGGACCCATCAAAGTATAATTTCCATGTGGTTCTTTTTCCAATGGTGAAGATGAACTCATCAAGAAAATATGAAACTAGAGGATGCTTAGCCTTGATTAGTGTGTCTACCAACTGATCAAAAATTATTTTCCATTTTATAGCTTTTCTTTCCATATACTAGATTTCATATTCACTAGTTATCATTACCCATTTAGACAATCTTCCTATTAGTGCCGCTTTACTTATGAGATATTTCAATGGATCTATTTAGGTGACCAACATGGTTTGGTGGTTTAGCATATAGTTCCTAAGATTTTGAGTAGAAAAAAATTATGCAAGACAAGCACACTCTATGTGATTGTAGTTTATCTCCTATCCCACCAAAGTACGACTAATATAGTACACTACCATTTCATGACCTTCATCATCATTTTATGCAATTAAGGCTCTTAATGTTGATTGTGTTGCTGAAATATAGAATATCAAAGGTTGGGTATCTGTAGGTGGCATTAATGAGGGTGGTGGAAGTAGGTAATCCTTGATCTTTTGAAAATATTCTTGGCACTTGGTTTTCCATACAAACAGTATCCCCTTTTTGAGAAAATGTTGGAACAAATGTATCTTGTCTGCTAACTGTAGTATGAAGCATCTTATAGACTATAGTATCCCTTGTAGTGTTCTTAGTTGACCGATGTTGGCTAGTGGAGGCATGTCCATTATAGCCTTTACTTTTGTGGGGTCCACTTCAATGCCTCATCTAGAAATGATGTATCTTAGAAGTTTTTCTGATTTAATGCCAAACACTTTTTTTTGGATTTAGCCTTACTTTATAATTTTCTAGTCTTTGGAATATATTGTCTAAGAATTTTAAATTATTTGATCTTGTCAATGATTTGGATATTAGATCATTGACATATTCTTCCATGAGAGTATGTACAAGTTCATGGAATATAGTCGTCATTACACATTGATATGTAGCTCTAGCATTTTTTAGGCCAAAAGGCATGATATTCCAGCAATATGTTCCCAATGGACATGTAAAATATGTCTTGTGTTAGTCCTCAACTATGACTTTGATTTGATTATACCTAGAGAAACCATCCATGAGGGATAAAATCTCATATCCTATTGTAAGGTCCACTATCATGTCAATGTTCAGTAAAGGGAGGTCATCCTTAGGACATGCCTTGTTGATATCTTTGAAGTCTGTACAAATGTGGATGCCCCCAAATGGTTTGGTTAGTGGCACAATATTTGAAATCCATTCTGCATAGTCTATGGATCTGATGAATTCGACATCCAATAGTTTCTTAAGTTCAGCTTTGACTAGCAGAGCAATTTGTGGATGCATCTTTCTTAACTTTTATTTCACATTCTTAACACATAGTTGTAATGGTAGATGATGCAATATAAGGTCTAGATCCAGCCTAGGGATGTCAACATATGAACATGCAAATTTTATCTATCTTTTTGTAAAGAAGTCCTAAAACTCTAGTTGCTCTATCTCTATCAAAGATGCTGCAAAGTAAATTACCTGAGGATTATCTTCAGTGTTTATGTTGATCTTGATCGATTCTTCAACTAAAATTGGTGACATATCTTGAAAAACTAGGATAATGTTCAAACCTCCATCCTTGGGGGCCTCAGAGAGGTTTTCACCCTTGAATGCGTCATTTATTTTTACTATTTCTTCGTCCAAAGGCACCTTTCAGTTTTCACTAGGGACTTGTCATTTTCATTATTTTTCTTTTTGGTTTCATTTTTGCAACTGGAGGTATGAAGAGACTCCCCAAAATATGCCATTTTATCCAAATCTATGGTAAATCCAACTTTATGATCACCTCTAGGTATGCCTTCTCATAGTCCCATGAACTCAGCTATCACTTCATTATTCTCAGATATGTCTAAGATGGGTGTACCTTGTTGATCCAAATCGATAAGTTGGGGGTATACGAGGGACATGTCATCATTAGAGCTATCAAATGTGGAAGCTGAAAAGGTGAGGATAGAGTGGTTGACATGGTCACATGAAGTATTGGACTAACTCTTTTTTTTTCTTTTTCCTCGGGACAGGTAAACTCTGGTGTGCAACTACTATAAGGTCTAGGTCATCTGAAGATGGTTCTTTAGGTGCCTAAGAGTAAGGATCAAGAGTTTACCAATATTAAATTTTAAACCATTCTTCTTTTGACAAGGACTTTTTAGGTCGGGACTCACCTGATTTTAGTGAGGTATTTAGCATTTGGTCAAGTTCCCCAGATAACATATCTAGGTCCATTATGCTAGTGGAGGAAAGGGAATCCAATTCATATTCATTTGAGTCAGGGGAGTCATAGTAGAATGGGTCAATTGGTTCATGGGATATCACGATGTCTTCAGAAGCACTTACTTCCTCTTGTGATGGTAACAAAGTAGTAGGAATGCCAATTATAATCGATTGAAAACCTAGCCCTAGGCCTTTTGGTCATTATGAGACAATGATTGTTTCAATCATTCCACTTTGATGTAGTCTTAACCCACTATGTTCATCATATCCTTTCCCATATTGATATTTGGATATTTGAATAGACAGTGGAGGTTTTTCATTATCTTCATTATACAACTAGAGGGTGACATCTTCTTGGTCCATAACTTCTTTACTTAAAATCTCCCCATTTTTTGAATGTCATCATAGGAGGGACATGTATTGTGAAAATTGACTATTTCCTATCTATTGATTGACATAATATGATGCTTTCCTATAATATTCTCCACACCCCTTATCTTAGATCTCAACCTTAGGAGTGGATGATAGTGGTTGTGATGCAATAGAATTGGAAAGAGTTGATGGATCAACATATAGGGATAAGGTGGAGGATGAAGCCTCTTGATTAACTGGCGCCTATCATTGTGGTATTTCCCATAGGCTTGTGCAATATTTGAAAGGATTTGTATCACAATGAATTGTGATTTTGGTGCCATTGTAAGAGAATTTAAGACATTGATGGTAAGTGGAAGTTACAACTTTCATAGAATGTATCCAAGGTCTACCCATTAAAATATTATAGGGAAGGGTGAGATCTAAGACTTGAAAAGTAGTGCCCATAACTACAGGGCCAATTCTGATAGGGAGTGCTACAACTCCTTTTTATGATATTTCCTCATCATTCTATGCCTTAATGACTATGCTCTTAGTGGTGTCAACACATGCTTCTAAGAAACCTAATTCCTTAACCAACTTCAAGGTGCAAAGATTCAACCCTACTCCTTCATCTACCAAGACTCGTCTAACTTTGGTTTGATGGAAAAGAACTTCAAGGTGTAGTGGGTCATTATGGTTGGTCTTCTCATTTGAATAATCCTATTGAGAGAAGAGGGCATGATTATCCTAGCATCTCTTCAAAATGATTCACATCTAAGTTGGTAGGGATAGTTGTGGTCTACAAGGATTTATCTAAAATGGCTCGATGATCTTGCGATATGGCCAACAGTTCCAAGATGGATATTTGTGTTTGTGTTTTCCCAAAATGGTCAAGAAAATTATACTTAGGATTGGAAGACTATAGTTGTGGCTCTGATGAAGGACCTGGAAGGGTTATCTTAGGCTTTCATGTATTAACACCACATTCAAGACACTTCTTTATGGTAATAGTATGGATATTTTCATTATCAACTCAGATATGATTGATGATCGTACCTAGTTGATAGTCGTACTTGGAAATAGAATAATTGGTTGAGGTATTATTCTTAGTTCCTGAACTAGAGGCCTTTCCTTTGCCATGGTCATGTAATTGATCTATGAAGACCTTATGATCATTGTTTCTAGTATGTTTTTCCCCATTGATTTCTATGGTTCTCTCTTCAAAAAAATCTTGTATGATGTTTTTTAGTTGTTGGCATTATTATAGGTTATGTCCCTTGGTTTTATGGTAATCACAAAATACATTGTCATCCCACAATGAAGGTTTAAACTATTCAAGATCGTACTATTTTGGCTCCAGAGGTTGTATGAGTTTATGTTTAATTAGTTCTTTGTAAACTGTCTCGATTGGTTCCCCCAAGGGGGAAACTCATGTTTTGGAAATCTCCTTTGTGGTTGCTATGAATTTTGGACAAATTTGGCATTTTGATCAACATTTTTAAGCATTCCATGAGAGGAATTGTAGCCTCTAATCATGATGGTAGTTCCTTCGTGTAGGTTCTTAGCATCAACTATACCGTCATTTGTTACATTTTTTTTCCTGGGCAAAAACTTGTTTCTATCGTTGGGGGCTTTTTGATGTTGAACAACTAAATTCCTTCCTAGCATCTTAATTTATCCTTTGTCAATAAGGGATTTTTCAAGTATGATGCCTTTTTGCACCAAGTATAGAAAAAAGGTACAATAATGTACTCTTAAGTCACTTCTTAGTTTTGGATGAATATTTTCAAGGAATATTGTGACCATTTTATTTTTGGTATCTCAACTGAACATCGACTAGCTAAACTTCTCCATGTCTTGAAGAAGGTGGTGAATTTTTCTCCATCTTCTTGTGTGGTATGACACAAGGTTGCTATCGCATTTAATTGTCTATGTTGAAGAAAAAATGTTCCACAAATTTCTCAACTAATTCACCCCATGATTTTATGTCATATGAAATTTTAGAGAAGCATTCCAATGCTATCTCAACAAGGGTTCGCAGAAAGAGTCTCATAGGGTATGTGGGGTCATACAATATGTCCATGCATGTTGTGGAAAATTCTCTAATATGTTCCAAAGGATTTCTCTTCCCATTATACTTAGAAAAATTTGGTATAATGTATCTATGTGGGAAGAGTGTCATGTATAGTGCTTTGTCAAAGAGACATGGACATAAATCCTATGCTGAAATGGTTCGTTTTCCTAACATTGAAATATTTTCCATTTACTATTGGAGTTCTTGTATTTGATTTTGTAGAACATCTACCTATGTTAAAGTCATGTTGGTTGTGTTATTTGGATTGATGTAAGTGTTATGAATAGAAATATGTTGTGACAGATTCTGATTTGGTGTAGGTATATGTCATGTTTGTGTAAACCCTATGTGTTGATTGGGAATATCTGTATTGATATATTGTATAGCCTATGTTGTGTTTGTGCAAATTTTGGGCCTTTTACTTGTGATTTTTGTGCCAGAGGAGTTTGAAGAAGATGCTCTTGTAGAAAAATTTAGGCCCTGTGTTATACCAAATGGATTTGGGTTTACAATTGAGTCAATTTGAGTGGGTATAGCCTTTGTTGGTATTGTTGCGGTAATATGAGGAATAGAGACACTCGATGTCATGGTTTGAATTTCTTGAGTAGATGCTCTTTTTTAGGTGTGAACATCAAATATTGGTGGTAGTGTGGCACCTTCTACTAGCAGATTTTCCAAGTATCTTTGAGGATCATTTGCCAAAAATTCATCCATAAAATTGCAAATTTGAGATCTTGGACAACAACATCTACGTCTTCTACATAAATTTATCCATGTGTGTCTCTAGTGACAAAGTTTTCAAACAAGGCTTTGTGAGATCTTTTTGTCCCTAATGCTTGGTTTGTGAAGGGATTGAAGAATTCCTATGGGTCTTCCATCTCTCTACATTTATTCTTAGACCTTGTTTCGACCATGTAAAATGTTGCTCAAAATGGGGTAATACAAAACTATGTCTAGAAATGATATGTTCTATTCTATGTTTTGGGGATTTTTTGGATATAATGAATGAATGCTGCTATTTTTTTGGTATTTTTTGGAAGATAAGGGATGTCTAAAATGACAATATGCTAGGATGAAAATATGAAAAATTCTAAGTAAACTCCTTAGGTAATTTATTGGAAATTATTCTAAGAGGAGGTTACCTACCACCTATGGCTTAATTTTGTCAAGGAACTTGATGTAGGACTAGGACCAAAAGATGAGGTGAACTCCCAAACTAGACTAATGAGTTAGAAGGATTCACAAGTAGGACAAAAGTTACTAGGTTCAATGACAATGACTGTCGAAGCATGGGTTTGTCCAAAATATGGAATTTTTTCCTATTATGAGATATGAAAATTCCTAATATGAAACTAAGTTTCATAACTAAGAGATCTATCACTAAAGCTAAATGACACGTAAAAGATGAAAAATGCAAAGGTTGAGAAAATTTTTGGTTTCTATCCAAGGTTGATTATGAGAAATAGAGACAAAGATGATAGTTTGGTTGCAGATTGTGACTATGAATTCCATTTTTTTGTTGACAAGAAAATGCAGTTCAGTGTTACAAATGTGTCGTAGAATTTAACAAATGCATTTTGATAGGTCAGATGTAGTTTTTTTGGTAAAATCTAGTCTCGATCTGTTGATAAGAAAATGTGACTCACTGTGATAGATGTGACTAAGTTTCTAATAGATGTGACTCTCTATACAGATGCGACTCAGTATATTAGATGTGACTCAAAAAAAATTGGTTAATGACATTAGACTCTGGTTGATAGTAGCGGGTTTAAAATTAACAGATGCGACTCAGTTAGACAGATACAATTTTCTAATTAGCAGGTGCGACTCATTTTGACAGATGCAATTTTTTAATGAACTGAGTTTTTTTTTACTAACTCTGTTTCATGATGAAATTTTGGAAAATTGAAAATAATCAAAAAACAATGTGTCAAGTTTGATGAGCATGAATATGTTTAATTTTATAAAACATGTACAATCCTAAGGCTGGCAATGACAATACTTGTTGAATTCTCACTTGGGTTTCCCCAACTATGCTTATTCAAAGCAAATGACAAGAATCTTTACCACACTCGCTCCCCCTTACATGACACACACTGTTTGGGTCAGCCAAGATTTAGTTCCCATGACTCTCCCATGGAAAAAATTTCATCTCTACTATTGAACCGTAATATTGTTAGATGACTTCAGAGGTTTGACCTCTTGCACCGACAAATAGAAACATTTTTGGTTTACCTAAAAAAAGTTGGTGAATTTAGTATGGGCACCCATTCAAAAGGCCACACGAGAGGAAATACCATCCCAGTCTATAGAGGTTATTCTCTATAGGTTTTGACATACCACAAGGGTACTGGGGAATCAATGGCTAGTCGATAGGAGCTCTTATAATACCGAGTTTCCTCAAGCATTAAAATTTCTATACCAGTTGGGAGAAGCTTGGATTTAGTTGTTTACCAGTTTGAGTTGCTTTGGTTACTCTTAACCATCAAAGCAGGCCCAAATTCTAGAGTCGATAAAAGTTTCTCTTACACCAAGGATCACACGAATGTGCAAGGTGAGAGGATACTTTTGTTACTGAATCAAGATTTAATCTAACATAAACAAGCATAGAAGACACTAATTAATTTTAAATCGCAAATCAAAATTTATCTATCTACTCAAGCAATTTGTTCTAAAAATTAATCTTTGAATTTGGTTCTCCAAACAAACCATTAGTAGTTTAAGTTTTTGTCTTCGTCAAAGGTTCTACAAAACATGTATTAGTAGTTTTTTTTTGGTTTCTTTGTATTTGTCACTCATCCTACATAAAAGTTTGAGAAGGCTTGTCTTCTATGAATCAACATGCAAACACTACATTAACTTGCATAAAAAAGACTAAAACTCCAATTTAGTACCAAAAAAGCTAAAAATTAAACACAAAAATATGGAAGCTTGAAAAAAAGAAAATAATGTTTACCAGTCAGATGCATTGTAGAACAACAGATGCATCACAAAATTTCATATGCATCTCAAAAAATAAAATGTGGTGATTCATACTACACATGTGTTGCTTTATACATTTACCTACAAATATTAAAAAAAGGACTCTACAAATTTGAAGACAGTGTCTTCACATCAGGTTCACCAATTATAATGCTAGAAAAAAGGCTCAAACAAGATTGTTAAAAAATAAAAGCAGTAATAAAACTAATCTAATCCTTTAACAACAAAGAACAAAGAAACATAAAAAAGTATAAACAAAACAATCTCACCGAACATTTGTATATTCCTTCGAATGACCTTAATTGCACTTCTCCATTTTCTTCATTTGTATGATAGTTGCCCTCAAATTTATTAAGTATGCAATTATGGTGTATTGGCTATTAACTTATCAAAATATCAAAGATTAATTAAGCTTCCTAAAGTATAAAGATTTTAGGAGTAGTAATAATGAAAAATGTTAGGCCAATTTATATAAAGTTTATTTTCGAATGATCGACTCAAATTCAAAAGAGAGATTGACGATTGAGATTGATGAATGCAATGCGATGGAGATTTGTGTCACTTACAATGTGAGTGAAAAATTCTGCATGATGAAGATTAAATTCAATAATAATTTAATCTGATGTTGAGACTATTCAAAAATCAAAAGAACAAGCATTTAATGTGAAAGATAAAACAATAACATTGTGTTCGAATGCACAAATGAATGAATGAATTAATTATAGTTATTTAATTAATAATAGTTTCCACACAAAATAATAGGACTGACTGATCGAGACAGAAAGTGTGTTCATCAAGAATAATTAGAAATTAAATCAGGAGATAATTGACTGATGAATTATATCTCAACTTAAGCGGTAAGTGAATAATCAGATAACTGAGTGATTATATAATCAAATGAATATTCGAGGAATAATAATATTTATGAATTAAATGATTATTTATTTCAATGTTCGAAATTTAGAGATTTATTTTATTGACTGTCAAAAATTTTATTGAATAACTAAATAATTTTAAATGAACATTTAATTATAGTCTGAAATGTGATAAAGGATAAATTAAATAATAAATTATTTAATTTAGAAAGGGGATTAATTCATTGGTGACATAATTAAATAAATAAGATTTATTTAATTAATCAAGAAAGGTCATCATGAATTAATTAAATAATTAAGGTTATTTATTTAATAGAAGAAAGGTGACTTTAGAAAGTAATTAAATAATTAACATTATTTAATCATGACTATGAACATTAGAATTATGTCAAAAATGGTGTTGTGGGCCTAGACCAATTTTCAATGTCTACATTTGTAGACCAAAAGACCAAAATTATAGTGGTTACCGCATGGTAGCAATTTAGTCCTCCAAGTCATCCAAATATTTATCCTTCCAAGATTGAAATTATTCTTCTAAGGGCCAATTGAAATTGATAATATTATTTTCCTTCATCCTGTAAGGAGCATATTTGGTGACAACTTAATTTTCCTCCTCATCAAATTTTTCAGGAGCCATTCCTACCTAATAAAGCATATCCATATTATTCTTCACATATTTTAGATGCTTGATTTGAAACTGCACCTCATTAGCCTCCTTTCTCCAATCTTGTAAAGTCTTGATATGACCATTACCATTCAAAATGTCAAGGAGACCATGATTTATTTAATGAAAGCTCTTAAAAAATTCCATTATCTTTTCCTCCAAATGCTCAATCTTCCCTTGTAATTCTTGGATTCCTTTCATAGTTCTAAGGGTAGGTTCAATATTTTCAAGCTTATTTACATCATGTTTGGCTCCCAAAACCATTTTCCTCAAATCTTGGAGTCTTGGGATCCACTTCTCCATGACGGGAATAACCAATTCCTTATCTATGTCAAAATTGTTTATTGCATCCTTCATGGAAGAATAATTAGCATGGATGCTAATTAATCATTTATCAACTCCTCTATTCAGATGTTCCAACACTATAGTTACAATTTTCAAATTACTATCATGAATCATCTTGTCATGTTTTCTACACTTCTCATATACTTTTGAATTCTCAAGAAATTATTCTTTACTAATTTCTTCTTCTTTTGGTGCCTCTGATGTACTAGGTTCTTCTATTGAAATGGGCACATTTCCCATGTTCTAAGGAAAAAATTCCTATGAATAACTTATGGGAGGGCTAGGGGTAGATGATTTGGGCTCTTGTGAAGAAGAATTAGTAGTATTTGTCTTTGTAGGCACACTCAATCGTAAGTTTTGAATTTTATATTTTAATAAGGCTAATTCAGTTTGTAGTTGCATTGCTTGTTGTTGGTTCTTACCATATTGAATCAATAAATTATTGTATAATTTCCTAAAATTATATTTCTCAGTTGTTGTTGACTTCACTGTTGCTTTTGTGAATTGTGCAACATTAACTGGCATTATAGTATCTTCAATAGAAGATGTGTCTGATACCCTCTTTATGATTAAACCTCCCCTATAATCTATAGTAGGTTCTACTATGTCTAGATTCTTGGTGTTGGGGGCTATGGATCAAATGGTCAATGTACCCCATTTCTCATTGAATGTAAATATTTTCAATGCAATGGTAGCTTTTTCTTTAGAATTGCATAGAGGCATGTCATACCTCTTCTCTGTATCAAATGAAATTGCAGAGGATAAATAACATTTAGGTAATAAAATAATACCACCTTTCTTTACCAATGCTCTACCCTCCTGACTAGTTATTTTTTGGAATATTTCTTTCATCTCCTTTATTAACTAGGCTTGTATGATTGCATCAGGTAATTCTGGATACACTCTTATTTTCTTTGCAATTTTATTATAAAATTCATCCTTCTTAGCCATGCAAACAAATTCCATAAAAGCATTAGAATTTACACAAGAATCATCATCTGTGATGTTTTTTCATGCCTCCTCTTTAACATCATCTTGGCTATTTATGTCAGTGAGATCAACCTTTCTCAATCTTAGACCAAGCTATTGTGGCACAATCTCCTTGGGTGGAGAAGGCATTCCTTGTTGTATTTCCTCTTCCCTCACCAAGATTTCTTTTTCATAATTTTCTTCATAATCCACCAGGCCACTTTATTCAACCTTTTTTTCCTTTGGAATGGCTACCTAGGTGGTGATGCTTGTTTGGATGGAGAATAAACATCAACAATTGAAGGTCTAGTTGAACTAGGAGGATATGGTGGTGGCACTTGTTGCATTCTTGAAGGGACTCTTTGTTCATATTATTGAGAAGAGGCAGAAGTTGTTTCCTTTCCTTTCACCCTATTCTTGTTCCTTCTAAAAAGAATTAATTTCTTTTCCTTAGGTGGTTGATAGGTTGGCCTTTCTTCAAACATATAGGTTTCCCCCTCACATTGTTCTTCTACTGCAATAGCCTTCCTATTTTCTTTTATCAGTATCTCACCCTTTAAGTGCACAACAAATTTTTCAGAGTGTAGTGTATTAAAATGCATACCCTTGCATTTTCACAATTGTTTGGGCCTGCCTTGTTTTATTTATCCTTCTTTATGGCTTAATTGGCCCTATTTTGTGTCCACAAGCCCTATTAATGGCATAATTTTTTGGTAAATACTGACATTGTCCAAAGCATATATGTTCCCCTAATGACTTTGATTGGCATGTCCCTGATTTTTTGTCAGGACTAAGATGCCACTAAGGGTGTCTTTGATCCCCCAAGTTCTTGGGACCCTAATTTTGAGGCATCTATTTTGGGCCCCTTTTTGGTGTCTATGCCCCAAGTTTCATCACTTGGTACTAAGATGCCAGCTAGGTCATCTTAGTTCTCCTTGAGTCATTTTTAGGATTTAATTACAAATCTTGGTGGGATTTAACCTCATTTATTATTTGAATTCATATGTTGGCTTGCTGTGATATAATTTTTTGATATTAAGTATGAAAAAGTATAAATAAAAGGTTCATTCATTCATTTCAATCCAAGTCTTTTGTGAGAGAATTCATTATAGTCAAATTGAGTTCATAAGAGAATTCAAGATCAATTCATCAAGTAGTTGAAGCCATCATCAAGTTTCAAGCATCATATCAAGTATATTTCTTACATCATGTGTGTTGTTGTGAGCTAACACTTGTGATGCATGGTTTTGATCTAAGCACACATATAAAGACCATATCAATCAATCATGTCAAGATCCATATCCATTGCAACCATTACATAAAAGTTTGTAGTATTTACAATGGTTTACTCAGCTGTAGAATTGTATGTTATTCATTCACAATTTCCTTCATCATTTCTATTTAATTTCATGGTTTAATTACCAACAAGGGGTTTGACAAAGGAAACCCCCCATTCACTAACAATCATCAAGTTTTTCCATCTTGTCCATTTGTTTTTGTAGATCTAGGTTGTAGACTTGAAGATCACTTGGAGTGAAAAGTCGTCAAAATTGCAAAGTTGCATTTTCAAAGTTGTCATCTTCATGGAAACTCACTTACATGTCAGATCTGACTATTCTTGAACTTGAGATCCAAGGAAAAGTAATTGTATATCTGGGAGCTCAGGACCACATTCACATATTTTAGAATTTTAGATTGGGACTAAGACATGAGTAAAGGTATCTTAGTCCTCTAGGTGGAATATTTCAGTGTTTTTTCAAGATTATATTATGTTATCGAAAGACTCTATGTTTGCGTCAAAAAATAATAGCAGAACTAAGACATGAGTAAAGGCTTCTTAGTACTCCAAGGCATATTTTCAGTAGTTTTTTGCATTTATATAATCCTCTTGGAATCTAAAGTCTTCCTAGGTACACATACCCTAGCTTGGAATTGTTCATTTCTAGTATTAGTAAGCTTCATTTTTCTTATTTTAAGTGTTTTGCATATCATAGTGTGTTTTCAATAATTATTGTTTCCAAGCATTTGCTTGGTGGCAAACCCCTTAATCTGAACAGCCCCTCCTAAGTCGTCCTAGTTGTGTATTGACTCACCTTGAGGGCTTGATAGTCAATAATATTAGGTTTCGTAGGACATATCTGAGTGACGTGGATAGAATAGGAAGGAATCCCCTTGTCTATTTTATCTTGAGTTAATTTTGGTGAACCTGATGTGAAGTTCAAGAATCCAGCCACCACAAAACTTCTCATAACTTATAAAAATGATTAGGATGATAGGATCTCTTTAGGTCCTCCTCCTCCTTATTCAACAACAAAATTTGGAGAATCTAGCTGCTGCAAAACATCTCATAAAACAAATAAATCTTAATACCCTTGTTTTCCATCTTCCACTGAGCAAACTTTACACATACTTTTAACTCAATGAATTATCACATTATTTCCTATACCTATTTCCAATTCCTAAAAACAAAAAACCGTCTTATCGCAAGAATCATTGAATATTTCATCACCATACCAATGCATGTTGTATATTAAAACAATAATTTCAAAGGCTTGAAATCATAGAAATTTCCCCTTAATATGGAACCCCTTTTTTTCATGTAATCATTGTATAATTTTAAAATTCTCACCATTACATGACCCTTCTCATCACCTATCTCGACCCATTCTTGACTTTAAATAAATGGGGACAAGAAGCAGATGGCCTTGTCCTAGTTAGGAATTTGTTGTTGTTCCTTTGGTTTGTTATCTACCTTTTGCTTATGCACGCTAAGACTAGGAGGTGGATAGCCTACGTTTGGTTGACTCACTGATGCCTTACTAGCCTTTTTACTTTTTTCTTTTATTTTATTTCTCGTGCATGTGTGTATCATGATCCCCCATGATGTTATGTTTTCTTTTTCTCTCTTTGTGCATCCTATATTTGTGCCTTCATTCTTCTATATGTCCTAAGCTTTTCAATTTTCATTTATTTTTTCACTTTTTTCTTCTGCTTTCCTTTCAGGGATGATGCAAGGAATTGAGACACACTTTGTCTCTTCCATGTTCACCCAAAATATTGTTCTTTTAATTTCACTTTTTTTTGTCTTCCTTTTGGGGATGACGCAAGGCGTTGAGAAACCCTATGTCTCTTCCATTTTTATCCAAAAGGATTTTATTTTTTTCACTCTCTCTATGTCATTCTTCTAGATCTGTGTGTATTTTGGGAATGATTTTAGTTCCAAGCTCTCTAATATATTTGCAACAAAGAAAAATACTAACCCCAAATCCATAGATCCCTTATGTGTTTCTAGGGGACAACCCTATTTTCCATTTTATTTTCCATGTGTGTCTACTTTAAAGTAATTCTTCACAATATGGTGTTAGAAATTTCTTTAAAGTGGGGGCATATATTGGAATTATTTCAGCTTGATTTTATTTTCATTTTCTTTTCCATGTTCCTTGATGTGATTTTGTTTCTTCATATGATGTGTTTTCCTCTTTTTCATGACATTGGGATTAATTTCGTTGAAAAGTGTGACCTTTCTCAGCATATTATATTCCCCTTAGTGGTGATGTGACACACTACATTCCCTAAGTGGTGAATCTTTTATCCTTTATCTGCTCCTCTCTCCATGATATTAGGAATGATATCCACTAAGAGTAAGACCTCACATGAACTAAGTAAAATCCCTTTGAGCATCCTCTCTCTTTCTCATTGCATTACCTTTTCCTTTGTCCTTATCATATTCATGGATGTATGACTTTGATATGGACCCCCTAGGGCTCATCTAGTGAACACCTAGCTTCACTAGCCTGTGTGAGAATGCATTTTCCTTTTTTTCCTTATCATAGTCATGGGGGTATGATATTAATATGGACCTATTGGGGCTCACCTAGTGGAAAATAAGTTCCCACTAGCCCTCATGAGCATGTAAATTTTTTGCATAGTGGACATCACGTTCCACTTGTAAACCCTCTTCAAGACTAGACCTGGTCCACTACTTTGGACGAATAGTTGAAGCTTGATCTGATGTAGTTCCCTTTCCTTTTGTCTTTTTCTTCTACTTGATGGTGTATATTTTAAATTTCATTTTGGCTTCATATATCATCTATAAGTGTGTTCCTTTGTGCCTATGTTGGTTCACCATATGATCATGATCCTGGGGGCTTGGCCACCCTCTTTATTGTTTTCATCCTATCTTACCAACATTGGTACATTCAAAATCCTCTTGATTGCATGGTTGGCTACTTTAGTGTGAGTTTGAGGAAATCTCATCCTCTCACTAAAGAGGGGGCTAAATGTAGTGTAGTAAATTACATAACCTTGCATTTTCACACTTTTTTGGGCCCACCGTGTTTTATTTATTCTTCTTTATGGCTTAATTAGCCCTATTTTGCATCCACAAGCCCTATGGATGACATATTTTTTTGGTAAATCTTGACATTCTCCAAAGCATATATGATCTCATAATGACTCTGATTTGCATGTACCTAATTTTTGGTTAGGACTAAGATGCCATTAAGGGCATATTTATCCCCCCAAGGCCTTGAGACTCTAATTTTGAGGCATCTATTTTGGGCCCCTTTTTGATGTTTATGCCTCAAGTTTCATCACTTGGAACTAAGATGCCACCTGGGGTGTCTTAGTCCTCTTTGAGTTATTTTCAGGATTTAATTTCAAATCTTGGTGAGATTTAACCTCCATTATTATTTGAATTCATATGTCATCTTGTTGTGATATAATTTTGGGATATTAAGTATGAATGATTATAATACAAGGTTCAATCATTCATTTCAATCCAAGTCTTTTGTGATAGAATTCATTATAGTCACACTGATTTCACAATAGAATTCAAGAGAAATTGATCAAGCAATTGGAGGCATCATCAAGTTTCAAGCATCATATCAAGGATTGTTCTTGCATCATGTGTGTTATTGTGATAACATTTTTGAGGTATGGTTTTGATATAAGCAAGCATTTCAAGTCCATATCTATCAAGCATGCCAAGATCCATATCCATCGCAACCATTACATACAAGTTTACAACATTTAGAAGGGTTTTATGAGTTGTAGAATTGTATGTTTTTCATTCACCATTTCCTTCATCATTTCTATTTCATTTCAAGTTTTAATTACCAACAAGGGGTTTGACCAAGCCAAACCCCCAGTCACTAATACTAATCAAGTTTTTCCATCTTGTCAATTTGTATTTGGAGATCTAGGTTGTAGACTTGAAGATCACTTGGAATGAAAAGTTGTCAAAATTGCAAAGTTGCATTGTCAAAGTTGTCATCTTCACAAAAACTCACCTACAAGCCAAATCTGACTATTTTAGAACCTGAGAGTTGAGGAGAAGAAAATGAAAATATAGGAGCCTAGGATCAGATTCACACTTTTCAAAAATTCAGAACAGGGCTAAGACGAGAGTAAAGTCATATAAGTCCTCCAGATGGAATCCTTCAATGATTTTTTAGAATTTTGTTTAGCAATTATAAGATTATGTGTTCTCCCCAAAAAAGAGTAGTGGGACTAAGATAGTGTTGTGTAGTTTTTGCACACACACCCCACTGAAAGTAGGGACCCTCTTTTTGGTTCTTTTGTCTTTCGCTTTTGGTGTCTTGGTTCTTATTTTTGGAGTTTTTCTTGCTTGGGCATGTGCTTTAATGATTTATCTTTCCTATTGGAATGGTCAATTTCTGATTCATATTGAAAACCTTAAGTTCTAGGCTCATTCTGGGTTTTTCACTATTTTCGGGAAAATTTGCCATGGCTGGACTTTCCTGGTTTCCTTTCGGTACTTGGTGACTGTCGCCTATTGTTTGAGTCTAGGGAAATCCATCATGTCTATATTTTTCCAAATTCTATTGCTCTATCAAATTATCGGATTTGGTTTGGGTTATCTTGTCGATCACATTAGTGGTGAATTGCATGAATTTTGAGGTGATGTTATGTTGAGTTGTGGAAAGTGATTTTCCATTTGAGTTTGATTATTTTCTTGCCATCTAAGTTTGGAGTGCTTAATCTTGAGGTTTGTTTCTAGATTGTGTGTTTGGAAGTGACTTCAAGTGTTGCATTTGGATTTCTAGAGCACCATTCGTGTTTTTTCCGTGCTTGAAGTTTATTGCTAGCATCCTTGGTTTCGATTCCCTCTATTCTCATGGTTTGTGAATGCTCTCTTTCTCTTTTTGGTTTGGATTTATTTTATTTATGTGCTTTCATGCTATTGATTATTGTGTTCTTGCTTGAATGTGCATGCCATTCTGTTCGGCTAGTTTTCCTAGGTATTTTCTTTGAACTTATATTTTGTTGATGTCTCGGGTTGCTTGCTTGCATTTGCCATGAATTTTATCCTTGCAAGCAAGCAAGTTGTGCCTGAGCTATTTAGTGCTTTCATGGCAAAAGGTTTAGGGTTCTTGACCTAGGGCATAGCCAATCCCTCTTCATTTACTGAGAGATAAGTATTTGAATTCAAGTTTGATCCATTGGAGGTTTGGCTTTAGTTCGTTGTCAAGCTCTAGGCTCTTAGGTCTATGATCATTCAATTTATTTGGGTGAGGGCAAGATAAGTGTAGGTGTTTGCGTTTTTGGTGTCTTCACGGAATTCTATCTCTAATAGATTTCCCCGAGTTTTCCCGTTTCCTCTTTGTTCTTCACAATTTTCTTTTATTTAGGATTTTTCTTGTCTCGTAGAATTCAGCTTCCTTTGGATTTCCCTAGGTTTCATTGCCTAGTCGTTCTACCGAATTTGGGCTTTTACAGTACTAATATTGTATTAACTTTGCTAGAATATGCACCCTCAATATTTTCTTGAATGTTATGCGCCTCCTTCATTTTCTCGATTCTATTAAACTATTGTTATTCTCAAATATTTATGTCTAAGGCAGATTTTTCTGAAGTTTTATGGGAATGAATAAATTGATGATTATATGAGGAATTTTCTTGATGATAGTTCATTCAAATGATCAAATGAACTTATGTTGAGCTGTTTCAAGGGATTCCTTGATTAAATTGATTGATTGAAATAATTCTATGGATGTTTGTATGCCTATTTCGTTGGATTCTGCTTGGTCCAGATTTCCCCGGAGTTCCTCTCCAATCTAGATTCCACGAAGGGGGATAAATCATGAACCTTCGGATAATTGATTTTTGACAGTTATTGTTTATCTTGGATCTTATTTTATTGTTTTACTAGTTTGCAGGTCGGATCAGGACAAGATGTTGTGGGGAAAGGCAAGGGAAAGACAATGGATCCAAGTGCTAAAGGTTTTGCTATCTCTAAGGCAAAGAAGGTAAAAATGGATATAAAGAGTAAGATTCTTGAGAGTAGATTGACTTCTGTCTAGTTAGGGATTACTAAAACCAATGTGGGTATGTGGGACTATGAGGAGTTCAAGGCTGGTATGGTAGCACAAAGCCTCCCTTTGTTGGCTAGAGGAATATTGGAGTCAGGGTTGGCACATGTGGCTGGATTCCCCTCTACAATGAAATGTTATGAGTTGGTGATTGAATGTGCCAAGGATTATGACAGAGAAACACAAAGAATAATTGATCCTTAGGGAAGGGTTGTTACAAACTTTGACCTTTTGTCTATTTCTCAAACTTTTGAGATGATTGATAGGTCACATGTGGTGGCTTTTGATATCGATGCAACTAGGCCCATGAGTTTGAGTAGCAGATGAGTACTTTTGGTCTCTCCTTCCATTCCAAGAGGGAAAGATTTGATATCACTGGTGAGGCACAAAAGAAGGCCAGAAGAGAATATAGTCACAAGGATAAAATTGAAGTCTATTGGGCTAATTAAGACAATGGCTAAGATAGGTCCTGATCTCACAACCCAAAACTATTATCTTCAGAAGGTATCTCCAAGAGACTAGTATGATGAAATTATTTATTATTTACTAAATCAACAATGTCTTAATCACCTTAGTAGAGTTCAAAGGTGAGATTTGTGCCTAGAGAGTTGAAGTTTTATGATGATAGGAGCTATCCTATATAAGAAAAATCATGAGGGTGTCTACCTAAGATTTTTGGGGAAGGAAGAAGCTACTAGAGTGATGATTGAATTCCATAAGAGATATGGCATTGGCCATGGTTCTTCATCATCCACTCCCAATCAGATCCTAAGGGCAAGCTATTATTGGCCTACATTGTTTAAGGATGAACCAACATGTGAGGACTTGTCATATATGTCAAACTACATCAAGTAAGTAAAAACATACAGCCTTTTCGCTTTGGTCGATCATAGAGGTAAAACCATTTGCCCAGTGGGGAGTGGACTTCATAGGTCCAATTAATCCTCCATCTTTTGTGGGCCACAGGTATATTCTCACCATAACTGATTATTTTACTAGATGGATAGAGGCTCTTTCCTGTAAAAAATGCACTTCAAATGTGGTAATCAATTATCTTGAGTCAAGTATTATTAATCTCTTTGGTTGTCCACTATCTTTAGTTTTTGATAATGCTCCTGCATTTCCATCGTTAAAACTTTCTAATTGGGATTTTGATCATGGAATTTTCATAAAATTTGCATCTAATTACTACCCTTAGGGTAATGGCCTAGTTGAATCTTCTAATAAGAATCTCTTGACATTCATTCGTAAGTTGCTAGAGAAAAATCCTAAGGATTGGCACACCTAGCTTTGATTTTCTTTGGGTAGACCGTACTAGATAGAAGGCATTTATAGGAACCTCTCCTTATCACTTAGTGTATGGTTTGGAAACTATGTTTCCCATCCAATTGAAGATCCCCACCCTACAGTTCATTAATGAATACTACAATGAAGATGATAAATGTGAAGCCTGTTTGGCTGAGTTGTTGCACCTTAAAGAGAAAAGAGATGAAGTCCTAGAAAACTTTGCTAAACATTAGGGCATAGTTAAAATATGATTGATAGGAGAGCAAAGGTGAAAGCCTTTAGAATCTCTAACTTGGTTCTGTACTAGGATAAATCCCATGACCATAAGGGATAGCATGGTAAATTTGACAAACTCTTGCTTGGTCCTTACCAGATTTCAGAAATTCTAGGAGATAATTATTTTTGTTTCAAAACCCTCACTGGCGAGGATATCCTGCTACCTATCAATGGGCAGTATCTGAAGTATTACTTCCAATCTTGAGTTGCTTGCATCTCATCATTGTACATAGCTAGATTAGGTACTCCTTTTGCTTTGATTTTCTTGTTTCCTTTGGTTAGTGTAGGTTTTCTTTGGTTCATTTTGTTTTCCAATTTTTTTCTTTGGTTTTTTTTCTTTCTTTTCGTTTCTTGCTTTCTTGGGGCTATTTCATTTGTATAATACGCTATTCACCTAGGGTTGTTCTGGAAGTTTCTTTTGCAAACTCTAACTATTTTTTCAGATTCAAGTGGTGGAATTCCATTATCTAATGTCCCTTGTACTTAGAATTATATTCACTTGTTTTTGGATAAGCTTTGGAATATATTTGGGTCTCACACTTTCACAATAAAATTAAAGATTCTAGATTTGCTTTGGGTTCTTGTGTAATTTGGCCTAGTAAAAGAAATTATATTCTACTTTTGTAACACTGTGTTCCTCATCCCTGAGTGTAAGTTTCATTACTTGCAAGGTGAAAAGGATTCTATGAAAATGTTTTTAAGAAAAAAGAGAAAAAGGACAATACTAAAAAATCAAAATAGCCTTCACCTTATCAAGGGTATCCTAGTATCTCTACCAGGGCTATAGACACCTGGCTAGCAATAGAGATATTCTTGGGACGGTCACAATGATAACCTCATTGGGGCTATGGATGTCTGACCGACAATGAGGCTCTATCTAGGTTTCTTTTGAAGTTAGAAATTTTATGTAGCCTGGTCAGATTTTCTCTGGTTCTCGTTGCACCTAAGGAATAGGAAAAAAATGCAAATACAAACACTTGGACCCTGTTATAGGAAAAATTCTTCTTGCTTGTGGTTTTTGAGAATTTTTTTATAGGTGTCCTAATGTAAGGATTGAAATTAGAGAATTTGGGTTATTGATTCTAGTTTGTTCTTGAAATTCTCTGGAGCATTTTCCCAGCAGAGTCGCCATTTGTTGTGCATTTTTTGCACACACGCTTGAGTGAAAGTAGGGACCCTCTTTTTCATTCTTTTGGCTTTCACTTTTGGTTTCTTGGCTCTTCTTTTCGGACTTTTTATTGCTTGGGCATGTGCTTTAATGATTCATCTTGCCTGTTGGAATGGTCCATTTGTGATTCATATTGAAAACCTTAAGTTCTAGGCTCATTAAAGGTTTTTCATTATTTTTAGGAAAATCTGCCCTGGCCGAACATTCCTAATTTCCTTTCGGTGCTTGGTGATGGTTTCCTTTTGTTTGAGTCTGGGGAAATCCATCATGTCTGGATTTTTCCAAAGTCTATTTCTATGTCAGATTCCCTAATTTTGTTTGGGTTGTCTTGTCAATCGCATTAATGGTGAATTGCATGAATTTTGCGGCGATGTTCAGTTGATTTCCATTTGATATTGGAGTGCTTAAGCTTGAGGTCTGTTGCTGGATTGTGTGTTTCGAAGTGAATTCAAGTGTTGCATTTGGATTTATAGAGCACCATTCATTTTTTTCTCATGCTTGAATTTTATTACCAGCATCCTTGGTTTCGATTCCCTCTATTCTCTTGGTATGTGGATGCTCTCTTTCTCTTTTTGTTTTGGATTTCTTTTCTTTATGCGCTTTCATGCTTGCATTTTTTCTTGAATGTGAGTGCCATTCCTGGGTGTTTCAGGGTTGATTTCTTGCCATTCCATTTGGGTAATTTTCTTGGGTATTTGCTTTGAGCTTATCATTTGTCGTTGTCTCAGGTTTCTTGCTTGCATTTGCCATGCATTTTATCCTTGCAGGCAAGCAATTTGTGCCTGAGTTGTTTCATTCTTTCATGGTGAAAGGTTTAGGGTTCTTGATCTAGGGCATAGCCAATCCCTCTTCATTTACTAAGAGGTGAGTTTTTGAATTCATGTTTGATCCATTGGAGATTTAGGTCAAGTCATTTTTGAGCTCCAGGCTCTTAGGTCCATGATCATTTTATTTATTTAGGTGAGGGCAAGAGAAGCATAGGTTTTCAAGTTTTTGGTGTCTTTATGAAATTCCATCTCTGACGGATTTCCCCAAGTTTTCCCATTTCCTCTATGTTATTCATAATTTTCTTTTATTCGGGCTTTTGCTTGTCTCACGAAATTCTGCTTCCTCTGGATTTCCTTGGGTTTTGTTGCTTGGTCATTGTACTGAATTGTGGATTTTATGGTAAGATTGTATTAAATTCGGTAGAATCTGCACCCTCAGGATTTTCTCAAATGTTCTACACCTCCTCCATTTTCCTGGTTCGCTTAAACTATTGTTATTCTTAGATATTTCCGTCTAAGGCAAATTTTTCTAAAGTTTTGTGGGAATGAATAATTTGATGATAATGCATTCAAATGATCAAATGAACTTATTGTGAGTTGTGTTAAGGGATTCCTTGATTAAATTGATTGATTGAAATAATTCTATGGATGTTTGTATGCCTATTTTGCTAGATTCCTTCTGGTCCAGATTTCCCCAGAGTTCCTCTCCAGTCTGGATTCCATGAAGGGGGCTCAATCCCAAACTTTGGGATAATTGGTTTTTGACACTTATTATTTATCTTGGATCTTATTTTGTTGTTTTACTTGTTTATAGGTAGTATCAAGACAAGATGTTGCTAGGCAAGGCAAGGGAAAGGCAATGGATCCAAGTACTGAAGGTTCTGCTATCTCTGAGGCAAAGAAGGTAAAAATGGATATAAAGAGTAAGATTCCTGAGAGAAGATTGAATTTTTTCTATTCAGGGATTACTGATACCAATGTGGGTATGTAAGACTATAAGGAGTTCAAGGCTAGAATGGTAGCACAAAGCCTCCCTTTGTTGGCCAGAAGAACATTAGAGTCAGGGCTGGCACATGTAGTTGGATTCCCTTCTACAGTGCATTGTTATGATTTGGTGCTTGAATGTGCAAAGAATTATGACAGAGGAACATAAAGAATAATTGGTCCTCAGGGAAGGTTTGTTGCAAACTTTGACTCTATGTCTATGCTTGAACTTTTGATATGCCTAATAGGCCACATGTGGTGGATTTTGATATGGAAGCAGCTAGGAAATACTATAAAGAGAATGTAGTTAAGTCCCAGTAGGTAATCAACTATTGGTTGGAGAAGCCTAATTCTCACTTCTCCAAGTTTCCTAAGAATCTATTTAGACTCAAATTTAGGAGGGATTAATACGATGCCATCACTCTCCTCACCAAGTTGGTAGGACTGAAGAATACAGGGGTATTTGAAGGCTGACTATTCAATGTCATTACTTGGATGGAGCAAGGTATACACTACCACTGGATAGGTGCTATAAGTGTAGTGATCCATGAGAATATGTGCAATGTCTAGTAGACCAAGACCTTCACCATAAACTCCTATCTGGTGTATGCACTGGCCAGATTTCACCCATACAAGGGGCTGAGCACTAGAGGTATATTTGGGTAGGATGCAATCTATGAGGTGTATCCACAACTTCACGTGGGAGGAGGAAGCTATAGAAGGGTGAATGATGCATTTACCATGTATATTACCAAGTTGTTGTAAGGTGTTGATCATGTCAGAATCTCAGACAAGGCCAAGGATTTGATCAGGAGGTTTGGGGTCTGGTTCATTTAGTTCCCCACCTTCTCTTACATAATAATTGATGGCTATCAGAGGGCTCCCTACACGCTTCCCAGGTACCCAATGAACCATATCATATTGTTGGAAGTCACAAGACATGTTTGTGAATTTGACATGATTCTGAAAGGAGAGAAGCATAAACAGGGTTTGGGAATTAATTCCCATTGAATATAGGCACCAATGAGGTATGCCCTTCCATCTACTCAGCTCATGCTTCTGAGGAGGAGATGAGTAATTTTGGTCTCTCCTTCCATTCCAAGAGGGAAATATTTCATATCACTGGTGACACACAAAAGAAGGACATCAGAGAATATAGTTATAAGGATAACATTGAAGACTATTGAGCTAACCTTGGCAATGAGTTTTACGCCCAGAAGAAGAAATTATCCAGGTTGCCAGTGGACCTAGTGAGGTTATATAATATAAAGGTAATTCCCGATCAAGTTGAGGAAGATGGGAATTTTATTTAGGGTCACATCTTTGAGGTTATGAAGGAAAATCCAATTGGAGATATTGACTAGTTTGAAGAGGAAAAGACATAGTTGGAGCGGATTCTGACTCCAGTAATCAAATACACCAAAATGTGGCTTAAGAAAAAAATGCTAGAGCTAGAAAGTGAAGGTGTGCAACGCACCTATGACTTAATGGGAGACTTGGAGTCTCATTCTTCTTCTAAGGAATCACATGAGCAAGATCCTAAAGGCAAGACCAAGGTGGGTTCTCCCTTCAAGATCAAGGTTAGGGATGTTTAAACTGAAGAGGTAGAAAATGCATGTAAACAAAGGAAGCCCATTTCCAAGAAAATAAGGGATGGTACAGTAAGGCAAGCAAGAGATGACATCAAGTCTCTTGAAATAAAATTTAGGTTTTTTCCTATTCCACCTATTACCGAATTGGATAGAGTATTGTTGGAAATGTATGGTGAAGTGGAGTGTGCCAAAGATAAGGATGTGAAGTAGTTATATACGACTACATCTAAGTTTTTTCTTCCCATTATTCAAATGCATTGGACCAAGTTTTTGAGACCCCAGGCCAAATTGGATGAAATTGATGCAATTGCACATTTCATGTTGTATTCAATATATTTTAAGGCTGACCTATTCTATGGCATTTATTATTGTAAAACCCTTATTTAGGATAACCTATCTTGGGGGTTCTTTATAAATTTGGCATGATGCCTCATTTTTTAAAGATATAAGATAGATATATAGAGTATCATATCGAATGAGATAGTAGAGAAGTTAGAAGATTTCATATTTGAGTGAATTAGGGTTGATCTTCAAGCAAGTGTTGTAACAAAAGACTGGAATTGTTGTCATTTTGGATGATTTAATATAAGGAAGGATATTGTGATTTGGTATCTCTCTTGTGCTGAGTTTTATATGGAATGGTTCTTGTTATTCTATCTTTAAAATTTCTTAAGTTTATTGTTAGATGGTTTGGTGAGGATTAGGGTTTCATGTTTGGAATGTTTGCAACAATCTCTAGTCCATACTTTTTGTAGTTAGTTGATTGTTAGCTGCTTTGTAGAGTTACTCTGGACTTGAAATTATGCTTAGTTCAATCATGAATATTTTTTCATTTCAATTGCAATAGGGTTGTCATGAATGAATGTCCATGATTTGAAAATATTTAATACCTTAGAAGATTGCACTGTTCCTATAACATTGTAGATTTATCTGGGTCGAATAGAAAGTAGTATATGAGGGACCAGCCCATTTTGAGAATCTTATCTTTTGCATTGTTAATCGTAGGGTTATAATTAGTCTTAGAATAATCTCTGAAACCTTTATCTTTTGTTACTTATTTATTATTTGAGTTAAATTTAGGGTTTAAAGTATCAAATTATTGCTAGATCTGATAAATTTGAGTCCATTGTTTTTCGTGTAGTAAGGTCCCTTTGTGATTACCAATAATTTTCACATTATCTCTAAGTTGTTTTATTTGCATTGTCAAGATCTGACATTAGAGACCTTGGGGTTATCTCTTTTACATGGAGATTTACCTTTCAAGACAAAAAGGATATCATATTATGTCTGAGTTGTTTATGTGTAGAAAACACCATCAACAAATTGGCACTAGAAGGAGGGCTTTGGATAAGCAAGCTAGAGTGTTTTCTAAATGTCATTTCTCCTGAGAGGCTCAAAAGAAGAACTAGATCTACCTTAGGAGAAGAGGAATTTCAAGAATTTCAAGCCCTTACTAGGTCAAGAAGGACCAAAGGAGTGGAAGAATCATCATCTGCTCGGCCACTTCTATCATCCCCATTATCCTCATCCTCATTAGACTCTAAAGGAATTCCTATTTTGCAGCCACAACCAACCATAAATCAGCCATTACCACCCCCACCCCCACCAATGGATTTCCTTTCCAATAACACATCTCCATTGATTTTCAATAATTACAATGTCATGCCCAAGAATCCTAAGAATTTTTTCTCTAAGTTCCATACTCATGATCCTAGTAGGATAGCAAGAGAACATATTAGGATTTTCCAAACATATATGAGGGATAGAGGAATAAATCATGAATATGTTGCATGAAGGAATTTCCCTTATTCCCTTGGGGAAGAGTCATTTTATTGGAATAATCACTTACCTAATTCTTCCATTCATAATTGGATTGAACTAGAGACTACATTTCTGTAGAAGTTTAAGATTCCCATCAGTGCTAATGAGCTATAACTATAGTTTACTAGGGTAAAAAAATATATTAATGAGCCTATAGGATCATTCAATAATAGGTTCCACCGAGAATACACCAAAATCTAGGCACCCTATGCTGGAAATGAAGACACTACCCTATAAGTTTACCTTCAAACCCTGGATAGCCTTACAACTACCTTCCTTAAGCAAAAGAATAATCTTCCAACTACTTAGCTCATTGCATATGCTGAGGCTGTTAAGATCAACGTGGATTTAAGGCAACATATATCAGGACCTCTGCCATGCTTAGGACTTGTTGCTCACCCTAGACAAGTCCAAGCTCTTAACCAGGCTTTGACTAATCATGATCCTATCATGAATCCAATACCCTCATTGCCTTTGGTCCCTCATTTAGGTCCTCAAATAAATCAAGCTCAGCCTATGACCTCTTATCCTTAGCGAAGGGTGAATCAACCCATCCATCCACAACAATAAGCTAGTTCTCCCACATATTTGCATAATTTAGAAGTTTTGAATTAGGATGTTAGTTCTCGAGGAGTACCTGGATACTCTCCTAGTAGTGCGAATTTAGCACCACCTAATGGTCTAGATAAGGAGCTACTAGATGAATTATCTGAGCAAGTGAAGAAACTGAATATGGAGGTGACTTATTTGAGAAATCAAAATATCCAACTTTAGGTTGCTCAAAAGAATATGCAATCTAATTATGGGAGAGAGAACAAGAATTTTGAAAGAGGTCAAAACTTTGAAAGAGGCAAAATTTTTGACAGAAATGAAAATTATGATAGAGGACAAGGCTCTGGTCAAAATTTTGATAGAAGACAAGGCTCTAGCCAAAAAATTGATAAAAATCAACAAGGTGGACAAGGATTTGATAGAGGGAAACAACCTAGGTAGAATAGATCATGGAATATTGGACCTAATAATGGAGGGGTTCCTGCTCCATTGGATCAGCCTTCTACTGATAAGAAGCCTCCAAATGGTGTATATTTGGCAGAGGCAGCTTTGTTTGGATGGTGTAGACTCCATAATACAAGCCAACATTTTGATTTAGATTGCACTAAGTTTCAGACAACTGCTTCCATTAGTCAAGAAATTGTGCCATCAAATCCCTATGATTTTTCACTACTAGTACTTAATAATACCCCATTCCAAAAAGGTGAGGAAAATGAACCAGAGGAAAAGTCCAATGACCAAGAGAATGAGGCAAAGTAGGTGTTAAATGAAGATGAGATCTCTCAGTTTTTTAGTGAGGAAAATGAGAATGATAATGGTCCCTCGGATGAGGAAGAAGTTGGTGTTGAAGAAGTTTAGATGTTTCAACAACCAGCAAAGAAATATGATTTGAGGAATAGTCCTAACAGGAGTCCACAGGCTGGAGGTCCTTTCACTACTTCTATCCCTCCTAACAATTTTACTGCTCCACTAGATCCTCAAGCCAGTAATAATCCACATTATCCTCATGTGCCATCAAAGTACTTTTCAAAGGGAAACAATGCTCAGGTTCCAAAGGATAGATAGGCTGGTGGCTACAAGGAAACCCATGTTGAAATGAATATGGACCAATTGGATGAATATGTGACTGAAGAATTCAAAAAAGTAAAGGTAAGTCTCTCTGCTTTTGAATTATTAAGAGTTCCCACTATTATAAATGTCGTTTGGGGGTCATTCAATTTGAATAGAATACCACATGGAGTAACTTCCAATGAGGTTATTACCAGATCTTCTAGTTCATAGGAATCTAGAGGTCAGGTCCCACCTGTTGACAAAGGGAGAGATAAAGATAAGGGTCAAGTTGCACAAGCTGACACACAATTCAATTTGTTTCAAGGCAAGATGGAAACCCCTCCTTTCCTAATTTATTTTTGTATCTTTGGAAATAATATTCATAATTGTCTTTTGGATTTAGGGGCATCTACAAATTTTATGCCTTTTTCAGTCTATAAAGCATTGGTTATTACCCCTATAGCCTCTCAAAATAAGGTCACTCAATTGGAGAAGACAAAGGTAAGTGTAGTAGGAGAATTGAACATGATTTCCATGCAGCTTGCATCAAATCCTAGGGTGCAATAGGTGATCAATATTCAGGTTGTTGACATTCCTGATACTTATGGTTTGATTTTGGGCCATGACTACACCAAGGTATTAAATGGATATACATCTATAGACCACTCTCATATGTGGCTACCATGGAAAGGAGTTCCAAATCAGATCATAATTGAAAGAGAACCCCGAAAGAAATATGTAATCACTGAATACCAGAATATTTTGAATGAGGTATTGGTATCAAAGGTTAGCATGGGGAATTATGTGTTGGTTGCATCAGCTTTAGAGAATGAAGAGGTATTTATGTTGCAGGCCCTCTCAGATGAATTCATATCAGAGACCAGTGGTTTTGGAACATTGAGTGAAGAAATTAAAGAAATGGATAATCAAGAGGATAGGCAGCTTAGTTTGCTGGATAAATTTTAGGAATTTATCTAGAGATGTATGGAGAATTAGATTCAGTTGGAAGTGTAAACCCCTAAACCTGAAATTGCACAAGAACAACAAACAAATTTAGTGTGTTAGATCAAATGCAAACAAGAATGAAGGATTCCCCATGAAATCCATCTATTAAAACTTAAACTAGGAAAATGAAGAACAAAATGGAAAAAAATGCATGTAAATCCTAATTAAGCCAATAAACTTATGATCCCATGGGGGATTTGGTGTTGATTGGTATGTCAAAATCAACCCTTTCCCAAATCTTTTGTAAGCTTTGATGATTTGATCTACTTGATGGTTGAATTCCTTCATAACCTAGCTAAGAACTTGATAAAAATAGATGAAATGGCTATTCTTGAAGATGGATTTGAGTATAATAAGTTTATTCAAATTGTGGATGATTGAATGAGAGGAAAAGTCTCTCATTTATAGATTTTAAATTGGAAGAATGAGCAATATTTGAGCAATGTGGGATAAAATATAATCCAATGGCATCTTGTCACTTGTCCACTTCTGATTGGAGGAGGAATGAGCACATTTTGGTCAATATGCATGATAAATGCTATGAGATTCAAATTTGAAATTTGAATGTGACATGTTGGAAGGAGAAGGAAATGGAGTTAATGTCACTTGGCTCATTGCACAAGGAAATGTAAGAGGAGTGAATGCCTTGTTGGAAGTACCCATCTACTTGGATTTTGAATTCAAATTTGAGGGAATATTCCCCTTTTATTCCATGTTGAGAGAAAATAGGCAATTTAATAAATAAATTAATTGATTTATTGTGCAATTTGAATTCCCTAGAGGATTTTAGTGATTGAGATTAAATTAATCAAGATTTGATCAATTTAATGAGAGATTAGATGATTTGACTATTTTGACTCAAATTTATGAGTTGATTTAAATCAAGAATTGAGAAGAAAAGGATTAATTAAATAAATGATTTGATTTATTTACTAAAGGGGATAATGTTAGATTAAATTAAATAAGGTTTAATTTATTCAATTTAATAAGAAGACTTTAGAGACTTGATTTAAATAATATGAATAATTAAAACAAATAGAGATGTAAGGTTAATTAAATTAATTCGATTAATTTAATAAATAGAGGAGAAAGAATTAATTAAATAAATAAAGATTAATTTAATTAAGAGATGAAAAGTGTTGATAAGCTGAGAGTATGATTTAGGATGAAAATGATGTTAGTAAATTAGGATCAAGCATTTCGGTACATTTTCCATGTCTACATTTTTCCCCTCTTTGAAGCAATGTACTTGTTGTATTGGTTAAAAGAATAAACTGCTACACATCAATACATGATCAAAGTTCAAAAAAATTATAATTTTTTAGATGCTCCACTACTGCCCCAGTGCGAAGGATTATGTTGGTATATTTTCCCCTTGAGAGATCCGGCAAAAATGTTTGATTTTTTGATCAAGATCATGATAAAAAGCCAGAGGAGTGGTTCTATTGATCAGAGGATGAAAGATAATTCTTTGACGTAGATAATTCTAATGATGTATAGATAGTCATTAGTCATGGGTAGCCTTATGTATATTTTGATATCTCACACCTACTTTAGATAGAAATGTTAGTAAAGATAGAAGAATAAGAAGAATAAGATGGATGGAAGGAGGATCCAACAAGCCTACATTATAAATGATGTTGATGATTTTCTTACGAGGAGTTGGGATTTTCAAAGGGCCAATTACTTTATGTTTGATAACACACATAGGTACGATACATCAAGATATAAAGGACTAGGATGGCATTGTACCTTGTGTGATGGACTTTGATTTGTCAATCAAATATGATTATTCTTGTTCACACCTAGCATACAAAGCCTTATTCAAAATGTACTTCATACATTCTAAACATCTCGAGCCAAAACATCGGAAAGGAATCTTTCCTATGTGGTCAACAAGATATCTAAAATATCCTCTCCACAAACCAAACAATGTACATACGACTACGTTATTTTACAAGTGTATCCCACAAGCGCAGTAGGTAAAAGGGACAATGATCTTTTCTGCATTCCTTTCTCTCTAAACCTATTTTGTTTAGGCATCATCGAGAGGTCCTTGAAATTAAAACAAAATAAAATAAGTCACAAAGACCAAGGAAAAAAGTAAACAAACAATCTGATTTTTCTTCATACCACTAGCCAAGACTAAAATACTGCAAGGGAACTGATGCTTATGTCCATCATGGGAAGGATACATCCTAGGACATGTTGTGATCAAGTTTTTGGTGAGAATGAAAAGGTGAAAATTTATTGATACTTCGAGTTGACCAAATTTCATTCTTACTGACTAAGACTTGAGACTTCGACGATTAGGGTGTTCACTTTGGAACCTGCTAGACTTGTTTTTGATTGCCTCACTAAAAAATGGAGGTGATGATTGATTTTATCATGAGATGATAATCGCGGGTGAAAACGAGATGAAATGGATGCACCATTTTGGATATTTTAGATTTTTTGAGGATGTTTTTGAATTTTTAAAATGTTTTACAATTTTTTTTGGTATTTTCACATTTTTCAATGTTTTTAGTATTTTCAAGATTTATGATGAAGAGACTAACTAAAAGACCTATCCTAGGGATTTTAGGAGTTGATCTATAGATTAGTCTTGCTTATGTTATAGATGGGCAAACAAATTGCCATTTTATTGTGATGGACACCTAAGGACTAACCTAAGATGTCTCGGGGGATGATAAAATATCAACCTTGCCTATGTTCAAGCTCAGAGATGATGTAGTGCAGCGAAGGTGAAAAAATGAAAAGACTCAAAGATAAATATTTTGAAGATTTTCTGAGATTTTGACATATTTTTGTATTTTGAATGATTTAGATTTTTTATGGATTTTTGATTTTTTGAATGTTTGATGGATTTTTGCATGATTTTGACAATTTGGATATGAATACATGATGATATTAGTGCCCTATTTTGGGATTTTTGAAAACCATGCTTAATGTTGATCAATCGAATTGATGGATTGATAGTTTGACTAAGTGTGTTAAGTCAAAAAAAAGTGATAATGCATTCGTAGACTCTAGGAAGTTGTGTTATCCTAGAGTAAATCCATACACGAGAGGGTAGTTTGACTAAATGTGTTAATTCAAACAAGTTGATGATGGATTGGATAATTTTACTAAGTGTGTTAAGTCAAATAAGATGATAATGCAAATGTAAACTCTAGGAAGTTGTGTTGTCCTTGTGTAAACTCATACACAAGAGGGTGGTTTGACTAAGTGTGTTAAGTCAAACAAGGTGATAATTGATTGGATTCAATTTGATTGAGATTTGATGAAGCTTGATTGGGAATAAATTTTTTTTGATGATTTGACGTGACATTGAAGTACACATTAGATTCAACTGATATTGATTGTCTTGGATTGATGTTTGACGAAAGATAAAGCTTGATAAGGAACATTTTTTTTGTCAAAATCTACCATGGGATAGTGATTTGGATTTTGGCTCACAAATGCTTTGACCAATTTGATTTTATGTTTTCCAATGTTTGGATCACCACATAAGCCAAAATATATGATCAAGGTTTATTCTCAAAGCAATATGTAAATATTTGCCCCTAGTGTCTGGCAATGTTTGAAAGGCCATATGTGGATTCTTGGATAGGTGTTTGGATGGATGGATATGGTAAGCATGTAAAGGATGCAAAGGTTTATCTTATGACAAGATAAGGTGTTTGAATAGAGGATGCTCATTCAAATAGTGCTCCATGGCTCAGATAACGTTGGGTAGGATAGGATCAATGAAAATGACCCATGTCAAGATGTCTACCATAAGTGAGTGTAAAGTGTGCACCAAATTTTCATCGAGATTAAGATAAATTGGAGTATGGATGCAGATGGATAAAAATGGATTGGATAAATGGTTCATGGATGAATGGATTTTATTATGGATGGAATGGATTTATTATGGATGGAATGTTGGCTTTATTATGGATGTGATAAGATGCTTTCTCCTGAAATGGTGCACACAAATGCTCAATTCTACACATGATGCCTATTTCCCAGGTTTTCATCATGGTACCTATCCAAAGTGCCATCGAAGTGGTTTTCACTAGAGGATGATTTTTATCTTTACTATTTTCATTCCATTTTTGGATTTTTTTGGATTTTTTACTTTTTTGATTTTTTTATATTTTCTGAGAGATTTTAAGCTCACACTAAACCGCTTAGTTCTATTGATGTACATGCTTCTATCATAACATGCCATCGGTATCCTACTTGAAGAAGTTGCTTTTCCAAGATAGATGCACTTGAATGCAACTTTTGAGATCCCTAATATTCTTTTCTGATATCGGAGTTAACTCCATCTTTTTGCACACATCGCAATAGAGTGACTTCTAAATCCTTATGATGAAGGGTCACTACCAATACATGGTCAATGTGAGAATTGTATATCATGCATGGAGGATTTGATGGCATCGTGTGTTTAGGAATAAAAGATGGATTGGTTGATAGTTTGGAACCTTTGAGTCTCCAAACTTGGGAAGATGAGCAATGATGGCTGGATATGGAAGTGTGCATGGAATTAGGACCAACTGCTTGATACACTTTGTATGTTGCTTGAGAAGCCTATTTTTTCCTTTGTGGACATCTTGGATGGATACTTTTCCCTTTTTTTATTTTTCCCCATATTTTTTTTGACTGATGGAGTTTGATAGGGATAATCTTTCTCTTTATTCTTTGGTATCCATGTGTATTTGATTTGTCTGATATGCTTCTTAGCTTCTTTTTATTTGATAATGTTCTTCATGCTTTGATTCGAGTCTTTCTTTTGATGTTGGTCCCAATTTGTGGATGGGGTGATGGGTGGATGAAGATTCATGACGTGGCTAGTTGTAGTATTGGCAGTGGTTTCATCATAAGGATTCTTCATGCTCCCTTTATTGAAATTTTCTCAAGACGAAGTTTCCCCCAATTTTATAGAGGTACCACTTACATGTTTAGATCCCTGAATTTTTGAATAACCAAGACCTTGATGCTTAGGATTTCCAATAATCTACATTGGTTCTATGATACCCTGTTCGTGTAGACCTAATCCTCTACCTTGATAATTCATCTATAGAAATTTTTTATTTGCAGTAGGATATGATTTAACTTAGAAAAAAAGTGTTAATCCTTCTCTTCTCTATGGTGGATCTCCAAAAAATGATAGCTTCTTTATTGATGAGGTAGCTTTCCCTAAGAAAGGTAAGTGATCCAAGTTTATAAGTGATAGGATCCGCCATATGTGGGATAGATACCTGATTGATATTCTTAGCTTGATCTTGTGAAATATCATATTGTAATGCTTCTTCAAGAAGTGTTGATGATTCATTGTTCTCATAAATATCTTCCTCATGATTCATTTCACATGATGTTTTTCATTCACAACTTCTGTAGAAACCTTCTTCATGACCTATTTTTGATATGTCTCCATAGGATGTTTTTGGTTTGCGAATTTTGTATAAACCTTTTGATATGTTTCGACATGATGTCTCTGATTCACAACTTTTGTAGAAACCTTCTTCATGATCCACCTTCGGTATGTCTCTAGAAATTTCTATACTCTGATCATGTGTACGAATGTTAAGAGTAGGAGACTCTTGTTCCTTTGTAATGATGTCAAGAGTATGTGACTCTTGTTTTGAATGAAGATCATCTACATGTCCATCCAAAGAAAGAATATCATGGGTAGACGAAGGGGTGTGTGCTATATGGATATGATCATCATTTGTGACACCTTGTATAGATAAAAGAGCTCCCATTAGATTGTTGTACTATCTTGGAGATACAAATTCTTGATCCTAGTTAATGTCAGAATCGCTTTCAACATGTTTGGATCAAGTTCTTGACATGGGTCAATATCAAAGGATGGATTGTCTACAAGGGATTCTTGAACATTGTTATTCCGCATGGGAAGTGGCTTAATATCCATTTGTTCTTTGAATGGATTTGGATCAAGTGTAGAGCTAGGGATTCCTTCAATATATGTAACCATGAGGTCAAAGGATGTCAATATGTCTTGGGAAGGACCATTGCTATACCTTGATGGAAGATGTTGATCATGCTTTGGAGTATGTTCTTGAGATATGTCCTCAAACTCATTAGGTGATGTAGAGACATTTCCAACATGATCATTGGTTGAAGGATCTTGATCATAATTTTCAATGATTGTGGTGGGAATCTATTTCAAGCTTTGTTGAGCGAATAAGGCTTGTTGATATGCCTGTTGAGCCAACAACGCTTGTTGTTGGTCATGTCATTGTTGTGCCAACAAATTTTGTTGTTGGGCTATCTATTGTTATTCCCATAAATCTTGTTTTCAGTCTAGCTGATGTTGCACCAGCAAAGCTTGTTGTTGGTCGAGCTGTTGTTGTGCCAACAAAGCTTTTTTTTGGTCTAGTTGATATTGTGCCAACAATGCTTGTTTTTGGTATGGTTATTGTTGTGCCAACAAAGCTTTTTTTTTAGCTTGTTTTTGAACCTAAAAATATTGCAGGGCTTGTTTATATGCTTTTTGATGAATTGCTTGTAGTTGTGTTTGGTATTGTGATTGCGCCTATCGAGCTTGGTGTTGGAATTGGGCTTGAGCCTGTGCTTGTTGGGATACTTGATCCTCTTGTGCATTTTGTGCAGCTTGTTGGGCAACTAATTATGCTTGTGCTTGCTGATTAGATAGTTGTGCAGCTTGTTGGTTTTGGAGTGTCTTTTGGTGGGAAGCTTCTCAAACGGCTTGCAACATAGTGGAAAATGAATTTTCCATGTTGTGTTTTTGTGGTGGTGGTGGTGGATTGGGAATGGTTTTGATTGTTGGGGTTTCTTGAATGGTTGTCATTTTTTGTTGCGATATCGATGAAAAAATGGAAGGATTTGATATGATGCTTTGATTTATGAAAGGAGTGTTGTTCGGATTCGGTTGATTGACAATTGGTAAAGGGAGAAGTCTCATGCCTTGATTGTTTGGTTTATAGATTTGTAAGTTTTGACTTTGATTTAAATCTACCAAAGGGAAAGATGTTCCAAAACTTAGATTGGGAAAATTCACATTTTTTGTACCATTGAGGTTTGTAGGAGATAATAATCTCATGTATGGATTGTACAAATGCAAATTTTGAAAATCAATTGGCATTGTAGGGCTTTAATAGTTTGGTTGAATTGGATTACTCATGATTTATGAATCAGGTTTATATTCCATGTTCCTCTTGTGTTTTGATCTTGCTAACCTATGAGGGGTTTAGGACCAATTATGAGATGAAGGATGAAAGGGGTGAATGATATGGGTGTTTAAATTTTTAGGAAATTTGGATCAATGCTAGACTTCAGTACTTGGTTTGATTTTATTTTGACTGATGATAGTTTAATTAAGTGTGTTAAGTCAAAAAAATTGATAATGCCCTTGTAAACTCTAGGAAGTTTTGTTATCCTAGAGAAAATATGTACACAAGATGATAATTTGGCTAGGTGTGTTAAGCCAAACGAGGTGATTTTGAACTTGTAAACCCTAGGAAGTTGTGTTATCCTAGGGGTAAACTTTCTCAAGAGGATTGATAATTTGACTAGGTGCGTTATGTCAAAAAAGGTGATGTTGATTTTTCCTAAAAGTCTCGCATAAGTGATGTTTCCAAGGTTCCAAGAGTTGTTGGTGAAATGTAATTTTGATAAATGTTTGGATGGATGAAGTGTTTGATTTGATCCTAGATGACCCTATGAGGACCTAAATACTAGACCAAGATATTGAAGAACATGTTTTTATCAAAAATTATTTCAAACCAAAAGATCAATGTTCACATGGAAACCAAATGACTCAAAAGGGATCAAGCACATGTGTGGTTCAATTATCTATTATCTTACTTAGGTTTGGTTCTTTTTACCATAAACACTTTCTTGATTATGATTTTCAAAATAAATGTCCAATATCCTAATTTTCTTTTATCCCACAAAGTGCATTATGTGGAAATCAAGGAAATCAAGGCAAAGGTTTCTTAGTGTTTAACCTTGGTGAAAACAAATGATGATAAAATCCAAGCATTTAGAAACCTCTAAGGATATAATCCCTAGGGAAAGCAAGAGTACTTAGATTTTTCAAAGGATATTTGTTTCCTCCAAGGGGTTTGAAATTTGGATCTCTTTTGTGGATGTTTTTTTTTCAATTTTTTTGAGAAACAAGCAATGTATTTTCCATCTCCAAGCACATGTACAACCCTAGGATGAAGAGACAATATTTTTTTGGGTTCCCACTTGGACGAATCCAACTGCGCATATTCTGTGCAGATGACTAGATACTTGACCACACTAGCTCCCCTCCATGGAACACACTTCTTGGGTCAGCCAAACATCAATACCCATGAATCTCCCATCGCATACTTTTCATCTCTACAATAAAATCACATGTATAACATGGGGTGGCTTCAAAGGACATGACCTTTTGCACCAACAAAATAGATAGGATTTGGCCTTTTCTAAACAAGAGATTTTAATTTGAGTATTCCATTCGTGGGGGACCATCCATGAGGTGAGAGACCATTTTTTCCCTTCTCCTCAGAATAATCCTCCTGATTCTTGAACTTTCCTCAAGAATCCACACTTATATACTAGTTGGAAGTCACTTGGCTTTAGTGTGTTCCCGATTGGGTCATTCCCTTAAGTGATTACTTTTTCCCACATGGAAGGCCCTCTAAGATAAACAATAGCAATCTATCATATCCCATAGTTCAATCAACCTTCATTGAAAAATAAAGGGAGAACACTCATAATATACCATGCTCACACTCGCATGTTTGGTTCAATTTTAATTCCAAAAATGAAATGTGGAGGAAATTATTTTATTCAACTTAAGATCACCAAAAGAAGATTTTGATTCTCAAGATCATCATGAGGCATGAGAGAAGCGCATACGCCATTTTGATGATATTAACTTGAATAAATAATTACAAGACACAATAACACTTGTTCATTTTAATCCCACAAAGAAAAATGAATTCTTTATAGAGAACCAAATTTAAGTGTGGAAGTTGTCTTTTTCAAATTTTTAAACCTTAAACTAAATCTAGTAGATTGTTTCTAAGGTTATTTTTAAGCCCTTTGTTGCAAAATTTGAATGAAAATTTATTTTTTCTTTTTAGGACCTAATTGAAATTTAGTGTTTCCTAAAGCATGAAGTAAACAAATCCTTAGAAAGGGATTATAAGTTCTCCCAAATTGTTTAAAACCACTTGATACAATAAGATGATAACATCATCAAGAACCCTTCCACATGCCACTTCATAAAGAAATCACCTATAAAATTTCAGCCAGAACCCACATCCGAGTCAAAAGTTATGACCTCGGGAAGTTCCTGCATCACAAAAAAAGGTAAAAAAAAAATTAAAAAATTTGCAAGTGCAGCACAGTTTGTAATAGAAGTGACGCTATATAATGCTTCACATTTGACTGGGTGTGGTGCTCTATAGAAACAAAGAGCGTGATTGCGGTGCAGTTTTGGCATGCGGTGCAATTTGCAACTTTTAAAATTTACGACAAACTTTGAAATATTAAAAAAATTCTAAGTGGGTGTGGTGCAGTTTGGAATAACTGCGGTGCAATATAGCATTGCAGCTCTGAAATCGGTGCAATATAGCATTGTACAAACTGTCAGTGGTGCAGTTTCCTGTGTGCAAACAAAAAATGTCAAAACCATAGAATTTTTACAAAAATGTGATGAAATCCTTGAGATTTTCCCTCCTTCTAGCGCCAACATGTGAACCCCTAAACCTGCAATTGAACAAGAACAACAAACAAAATTAGTGTGTTTAATCAAATGCAAACAAGAATGAAGGATTCCCCGTGAAATCCATCTATTAAAACTTAAATTAGAAAAAAATAAAGAACAAAATGTAAAAAATGCATGTAAATCATAATTAAGCCAATAAACTTATGATCCCATGGGGGAGTTGGTGCCGATTGGTATGTCGAAATCAACCTTTTTCCCAACTCCTTTGTAAGCTTTGATGATTTGATCCACTTGATGGTTGAATTCCTACATAACCTAGCTAAGAACTTGATAAAAATAGATAAAATGCCTATGCTTGAAGATGGATTTGAGTATAATAAGTTTACTCAAATTATGGATGATTGAATGAGAGGAAGAGTCTTTCATTTATAGATTAAGAATGAGAAATATTTGACCAATGTGGGATAAAATATAATCCAATGGCATTGTGCCACTTGTCCACCTATGATTGGAGGAGGAATGAGCACATTTTGGTCAATGTGCATGATAAATGCTATGAAATTCAAATTTGAAACTTGAATGTGACATGTTGGAGGTAGAAGGAAATGGAGTTAATGTCACTTGGCTCAATGCACAAGGACATGTAAGAGGAGTGAATGCATTGTTGGAAGTACCCATCCACTTCGATTTTGAATTCAAATTTGAGGGAATATTCCCCTTTTATTCCATGTTGAGAGAAAATAGGCAATTTAATAAATCAAAATAATTGATTTATCGTGCAAGTTGCATTCTCTGGAGGATTTTAGTGATTGAGATAAAATTAATCAAAATTTGATCAATTTAATGAGAGATTAGATGGTTTGACTATTTTGACTCAAATTTATGAGTTGATTTAAATCAAGAATTGAGAAGAAAATGATTAATTAAATAAATGATTTGATTTATTTAACTAAAGGGGATAATGTTAGATTAAATTAAATATGGTTTAATTTATTCAATTTAATAAGAAGACTTTAGAGACTTGATTTAAATAAAATGAATTATTTAAATAAATAGAGATATAGGGTTAATTAAATTAAATTGATTAATTTAATCAATAGTGGAGAAAGACTTAATTAAATAAATAATGATTAATTTAATCAAGAGATGAAAAGTGTTGAGAGTATGATTTAGGACCAAAACGATGTTAGTAAATTAGGATCAAGCGTGTCGGTACATTTTCCATGTCTACAAGGAGGAAGTATGAACTTTAAAGAATTATTGCTCCCCAATTAGTGTAGATTCCATGATGCTCCTCACTTTGAGTTGGAGTGTGACTTATGTCAAGCTGCTATGGAGTAGATACAAAAATGCATTAACCCAGTCCCAACAATTAGACTTAATACATAGGAGGAGTTAGATAATGATAAGGTTAAAAACCTAGTTTTTCCTGAGAAGCCCCCTATTTGCAGTAAAATGAAAGGTGAATTAAAACAACTGGAGCCTGATGGCTATTGGACATTGAGATTTGATGTGTCAAAATCTAAGTAGGGTGTTGGAGAAAGATTTGAGTTGATTAGTACTAAAGGTAAGAATTATTTTGCTACTCACAGACTCCAATTTCAATGCACTAATAATGGTGTTGAATATGAAGCTTTGATCCATGGCTGTTAATGAAATCAAGGAAGAAAGTTTAAATATTACAAGTTTTTGGAGACTCTAAACCAGTAGTCAAGCAAGTAAGGAAACAATATTCATGTTGTGATAGGAGAATGACTAATTATAGGCATAGAGTGTGGGATCTTATTGAGGGATCTGATGCTTTCAACATCTAGTTGATCCATCAAAGTAGGAATCAAGCTGCAGATTCTCTGGCACAGGCTACTAGTACACTAAAACCTTTATCACTTTCAGGATTGAAGAAGTTTATAGTTGAAGTCACTCCAGTACCTTCAGTACCCAACAACGTTACTAATTTCCAGGTAACTGAAGATGATAAGCATATTTTGGATTTTATTACTTGTGATGTATTTTATTCTCAATTCATTGATGAGATGGAGCCTCAAGAGGAAGAAATGGATTTGGGAGGAATCATTAATCTGAAGACCAACACTATTCCCAAATTTATGGTGTAGCTTGAGTGAATTTTTAGTTTGGATAAGATAAGAGATCAAGAATAACAAGTTAAAAGGGAGTCTCTCAGCAGCTTGTGTGAAACGTACAATATGGGGACACCAGACAACATGAAGAACATTTTTATTGGTAAAGTATGTACTCGGGAAGAAAGAAAAGGGATTATTTATGCCTTGCACACATATCATGATGTGATAGCTTGGAGTTATGAGGATTTAAAGACATATGAAACTTCAATCATTACACACACCATTCCCTTGAAATAAAATGTCAAACCATTAAGATAGAGACAAAGACCAATCAACACTCTGCTAGAAATTATCATTTAGAAGAAAGAGTAGAAGTTATTTTCAACACGAATTATATTTCTAGTAAGTCATTCAACTTGGTTTGTGAATCTGGTTCCAGTAAGGAAAATGAATGGAGAAATTAGACTGTGTGTGGAATTTAGGAATCTGAACAGAGCATCAAAAAAGGGTAACTATCCAGTTCCTTCACTAGATGAAGTGCTTCAAATTGTCAATGGATCTCAGATGATGTCCTTTTTGGATGGGTATTATGGATACAACCAGGTTATGGTACATTATGAGGATAGGCACAAAACCCCCTTCACTACAAAATGGGGAACTTTTTCTTACAGAAAGATATCTTTTGGGTTGATCAATTTTGGATCTACATTCCAGAGATCTATGGATATTTATTTTAAGGACATAATTGGTAAGTGCGTCATTATTTATATGGATGAATTGATAGTTTTTTATAAGAAATGAGGTGATCATATAGAAAAATTATGTAAAGTATTCCAAAGGTGCAGAGAGTTTGGCATCTCACTTAACCCAAGGAAGTGCATTTTTGGAGTAACGAAAGGAAAATTACTAGTTTATATTAGTTCAAAACACGGTATTTTTATTAATCCTAAATGAATACGGGTTATCTTGAAGATTTAGCCTCCTGCAAGTAATTAAGAGATGAAGTCATTATTTGGGAAGATTAACTTCATTAGAAAATTTATCACTAGATTTGCAGAGATAGTGAAGCCATTGAATGCTATGTTGAAACAAAAGGAAAACGTAGAGTGGAATGCAAAAGCTAAGGAGGCATTTATAGAAATCAAAAAATCTATTGTTGAGGCTCTGATGTTGGTGAGTCCAGATTATGCTAAGCCCTTTTACATATATTCATTCGCTTCTTATCACTCTTGTACTGGAATGTTAACCCAAAATTCTGATAAAGGTAATGTTAATCCTATAGTGTTCATGACTACTCCTTTAAAGGATGAAAATTTGAGATATCACAATCTGGAAAAATAGGCCTATTCTTTGGTCAGAGCAGTAAAAAAGTTCAGGCACTATATTTTGAGAAATAAGGTTTTTTACATAGAGCTTGATCCTATAGTAAAGTTGTTGTTAATGCAGAATGAGATAGATGAAGAAAGGGCCAAATGGGTAAATATGTTAAAAGAGTAGGATATAGAGATTCAACCCATGAAATTGGTGAGAGGACAGGGACTGACAAAGACAATGGCTGAGACAAGTCTTGATCTCACAACCCAACACTATTATCTTCAGGAGGTATCTCCAAGAGACTGGTATGATGAAATTATTTATTATTTACTAAATCAACAATGTCTTGATCATAGTAGTACAGTTTAGAGGTGATATTTGTGCTTGAAGAGTGTAATTTTTATGATGAAAGGAGCTATCCTATATAATAAAAATGATGAGGGTGTCTACCTAATATTTTTGGGGAAGGAAGAAGCTACCAGAGTGATGATTGAATTCCATGAGAGATATGGCACAGGCCATGGTTCTTCATCATAAGCCTACTTTGTTTAAGGATGTGCACCAACATGTGAGGACTTGTCATATATGTCAAACAACAACAAGTAAGGAAAAACATGTAGCCCTTCTACTTCGGCCAATTATAGAGGTAAAACCATTCGCCCAATGGGGAATAGAATTCATAGATCCAATTAATCCTTCATCTTTTGCAGGTCATAGGTATATTCTCACCATAATTGAATATTTTACTAGATGGACAAAGGCTCTTTCCTATAAAAAATGCACTTCAAATGTGGTAATCAATTATCTTGATTCAAGTATTATTAATCACTTTGGTTGTCCACTATCTTTAGTTTGTGATAATGGTCCTGCATTTACATCATTAAAACTTTCTAATTGGTCTTTTGATCATGTAATTGTCATTAAATTTGCATCTAATTACTACCCTGAGGGTAATGGCCTAGCTGAGTATTCCAATAAGAATCTCTTGATAGTCATTCGTAAGTTGCTAGAAAAATAATCCTAAGGATTGGCACACCTACCTTCGATTTTCTCTCTAGGTAGACCATACTATACATAAGGCATATATAATAACCTCTCCTTATCACTTAGTGTATGGTTTGGAACCTTTTTTTCCCATCCAATTGAATATCCTCAACTTGCAGTTCATTAATGAATACTACAATGAAGAAGATAAACGTGAAGACCATTTGGTTGAGTTGTTGCACCTTGAAGAGAAAAGAAATGGAGCCCTAGAAAACTTTGTTGAACATCAAGACGTAGTGAAAAGATGGTTTGATAGGAGAGCTAAGGTGAAATCCTTTAGAATATTTGACCTAGTTCTCTACTGGGATAAAGCTTGTGACCATAACAGAGAGCATGGTAAATTTGACAAAATCTGGCTTGGTCCTTACCAAATTTCATAAATTCTGGGAGATAATTCTTTTCGTTTGAAAACCCTCACTAGCGAGGATATCCCATTGCCTGTCAATGGGCAGTATCCAAAGCATTACTTCCAATATTGAGATGTTTGCAACTCATCCTTGTACATAGCTAGAGTAGATTTTCTTTCTGCTTTTTTTTTCTTGTTTGCTCTAGTTAGTGTAGGTTTTCTTTGGTTCAATCTACTTTCCATTTTTTTATTTCATTTATTTTCTTGCTTTCTTGGGGTTGTTGCATCTGTATAATAGGCTATTCACCTGGGGTTGTTCTAGAAGTTTCTTTTACAAACTCTAATCAAGATTTCAGAGTCAAGTGGTGGAATTCCTTTATCTGATATCCCTTGTACTTAAAATTAGAGTCACTTATTTTGGATAAGCTTTGGAATATATTTGGGTCTTACACTTTCACAATAAAATTAAATATTATGGAGTTGCATTGGGTTCATGTGTAATTTGGCCTAGTGAAAATCTTATATTCTACTTCAGTTCCACTATGTTCCTCATCCCTGAGTGTAAGTTTCATTACTTGCGAGGTGAAAAGGATTCTATGAAAATGTTTTAAAGAGAAAAGAGAAAAAGGAAAATATTGAAAAATCAAAATAACCTTCACCTTATCAGGGGTATCCTAGTATCTCTACCGAGGCTATAGACACCTGGCTGGTAGTAGAGCTATGCTTGGGAGGGTCATAGCGATAACCTCAGTGGGGCGATAGATGCCTGACTGGTAGCGAGGCTCTATCTAGGTTGCTTTTGAAGTTAGAACTTTTATGTATCCTGGTCAAATTTGCTCTAGTTCTCGTTGTACCTAAGGAATAGGAAAAAAATGCAAATACACACACTTGGAGCCTGGTATAGGAAAATGTCTTCTTTCTTGTGGTTTCTAAGACTTTTTTCATAGGTCAATTGATGTAAGGATTGAAACCAGAGATTTTGGGTTCTTGATTCTAGTTTGTTCTTGAAATTATTTGGAGCATTTTCCCAATGGATTCATCATTTGTTGTGCAGTTTTTGGACACACACCCCACTTAAAGTAGGGACCCTCTTTTTCATTCTTTTGGCTTTGGTTTTTTTTTTCTTGGCTCTTATTTTTGGATTTTTTCTTGCTTGGGCATGTTCTTTAATGATTCATCTTTCCTATTGGAATGGTGCATTTGTGATTCATATTGAAAACCTTAAGTTTTGGGCTCATTCTGGGATTTTCAATATTTTCGGGAAAATCTACCTTGGCCAGACTTTCCTAGTTTCCTTTTGGTGTTTGGTGATGGTTGCCTTTTGTTTGAGTCTAGGGAAATTCGTTATGTCCAGATTTTTTCGAAGTCTGTTGTTCTGTCAGATTCCTAGATTTGGTCTGGGTTGTCTTGTCAATGGCATTAATGGTGAATTGCGCAAATTTTGGGGCAATGTTATATTGAGTTGTGGGAAGTGATTTTCCATTTTATTTTGATTATTTAGTTTGCATTTGATTTTGGAGTTCTTAAGCTTTAGGTTTGTTACTAGATTTTATGTTTGGAAGTGACTTCAAGTGTTGTGTTTGGATTTTTGGAGCACCATTCGTGTTTTCCTCATGCTTGAAGTTTATTGCCACCATCCTTGGTTTTGATTCCCTCTATTATCATGGTATGTGGATGATCTCTTTCAATTTTTTGTTTGGATTTATTTTCTTTATGAGCTTTCATGCTATTCATTTTTGTGTTCTTTCTTGAATGTGCATGCCATTCTTGGGTGTTTCAGGGTTCATGTCTTGCCATTTTGTTCGGGTACATTGTCTAGGTATTTTCTTTGAGCTTATCTTTTGTTGTTGTCTCAGGTTGCTTGTTTGCATTTCCCATAAATTCTATCCTTGCAGGAAAGGAAGTTGTGCCTGAGTTATTCTGTGCTTTCATGGCAGAAGGTTTAGGGTTCTTGACCTAGGGAATAGCCAATCAAAACTTCATTTACTGAGAGATGAGTTTTTGAATTCAAGTTTGATCCATTAGAGATTTAGGTTAGGTCATTGTCAAGCTCCAGGCTCTGAGGTCCATGATCATTCGATTTACTTGAGTGTGGGAAAGAGAAGAGTGGGTGCTTGATTTTTTGGTGTCTTCGCAGAATTCCATCTCTGATGGGTTTCCCTGAGTTTTCCCATTTCCTCTCAGTTCTTCATAATTTTCTTTTATTCAGAATTTTTCTTGTCTCGCAGAATTTCGCTTCCTCTGAATTTCCCTAGGTTTTGTTGCCTAGTCATTCTACCAAATTTGGGATTTTACGGTAATATTGTATTAACTTCTCTTGAGTGCACACCCTCAGGATTTTCCCAAATGTTTAGCTCCTCCTCAATTTTCCCGATTCTCTTAAACAATTATGATTCTCGGAGATTTCCATCTAAGGCAAATTTTTCCAAATATTTGTGGAAATGAATAATTTTATGATTATATGAAGAATTTTCTTGATGATAATGCATTCAAATGATCATATGAACTTATGTTGAGTTGTGTCAAGGGATTCCTTGATTAAATTTATTGATTGAAATAATTGTATGGATGTTTGTATGCCTATTTCACTGGATTTTTCCTGGTCAGGATTTCCCCAGAGTTCGTCTCCAGTCTAGATTTCATGAAGGGGGCTAAATCCCAAACTTTGGGATTATTAGTTTTTGACACTTATTGTTTATCTTGGATCTTATTTTGTTATTTTACTTTTTTGCAGGAAGGATCAAGACATGATGTTTCTAGGCAAGGCAAGGGAAAGACAATGGATCCAAGTGTTGAAGGTTCTACTATCTCTGAGGAAGAGAAGGTAAAAATGGATATAAAGAGTAAGATTCCTCAGAGAATATTAACTTCTGTCCGATAAGGGATTACTGATACCAATGTGGGTATGTGGGACTATGAGGAGTTCAAGGCTGGAATGGCAGCACAAAGCCTCCCTTTGTTGGATAGAAGAACATTGGAGTTAGGGTTGGCACATATGGTTGGATTCCTCTCTATGGTGAAATGTTATGAGTTGGTGCTTGAATGTGCGAGGAATTATGATAGACGAACACAAAGAGTAATTGGTCCTCAGGGAAGCGTTGTTCCTAACTTTGACCCTATGTCTATTTCTCAAACTTTTTATATGCTTGATAGGTCACATGTGGTGGCTTTTGATATGGATGAAGCTAAGAAATGATACGAAGAGAATGTGGTTAAGCCCTAGTAGGTAATCAACTCTTGGTTGGAAAAGCCTAAGTCTCACTTCTCAAAGATTCCTAAGTGGCTAGTTAGACACAAATTTTGGAGGGAGTACTATGGTGCCATCACTCTCCTAAGAAGTTTGGTAGGACTAAACAATGCAGGGCTATTCGAAAGCTAAATGATCAATGTCATTGCTTGGATGGATCAAGGTATAGACTACCACTCAGTAGGTGCTATAAATGTAGTGATTGATGAGAAGATGTGCAATGTCTAGTAGACCAAGACATTCACCATGACCTCCTATCTAGTGTATGCACTGAAAAGATTTTACCCATACAAGGGGCTGAGCACTAGAGGTATATTTGGGCATGATGCAATCTATGAGGTGTATCCACAACCTCACTTGGGAGGAGGAAGCTATACAAGGGTGAATGATGCATTTGCCATGTAAATTAACAGGTTGTTGCATGGTGTCGAGCATGTCAGAATCTTGGACAAGGCCAAGGAGTTGATCAGGAGGTTTGGGGCCTGGTTCATTAAGTTCCCCACCTTCTCTTACATAATAATTTATGGTTTTCAGAGGGCTCCCTATAGACTTCCCAGGTAACCAATGGACCATATCATATTGTTGGAAGTCACAAGACATATTTGAGACTTCAATGTGATTTTGAAAGGAGAGAAGCATAAAATAGGGTTTGGGAATGACTTCCCATTGAAGATAAGCACCAATGAGGTATGCCCTTTCATCTAGTAAGCCCATGCTTCTAAGGAGGAGATGAGTAGTTTTGGTTTCTCCTTCCATTCCAAGAGGGAAAGAGTTGATATCACTGGTGAGGCACAGAAGAAGTCCAACAAAGAATATAGTCACAAGGATAACATTGAAGACTATTGGGCTAACCTTGGTGATGAGTTTGACATACCCAAGAAGAAACTATCCAGGCTTCCAATGGACCTAGTGAGGTTATATAGTATAAAGGAAATTATCGATCAGGTTGAGGAATATTGGAATCTGATTTAGGGTCACATCTTTGAGGCTATGAAGGACAAGCCAGTTGGAGAGATTGACTAATTGGAAGAGGAAAAGATAGTGTTGGAGAAGATTATGACTCTAGTAATCAAATACACCAAACTGTGGCTTAAGCACAAAATTCTAGAGTTTGAAAGTGAAGGTGTGTAATGCACCTATGACTTAATGGGAGACTTGAAGTCTCATTGTGATTCTGAGGAATCATATGAGCAAGATCTTAAAGGCAAGACCAAGGTGGGTTCTCCCATCAATATCAATGTTAGGGATGTTCAAGTTGAAGAAGTAGCAGATGCAGGTAAACAAAGGAAGTCCATTTCCAAGAAAAGAAGGCATGTTTCAAAGAGAAAAGGGGTCAAGAGAGATGAACTAGAAAAGGAAGAAGTGGATACCACTGCTCCTTTGCTTAAGAGAAGAATACTTGTGAAGTTGTCATAGAAATAAAAAGAAACTTCCAAGGCAGAGAAGTAAGTTGAGCCCCTTGTAGTAGAGGTATAAATTTGAGGGGAGAAAACATAGGTATACATGAGTAGGTCAAGGACTCCTTCCCCAAAGGATTCTACCACAAAAGGAAGTGCTCCTATGACCACTCCTTTCATTGAACAAGGGGACATTCCCCTCCCTCAAGAGACTCGTAGTGTGCCAGAAGAACCAAGGAAGGATTAAGATCCTAAGGAATTGGGTGAATAATAATTATAGGAAGGAAAGCTCTATAACGAAAATGTAGAAATTGATAAAGTCTCCCTTGGTAGCTAATGTAGATTCACCTACATAGGATTGGGAGGGAAAATCTCCTCAAAAGGAAGAAATATGGTCAAGATTCCTTCACCAGCACAAGACAAAGGGGAGGAAATGTCTCAGAATAAGGAGGATTAAGTTATGGAATCCCCTAAGGATCCAAGCATTGAGAAGGATGCACCTAGTGCCCAATAGGAACAAGAAAAGGCAAGATAAAGTGGAGAAAGATTCCACTATTCTAGGCTGGTTGGATAAGGAGTTGAAGAGTAAGTTGATTATAGTGGATGACACTCTTCTCAATTGGGATGGCCTAATGGCTAATATTGTGAAATTTAAAACAAAGAAGAAAGCTAGGGTCATCTCCAGGATTGAAAGAGATGGATCCAATAACAAGGTGGCCCATATTGCTACTCCTACTCCTGATAAAGATAGAGATGGGGTGACTGCAAAATATTATCATGTGCACAACATTGATCGAGGGCATGCATCTATGGAACAGGATATTGAGGAGTATGAAGGCTTAATTGTTTCAATCCTTGGCTGATTGAGGAAGGAGGTAAAAACCAAGCTTCAGTTGGAGAATGAGAATGAGAAATTAAAGAGTTACTTGTAGGAGTTGATGAAACCCTTGCAGTCCATTAGCTCTTCCTCCTCTACCGCTGGTTTCTTGTCTCAAGAGAAAATCTCTTAGCTAAAAAAGATGAAAGGAACTATACATGCCATAGTTGGTTGGTCGTAGGGATTTTAGACCAAAGCATATGGTGCCATTAAGGAAATATTGTTGACTAAAAGGGATGCCATGAGGTTGGTGGATTGGCTAAAGATTGTGCTAGCCCAAGACAAGGAGGACATAGATCATTTTCTATAGAAAACAAAGACTATTATGGAATACATTGAAGATCATCTGGTAAAGAGTGGAATTCTTCCTTTCTCAAGGGTTTCAGAGCCTTGGGAATGGTTTGAAATTTTGCAGATGAGGCAAAGGGACTTGAAGAAGATACACAAATAGGGGAAGCAGATTGAGGACACCTTGACTGGCATTTATGGAATGTGTATCTCATTATTTTAAATCATGACATGGAGAAAGAAGTTCACTCAAAAACATATTAGTTTGGAACAATTAAGGAAATTGTGGAGGGATGTGTATTATCCAATCAATGAAGGTCCAGTTAATAAACATCAGCTAGATGATGTTTCAAATTGCATTGCAATTATTGATAGGTATCTAACAAATAGGGCTGATTGGGATGGTACAATAAGGCAAGAAAGAGATGCCATCAAGTCTCTTGAAAGAAAAGTTAGGGTTTTTCCTATGCGACCTATTGTCGAACTAGCTAGAGTATTGATGGAAGTGCATGGTGAAGTGGAACATGCCAAAGATAAGGATGGGAAGAAGTTATATAGGGCTAAAACAAAGTTTGTGCTTCCCATTATTCAGATGCATTGGACCAATTCTTTGAGACCCCAAACTGACTTGGATGAAATTGGTGCAATTGCACATTTCATGTTGTATTTGAATATCTTTTGAGGCCGACCTACTGTATGGCATTTATTATTGTAAAATCCTTATTTAGTTCAACCTATCTTGGGGATTCTCTATAAATTGGGCATGATGCCTTATTTTTAAAGGATAGAAGATAGATATATAGAGTAGCATATTGAATAAGATAGTAGAGAAGTTATAATATTTCATATTTGAGTGAATTAGGGTTTATCTTCAAGAAATTGTTGTAATAGAAGACTGGAATTGTTGCCATTTTGGATGATTTAATATAAGGAAGGCTATTGTGATTAGGTATATCTCTTGTGTTTAGTTTTATATGGCATGGTTCTTGTTATTCTATCTTTAAAATTTCTCAAGTTTATTTTTAGATGGTTTGGTGAGGCTTAGGGTTTCATGTTTGGAATTTTTGAAGCGATCTCTAGTCCATACTTTTTGCAGTTAGTTGATTGTTAGCTACTTTGCAAAGTCAGCCTAGACTTAAAATTGTGCTTAGTTCAATCATGAATGTTTGTCCATTTCAATTGAAATAGGGTTTTCATGATGTCCATGATTTGAAAATATTTAATACCTTAGAATATTGCACTATTCTTGTAAGATTGTATATTTATCTAGGTCGAATAGAAAGTAGTTTATGAAGGATCTATCCATTTTGAGCATCTTATCTTTTAAATTATCAGTATTAGGGTTAGAATTAGTCTTAGAACTATCTTTGAAACCTTTAGCTTTTGTTATTTTTTTATTATCTGAGTTAAATTTAGGGTTTAAAGTATCAACTTATTCCTAGATCTGATAAATTCGAGTCCAATGTTTTCTTGTAGTAAGATCCCTTTGTGATTACCAACAATTTTCATATTATCTCTGAGTTGTTTTATTTTCATTGTCAAGACTTGAAATTAGAGACCTTGGGGTTATCTCTTTTCCTTAGATATTTACCTTTCAAGAGAGATAGGATATCATATTCTATTTGAGTTGTTGTTGTGTATAAAACACCATCAAAATATAGGAGTAAAGGCATATTAGTCCTCCAAGGCATATTTTAGCAATCCATTTGCATTTATAGAATCCTTTTGGCATCCCCAACCTTATCAAGTACACATACCCTAACTTGGATTTTTTCATTTCTAGTATTAGTAAGATTCATTTTTCTTATTTTAAGTGTTTTATATATCAGAATGTGTTTTCAAACATTATTATTTCCAAGCACTAGCTTGGTGGTGAACCCCTTAATATTATAGAACACCCTCTCCAAATTCCTCCTAGTTGTGTATTCACTCGCCTTAAGGGGTCTATAGTCAATCCTATTAGGGTTCTTATGACATATTTTAATGACTTGGATAGAATAGGAACACATCCTCTTATCTATTTTATCTTTGGTTCACAAAGGTATGGAATACATATTTTATTATTTGCATCTCATTTGGAATTTTAGCAAGATCCAAGAATTGAGGGCACTTTTCCCTTATTTCCTTTCCTAATTTATTGTAGGCAAACCATTTCATTTTTTTGTTATCTTTATTTTGTAAATCAAAGATGTTTCTATTGACATTTTCTAGGAAATAGAAATTGTGAATAAAATTTGAGCTTCAAATCATTATTTTCAACCATGACATGAATCCCTTAGGATCATGGTTTCATGTTACTACTATTTTTATTTGCAAAGGCTTGATTATATCACTAATATTATCTCATCCTCCTTTGATCATAAATAAATTAGAGAAACAAGTATATGAGGGAAACAAGTGTTCCCTTTCCTTGATCTTTCAAGTGGTTATTCTCCACATTTCCAAGTTTCCACTTCACCTCTAGAAAACCTATCCTTTCTAGCACATCCTAGGGAAACATATGGGATCAGATAGTTGTGCCATAAACTCTTAAAACTGTATAAATAGGGTACGGGATAATGTCCCCTCAATTGTGATCAATGTTTAAGTCTGGATTTTTGTCATTAGGCCTAAAAAAATAAAGCAAGTCTGTAGGAATCATTTGCATGTTTAAAATCAACACTCTTCTCAAATTGGAGGAAAATAAAATTCTAAAACATTGGATAATCAAATTTATTTTCATCCTTATCAAGGACAATGGTCTAGCATTGGATAGGAAGATCCATGTTACCTTCCCTCTACTCCAATTTCATGTCTTTACCAAATATACAAATCCTTTGAACAAAAGAATGTGCATGAATAATGAGTACAAAAATAATTTGACCCCAAATTCACCCTTCTTTAGCTTCACCAACCCCTCATTGATCATTTCTCCTAGATAACCTCCATAATCATAGTGTACAACATATGGGATGTTGGATGTGTCTTGTCATATACATCCAGGCTAGGGGTATGCCTGTAGTGGGGTTCTAACCAATAGTTTGGAAAAAATAATAGAAATATATTTAGAAGTAATAGGAAAATTAGTTGATAGGGTAGCACTCTTTGGCTGATGGGCCCAAGATAATCCTTAGACCATCCAAAGAGGTCAAATAATTTTGCAACATTGAAATTTTTAATTTTTTCCTTACCCTTCAATATTCTACACTAAGAGTATTAACATCAACTGGTACCATTTCCTCACTCCATTTAGTGAGCTTGAACACTTCAAAAATTTCATCCATTGTGACCTTCATCATGTCAATTCCATCAAATGTTCTCATAATCCTTTTGACTTTATCATATTTTGCAGCCGTTGTCTTCAGTAAATCCACATCCATATAGACATTTGAGACCATCAACTTCCCCAAATCCAAATTCCATGGGTTGCCTATAGGAGTTCCATAGTTTATATTTCAAAAATAGTAGCTAAACATTATCCATATAGTGTAGAGAAATTCCTCATCCTTATTTGTTTATTATTTTTCAACAAGGCCTTCTATAACTTTTGTACCATGGAATAATACTTGGCCCTTAATTATTTCATAGGTAGAAGGCTTCAACTGATCAACTAGTTCCTAAACTAGGGGTCTAATAGGAGGTTTTGAACCAGAAGCCTACTCTTTAGATGAAGATACTTTAACTTTGGGTGCCATGATTCTAGGTTTTTTGCAAACTAGGGTTTCTTTGCAGTAAAATATAAGTCTATGACTAGAGGATTGGTTTGACACAAATAAACTTAACAACAATAATGTTCTCAATGCATTTAATACCTTAAAAGAAAAGTATCAAGACTCAAAATTCCATTAAAAAAATGAAAGAGCAAGCGTAATTTTGCAAGCTTCAAGAAATTTTAGGAGCAAGGTGTATATTTTTTACTTACTAGTTTGCAAACGCTTGAAAAAACCCCAATTTTTTCATTGAATGAGCTTAAAAATTGTAGCAAGAACTCCTTGAATGCATTGAATGTATTATCAATCTTAAGTTATTTAAAATGATTTTTTATGTATTTAAAGCTTTCCAATTTTCTATCTATGTGTCTTATTTTACATTATGGTTCATTCACATGAACCAAAGCAACTCATTTTCCTTCAATACCAGCTTTTAATGTTGATCGTTGATCATATAGTGAGATGGACTAACCAACGATCCAAATTAAGTCAAATACCTTTGAAAAAGAGAACTCTTGATCTGTTGGATGTTGTGATTTTTGTTGTTATGTGGTTGTCATTGATTTCAACACTATTAGCATTTATGACTCTAAAGGCTGTATATGTTGAAGATATTGAGAAAATTAGAATAAATATGTTGTAGGAAGTCTGTGAATTGGTGAAGATCAGAGTGGTAGAAAACTATTCACATTCATATTCAGAAGTTGCACATTAAAGGGTTTGTTGCTGAACCTATCTAGTATGTTCTTCGGAAGTTTCAGAGGTACGCATCAAGATTGGAGAAAGTTATGAGTTTCTAAGTTGCTACAATTAATTTTTTACTGTAGCAGGTGTTTCTAGAAGAAGAGAATGCATTTCCAATAAATTGATTTGTTGTCTATGTTCCTCTTGAGATGTTTAGTGATGTTTCTAGATCATGCTATATCATTTTCGTACATCCACATGGATCTATGTATTTGAGATCAAATATTTTTCCTTCGTGTGTTCGATTTTTTATGTTCTTGGATGACATGATGGTGTTTGCGTGTTCCAAATCCTTGTGGATTAATTTTTGAATTCTTGGCCCATTCGAGGATGTTGATTTAGGTCTTCATTATGTTGTAACTGATAGAGGTTGGTGCGCATTGCTATTTTTTCATGAATTGGGTCGACAATTTGTAATCCATTTATTCCTTATTTGTGGCTAACAAAGTTGTTGGTGTAAATTCATGTAGCATATATATAAGAGTGTATGTTTCCTCATTTTTCAGTATGCTTGGTAAATGTACCTAAAGTGTGTGCAAGATATGTGTGAATAAAGATCAGATCATTCAAGTGCAGAGAAGAGTGTGAATAAGTTTGAGAAAAGTGTGAAGAAGTATTTGTGTGCCTAACTAAAACTATCATTAGGCTTTTGAAGAAGCTAATTTCTCAGTTCAACCTCATTAGATGAATTTAATCTAATTTTTTTCTGTAAGGCAATGAGACTTTCCTTCTGAGTAGTGAGCTCTAGGTAGTGTGCCTGAATGCATGTGCATTCCTTATTCATTTCTATTATACTTTTAATAGGGTATAATTGTGGATTAACCTCCACCATGTTTTTTCCCCTAACAAGGTTTCCATGCAAATTTTTTGGTGTTGTGTATTTTTGATGTGTTGTTGATTCTTTCTTTCATTGTTAATTATCAAATCTGTGATTAAAGGTTGATAAAGTAAGATAATTTATTAATGTTGTAACAACTAATTCATCCCCCCCTCTCAATTGTCTATCCTTGTTTTTCCAATAATTGGTATAAGAGTTGGTTCCTCTAAATAATTTTAATAGATTGAGGTGATCTGAGGTGGCATCATATAAGAAGGATAGTTCCACATTCGATGGTACAAACTACTCTCTGTGGAAGGTCAGAATGGAGTGTCATTTGAAGTGCATTGGCGAACCCTTCTGGAAGATTACAAAGAATAAATATAATATTCCTCATAATGGTCCCACTACTCCTAATGAGATCAAAGAAGCTAAAACTAATATCAAGGCTATAGAATCATTATTGAGTGCTTTGATAGATTCAAAGATGATGAATGTGATAGGTCTGAAGAACCCACATGAGATTTGGAAGAAGTTGGAAACATTATATGAAGGAGATGCACAAGTGAAAGTTGCTAAGCTGCAAAATCTGAAAGGAAAATGGGAAAACATGAAGATGAGTGAAGATGAGTGAAGATGAAAACATTGTTGCTTTCATGTAGAAAGTAAATGAGCTAGTGATGGGTATTAGATGGTTTAGTGGAGCTATGGAATAAGATGATATTATGGATAAAGTTCTCATATCAGTTCCTACTTCTTACAAAACAAAATCTCATGCTATTGAAGAGCTCAAGATAGTAACAAATGTGACAAGAGATATGCTTATTTACAAAATTTCTACCTTTGAGTTGATTTAATTTGGTGATTCTACTCCTAAAACAAAATCTGCATTTAAAGCTACTATATCTGGAAAAAGCCAACATAGATATGATCCAAGAGAAAGTTCCAAAAAGACATTTAAATATGAGGATGAGATGAAATAGATTGAAGATGAAGAAATAGAGCTAGAAGAGCTGGAAGCATTGATTGTGCAACGAGAAGCCAAAGGACAAGGTAAGCACAAAGGAAAATTTCCTATTAAATGTTTCTCTTGCATTAAAATAGGCCATTTTGCATCAAGGTGTCCTGAAAGAATTTCTAAGCACAAAACTGACAAGTCTAAATTTCAAAAGAAATTTTATTATGCTAAAGAAGGTGTTATTGATGATGAATTTGATAAAGAAAATGGAAATTAAAATGCATGTGTTCATTGCTATCAGGGAAAATGGTCTGGTGTCCATTGAATCTACTAATAATCAAAACATTAAGAAAGCTCTTGAAGCTAGAATTGATGAAAATTATGAGTAGGTGATTGACAATGGATGCTCACATCATATGAATGGTGTCAAAATCAAGTTCATAATCTTGGAGAAGTATGACAATGGTTTTGTCATATTTTGAGATAAATATGCTGATGTGATTTGTGGAAGAGGACTATTTATCTTGGTGGTAAATATAATATTGATGATTTCCTATATGTTGAAGGATTAAAGCATTATTTTTTGAGTGTTGGACAGATGGATGACAAGGGATACAATCTTTAGTTCAAATATGGAAAATGTAGGATTTTGGGAAGCTCTGGAAATATAACTGCTTCAGGTACAAAGACAAGAGGTAATATATTTCACTTGAGTGTTGCTAGTGAAAGTTGCTTAATTTCTCAAGTTGATGTAAGATGGTTATGGCATAGGAGGTTGTTTAATGTGAATTTTGATAACATTGTCAAAGTAAGCTCCACACAAGCAGTTAGAGATCTACCTAAGTTAGTAAAGCCTACTAATACCATCTGTAAGGAATGTCAGATGGGAAAGTAGACAAGAATTTATTTTCAAAGAAAACAACATCATTCTAATGGAGTACTAGAATTGGTACATACTGATATATGTGGTCCATCCAAAATCAGAAGTCTATAAGGAGAAAGGTGCTTTATGTTGCTTATTGATGATTACTCTAGGATGATATGGGTTTCTTTCTTGAGATAAAAATATGAAGAACTAGAAAATTTTAAATGTTTTAAAGCTATGACAGAGAATGAAATAGGTCTGAAGGTTAAATGCTTAAGATCAGATAGAGGTGGTGAATTCACTTCTTGGGAGTTCAATTCATTTTGTGAAGAGCATGGAATCAAAAGACAATTATCTACTCCTTGGACTCCACAATAGAATGAAGTTGTTGAGAGAAATAACAAAAAAAGTTTAGATGTTGCTAGAACTATGATGTTGAAAGGTAATGTTCATCATATCTACTAGAGAGAAGTTGTAAGCACTAACGTATATACTATCAGTAGGGTAAATGTCAATGGTAATTCTGGTAAGACTCCTTTTGGGTTGTGGTTTGGTCATAAGACTACTGTTAAGTATTTCAAAATCTTTGGAAGTAGATTTTATATCAAGAGAGATGAAGATATTGGAAAGTTTGATGCTAGAACTGATGAAGGAATATTTCTAGGTTACTCTACTAAAAGAGAAGTTTACTAGTGCTACAATAGAAGATTGAAGGAAGTGGTGGAAAGTACAAATGTAAAAGTTGATGAGGATACTAACAATTTAGCTAGATATTGTGGATATGACTCAGATGATCAACAAGATAGAATAGATAAAGGAAAGACTACTTAGACATAGAATCAAGCTCAAATTATTTTGGTTGATCAAGAAAATCATGAAGGAGAAGCTAGTGGGAGTTAAGAAGAAAGAACATAAGAATCATAAGTTAGAGAGAATCCCAAAATCCCAAGGTATGTAAAGATAAATGATTCTGAAAGTTAGATTATAGGAACAAAAATAGAGGTGTGTAGACTAAAAGAAAAATTGCAGAACAATATTGCCTAATTTATAAAATTGACCCCAACAAATCCAATGAAGCATGTAAAGATGAATATTGGATGGAAGCAATGAAGGAAAAATTGATGAAGATAGAGAAAAATGATACATGGATTCTTTTTCCCCGACCTCAGGATAAGAATATGATTGAAACCAAATGGGCCTTTCAGAATAAGCTAAAGGAACTAGGTAAAGTGGTTAGAAATAAAGCAAGATTGGTCTGCAAAGGGTACTCACAAAAGGAAAGTATTGATTTTGAGGAAACCTTTGCCCCTATTGCTAGAATTGAAGTTGTAGGGTTATTTATTTCTGATGTTTCTTTCAAGAATTACAAAGTTTATCAAATGGATGTGAAGTCAACATTTTTGAATGGTGAGATAGAAGAAGAATTTTATGTTGAGCAGCTAGAGGGATTTCAGCTAACTGATGAAAAAGAAATGGTTTGTCAGTTGAAGAAAGAACTCTATGGACTTAAGCAAGCCCCTAGAGCCTGGTACGCTAGATTGGATAAATACTTGTTGAAGCTTGGATTCAATAAAGGTATTACTGACATCAATCTATATTTCAAGGTTGATAAGGATACAAAATTGATTATAGAATTCTTTGCTGATGACATTATTTTTGAAGGTGATGATGACTTATGCATGAAGTTTAAGGGTAAAATTAAAGGTGAATTTGAGATGTTAATGATAGGAGAGCTGAAATTATTTTTAGGATTGCAGATTACTCAGTTAGATGATGAAATCTTTATATCTCAATCCAAATATGTAAGAGAGCTACTAAAAATGTTTTGCATGGAAGACTGAAATCCTCTAGGTACACCCATGGTAATCGGATGCAATATAACACAAAATGATGATTATCCTAAGGCTAATCAAACAAGGTACAATTAAATGATTGGTGGATTGGTATATTTGACTTAGACCAAAAAATAAATCATGAATATTGTATGCATGGTTGCTAGATATCAAGCTGATCCAAAGGAATCACATGTGATTGCAATAAAGAGAATTTTTAGATACCTAAAAGGAATAGTTGATTTTGGTCTATGGTATCCTAAGGATGATGATCTAACTTTGAATTTATTTACAAATGTAGATTCGACAAGAGATGTGGATGGTAGGAAACATATAAGTGGTGGTGTGTTCTTCTTGGGGAAGAAGTTGGTGTCTTGGCTAAGCAAATAACTGAATTTTATTTCCCTATCTACTACTAAGATAGAGTATATTGTTGCTACAAACAATTGTACTCAAGTAATGTGGATGAAGCAGATGCTCAGAGATATCAAAATTGAGTATGATGAGCCTATTGCTATATTTTTTGATAACTCAAGTGCCATAAACATTTCCAAGAATCCAGTGCTAAATTCAAAGACAAAACATATATCTATCAATATTAAATTTTTTAGAGTCAAAGTGAGTGATAAAGAAGTCAGATTGGAATATGAGCCCACTAAGGAAAAAATTCCAAATATCTTCACTAAACTATTTCCTAAGGATACTTTTGAGTATCTCAAAGTAAAGTTAGGGGTGATTTCCCCTCCTAATATGAACTAATATGCAATTATTTGCATCAATCCATGCACTTATAGTCAGATCTTATTTCAGATTGATGTTATGGTGGATTCTACTTAGGGGGAGTACTTAGATGATTAAAATATGTGGTTTAGAGCTTGTATTCATTTTCCATTGATGTTAAAGGAGGAGGAGAATAATTTGAAAAAACCTTGAGGAAGAAAGGGGGAGAAGAGTCATGAGAGAATAGTAGTGTGAGGAGGTGAACAATAGTATGAGAAGAATAGTTGGAGGAAGAGCTAGTTATGTTGATGGTATTTTTCACATCATGTGTTTCAATCAATGCCAAAGGGGGAGATTTTGGGATGCTATATATATATTGCTGATATGTGGTTTTCATTGATGTAAACACTATTAGCATTGATGATTATGAAGGCTCTATATGTCAAAGATATTGGGAAAATTAGAATAAATAGGTTGTAATCAATCTATGAAGTTGTGAAGATCGGAGTGGTAGAAATTTCACCATGTTGATATTTAGAAGTTGCACATTAAAAGGTTTGTTTCTGAGCATATCTAGTATTTTCTTCGAACGTTTTAGAGGTGTGCATCAAGATTGGAGAAATTTATAAGTTTATGAGTTCCTACAGTTATTCTCTTACTGTAGTAGGTGTTTCTAGAAGAAAAGAATGCATTTCTAGTAAATTGGTTTGTCGCATATGCTCTTGAGATTTTTAGTGATGTTTCTAGATCATGCTCTATCATTTTGGTACATCCACATGGATTGGTGTGTTTGAGATTGAATATTTTCCTTCACGTGTTTGATTTTTCATGTTCTTAGCTAACATGATGGTGGTTGCCTGTTGCGGATCCTTGTGGATTAATTTTTGAATACTTGGCACATTTCAGGATGTCGATTTATGTCTTCATTATGTTGTAACTATTGACGCAGGATTTTGCAAGTAGCAGCAGTCTCATGGGAAACTTAATTTTTGGGGGACATCATGCTCATAACTAAGTGACCTCTGGATTTTACTGAAGTTGGCCCTTTGTTTCTGTGGGGGGAGGTAAAAGGTTAAGAAGATAACTGAGAAAGTAAATATAAGATAAAGGTGATGCACCAGATCTTAAACGATATTACCTGAGAAAAAAGTTGGATGCAAAGGCTTGAGCCACTGAATGCTGCTTATTTAGATAAATTTTCTCAAAAGCACTTTAAAAACATAAGAAAACATCCTAATTGCATAGCATAATCAAGTACAACTTTGGCCAACACAAAAGAGTTGAAAACATGATCTGTATCTATTAAGCTATAAAATATTACAAAATCTACAGAATAGGCATTCATATATTATAGGAAAATAATAGCACAGTTTAATAGTATTATCAAATGGATGAAAAGCAGAAAGGTCAAATTGATTGGCACAGTCTGTGAACTTCAAGTTCAATAAAAATATTAGAGGTTATTCCCAATTCTTGGGAAGCTTTTTTATCTATCTAATCACCAACCTAATAAAAGAGAAGCAAGGCAACCTATATAGGCTAGCCCACCACCTGACAACCATAAAGAAAGATGCCTTGATCAAGCATCGATGCCCCAGATCCTCTCGAGATGGCAACGAACAAAATGAACACTCAGAAATGTGCCAACAAAACCACCTTAAAGAAAAGAAGGCCATGCAATAGAAGAAAACAAACATGAGGCCTCAAAGAAGAAAATGTGGCAACAAGCAAGAACAAACGACATAGTAGAAACTCCAAGAAAATGGGTACACAATAAAATGCCATGCATTGAGCAGATGGAGCCCAGAAAAAGGAATAAGGGATGCCTAGCAAAAAATTTTGAGAGGAAGCCATGTGTCACGTAGAAAAAACTCGGCAAATGCAAAGTGATATGGAACAATTAATAGCTCTGAGAGGAAGCCACATGGAAAATGCCAAAGTTTGTGAATGATAAAAGATAAGGTGCAGCCATGAAGGAACAATAATAAATGTGAAGGTTAGCGATTTTTTTGTGAAATAGTTTGGCGACTCACAGGGACATTTCCCTTGCAAAATGAAGAACCCTAGAAACCTTGGTTCAACATCCCATTATCGCTCACAACCTTGAGAGGGCAACTTGCAGACTGGCAGACCTCATTTGATGATGTAGAGAGGGCTAGCAAATGTTGTGCTCCAATTTGAGATCGATGATTGCCTTAAAATGAAATCCGCCAGATACCTCCACTTCCAAGTTAAGCTAGAAAAAGAGTTGTACGAGCTGATGCACGATATCTTCAATATTCTCGTCAGTCGGGAACTGATCAAAATATTGGAAAACATAAAGGTCATGCTTCCTCTCTTCGATCTTTGCTACTGCCTAATCAACAATGAAGGGTGAAGGTGGACCTCGCTAAGTTAAGCGGGAAAATTTTGTGTGCATGTCACTGGTAACCTAGTTCAATTTGGCTCTACATTCTGCCACTTGTTGGATGGCCTCATGCATGGAAATGAGAATGTTCACACCCATAGCTGTGTTTGTTCGGTCTGCAATTCCTACACCACTTAGGGCCTCATCCAAACTCGTATACAACTTGCCTAATACAATTCTAGCCTTTGGAACTTTATCGACAGTCACCTCCTGCACTTGCTAGATTGTTTCACTAATAGTTCCGCATAGGTCAGTTGTCTATGCCATAAACCTCAGGGTGGGCTCCAAAGTAAGGCATAATTCATTGACCTTATCCTTGTAGGAAATTTATAACTACTTGGAAATTTCCAACAAGCTCATCTATTGTGCAGGAGGTTGGGCTCTCAAAAGATCTAATTTTGTGACTCGGCTATTTAGGTCCACCCTTAGCTCTAATAAGCTCCTATCTAATGTGGACACATGGCTTGTTAGAGTGGAAATCTCTTTCTCCCTTTCTTCTAAGGCCAATTTGACCTGCTTTCTCTTCTCAATTTTTGACTCTAAAATGACATTCATTTCATTCACCTCATCGTTTGTACTCTATCAGAGCTGCTTCATACTGTCATTCAGTTGTGTAGATTCAACACAAAGCCATTCTTCATTCTCTCAGCTCTGCTCAACCTCATTCTATAGGATTGGAACAATCTTCATGCTCATAACCTGAAGTTCTTTGATCTTGTCTTCAAAAGTAGTCCTCTCCTTTTGTAGGTGATTTATCTCATTTTCTTGGGCCTTAAACCTATTTCCCCAAATATCAACCTTGCCCTTTAGCTTTGATATTTGTTCATCCTTCTTCCTTTCTTAGTGATTGAGCTTGAGGTAATTGGTGTTAACCACACTCTAAGTCTCCTCCATTAGCTTGACCTTATCCTGTGGATGAACCTAATGCAAATCTAGCCTAATGGCGTTGACAGAGTAGTCACTTGGCAACATTTTCCCACCTAGTTTAATTACATTGGGGGTGATCTTTGCAAACATCAGCAAATTCTGGATTTCATGGAATACCATTGACAAAAGGGGCTTTGCTTGTCTTCCCGCATCCTTCTCTCTTCTCTTTTAAATTTGGCTTGCATGGGCACTTTTATTTTAATCCACCTACAAAAAATATTCTTGGGAAGAAATACCCAATCCACCAGCAAAAGGAAACTCCCGAGGGACTGCTAGAGGGAAAGATAGCATACTCAGTGCATCAGTGGTTTTTCTAGGCCTTATAATAATGGCCAGGGAGAATGGTGGAATGAATTTACCACTCAGAGAGGATGATAATGACATATAAGGAAAGGCTAGGGAAGCACCAACAAAAGGGTAGGGCCTCAAGGATAAAAACTGTTGCCTCATTAGGTCAGGACTGATGATGAATTTCATCCCAAGGGCGGAATGAAAAGAAGAGGATGAAAATTGAAAACCAAGACGGAAAGGACTAGACTTCCCAATATGTTTAGTGATAGAAAAAGATGGTGTGGATGAGAAAGCTAGGGCAGATGAAAAAGCCAGAGTAGATGAAAAAGTCGGGGCAGATGAAAAAATCAAGGCAGACGAAGAGGAGACCAGAGACATAGTAGAGAGAGAAGAGTGAGAAAATAATACATGAAGCTTCTGAAGATTCACAACTGATGCCACTACTTCTACATGTTGCGACTCCATCCCTCTAGAGGACTCTCTCATTTTTTGTCTCTTCTTCTCCAGGGAATCCTCAAGGTTCACAATAACCTTTCGTCCATGACTGGAACTTCTTTGCCTTTTCCTACCTAATCTAGAGGAGTTGGAAGTCTCCAACATTTGCATATTCGATGAGCCCTCCTATTGTGCAGGTTGTCTACTGACATCTTTCTCATGTGTTGGCTCATTTTCAATGGTGGGGGTATTCTAAGTTACCTCCTCACTAGGCTTTGTGGCAGCTCCTCTCTTTTCATAGTCCTGCTCTGAAACCGAAGTGTTTGGAGAGTTCTCACTGTATGGGTGCTCATGAAGCCAAATTTGATCAAAAATTTCATCTGAGTTAGCCTCTCGAAAAAGGCCTCCTGGAGCTTTTATCTCCTCCCTGTATATCTAGAAGTCCCTAATTCTTTCGAGCTTCCATCCAAGTTTATTCAACTAGCTACATAGGTATGAGCTCATCTTTTGGTTTTTGTTGGGCTTTCCCACAATGTGGTAAAATTTCAACCATGACGGTCGATTTTCAATAGTAGGCAGATATTCAAGTCCTAGATAATATTTCAATTTTCACTCCTCGACATTTCTCTGAGGGTCACAAAATGGCTAGGGGTCATGTGGAATTTTTATGTCAATCTCTGATAGATTGTTTCACGGGTTGTATTGCCATATGTCATCGATAGTCACTAGTCCAAGACTACCCAACTTAGAGTACAAGACTTCAAATTTTTTAATCTTTATGGTCTTCTTCTTGACTGGCGAGACCGAGCCAAACATGACAGGAAGCACCAAATAGGAAGTAAAATGTCTTCCTCCCTAGTAATAATTATTAATATTTCTCAGCTACCGCAATGCCTCCAAGGCGAATACTTTGTTGGAAATAAAACGTGGGAGCCAGAATGAATCCCGGATGAAGCCTCGCATATGGAACATGGTGAATTATGTTCCAAAGAACCAATCACAAGGTGGGAAGAGGCCTCCTAACTATGAATTATGTTGTGGCATCAGACACACTGTCATGTCACTTCTAGATCCATCCAAATCCCACGAGTTCGAAGCTAAGAATGAATCCAAAAACACGTAGGGTGATCCCACAATATTGATTTACAATTTTTGGGGACACTAAAATATTTTTTTTTAACTAAATCTTCACTTTCGGGCTCCTATAGTGGCTAAACCATGAGGAATTTCAAGATGAAAAAAACTAGCAATTTGTGAAGTTTTTTCTATAGACTCTAAATATATTTTTTTCATTTTTTTTGGAATCAGATTGTACTTATTTTTCCATCTCCTTTGAAAACTAGTTTTTTTTTTAAATAGCATTTTTAAGGAGTGATGCTCACCGTATACAACATAATTTTTTTTGTATGAAGGATAAAATTCTATTTTTTTTGAATTTATATTTTTAACTATGATATCTAGCACTTTCATTTGGTTTTATAGTGTTTTATTGAATAATTTTTCCTCAATCAAGTTTCGAAGTCAAACCAATTACAATTTAGACATAGGTGGACTATATACAACATAACTTTTTCTGTATGTATCGAAATTCAATTATATTTTTTTTGAATGGATCAAGGAAATTAATACCCAGCCCGAACATATTTTTAAAATTTTTATTTTGATAATCTGCTATTTTTCCACATGTGCAAAACATAGAGCTTGATTTTTGGTTAAAAACCTATGTTTAATTAAACTAAAAAAACATATACATAATAAAACCAAAAAATATTAAAATTATGTTCATTGGATAACTAGTTCTAAGGAATACCATAATCATTTGAAATAAATTTTGAATAAATTCATTTGATCCCCCAAAAGGTAAATCAAAAGTGATTTTTTATCAGCATTTTGATAGGTGTAAAGGAGACTCATTTATAGGTATGGTTTAAAACTAGTGAGGTTATATCCAAGGGGGTTTGATCTAAGGTGGTTTGATCAAACCCTCTTCAATTTTAAGGGCTTAAATCATTATATTTTCTAAAGTTATGTGATTTCAGCAAAAATTAGTTCCTCTCTGAAATTGTAAACCAGCTTTGTGGGATCACCCCATAATAATCGAAAGTCTTCGACAGGATGGGAGTCCATGTCAACACTGGCTTTCGAGCACCACTTTCATTGAAAATGGATAGGGCCATGAACTGGTGGAAATAGTCAAGATTCTGATGCAAAATTAAATAGGCGAGGAAGGAAGAATACCTAAATCTAGAGCCAACTTTGAAATCATGCAGCTGCTCGATCATTCCATCCACAATGACCCTTGAAAATTCCATAAGTGGAGGCTAGTTGTTCCTCCTCACCATGAAGCTAAGACTCATTTAGAATTCAAAAAATTCCTTGTCTATATCCATCCCACAAACCAAGTCCAACATAGAAGTGATGGAAGCAGACACCGACTTCAAGGCACCCAGAGTAATTGGGAATTTGGGAGGTGTTGTAGGCTTTGTTGAGTGAGCAGTCTCAACGAAATAATACTGTGATGCCATCCAGAAAGTTCTCTAGCATTCCTGCATCCTTTTTATGTCAAAATATTCAACATTTTTGGTTAGAGGGATCAAGACACATAAGATGTCCTATAGAGCATGAGGGTTGATGACCACCCTCAAATTAGGGCCACTTATAACTCTGTTATGAGGATCAAAGTTTGTTGCACATGTTGTGACCAGTTTTGGGAAATTATGCACCAGGGGAACCATGTACTAGGGAAGCCCATAGTCCCATAGACATTTAATGAATGGGTCTTATATTTTCTTCATTTTCTCACATGTAGCCTCCCTAAAGGTCTTGGGATTGTGAGATAACTTAGGATTCCAGACATTGTCCCAATCCTCTAATACCACAGTCTGATTTTTGGGAGAAACTGAGGCAAGAATTCTCTAGTTTGGTTGATTGGTAAGAGGCCAAGATGGACTTGCTAGGATGCCTGGGGTGGCACAAGACTCCTGGCCATAAATGTCTATGCATGCCATTATCAATTTTTAGTCATTAATGCTTTGAGGGGCCGAAACTTGTGTTGAACTTCCTAAAACTTTAGCCATTTTCTTTTTGTATTTGCAAGAGGCTTTCAAAAAAAAATCAAATGACTTAGCTTCTAAAAAACCTCTCTTTGCGAATAACTTAGCATTTTTCACCTTTTAATGAATTCTCACCATAAATGCGCCTTTTGCATGCCTAACCTACTTTTTGGTTTTTGTGAAAAATGGATTAGCAAGTGTACATTTCAGTCTTTAATATTTAGTTTCCCAATGAATCTTTAGCCTTTTTGAGTGTGTGAGAGGATCGCCAACCTGCCAAAATACTCTTAGAATTTAAGAGACATGACATTCGCAAGAGGTGGTGCTAAGTTTTCTTGGGACAATGTACCATGATAGCCCTACCATATCCTTCACAAATTCTCTTGCATTTACTGATCTCTAGCATAGTGCCCAATGGCTTTACGAAAAGCTTTGCCTTGATCTTATCGGGATGACAACTCCTCAGGCAGACACCTGGCTTAATATTCTTAACTTGGCAACTTGAGCAAAGAAAGTTGCGGTTGTACCTAATCATTCACATCAACTCACATGTTGTGGCACTGATTATCAAGCTCTGATAGCTCTATTTTCTTCTGATGTAATTATAGCTTGCCTCATCAGGTGAACCCCAACTTCAATCTATAAATAGCCCCCTAGTAGATTTTTTAATCATAATTAACCTTAGCATTCCACTTCAGTAGGCCCCAGCTAACTTAGAAATTTCTTTAGTTAGAGTAGTAAGCAATAATGGAGACTTTGATGAGTTTGGTTTGCAAGAAGATCCAGACAATGTTTTTAGGAAAAATTAGGTGTCGGTGCTTGAAACGCATGATAGGCACCAAGAAACTGTTGTATATGAAAGTGATCAAATGGGTTCTCTACCGAGACTGCATAGAATACAAGGATCAGTATAGGGTGAACACTAGCATCTATTCTCACTTTTTCACCTCGCTTCTAGACATTAGCATCGCCAAGTGCAAAATCCTAAAGCTGACCAAGTGAGTGTTCCCTCGACGCTACCTTAAAGGACTAGAGCAAGTGGTATAGGCTGCTATCTTTGATCATAGGGTTCCCTCAGTTCACAACCTGCATTGGCTACTACTGCATGGAGGAACCATGCCCACTAGGCCCTTCCTGTTTAGCTTTGAGTTGTAGACTCATGAAGAGCATTGCGCCAAGGTATGTGTCAGTTATTTTTTCCTCATGCGGGTACATTACATTGAACCATTTTGAAACCTCCAATGGTATGAGGACTATGAAAGAATGGTGTTCCCTCATCTTGCGCCATCGGTTGGTGCCATTGCTAGTCTGTCCAATGCTTGAGATTTTGAGAAAAAAGATAGTGCCCAATTTTTCCTTTTTTCTTTTTTCTAGCCTCTGCTCCTTAGGAGATATATGTATATATTTTGATACAAGGAAATTGGCCTCTATCGTATTTAATGTAAATGTTTCGGACATAATATAATACTTATTTTTTTCATACCCTGGCTCATTTACAATGTATTTTCATTTTTCACAATTCTGTTGTTTCAAAAAGCACTAAGAAAACCCAAAACTTAAAACAGGAAAAAATAATTACATATTTATAAGTTACAAGCTTACTGCATAAGTAGGAAAAATTAAATTTCTTAATATGTATCCCATTAACTAGAATACTCAAAATTTTACCTTGTTCTCTAACTCAAAATAATTAAACTGTTTGCATTGAATAATTTTGAAAGGCCCCTCCAAGAGGCTATCGAATTTTTCATGTTGGTCGGGCTTCGCCCCGCACTCGTTGAACTTGAGCACCAAGTACGCACATTTTAGCTAAAGGTGGGACGTCCTTTTATCAAACCACCTTTTTACCACCTACTGGAGGCTGTTCATGGCCTTGAGAGCATTCCCTCTTTTCTTTTATACCTCAAGCAACTCGGAAAACCGTACCTCCATTGCTTTGTTTTGTTCAATCTCTAGATATTTGAGTAGCTAGAGAGTTGGGATTTCCATGGTAATAGGTAGCAGTGCCTCATTTCCATACACCATCTCGTAAGGAGATGTATTTAATATTTTCTTGGATGTGATATGGTCTTCTCGTAGTGTTTTTTAGAGGTTCTTATTCCATTTTCTCTGGTGTTCTGATCCTATCCTTTTGATTAATCTAATGAGGTTTTTATTTGTAGACTTCACAAGGCCATTCCCTCGAGGATAATAGTTAGAAGATTTTTCACAAAAACCCCATATTTCAATGCAAATTGGCTCATCTTAGAGCCGACGAAAGCTTTGTTATTATCAAAAATATTTTTTTTTGGCAGGCCAAATCTGACTACCAACTTCTCTAGGAAGTCAACAATCTCTATGGTCATTTCATTCTTCAAAGGCACTGCCTCTGCCCATCGGGCGAAGTAGTCGGTTGCTATCAATATCCACCTATGTCCACCTAAAGAGAAAGGGTTAATCATTCCAATGAAGTCTAGACCCCATTGAGAAAAGGGCTCCTCTACTACTATAGGCCTTAATGGCATAGCAACACTCTTTCTCTTTCTGACATAAAATTAACATTCATTGCCAGACTTTATTAATCAAAATGCATCACTGAATAGTGTTGGCCAAAAGTAACCGACATATATAATTTTAATTGTTGTAGTTCATGCAGAAAAATTCCCTCCAATGGGATCATTATAGTATTGATCCAATATTCTCTTGGCCTATTCTACATTTACACACCTTAATAGGACTCCATTAAAAATTCTTTTGAAAAGTACACCTTCCAAGAGAACATAATTGCTATTTTGTAAATGATAGAAATGCCTCTTAAAAGAAGGGAGATTGATCGGGTACCTTCCAGTTTACATGAAGTTTATTCAATCTTCCAACCAATCGCCTTTGGATATTTCTTCATTTAGTAACATAGCTTCTGGGGCTTCAAGCTTTGACACTGGTTCATTGTTTGCAGCAAGTTACTTGCACAATCCTTTTCCTTTGTCAGTCTTAACAGGCTTGATCTCAATATCATACTCTAGGATCTTGGTAATCCAATTAGCTCTCTTCTTTTTGATTTCTCCTTCCATGATATACTCCTGCACACTAGGATGCAGTACACAAACAATCACCTTATTGTATGATATTAGGTGTCAAAAACTTCTTAAGCCCTCTTACAATAGCAAAGGCCTGATTTTCTACAAAATTGTATTTTACCTCATACTCCTTTAAGGTGCATGAGTAGAAAGCAACATGAGACTTCCTTTTATCCTCATCATCCCTCTGCATAAGCATAGTGGCAATACTATTGCAACCACCAAAAACATGCATGATAAAATCTTTCGACAGGTTTGGATTGACTAATATAGGGGTAGAAGAAATGACCTCCTTTATAAGCTCAAGAGTTTTTCTGGCCTCCACCATCCATTTGAAAGTCTGGTCTTTTTTAAGCATCAAGGTAATTGGCCGAATGATCTTTACAAAATCTGAAATGAATCGGCTACTAAAGTTGACCATACCTAGAAATGATTGCACTCCCTTCTTGTTTACGGGTAACAGAAGCTCCTGGATGGCATCAACTCTTTCAATATCAATGGAAATGCCCTCCTTTAAGATGAAATACCCCAATAGCTTCCCCTAGGGGACTCTGAACACACATTTCTTTAGGTTCAGAGAAATATCAATTTTTTGACACTTCTAGAAGACAAGCTCTAGATCATCAAAGTGATCATCAACAAATTTTGAAAATACTATCAAGTCATTCAGATAGATAAGTATAATCTTATGGATTAAATCCTTAAAGGAAATATCCATTTCTCTCTAAAAGGTGGCTCCAACATTCAAGAGTCCAATGGGAATCTTGGCATATTCATATGTTCCCCACTTTGTGGTGAACGTTGTTTTGTGTTGGTCTTCTTCTTTTAGCCGAATCTGATTGTAGCCCGAAAATCCATCTAACATTGAAAATATTTTAGAACTAGCTACAGTTTGTAGAATTACCTCCATTGGAGGCAAGGGGTAATGATCCTTTAAGGATGCTCTATTCAAGTCTCAAAAGTCTACACACAGTCGTATGTCTCCATTCTTCTTCCAAACTGATACCAGGTTTGACACACAAGTGCTATGTTTAATTGGAAACACTATTCAAAATGCAATCAATTTATTCAATTCTTGTGACATAAGAGATTCAATCTTTGGGTTCACAGGCCTTTGTCTTTAATGAACCATATTTTCTCCTTTCAAGAACTCAATTGTATGGTCAATAATCCCAGGGTCGTATCCCTTGAGATCATCATATGACCAGACTACTACACTCGGATATTCCTCACAAAAATGCCTTAGTCTATCTTTATTCTTTTGAGATAATTCTTTCCCAACCTTGAGATTTCTATCTTCTCCGATATGCAAATTGATGTACTCACCTTTGTCAGCTACGAGCTTGATTTTGCCTCATTACATCATCACAATCAAATAGGCTCTCCAGAGTGACCAGGCCTCTCAGAAGCTTGTTATACTTCAATTGGATAACTTGATCTCCATAGGCTTCGACGATCTTTGGTAGCAGTTGATCAATGAATTCCCTAGATGACTAGAGAAATGATGCAATATGAGAATTGCTATCGAACACTTGCCCATCTCAATTTTTATTTGGAACAATAGGTCTTACAATTACTCTCACCACATGCTTATTTTTCAATAACTCGAAGGCTGGCTCAAACTGAGCCTCGATAGTCACCATCTAGTCAGCTTCAGAGTTCTTTTGTCTCTATATAGCTTGAATATTAAATGCCTCAAAGTTTTCAATAAGATCCCAGACTCTATGCCAATAGGATCGCTTACAAACATTCTTTGCAGAAAAAATCCCTCAGATTTGGTTGACCACCAACTCTAAATCTCCAAACACGCTTATTTTCTTCACGCCCATTTGTTCTGCAAGGCTCAAACCATGGACAAGACATTCATAATCCACTTTGTTGTTTGAGCATGCAAACTGGAAGCGATAGGACCTCAAGGTATTTTCTTCAGAAGGAGATGTCAAACATATTCCTACTCTAGCTCCGACTTTGCATCTCGCTCCATCAAAGTACAAAGTCCATAACTCCGAGGGGGTTTCACCTCTAGAATCTTTAGTAACTCAAGGCATAGACTACCCTTCCTCATGTATGACATAAGTTCTGAGCCTAGTTGCATGATAATTCCCAAAATGGTTTGTATCTATAAACTCATTCAACAAATTTTCTTCATCCTATGTCTGGGAGCTAGTAGCCTCTTCTTCTTCCAGAAATTCCAATTTGAATCTCTCTTCCTGGATAATTGAAGTATGTGTCGCTTCAAATTTGAGAAAATATTTTTCAGCAACATGTTTGGAATGAAATTTTTTTGAGAAAATCTCGGCATGTGAGCATTGTTACTAGGAAAACACCATGAATTAGCATCTTTTTCTAAGTTATTTTGTCCCACAATAAGCTCTTTACTTGAACTAGGATGGATGCTCTACATCGGTAGGGTCACTAGAACAACTTTATTATTCGCTTGTGCATAAGTATTTTCGCGGGATCTATCTTGCCACTGATTTGATTGGTATGGAGCTTTTCTGACTTGATAATTTTGGTATGCCGACTTCTGATAGCTATTAGTTTGTCACTTCATGGTATTCAATTCATTAGTCATGGACCACATCTATTCTCTCATCTCATTCATCTTGACTACCAATGGATTAGGCACTGGAGCCACAATAGGAGTTGCACTCAGAGTTGTTCCGAGATACACAAACATAGATTATGGAGGACTTGTAGGCGCGTTGGTCAAGGGAGCTTTGCCTTGTGTGGTGTTGTACTCAGGGAATAATGGCATGATGGGTCTCAGTGCCAACTTTCCAGCAACAATCAAGTTATTTTCTGTAGTGACATCCAAGGCATAAGCATTAGGAAGAGTCTCTCCACCAAGAGCATGTAGCATCATGGAAATATCAGGATTTATGGACTTCAATTAGAACATGAACGCCAAATTTGGTGGTGACCGACTACCAAAAGGAACTCTCTACCAATTCGAATGAAACCATGCGTTGAAATTAGGCAGAGCTTCATGAGGAGCTCACTTTATGTTGGCCAATTGACGATATAATGAAGACTTATCACTAGTGTTTGAAAAAAACTCATAAAATGGGGTTTCGAGCTGGTCCCAAGTAGCAATAGTATTAGCCTCAAGAGTTCTATACCAATTCAACGCCTTTCTTTGGAAGGAGGTGGGAAGCAATATGAGAGATAAATTTTTATTTGATACACCATGTACCAAGCATATGTCTGCCACATCTTGCAGGTGTTTCGTTGGTGTCTTTGACTCATCCCTGAAATACTTAGGGATATCTTTTAGAGCAGAAGCGGGGATTGGGGCCCATACTATAGGAGGAACAGGTGCTACTAAAGGACTTCCAGCATCCCAAGCTACATAATTTATGGTGGCCATAGGTACAAGAAAGGGAGGCAATGGCGAAGAAGGAGGTGAAGGCGGAAAAGGAGGAGACAGAGGAGGTGAAGGACTACTTTGCCAACCTCTCAAGTGCACAAAAACTAAGGGCAGTATGAGATAGCAAGGGAATATTTTATTTTGTGACCTAGTTACACGATGATGGGTCATACACACTTGTAAGATCAAGCGAACATTCTAGTTCATGTCCCATCGGGCATGCTAGAAAATGAACTATTGACAGAGGATTTTGCAGGTAACAACAGTCTCATGGGAAACTTATTTGTTGGGGGACATCATGCACACAACTGAGTGACCTCCAAATTTTACCGAAGTTGGCACTTCATTTTTGTGGGGGGAGGTAAAAGGTTAAGAAGATAACTAAGAAAGTAAATCTAAGCTATAGGCGATGCGCCAGATCTTAAACAATATTACCCGACCACAGTGTTGGATGCAAAGGCTCAAACAACCGAATGCTACTTATTTAGATAAATTTTCTCAAAAGCACTTAAAAAGCATAAGAACACCTCCTAATTGCATAGCATAATCAAGTAAAACTTTGGCCAACACAAAAGAGCTAAAAACATGATTTGTATCTATTAAGCTATAAAATATTACAAAAGTTAAAGAATAGGCATTCATATATTATAGGAAAATAACAACATAGTTTAACAGTCTTATCAAATGCATGAAAAGCAGAAAGGTCGAATTCATTGGCATAGTCTATGAACTTCAAGTTTAATAAAAATATTACAGAGACTATTCCCAATGCTCGGGAAGCTTTTTTATCTATCTAATCAACAACCTAATAAAAGAGAAGTGAGGAAGCCAATATAGGCCAACCCACCACCTAACAACCACAGAGAAAGATGCCTTGATCAAACATTGACTCCCCAAATCCTCTCGAGATGGCACCAAAGAAAATGAATTATGAGCAATGCACTAGCACAAATACCTAAAAGAAAAGAAGGCCATGCAATAGAACAAAAAAACAAGTGGCCTTGAAGAAGAAAACGTGGTGAAAAGTGAGAACAAATGGTGCAGCAGAAACTCCCAGAAAACCGACACACAAGAAAAGGCCACGCGTCAAGCAAATGGAGTCTGAAAAAAGAATAAGGGATGCCCAGAAAAAATAGTTGAGAGGAAGCCACGTGGGCAACACCGAACGATAGTAACTACATGGTGGGCCCAGTTTAGAAAGTGGCTAGAGAAATCCATGCATTGCATAGATGGAACTCAAGAAAAGTGAAGTGATACAGAACACCAAAAAGCTCTGAGAGGAAGCCATGTGGCAAACACCGAAGGTTGTGAATGATAAAAGATAAGGGGTAGTCGTGAAGGAAAAATAATAACCGTGAAGTTCAGCGGTATTTTGTGAAATAGTAACTGACTTAGGTTGGTGCGCTTTGAGGTTTGTTCATGAATTGGGCCAATAGTTTTTAATTCATTTATTCCTTATTTGTAGGCGATAAAGTTGTTGGTGTAAATTCATGTAGCAGATATATAAGAGCAATTGTTTCCTCATTTTTTAGTATGATCGATGAATGTATGTGAAGTGTGTGAAAGATATGTGTGAATAAAGACTAAATCATTTGACTACAGAGTAGAGTGTGAAGAATTTTGAGTGAAGTGTGAAGAAGTATTTATGTGCCTAACTGGAATTGTCATCAGTATTTTGAAGAAGCTAATTTCTGAGTTCAACCTCATCAGATGGATTTAATTTGATTTTTTTATGTAAATCAACGAGCCTTCCCTTCTGAGCAATGAGCTCTAGGTAGTGTTACTAAATGCATGTGCATTCCTTATTCATTTATATTATACTTTTAATAGGGTATAATTGTGGATTAACCTTCACTGTGCTTTTTCCCCTAACAGGGTTTCCCAGTAAAAATCTTAGTGTTGTGTGTTTTTTATGTTTTGTTGATTCTTTCTTTCACTTTTAATTATCGAATTGGAGATTAAAGGTTGATAAGGTAAGATAAGTTTTAAATTTTTTAACAATTTATTCACCCCTCCCCTTCTCATTTGTCTATCCTTGTTTTTCCAACAAGATCTCCATTATTGTTGACCAATACAAAATAAGTTGTGTTGAAACGCCTCCAAGTCACCTATGGGCTCAACTTTTTAATGAGTGTTGGGAAAATCCACATGTCAGCTTCCCCACTTCCCCATTGTCTTAACCCGCATGCAAATTTCAGCAATGGGGAGGTGTGAAAGGGCTCAAATTATATTTCACACTTTAATAAATTCACTCTTTACCTTTCTAAGACTCTACCTTAGTGCATAACATTTGATCATGAAGAATGACCCAAATTAAAATATTTGTCTTACCTTTAACCATGTTTTTTAAAATGTTCCTTTAGTACAATGGGCTTTGACACTTATATCAATATACTGAAATATTTCATAATATTTCCCCTTTTATATGGTTTCTTCGACAACTCTAATCTCTCCATGTGGCATCTCCCCTCTTCCTCATTGAGAGATAGGAGATGAAGGTGGGTCCCCCATGGGCTAGTGAGGAATAGTCAAGATTTACCCACATCAACCTATCTCAACTGTTGACCTCATTAAACAAAGTGTTCATTGGATTAAAAATTTGATTGGCCCCGTTCATACTGGGGCTCATGTTATCCACCCACTAGCTCGTGAGCTTATTTTAATGAATATTAAAATCAAGTGGGGGTATGGGGAATATTTTATATGTAGTCACATCACTTCTTAACCACCATTGATCAATTTGAGCATGTAGCTTGCTGACTTTGAAACACATTGAGACTCACCATTGCATAGGACACATGGATCTCACCCACCATCTTGCCCAAATATTTTAATGAGAAATAGAACTTGATGAGGGTACAAGGAGTGGTGAGGATGAAGTCTCAGAGATCCGATGACCTACAAAAAGTGATGATAATGCATGTGCATAATTATTAGCACATTAAAAAGGTCTTGACTAGGTTAATGAATGATGGGTACATAAAACCTAAGACTAAAACATTAGATTGATGAAAATTAAAACCTCGAGATTAGGATATTTGGAAAACATTAAAATGAATGGCGACCTATACAAAATAAAGCACTAATTAAAATAATCCATTGGGTAGCAACTAGGAACATTAGGATTGAGGGCTCTGTAAATGAATGAACTCAATGGCATAATTCATGACTCAAGTAAGTAGGAACTCGTGATAGGAGGTAAACAATGAAATATAAAATTTGCAAATGGATGTATACTTAGGATATTTTAGAGATTTTTTAAGAGACACAAAAACCCTAAGCCCTAAGACTCATTACAAACCAGAAATACAACCATGTTTTGCAAAATTTATTAGTGGAATGCAAATATTTTTTAGGGGTTTAGCCAGTACCCACTCTAATGACCAGTATAATTGGAGATTTTATTTGTAGAGTAGTGAAACAAAATACAAGTGTGATCGTGATCAAAATGACACCGAGAGATCTTTAGAATGCATTAAATACATATTAGGGTTTATGGTTTTATAGATTTCCATCCTTAGAAATTTCAATGAATTAGAGCTAGATGATGAATATGTGTGGCTTGATAATAAGGTGTCTTGATGAAGAAGATAATGAGTAAATCATAGTAGAGGGTTTGAACCATGTGCGTTAATCTTGAGGCAATCACTACATGTTGGTGAAGGTATAAATTAAGAAGGAAATAGAATTTGGCTATGTTGCTAATAAAGCTAATAGTGCATGAAGAAAATTATGTGAAATAGTGTTGTCAAGCACGAATAGAGAATGCACTAATTTTCAATGAGTAGAAACCAAGAAAAAATCAAATATTTCTATTACGGTTAACATTATAGATGAAGAAAAGCGAGGTGCAGAGCTGAGGGAGGTGCAAAGAAGAGTGTTGATTTGCAGATAATTGTACAATTGCAAATATGGTTGCAACATTGAATTATGTTCAATAGAACAAATTGTATTGCATTGCATTGTAAATATGATTGGTGGGTGCCATTATACTTTTGGGTAATTTCTCACATTAGGGAGTGGGTTCTCCTAAAACTAAGGGATTAGTGTCTCCTTAGGGTTGGTGCCCTTAAACACTATAATCTGAATTTTTGCATTGTGAGGTTAGATTAGGATGGTAGATCCTAGCAGTATTTCTCACTGTGGTTTTTACCACCTTGGGCTTTCCATGTATATCCTATGTTATGTGATTTTATGTTTGTATCACAAAAAACTACAGCCTTGACACTTTTCACTCATTTGGGACCTTTCCTATGGATTTTGGCCTATTTTTTCTTAGATTGAATGTTGTAATGTGGCCAACACATTCACTTTAGGCCTTGAATGCTTGCAAATCAACAAAAACCTAAATATTTCTTACAAAGGTGTTGTGAAGTGTTGTAACACATTTTATCATTTTTCTAGGACTTTCTACAATAATTCATCTAAATAACTCCCTTCCAAGCCTTATTCCAAAGTGGTGTAAGGTGTTGTAACCAACTCTCAACTTTCCTAGGCTTGTCATCAATAAATAAACCCTTTCTTATGGCATAATGACCCGTTAATTCACTTATAGGTCCTACTTAAGTGTGTTTCAAAGGAGAATCTTGTTAATCAACATTGGTAACCATTTAGTTCTTGATAACCACTTGAAATTGTCTAAGTGGACTAAGTCACCACTTTGGGCGACTTAGTCCCATTTGGCATAAAAAACAAAATAAATTTAATTTTTTGGTGGGATTTTTTCTTTTAAACCCTAAGTTCGGCTTGTGATGTGTTATTTCTGAGGAATTAGGGTATAACATGTATAAATAAGGGGTTTTCTCCTCATTTTACAATCTCTAATATCTTATCCCCCAACAACTACTCATTCTCTCATGATCAAGCAATCTATCTTCTCAAGAAAGCAAGAACTAAGAACATCAAACAACATCCATTGGATTTGATCACTTGCATATCTTCAGATTCCTTGAATAAGGGTTTAGTGAGTTGTTGTACTTGCATGTTACCAAATGGCATTGAATAAGGCAAACCCCTATTCTCTAATCCTAGCTCTTTTCCCCTCTTTGCATGTGTGTTTTGCAAACTTTGTATACAAATTAGTCAAAGAGTAAGGTGTCAAAAAGTATCATCTTTCCATCCATATCATTCCAAGTCAAAAAAACCTTAAGAGTGAGCTTGAATACAACTTGTAGGTCAACATCTGAAGATTCAGACATGGGTCCCCATCAGAAAAAAAAAGAAAAAAAGTACAAGTGGGTAGCTACATATTCCAGTCTCGAGATTCCTAAAAGTCTCAGATGGAATAGTTCACCATCACTGATGAGATAGTCCAACTACTAGGCCTGAAAAGTGATCTCTATAGATCTAGACAACCATTTTCCTGAAATTGGTTCTGACATAGTTTCCCTGAAGCAGTACTAAGTCATCCAGCTTGGCGTAAGTTTCCCAACCAACATCAACAATATAATATGGAAGATTTTATAGCTCCTCTTCATCATCCTTCAGTTTCCATGTGCACCACTTATGCTTCCTTAAGATTTTTTATAGTTTGCATGCATTTTAGGCCATTTTTTGGACATTTTACTGTGTTTTCAATGCATTTTCCTTATATTAGTTTACATTTCATAGTTAGTTTATTTCATCACTTTGCAACACTTAGGCACATTCCATCACACACACATCATAGATATACAATCCCTAATATTGAATGAACCAAAAAATTTCTTGAATCGGAAAGAACTCTCTAGCTTCTAGATGCAAAACCCTAGGAGCCCTTAGGGAATCCTCTTTCCCACAAAATTTGTGGTTCATTTTGGTGAACCCATCTTTAGAACACCTCTTTTTCACTTTTGATCTTGCATTTGCATCCAAGGAAAATCTTTCATTACATAATGGTTTTGCATTGTCTTATATTCGAGGGTTGTTAAAAGTGCATTAGTGAAAATTTCATATTAGCTTGCACTTTGTATTTCATTTTCATTGAAAAAGTCTAAAAGTTTCGCATTTTCATTCTATATTTGTATTAGAAAAGCCTAAAAATATATAAAAATAATTCAAAATTCTTATTAAAATTATTAAATATCATTGTTGAGACTAATTCACCACACTGGGCAACTTAGTCCACTTACATATTCTACACTATAATTTTTGGCATTCTGAGAGCATTCTTCGCACTTCTATTTTTTGTTTCTACATTTATGTATTGTTTTCTATAATTTTAGTTATAAGTGTTTTAGTGTTCTTTATTTGTATTGAATTTTCACCCATCCTACATTTAGAAACATTTTCATGATTGTTTGGTTTCCTATTGTTGATACCTTAGTGAGAATATTTTTGAGACTCATGGCATCTCACGATAATACACTTGTTGTAGATCTTGGGTTATCTCAAACTTCCACTCCTATAATTACAACTAGTACACTAGGCTTGGAAACTACCCTTAGTAACTCTTTGCATTCAAGAAACATAAATATTGAACATAAACATGATGATTTCCCAGAAGAAAAGATATTTCGCATTCTTGTCGACTTAACAAACCTTCAACATCAAGTAAGCTTTGAGAACATTTCTACCACTGCTATTCCCATTAGACAAAACATCCATCGTATGCTTGACACTGATGATGGCCTAGATGTTGTGAAGACAATATTTTAAAAATATCAAAAATATGTTCCTTCCACATCTAGAGTCTCCCAACCAACCACCCCTATGGTTAGTCAAGGAGGATCTCAAACTCCTCCTCCCTCAATGGTATTCTACATACCTACCTATGCTTCCCCTAATGTCATGACTACAATGCAACCAATTAGCAATGTGATTCCTTCCCTTGGCATTCCTACTAGTATTCCTACCTCCTATGTGGCATCACATGGTTTATCTTCTTCCACCATACCATCCATTAGAATTCCATTCACTTTACCTACCACTACATTCAACCCATCACCACTTTCCCTTCCACCTGACACCACTTATATTGATCCTCTCCTAGCACATCTTTTCCACACAGTATCATCCATGCAACAAATTTATACCATCAATAAAAACAAAAATCGTTCACCCAAATACTATGTTTACAACAATCCCTTATCCCTAGAAATATTGAAAACATTGATGCCACAAGGAATAGAAATACCTAGATTTGAGAAATATGGATTGAAGGGTGTTCCTCCTAACCATGTTAATGCTTACACTTCTTTGTGTAGTTATTTTTCTCTTGATGATAAATTGTTCATTAAATTGTTTCCTAGGAACTTAAAAGACACTGCCTTGGATTGGTTTTCTTCCTTACCAAATAATTCAATTCATTCATTCAATGAAATTTTTGATGCCTTTATCAACCATTTCCAAATGCACATGACTCCCAAAAAGACCTTGGCTGATTTGATGAGATGTAAGAAAAATAATGATGAAAAGATAACCAATTTTATCTCACACTATTAGTCTCTTTATTCAAAAATTGATGTCAAGATCCTTTATTTACATCTTCAAAAGATGTTTATTGAGAATTTTCTAACACACCTTCAAGACAAACTCACCATGATGAAATTTCCTTCCTTTATGCATTGATGCACAATGCTCAGTGATTATCAAAATTTGACTAGTAGTCACAATACACAATTAACTTCTATTCAAATTGAGAAAGCCAACACTACCAACCAAACTAATTCTCAACCATTTCAATAAAAAAATGGTTTTTACAATTTAACCTTCCTCAACAAACCCATCCACCTATCAATAACCAAATAGTAGTTGTCAAGACCGCAGTACCTTTCAGTTATGGAGATCCAAAATGAAACTTCACACCTTTAGCTCATACCCTCCATAGTACAATGACCCAAATTTTACAACAACAAATGATCACCTTACTTGTTCTCCATGCACCTAATCCTAATAAGCCTTTAACTCCAATGCTTATTGCCATTTCCATAGAAAAATTGGACATGACACAAAAAAATCTACGCATCTTAAGCATATTTTTCAAGACCTCATTGGTTATGGATTTCTATCTATTGTTGGTGTTAATGATAAAATGAATAAGTATGTTGCCCCCCAAATGAAAATTTAGAAATTTTCACTAATCCTATGCCTTAACATAATATTTCATTTGTCATAGGTAGTGAAACTCCATATAATGATGTCATGAATGTGGATACAAATGATGACCATTTTGATCTTCTTCCAAATGCAACCCATGTCAAGTAAAAATTATCTACCGTAAGGGCCAACCTAAAAAATATCTTGTTATTACTTTTTCCCCTCAAGACATACTCAAAAATCTCCCTGATGGTCCTCTCTACATAGTCATCTGAATTTATGACAAGCACACTAATGGGATACTAATAGATCTTGCATGTGGAGAGAATGTGATCATAGAAGAATTTTTGGTACTACATGATTTTTATCAATATTTTTATTATAAACCTAATGCATGGATAAAAATTCACAATGGTTTTTCTTACCCTACAATTGGATTGATCTCCCTTCCATTATAGATAGGACCCAATAAATTGGATGTTACATTCTTTATCAATCCATAGTCGATATTTTTTCATTTGTTGCTAGGCCATCCATAGATTATGTCAATGAAAGTTGTCCACTCAGTTCTTCACAAATTCTTCAAGTTTCACTTTGACAATGATATATTCAAATTCCACCATATTGAATTTAATCGATTGTCTTCCAAAGGAAACTCTTACATAGAAGACTTTTGTCTCAAGCCCATAGAACCCATCACTCCCAAAAGAGACTTATTTTTCATTTCTTATAAAAAACTCAAAGATAAGAAAATATCCTAATTATCTCTTCACAAAAAGTCCCCATCCACTTCTGAAACTCCTATCCTTGATGAAATTATGCTACAACCTGAATCAGACCTCCCTAACTAGACAACACTTGAAAATTACTTTACATCATCCAAGAGGCCTAGATACCATGAAAGTAATTCCCTCCTACCTCCTCACATAAAACAAGTTTATAAATAAAAGGAGAAAGTGGTTGAACAACCTATGGTTACTTCCATTCCTCCCCCTACGGATGACAAGAAACCTATGGTTGATCAACTCACTCCTTCCCAATACAACTTGACAATAGAATAAAAAGAAATAGAGGAGCTAGGTAACATAGATGTTATCATCGTGCTCTTTCCCGCTAGTCACATGATGAGAAAATGATGAAAATCATAATCCACACTTATCTGAAGCAATGCATGGCAACCCTCCTCCCCCACCACAACAACATGATCCTATACCTCCATCACAACCAACATTACATGCTTAAACTAACATTTTCATTCGCCCTCCTATTGTCATTAATTTGGATGATGTTGATGCAAAGATTGCTAAAATAGACAAAGATTTACATAAAAACTTGAACACATTGTTCTCTTCTTCCATGAGCTTGCATGAAAAAACTCCTAGGATGAGAATTGATCTTGATGCTAGTTTTGAAATTGGTGTTGTCCCTCTAGCTAGTTGCCCACCTGCTTTTTACACTGAACAAGATTGGGAGGTAGATGAATTGCTTGATGGTTGATGAGAATTTTCCTTAATAGTCTCTTTAGTTTTATTTTGTGTGTTTACTTATGTGTAACATGTTCCCTTGTACTATTATGCTCATTGTTCTCTCTCTTTGTGACATTCTTCTATTTGTCTCTTCATTTCCTTATATGTCATGACTTTATCTTTCACTTTTTCACTTTGGCTTTCTCCTTCCTTTCAGGAATGATGCAAGGAATTGAGACAACAATATCCCTTGCATGTTGACCCAAAAGGCCCCTTTCCTTTCCTTTTTCTTTTTCCTTCATTTTTGGGGATGATGCAAGGCATTGAGACAACAATGTACCTTTCATGTTGACCCAGAAGGATCTTTGTCTTTTTTTTTTCTTTTGTTGTCATTTTGGGGATGATGCAAAGCATCGAGACACCCTATGTCTCTTCCATGTTGAATCAAAATGATTCTTTCCTTCTTTTTTTTCTCTCTTTATGTCCTTCCAATTCTATGTGTCTGGGGGAATGATGAAAATTCCGAGCTCTCTCAACAAACATTGCATGAACAAACATATTGACCCCAAATCCATAGATCCATTATGAGCTTGGTGTTTTTCATTTTGGGGGAAACACCTCCTCTTTACTTTCCCTTATTTTTCCTTATTAGACATAGCCTCCTCTGGAAACATATCACTTGGCATAGGCATTTCCTAGTTGTCTCTCATTACCTTGCTCTCTTTTTGAATTCTTCATTTTGCTACTTTAAAGTAATTTCTCTCAAAACAGAGTGTAGCAGTTCCTTTAAAGTGGGGGCATATACTCACATTATTTATTTTTGCATTTTTCTTTGTATTGGTTCTCAATGCAACCTTATTACTTTATACGATGTGTTTGTCACTTCGTGGATGATATTGGGTGTAATTTCTTCATGAAAGTGATCTATCTTAGAATATTGTGTTCCTCTTAGTGGCCTGATGCAACACACTGCATCCCCTAAGTTGTGAATTTTATATTATTTGATTGATCCTCTCTTAGAGACATTAGACACAATATTCCCTAAGTTAAATACCTTGCATGAACTAAGAAATAATCCTTTGAACATTCCTTTTGCATTTTACATATTGCAGTTTTTCACTTTTCATATATGTGCACCTTGCATAAAACAACTTACATGCCTATGGTGCCATATTGCACTTGTTCATGAGCTCCAAGCATACAAAAAATTTCTTGCCTCATGAAGCTCAAAACCATTTTTTGTGGTGTATTTACAAAATTATCAGGAGGTATAACTTTGGTATGGTTAAGCAGGAAGCCCAACCAGTGACATGAATTTCCACATAGCCACCTATGTGTGTGTGAGTGCATACCAGCCATGAGTGTATATTTCTCACCTTTTGGGTCTTCTCACCCAATAGATAAACACAAGTTTCATCTCCCTAGAGTGAGTACAAATATTTTTTAACAAACAACCTAGATCTGATCAACAACTAGGTGGACAAATAGTCAAAGATTGATCCAACTTTTCCTCTTTCTCCACTCATTCACATCACTTGTGTGATATTTTATATTGATGTTTTTTTTTCAATCGGATCTTGATCTTTGTAGCTTGATCATCTCTCTTTATTATATTTGTCTCATCTCACTAGCATGAGTGCATGTGGATCCCTCTCGATATGCATGTCTTGGCTACTTTAGTGTGAGTTTGAAGCAAGCTCATCCTCTCACTAAAGTGGGGGCTAAATATGTCACGAAAAAGTGCACCCTTGACACTTTTCACTCATTTGGGCCTTTTCCTATGGATTTTGGCTAGATTTTACTTAGATTTAATGTTGTAATGTGGCCAATACATTCACATTAGGCCTCGAATACTTGCAAATCAACAAAAACCTAAAGATGTCTTACAAAGGTGTTGTGAAGTTTTGTAACACATTTTTTGACTTTTCTATGACTTTTCTATAGTAATTCATCTAAATAAACCCTTTCCAAGCCTTACTCCAAAGTGTTGTAAGTTGTTGTAACCAACTCTCACACTTTCATTTCCTTATCATCAATAAATAAACCCTCTCTTATGACATAATGACCCCTTAATGCACTTATAGGTCCTACTTAAGTGTGTTTCAAAGGAGAATCTCGTTAATCAACATTAAACACATTTTAATTCTGAAAAACCGCCTAAAATTTCCAAGTGGACTAAGTCGCCACCTTGGGAAACTTAGTCCCATTTGGCATAAAAATCAATATAAATTAATTTTTTGGAAATATTTTGTCTCTTAAACCTTAAGGTCAACTTGTGATGTGTTATTTTTGGGGAATTGGGGCATAACATGTATTAATGAGGGTTTTTCTCCTCATTTTATAATCTCTAATCTCTTATCCCCTAACAATAACTCATTCTCTCATGAACAAACAATCTATCTTCTCCAGCAAGCATCAAGAAATAAGCACATCAAACAACATCCATTGGAGTTGATCACTTGCATATCTTAAGACTTGTTCAACAAGGGTTTGGTGAGTTTTTGTACATTCATGTTATTCAATAATTTTCCCTTTAAATTTAATTTCATTATTTAGGTTTTGATTACCGGATGGGGTTTGACTAAAGAAAATTTGTATCTCTAACCCTAACCCTTTTCCCCTATTTCCATGTGTGTTTTGCAAAATTTGTATGCAGATTAGTCAAAGAGTAAGGTGTCAAAAGGTATCATCTTTCCCTCCAAATCATTACAAGAAAAAAAACATTAAAAGGGATCTTGAAGACAACTCACAGGTCAACATCTAAAGATTAAAAAATGGGTCTCTATCAAAAATATAAGTACAAGTGGAAAGCTACAGATTCTAGTCTCAAGATTCCTGAAATTCCTAGCTGAAATTGTAAACCCCTAATCCTGCACTTGCACAAAAATAACAAACAATCAAAACATTAGATAATATGAAAGCAAGAATGAAGGATTCCCCATGAAATCCATTTACCAAAACCCAAACTAGGAAAGTGAAGAACAAAGTAAGTAAATCCTAATTAAGTAAGCAAACTTGCGATCCCATTGGGAAATTGGTACAGATTGATGTGTCGAAATTGGCCCTTTCCCAAATCCTAAATTGCAAGTGTTGATGATGTGTGGATAGTTCAATCTCCTTAATGAGATTTTGGCATAACCTAGTTATGGAATTGTGAAAATGATGAACATATGGAATGAAACGCACAAAATTGGCTCTCAATGTCAAGAGAGTAACTTTGCATGAGATTGTGGATGAAGAATGAGAGAAACCTCCATTTTATAGATTTGAATTTGGAAGAGAAAGAAATATTTGGGAAATGTGGGACTAAATTTCACCCAATAGTCAAATGCCACTCTTCACCATGTGAATGGTTGATGGTTGTGCACATTTTGGCCAAAGTGCCAATAAATGCAATTAGGTGGAATTTGAAATTGAGGAAATGGCATGTGAGAGGGAAAAAAGAATGAAATAAATGCCACTTGGCTCAATGCAAAGGACATGTAAGAGGCATTAAATGCCTTTTTGGAAAGACCAAGCCCATTTGAATTTGAATTCAAATTTGAGGGAATATTCCCCTTTTATTCCATGTTGAGAGAAAAATGGACAATTTAATAAATCAAAGTAATTGATTTATTGTGCAAGTTGCATTCTCTAGAGGATTTTAGTGATTAAGATTAAATTAATCAATATTTGATCAATTTATTGAGAGATTAGATGATTTGACAATTTTGACTCAAATTTATGAGTTGATTTAAATAAGAATTGAGAAGAAAGGATTAATTAAATAAATGATTTGATTTATTTAACTAAAGGGGATAATGTTAGATTAAATGAAAGTTTTAATTTATTCAATTTAATAAGAAGACTTTAGAGACTTTATTTAAATAGAATGAATTATTTAAATAAACAGAGATATAAAGTTAATTAAATTTTATTGATTAATTTAATCAATAGAGGAGAAATAATTAATTAAATAAATAATGATTAATTTAATTAAGAGATGAAAATTATTGATAAGCTGAGAGTCTATTTCAAGATGAAACAATTTTAGTAGGATCAGGATGTGCATGTATATTTTTCATGTCTACATTTTTCCCCTTTTTGAAGCAATGTATTTGTTGTATTGATTCAAAGAATAAAATGTTGTGATTAAAGTTCAAAATTTCTCAATTTTTTTATATGCCCCACTATTGCCCCAATGAAAGGATTACGCTGGTATACTACCCCATTCGAGAGATCTAGCAGAAATGTATGATTTTCTGATCGAGATCGCGATAATATGCAATAGGAGTGGTTCTATTGATCAGAGGATGAAAGACAATTCTTGGATGTAGACAATTTTGATGATGCATAGAAAGTCATTGGCCATTGGTAGCCTCATGTATCTTTTGAGATCTCATACCTACTTGATACTTGGATAGAAATTTTAGTAAAGATAGAAGGATAAGAAGGATAAGATGGATGGAAGGAGGATCCACACAAGTTCACATTATGATAATGATGATGATGATTTTCTTACCAAGAGTTGGGATTTTCAAAGGGCCAATTACTTTATGTTTGATAACACACATAGGTACAATGCATCAAGGTATAAAGAACTAGGATGACGTCATACCTAGTGTGATGGACTTTGATTCGTCAATCAGGTAGGATTATTCTTGTTCACACTTGACAAATGAAACCTTATTCAGAATGTAGTTCATATATTCGAAACATCTTGGGCCAAAACATAAGAAGGGAAACCTTCTTATGTGGTCAAAAAGACACCTAAAACATCCTTCGTACAAACAAAAAAAAGTATGCATGAAGAAGTTATTTTACAAGAATATCCAACAAGCACAACAGATAAAAAAATAATGATGATCATTGCCCCATTCCTTTCTCTCTAAACCTATTTTTCTTAGGCATCATTGAGAGGTCCTTGGAATGGGTGCAAAATAAGATAAGTCAAAAATACCAGATAAATTAAACAACCAAGTTTTCTTCATACCGCTAGCCAAGGCTAAACTACTGGGGGGTACCTGATGCTTATGTCCATTGTGGGAAGGATACATCCTAGGACATGTTGTGATCAGGGTTTTGGTGAGACTGACTGGATGATAAGCTATTGATACTCCGATTTGACCAATTTCCTTGCTTACTGATTTAGACTTGATGACTTTGACGATTACAGTGTTCATTTTGGAACCTGCTAGACTTGTTTCTGATTGCTTCACCAAAGGGTGAAGATGTTGATGATTGATTTATTAGGAATGAGACAATCATGGGTGAAAGCAAGATGAGATGGATGCATTTTTTGGGGTTTTTCAAATTTTTTGAGGTTGTTTTCGATGATTTTGAAATATTTTGAGGCTGTTTTGATTTTTGTATTTTTCAATGTTTTTGGTATTTTTGAGGTTTATAAATGTTTTTGGATTTTGTGTCTCGGGGGCCGATCAAGGATGGCCTTGCCTACTTTTAATCTTAGAGACAATGTATTTTGGATGATAATTGACTTGAATACTAATGAGATAGATGGGAAAATAAATTGCCATTGTGACAGACACCTAAAGGACTGACCTAGGGTGTGAAATGGATGGACAACAGATTGCCAATGCGACGGACGCTTAAGGAATGACCTAAAAAAATTTGGGGGATGATCAAAGATCAAACCTGCTTATGTTCAAGCTCAAAGACAATGTTCGGTCAAGGTGGAAGACTAACAAGACTCAATGATAAATTTTTTCTAAAGATTTTTTGAGATTTTTTACTTGTTTTTGGATTTTTGATGAATTTTCTGAATGTTTTTAGATTTTAGATATGTGATGATATCAATGCTTTGTTTTGGGATGTTTTTAAAAACCAAGCTAAGGTTGATTGATTAGATTGATGGATTGATAGTTTGACTAAGTGTGTTAAGTGAAACAAAAGTGATAATGCACTTGTAAACTCTAGGAGGTTGTGTTATCCTAGAGTAAACTCATACACAAGAGGGTAGTTTGACTAAGTGTGTTAAGTCAAATGAGGTGATAACTGATTGGATTCGATTGATCAAGATTGATGAAGATTGATTTGGAAAAAAAAAAATTTGATGATGCAACTGATATTGATTGTCCATATTGATGTTTGATGAAAGATAAAGCTTGATAAGGAAAATCATCTTGTCAAAATATGCCATGGGCTAGTGATTTGGATTTGGACCACAAATGCTTTGAAAAATTTAAGTTTTCCAATGTTCAAATCATCACATAAGTTAGAGGATATAGATCAATATTTATTCTTGAAGCAAGATGAAAATATCCACCCCCAGTGTCTAGCAATGTATGGAATGCCATGGGTGGATGTTTGGATAGATGGACGGATGGTTATGGTAAGCATGCAGGATGCCAAGGATGATCTTTCAATAATATAAGTTGTTTGAATAGAGGATACTCATTTTGATAGTGTTTCCTGGCACATATAACATTGCTTAAGATAGGATCAATGAAAATGACCCATGTCAAGATGTTTACCATAAGCAAGTGTAAAGTGTGCACTAAAAATTCATGAAGATTAAGATAACTTGGAGTATAGATGCAGATGGATGAATTGATTTATTATGGGTAAAATGGAGAGAATATTGTCTTTATTATGGATGGGATGAGATACTTCCAATTGAACTGGCACATGTAGATACTCACTTCCACACATGACACTTGTTTTCTAGGTTTTCATCATGTTACTTGATCAAAGAGCCACCATAGTGGTTTTCCCTAGAGGGCAATTTTTCTCTTTACTATTTTTCAATCCTTTTTTTTTTTTTTGGATTTTTATATTTTTTGATTTTTTTGTATTTTCTAAGAGATTTTAGGCTTATGTTGAACCACCTAGTGGATTCAATGTAGATGCTTCTGTCATAATTTTTTATTGGTATTCTTCTTGAAGAAGTTTCTTTGCCAAGATACATGCACTTGAATGCAACTTTTGAGATTTTTGATCTGCTTTGCTGATACCGGAGTTAACTCTGTCTTTGTGTGCACATCACGATAGAGTGCCTTCTGAATCCTTATGATGAAGGGTCATTGCCAACACATGGTCAATGCCAGAATTGGATATTATGCATGAAGGTGTGGATGGAGTGTGTTTAGGGATAAAAGATTGATTGGTTGATAGTTTGGAACCTTTGACTCTCCAAACCTAGAAAGATGAGAAATGATGGGTGGATATGGAAGTGTGCATGTAATTAGCACCAACTACTTGATACACTTTGTATGCTACTTGAGAAGCATGTTTTTTACTTTGTAGACATCCTCGATGGATAATTTCCCCTTTTTTATTTTTCCCCGTAGTTTCTTTGACTAATGGAGTATGATAGGGATCATCTTTCTTTGTATTCTTTGGTATCCAAGTGTATTTGATTTGTCTGATATGCTACTTAGCTTCTATTTCTTTGATGTCATTCTTCATGATTCAATTTAAATCTTTCTTTTGATGTTGGTCCCAATTTGTGGATGGGGTGATGGGTGGATGAAGATTCATGACATGACTGGTTGTAGTATTGGCACTGGTTTCATCATAAGGATTCTTTGCACTCCCTATGTTGACATTTGCTTGAGATGAAGTTTCCCCCAATTTTATAGAGGTATCACTTACATGTTTAGATTCCTCTATTGTCGAATAACCAAGGCCTTGATTCTTAGGATTGCCAAAAATTTGCACTAATTCTAGGATACCCTATTCATGTAGGCCTAATCCTCTGCCTTGATAATGCATCCATTGAAACATTTTATTTGTAATAGGATATGATTTACCTTGGAAAAAAGGTTCTACTCCTTCTCTACTTTGTGGTGGATCTTCAAAGGTGAAAACTTCTTTATTGATGAGGTAGCTTGGCCTAAGAAAGGTAAGTGATCAAACTTTATAAGTGATAGGATCCTCCATATTTGGGATGAATGCTTGATTGATATCTTTAGCTTGATATTGTGAGATATCAAATTGTAATGCTTCTTTAAGAGGTGTTGATGATTCATTGCCCTAATAAAAATCTTCCTCATGATTCAGTTCACAAGATGTTTGTGATTCACGACTTCTATAGGATCCCTCTTCATGAACTATTTTTGATGTCTCTAGATTTCTCTATATCTTGATCATGTGTAAAATTTTTAAGAGTAGGATACTCTTGTTCCTTGGTAATGATATCAAGAGTATGAGACTCTTTTTTTCAATGAAGATCATCTACATGTCCATCTAAAGAAAACATCTCATGGGTAGACAGAGGGGTATGTGCTATATGGATATGATCCTTGTTTACGACATCTTATATAGATAGGAGAGTTTCCATTACCTCATTTTAGTATCTTGGATATACGAATTATTGATCTTGGTTAATGTCAGAATCAATTTCAACATGCTTTGGATCAAGGTCTTGACATGGGTTGATTTCAAAGGATGGATTATTTATAAAGGGTCAATTTCAAAGGATGGATTATCCTCTTGGGCTTTGAGTGGATTTGAATCAAATGGTGAGTTGAGGATTTATTCAATATCTATAACCATGAGGTCAAAGGATGTCAATATGTCTTGGAAAGGTCCATTGCTAGACTTTGGTGACAGATGTGGATCATGCTTCGGAATAAATACTTGAGAAATGTCCTCTAATTCATTAAGTGATGTAGAGACATTTTCAACATGATCATTGGTAAAAGGATCTTGATCATCATTTTCAATGATTGTGGTGGGAATTTGTTGCAAGCTCCGCTGTGGGAGTAAGTCCTTTGTTTGTTGCTAAGGCAACAATGCTTGTTGTTGGTCATGTTGTTGTTGTCCCAACAATGATTTTTGTTGGGATTTTTGTTGTTCTACTTGTTAATACACTTGTTGATGGATTTCTTGCAATAGTGCCCGAAATTCTTCTTGCACCTGTCGAGCCTGGTGTTGGGCTTGACCTTGATCCACCTGTGCATCTTGTGTGGCTTGTTGGGAAGGTAATTGCACTTGTGATTGTTGAGCAACTAGTTGGTTTTGGAGTGCCTTTTGGTGGGAAGCTTGTCAAGTGGCTTGCAACATGATGTAGAATGAATTTTCCATGTTTTGTTTTGGCGACGGTGATGGTGAATTTGGAATAGTGCTGATTGTTGGGGTTTCTTGAATGGTTTCCATCTATTGTTGTGATATCAATGGAAAAATGGGATGATTTGATATTATGATTTGACTTATGAAGGGGGTGTTTCTCGGATTTGGTTGATTGATGGTTGGTAAAGGGCGAAGACTCATGCCTTGATTGTTTGGTTGATAGATTTTTAAGTTTTGACTTTGATTTAAATCTACTAAAAGGAAAGGTGTTCCAAATTTTAGATTGGAAAACCTCATATTTGTTGTACCATTGAGGTTTGTATGAGATAATGATCCCATGTATGGATTGTACAAATGCAGTTTTTGAAAATCAATTGGCATTGTAAGGCTTCGATATTTTGGTTGAATTGGACTAATCATGATGTATGAATCAATTTTATATTCCATGCTCCTCTTTTGTTTTGACCTTGTCAACCTTTGAGGGTTTTAGGACCAGTGATGAGATGAAGGATGAAAGGGGTGAATGATATCGGTGTTTAAACTTTTAGGAACTTTGGATCAATGCTAGACTTTAGGACTTGGTTTGATTTGATTTTGATTGTGGATAGTTTGAATAAGTGTGCTAAGTCAAACAAGGTGATAATGCACTTGTAAACTCTAGGAAGCTATGTTATCCTAGAGAAAATGTGTACACAAGATGATAATTTGGATAGGTGTGTTAAGCTAAACAAGGTGATTTTTGATGATGAACTTGTAAACCCTAGGCAGTTGTGTTATCACAGGGAAAAATCGCATAAGAGAATTAATTGGCTAAGTGTGTTAAGACAATAAATTTGGTCATGAACTAGTAGACCTCAAGAAGTTGTGTTATCCTAGAGGCAAATTTTCTCAAGAGGATTGATAATTTGACTAGGTGCATTAAGTCAAACAAGGTGATGCTGATTTTTCCTAGAATTCTAGCATAAGCGATGTTTTCCAAAGTCCCAAAAGTTTTTTGGTGAAATGTGATTTGATTTTGATGGTTGAGGAATGGATGAAATGTTTTACTTGATCCTAGATGAACCTAAGAGGATGTACTTGCAAGACCAAGGTAATGAAGAACATGCTTTTTCCTAGAAGTGGTTCAAACCAATAGACCAATATTAGCATGAAAACCAAATGACTCAAAAGAGACCAACAACATGTGTGGCTCAGTTGTCTTTTATCTTTCTTAGGTTTGGTTCTTTTTATGAAAAAAACTTTCTTGATTATTGTTCGAACTGCATGTCTAATGTCCAGATTTGTTTTCATCCCACAAGGTCCATTATGTGGAAATCAAGGAAATTAGGCAAAAAGTTTCCTAGTGTTGACTTTGGTGAAACAAATGATCATAAAACCCAAGAACCTAGAAAAATCTAAGGATATAATCCCTAGGGAAAGCAAGAGCACTTAGATTCGTTGAAAGATATTTGTTTCCCCAAAGGGTTTGAAATTTCAAAAATTTTGTGAATGATTGTTTCTCAATGTTTTAGAACCAAGAAAAGTGTCTCAATAACATGCACAACCCTAGGTTGAAAAGACAATATTAGTTGAGTTCCCACTTGGACGAATTTAGTTGCACATATTCAGTGTGGATGACTAGATACTTGACCACACAAGCTCCCCCTTATAGTGTACTCACTTCTCGGGTCAGCCAAGCGTGAGTATCCATAAATCTCCCATGTCATAATTTTCATCTCTACAATATAACCACGTGTATAATGTGGGGTGGCTTCAAAGGACATGACCTTTTGCACCAACAAATAGATAGGATTTGGACTTTTCTAAATAAGAAATTTTAATTCAAGCATTTTGTTCATGGGGGACTATCCATGTGGTGAGAGACCATCGTTTCCCTTCTCGTCAAAATAATCCTCATGATTCTTGAACTTTCCTCAAGAATCCACACTTATATACCTGTTGGAAGTTGTTTGGATTTAGCATGTTGCCGGTTGGGTTGTTCCCTTGGATGAGTAATTTTTTCCCACAAGGAAGGCCCTCTAATATAAAAAATAGCAAACTAGAATATCTCATAGTTCAATCAACCTTCATTGAAAAAAAAAGGGAGAACGCTCGCCATATACTTTGCTCACACTCGCATGTTCAGTTCAATTTTAAATGCAAAAACAAAATGTGGACGCAATTATTTTATTCAATTTAAGATCACCAAAAGAGCTTGTGATTCTCAAGATTATCATGAAGCGTGATAGAAGTGCATACGCCCTTTTGATGATATTAACTTGAATAAATAATTACAAAAAAAAAATAGCATTTGTTCATTTTAATCCCACAAAGCAAAATGAATTATTTTTAAAGCACCAATTCAAATTTTGAAGTTGCCTTGTTCAATTTTTAAACCTTAAACCAAATCTAGTAGATTATTTCTAAGGTTCCTTTTTAAGCCCTTTTGCAAACTTTTGAAAAAGAAATTTGTGTTTTTTTTTAAAAACCCAAAAGAAAATTAGTGTTTTCTAAGGCATGCAAGGTAACAAATCCTTTGAAAGAGGTTTGGAATTCTCTAAAGTGTTAAACAACACTATAGTGTTTAAAAACACTTAGTATAAGAGTGGGATGATGCCATGATGTAACCCTCCATTTCAATTTATTCCTTGTCTTAACCTGCAAGATGATAAAAACTAGAGATTACAGGAAAAACAAACAGGTTAATAATCCAAAACTATGAAAACTTAAAAGGCACATGTTTTAAATTTTTTTTGAATTTTTGATTGTTTTTCAGCGATGCAGTTAGTGGGTGCGGTGCAGTTTGGAACAAAAGAGAAACTATATAGCAATGCACGTTTGAATTATTGTGGCACTTTGTATAAATAGAGAGCATGGGTGCGGCGAAGTTTGGCATGCGACGCAATTTACAACTCAAAATCCGTGGCAGAGTTGGAGATTTTTGAAAAAAATTGAGTAGGAAAGCGGGTGCGATGTAGTTTAGAAAAAGTGTCGTGCGATATAGCACCATGCCTTTGAAAGCAATGCAATATAGAGCCATGGGACTAGGTGCGGAAAAGTTTGGACAGACAGGCCCGTGATAGAGTTTGGAAATTAAAAAAAAAACTGGTGCGGGAAGCAAGTGCGACACAATTTGGATTATGAGCGGTGTGATATAGTGTTGCGACTATGGATGCAGCACAATATAGAGCCACGGGCTTGTATGCAATGTAGTTTTCTTGGGACCTATAAAAAAATCTGAAAAAACACAAAAATTTCAAAAAACGTGATTAGAACTTGAGATTACCCCTCCTTCTAGCACCAAAATGTGAACCCCTAATCCTGCACTTGTACAAAAATAACAAACAATCACAATATTAGATCATATGCAAGAAAGAATGAAGGATTCCCCATGAAATCCATTTACCAAAACCCAAACGAGGAAAATGAAGAACAAAGTAAGTAAATCCTAATTAAGTAAGCAAACTTGTGATCCCATGGGGGAATTGGTGCCAATTGATGTGTCAAAATTTTCCCTTTCCCAACTCCTAAATTGCAAGTGTTGATGATGTGTGGATAGTTCAATATCCTTGATGAGATTTTGGCATAACCTAGTTATGGAACTGTTAAAATGATGGACATATGGAATGAAATGCACAAAATTTTCTATCATTGTCAAGAGAGTAACTTTGCATGAGATTATGGATAAAGAATGTTGAGAGAAGCCTCCCATTTATAGATTTGAATTTGGAAGAGAGAGAAATATTTGGGAAATGTGAGACTAACTTTCACCTAATAGTCAAACGCCACTTGTCACCATGTGAATGGTTGATGTTTGTGCACATTTTGTCCAAAGTGCCAATAAATGCAATTAGATTTTAAAAAACAATTTGAAATTGAGGAAATGACATGTGAGAGGGAAAAATGAATGAAATAAATGCCACTTGTCTCAATGCAAAGGACATTTAAGAGACATTAAATGACTTGTTGGAAGGACCAAGCCCATTTGAATTCAAATTCAAATTTGAGGGAATATTCCCCTTTTATTCCATGTTGAGTGAAAAATGGATAGTTTAATAAATCAAAGTAATTGATTTATTGTGCAAGTTGCATTCTCTAGAGGATTTTAGTGATTGAGATTAAATTAATCAAGATTTGATCAATTTAATGAGAGATTAGATGATTAGACAATTTTGACTCAAATTTATGACTTGATTTAAATCATACTTGAGAAGAAAGGATTAATTAAATAAATGATTTGATTTATTTAACTAAAGGGGATAATATTAGATTGAATTAAATAATGTATAATTTATTCAATTTAATAAGAAGACTTTAAAGACTTGATTTAAATAAACAAAGATATAAGGTTAATTAAATTTGATTGATTAATTTAATTTATTTAACTAAAGGGGATAATGTTAGAACTTGAGATTACCCCTCCCGTTAGCGTCAAAATGTGAACCCTAATTTCATACATGCACAAAAGCAACAAAAACCATAATATTAGATCATATGCCAGATAAAATAAAGATTCCCTATGAAATCTATTTACAAAGATTAAACTAGGAAAATAAAGAACAAGATATGAAAGACAAGTAAAATCCTAATTAATCATGCAAACTCTTGATCCCACTGGGGAGTTGGTGCCAATTGATGTGTCGAAATCAACCCTTTACCAACTCCTTTGTAAGCTCTTTGATGATTTGATGAGTGATCCAACTTGATGAATATTCAATCAAGCTCCATGATGAAAAAACATTCATAACCTAGCTAAGGATCTGATGAAAGAGATGAAACTAGATATGCTTGAGGATGAATTTGAGTATAATAATTTTACTCAAATTTTCGATGATAGAATGAGAGGAAGAGTCTCACATTTATAGATTTCCAAATTTGACTATTGAAGGATTTGAGAAATGTAGGACAAATGACCAACCAATGAGAGAAGGCCACTTGTCCACATGTGATTGGAGGAGGAATGAACACATTTTGGTCAATGTGCATGATAAATGCTATGAGAATTAAATTTGAAATTTGAATGTGACATGTTGGAGGGAGAAGGAAATGAATTTAATGTCACTTGGCTCAATGCACAAGGACATGTAAGAGGCATTGAATGCCTTGTTGGAAGGACCAAACCCATTTGAATTTGAATTCAAATTTGAAGGAATATTCCTCCTTTATTCCATGTGAGGGAAAATAGATGAATTAATAAATCAAAGTAATTGATTTATTGTGCAAGTTTCATTCTCTAGAGAATTTGTCATAGATTAAGATTAAATTAATCAAAGTTAAATTAACTTAATGTGGAATTTATGAGATGTGACAATTTAGACTTAAATTTATGAATTGATTTAAATCAAATTGAGAAAAAGGGTTTAATTAAATAAATGATTTGATTTATTTAACTAAATAGGACAATGTTAGATTAAATTAAATAAGGTTTAATTTATTCAATTTAATAAGAAAACTTTAAGGATTTGATTTAAATAAAATGTATTATTTGAATAAACAGAGATATAAGGTTAATTAAATTTGATTGGTTAATTTAATCAACATAGGAGAAAGACTTAATTAAATAAATAATGATCAATTTAATCAAAAGATGAAAAGTGTTGATAAGATGGGAGTATGATTGAAGACAAAACGATGCTAGTAGGATCAAGATTAGGTGCATGTATATTTTCGATGTCTACAGAGATAAGTCGCCATCATTTGTTGACTTAGTCCACTGTCAGGCCTGAAAAAGTGATCTTTGCAGATCTGAACACCCATTTTCCTAAAAATGGTTCTAGTAGATTTTCCTGAAAGTAGGACTAAGTTGCCCAACTTGGCATAAGTGTCCCATCTAACATCAAAAATACAATTTAGAAGATTCCAGAGACTCTCTTCATAAAACTTTAGTTTCCAAGTGCACCACTTCAGATTGCTTAAGTTTTGTTACAATTTGTATGCATTTTAGGTCATTTTGAGGACATTTTACATAGTGTTTTTAATATATTTACACTACAGTAGTTTAAATTTCATAGTTAGTTTATTTCATCACTTTACAACACTTAGGCACATTTCATCTTACACAAATCACACATATCTAATCTGTAATCTTGAATGAAGCCACCAATTATTTGAAGTGGAAAGAACTCTCTAGCTTGTAGGTGAAAAACCCTAGGAGCCCTTGGGGAATCCTCTTTCCCAAAAAAATTGTGGTTCAATGTTTATTTCTCCACATGACATGTTTTAATATCCACATAAAAGGCTAAGAGAAATTAATCTAGACTTAAATGTATTGAGATCTAGATCTTATAGTGATCTATTAATTCAACCCTTAGTAGATTGTTGTGTTTCAATAGGGTTGGGAAACAAACTTATTTCCTTCATCATTAATACCACCAATATGGATGTGATTGGAATCAATTAGGTATTGCAAAATATGTTTAATAATGTTACAAATTTTTTTATCATGTCCATTTTGTCAGTGATAATCACAAAAGGAATTGGCATATAGCTCAAGGGTAAAGGCTTCGTGGTATCAAGGACTCTAACAGGAGGTAAGGTAATTAGGTTCTTATAGAAAAAAAATTAGCATTATGGAATGAAGGGTATCATATAACAAGGTAAATTTTCTATTATGCTCTCTCAATTCATATGGATTTGTTGTTTTTGTACTATAAAAAATTGGATCCCTTGACATTTTCACACTCATTTGGGCACTCATTATGGATTTTTGACTCGATATCAACTTTATGTAGTGTTGTGAGGTGTTTTACACATCCACATTAGGTCTTGGGCCCTTCTTAAGCTAAATTAACTTAAATCTACCCTAACTTAGTGTTTTAAAATGTATTTTTTTACATCTTCACATTAAATTTAGGATGCTTGTAAACTAAAGTGGACCAAATCTAGTCTTGCAATGTCCTTTACACATTCACATGGGATTTTGGTCCCTTCTAACATAAATAGAAACAATTTTTCATTTATTTAATGTTTTAAAATGTATTTATTTACACTTTCACATTGAATTTTGTGTCGTCTTACATTTATGACCCTTTATATCATCATTAATAGGCCCCTATGACCCCATATTGTGTCTCCCAAGGCATATTTTGATCAAAAAACCAATAATATCAACATATAGACTTAATTGATGCATTCCCTAATAATTTAACTCTTAAAATAGCTCATGTGGGACCCATTCACCACTTTGGGTGAATGAATCACATCCAAGTGGGACACATTCACCCAACTTGGCAAATGAGTCTCATTTGAGCTATTTTCAAGGTTTGAGCAAGAAAATTGGGTTTTAAGTTCAAATTTATCCTATTTCAACCTCAAGGATTCTATTAATGGTTATTTGAGTGGCTTGCATATATAAAAAAACTTTAAAATTATTCTTTCATCTAATCAACACAAGCCTACATGTTATCAACTCAAGCAAGCAAGGTTTAATCACTCCAAGATCATCAATATAACATTTAAGATCAATTATAAGAAATTCAATGGCATAATCCTTCGTCAATTGTTGTAGCAACTCAAGATCCATCATCATGTCAAGCATATCAAGAATCAAGCATATTATTGAGCTAGTGTTCTAATGTAGCATTGAAGATCCAAGATCAAGCATTTTTCTACACCTATTGTCAAGATCAAGATCTACATCCTTTTGGTCCATTTCATGTTGAGTTGTAAATTTATAATACATCATTGACAAGACATTATCCAAGGTATAATTTCTCATGTTTCATGTCTTATGTTCCATTTTTCATGTTCATCTTTCATTGTTTCATCATTTGGTTTAATTACCTACAAGGGGTTTGACCAAGGGATTCCCTAGAGATCTCAACCCAATGAAGGATGAAAGAAGAGATGAGACAAAAAAGTTTTGGATCAAGGAACCTAGAGGAACAAAAAGAGTAGACTGAGAGGTACAAATCAAAAATTTGAATTTACAGAAAAAATAAACTAGACTCATTCACCACAAGTGGAAAATTAGTCCCACTATAGGTGTCTTACAAATATTTTAAAAAATTTAGATACCCAATGGCCCAAAAAACTACGTTTGCACTTAGTATACACATTATACAACATAAAAAACATAAAAATAAATTGAACATTTTTTAATTTTTTTAAAGAATCCCTACTGGGACTCATTTTCCACCCTGGGCGAATCAATCCAAGTGCCCATCTAAAAGTACCTTTTATAGCATCAAAAACCTTGTTTTTGCACTTTTTTTTGCTACCACTATTTATATGTTTCAGTTGGTTGAGTCTCTGTTGCATGCATTTCACTAAATCTAGCTTAATTTAGTCCATTTCATGCATTTCTCAATTCAAAATTTCCATTTACAATATTTCACTTTCAAATTTTTGCATACTGTAATCAACAAATTATCATGTTTCAAATCTGAAAATTGTATTTCACTTAAGGATGTAGAATTGCATTTTATTTACTTTCCCATAATAAGCATGTTTTATTTCAAGATTTGTGGCTTTGATATGGTTAAAAATGGATTGCATAAGTACAACATCCCCGCTTATGATTTCAATTTAGATTACAATAATGAGGTCATTATGAAACATATTTGTTCTTCTTCTATTATCTTTCATAATTATGAGAGCATCCTAGAGCAAGCAGATCAAACCATTGAAACAATCCTTAATATTATATTTCCCATTAGTGAGGATGATAGTGTAGAAAATCATAAAACTCATAATTTTTATTTTCCTAATACCTCTCCTCTTAGTGATGAAGGTATCTTGGTGAGATAAGAGACAAGCATTGAGGATCTTTATTTTCCCTCTCTTCATCCCCCTTTAGAATATATTATAAACCAAGAAGATGAGATCATAGAAACATTTCTAGACATCACCCTACCTAGTCTACATTCATCCCTTTCTTGTGAGAATGTTTTAGCAAAAGAGGATGATACCATAGATAGCCATAATTGTCCTTCTCCTAATATCCCTTCTCAATACAAAGAGGATAGGTTGGTGTTAGAAGATTCACCTGTTGAGAGTCATGAGAATATTTTTCCTCCCTTCCCTAATGCTCCTACGATTTGGAAAGATATATTTGGTAAGAATGAAAATCATAGTTTTCCTTCTCTTGATGCCTTCCCTACTGGTGATGAAGCTAATTTGCAAAATTTAACCCTAGAATGTGATGAATTTCTTACAAGATCTCCTACTAGGGTAGATAGTATGGCACAAGAAAATAAGACCTTAGAGAAAAAGGAAAATCAAACAAAGCCTTCTCCTAGTATCCCCACTATCGACAAACAAGAAAATACAACCATTGATAACTCCCTTGCATGCGATGAAGTCATTTTAGAATAACCAACATCTGAATGTCATGAACATCTAGTTTCTCATTCTCCTAAAAACTCTCCTCCTTAGGAGGATATCATGGTGCAAGAAAAAGAAAATATTGACAATAATGATAGTATTCCCTTAGATGAAGATGATGAAGCACTATTAGACTCTCACTCACAAAGGGATGTTAATATTATTCAACCTTAACTCATCCTTTACCCCCTTCACACAAATCGCAAACTCAAAACAAACCCAAATTCATCCTCTACCCACCTAAGAATAATGTGCTGCAACATATGAGTAATAATATGATTTCTCATACATATAACACTAGAAACAATCCACAACCAAACAAACCAACCCAAACAACCTTACCTTTTAACATTCCTTTTGCATTTTACATGTTTCTTTTTTGTAGTTTGCATATATATCCATCTTGCATAAAAAAACTTACATGCCTATGGTGCCATCTTGCACTGATTCATGAGCTCCAAGCATACAAAATTTTGCTTGCCTCATGAATCTTAAAACCTTTTTTTGCGGTGCCTTTACAAACTTATTAGGAGGTATAACTTTGGTATGGTTAAGCAGGAAGCCCAACTAGTGACATGAATTTCCCCATAGCCACCTATTTGTGTGTGAGTTCATACAAGACATGAGTGTATGTTTCTCACCTTTTGGGCCTTCTCACCTAGTAGATAACCAAAAGTTTCATCTCCCTAGAGTGAGTAAAGATATTTTTGTAAAAACAACCTAGATATGATCCACAACTAGTTGGAAAAATGGTCGAAGATTGATCCAACTTTCCCTCTCTCTCCACTCATTTACATCACTCATTGTGTGATATATTATATTGATGTTTGGTTTTCCATGGGATCTCAATCTTTGGGGTCGATCATCCATCTTCATTATAGTTTTCTCATCTCACTAGCGTGAGTGCATGTGTATCCCTCTCAATATGCATTTCTTGGCTACTTTAGTGTGAATTTGAAGCAAGCTCGTCCTCTCACTAAAGTGGGGGATAAATGTGCCACAAAAAGTGTAGCCTTGACACTTTTCACTCATTTGGGCCTTTTCCTATGGATTTTTGCTTTATTTTACTTAGATTTAATGTTGTAATGTGGCCAACACATTCACATTAGGCCTTGAATTCTTGTAAATCAACAAAAGCCTAAATATGTCTTACAAAGGTGTTGTGAAGTGTTGTAACAAATTTTCTAAATTTTCTAGGACTTTTCTATAGTAATTCATCTGAATAAACCCTTTCCAAGCCTTATTTGAAAGTTTTGTAAGGTGTTGTAACCGAATCTCACACTTTCATTTCCTTATCATCAATAAATCAACCCTTTCTTATGACATAATGACCCTTTAATGCACTTATAGGTCCTACTTAAGTGTGTTTTAGAGGAGAATCCTGTTAATCAACATTAAACACCTTTTAATTCCCAAAAACCACTTGAAAATTTCCAAGTGGACTAAGTCACCACCTTGGGAAACTTAGTCCCATTTGGCATAAAAATTAAAATAAACATAAATTTTTGGCAATATTTTGTCTCTTAAACCCTATGTTTGGCTTGTGATGTGTTATTTTTGGGGAATCAGGGCATAACATGTATAAACGAGGGTTTTTCTCCTCATTTTAAAAAATCTAATATCTTATCGCCCAATAACTACTCATTCTCACATGATCAAGCAATTTGTCTTCTCAAGCAATCTTCGAGCACTAAGCACATCAAACAACATCCATTGGAGCTGATCACTTGCATATATTAAGAATTTTTTAACAAGGTTTTGGTGAGTTTTTGTACATGCATATTATTCAATCATCTTTCCCTTTAAATTTTATTTCATTATTTAGGGTTTGATTACCAAATGGGGTTTGACTAAGGAAAATCCCTATCTCTAACAGTAACCCTTTACCCCTCTTGGCATGTGTGTTTTGAAAATATTGTATGCATATTAGTAAAAGAGTAAGCTATTAAAAGGTATCATCTTTCCATCCACATCATTTTAAGTCAAAAAAAATTAAAAGGGAGCTTGAAGACAACTTGCAGTTCAACATCTAAAGATTCAAAAATGGGTCTCTGTCAAAAATAGAAGTACAAGTGGGAAGCTATAGATTCTAGTATCAAGATTCCTAAAAGTGCTAGGTGAAATAAGTCACCATCATTGGTGAATTAGTACCCTACCAGGCCTAAAAAAGTGATCTTTCTAGATCTAGACACCCATTTTATTAAAACTGGTTTAAGTAGAGTTTCCCTGAAGCAGGACTAGGTCACCCAACTTGGCATAAGTGTCCCAACCAGCATCAAAAATAGAATCTAGAATATTATAGAGCTTCTCTTCATATAAATTTAGTTTCCAAGTGCACCACTTCTACTTCCTTAAGTTTTTTTACAGTTTGCATGCATTTTAGGTCATTCTGAGGACATTCTGCATAGTCTTTTTAATATATTTACATTACAATAGTTTACATTTCATTCTTAGTTTTTTTCATCACTTTGAATCACTTAGGTACATTTCATCTTACACACATCACACATATCTAATCTGTAACCTTGAATGAACCCACACATTCTTTGAAGTGGAAAGAACTCTCTAGCTTCTAGGTGAAAAACCCTACGAGGCCTTCGGGAATCCTCTTTCCCACAAAATTTGTGGTTCAATGTTTATGAATGTTTATTTCTCCACATGAAATATTTTAATATCCACATAAAGGGATATGAGAAATTAATCTAGACTTAAATGTATTGAGAGCTAAATTTTAAGTTATCTACTAATTCACCCCTCAGTAGATTGTTGTGTTTCAATAGGGTTGGGAACAAACTTATTTCCTTGATCATTAACACCACCAATATGGATGTGATTGGAATAAATTAGGTATTTCATAATATGTTTAATAATGTTGCAATGTTTTTTATCATGTTCATTTTATCGGTGATAATCACAAAAGGAATTGGCATTATAGCTCAAGGGTAAAGGCTTAGTGGTATCAAGGGCTCTAACAGGAGGTAAGGTAATTAGGTTCTTACTGAAAATAAATAGCATTATGGAATGGGGGGTATCATATAACAAGGTAAATTGTCTATTATGCTCTCTGAATTCAAATGGATTTGTTATTTTTTTACAATAAAAAATGGATCCCTTGACATTTTCACACTCATTTAGGCCCTCATTATGGATTTTTGACTTGATATCATCTTGATGTAGTGTTGTGACGTGTTTTACACATCCACATTAGGTCTTGGGCCCTTCCTAAGCTAAATTAACTTAAATATACCCTAATTTAGTTTTTTAAAATGTATTTATTTACAGCTTCACATAAAATTTAGGATTCTTGTAAACTAAAGTGAACCAAATCTAGTGTTGTAATGTATTTTACACATTCACATGGGATTTAAGGCCCTTCTAAGATAAATAGACTCAATTTTTCATTTATTTAATGTTACAAAATATATTTATTTACACTTTCACATTGAATTTGTGCCTTCTTACATTTATGACCTCTTATATCATCATTAATAGACCACTATGACCCCATATTGTGTCTCCCAAGGCATATTTCAATCAAAAACCCAACAATATCAACATATAGACATAATTTATGCATTCCTTGATAATTTAGCTCTTAAAATAGCTCATGTGGGTCCCATTCACCACTTTTGGTGAATGAATCACATCTAGGAGGGATGAATTCACGCAACTTGGTGAATGAGTCCCATTTGAGCTATTTTCAAGGTTTAAGCAAGAAAAATTGTGTTTTAAGTTCAAATTTATCCTATGTCGGCCTCGGGGATTCGATTAATGGTTATTTGAGTGGCTTGCCTATATAAAAACATTTTCAAATTCTTATTTCATCTAATCAACTCAAGCAAGCAAGGTTCAAGCATTCCAAGATCATCAATATACTATTGAATATCAATTCTAAGGAATTCAAGGGTATACTCCTTCGTCAATTGTTGTAGCAACTCAAGATCCATCATCATGTCAAACATATCAATAATCAAGCATGTTATTGAGCTAGTGTTGTGATGTAGCACTGAAGATCCAAGATCAAACATTGTTCTACACCTATTGTCAAGATGAAGATCTACATCCTTCAGGGCCATTTCATGTTGAGTTGTAAATTTATAATACATCATTTACAAGACATAATACAAGGTATCATTGTTCATGTTTCATGTCTTATGTTCCATTTTTCATGTTCATATTTCATTGTTTCATCATTTTTTTTACTTACCTACAAGGTGTTTGACCAAGGGAAACCCTCATTCACTAAAAATCAACACTTTTTGTCTCTTTATTTGTGTAATTACAGATCTAGGTTCTTTGAAGACTTGAAGATCATTGAAGATTAGGTTACAAGCTTGTTGAAGTTGTCTCCCCATTTTCAAGGTCATATATACTAAGTAGAAATGTAGTTTTTAGATGATTTTCAATGATTTGAGATTCCAAAAATGAAACCTATATGCAATTTCACTAATGAAATTTTTTAGAAACCCTAGATTCTAATTAACTAATGAAATCCTTAATCAAAATTCAATGCAAACTAGATCTAGGATGATAATGGACTCCAAATTAGTAAAGAGGGAATTCTAAATGTAGGTTCACTAGAATGATTAGTTGAAAAATAGGTTCTATTATGGTTTAATACATAGAACATCACTTTTTTGCAACAAAAATTCAAGGATTTCTTAGAGATCTCAGCCCAATGAAGGATGAAAGAAGAGATCAGACAAAAGAGTTTCGGATCAAGGAACCTAGAGGAACAAAAAGAGTAGACTGAGAGGTGCAGATCAAAAATTTGAATTTATAGAAAAGACAAACTAGACTCATTCACCACAAGTGGAAAATGAGTCCCACTATAGGTTTTTTATAAAAATATTTACAAATTTAGATACCCATTTGCCCAAAAATTGCTCCTTCGCAAAAATCCAGAACTGGGACTGATTCGCCCAAAATGGTGAATGAGTAATACTAGGTCAAAATTTTAGGATTAGCAACATTTCCAAACTTTATTCAAGCCTCCACAAGTTTCCAGGTTCACACTTTTTTTTTAACAATTTTTTGTTGCATTTCGTTCATCTTTCTAGGTCATTTAGAGTTAGTTTGCATTGAACTAGGGTTTGATGTTGCATCTTGCATTTCATTGTATTTTACAAGTTTAAAATTTTTGGTCAGCCCCTCATTAAACCTTAATTAATTTATAAATATATCCTAAGATACCCTATTGTCAGATCTCTTCTTTCATCCTTCATTGGGTTGAGATCTCTAGGGCATCCTTGAATGCTTGTTGGAGAAAAGTGATGTTTTATGTATTAAACCATAATAGCACCCATTTTTCAACTAATCATTCTAGTGAACCTAAATTCAGAATTCCTTATTTATTGATTTGGAGTCCATAATCATCCTAGATCTAGAATTCATTGAATTTTCATTAGGGATTGCATTATTTAATTGGCATCTAGGGTTTCTAAAATTTTGGATTAGTGAAAGTGCATATAGGTTGCATTTTTTGCATCTCAAATCATCTAAAAACTACGTTTGCACTTAGTATACAAAATATATAACATAAAAAACATAAAAATAAATTGAAAACTTTTGACTTTTAAAAAAAATCCGTACTAGGACTCATTTGCCACCTTGGGCGAATCAATCCTAGTACCCATCTAAAACTACCTTTTACAGGATCAAAAATCTTGTTTCTGCACTTTTGTTTGTTACCACTACTTATATGTTTCAGTTGGTTGAGTTTATGTTGCATGCATTTCACTAAATCTAGCTTAATCTAGTCCATTTCATGCATTGCTCAATTAAAATAATTCATTTACAATATTTCACTTTCAAATTTTTGCATACTATAATTATCAAATTATCATGTTTCAAATCTGAAAATTACATTTCACTTTAGGTCGTAGAATTGCATTTTATTTACTTATCCATAATAAGCATGTTTTATTTCAAGAGTCATGGCTTTGATATGGTTAAAAATGGATTGCATAAGTACAAAATCCCCACTTATGAGTTCAATTTATATTACAACAATAAGGTCATTAAGAAACATATTAGTTATTCTTCTATTATCTGTCATAATTATGTGATGCAAGAGCATCCAGTGGTGTAAGGGCAATCCTACATCACCCAAAAATATATTTTCTTTCATTTAAATTTTTATAGATGTTGTTGCATTTCTGGATACCCTTTTCGTTGAAGAAGAAGTCACAACTTTCAGAACTGCTTTTCTGCTTTTTCTACTCAATTGTTATTTTTGGCAGGTATGAATTTGAAGGTGTGAGGAGACATAATTTTATGGGAAGCTTCAGGACATTAAAATAAACACCTTGGTGAAAGAATCAGATCAAGATCATCCTCGGTTCAAAAGTTATTCAAGTTTTAGTTTCTAATTTTTGTCGTATAAAATCTTTGGAGCTAATTTTGAGGTACTTAAAGGCTCCGGATGGGCCCAAAAATTGGCGAAAAAACGAAGGTGGTTAACTTTTAGACCCCACTTTTTGGCACTTTATTTTCGCAAGAGCTTTCCAAAAAGGTATTATGATTGAAGATCCGATGGTCAGATCTTATGTTAGGGCTTCCAGAAGTTGGTGCGTAATTAGAATGTTGTTTTTAGCTCCAAACAGAGAATGGCGGCTATTTATGGGTAGTTTTTTATTTTTTTGGGTAGTTTTTGGGGAAAAAAGATTGCATGTTGCAAAAGGGAGAATTTCTGTAGTTCTTTCTATAATTTGCATGTATTGCAGAACTCGAGGATTTGAGATTCTCTACATGTAAGATTTTCATTTCCAGGATAATAATATTAGTCTCTAGTTGTGTGTGTGATTTTCTATGTCTCGGGTTGCACCTTCATCAAGTGGTATCAGAGCAGGTTTTCTTGAGCATGTGGACAGATCACCGATCAAGAGGCAGTTCGCACCAGGACCATGGTTGTGGGTTTGAGATATTCAAGATTCCTCCAAGAGTGATACGTGGTAGGCGAGGTGGTGCCGGAGGTGCTAGAAATGCTGGTGGAAGAGATCCATTGGCAGCTAAGGGTTTTAGAGCCCTCCAGAGACAAATTTATGCGTTGCAGAGAGAGTTAAGAAGAGGGGTAAACCCGAGAAGGATAGAAGAAAGTGAAGATGAAGAAGAGGAAGAAGAAGTGATTGATCAAGATCAAATGCAACTAATAAGGGCCATTTTGAAGATCGGAAAAAGACCCAGAGTAGAAGTTCCAAGTTTTTCTGAAAGTTTGAACTTGAAAGAGTTGATCGACTGGATCAACGAGTTGGAAGATTATTTCAAGTATGAATAAGTAGAGGACCTAGATCGGGTTAAGTTTGCAAAAACGAAGTTGAAGGGCCACGCCAATATCTCGTGGAAAGAGGTCCAACTAGAAAGAAATAAGGAAGGAAAAGGAAAGATCACCAGATGGGATCACATGGTGGAGAAATTGAAAAAGCAGTTCATACCAATGGACTATGAGTTAGATCTACTAAAGAAATTGCAAGGGTTGAAGCAAGGAAGTAGATCCATGAAAGAATACACAGAATATTTTTACAAGATGATCATCAAAATGGGACATGCAGAGGCCAACAAGAAGAAGGTAGCTTGTTATCTTATTGGGTTATGACCAAGCATTCAAGAGGAGCTAAGCCTGGTCAGAATGGCCACCATTGAGGATGTGTACCAATTTTCACTAAGAGTTGAAGAGAAGCTGAACAAAAGATATGACATCAAGCAAAAAGGATGAGCAAGTCAAAGCGGGAGGGGTAGCAGGAGATCTTTTGGAAGCCAAAATGAGGATGAGAAGAAAAATGAAGATGTGGGTACCAGTTGAAGCCAGAGGAATGATAACTTCTACCACCCGCGTGATCAAAATAGTGGTGATCAAAGAGGTACAGGATGAGGAAGATTTGGACAAGGACCCAGAAGAGGTGGTTTCAGAGGAACTTGTTTTTGGTGTGGTGAAGAAGGGAATCGAGCCTATGAATGTCCACACTACCAAAGAAGGATAGACAAAAGGCCAGAAGGTCATGCAAGGGTTGCACATGTAGATGAGGAGGCTCAATCTAAGCATTCAAATGATGCTGAAAGGGGAGAATCCCTAGTGGTTAGAAGAGCCCTGGTGACTGAAGAGAAGGAGCCAGAATAGAGGAAGAATTTTTTTTGCACAAGGTGCAAGTGTGAAGACAAATGTTGTGATGTCATTGTTGATAATGGGAGCACTGATAATCTGGTGTCAGAAGAAATGGTTACAAAGATGGAGCTAAAGAGGGAAAGGCATCCAAATCCATATTGGATTGCCTGGTTGTAGAAAGACCACAAAGTTCTAGTCAATGAGCAGTGCTTGGTGAAGTTCAAGATCAGAAGCTATCATGATGAGGTACTCTGGGATATATTCCCTATGGATGCATGTCACGTGTTGCTAGGGAGGTCGTGGCAGTTTGACAGGCGAGCTATACATGATGTCCATGCAAATACTTATTCCTTGGTGAAGGATGGAGTGTGCCATAAGTTGAAACCCCTGAAAAAGGCTGAAGAAAAGGTATGCAGTAGTGCTAGAGTTTGTTATGTTGATGGAAGAAAATTTTTAGAAGGCATGAAGCATGAGCATGTGTGTTATGCATTGATTCCTAGAATGGATAAGGAGAATAGTGAGAAGGTGTCAATAGAAGTTTCTGGGTCATTGAATGAGTTTCAGGATATTATTTCTGATAATGTACTTGAGGTTTTACCACTAGTGAGGAAGATGAGTCATCAAATTGACTTGATCCCTAGAGCCAGTTTGCTGAATAAGGCAGCTCACATAATGACTCCTGCAGAAAATGAGGAGTTGAACAAACAAGTTGAGGTGTTGTTGAGAAAGGGTTTGATTTGAGAGAGTCTGAGTCCATGTGTAGTACCTGTATTACTAGCACCAAAGAAGGATGGGGAGTGGAGGATGTGTACAGACTCCCGAGCCATAAACAAGATAACGATCAAGTGTAGATTTCCCCTACCAAGGATGGATGACCTGATGGATTGTTTGAGTGGAGCTCAGTACTTCACAAAGATTGACCTGAAGAGTGGATATCACCAAATCCAAATTCGAGAGGGATATGAATGGAATACTGCCTTCAAGACCAAAGAGGGCATGTACGAGTGGTTAGTCATGCCTTTTGGGCTAACCAATGCATCGAGCACATTCATGCGGCTCATGAATGAGGTACTGAAAGAGTTCCTAGGAAGATTTGTTATTTTTTATTTAGATGATATTTTGATATTCAGTAAGTTGTTGGATGAGAATATAATGCATATTAGTAGAGTCTTTGAGAAGTTAAGAGAAGATAAATTGTTGATTAATCTAAAGAAGTGTAGTTTTGTGAAGGAGTTAGTGTACTTGGGGTTTGTTTTCTCGCAAGAAGGTCTCGAGATGGACCTGGAGAAGGTGAAGGCTATTCTGGAATGGCCTACCCCAAGAACTACTACTAAGGTGAGATATTTCCATGGTTTGGAAAGTTTTTATAGAAATTTTATTAGAAACTTCAGTAGTATTTATGCACCCCTGATTGAAACAATGAGAGGGGATAGAAAAGAGTTCAAGTGGAGCATTGGGATAGAAAAGAGTTTTGATCTATTGAAACAGAAGGTGATAGAACAACCTATTTTGGCTCTCCCGAATTTCAATAAGGTGTTTCAGGTGGATTGTGATACTAGTGGTTGTGCTATTGGAGCAGTTTTAAGCCAAGAAGGTAAGCCCATTGCCTATTTTAGTGAAAATTTAAATGATGCAAAGAGAAAGTACTCTGTATATGATCAGGAATTTTATGCAATAGTTCAAGCATTAAAGAAATGGAGGAACTATCTATTGCCAAAGGAATTTGTTATGTATATTGATCATCAAGAATTACAGTACCTAAGTAGTCAAGGAAAATTAAATTAGAGGCATATGAAATGGGTAGAATTTTTGCAGAGTTATACCTTTGTTTTAAAGCATAGAAGTGGGAAGTCAAATAGGGTTGTAGATGCCTTGAGTAGGAGGTAAAAATTGTTGATAAAAATGCAGATTGAGGTGGTTGGGTTCAGTGAACTCAAGACATTGTATCCGAAAGATCCTGATTTTGAAGAGGCTTGGAAAGCTTGCAAGGAACTTGTTACAGTGGACAGGACAAAGTGGCTGGATTTTATAATTCAGGAAGGCATATTGTTCAAGGGAAGTCAACTATGTATTTTGAGGAGTTCCATGAGGGAGAACCTGATAAAGGAGAAGCACAGTGGAGGAATGGTAGGACATTTTGGTTGGGACAAGACCATTGCCATTATCAGTGAGCATTGTTATTGGCCTCAGTTATCACAGGATGTGAAGAAGTTTGTACAGAGTTGCAGGGTATGTCAAATGGCTAAAGGAGTGAGCCAGAATACAAGGTTGTATCAGCCCTTACCTATACTAGAGAGGCCATGGGAGGATATAAGTATGGAATTTTTTCTTGGTTTTCCAAGGACATAGAGAGGGAATGATTCAGTATTTGTGGTAGTTGATAGGTTTTCAAAGATGACACATTTCATCCCATGCCAAAAGACTCATGATGCAGTCCACATTGCTGACTTGTTCTTCATAGAGGTGGTGAGGCTACATGGTCTACCAAAGAGTATAGTCTTAGATCGTGACAAAAAATTTGTTGGATACTTTTGGAGAAACTTGTGGAAGAAGTTGAAAATAGAGTTGAAGTTTAGTTTTGCACACCATCCATAGACTGATGGGCAGACTAAGGTTGTGAACAGAAGTCTGGGTAACCTATTGAGATGCTTAGTAGGAGATAAGCCCAAGGGATGGGACTTGATCTTACCCCAGGCATAATTTTCTTACAACAATTTTATCAATAGAAGCATGGGTAGATCACCATTGCAGATTGTGTATGGAAGTATTCCTAGGACTGCTCCAGAATTGAGAAAGATGGACCAAGAGAAGAAGACAAGTGCTGAAGCTGAAGACTTTGTAGAACACATCAAGAATATGCATGAGAAGGTAAAAGAACATATTAACAAGATGAATATGCAGTATAAGGCTAAGGCAGATCAAAAGAGGAGGTATAAGGAGTTTCAAATTGGTGATGAAGTGATGGTCCACTTGAGGAAATAAATGTTTCTAGTGGGAACCTATAACAAATTGAAGATGAAGAAGTTCGATGCCTATACAATTTTGAAGAGGCATGATTCAGGGAATGTGTATGAGGTAGAGTTTCTAGATGGAGTCAACATTTCCCCTATGTTCAACATTGCAGATTTGATAGAGTATCATGAGGGTGGCGCAAAGGAAGTACCAGCAATGGAATAATGTGCAATTCTAGCACCTACTTCAGAGAAGGAAGAGATTGAAGCAATCTTGGATAGCCATGTGGGAAGGATTACTAGAAACAGGCAGTATGAAGAATATCTGGTGAAGTGGAGACGAAGGCCTATGGAAGATTTATCCTGGTTGTCTAAGGCAGAGGTTGACTGTTTGGGTTTTCCTCAACCATCTGAGACATGACCGGGTCACTTTTCAAATTACCCTAGGTGTCTGATGCAGGAGCATCCAGTGGTGTAAGGGAAATCCTACATCACCCAAAAATATATTTTCTTTCATTTAGCTTCTTGTAGATGGTGTTTTATTTCTGGATACCCTTTTCGTTGAAGAAGAAGTCCCAACTTTCAGAACTACTTTTCTACTTTTTCTGCTCAACTGCTATGTTTAGCAGGTATGAGAGCATCCTAGAGCAAGTGGATCAAATCATTGAAACAATCCTTAATATTATATTTCCCATTGGTGAGGATGATAGTGTAGACAATCATAAAAATCATACTTTTTATTTTCTTGATACCTCTGCTCTTAGTGATAAAGGTATCTTTGTGAAATAAGAGACAAGCATTGAGGATCTTTATTTTCCCTCAAGTCATCCCCCTTTAGAAGAAATTAGAAACCAAGAAGATGAGATCATAGAAACATTTCTAGACATCACCTTACCTAGTCTACATTCATCCCTTTTCTTGTGAGAATTTCTTAGCAAAAGAGTATTATACCATAGATAGCCATAATTGTCCTTCTCCTAATATCCCTTCTCAATACAAAGAGGATAGGTTGGTGTTAGAAGATGCAACTATTGAGAGTCATGAGAATATTTTTCCTCTCTTCCATAATGCTCCTACCATTTGGAAAGATCTATTTGGAAAGCATGAAAATCATATTTGTCCTTCTCTTGATGCCTCACCTACTTGTGATGAAGCTAATTTACAAAATTTAACCCTATAATATGATGAATTTCTTACAAGCTCTCCTACTAGGGTAGATAGTATGGCACAAGAAAATAAGACCTTAGAGAAAAAGGAAAATCAAACAAATCCTTCTCCTAATATCCCCACTATAAATAAACAAGAAAATACAACCAGTGATAACTCCCTTGCATGCAATGAAGCCATTTTAGAATAACCAACATCTAAATGTCATGAACATCTAGTTTCTCATTCTCCTAAAAACTCTCCTCCTCGGGAGGATATCATAGTGCAAGAAAATAAAAATATTGGCAATAATAATAGTATGCCCTTAGATGAAGATGATGAAGCACTATTAGACACTCCCTCACCAAGGGATGTTAATATTATTCAACCTCAACTCATCCTTTACCCCCCTTCACACAAATCGCAAACTCAAAACAAACCAAAATTCATCCTCTACTCACCTAAGCATAATGTGTTGCAATAGATGAGTCATAATATTGTTGCTCATACATATAACACTAGAAACAATCCAAAACTAAAACAACCTTACCTTTGGCTAATCCTATCTTACCCAGTCCTCCTCATTTTCTTTCACATAGTGGGGCATGTTAGAAACCAAGATCAGACATGCAAACCAAAAGGCCTTCCATAGAAGAGAAAAACAAGAAAAATAAAAGCTTTGCATGAAGATGTGAAAATTGATATATTCATAATTAGGATATTACAAGAGATTATTTTCTTTATAAAAGCAATGTATGCAACCCTAATATTGACCTAAAAACATCTCAAGTAAATAAATCATATTTATTAATTAAGTAAACTAATTATTACCTAAGAAAAACCTAAGTAAAGTTATGCAAGTGTAATTACATATTAATTACACTAACACCCCCCCATAAGTGTAACTTAGGGAGACTAAATAAGAATGCACCTAAAACTAAGATGAATGTAAGAAAGAATGAATGAGTCACAACAACAAGACCTGATCAGGTACCCATGTACAAATGCAATAATGAGGTAGAGAAGGAAAACCCAGTGGGACAAACCCCCCCTACAATGAGATGAAAGCTACAAAGAAGCACTAGAAGAACACTATGGAGTAGCACTGGAACCACAATTTGGTAAGCAAGGAAAGATACTTCTATCTACAAGAAACCATATCAGAATCATAATAATGCAACATCAGACCCGATGCAACAAAACACTCGAAAATACTAAATGGGAACAACCTTGGAATCCATAGAGCAACAATAGATAAAATGATGATGACAAAATCTAGAATTTAGGAATCTCGATGTTGATGCCAAATAGAGACTAAAATTCTTCCATGGGAACAAGTACCATAAAGACTTTGGAATATTAACCACAAATTTAGTGGCCCTCAAACTGAGATGGATCCGATGCAAATCATTAACCATAGGCTCTCAATCTAAAGTTTGAACCAATATGAATATGATATGTGCAAAGCTAAGAAAAAAAGTGGCCAAAATAAACTAAGAAACCAGATAAAACCCATGCAATTTTTCATCAAAATAGGATGAAGATCAAAGTGCATGCACACTCTAATCAGATTATTATGCAAGAAACCCCCCGATGGAACTTTATATCAGTTTATTTATTACAATACCCAATGATTGAAAAAGGAGATAATTTCTAAACACACATAAATAGAAAATTAAAATAGACCTTAGATCTATGTAGAGGAATGAAACAGCTTTGCAATGCCGCAAGAATGGCGAAGAAAGGATCACCGAGTTAGAAGATATGCCCTCCGAAGTGAAAATAAAAAAAATATAAGTTCAAGGACCTAAAAAATAAAACTGGAGCATAACCAAGAAAAATAACCTACACCAATAGAATGGGATTAGAACTAGCTTTCCAATGATATCTCATTTGCAAAACACTGACTCTGTATGCAAATGTTATGCCCGATTTGGTGAAAGTGCCCCAGAATGGCCAATTTGGCCTATAGGTAGCCCATGGGAGTAAAATAAATTCAACCCTTGGCCCTGTGTGTGACCAAAGGCTAGTGGATATGTGGTTGGGGTGGAGCCCTTGGTCACCCATGTCACCACAATGTGTGCAGAGGAGTCGGTTGGGGACTGGGCGCATAGCGCCCGGTCCCCCATGTGATCGAAGGTGCTCGAACTAGAGCCTACGGGGGCTCACATGGGTAGGCGATGGTGATAGGGGGAGCTACCGATAGTGCCCACGACCTGGTGGCTTCTCAGTGGCTACTGGGTGGCACCTCCTTCTGTGCAGGCAACACATGTTCAAATTCAAAAAATTTCTCGATTTTCATGAAAAAACTGCCTAGGAATGTGTGTCGGGGAGGCCATATGGCCTCTCTAGTAAATTATTTTTGCCTCCCATAACAACTTCTCCAAAATCGATGAAACAAAGGGAAATCTTAGGGTTTTTGGGTGCTACGAACGTGATGGTGGTGCCGTTTTGTTCCAAGATGCTTTGAAAAATCAGCTACCTCCAGAGCTTGCAAAAAAATATCATACTTGAAACCCTCATAGATCTGGAAAAAGATGACCAAAATCTGCAAAGTAAAAGTTAATCCTGACTTTTTCTAGTGCTCTAAATCCAATGATGAAGCCCAATCTGATCCAAAATGCCAGATAGATGAGTTCAAGGCATGAAATCCTCGAGGAGCCCCGAACGAACTCTGCAATGATTTTCTCCATAATTTGAAAAGGGTTTGCATGTCAAGGCTCTGATACCATGTTAGAAACCAAGATCATACATGCAAACCAAAAGGCTTTCCACATAAGAGAAAAACATGAAAAAGAAGAGCTTTTCATGAAGATGTGTAAATTGATATATTCAGAATTAAGATATTACAAGAGATGATTTTCTTTATAAAAGCAATGTATGCAACCCTAATTTTGACCTAAAAATAGCACAACTAAATAAATCTTACTTATTAATTAAGTAAACTAATTATTACCTAAGAAAAACCTAAGTAAATTTATGCAAGTGTAATTACATATTAATTACACTAACAGTAAGGAGTATGATCTTGTGTAACAACTTAAGAATACTTGTGCAAAGATATCCCTATGGGACCTAATTCAGAATTTACCTAATTATCACACTAAGCTTCAAATAGCTTTACAAAAAGTTCCTATCCCTTCTAATGTGCAACCAAATGATATATTAGCCATGATTGAAGGAGTTAATGTTGACATTTTTTTCCACCAAAATGAACTCCCCCCTTTGGAAGTGAAAAATAAATGATACTTTCATGGTATTAGTTCAATATAAAAGTATAGGGATAAAGTGAAACCTTTTTGATAATGGCTCAACCGTTATTGTGTGTAGTGTATCCATTTTGGATAGTCTTGATGTGAATATATAAAAAATTCAACTTGACCCTCTATCTATTGAAGGATTCGACAATGTAGGAAAAAAATCACTCTATGTGATGACTTTACCTACTACAACTGGAAAGGTCACATTGGAAACACTGATCCATGTTATTCCTCATGAAATTTCATATAATCTCCTTTTAGGTAGATGGTGGATTCATGAAATGAATTGGGTGCCTTCTACTCTTCATTTTAAAATGAAATACATCTACAAAAAAAGAGTGTACATACTCAAAGTTGGTCTTTGGCCAAATAGTTTTCTAAACATTGAGAAAGGAAAGAAAATTCATTTTACAACATTAACATCAACCGCACAAGTAGAACCCATGCAACAAAAAGACAAATAAAAACACATTTAGGTAGTCATAGAGATATTAGAATATGATTGGGGTTCCTTAGACTTTGAATCGACATTCATGGGAGAATACAAGATCATACAAAAAGACTTTGAAAAGGGAAAATAAAAAGTGGTAATGTCAACAAAAAATTTGGAAGACCCTTCAAAAGAATCCACCTCAACCACTAAATACAAAGAAGAAAATTACACAACAAACTTTGACGACACTAACTATCAACAACCCCTGAATAATAAAGAAATGAAAAAACTTTATGGAAAAGGTTATGAGCTTATGAAACAACTTGGATACAGTGGAAAATGAAGTGGTGCTAGAGAACAAGGAATTACTGCCCCTATAAATCCTAGCATGCAAGAACAAACTCACGGTATTGGTTATTGTCCTTTCATATAAATCAACCCATCAAAAAAGCCTTCACTCAATATCAACACTACAAAAAAATATCCTTCTAAGCCAATTTTAACATTAATGCATTTTGATTTGATAGACACTAGTGTTCTTGATTGTCATTATTTTCAAGAAATGAAACAAACAAAGAAATCCTTGCTTAATGTAAATGTCATCTTGTAAAACACTAATGAATTGAATTCATCAGATTTTACATCCTCCTTTCAAGGAGAGAACAAAATATCACAATCTAAAGAGTCTTGCATAGGTATGAAAACTAATACTAAGCAAGAGCCATCTTTGTCACAAAATAAAGGAAACTATTTTATTATTGATCAAGAGAGTATCTTGTCAAGAATCCTCCAGGATCACTTGATATCTCTCCCTCCTAGAACAATTTTTTTTTTTACTATAAAAATTAATTTTGTGCATATCATAGAGCTCATGGTCATGACACTAATGAATTTAAGGAATTGAGTAATCAAATCCAACATCTCATGGAGTGTGGTGTTCTTCCTCATGTTGAAGCACCTAATTCCTCCAATTAATACTTATTTCAGATCACCCTTGTCCTATACAAAGTGGGAGTAAGGGGTTAGTTATCCCTATCCTCTTATGTCACTTGTCATTGTCTCTTTTGGCTAGTTGACTAACTTTCATGAACATATAAGAGAAATATTTGGATGTGGAAAACATGCCTTAAGTTGAATCGCATGTGACATACTTATTCATGATGTAGGTTGATTCAAAAACATGTGACTTGGCATAGGGCTTTCTGAATAAGCTCTCATGTCTCCTACTTTAAAGTAATTTCTCATAGTAATGGTCTTAGCAACTAGTTTAAAGTGGGGCCATACATTGACACTCATATTTCATTGTGTGATTTCCTTATTATTGTGGTGCATTCTTTTCTTGGTGGAGTCATTGGGATTGATTTCCTCTAAGAGTATGATATTTCTTTGAATTTTCCTCTCTTGGAGACATTATGCACAATTTTCCCTAAGGATAGACCTTGCACGAACTAAGTAAAATCCCTTTGAACATACCTTACACTATTTTTCATTTACAATGTTTATGAGTTTCAAGCATATGAATTTTTTCTTGCCTCATGAAGCTTGAAGATCATTTTTGTTTGAAAACTTATCAAAGTTGTCAGGAGGTATAACTATTGGTATGGTTTAATGGGGAATCCTAACCAAGGCATGACCATCCCCATAGTCACTCGTGTGTGTGTGTGTGATCACATAGTTGATATGTGTGTATGTGGCCCACCTCTTTGGATAATCACCCCATAGATGAACTAAAGTTTTGTGGCCCCAAAGTGAGTGTATTGTGGATTAATCACCTCACAAATAACTTAAAGTTCCATGGCCCCACAGTGAGTACATTTTAATCAAATCACCTATCTTTTTATTTCTTTTCTTCTTTATTTTTATGATATTTTATGTTTGCATATCTTGTTTTGTTGCAAATCGTACACCTATTGCATGTCCTTTTGTTCCTATGTTTCTTTGACTTAGGATCTTGGATACTAGAGGCTTCACCACCTCCTTGAACTTTGTTATCCTAGACCATCCACATTGGTACACTCAGACCCCTCCTGAGTGCCTACTTTAGCGAGATTTTGAAGCAAGATCATCCTGTCACTAAAGTGGGGGCTAAATGTAATGTAGAAAAATGGATCCCTTTAAATTTCGACACTCGTTTGGTCCTTCCTTGTGGATTTTGGACTTGATATCACCTTGATCTAGTTTTGTGAGGTGTTTCACACTTCCACATTAGGTCTTGGACCCTTTTTAAGCTAAATTAACTTAAATTTGCCCTAATTTAGTGTTGTAAAATGTATTTATTTACATCTTCACATTAAATTTATGATTCTTGTAAACTAAAGTGGATCTAATCTTGCATTGTAATGTGTTTTACAAGTTCAAATGGGATTTAAGGCCCTTCTAAGATTAAAAAAACTCAATTTTTCCTTAATTTAAAGTTGTAAAATGTATTTATTTTCACTTTCACATTGAATTTTGTCCCTTCTTACATTTATAACCTTTAAAGAATCATTAATATGCCCCTATGAGCCCATATTTTGCATCCCAAAGAATATTTCAATTAAAAAATTGACAATATAAATATATAGACTTAATTAATGTATTCCCCGACACTTTAGCTCTTAAAATAGCCTATATGGGACCTATTTGCCACTTTGGGTGAATTATTCATATCTAGGTGGGACTCATTTTCCCAGATTGGTGAATGAGTCCCATTTGTGCTATTTTCAATATTTTAGCGAGAAAAAATTGGGTTTTAAGTTCAAATTTCTCCTATGTCAGCCTTGGGGATCCAATTAACAATCATTTGAGTGGCTTGCCTATATAAAAAATCTTTCAAATAATTATTTCATCTAAGAAACACAATACTACATGTTATCAATTCAAGCAAGCAAGGGTTAAGCATTCTAAGATCATCAAGATAGTATTCAAGATCAATTCTAAGGCATTCAAGGGAAGAAATTTTCATCAATTGTTGCAAAAATTCAAGATCCGTTATCATGTCAATCATATCAAGCATCATTCATGTTAGTGAGCTAGTGTTGTGATTTAGTATTGAAGATCCAAGATCAAGAATTTCTCTAAACCTATTGTCAAGATCAATATCTACATCCTCCATGGCCATTTCATGTTGAGTTTCAGATTTATAATACATCATTTACAAGACATCATCCAAGGTATCATTGGTCATATTTCATGTCTTATGTTTCATGTTTCATTTTAATATTTTATTTTTTCATCATTTGGTTTAATTATATGTACAAGGGGTTTGACCAAGGTAAACCCCCATTCCCTAACAATCAACACTTTTTATCTATTTCTTTGTGTAATTGTATATCTAGGTGATGTGAAGACTTTAAGATTATTGAAGATTAGGTTACAAGATTGTTGGAGTTGTCTCCCAATTTGCAAGGCCATAATCTTCACTAAAAGTTCATTTACAACCTTGAAATCAGACTTTTAGATCTAGGAACCTAGAGGAACAAAAAGAGTAGAGTGAGAGGTTCAGATCATAACTTCAAATTTCTAAAAAATTCAAACTGGACTCATTCACCAAAAGTGGTGAATGAGTCCCACTGTAGGCGTTTTTAGAGATTTTTTCAGATTTTGATACCCATTTTCTAAAAAGTTTCTATTGTGCAAAAATCTAGAATTGGGACTTATTTTCCCATAATAGAAAATGAGTCCTAGTAGATCAAAATTTCAAGATCAACAAAATTTCCAATCTTAATTCAAGCCTCCACAAGTTTACAAGTGCACACTTTCTATTTTACAATTTTTTGTTGCATTTCATTCATCTTTCTAGGTCATTTAGAGTTAGTTTGCATTGAGCTAGGGTTTAGTGTTGCATCTTGCATTTCATTGTCTTTTCCAAGTTTAAAATTGGTGGTGAACCCCTCATTTAGCCTTAATTAGTATCTAAACATATCATAAGATACCCTATTGTTAGATCTCTTATTTCATCCTTCATTGGGTTGAGATCTATAGGGCATCCTTGAATGTTAGTTGGAGAAAAATGTTCTATGTCTTAAACCACCAAAACCTTCATGTTTCCACTAATTAGTTTTTATGGTAGCCATTTGAGACTCAACAAGTTGACTTTTTTATGGTGGATTTATCTATAAAAATTTCTTACTATTTTTCTTGAATGGTTAGAAATTTTTATGGGTCATGGATTTAGACTTATTAGGGTGGTTAGAAGGATTTTTTGCTTCAGAATGATTAGATGAATTCTGATAGTCACAAAGATTCATGCACAAATAGGTAAAGGAGACAAATTTAATCACCCCAATCTTTTCTTGGACTTTATTTTGTAATTTTTTAATGAACATTGTTTGAAGATCAACATCGAGAATCTTGATGTTGATTTATGAGTAAAGAAATTTCTATTGTGCTATAAAATAAGTGATCTTTTCATCATCCTTTTGTTTACACTTCATTAAATCATCTAAGATCATCTTGGGACAAATGTGCACTTGGAAATGGTTAAGAAAGACATCAATAAATACATTGAATGAACTAATTGAGTTATTTGATAAAGAGTATAACCATTCCAAGGTTGTATCTTTTAAAGACCTTGGTAAAAATTAGCGAAGAGTTTATCTTCAAAAATTCAGTCACTACATAAGGTTGTGTATATTGAAACATGGTAACTATGGTCTCCTTTACCACCATATTACTAAAATCTAGGAATCTCTATGCCTTGTGACATTTTTTCTCCCAATATATCCAAGGTTATGGGTTTCTTTTGACATATTTTGAGGGTTGGCCATTTTGACTTTGGTTCAATGTGGGAATTTTGTGTTGAAGGGATGAAGCATTTTGTAAAATTTGGTTAAGGATGGAATCATTGGTTGTGTTTTGATATGGAGGTGAATAAGGTGGAGGTGTATATATATTTGGAGGAAAAGTGAATTGCACGTTTGTGAGAGGTGATGGTTAGGAGATATGATATTTCAATGCATAAAGCTAAAAGGATTCCTAGTGGGAATACCTAACGTTTTATTCACATTTCTATTGGGTTTACTTGTTGTAGTAACAATTGGATGAGTGTATGTAGGAATAGAGGCCACAATTATAGAAGGAATTAAATTTTCACCTTGAATTTGAGTGTACCCCAATGTTTGAGCACAAATGGTCATTGTAGGAACATGATTACCAATTGTATGATCTAGTCTATGCACAAGTTCTATTCCTAGTTCATTATCAAGCATCTTCCTCATGCTATCTATGTGAGGAATCATAATAAAAACAATGTATTAAGAACTCACAATGTTTAGCAATTTTTCAAACTCTTCATCCATTTGTTCTAGCTTTTCTTGAGAGAAATTAGCAACCATTGTGTCAACATCAATCAAATTGGTTGTGGTCAATGTAGTCATGGTAAATGTGGCATCAAAGGTATGGTCCATAATGGGTTGACAAGTATCACGACATCGAGTGAAAGAGTTGGAAAACTCAAGATCCATAGTGGATTTACTAGTGCAAGATAGCATGAGTATCAAACTAATAGGACACCAAGTTGTGAAGCTCATACAAGTTTCATGAAACCAAAGTTCACCCAAAATGGAGATAAGGCACTATGCATATGTAATGAACATCCAAAAGCATGAATTGCAATGAAAATATGTAAAAACGATTTTGTAATTTTTAGATTTTAAATGAGATAATTTACAGATTGTGCTATTCAAAAACTTGAAAAATGGTTTCTTTTTAATTCCAATTTTAATTTCAAACATTGCACTTAATTTGACCAATTGAACTTAATGAAAGAAAGTACAATTTTTTTTGTTTTTTGAAATTGAAACAAATCTGACAGTAGAATGCAATGAAATAGAGATAAAATGATGCTTGAAAAATTAAAAAAACACCTATACAAGGACAAGTTCACCCAAGGGTAAATGATTCCTTGGTCAAGGAGTCGAAAAATTCATGTCTATGTTTCTAGTTTAATGTTTAAACTTTCTGTTTTATGTTGTCGACTGTGAATTCTATGACAAAATTTCCTAGTTTCAACTTTCTTAATGCAAGTGTAAATAGTGATAAATAGTGACAAAAATAAAACTTTTGGAATGAAATTTTTAACTAAAATTGAATTTAGATGACTAAAATATACTCTTTATGTAACTCAAATGTAAGATCTATGCAAAATGAATGCAAATTTTCTAACATTTTTTTATGAATCTATGTGATGTAATCATGAAAAACTAAACCCTAAATGCAATGCAAAGAACACTAATCAAAACCTATATCTAGGGCTTTGAATGTCTCCAAATTAGAATTTAAGATGTATAAACTCATTTTCACCAAAATAAAATGAAGTAAAAAGGGGAAGGGTGAAATAGGAAAACCTATAAATAAGGGTCATATGGAAAAAAACAAACGGGGTGTCCACCTAATCATAAATCTATGTTTTCCAATTTCATTAGGAAGAGGGAGAGTGTCATAAATTATTAGAATTGACCTTAAACCCTTAAGGTGAGTCAAACCAAAGTTTCAAAACTTGTCTTCCCTAACTTCCTTATGACAGAAAAACAACAAAATATGGTTGAACAACAGTTTTGGGAGAAGAATAAAAGTGCACTAACAATCCAATTTATGAGATATATCACTTGAAATATGAAGTATTATGATAACACTATCTAAAGAAATCATTAACTAGGAACTATCAAAAGGTTAAGATAATATTCACCTCTCACCAAAAATTCCATAAAGTATCTTGGCCAGAATTATTCGCCCAAGGGTGAATGGGTCTTTGTATAGGATCTAAAAATTATTTTTATAGTCCTCTGATGTGGATCTAAGGCTCTGATTTCTCTAGGTTTGATTGTTACAAGGGTGATTATAAATTCTATAGGCATGTTTCTACATCTTGACAAATTTGATGACAACTTTGATAGCTTTGTAAAATTGCACTTTCAATACAATTTCAATCCTCCTTCACCTACAAATCTACAAACACACAAAGATGAGATTTCTTTTTTGGTGGATATTGGTTTGCCTTGTTTAAACCCTAGTTTTTTAATTAAACCTTGATGATGAAATGAAAGCATAAATGGAAGGAATGATGAATGAACACTAGCTTTTGCAACTCATCAAACCCTTCAATGGTTGACCTTAGAGGATTGAAGTCTAAAAAATCACTCCAAGAATCAGATCTTGCATGAAATGGCTTGATTGGATGCTTGATTTGACACTTGATTTGATGCTTCAAAACATGAAACCTACATCACAGTGTTAGCTCAAAAGAATGCATGTTCACACACACAAATCTTGACATCATGACGGGATCTTGAATGCTATAATAATTGACTAATAAATATTCTCTTCAATTCTCTTGACAATAATACTTTCCCTTATGAAAGTTGAATTAATGTTAAGTATTAATTGTTAGATTTGAAATGATAAAAAGACATTGTATTTATAGGTAATTTTATAATCTCCTAAAAAATAAACATCAATAGCTAACAATTGGAATTTGAATTTAGATAATAAAAATACCACCAAAAACACATATAAAATGGGATCCTAAAATTAAGGAGGACCCATTCACCCTTGGGTGAATGGGTCCTAGGCCCTAAAACTAGGTGTTGATGGTGAAAATGACACAAACAATGTTAAAAAAGAATATTTCTACTCTATTTCTTCTGAAAAATAAAGACAACATGTAGTAGCCTAACTCCCAAGGTCCTGATAGTTGGTTCTCAACTGTCTGGTTTCACTCAATTGGTTCATGAAACTGTAATATTCAAGGGGCATGTGTTGGTAACAAGGAAAGCAAGCTATGAATTATTTATTAAACTACCTTTAATAAAAAGGGGGTTTTTAAATAAAAGAAAAAGATAGATCAAAGGGTAAATCAGTAAACATGAATAAAACTTATCTAGCATCCAGACATATATATTTAACAATGAATGTTTTTCCAATAGATCAAGAAAACCATAGCATGATTAAATTTATAGAATAATCCATACTATTGCATACATCTAAGGTGCTGAATTTAACATCGCAGTCACACATCACAAATATTTCAAAGTTTCTAAAAGACCACACTTTCATTCATCACCAAGATCATAGATCAACAGAATTCATTAAATTCAATCCATCAATAATCTAATGAGACAATCCTTAAATCTGGTTTCTTCTAATGACTTTCATCACATAAGAAACTTTCATGCTTTAGCACAATCACTGGCATATAGATAGATTAACTATCAACCTTATCAAGTAAAACTTAATTCTGACACCATATTGCATAAAACCTGTAATTATATTTAACTATAAAATGAAGTACAATGTATCTTTGTAACAACTATAATTATTTTTTAAATATCTCTGACAATTAGGTGGCCAATTCTCTTCTCTATTAGCTGAAATTTACAATATGATACCCCAAGGATATTTATAGAAATACAAAATCTGAAATCCTCTTCTATTTTAAGTCGACCCACCCTTTTAGGGATTACAGTTATCTTGGAAACTTAGTTAAACTGGAAGAAAAGCAGTTAGGAGAGAAGAGAAAACCATGCACTTCAAAAAATGCCAGTCCTACATGCGACATGCAAAGAAGAGAAGAAATCCATGCATGCAAAGTTTTTTCAGCCATGTACTCATCAAAACTAGAGAAGACTTTTTGCAGTATGTCCAATTCAGGCCCATCAACCCAGTTGTCTTCAAACCTAATTATTTCCAACTCCATTGCAGCAAACCATCTCATATCCTTTAGCTTCATCAACTCCCTCTTAGTTGCTCTTATTTCTTCTTTAATATAGATTAGTCGGTCTAGCAACAGATCTTCACCATCATCCCCTTTTTTCATGATCTCTTTAAATATTTCATTCCACTTCTCCTTTATTTGGCTTAAAGGTAGGCCTTCCTTTACTAGTACCTCCACTTTCACAATGATAGCAATGATGGCTTCCAAATCCTCAAACTGTTCACTCAGATCCTTAACATAATCTTGAACTTCATTTCTATGCTTATATAGAAAATCTGATCTAAACCAGAGTATGCAAGAATTCTTTTCCAAGAAATATTTATTATCTTCTTCAAGTATCGATTGTTCTAGGAGAGTATTTTTAGGCAATTTATTAACTTCTTTCAATTTCTGTTTGTATCCTTTGTACTCCTCCTCCTGTTTTCCTAATGTTTCAACATATTGGTTCATTTCCTCTATTAGATCTTTTGTCATTTTGTAGATCTCAAAAATTTCTTCCAATACTTTACTTATTTCTTGATTCAATTTATCAGCCCACTGATCCAATATTTTTACCTTGCTCCTTACTTGTACCAAATCATCTACTTATTTCTTACTCAAAAAAATTGGGGTCTCAATAGTGGTAACCTGTTGTGTCCTCAGAGCATAAACATTTTTCAAGAAAACATGCAACTGATCCAACTGAGCCTTAAGCTCATCTTTCCTTTATTTATCCTTCAACATTTTGGACTTGGTTGAAGATGCTACCACATCAATTACATTCATTTATTGATCTCTTGTAGGTCTCCTCAAGTTGACAGTGCCCAACTAATAATTTGTCAATTGCATGTCTCCTATATCCTTGTCTATCATGGGTATAGCACATTCCGCCACAATTTCTCCCTTGTCGGTTAGCCTAGTGGAATGTAGGATCTTGGCCTTCTTTTTAGGCCTTTCTTTCTCAATTTCCTTCATCATATCCTCCCAATTGAGAGGTTGTGAAGGTGTTGATGATCTCTTCTGAAGATCCAACTTCAACCAAGTAGGAGCACCTAGAGTGACAATCATCATAGTTGAAGAAGAAGAGGAAGTAGTAGAGGGTGGTTGCACATTTTCTTGAGGTTGAGAATCAACCCCCTGTTTCTCTTGCTACTCTTGTTCCACAATTGTCTATGTAAGCTTTCCAGCTTCCTCCCTCTACTTTTGTTCTTGTATTCTCTTATCTTCCTCCTCCTCCTTCAACCTCTCTTCTTCTAATCTTCTTTTCTCCAATTCTTGGTTTCTTTCTTCCTCTAAAGTCTTAAGCTTTTATGCATATTCCTTTTCCTTTTGTTGCTTCTTGATTAGTTCTTCAACATCTTTCTCCTTTTGCAATTTTTCTACTTCCTCTTTCTCTTTATGAGCTTCTTCAGCAAGCTTCAACTTAGCCACCAGAACTTCTCTCTCCCTTCGATGTCTTTCCTTTTCCTCCTCAAGGTCATGAATTTTTTGTATCAACTCTAATTTATCATTCCCCTCCTTGACCTTGAGTTCATGCTCTTTTTGCCTCTGTTGCTTCTCTATTTTATCAGGTCTTGACTTAGCTTCTATGTGTTGCTTCTGAAGTAAGGCATCAACCTGTATCTTAGCATCAATTGCCTTCTATTTCTCCATTGCTGCATTGTGTGCTTGATCATCAGCAACCTTCTTGGCCTCTTCAAATAACGCCCACTGATCCTCCTTTTTCAACACCTATTCACTATCCTCCTCTAGAGGCATATTTTCTTGTGCACCCTTCTCTAACAGAGTCTCATCAAAATCTGTTCCAACATCATGGATCTCTACGTCTACTCCTTTCCCCTTTTTGGATTCAACAATATTATGAAAAGTCCCTTTTTGCACTTCTTCACTTTTCTATTTTGCAAGTGAGACTTGAGTAGAGGACTCACCTAATGTAGGTGTTGAAACTACAAGTCCTATTTGGGAATCCCCCTCTTGTGTCTCTGGTTCATCTTGAGTTGTTGCTTCAAGATCAATATCTTCAATGTTTGGAGGAAAGAATTCCAAGGGCTCCTTGGAAAGTAATTTCCTTTTAATTCTCTTGTATCCCTTCCCCTTGTTAGGAGCTAGTTCTTGAGGATTTTTAGTTCTTAGGACCACCCAATGAATACTTCTATCCAAAACTGTCCTCGCTATTTGCTTTATGTCAATTGTTTCCTCACTATCCCATTCCATCAGATCCAAGCTCTTAGTGCCAATGTTTAATGCCTCATATGATGGATCTAATACCACTCCATCGTCTACTAATGCATTAGGGATATCATATTTGATCCCAAGCTCTACCATAAGTGAGACAGGTAACCTCTCATAATTATTCATCCTGAGGTCATACTCATCCCATCGGTCACTCCATAAATCTTCCAACAAATTTAAATGTTTATTAAAAATATAAGGCATCAAGGCATTCATTTTCTTCTTCGAGTGAAAGTACTTCTGAGCTGTGTACAAGCCTAGTTTCAAATGTATCAACTCATTGCACACTACCTTAGCTCCTACTAGATGTTGATAGCTATATTCACCCAATTGCATGGGGAATTTATGACATCCTATTTTATGCTTTAATCCAAACCGGACATTCACCCCCAGAGCTTGATATAAAAATTCCATCAACACTATCCTATTGCTACATCTTGGGAGAAAATGTGGATGACCTTCAAATCTAGTTAGCCTAAAGTATGTGAACTTGGGGTATTGAATGTAGAAACATACCCATTCCATGATAAATGCCATAGCCTCTTGGCTTAGTCTATACCCAACATCTCCATTAAGTTGGTTAATGATCACATATATAAATGCATCATTAACCCTTCTAAGTTGTGTTTCAGATACCTGCAAAGATAATTGATCATAATGGTCCCACACTTTCCTTTGTCCATCTGCCTCTCCCAAAATCCCCACTCTCCTTAAACCTAGAAATATACCTCCTCTAGCAGCTGCATAAACAATATAAGAAGTCATAAAGAAACATTTGGTTTCCCTTATCGTTGTCAATTGGTCATGAATAGCATCATAAACCACCATTGGCCAATCAAACTATTGTTTTCCATTCAAGATGGTCTAAATGAAGGGAAACATCCACTCCTTGAAGTGAAATACATCCCTCTTCCCAAATACTGTAGAAAACATCATGATCAAATCTGATACTTCTTTATAAAATTCGGTTCTCTTTGGTTGATCATGAAGTTTGGTCAAAGACTTCTTCTCTATTCTCAACCATTTCTTATTCAAGTGAGTTTTTTTGGATGCCTTGTATTTGTTATATTTCTCTAAATATTTTACCTTCTTCAACTGCACCAGGTTCTTTGGATCTGGGACACTAAACATAGTTTGAAACATTTGAGGAGTGAGATCAATAATAACATTGTCCTGTGAATCCATACACTGCCTAGTGGCTGGATTGTAAGCACTGGCTACTATCATAATTAACTCTGGGCATTGGAAAAATAGATGGAATAAGGTGATATGAGCCAAACCAGACTCAACAATTCTTTGTGTTCTCCCTGTTATATCTTCAACAAACATTTCTGAATACAGCTCCTCAAATTTGTATGAGCTCAGATCGGTGTCGGTTATATCAGACCAATCAGATTCTACTTTTCTTGTTGTGACCACAGGAACCCTATGATTATACCTTAAAGTATAAGGTAGATGTTTCGGCTTTATTTTCTTGGTATTTTCTACTTCCTATGATATTTCTTGCAAGTTGATTCCTTTGGGAGGCTTCTCCTGATGATCCTAACATCCTTTAGCTTTCGTGCACCAAAAACCCACAATTAGATCCTTCAATAAATATCACAAAATATGCCTTAAAAACCTTACCCTTTATATATATATATCAGAGGCAGAAACAAAACATAAAACATTATAAACAATCTTCTTTAAAACTCTACTATGCTTGGATTCAAATCTGTTACTGAGATTTCAAAAATAATGACCAGGCTCAGAGTCGGACTTGGAATGGTGATCAGAACGGGGACCAGAATTGAAACGGATTTGGTTTCTTTCAAATTTTCTATTTTCATATTCCATTTCGGTTACAATTCTGATTCCACCTATGTTATCACTATTCTAAAAGATGGCTTCTCACTATAAGCAGAGTCAAAAATGAGATAAACATCGAATCAATACCTATTGGAAAACATGATTTAAAGTTCTAGATTGATTCTGATCTCGCTTCCACCTAAAATGATAATGATGTCATAAATGTTTTAACAATTTAATACATAACTTCATGATTAAGGACTAGGTCATACTAAAATGAAAAGGGGCTAAAATATAACATGATAAGACCATCCCCATATGACTGAGAGGCGACTATACTTTCTAGGGAATAATTTTTTAAATTAAAATGTGAACTCAAAAATACACCTAAACCCTAATCTAAAAAAATCTCGATATAAAAACTAGGGCATGGATTTAACCCTATTTATTTAACTAGATTGAATGCAAAACAAAATTCCTAAGTAAAAATAAGATTTAACAAACCCTAACTCACTGTAGAACCCTAATTTAATCTACTAAATCAAAAATCTAAAACAACACGATTCAGTCACGACTAAAATGTGAAAACAAGCGTGCCCTAAAACAAAAAAACCAAATACCACAGACGAGAAATAACTAGAAAACAAGAAATCAAAACAAACAAAGAATGAAAAGACAAAAAATGCAAACTTACCAAGAATCACGAACTTTCTCAAAGAAAAACAATCTAACACAAACAAAAAATAAAGAAAAACGTGAAGTAAGAAGAAGAACAAGAATAGGAAAATGCTACCTCAAATGATAATTAATAGGCAAACCTCCTAAAGCAAAATGTGAGCAACAGTCTCTCTATCAATTGATTCACTCACACAACAACTTCTCTACAACTCCAGTTCGCTCTCCAATCTCTTAAGAACAATGATAATAACTATGCATTAATCCCTAATTAAGGTAAAATTTCAGAGTTCACGCATGCATGGCAGTTGTCATTAATGCAATAAATGCAGTCGATCGGAGTCAGAACTGCAGAAGAACTTGCCCATTACTGCAGTGCAACTTTAGTAAAAATTCAATGACCAAGAAAACAACAGGAGCCAAATCGGAATGAAAACTGATTTGGAAAATAGTTTAAAATTCCAACTTGGCTTCCATTCCGGGTCCAGTTCTACCAACAAAGAATAAAACAAAACCAAACATAAAAATAAAACAAAAAGATCAAAATAAGAAAACTTAACAAACAAAACCTAGTCTAAAAAGAAAGACTAAAAAGTGGAGGTGGAGACGGGATGAGATTTGATCTTGAAATTTTGAATAAATATCGACTAAACTTCCACTCCGGTTCCGATTCCAACAAAGACAAAACAAATAGATCAAAAGAAAGATTGTCGAGATGGGGATCAAAATACGTTTTGAAAGAAGTTTCAAAACCTGATTCAATTCCAATTCCAATTCCAACAGAATAAACCAACAAACAAAAAAATGTTTGAAAAGAAAGACTCTAAACCATGTTTGAAAAAAAAACAAGGACAAAAACACAAATGAGGGACCCATTTTGACCAAGGAAAAAGATGGGGTGGTTATGCAAGGCATAACACTAGGACAAACATTTTCCAAGATGTGTAATTTGATATTTTGAATTGTTTAATGTAGGTTCCCCTTTCAAAAAATGAAATTAATTAGGCTTTTAAATGCATAATTGGGCCAATTAAAATCTTATTTAAGTCCAATTAATTAAGGGGATGCAAACATATTGTGAAAATGTAAAGTACATTTTTTGACACTACACTTACATACCCCACATAATATTTAGACATTTTAAGCATTGTATAGATAATTTCCCTCATAGAATAGAACAACAAATAGTTGCAAGCCATGAAAAATGATTTTGGGTCATTTATGAGGCATCTAACAATTCAAAAATATATAAAAGTGTTACTAAATTGTTCTTGAGGTGTGAAGAATAGTTTGAGAAATTTTTCAGACAAAGAAATGATCATATTCAACTCACAAACACTCTAAATTTTTTCTCCAAACATTAAAAACGTGATTGAAGTTCATTTTCTATGGTGGAGAGAAATATCACAAGTTTAACAATGAAAGAACAACAAACAAATGAAGATGTCAATGCCCAAAATCCATTGGTGATCTCCAAGCATGAAACATTCAATGTAGTGCAACCTTGGAGATTATTGTAGGCTAAAATAAAATAGTAGAAAATGGAAATAGGAAAAGAAGATTATGGACAGCAAAAAATAAGTTTGACTAGCATGTGAAAAATATTCTTTGCTTGGTGCCCAGGCAATATTCCAACTCAGGAAATGGAAAATCAAATGAGATGGAAACACTTTCCTTAGTCACAACATTCACTCATTTCCCTCCTTCAAAGTAGTGAGTAACCAATTTCTCACCACATGGAAAGTAGTATACAACTTGAGATCCAAAAATCTTAGTTAGAAAGTCAACCAACATTTGGCCAATCAAGGAACCACACAACTCTTCAATTAATCATGGCCTTGACCTTAGCCTATCACATCAGCAACAAGGTGAACCAATTGAATTCATATTATTTCCTATTTAATTATTGTTTCCTATATTCATTTTATCCCCTCCACATAATAATAGTGCATATTTAAGCCACATGGAAATAGTTGCGAGTTAAATTCTCTCAAATGAATGGGATTTAATCACTAAAATACCAAATATTATATGTGAAAATTGTCATTTAAAGGGCCTAGCTATTATTCTATTAGAGAATCCCTAAGGAAAAGAAAATTTTCTAGCTATTATTCTTTCCTTCAAATATATCTAAAACATTTTAAATATTTTAAATAATTTTAAAATTATATCATAATGAAATTAGCATTTTAATTCCTCTATCGTCCAAAGGATGGAATTGATGTTATGGGTGCATACAACCTCTAGAGGCCATAAAATTTTGCAAGGAACCATTATTAAATATTTACATCATTATTTCTATTGGCACTCTCAAATTTTTCAGATTTGAAGTGCCCATTTTGAATTTTTTTCCTTTGCACTTTCAGAAGTGCATTTGTGCGGTTAGTTTGAGTGACCCACTTTGGAGAATCTGAATTTGAGGCCTGTTGATTTCCAAGAAAAACCCATTTGCAAACATATTTGATTGACATATGTGAACGTATCTGTCAATTTTCAGCTTCTCATGATTAGATTTGATAGGGTTTTCAAAAAGTGAAGTTGGAGGGTTTTTGCACTTTTCTGCTATTTGTATATTGTCAGTTTCACAAAGTGGCCTCCTGTTTGAGCTTGGATTTTGTAACCAGTTCACTGTCATGTCAAAGCGAGTATTGTTTTGTATTATCCATACCTAAATTCTCTCGGGTGTCACTTTTCGAAGCCTCATGATCTGATTTGTTATTTTTAACAAGTTGAAACCTAATACAGTTTGTTCATTTCACATCTACATTCCTGACAACCTTTTTGAGTGGTCAAATTTGATCGTTAATATCTTTTGATAAATGATGTTTCAGGTAATTTCCTTTTGCACACGTTCTTAGGATACCTTGATGAACTTATGTGTCTGATAGCAGCTCACCAGGAGTTGACTTGCTATTTTTACAAATTGGGAGTTGAGTGAGTTTTAATTGGTTCATAATAGTTGTTTCAGAAAAGTTCAGTTGAGCAACTTTGCAGATTAATATCTTCCACCTCGTGATTTTTTTCATGAAACTATTTATTTCGCTGTATTCCTAGAATGAATGTCTATGATTTTGTAAGTTTTTATTGCTCCTAGAAGTCGTTTGACCCATTTACTAGTTTGATTCTTGAGGCAATTTGACTAGTTTTCACCATTCTACAAAAGGGAAAAAAATAGATTTTGATGAAGACATCGTTCATGTTTTTACTTCACATGTTTAAAAATGCAGTGTCAAGTCATTTGAGGGTAAAATTTGTTTGAAAACAATTTTTTTTTTAGCCGGGCCACATAGGGCCCGACTTGCTTTGTACCATTGTGAGGTGCTTTGGAAGAAGCTTTTTAATCTTGGCTATGAGAAAAAAAAAAACAATGAATTGACAAGTTAGAAATTTTTATTAATGGTCCACATCAACTCTTGTCCATTTTTGTTCCTATAAGTTTGAATTGCAGATTATTTGTGTGAGGAGAATTGTTCATTTGGAATGCTTTCATGGTATTGGGGACCCCAAATCAAAGTTGACAATTATTTAATTATAAAGGAGGGAGAATGAATATGGTGCTACATTTCAGTCACCATGAGATAAGATCACAATACATTTTGATCTTGATGTTCTATTGTAGGAGTTACATGATGCTAAAAAGGAAAATCTTTCATCATGATAATTATGGTTTAGATTTCATGGAAATTTGGATGCACATCTACTTACTACCACAAATTGGGCATGAAGTAAGATCCAATTGATTTTGGATATAATTAGGACATGCATTGAGTGGATATATGAAGGAAGTGCATAGGTGACATTTTTTGAAGCTTTCATTAAAGCTAGCATGGAGGCTATGCCACATGAAGGTGGCATCTATAGTTTGGTTTTTTGGACCTTTAAATGTTGTCTCAGGGAATGCCACCATTGCTATAGAATACACAATGATCATTGAAAATATTCTAAAGACTTAATGCAAATACATTCACCCAAAGTAAAAATATGTGAGGGAATGCCTCAAGTTTGCATATGCACAAAATGGATTGGGTGTAAAGGATTCATGAAATTTCAAGCATAAAGGATAAATGAGGATTCCACACAAAATGGGGGGTGGTTATGGGCTTGGCCTGTAATAGGCTGTAGATAGCCATCATAGCGTATGGAATGGAATGGATGAAATTTGCGGCATATGCACAAAGTGGAATTGTTAAATAGCAGGTGAAGCCTCCAAGTGAATGAAAATGGGGAGGCATCGATCCACACAATGAAGGAAATATTGTTATCTCTGACATGAATTTTGCGTAAGATGATTTTATTAAAAGTTTGCAGGAACTTTCAACCATATGCATTTGGCACCACCACTCAAAACAATGACAAAAATATGCTACAGTGAGTTGATACCGCCATGCACAACCAGGAACAAAGCACCATTCAAACTAATGAAGAGGGAATGGTTTGGAGGGGAATGGAAATCCCTCAAATACAAAGTAGTGTCACATTGGAAGGATAGACAGAGGGCACAAGAGCTTTGTAACATGTGAGAGATGGAGGGCCTGTTCCATCAAGGAACATAAGACAAAGAGATGAGTGGTGGGCGCAGCCTAGGGATGAGGCATGTGAACGACTCATATAAGCAAGACTCAAAAGGGAGATCTTCAAGATCGATTTGTTGAGAAGACAAATCACATAGCCTGCTATATAGGGAGATCTCCAGGCATGTGGATTATTCAAATTTAGATGCCTCGTTTGATGCAAATGAAACACGCATCCATCAATGCATAAAGGAGAGAGCAAAATGGGGTCCGACCTAGAGCATAGAAGTGTAGAAATCCATCAAAGCTTGAAGATGGAGGAATATAGGCTGCCATGAATGCCCATGATGTGTGCAGAGTGTAGAGAGAATGCTCGAGCAAGCAAAAAAGAGGAATTAGGGAAAAATATTGTGAGAAGGAAATCTTAAATAAAATCCAACAGTGGAAATTTTGGGGGAAATGCAACAACATATAAACCGTTGCCTGCCATTTCGCAATCTCAAGTTGCTCACAAGATATTGAGTGTGTGATTGTGGGAAGGGTGAAGAATGGTGGGCCCAAAACATTAAATATCATGGGTGTGGTTTTCTTTGCCCGATATTTTATTCAAATGGACTTTCATTTTAATAAAAAGAGAATGTTAAGAATAATTTTGCTAAATGTGTGAGGATCGAATAATTGAAAGGTGGGGCTAGGGTAAGTAAAATATTGGAGAGCCCGGTGAAAATTTTAAAAGAGGGGCCTATTTGAATTAAAATGGTGAAACATTTTAATTGGTAATGTAAAGTGGGTTTTCCATTTAGGTGGGGGTGAAGTTTTTTTTAGTGTGAAAAGTTAAAAATCAAATGGTGAATACTTTGTACAGCTAGGTAATTTCAATAGGACCCCAATATAAATGCAAATGTTGGGTAAAGTATTTAAAATACTTTGCATGGGAGGATGAGTTAAGTAAAGATAATATATTTTATTCATAGGAGGTGAATAAAATAAAATACAACCACAACAAACAAAGGGAAAAACAAGAGCATAAAATGGATTTTCATGGGGATAGTATATTTTTCAGCTGCAAGTAATGAGTAGAGAATGTACACATGGGGATTTTTTTGTTAGGGAATGATTTGGGCACATGTTGTTTTGGAAGAAAAATAAAGTTTTTTACAGGGAGAGGAAGAGAATTTTGCATATTACTGTTCAATGGTGAAGATGTTTCCGGATGGCATTTTTGGATCATGTTTAGGGTTTCTTTTGGAATTTCTTCTCCTCTACATATTATTTTCTTTTCTCATTGTAATAAGGTAGAAAATTAAAAGTCTGGTGTGGAGTTGCATAGAAAATTGTAAAATTTGTAATAATAGAGAAAATGCAAGCTAGTTTTGTGTCTTTTTTATTGTAGGATTTGAGTTTATGGAGATTTAGTGTTGCATAACAGTACTGAAATTTAAGTTTAATTGATAAATCCAGGCTCATGTCTCTCCTATGTGCAAGTGTATTCGAATTTTGAATGAAGTAATAAAGGGTTATTCTGTTCATCTCACTATTGTGGTTTGTGCAATTGTGATTTTAGCTTTAATTCAAGGAGTTAATTAAATAACTTAAATGAGATTGCAGATTGATATGTTTTGTATAAGGATTTGGTAAGTAGTATTGAGTTGAGGTAAAAATTGGTGATATTGTAAGTCAATATAATTGGAGATATTATATGCTATGTTTTGAATCTTCTATGAACCATTAGGTGTTGGTGAATTTGACTCCTCTAATGGAAGTATGGCACTGGTCTGATTTGCATTTGTTCTTTGTGATTGAGTGTTTGTTTGTGTTCACCTAGACCTTGCTACAATTTTAAAACTAATGATTATCTTTCACCATGAAGTTGTGTTGTAATTATCTCACGCTCCAAATGGTTGGTATTACTGATGAACAACCAATTCATTTCAGTTTTATCTCGTTCTATTGAGCTATTAAGTGAGATTATCTATTTGAAGTTAATGATTGTTTATAATTTTGTTGCAAAGATTGTAAAAGCATTAAGGGATCACCCTCTCAGGTCTTGCAGAGCCCAAAGTGTAGGCAGTTTCAGTTCAAATCCTTTCCAGTTGGTCTAGGTCCTTCAAGCTACCCCTAATTGGAATTGGAAATTCCATAGGTAGATTAGGAGATAAACTTGGTTAACCTAAAAAACACCAAAAAAATGGCGACTCCACTGGGAATGAACTCGGATGTTTTGGTTACAGATGGTGGTATTATAAAGTCATTAAAGTTTTAAATTATTTCTGTAACCAGAGGAAATTGCTGAAAATTATTCTCCCTTATAGAGTCATGAGCTTGATAGGTCCAATCTCCTTGTCAAGTGATTCAATTCTCATAAATCTTTCCAGAGAATCTATTTTATTTCATATTTCAATGTAAGTCTATATAGATTTGTCCATACTTCATGCTTATTTCATAATACCTCACAAGTTGTGAGTGGCCACTCTGAGATCTATGCACTAGTGTGCATTATTTGAGAAGAACTGGGAAAGAACCAAAATATTTTCAATAGAGATGAAGCAGATTCGAGCTCTTGTGATGAAGTACCTTGACAAGTTTGAGGAAGGAATCCATATGATATCATATTTTTCGATAAGGAGGTGTTGCAATACTTATGCTTGTTTTTAAACAAATTTGACCTGTGAAGAATTCCCAACTATTCAAATTTTTTTCCTCTGCAAAGAGGTGGTGACTCTACCAAAGAACCTAATGAAGATGTGAATACGGTTCAAGATCGACAATTTTTTCCAATCAGAAGAATGATTTGTAGCTATTCCAATAGTTCTGGGTATTTTAACTATTTGTTTTCAAAAAAATCTTGTTTGAAAACCATATTTGAACTTCTTAGAGAGAAATTTGGTTCCCTACATATTGAATTAGCACTACCAAAGGTAAAGGATAGTAAATTTAACTTTTCACACTTTCATTTTCTGGATCTGTTGAATGTAATTTCATTCCCATTGAAAGTGTTTAGTGGTTTCCATCCATTTGTATTATCATATGTTTCAAGCTTAGGTTGTCCTTATGTCATCCATTGTCATAGTAATCCTTCATTGGGTCATGCTTGTAACTATGCATAATTAGTGAGCCTTAACTTGTAATATCCATGGATTATCAAGGTAATGTAATGAAACCAAATTAAAATTTGATTTGGCTTGTCAAAAAGTGTTATGAACTTCAAGCATCTAATATCCCAAAGTGTAAGAACCCAAGAGAAAATAAGCCTAGGTTCAGACCTGAATGGAATGATAGAAATGAAGGAAGGCTTAAAATGATGGATGAAAGATACCAGTTTTTTCAACAAGCATAGTCAAGTGACACCCAAACTGTGTCTAATTTTCAAGTTATTGCACCATTTGTCAATTCATTTGACCCCTTGTATTCTTAGTTATATTTTTCATGGGTTAATTACAAAGTGGAATGTATGCCAAATCAAATCTATAAGAATATGCATAGATTTTATGGGTACAATATATGTGAAGGACATGCACATGTTAAAGGTTTTTCCAGCTTCATAGAGAAACATTCATTTGGAGATTAGGATATGTGGATGAGATTTTTTGTTAGATCCCTTGAAGCATGAGCTCGGGACTTGTATTCAATTTTTCCTGAGAATTCATTTCCTTTCTGGGATAAATTAGTGAATTCTTATAGAAAATAATTTTAAATAGAACCTCTAGATCTTGTCACAATATTAAAAGAGATTAGAAAGAAGAAAGAAGAGTCAAGCGTTGATTTTAGTCATATATTTGTTGTTTCTCTTTCACTAATCCTAGAAAGTTTCACACCTAGTACTCCTGACTATATCCATATATATTTTGAGGCCTATGAAGAAGGGTCTAGTGCATTGTTAAATGAGTTTGAAATACTAAGCATGCAGATGGCTTATACTCTTTTAGATGGTTTGGAGAAACAAAGAACTCAATATGTGTTAAGTTTTTTGTCTTCAATTATGGGTAAACATGCTGATGAAATCAGAAGTGGTTGTGTGAAAATGATCAGAGGTCTTCAGACAAGTGCACATTTGATAAAGTTGAATACAAGAAGGATGCATCATCAATTGATGAGAAAGTTGTTTTTGAACAACTCACAAAGGAAGTATACCCAAATAAAAATATGTAGCTGAGTTTTCTGAGCCAAGAACATGATAAGGAATGTTAGTTGGATTCACTCTTTGAAGAAGAGAAATATGATCACCAAGGTGATGATACAAATGATTATGTATATTCTACATGTGAGGAATATGGTCATGATGCAAGTCTCTATGATGAGACAAAGAAGTTTTCTTATTTAGGGAACTCTCTTGAAAATGTCAGTTTGTTAGCTACAAATGAAGAGGTATGTGATGAAATTCACTTTGAAAACAAGCCACAAGCAACTACAATCAGGAAACCATTGCTGGTTTTCAACTTGATGAAGAAGATGTTTATGTCTACCCTCAAGAGGATTAAAATGATAAGCTCAGTGAAGATACCCAGTCTAATGTTGAAGTACCAAGAAACGTGGATTGTTGTTATGATAGCTCAAAAGTGAGTAAGAATGAATAAGTGAATAGTTTGTTTGCTATGATAGATAGTGACTATGTGTGTAACAATGTTATCAACAATTCAATCTCATATTATTAAGGAGCTCCAATTTATGATCAACCCATTGAGTTTTCAAATTTTGATAATGGAGACATCTTGGGATATCCTAATTTGCAATTTGATTGTACTTTTAATTCAAGTGAAAGTCAAGAAGATGAAGTAGGTGAAAGGGTAGATGAGAGAAATGATCTACTAAGTTATGAAAAAAATTCAGATCCATTGGCCACGAAATATCAGGAGTATGCACATGAGGAAAAATATCATTTGTTGTGTGTAGTACCTATTGAATTTAATAGTGATGATGACTTTCAAGATGTAGGGTGCAATGTAAGTGAGTTTGGTTCTTTTTCCAATAATGAACCAATTGATCATCACAATGATAATGAAGATGAAGATGAGCAACCACTAGATGGTAATGATGCAATGTATGATGAATATGATAGTGAGCATGATGATGAAACAATGAATTCATTTTGGAATAATCAGGTGGCACATTGTGATATGTATATGGATCATGAATTGATATTATTACCCATTGATTAATTTGAAAGGTTAGCTAATTCATGTGACAATAAAGTTTCAGATTGTGTTGATTTGGTAAATGTTGTCAATCCATGTGTGGAGAAGCCAAGTAGTCAAAATAATGGTGAATCTCATGTTGATGGGTGTGAAGTTGAGTGTAATTACTTTTTGTTTGATGCTCTTGATCTTCAGACTATGAAAATGGAAATGTTGTTACCACATGTGAGAAGCCTTGATGTGAAAGAAACTGAGGATTTTAGTTTCATTGCTAATGAGTAAATTTTGGTTAGCAATGAGTCTTTCACTTTTGGATCAGAAAACATACCAATTGGTGTTGTACATGAGGTTACTAGTCCACAGGGTTGTCTTCCTGATGCCCTTGTTGATGGTGATTTGTTTGAGCCTTCACTTGAGGTATCTGGTTTTGAAAGGAATGATGATGTGAAAAATGAATCAGAACATTTTCTCAAACCTGAGATGAATGTATTTACTCATTCCTTAGATGTTAATGATGCATGTGTTTCCCATGACCTTGATACCAAGATGTGTTATGATGTGCTTGGACCGAGGTGTTAGAAGATGTGCCTAGTTTACAGTGATCAGTACAAGGATGCTCCTAAGTGTGCATCTTTTATCTTTTATGTATGCCAAAATGATTTGTAGGGAACACACCAAATTGTTTATGACAAATTTCAGTTTGATCTACAAGTTTATTTTGATCTATAAATTGGTAATTAGAATGAGATTAATAGTTCCAGCCATATAGCAAAGTGTGAGGTGCTATTTTTGTCAGTTGGAGGGAGTTTTCATAAAATGTGGCAGCGTGCAGGATATTGAGGCAAGTTTTTTTCGGCCTAAGAATGATCCATGTGATGAATGTGATAGGTTGTTGTCACGTGAAGAAAGATCCAATTGAATTTGGATATAATTAGGACATTCATTCTGTGGATATATGAAAAAAGTGCAGAGGTGACATTTGTTGAAGCTTTCATTAAAGCTAGTGTTTAGGCTATGTCACATTAAGGTGGCATCTATAGTTTGGTTTTTAGGATCTTCAAATGTTGTCTTGGGGAATGCCACCATTGCTTTAGAATACACAATGATCATTGAAATTATTTTAAAGACTTAATGCAAATGCATTTACCCAAAGTAAAAATCTATGAGGGAATGCCTCGAGTCTGCGTGTGCACAAAATGGATTAGGTGAAAAGGATTCATGAAATTTCAAGCATAAAGGATAAAGGAGGAGTACACACAAAATGGGAGGTGGTGATGGGCTTGACCTGTAACAGGCTGTAGGTAGCCATCATAGCGTAGGGAATGGAATGGATGCCATTTGTGGCATATGCACAAAGTGTAATTTTTAAATAGAAAGTGAAGCCTCCAAGTGAATGCAAATGGGGAGACATCGATCCACACAATCAAAAAAATATTGTTATCTCTGACATGAATATTATTTAAGATGATTTTATTAAAAGTCTGTAGGAACTTTCAACCATATGCATTTGGCGCCACCACTCAAAAAAATTACAAAAATCTTCTACAGTGAGTGGAGACCACCACGCATAGCCAAGAACAAAGCACCATTCAAACTAATGAAGAGGGAACAACTTGGAGGGGAATGGACATCCATCAAATACAAAGCAATGTGGCATTAGAAGAATAGACAGAGGGCATGAGATTTTTGTAACATGTGAGAGATGGAGGGCCCGCGCCATCAAGGAACAAAAGATAAAGAGATGAGTGGTGGGTGTGGCCTAGGGATGAAGTGTGTGAACCACTCATAGAAGCAAGAATCAAAAGAGAGATCTCTAGGCTTGATTTTTGGAGAAAACAAAGCACGCAACCTACTACACAGGGAGATATCTAGGCATGTAGATTGTTCAAATGAAAATGCCCCATTTGATGCAAATGAGACGTGCATCCATCAATGCATAAAGGAGAGAGAAAAATGGGGTGCGAACTGGAGCAGAGAAGTAGATAAATACATCAAATCTTGAAGATGGATGAATAAAGGCCACCATGAATGCCTATGATGTGTGCAGAGCATGGAGAGAATGCTCCAACAAACAATAAAGAGGAATTAGGGAAAAAGCTTGTGAGCAAGAAAGCTGAAATAAAATCGAACGATGGAGATTTTGGGGGGAAATGCAGCAACATCTAAACTGTTTCCCACCATTTCACAATCCCATGTTTCTTGTGGGATATTTATTGCATGATTGCGGGAAGGGTGAAGAATGGTTGGCCCAAAATATTAAATATCACAGGTGTGGTTTTGTTTGCCCAATATTTTATTAAAATGGACTTTCATTTTAATAAAAGGAGAATGTTCAAAATAATTTTTCTAAATGTGTGTGACTTGAATAATTGAAAGGTGGGGCCAGGGTAAGTAAAATATTGGAGAGCCTGGTGAAAATTTTAAAAGAGGGGCCTATTTAAATTAAAATGGTAAAAAAAATTAATTGGTAATGTAAAGTGGGTTTTCCATTTAGGCGGGGGTGATTTTTTTTTTTTTTATGTGAAAAGTGAAAAATCAAATGGTGAATACTTTGTAGAGCTGGGTAATTTCAACAGGACCTCAATATAAATGAATATGAAACTGTTGGGTAAATTATTTAAAATACTTTGCACAAAAGGATAAGTTAAGTGAGGATAATATATTTTATTCAGTGCAATTTAATAAAATAAAATACAGCCATAGCAAACAAAGGGGAAAACAAGAGAAGAAAATGGATTTTCACGGGGATAGTATATTTTTCAGTTGGAAGTAATGAGTGGAGAATGTACACATGGGAATTTTTTTGTTAGGGAACAACTTGGGCACATGCTATTTTGGAAACAAAATATAGTTTGTTACAGGGAGAGGAAGAGTTTTTTTGCAGATTACTCTTCAACAGTGAAGATGTTTCCAAATGTCATTTTCGGATCAGATTTAAGGTTTCTTCTAGAATTTCTTCTCCTCTACATATTCTTTTATTTTCTCATTGTAGTAAGTTAGCAAGTCAGAATTCTGGTGTGGAGCTACATAGAAAATTGTAAAATGTGTAATAATAGAGAAAATGCAAGTTGGGTTTTGTGTCTTTTTTATTGTAGTATTTGAGTTTATGCAGATTTAGTGTTTCATAACAGTACACGCATTTGAGTTTAATTGATAAATCCAGGCTCATGTCTCTCCTATGTGCAAGTGTATTCAAATTTTGAATGGAGTAATCAAGCGTTATTCTATTTATCTCACTGTTGTGGTGTGTGCAATTATGATTTTAGCTTTAATTCAAGGAGTTAATTAAACTGCTTAAATGAGATTGCAGATTGATATGTTTTGTACAAGGATTTGGTAAGTAGTATTGAGTTGAGGTACAAATTGGTGATATTGTAAGGCAATATAATCAAAGATATTATATGCTATGTTTTGAATCTTCTATGAACCATTAGGTGTTGGTGAATTTGACTCCTCCAATGGAAGTATGGCACTAGTCTGATTTGCATTTGTTCTTTGTGATTCAGTGTTTGTTTGTGTTCACCTGGAGCTCACTATAATTTTAAAACTAATGATTATCTTTCACCATGAAGTTGTGTTGTAATTATCTCATGCTCGAAATGGTTGATATTACTGATGAACAACCAATTTTTTTGGTTTTATCCCATTGTGTTGGGCTATTAAGTGAGATTATCTATTTGAAGTTAATGATTGTTTATAATTTTGTTGCAGATATTATAAACACCTTAAGGGATCACCCTCTCGGGTCTTGCAAATCCCAAAGTGTAGGAGGTTTCAGTTACAATCCTCATCATTTGGTCCAAGTCCTTCAAGTTGCCCCTAATTGGAATTGGCAATTCTATATGTAGATTAGGAGATAAACTTGGTTACACTAAAAAACACCAATAATGTCATTTCAAAAATTTCATAACAAATATATATTTTATACCTCCTTTGTAAACTAGACCTTTGGGAAAAGCACTTAGAAAATTTCTAGTTCATGCCTTGAAACTCCTTCAACGACCATTAAAACAATGATATAGGTATTTAAGAACAAAATAAAACCCAGGTCATCATGAGAATCGAACCATATAATTTTTTTATTAGACCCTCCAGACCCACTCTTGAAACATAGAAAAAAAGGTTCACCATCAATAGGGTATTAATGATGAACCTAATTTACATTGGGTGGATGTTTCATTCAATTATGAAGGCCAAAATACCAAAATAACAATAAAAATTTAATTGTAACTGTTATAGAAATTAAAAGGGGAGTTTTGAGAGCTTGAAATGATGTGTGCCTTGTAGAAAACTTTATATTTTTAGGTCATAGAGGACTCGTTCGCCTTTAGTGGCGAATGGGTCCCTATTAGGGTTCCAAAAACTATCTTCTGGGTTTTATTCATCTCAGTCTACATTCCCAAATCCTAGGTTCTCACTACTTCAATCCCTACAAAGGACTCATGCACCTTTAGTGGAGAATGGGTCCTTTTAGGGTTTCAAAAAACTAACTTTTGGGTTTTGTACCTTGATTCTTGGACTCTGAATTCCCATATTTTTAGCTCCCGAAAGTATAGAATAAATGTTAGTGTAATTAATTAATTATTACACTAGCATAAGTTAACTTAGGGTTAATTAATCATATTAGTCCTAGGTTACTTTTTATCATTTAATAATGTTGTTGAGATAAGATTCCCTTCTAGAAGATGAGTTGTCTTTTCTAGAACTTATCTCCATCTTGTTATCATTCCCTAGGTAGGTTGTTAGGGTTTGTTGTTGTCACATGAAGTGTGATTTGAACACTTGGCAACATCTTATGCATTTTAGGTTTTTCTCTTGCCTATATAATCAGGCATATGTACTCTTTGTAAATCATTCAATATATTCTGAATATCAATCAAATAATCTCTATTTGCATGCCCTTAGTTGCAACACTTTCTATGTGGTTGAATTTCTTCTTGGTAGGTCCATTGAAGTGTGCACAACTTCATTGGATGATTCAACATCCATTATTCCAACATGGTATCAGAGCCATTCCATTGAAGGTTCATCCCAGTATCATGAAAGTTGGGCTACAGAGATTTTTGCAGGTTTGAGGGTTTTCTTTGCAGGCTAGTTGGCTCCACCCAGGGACCAAGCTGATTTCTGGAGTAGATAGAGTCTAATCCAAGCTCACCATTATCTTCAGAAGGCCTTGAAACCCTAAGATCGCCTGCCCATTCGTCTAATTTGGACATATCCACACCGGGAGCCATCTGAGGTATTTTTAAGGGTTTGCAAAATCAATCGTACTTTCCGTACAATTTGCTGGAAAAAAATCACCCCTTGCAGCTGTCCTCCATCATGGAATTTTTTTTTTAATCACAGGCCATTTTTTATTTCAAAAAAATTGGGCTCTTTTTGCATTTGTTTGGCAAAAAATATATATTCGGCCTTTCTCTATAGTTCTCCAGAAAAATTTAAAAAAATCTGGGTGACTGTCATTATATTTCCTGGTTGGCATCGGCATTTTTAGGGTTTGATAAATATTTTCATCAGCATTTATTTTTTGAATTGCCAATATTGGCATTATTCAAAAAAATTTTGGGGCTGCATTTGTTTTTTGGGGCCACATTTATTGGGGTCGGAGGTACGTTTGTCGGCTAGTCCACCAACCGCTGTAGGCTGTCACATCATCAACTGTCTCCTCTCCACTGCACCCACTCATCATTCACCAACCACCAGCATTTTTGTCAGCCGCTTGTTTCTCAACTCCCGCCAACACTGCTGGAAACCGGAGCTCCTCCTGCCGGCATCTTTCTGGCACGTTCACGGCCGGTCTCCATCTAGCGCTCTGACCACCAGCCCTCCACTCTATCCAAGCGGTGCTGCCACTCTACCCGAGATCTCCGCTCCACTGCTGCTAGTGGCAACACCTTTTTTTTCCAACCCCACACCTGTGGTCACATCAACGACCAAGTGTTAGGGCCCGAGGTGCTTATGTTTTGCACCTGTTTAGCCTGCAGGCCCTAATAGGGCAGTTTTTTTCAAATTGCCATATCTTTTCACCAGGGTATCAAAAATCAGCAAACAAGATACCATTGGAAAGTTAATTTAGTGCTCTTTCCAATGGTGACATCCATTCTAGAAAATTTCACTTCCAGAATATTCTATAGTCAGCTGAAGTCAAAACACTAAATTGGACTCAAAGGCTCATATCTTCGTAACCGTTGATCGAAATTCAGTGATTCTAGTGGCATCAGGAAAGTAATTCAGAGCTCTTTTTATCCATCCATTCACCTTGATAAATTTCAGCTCTAGGTACTCTTGCATTGGTTTTGTTCAATTTGGTGCATTTGTTCAATAACTTGGATATCTTGAAGCTTGGGAAAATTTTTTTTTATTTGGGTGGCATCACTTCAGCTACATATCAAGTTTGGGAGTTTCTAATTTCTGTTGAAGGTCATTGTCTTTGAATATTTGGAGAAATTTGATTGTACATTATGGGGTTTGCATCTTCTCCTTCTTTAACTATGTTGCATAAGGGAAACTATAAACAATGGTGAGATGGGATCATCCACCATCTCCAATCACTTGAATTGTTGCCACATTTGTATGGTACAGTTCCCCATCCAAGTCAAGGTGTTCAAAAATTTTCTTGGAGTTGCAACAAATATAATGTTTTAGAGGTGATTGCAATGCATGCTGATTGTGATGGTTTGGAATCTATTGATCATTCTGATAGTCCTCACATCCTTTGGACTAAGATTTGGGAGATATATGGAGATTCAGATAATCCACCCTTCCTCGATGATCAGGTTTTAGAATGTCAGGTTTCAGATCAAGTACCCCATGATGATATTGCTATGTAGGAGGTTGTTTGTTTGGATTGCCTTGAATCTTCTGAAGAGGTTGGCAAGGTTGCTTCAGATGATTCTTCTTCTCCATCAGAGACAATTGGTATCCTTTCACATTCAATGATTCCTTGTCTAGAGTCATTGATTGAGGCTTCCATCATCATCATTGATCAGGACATTCTTGAGGGGATATCACTCCTCTATTTAGAGATTTCATATATGAGATTTCCTCCATCTTCATCAGAGTTTCTTCTACATCTACCATTAGATTGGCTTCAGTCTTCTTTCAGTGGTTTTGAGGACACTTCATTGTGGGGGGGCAATCAAGTCTCCATCTATTCCTTCGATGGAAGGACCATCACATTGCTGTCTTTGGATCATGTTCAACATCAGTTTCTACATCATCCTGATTTGTCACCTTCTACATTGATTGAGTATGTACTTGAGTGGGTTGTGGCATCTTCATCTTCATCAGGAAAGGAGACACATGAGAAGATTTCAGAGACATCATCCGCATTCATATTCATCCTTTCTTCCTTCAATTCCTATCCAAAATGGGAAGCTACCCTGCATCTCTACATGGTTTTGTTTCTTCTGAAAGGGAGACAAGTTGTTTGTCGACATTGGATCATGTTTTGTCTACATACACTTACCTTTTTTGCAGGTGATCACATATTCTTGGGAGGCTACATAGTCTCTCTCTTTCCCTCCTATGGGGGGCCCATTGATTGTATTGTATCCATGTGATGATTTTTGTCCTTGGGGGGATGATGTTGAGTCCTCCAATCATCACATTTCTGCATTTCATCTCCTTTTTTGGAGAGGGGTTTTCTTCCCACTAGGTTTTTCCTCTTTTCTCTATTTTTGGGAGATTAGTTGCATTTTCATCCTATGTACATGGGTACCTAATGTGGCCATCAGTCAGGACCCATCATCACCATGCATAATCATTGCATTTTCATTTCCTCCCTAAGTTGCACTTATGGGGGGGTGTTAGTGTAATTATTTAATTATTACACTAGCATAAGTTAACTTAGGGTTAATTAATTATATTAGTACTAGATTACTTTTTATCATTTAATAATGTTGTTGAGATAAGATTCCCTTCTAGAAGATGAGTTGTCTTTTCTAGAACTTATCTCCATCTTGTTATCATTCCCTAGGTAGGTTGTTAGGGTTTGTTGTTGTCACATGAAGTGTGATTTGAACACTTGGCAACATCTTCTGCATTTTACGTTTTTCTCTTGCCTATATAATTAGGCATATGTACTCTTTGTAAATCATTCAATATAATCTGAATATCAATTAGATAATCTCTATTTGCATGCCCTCAGTTGCAACACTTTCTGTGTGGTTGAATTTCTTCTTGGTAGGTCCATTGAAGTGTGTGCAGCTTCATTGGATGATTCAACATCCATTATTCCAACAATAAATTTTGTAGCTTCCTTTCTTTGTTCTTGGAATATAAATTCAAACTTTACAACTTGACAACTTTGACAATCTTGCTCTAAACTTCTTCTCCACTTGATATTCAACCTATAAATTTGCAAATACACACTCAATAGGAGGAAAACTTGTTGATTGTTAGTGAATAGGGGTTTGCCTAACTCAAACCCCTTTTAGGTAATTAAACAAAAAATATGAAATAATATAATTGAAGCATGAACATGAAATGATGAAATGTTGATACCTTGGAAGTTTTCTTGGAACATAAATATGAAAATTAACATGTAGTGGCCATGAAGAATTTAGATCTTGATCTTCAAAAAGATGTGAAATAATTCTTGTAAGTATATCTTAAATGATACATCAACTATCTTAGCTCAACACCATGGATGAATGCATTATGGCTTTGTCATGATGAAATAAATTTGAATTGCTAGAATAGACTTCACTAATCTTCTATTGAATGCCTTTGAAATTCTCTTGTGAACTCCATAATTCTCTTGTGAATGTACTCTTGATTGCTCCTAAGGATCTAGGATGAAACTATGAGAATTAACCCCTTATTAATACTAAATTTAGAGATTAACCTTGAAATTAAAATAATTGAGGATGACCTCAGATCTGGGTATTAAAATCATGAGATCACGACACAATTAAATTAAAAAAATGGGTGTTCTACTCAAGGATGACCCATTTTCCAGTAAAGTAAAATGGGTCCTGACACAAGTCTCTAGGACCATACCTTCAGGAGGTGAAAGACATAAAAATAACATGTGAAATATGCAAAAAAATAGGGTTCCTAAAGAGGGAGGACCCACTCACCACCTAGGGTGAATTGGTCCTAGCACCAATTTCTAGGACCTTAAATTTTCCCAATTAAATGTCATGCAATTTAAATTATGGGTGTCAGGATGGATCCTCAGAAGGTGTCACAAATAAGGCTTAAATTTTAATTAAAGGGGCTAATTAACTATAATTAACCATATTTAATAAGTGTGAAATCATGTTACACCACTATAAACACCATAAATAGGATACAAATTAAGAAAATTTTATTAAAAATGGGCCCAAGATTAAATGTGAATGTGTAAAACACATTACAACTTTAAACCTAGGAAAAATTGGGTTAATTCAATGAGAATTATTCCCAAATCAAAGAAAAATGGGTACTTTTTTTGTTACTACATTTTTCCCCCACTTTAGTGAGGGGATGACCCCATGTAAAACTCACACTAAAGTAGAAATTGAAGGAACTTAAGTATCTAGCAATAACACAGATACATGATCATACCCTATCAAAGGCCAAGAAAAATAAAGACAAACAAAGGATCAAGCACAACCATTTCAATGCAATGTGGAACAAGGTTTTTTTTCTGTAACATATGCTGCTCACTCTAGGGTAGAGGAACCTTTGTCTATCCACTAGGTGAGTTATCCTTAAAAGGTGGAAAATGAGAGAATAATATTAGCCTCCCATACCATACCAAATTTATCCTCTTGACAAATTTTATAAGGCACCACAATGTAATGCTTTTATCAATTATTTTTGTAGTATCATGTAAAATTTTGTTAAAGGGGATTTTTCTTTGTTCATGTAAGGTCTTCTTCTTAGGGATAATTGTGCCTAATGTCTCCAATAGATGAAAATTCAAGGATTTTAGATCATCACTCATGGGATGACTCATTCACATCATGCCATGAAGGGAGATTGTACCCTCTTGGAGGACATAAAACCGAATGACACCACCAATAAAAGGACACGTCACAAGAAAAAATAAAAAATCACACCATGAAATTTTCCAAAATATTCCATCAATGTATGCCCCCACTTTAAATTGGTTGCTACACAATTAATATAAAAAAAATTCTTTAAAGTAGCCAAGTTTTTTTCACAAGACATTAGAGATTTCCTAAAAAAAAACCCTATGCCAAGTCATATGTTTTTGAAATAAAGCTACACCATGAAATATGAAGGAAGGGTTGCCACAAAAATGAAACAATTAAAGAGAAATCAGTACATCACATGCGAGCCAAATTAAGGCATGTCAGTCACATCCCAATATTTCTCTCATATAAACACGAAATATGGTCAACTTACTAGAAGAGACAATCAAAAAGTGACATACAAGGATAAAGCATCCACCTTTGGTGCAAAGTGTCCCACTACCTAACCCCTTTCCCCTACTGAGTGTAGGAAAAGGGTGAGCCATTAAAATTAGTATCAATTAGAGGAACTAGGTGCTACAACACAAGGAAGAGGACCACAATCCTTAACATGTTGAATTTTTTCACTTGAAGCCTTACATTCATTAGTAGAATAACCATGAACTCTATGATATGCATAAAATGAACTCTCGTAGTAAAATTTATTTCACATTCTTGGAGAGAGAGATATCAAACAATCTTCAAGGAGTCTTGAAAAGATACTCTTTTGATCAATAGTAGAAGATGTTCTTTTATTTTGTGATAAAGATATTTCTTACTTAGTACAAGGTGGCATACTTAGACAAGACTCTTTAGATTGTGATATTTTGTACTCTCCTTGAAAGGAGGGTGTAATATCTAGTGAACTCCAATCATTATTGTTTTACGTGATTACATTTATATTAAGCAAGGACTTATCTATTTTATTTTTGTCTTTCTAAGGATAGTAATTAAGACCACTAGTGTCTATCAGTTGACGATTCACTAACGTTAAATTTTTCTTAGAGGAATTTTTTTTAAGAGTGTTTACATTAAGTGAAGGCTTGTTTTTTGGTTTGATTTATATCAAAGGACAATAACCAAGACTAATTTGTTTCTTGCATGTTAGGCTCTATAGGGATATGGATACCTTTTTCTCTAGCACCACATCCTTTTCCGCTATAACCAAGTTGTACATAAGTTCATAACCTCTTCCATAAAGTTTTTTCATTTCTTTTGGATTCGATGGTTACTCATAGTCAGCTTCATCAAAGGTTGTTATGCAATTTGTTTCTTCTAAAGTGGTTGACATGGATGCTTTTAAATTTTGTGTTAAATCTTGTGTTGACATTATTGCTTTTTCTTTTCCCTTTTTTGAATCATTATTTATGATCTTTTATTCTCCCATCAATGTAGGTGTGAAATCTAAGGAACCCCAATCATCTTCCAATAGCTTAGTGACTTGATCAATGTTATTATTGTGTTATTATTTTTTAAATTACTTTTTTGTAGCTGATTCTAAATTTCATCCTTCTCTCTCAGCAATCAAGCAACTTTTAGCATGTAAAACTTCTTGTTATAGACATATTTCAGGACATGATGTAAGGAAAAATGCACATAATTCATTTCATGAATCCAACGACTTATTAAAAGGAGAATATAAGAAATATATTTAGGCATAACGTGGATTTGAGTTGTTAATATTACTTTCCACACTCTGATAGGTAACGTTATGCCTCTGAGCAATTATTTTCCTATATTATCAAATCCAAGAATACACAAAGAATTGGGTTTAATATCGCTTTTTCTCAAGTTGATATATTCCAAATGGCTCACACTAGTCACATTCAAGGCCAAACCATTGTCAACAAGGGTTGATTTTATCGTGTTTCGATTAACCTAGACTATTATATTGAAGGCTTCATGGTTTTTTTGAATTTGAAAGGGAGGTAACTCGCTTTGGTAAAAATATATATCCAAGTTCATTTCATTCATTCCTTGAATTAGTGTTTCTACATCATTTTAAATAGTATTATAAGGAATCATAAATTTTTATAAAGCCTCTTTATTATGTTATGATAAATAGGTAATGTTTGAAGTAGTCCCCATACAAAAATCTTAGTGGGAGAATGCTTAAGGTGTTCAACAAGATTATATTCTTTCCAATTTTTTGCAGTCAAATGAGGAGAAATTTGAAAGATTAGATTAGGAAAGGGTACTAAAATAGGGGTTGTCCTACTATTTTAGGTATGTTCAATTGTATTATAACTCATTTATTTTGAAACATTTCCATTATTAAGTGAAGTCATGTTTTTTTGTAGTTCAAGGATGAGCACAAGTTTGTTTTGCATTTTTGGTCATTATGAGGGTGGGTAAATAGTTGTAGGATTCTTAGGATGTCCCACAAGGTACTTAGGAGGTGAAATAATCAAGGGGGGTCTAATAGACACTTGTGCATTCATAACCTCAGTGGTTTCAATTTGACGTGTTTGTAATGAAGGGGGGTCTAGTGTCATCTTTTTACCATCACCTAAGGAAGCCACATTACTATTGTTTTCATTTTCTTGCATCGTGATATACTCCCTAGGAGGATAGTTTAGAGGAGAACTAAAAACTAGATGTTCATGAAATTAATTGTTTTGTTACTCTAAAGTGACCTCATCACAAGTAAGGGAATCATCAATGGTCGGATTGTCTTGTTTATTAGTAATGTTTTCCTTAGGGGAAGAGAGGAAACTAAGATTCCAATGACTCTCATTGGTTGGATTTTTTAATCAAAATATCTTCTTTAGAGATATTAGGCGAAGGTCCAATTTTATTGATATGATTGTCTATGATCTCATTATTTTTCTTTAATGTCTCATTCTCTTGTACTATAACTTCTACCCTAGTAGGAGGTATTTTCAGAGGTTGATCACATTCCATGATTGTATTTTGTAAAGTAGCTTCATCACAAATAGAGGAGGCATTGAGAGAAGGAGAATCATGACTTTCATTCATACCAATGATTGAATCCTTTTGTTTGAATAGGTCCTTCCAAATTTTAGGTACATTAGGAAGGAGATAAATAATGCTATAAATTTCAATCCACATTTCCTCCTCACAAATGTGATTTTCATGATTGTTCTTGATTGTTTCCTCTTTCACTAGAGAATTCTCACAATTAGGGGAGGTATTGAGGGATAAATTTAGGCTAAGTAAAGTAGTGGAAATTATCTAATATTCTTGTGTTATAATATCTTCCCAATGGGTAGGAGGAGAAGGCAAAGAAATACTTTCATGATTCTCAATGATTGCATATTTTTTCATGAAGATACATTCATCCCTAATAGGAGAGGTATTGGGGGAAGAAGAACTATGATATTCGTGGTTATATATTCTTGTATTCTCTCCTATCATATAATTCCCACAAATAGGAGAGATATGGAGGGGTGAATATTTATGGAAAGTGTCAACATTTTAACTAACTTACACTAAGTGACTCTCATAACTAGGAAATGTATTGAATGAGTGACTAACGTTCTTATTAACTAATTTTTTCTTCAAAAAATTGGAAAAGATGGATACTAATTTTTTTGAAAAATAATCTATGAGATGAAATGAAATGACCAAGAATTAAATGCAATTTTTAAATTCCACACAATGCAATAAACTAAAAATGAAATGTTGTAAATGCAATTTTGAATTTTTAAAATGCACTGAAATGAAGGAATTTAAGCTAAATGCAATGAATTTGACGAAATAGAAAATAAAAAAACTGAAATAGAAAAGTAACAATAGTAAACACAGGCCTAAAATTGGGATTTTAATTTCTATTAATTGCAAATAAATAGCTAATAGGGACTCATTCACCAATAAGGGCAAATGGCTCCTCATTACGTATTCTTAAGATGTTTCTATTGATCTTTGAGTAATTTTTAATGATTTTTAGATAAATGAAAGTTTATATCAAGCTTGATCAGGGACTCATTTTCTAGTAAAGGTGAATGTGTCCCAAATTAGGGTTCTAAAGAGGTGAAAAATGTATTTTTTAAGCTATTTTCTATAATTTTTGTGCCTAGTTTCAAATTGTAACTCTTATAATAAAACTTTCCATAATTTGCAAGTAAATTGAAGGGTAAATGTTGACCTATATGACACTTTTTAAAATTAAATTTTGACTCAATTTTTTAATATGAATGATGAAAACTAGACTAGTATGCAAACACTATGAAGAATCAGTGTAATATGCATGTAAATTTTTGAATTTTTTAGATTTAAATAATTTAAGAATACAAATTTAAACCCCTATATACAATGTTCACTAATGCACAATGAATAAACCCTAAATGTAATTAAAATATAATGCAAACTAGGATCTAGGGTTTTAGTGCACTCCAATTCAGAAATTAAGATGTTTCAGGGGATTGAGTTCACCAAAATGAAACATAGAAAAACAGGTTCAACATCAATAGGTTATCAATGATGAACCTAATTTTTATTGGGTGGATGTTACATTCAATTATGAAGGCCAAACTATGCAAATAACAATAAAAAATTATCCTAATTTTAATAGAAATGAAAGAGGGAGTTTTGAGAGCTTGAAATGATGTGTACCTTATAGAAAACTTGTTTTTTTTAGGACACAAAGAAATCATTCACCTTTAGTGGTGAATGGGTCTCTATTAAGGTTTCAAAAAATAACTTTTTGGTTTTATTCCTCTCAACCTGCACTCCTATATCCTAGGTTTTCACTACTTCAAGCATTAGAGAGGACTCATTCACCTTTAGTGGAAAATGGGTCCTTTTAGGGTTTTAGAAAATTGTCTTCTAGGTTATGTACCTTGATTCCTACACTCAATTCCCACATTTTTAGCTCTTGAAATTTTGGAATAAATTCCATATCTTCCTTTCTTTGTTCTTACACTATAATGGCCAACTTTGCAACTTAACAACTTTGACAATATTTCTCTAAAATTATTCTCCACTTGATCTTCAACCTGTAAATTTGCAAACACACACTCAATAGGAGAAAAACTTGTTGATTGTTAGTGAATAGTGTTTTTCCTAAGTCAAACCCCTTTTAGGTAATTAAACCAAATGATGAAATAATTAATTTGAAGCATGAACATGAAATGGTGAAATGTTGATATCTTGGAAGTTGTCTTGGAGCATAAATATGAAAACTAACATGTAGTTTCCATGAAGAATGTAGTTCTTGATCTTGAATAATATGTGAAGCAATTCTTGCAAGTAGATATTCAATGCTACATCAAATATCTTAGCTGAACAACATGTATGAATGCATTATGCCTCTTTCATGATGAAATGATCTTGAATTATTGCAATAGACTTCAATAATCTTCCCTTGAATGCCTTTGAAATTATCTTGTGAACTCTATAATGCTCTTGTGAATGTACTCTTTATTGCTTCTAAATATCTAGGATGAAGCTATGTGAATTAACACCTTATTTATACTAAATTTTGAGATTAGGCTTGAAATTAAAATAATTCAAACCAACCTCACATATATGTATTAAAATCATAATGATCCTATCACAATTAAATTCAAAAATGGGTGTCCTACTCAAGGAGTACCCATTCATAACTAAAGGTGAATGGGTCCTGACTCAAGTTTCCAGGACCATGCCTTCGGGAGGTGAAAGAACATAAAAAACCCATGTGAAATATGAAAATAAAGGGGTTTCCTAAAGAGGGAGGACCCATTTTACACCTAGGGAGAATGGGTCCTAGCACCAATTTTTAGGACCTTGACTTTTCCCAATTAAATTTTATGCAATTTAAATGATGGGTGTTGGGATGGATCATCAAAATGTGTCACAAATAATGCTTAAATTTCAACTAAATGGGTTAATTAATTCTAATTAACTATAATTGATTAAGAGGACTCTAAATAAGTTTGAAAGTGTGTTACATCACCTTATAAGACCATAAATAGGGCACAAATTGAGTAAATTTTATTAAAAAGGGGCCCAAGATTAAATGTGAACATGCACAACACATTACAACATTAAACCTAGGAAAAATTAGGTTAATTCGATGACAATTACTCCCAAATTAAGCAAGAAAAAATGGATGATTTTTACATTACTACAACTCTAAAATAGTGATACATTAAATTTTGTCTCAAAACTTGTCCAAGAGCCAGGGGATTGAGTTCTCATACTCATGGCAATCCGTAAAAACTTTCTACAAAAGGAATTTTAATGATGACTCATATATTGGGAGATTTTAATGTTGAAAGCTTAGGGAAAGTTGGCCACCACAAGGCTTTAAAATAGGGTTCCTTCACCAATCTGAGGAAATCTAAGCCATAGAAATGGAGGAAATTTCTAGATGCTAATATATTCCTTAATGTGAGCACATCAACTTTCAACAAGATTTTCCTTATGACTCAATTTTCTTAGATTATTCAAATCCTCAAAAGATGATATTATTCTTATTATCTTTTCTTTATTTTATATTTATATTTATATTTTAGCTTCCTCTCTTATTTCACACCTAATCATAACTTCAGATCCATATTTTACAAATATTTCATTATAGTTCACATAATATATATTGTCAGTATTCTTATTTTGTAGATGCACTTAGAGTAAGAACACACACACTATATTTAGTTTTATTTATCTTGGTTGATATTCAAACAACCAAAGATAGGTTTCTTTTTAATGAAGCTGGGTTCACCAAAATGATAATATTGAACCACCAAAAATATACTTGGCTTTAGGGAAAGGGGATTCCCAATTGGATCCTAGGGTTTTTCACCTAGGAGCTTTGTTGGGGATTAATAGCTCTCTTTCCCACAAAGGTATTCTTGACGGGTTAATTCAAAGATTTGGGGGTTTGCAATGGGTGTGATGTGTGTTCTTAAGTGTTTTAAAGTAATTTAATAAAGTAAGTATGAGATGTAAACTAATGTAGATGCAAAACTATATGCAATGTCCTAAGAATGACCTCAAATGTATGCAAGTTGTAAAGAAACTAGAAGATACAAAAAAGGTGCACGTGGAAATTGAAGGTTGATGAAAGGAAGCTCTGGAGTGCTTTAGAATTCATTGAAATTTTTTATTGTGACACTAACGCAAGAATGGTCAACTTAGTCCTCCTGAATTTTTTTTCCAAAATACATTTATGGAAAAAGGGTATCCAGAAACATAGAAACCACTTTTTTGGCCTAGTACTAGGACTAATTTTCCAATGATGGAAACTTAGTCCACTTGGAGCATTCAAGTGTCTCAAGGTTAGAATTTTTACGTGCCCACTTGTACTTTTTTTCCTTATAGATAAAAGTGTACAAATCTTTAGAAAACAACCTACAAGTTGTCTTTTAGATCCTTCTAGGGTTTGTTGAATTGGAATGATGTGGATGGAATGGGGAGACCCTTTTCAACACCTTTATCTTTGACTAATATACATGAAAACCTACAAATCACACATGTAAAGAGAGGAAAAGGGTTAGGGTTAGAGAATAGGCATTTTCCTGAGTTAAAACCCCATGTTGGTAATAAAATCCAAATGAAGGGAAATGTGATTGAATAAAATGCAAATTTAAACACTCACCCAACGCTTGTTGAAGAAGTTTGAAGATATGCAAGAACCAACTCCATTGGATGTTTCTTGAAGTGCTTAGTGCTTGAATTCTTGTGAAGATGAGATGTTGTGAATATGAAAGAGTGTAGGAGAGAGGTAAAATAATGAGAGAAGCCCTTATTTATACATGTTATGCGATAAGTCCCTCAAAATAACCTAACATACAAAGACCTTAGGTTTTTGGAGGAAAATTCTCGTTAGAATTTTGATTTAATTTTAAATTTTATGTCAAATGGGACTAAGTTTCCCAAGGAAAAACTTAGTCCTGTTGATTGTGAAAATGACACAAACAATGTTAAACAAAATATCTCTACTCTATTCTCCTGAAAAAGAAAGAAAACATATAGTAGCCTAACTCACAAGGTCTTGGTAGTTGGTTCTCAAATGTCTTGTGTCACTCAATTGGTCCATGAAACTATAATATTTTAGGAGTTTGTTGGTAATAAGGAATACAAGCAATGACTTATTCATTGAACTATTTTAATGATAAAGGGGTTTTTAAATAAAAAGAGAAAGATAGATCAGGGCGTACATCAATAAAACATGAATAAAACTTATCTAGTATCTTGAAATATATCTTCAACAATGTATGTTTTTCCAACAGATCAAGAAAACCATAGCATGATGCAATTTATAGAATAGTCCATACTATTGCATGCATCTAAGGTGCTTATTTTAACTTTACAATCACACATCATAAATATTTCAAATACAAAAGAACACACTCTCATTCATTGCCAAGACCATAGATCAACAGACTTTAAATAAAATCAATTCGCAGATAATCTAAAAAACTAATATTTAAATCTGGTTTCTTCTAATGATTTTCATCACATAAGAAACACTCATGCTTCAACACAATCAATGGCATATATATAGACTATAATTCATCAACATTATCCAATAAAACTCACTTGCAACATCATATTGCATAAAAAAACCTATAATTATATTCAACTGTAAATAAAGTAACAAAGTATCTCTGTAAAAACTATGAAAATTATATCTCCTACTATTAGGTGGCTAATCTTATTGTCATCACCCCAACATTACAATATGATACCTTGCAGGTATTTATAGATATACAAAAATATGAAGTCCTTTGTATGTTAGGTTGATCAAACTTTTCAGGAATTAAAGTCATCTTGGAAACTTAGATCAATTTGATCTCCAATTCCCACCTTGATCAATTAGTTAAACTAGAAGAAAAGAATAGAGAGGAGAAAAGAAATACATGCACCCACAAACTGCTAGTTATGCATAGAGGAGAAAAAGAAAGCCATGCATGCATGAGGTTATCAACTATGCATGTGAAGCCTTTTCTATAATGTATTCATTGTAACTAGAGAAGACTTATTGAAGCATGTCCAAATCCAACCCATCAACCCAACTGTCTTCAACCTTGATTCTCTCTAATTTTGTAGTAGCAAATCCTCTCATGTCCTTTAGCTTCTTTAACTCCCTCTTAGCTGCCCTTATCTCTTCTTTAATATACATTAACCAATCTAACAACAAATCTTCACTATCATCTCCTTTTTGCATGACCTCTTTAAACCTATCATCCCATTCTCCTTTATTTGGCTCGAAGGTAGACCCTCTTTTACTGGTATATTAACATTTACTATGACAACAATAACTGCTTCCAACTCTTCAAACTGTTTATTTAGATCCTTGACAAAATCTTTAACTTCATTTTTATGCTTGTATAAAATGTCAGACCTAAACCGAAGTATGCTAGAAGTCTTTTCCAAGAAATATTTATTGTCCTCTTCAAGTATTGACTGTTTTAGAAGAGTGGACTTTTAAAATTTTCTAACCTCCTTCAACCTCTGACTATATCCTTTATACTCCTCCTCCTATTCTCCCAATACTTTGACATACTAGTTCATTTCCTCTATTAACTCCATCATTTTATGAACCTCAAAACTGTTGTCCAACACCTAACTTATTTCCTGATTTATCTTATCAGTTCTCCTATCCAACATCTTTGCCTTACTCCTTACCTATACCAAATCATCCACCTCTTTCTTACTAAGACAAATTGGTGTTACAATGGTGGAAACTTGTTGTGACCTCAGAGAAAAAATACTTTTCAAGAAAGAATGCAATTGATCTAATTGAGCCTTAAGCTCATCCTTTTTATGCTTATCTTTCATCATTCTAGATTAAGTGGATGAAGCTACCACATCTATCAAATTCATTTGTTGATCTCTGGTGGGCCTCCCCAAGTAAACAGTACCCAAATCATAATCTATCAATTGCATATCTCCTACATCCTTTTCCATCATTGGTATGGCACATTCAACAACAATTTCTCCTCTATCGGCAAGCCTAGTGGAATGTAGAATTTAGCCCTTCTTCTTGGGCCTTTACTTTTCAATTTCCTTCTACATATCATCCCATTTGAGAGGCTATGAAGGTGTCATTGATCTCTTCTAAAGATCCAATTTTAACCAAGTGGGAGCACTTGGAGTAGTGTTTATTATAGTTGAAAAAGAACGAACAGTAGTAGTAAAGGGTGGTTGCACATTTACTTGAGGTTGAGAATCAACCCCTTGTATCTCTTGTTGTTCTTGCTCCACATTTTTCCTAGAAAGATTTTCAGCTTCCTCCTTATCCTTTTGTTCTTGTATCCTCTTCTCTTCTTCCTTTTTCAACTTTTCTTCTCTAATTCTCGGTTCCTCTCTTCCTCTAATGCCCTTAGTCTATTAGCATCTTCCTTTTCCTTTTGTTGCTTAATCAGCTCGTCAACATCCTTTTCCTTTTGCACTCATTTTTCTTCCTCTTCCTCTTTATAGGCCTTTTCAACAAGCTTGAATTTGGCCACAAGAACTTATTTTTCCCTTCAATTTTTTTCCTTTTCTTCCTCCAAATCATGAATTTTTTGTATTAACTCTACCTTATCATTTTATTCTTTGATCCTGAGCTCCTGCTCCTTTTGCCTTTGCTGCTTTTCTATTTCATCAGCTCTTTGTTTGGCTTCTACTTGTTGTTTCTGGAGTAAGGCATCAGCTTGTGCCTTAGCATTAATTGCCTTTTTCTTCTATATGGCCTCTGCATGTGCTTGAGAATCCAAATCCTTCTTTTCTTCCTCAAACAGGGCCCATTGATCTTCCTCTATAAGAATATGTTCAATTTCCTCCTCTAGAGACATATTTTCTTGTGCATCTTTCTGTAATAAGGTCTCATCAGAGTCTATTTCCACCTCATGGATCTCTTTCTCCTTCTATTTTCCCTTTAATGCTTCATCTAAATCATGAAGAGTTCCTTCAAGCATATCTCCGCTTGGTTTCTCTATAAGAGGGACTTGAGAAGATGACTCACTTACTGTTGATGTGAAAACCACCGGTCCTATTTGTGTATCCTCCTCTTGTACTCCAGGTAGCTCTTGGGTAGAGGCCTCAATATCAATCTCTTCAATGTCAGGAGGGAACAATTCCAAGGGCTCCTTGGAAGGAAATTTACTCTTGATTATTTTGTATCCCTTCCCCTTCTTAGGAGCCAGTCCCTGAGCAGTTTTGGTTCTTAGGACAACCCAATGAGTACTTCTATCCAAAACTGGCCTCCCTATTTGTTTGATATCAATAGTCTCCTCACCATCCTAGTCCACCAGATCCACACTTTTGGTGCCAATATTTCATGCCTCATATGATGGATCTAACACAACTCCATCATCTACTAATATATCATGGATGTCATAATTCATTTTCTTGAGGTCATACTCATCTTGAAGATCACTCCAAAAATCCTCTAACAGGTTGAAATGTTTATCACAAACTGAAGACAACAAGGCATTTATTTTATTCCTTGGGTCAAAGTACTTTTGACCAATGTTTGAACCTAGTTTCAGATGTATCAATTCACTGCAAACTACCTTAGCTCCCACAAGATATTGGCAACTGTATTCACCCAATTGCACGAGAAAATTCTGACATCCTATTTTGTGCTTCAATCCAAATTGGGCATCGACCCTGAGAGCTTGATATAAAAATTACATTAGAACCATCCTATTGCTACAACATCTTGGAAGTAAGTGGGGATAACCTTCAAATCCAACTAGTTTGAAATAAGTGAACTTGGGGTATTAGATATACCAACATCCCCATTTTGTGATAAAGGCCATAGATTCTTGGCTCAATCTATATCCTGCATCTCCATTAAGGTGGTTAATGATTACATATAAGAATGCATCATTAACCCTTCTCAATTGTGTTTCAAATACTTGAAGAGATAACTAATAATAATGATCCCATACTTTACTTTTTCCATCAACTTCTCCCAATATTCCCACTCTATTTAAACCTGGAAAGATTCCTCCTCTAGCTATTGCATAGACAATATAAGAATTCATATAAAAGCTTTAGGTTTCCCTTATTCGAGTTAATAGGTCATGAATAACATCAGAGACAATCATTGGCCAATCAAACTATTGGGTGCCATTAAAGATTTTTTGAATAAAGGGAAACATCCACTCCTTGAAATGAAATGCATCCCTCTTCCCAAAGAATCTAGGCAACATCATTATTAGATCTGATACTTCTTTGTAGAATTTTGTTCTCCTTGGCTGATCATGAAGCTTGGTTAGAGACTTCTCTATTCTCAACCATTTCTTGTTCAAGTGAGGTTTGTTGGCCTCCTTGTGTTTGCTATATATCTCTAAAGCTTCTGCCTCCTTTAACTATACCAGGCTCTTTGGATCTGGGACTCTAAACATATGTTGAAACATTTGAGGAGTTAAATTAATAATAACATTATCCTATGAATCCATACACTACCTAGTGGCCAAATTGTAAGCTCTTATTGTTGTCATAATCAACTCCACGCACTGGATAGATAGAGGAAATAAGGTGATGTGAGCCAAGCCAGACCAAACTATTCTTTGAGTTCTCCCTATTATATCCTCAACAAATATTTCCAAATACAACTCCACAAAATCGTATGAGCCTAGATTGGTGTCATTTATATCAGACCAATCCAATTCCACTTTTCTTGCAGTGACAATGGGGCCCCTATGATTATACCTCAAGTATAAGGTAGCTGCTCTAGCTTAATCTTATTAGGCTTAGTTGTTACCTTTGATGTTTTTGTAAGCTGATTCCTTTGGGAAGATTCTCCTGATACTACTCACATTCTTTAGCCTTCCTCAAAAAAACCTCTAATTAGATCCTTGAATAAACATCAAAAAATGTGCTTTAAAACCTTACCCTTCATCTATATAACGAAGGTGGAACCAAGTATATAAAACATTCTAAACATTCTCTTTTGAAACACTACCAAGCTCGAAGCCAGAACCGTTATTAAGATTACAGTAATAACAAACGGGACTGGAGTCAGAATTGGAATGGTAACCGAAACCAGAACGGAAATGGAAATTTATTTGGTTTTACTCAGATTTTCTAATTTCATATTTAGTTTCGGTTCCGCTTCTGACTAGGTTATCGTTATTTTGCAAGAATGCTTCTCACTATAAGCGGATTCAGATATGGGATGAAAATTGAATCGATACTTATTGAAAAACATAGTTCAAGGTCTAGATTGATTCCGATCCTACTTCCGCCTATAATGACCATGATGTCATAAGTGATTTTAACAGTTTGATAAATAACTTCATGCTTTAAGGACTAGGTCATATCAACATGAAAGGTGATTAAACATAACCTAATAAGACCACCCCATATGACTGAGAGATTCCTGTAGCTTTTAGGGCATCATATTTAAATAAAAAATGCGAACATAAAAATGCATAGAAACCCTAAACTAAAAACCCTCAATATATAATAACTAGGGCATGAATTTACCTCTATTTAAATTAACTAGACTGAATGTGAAACATGATTTCTAAGTAAAAAAAACAATTTATCAAACCCTACTCACTGTAACAGAAATTAACCTATGCATTTAAAAACTAGGGCACCACGATTTGGTCATGACTAAAATGTGAAAATGACCATGCTAAAAAAAAAAAAAATAGATACAAAATCACAACGAAGACAAGAAATCCAAAAAAATAGAGAAAGAAACTAGAAACATACAAACTTATTAAGAAATTTACGACCTCACCCAAAGCCAATCAATAAAAAATGAGCAGAAATGGAAAATGCAAAAATAAAAAGAAGAATGAGAATATAAAACCCTACCTCGAACGCAAATAAATAGGTTAACTTCCTGAAGAAATATGTGCACAACAGTCTCTCTTTCAATCGATTCACTCACATAAAAGCTTTAGTGCAACTCTGGTTCACTTCTTCAATCTCTTAACAATAATGGTAATAACTACACGTTAATCCCTAATTAAGGTAAAAGCTTGGAGTTTCACACATGCATGGAACCTATCATTAATGCAATAATGTAGTAGAGTGGAGTAAGAACTACAAAAGGAACTAGAGTGAAGAAATGACGAGAACAAAATCGGAATGAAAACTGTTTTGGGAACTTGAGTAATTTCCTAACTTGTTTCTTGTTCCGGGTCTGGTTCCATCGAAAAAGAAAAGCGAAACAAAACATCAAAATAAAAAATAAAAGACCGAAACGAGAAAAATTATCATACAAAACCTAGTTTAAATTGAAATACCAAAAAGCAGAGGTAGAGTCAAAACGAGAATTGATTTTGAAACTTTGAATAAAAACAGAGTTGACTTCTGCCCCGACTCCAACTCCGACAAATAAAAAACAACAAAGTCAAAATAAAAAATGTTGGGATGGGAATCAGAATGAGTTTTAAAAGAATTTCTTAAAACTAGATTTGGTTCCGGCTTTGGTTCGAGCAGAACAAACCAAAGATAAACAAAGTGTTGTAATAGAGAGACTCCAAAGTTTGTTTAGAAAAAATCAAGGATAAAAACAAAAAGGGGGACCCATTTTTTCCAAGGAAAAAGATGGGGTGGTTATACAAGGAATACAAATGGTGACTCAGCTAGGAAAATGATTTACCTATTTTCAAGATACCCAGAGAAAATTTCAGTCACCCTAAAACTACTTGGTTTATGAAGCATACTAACCTAAATAAGATCCAATATATCTAGAATAAGGTTGAGCTGGAATCTTAGATGTATGTGCTCATGAATTATTTATGAATCTAAGTCTATACGTATATTGTGCATCATGCTTTTATAGATACTTTCTCTACTCCTAAAAAATTATACCTAAGATTCAAGCTACATAGGTTGAGTCCTTTCACTATCGTGCAATAAAATCCTGGGTATTCCTCTCCTGGTAGATAGGCATCCATAGCCCTGATGAAGATACCTCTAGTTCTCTCAAAGCATTTCTCTACTACAAGCCAGGCATCCATAGCCCTGATCAAGATACTTAATTACCCATTTGATATTGAGTTTTCCTTTTCTTTCTTTATTTTCATTATCATTCTTTTTACTCAAGCTTTATTTGTGAAAATATTTTATGCACCTTCCTCAATACTTAGACACAATGGATCTAAAATGTGGGTTGAGAACTATAGTGGATCTCATGATAATCTTGGAATCAGATTTTTCACTTGAATCAAAAGTAGAACCATCCTAAAACAGATAGGCATTTACTTAGGCAAATGTTTTTCTAATTTGGTGATAGATGTTTTCTCATAATTCATGAGATATTCACAATGTATCTGTTATCCTTAATAAATTTTCAAACCTAGATTAGAATGATCATAAAACATGAGTTTTAGAATGAAATCCTTTTCAATGATGATGATGAAAACACCTAAACCAATTTCTCTCCTATTACCAGTAGCATACTTTGAATAACAACCCCTTTGTCTTGAGATGAACAAAATGAAGATTCCCAATGAAACAAGACAAAAAAAACAAACAAAAACAAAGAAAAAGAACAAACAAAACACAAAATAAAATAAAAACAAAAACTTAATTACATATGATACAGTATAATATATTTTCTTTAAAACATCAAACCTTTTATGCACCGAAATAGTGCTTAAGAAACTAACCATTAACTGGTAATGGAACATACTCTCCTGTTAAGGTACTTAAATGAAAATAATTCTCGCCTAGTATCTCAGCCACTTGATATAGACCTAACTAGAGTCTATTAAACTTCTGGTGATCTCCTTTATTTTCTCTAGCTTTATCCCATAGTAACACAAGATCTAATATCATAAAGGCTTGTATCTTGGCTCTATTTCCAAACCAAAATTTGACGACAACCTGATCCTTAGAGAATTGCTGCAAAGTAGCATCCCTTTGCAATTCCATGTTAAGAAAATTAAGTAATCTAACCTCAATCCTATCATCCTCGCTATAAAATTCCTATATGAACTTAAGAATAGGTATCTGTAAATGGATTGGGAAGACAAGATCTTGGCCATAGAATAACTTAAAAGGTGAATTTCCTAGAGCTGCTTTGATTCGGGTTCGATTTTCCCATAAGGAAAAATCTCAACTAGGTGTGCTAGTCTCTAGGATTATTTTCTAGTAATTTTCTTATCACTTCCAACAAGTTTTTATTAGTGGACTCAGCCACTCCATTTCCCTGAGGTTAGTAATTAGATGAATACTTCAAAATTATTTAATGATCATATGCCCATTAAATGAATTCAATAGAAGAAAAAGCAGGGCCATTATCACATACTAGAGCAAATGGAACTCCAAACTTGGTTGTGATGTTCTCTCTCAAAAACTTGATGACCACCTCAATGGTGCTATTCTTGTAGGGTTGGGCCTCAGTCCAATGTGTACAATAGTCAGTTATAGTCAAGATGAATTTATGTCCTACAAAAGAATTGGGATTAATAACACCTACGAAATCCAAAGCCCATTGAGAAAACAACCTTACCTCATACACTGGTTGCAAAGGCATTGTAGGATTTATTTCCCTGGGTGTAGAAGTTTGGCATACATGATAGGTTTTGGCATGTTGGTGTGCATCTTGAAATACATAAGGCCACTAATAACCTGATCTAAGAATATGATGGGCCAAAACATCCGCAGACCCATGTCTTATTCCATGTCTTCCATGGAACTCAAAAGTAGCATGCTTGGCCTCTTGTTGATCTAAACAACGCAAGTAGATCCCTTGAAAATTATTTCTATATATGGATCCCCCTTTAAGCATGTAGTGAGAACTCTTCATCCTCAATGCTCTCCTCTGAGTAGCACTCATTCCTTATAGACATCTATTATTATGGAGGAAGAAAATCAGGTCTATGTACCAAGGATCCTTAGTAAATGACTAGATGATGTACTATTGACAAGTGATATTTTTGTCCACATCTTCCATTGCTTTTGATAAACCTTGCCCTTGAACAAGATTCATTGGATGAATCTCTAAGTCAGTTTTTTGCAGAATTCCCATCCACTTTCCTCTTCGTTCTCCTAATTCACTTTGCATCAAGAGAGACTTCATAGCTGGATCTAGAACTATAGCCATTACTTGACTTCATAGAATATAATATTTGAACTTCTTTACTACTCGTAGTAATACAAAGGCTTATTTTTCCAATGGTGGGTATCTCACTTCTTCATTTTCAAATGGAGAGCTCATAAAGGCAATAGGTCTTTCTTCTCCCTCTCCTCTTCATTGTGTTAACACAACTACACATGAATGGTCAGATGTAAAAGAATAGATATAAAAAGGATTTAAATAATCTGGGCTTGTCAAAATAGGTGCCTCAGATATTGGTTGTTTGATCTGTGAGAAAGAAAATTTAGCCTCATCACTCCACTCAATCTTTTCCTCTTTCTTCATCATTTGATTTAAAGGTTTGATGATCTCTGCAAACCCTACTATAAATTTTCTAACAAAATTAATCCTCCCAAAGAAGGACCTCATTTATTTCTTGCTGCCTAGCCTTGTCAATTTCAAGATGGCCTCCACTTGATTAGGGTCTATGGATATTCCTTCTTCTTATATGATGTAACCCAAGAGTTTCCCTTCAAATACTCAAAACACACACTTCTTTGGATTGAGAGAGACACCATAACCTATACATTTCTTGAGAACCTTTTCAAGATCAGTAGCATGGTCTTCTCTATTCTTAGAAAAGATGGTTAAATCATCCACATAAATTATTATACACTTTCCTATAAAATCTTTGAAAGCTATGTCTATTGCCCTTTGAAAGGTTTTTCCAGCATTGACAAGACCGAATGGCATCCTCTGATAGGAAAATGTGCCCCCTTTGGTGGTGAAAGTTGTCTTCATTCTATCCTCATGATTGAAAAGAACCAGATTGTAACTAGAATAGCCATCTAAAAATGACATCATCTGAGATCCATTAACCTTTTGTAATAATTCATCCAGAGAGGGCAATGGGTAATAATCTTTCTTCAAGGCTTCATTTAGATTCCCGAAATCAACCCATAATCTGATCTCACCATTCTTTTTGCGTACAGGAACTAGATTTGCCACCCAAGTAGAATGTTTAACATGAAAGATTATCCTTGCAGATAGGAGCTTTTTCACATCTTTTTGGATCAGGAGCTTAATTAAAGCATTGACTGGGTGTTTTTTTTTACTAAAGGGCTTGGCTTTTGGCTTGAGAGGTATGGTATGTGTGATCACTGAAGTGTCAATTTTTTTTATTTCATCATAAATCCAAGCAATGGCTGCAATTTTTTCTCCAAAACCTTAACTATCCGGTCCGTAATTTCTTGAGGATAACAAATTAGGGGTAACAAGGGATGACTTACTTGGGATGTGTGGTGGCACAAAATTTTGGTGGTCATCAGAAATTGACTTGGGACAAAGCTCTCTTGAATATTTTTCTATGTTTTCAGCTTGCTCAGAAATCAGTTCCTGAAAAAATTCTTGGGTTAAATTGCAATCCAAATCATCTTTCATCAATGCCTTGGGCATTGGGAAAGCATCTGGGGCAAGTGTATTAAATAGGAATTGAGACACCTCAACATCTTCTTGAATTTTAGAGCCTAGAACCTGAGTCTACTCTACTAGTGAGGAATCTTCCTCTTGAGAAAGGCCAGTCCTGGTGAGAATGGTAGCATCCTTGACTTTAAAGGAAAACTCATTGACAAGGGTCTTGGGTTCTTCTTGACATATTTTATGAGGTTGGTCTACATGACTTAATATTTCTAGGCATGATTGGCATGTTAACTCCGAATGATTGTGATAATGAGTCCTACACCAATTAGGGAGTAACAGAATACTCAAATCAGTTTCTTATCCTAACACCATCCTATCTTGTTGCAATTTCCTTATTAGAACTTGTTGGTTAATGCAGACCATTGAGTCATCATGTTCTAGGGGGAATGTATCCCGAGGATTAAGTATAGTGAAAGTAAGGACTTCCTCCTATTTGTAAACTCCTATCTTAGTCTTGAAATATGCTACTTCATTTGAAGCATCATATTCTATAATCATATGCTTGAGTCTTGGTTCACTTTCAATCCTTATTTGTGTTGCAACCCCCTTCCAGGGTAGCCAAATGTGAGATAAATCCAAGGAAAAATATCCACCAATACTTTTCATTAGCTCCCAACTTAGGAGAATACCATATGTCTCTAGAATATCGGCCACTTGGATATCAATGTGGTTCTAGATCCTTGGATCTGATCCAACCTAAACATGCATGTTCTTTAATTCTCCTACAACATTGACCTCAATTTTATCTAATTGAATCACTTTATTATTGGTTGGGATAGGACTTAATCATAACTTATTACATATTGAAAAGGGCATAACATTTCCCGATTCTCTAGAATCCAATAAACAGTTATGCAAATTATTTCCAAAAATCCTTAAACTTAAAAGAAAAGGTGGGGTATTGGTCTTACCCTTATAGATAGCTGCATTTGTTTCCTTCGCAGGAGTTTCTTTACCTTTTTGTTTTAAGCGGTCTGCCTCCTCCATGACCTTCAATACCCCTTCATGTTGAGTTGGGCACCACTTTATGATGTCCAAGAATGACAATGATGTCTTTTTTCTCTGCAGTTCTACAATAAAATCAAATTTTGAATAATTTCTGACTTGATATTTAGGAAAAGGAGGTGGATTACCTCTATTCTAAGAGTTATAAGGTCCCTTTGGTGGTGGTGGATTATTATCTACATTTTGGTTAGGTGAGACCATATTTTTTGGAGGCATAGATATAGTAAATGGGCCTTTATTCTGATTTCTCATAAAATGACCACCTTTGGATTCAAAGGCTTGAAAATTGTACACATCCTCCTCTAGCTCATTGTCTCCCTGCATGGGAAATTGTTATTTCTCTTCAATAGTATCATAATTCATAGCAGTACTTACTGGCCCATTATCCTGATTGGAATTTCCCACTGGAAGATGGGCATCACCCTTTGCAATATTTACTATTTTCTCCATCTTTGGGAAATTAACCTCTGAATGTGTTGCAGTATCATGTAACTTGCACCAATTAGTCATGAAGTTAAGGCCAGATACATTAGTAGTATGTGATCTCTCCTCACCTGACTGATAATTATGGGGCACTCCACTGCCTATTGTTGTTGTTGAGCCTCTAGTTATATCCTTTGTTCTAATTTTGGTAATTTTGGATAGAGGAATTTTGATTCTGAAAGTTTCGGTTGGTGTTTTGATTCCCATTTTGATTGGAGTAAGTTCCTTGATTGTTGTAACCTCCCTGGTTCTGATAATTCTAATTTTGGTTATGGGGAGGGTTTTTCCTAAGTTGTTGCATGTCATTAGACATTTGAGATAGAGTCTTCTTGAGAGTTTCTAGCTCACTAGTCAGTTGAACAATTTTCTCATTTTGCACATTCTACACTATGGATGGGGAGTGAACATGATTTGATCCTCTCACTTGTTTTTGTTGATTTTGAGGTTGTTGGGAAGAATCTTGCATGCCTTTTCCAAAAAAAATCATGGTAGGTGGGGCTTGTAACTCAGACACAGGTCCATACTAGGAGTAAGACATACCTGGGATAGTGTTGTACAATGACGAGCTCGACATCTAATAATTCATGGGAGGGAGAGCTGATCCTAAACCTCTTGATTATAGACTTATCTTTTGTTGTAATTTGATAGCTAAATGATAAAACTTAGACAGGGATTCAATCTCATTGGCATGATAATTTTTCTGCAGGAATAAGCCAATTAAGGGATCAAAAGCTCTTAAATATGCTTGAATGGCAATATTCTCAACTACTAAGTAAGGGTCTTGCAGCCTACGGAACATCCTCTAGAACCTAGTGTTGAATAGAGGCACTGGCTCATGATGTTCCTTTCTGATGGTGGAAAACTGGTGATACAAGATGGCAAGGTCTACATAAACCCGAAATTGATTAATGAAAGAATTTTTTAAATCTGTCCAACCTAGAATAGATCCTCGAGGAAGATTTAAGTACCAGTTATATGCCATATCCCCTAAAAAATAAGGAAAAAATCTACATACCACATCTTGATGAGTGAATTAAGCATGTGTACAATCATCTTTGAATGCTTTTATATGCTCCTCAAAACTTCTTGATTCACCATGCACATACTTGGGATAAAACTTTTCTGGGTTCTTAGGTAGATCGTGGATTCCTCCTGGAATAGTCCCTAACAAAGAGGGGTTATTCACAAAATAAGACATGGGTAGTATTGGTTGAGCAAGTGGTGATATAGGCAAAATTGGTGGTGATACTAGCCTAACATGTGGTGGTGATACTGACCGAGCTAGTGGTGGTGATGTAGGTTGAACTGGTGGTGGTGTAGGTGGATTTTGTTGAAATCCAGGTGGAGTAAGTGGTCATGGCAATGTAGGTATCAATAATCTATGAGCATGGGGTCTAGGTCTAACTGGGGTTTGGAGTTCTTGTAATGGTTCAGGATCAGTAGAGGATCTGAGAATCCTCCTATATTTCTCTAGTAAAAATGACCCAATGTGAGCCAACTTGTTCTTGCAGGCCCTCCTTCTAGCACCAAATCTGTTGATGGTGAAAATGACACAAACAATGTTTAAAAATAATATCTCTACTCTATTCTCCTGAAAAAGAAAGACAACATATAGTAGCCTAACTCCCAAGGTCTTGGTAGTTGGTTCTCAACTACCTAGTCTCACTCAATTGGTCCATGCAACTATAATATTCAAGGGGCCTTTGTTGGTAATAAGGAATACAAGCAATGACTTATTCATCGAATTTTTTTAATGAAAAAGGGGTTTTTAAATAAAAATAAAAAGATAGATCAGAGCGTACATCAATAAAACATGAATAAAAATTATCTAGTATCTAGACATATATCTTCAACAATGAATGTTTTTCCAATAGATCAAGAAAACCATAGCATGATGTAATTTATAGAATAGTCCATACTATTGCATGCATCTAAGGTGCTTATTTTAACATCACAATCACACATCATAAATATTTCAAAGACAAAAGAACACACTCTCATTCGTTGCCAAGAACATAGATCAATAGACTTTCAATAAACTCAATTCACAGATAATCTAATGAAACAATCTTTAAATCTGGTTTCTTCTAATGATTTTCATCAGATAAGAAACACTCATGCTTCAACACAATAATTGGCATATAGATAGACTATAATTCATCAAACTTATGCAATAAAACAAACTTCCAACACCATATTGCATAAAAAAACTTGTAATTATATTCAACTGTAAATAAAGTAACAAAGTATCTCTATAAAACTATGAAAATTCTATTTCCTACTATCAAGTGGCTAATATTATTCTCATCAGCTGACCCTTACAATCTGATACCTCACATGTATTTATAGATATACAAAAATCTGAAGTCCTTTCTATCTTAGGTCAATCCACCTTTTCAAGAATTAAAGTCATCTTGAAAACTCAAATCAATTTGATCTCTAGTTCCCGCCTTGATCACCCTGTTAAAATAGAAGAAAAGAATAAAGAGGAGAAAAGAAATCTATGCTCCCACAAACTGCTAGTTATGCATGTGATGGTGAAAAATAAAACCATGCATGCATGAGGTTATCAACTATGGATGTGAAGCCTACTTTGTAATGTATTCATCATAACTGGAGAAGACTTGTTGAAGCATGTCCAAATTCATCCCATCAACCCAGCTATCTTCACCCTTGATCCTCTGTAATTCCACAGTATAAAATCCTCTCATGTCCTTTAGCTTTGTTAACTCCCTCTTAGATTCCCTTATCTCTTCTTTAATATCCATTAACCAATCTAACAACAGATCTTCACCATCATCTCATTTTTGCATGACCTCTTTAAACCTATCATCCCATTTCTCCTTTATTTGGCTCAAAGCTAGGCCCTCTTTTACTGGTATATTAACATTTACTATGAAAGCAATAACTACTTCCAACTCTTCAAACTGTTCATTCAGATCTTTGACAGAATCTTGACCTTCTTTTTTATTCTTGTATAAAAACTCAGGCCTAAACCGAAGTATGTTTGAAGTCTTTTCAAAGAAATTTGTATTGTCCTCTTCTAGTATTGGCTATTTTAGAAGAGTGGAATTTGGAAATTTCCTAACCTCCTTCAACCTCTGACTATATCCTCTATACTCCTCCTATTCTCCCAATACTTTGACATACTAGTTCATTTCCTCTATTAGCTCCTCCATCATTTTATGAACCTTAAAACTATTTCCCACCACCTCACATATTTCCTCATTTATCTTATCACTCCACCTATCCAACATCTCTGACTTACTCCTTACCTGTACCAAATCATCCACCTCTTTCTTACTAAGAAAAAAATGGTGTTTCAATGGTGGAAACTTGTTGTGACCTCGGAGAAAAACACTTTTCAAGAAAGAATGCAATTGATCGAACTGAGCCTTAAGCTCATACTTTTTCTGCTTATCTTTCATCATTTTGGATTTAGTGGATGAAGCTGCCACATCTATCGAATTCATCTGTTGATCTTTGGTGGGCCTCCCCAAGTCAACAATGCCCAACTGTTAATTAGTCAATTGTATATCTCCTACATCCTTGTCCATCATTGGTGTGGCACATTCAACAACAATTTCTCCTTTGTTAGTGAGCCTAGTGGAATGTAGGATTTTGGCCTTCTTCTTGGGCATTTCATTTTCAATTTCCTTCTACATATCATCCCAATTGAGATGTTGTGAAGGTGTCACTGATCTCTTATGAGGATCCAATTTTAACCAAGCTGGAGCACCTGGAGTAGTGGTCATTATAGTTGAAAAAGAAGAAAAAATAGTAGTACAGGGTGGTTTCACATTTACTTGAGGTTTAGAATCAACCCCTTGTATCTCTTTTTGTTCTTGCTCCATATTTGTCTAACCAAGATTTTCAGCTTCCTCCCTATGCATCTATTCTTGTATCCTCTTCTCTTCTTCTTCCTTTTTCAACTTTTCTTCTTCTTCCTTTTTCAAATTTTCTTCTTCTAATCTCTTCTTCTCCAATTCCCAGTTTCTTTCTTTCTCTAATGCCCTCAGTCTATCAACATCTTCCTTTTCCTTTTCTTACTTAATCATATCCTCAACATCCTTTTCCTTTTGCACTCATTTTGATTCCTCTTTCTCTTTATAGGCCTCTTCAGCAAGCTTTGATTTTCCCACAAGAACTTCTCTTTCCCTTTGCTTCTTTGCCTTTGCTTCCTCCAAATCATGAATTTTCTGTATTAACTCCAGCTTATCATTTTCTTCTTTGATCTTGAGCTCGTCCTCATTTTTCCTTTGCTGCTTTCCTATTTCATCAGCTCTTCATTTGACTTCTACCTATTCTTGTTGGACTAAGGCATCATCTTGTACCTTAGCATTAATTGCCTTTTGCTTCTTTATGGCCTCTGTATGTTCTTGAGCATTTGAAGCATTCTTTGCTTCCTCAAATAGGGCCCATTGATCTTCCTCTATTAGAATATGTTAAATTTCCTCCTCTAGAGCCATTTTTTCTTGTGAATTTTTCTCTAATAAGGTCTCATCAGAGTCTATTTCCACCTCATGGATCTCCTGATCCTTCTCTTTTCCCTTTAATGCTTCATCTATACCATGAATACCTCCTTCAGGAAGATCTCTACTTGGTTGCTCTGTAAGAGGGACTTGAGCAGATGAATCACTAATTGTTGATGTGAAAACCACAGGTCTTGTTCGGGCATCCTCCTCTTGCACTCTAGGTAACTCTTGGGTAGAGGCCTCAAGATCGATCTTTTCATTGTTAGGAGGGAATAATTCCAAGGTCTCCTTGGAAGGAAATTTCATCTTGATTCTTTTGTATCCCTTCCCCTTCTTAGGAGTCAGTCCCTGAGGATTTTTTGTTCTTAGGACAACCCAATGAATAATTCTATCCAAAACTGGCCTTCCTATTTGTTTGATATTGTAGACATGCAAAACTAACATCATGCATCCAATTCTGCTATTAATCAATTAAAGCAATTTTTTGATTAAATCCTAAGGTTCATTAGACTTAATTAAATCAAATTATTTAATTAAGTTCCTAAAGTTCTTATTTGATTTAATAAATCAAACTGATTTAAAATCAAATATCATATCCCTAAAAATCCCCTAAGTTAATTAATCTAAAGTAATTAACTTCTAATCATAATTACCATTCTCTAGCTTTTGACTCAACTAGAGTCAAATCTAAACTCCTAACTAACCCACCCACTTGCACCAATAAATCAATTTATTTGATTTATTAAAAAGACTTAGTTTCCCTCAATAACTCTCATCTTTGACTTTTTTGGACAAAGATAATTCCCTCCAAAACCCTCAACAACATGCATTTATTGAAATTTTTCAAATTTGAATGGGCACATTGGCCAAAGCTTGCACAAGCTTTGGTCAATCCCATTATGACAAGTGTCTATATCCTATTGGATGGGATTTAGTCCCACATTTCCTAATCTTCGCCTCTCTTCTCTCAAGTTCACCTATAAATGCAATGCATCTTCTCTCATTCAAAACAAGACATCTTGATGCAAGGTTACTCTCTTCATTTGAGAATCAATCTCGCTCTTCATCATCCACATTTGAAAGCATCTACACTATAGGAAACTTGAGCTCATAGCAACTCATTTTCTATCTCACTAAGCTTATCAAGGATTGGGAAAGGGCTCTTTCACATATTCAAAGAGCACCAATCCAATATGGGATAGATATATTTCATGTTTTACATGCTTTTCTTACCTTTGTTATTTGGTTGCATTTGAATCATGGAGTATTATTTCATAAAGATGTGTATTTATGTTATGTTGTTTTGTCAAGTTTACTAACATTTGCAGTTTTTCATGTCTACAAAATGGTGCTAGAAGGAGGGCCAACCTCTATTGGAGAAGGAAAGATTAAATTGTTGAAATCAAGGTTGGAAGATCAAGGTTGACATCAAGATTGAAGTTGAAGGTTGAAATCAAACGAAAATGAAGACGAATGGAGTGGAGTTGGAGATATTTTTTGAAATCAAGACTTGGAAAAAACATTTTTTAATGATTACTTTAAATCTTAGAGCTTCAATTCACTACCCTTTTTTTTCTATTTTAAACCAACTCACATTTCCTTTTGGGTTTAAAATTAACCACTTGACTTGATATTTTCAAAGCTGGTTAAAAAGAACCTTAGATATTTACTACATTTCAATTGGTTCTTTTAAAACAAACTCATCACTACTTTGAGGTATAAAATGAACAAGTTTCTTTCATGTTTTGCAATATTTTTCACAAATTAACATCATTGAAATGCATATGCGCTTCTCTCGCGCTTCATAGTGATCTTGAGAATCAAAAGCATTTTGGTGATATTAACTTGTGAAAAATATTGCCTCCACATTTCAATTTTGGCACTTAAAATTGAACAAAACATGTGAGTGTGAGCACGACCTATTGCAGAGGTTTTCCCCTTTGTTTTTCAACAAAGGATGTGTAAATGATAGGATTTGTTAGCTCGCTTTTGTTTATCTTAGAGGGCCTGCCTTGTGGGAAAAAGTAATCACCCAAGGGAATGACCCAACTGGGAACATGCTAAAGCCACCGACTTCCACCTGGGATATAAGTGTGGATATTGGAACAAAGGCCAATATCACGAGGATTATTCCGACGAGATGGACAGCAATGGACTCTCGCTGATGTTGGATAATCCCCCACGAATGGAATGCCTGAATTAGAACCCTTTTTTAAGAAAAAGGCCAAAACCTTATCTATCTTGTTGGTGCAAAAGGTCATTTCCTTTGAAGCTGCCCCACATTATACATGCGGTCTTGTTGTGGAAATGGAAAGTATGCCATGGGAGATTCATGGGTACTAATGCTTGGCTGACCCGAATAAGTGAGTGTCATGGAGGGGAGCTAGTGTGGTCAAGCATTTAGCCATTCACACAAGACATACGCAGCTAGATTTATCCAAGTGGGAACCCAATGAGACATTGCCTCATCATCCTAGGATTGTAAAAGTGTTTGGGAAGAGATACATTGCTTGATCTTGAAACAATTTGAAAACAAACATTCACAGACCTTCAAATTTCAAACCCCTTGTGACAAACAAACACTCTTGCAAACTTGGACACTCTTGCTTTCCCTAGGGATCATATTCCCAGAGGTTTCTAAGTGCACAAATTCTACCATCATTTGTTTTCAACAAGGTTAAACATATGAAACTTTTGCCCTATTTTCCTCGATTTCCACACAATGGACCTTGTGGGATGAGAAAGAAAGTGGGACATTAGACATATAGTGTGAAACATAAGAATGCAAGTGTCTTTGGTAAAAATAATTCATTAAGCCAAGATAAAAAGACAAATTGGATTACACATGTGTTTTCTAAAATGATTGGTTTACAACGTTTACAAAATAAGCTTCAAGTAGCAATCCTGAGTTGTATGCATTCTATTATAAATAGAATCCTGAACTTTTTGAAAGGTTTTCTTTCCTCTCATAGGAAGTATAGCATGTCCTTCAATACTGAAGTCTTGTAAGAAGAAGTGTTATCTAGGTCAAGTCTTGGATCAAATTCAATCACTTTCATCCATCTCTCAACCATCAAAATCAGCAAAAAATCACCTCACCAACAACTCTTGGAAACTTTGTGAACATCTTTTATGCTAAAATTTTAGGCAAAATCAAAACCACTTTGTTTGAATTAACACATTTAGTCAAACCATCATCCTATACATGAGTTCTCTCTTGGATAATACAACTTCCAAGGGTTTATGAGTTCATCTTGTTTGGCTTAACGTACCTAGCCAAATTATCAAATCATCACCCCATTTGACTTAACACACTTAGTCAAACCATCCTCTTATGTACAAGTCCACTTTAGGATAACACAACTTCCTAGGGTTTACAAGTGCATTTATTGCATTTTTGTTTGACTTAACACATTCAGTCAAACTATCAATCCAATCACGATTAATCAAAGTTCTAAAATGTTTAGAATTTCCTTGAAAGTTTCTTTAAGAGTTCCATTCATCCGTATCACTCGTCTTTCATTTGTCTCATCCTCGTCATCACTTTGATCCTTCAATTATCCTAGTTCTTTGCTTCTTTGAACCTAAGGTTTAGACCAATCTAAAGGATTAGAGGTTCATCTCTTACATTCTTGAAAAATGATCTTCATTATATGGTTCAAAATCGATCTCAACACAAGAAAAACATGGAATTCAAACTCGACTCATACATCATGAGTAATCCAAGTCAACCAAATAATCCAAGTCTCACAATACCAATTGATTATCGAAACTCACATTTATGCAATTCAAACATGGCATCATTATCTCCTCCAAACTTCAATGATACAAATGTGAGTATGCCCAATCTAAAGTTTGGAACAACTTTCCCAATGATAGATTTAAATCCAATTCCAAATCTACAAATCTATCGATCGAACAATCAATGCATGAGTCTTATTTGAAACAACACTATCCCACCAAATCCACACTTTCCAAATACAAGTTTATCAAACATGACAATTTCGAATCCACACTTGGTAAAATTTGGGATAGATATGTTTGCAAATCAAACCAATGTTGTTAAAATTCCCAACAGTATATTGGAAACTCCATGTATTGATCCAAATCAAGGTAAGAACATGCGAAATCAAAGTTACCTAAATCAGGGCAATATGATTCCCAACCACAATAATGTTCAATTTCAATCTATCATGTTGAATCTAAACATCACACCAAATAAAATCATTATCTAGAATCAACTTGTCCATAATCCTAGGAAAGCATCACAAGGATGCATTCCAAATTTGCTTGCTCTACAACCAAGTCAACCATAACAAAGGTGTCAAGAACAAAATCAAGATCAAATTTTGTAGGATCAAATTGCTTCACTTTCCAAAGCAGTTGATCCATTGTGCCAAGAGACATCTCCACCCCAAAATCAATACATTCTTCCATTGGTTGAACCACGTTATCAAAGCATTGAGCTATCTCCACAACCACATCAGGAACAATATCTCCAATATCAAGAAATTGGATATCAAGATCAGCAACAAGTGGCAGCCACTCAAGCCACCATGGTCAACACTTCGGTCATTCCTCAAATCCCTCAATGCATACCTTCTCAAAGACCAAGCATTTCAACCACACCTCCAACAACCCAAATCCTGACCACCACCAAAACCATTTCTCCTATCACAATGGATGGCATCATTACCAATCCACCACCAATCCGACCAAAACCTAATAGTGATGAATTCATTCACCACCCTAATCCAAACCATCCAAAAAAATCCAATCATCAGAGGGTACTAAAACAAGCACAACTAGCTGCCCAACAAGCTGGACAAGCTGCAGAAGCCGCACAAGCTGTGCAAGTGACACATGCAGCCTGACAAGCACAATACCAAGCACAACTACAAGCAATTCATTAGCAAGCATACCAAAATGCCCTGTAATATTTTCAGGCACTATAGAATGCTAGATAATAGACTTTGTTGGCTCAATAGTAGCTTACCCAATAACAGACTTCATTGGCTCAACAGCAACTCACCCAACAACAAGATTTGTTGGCGCAATAGCAGTTCGACCAATAGCAAGCCTCGTTGGTGTAGTAGCAGCTCAACCAATAACAAGCCTCATTGGCATAGTAGCAACTTGACCAATAACAAGCCTCATTGGTGCAGTAGCAGCTCAACCAATAACAAGCCTCGTTGGTGTAGTAGTAGCTCAAGCCTCGTTGGCGCTATAGCAGCTCGACCCAACAACAAGCCTCGTTGGCACAATAGAAGCAAGATCAACAACAAGCGTTGTTGATGCAAATGCAGGCATATCAGTAGGCCTTGAACACGCACAACAGAGTTTGCAGTAAGCTCCCACCAGTACCCCTCCCACCAATCAAACACCTCACAACACATTCATTCTACCTCCCAATCCAAGCAATGATGTCGCAACACAAATCAAACTACTCTCACAGCAAGTGTTGGACCTCCAATCAAGCAAAACAACCAGAACACCGGGCAACTTGTGTCCCTATCCATTCAATGGAGATCTCACAATGGTATCATTCCCAAAGGGATTTGAAATCCCCAAGTTCAACAAGTATAATGGGACGGGCAACCCTAAAAGCCACGTCAGGGAATTTCAGGTACATTGCATGGAGGTTGCATACGATGACACATACCTAATGCGACTCTTCCCCTGAAATCTGACTAGTCCAGCCATGGAATGGTTTTCTTGCCTACCCATAGGCATTAAAACATTTGAGGAAATTGTGGAAGCATTCCTTAAAAATTACGCTTTCAAGATGGGTGCAAATGTTAGTTTGGAAGAACTATCAATGCTTAAACAAAGAAAAGGAGATTTATTCGCATCCTTCTTGCAAAGATGGTGATCCAAGGCCAATCAAAGCAAGTGGACCATGCCAAAAGAACAACAAGTTTGCATTATCATATCTAATCTAGATGGAAACTTGGCATTCTACTTAAAAATGCAATGCATCACATCATACGATCAACTGATCCCAAAGGCGCTCAACATTGAAAGATCCCTTACTGCGTGAGGAGGCGTATCAACATTCACTCCACCATAGGATAACCGCCCATCCAACAATTATAATGATAAACCTTGAACATGGTCAAGGAACAAGAATATCACAAATGACGATGTGGTCGATGCTAAAGTGGTCATCAGTGCCCCTAAGTAGAACATCCAGACTCATCACCAGCCACAAAATCACAATCGCAATAATGTGCAAAGCAATGTAGTAATAGCACAACAACAACCACTTCCCACCAACCAAATCAATAACTTGGGCAATCAAGGAGGATCACCTCCTTGAGGAAAATATCCTCCCAAGTGAAAGTTCACAGCTCTTGGAGAATCCATTGAATCCATAATGAAGAAGTTGGTCAAGGAAAACATAATCAAGGTCTCTAACTCTGAGCAGTATGCGGAACCCATGACCAAACCGCCGTGGTACAAAGAAAACCTCCTTTGTGACTTTCACAAGATCAAGGGACATACCACCGTAAATTGCATGAGGATAAAGAATATCATCCAAGACCTCATCGAGGACAAGATCATCAACATCGAGCAACCAACCAGTAATAAAAATATGAAAATATACACAAATCCGATGCCGAACCATAATCAAGGAAATAGCCATGAGAAAAACAATCATCCATTCCATCACATTTTCATTAATCATCCATCCACCCATCCACTCACATCCATACCATAGCTTGAGCTGGTGCCCATATCATATTCCACCATAGTACTAGTTGGCATTTCCCTAAGGTCAACTTGTCCTACCTTTATCGAAGTATTCTATCGCTTAAACGTTGGGGGCATGCCCTTGAAACTGGCAGTGGATCAGATTTGTGTATATCTTTTGTGCTCTTCCCAAATTCATAAAAATCCAAAATTAGGTCAAAATCTCAGAAAATCTTCATAGATTCATCATTAAGTCATGTCAGTCTTTCACCTTGTCTGAACTACATCCTCTCTAAGCTTGAACGTAGGCAAGGTTGATCTTTGATCATCCCCTGAGATAGTTTAGGTCAGCCCTTTAGGCATCTATTGCAATGGCAATCTGTTTGCCCATCTGGTTTATAGTTTAGGTTGGCCCTTTAGGCATCTGTTGCAATGGCAATCTGTTTGCCCATCTGGTTTACAGTTTAGGTTGGCCCTTTAGCCATCTATTGCAATGGCAATTTGTTTGCCCATCTGGTTTACATTTTAGGTTAGTCCTTAGGCATCCGTCACATTTGGCAATCCATTTGAATAAATTCAATCATCATTCCTAATAAAGCATCGTCACCTTCACTCTTTGATGAGTCAATTAGAAGCAAGTTTAGCAGGTTCAAAAGTGAACACATAAGCATCAGCTACCCCATAGTAGTTTAGCCTTGGCTAGCGGTACAAAGAACATTAGCTTGTTTGTTTCCTTTATTTGGTCTTTTGACTTATCTTATTTTGTGCTCATTCCAAGGACCTCTTGATGATGCCTAAACAAAATAGGTTTAGAGAGAAATGAATGGGGCAATGATAATTATCTTTTTATCTGTTGTGCTTCTTGGATATTCACGTAAAATAACTTCATCATGCATACTTTGTTTTGTTTGTAGGAAGGATGTTTTAGGTATCTTATTGACCACATAAGAAGGCTTGCCTTTTTATGTTTTGGCCCAAGATGTCTGGAATTTTTGAGCTGCATTCTGAATAAGGTTATGTTTGTCAAGTGTGAACAAGAGTACTCCTATCTGATTGTCAAGTCAGAGTCCATCACACTAGGTGCAACGCCATCCTGGTTCTTTATACCTTGATGCATCGCACCTATGTGTGTTATCAAACATAAGGAAATTTATGCTCTTTATCTCTCCCATCCTCGGATAAGCAATACATCATCATCAGTCATCATCATTTCCAATAAAGTTGTTTTGTTGAACTTCTGAATCTTCTTGGATTCAAGGGTTGATCCCTCTCATTCTTCTATCCTCTTTCACACTAACAATACATTCATCTTGCATCCATCCCGCATCCTACATAATCACATCATATCAAGACAACATCATCCATTGCATTCATCTCATTTTCATAATCATTTAAGTTGTTTAGGATAATATAAATTTTTTATTCTAAGCATCTTCCAAACATCTCATTTTCATCATCATTATCATATAGTCTAACCACCCATATATTCATTTTGAACCTCTTTGTCACGAGATTCACCTCAATCTTTTCGCTCAATCTCTCGAGGGGGCAAGGTACTAATGTACTTATTTTCGCTGGGGCATCTGAAAAATCTGATTTTTTTAAATTTTGATGCTAGCGGCATCATTCTTTGAACCAATGCAATGAGTGCATTGCTTCAAAGAGGGGGAAAATGTAGACATGCAAAACTAACATCATGCATCCAATTATGCTATTAATCAATTAAAGCAATTTTTTGATTAAATCCTAAGGTTCATCAGACTTAATTAAATCAAATTATTTAATTAAGTTCCTAAAGTTCTTCTTATTTGATTTAATAAATCAAACTGATTTAAAATCAAATATCAAATCCCTAAAAATCCCCTAAGTTAATTAATCTAAAGTAATTAACTTATAATCATAATTACCATTCTCTAGCTTTTGAGTCAACTAGAGTCAAATCTAAACTCCTAACTAACCCACCCACTTGCACCAACAAATCAATTTATTTGATTTATTAAAAAGACTTATTTTCCCTCAATAACTCTCATCTTTGACTTTTTTGGACAAAGATAATTCCCTCCAAAACCCTCAACAACATGCATTTATTGATATTTTTCAATTTTGAATGGGCACATTGGCCAAAACTTGCACAAGCTTTGGCCAATCCCATTATGACAAGTGTCTATATCTTATTGGATGGGATTTAGTCCCACATTGCCTAATCTTCGCCTCTCTTCTTTCAAGTTCTCCTATAAATGCAATGCATCTTCTCTCATTCAAAACAAGACATCTTGATGCAAGGTTACTCTCTTCATTTGAGAATCAATCTTGCTCTTCATCATCTAAATTTGAAAGCATCTACACTATAAGCAACTTGAGCTCATAGCAACTCATTTTCTATCTCACTAAGCTTATCAAGGATTGGGAAAGTGCTCTTTCACATATTCAAAGAGCACCAATCCAATATGGGATAGATATATTTCATGTTTTACATGCTTTGCTTACCTTTGTTATTTGGTTGCATTTGAATCATGGAATATTATTTCATAAAGATATGTATTTCTGTTATGTTGTTTTGTCAAGTTTACTAACATTTGCAAATTTTCATGTCTATAGATATCAATAGTCTCCTCACCATCCTAGCCCATCAGATCCAAAATTTTCATGTCAATATTTAATGCCTAGATCTAACACAACTCCATCATCTACTAATGTATCACTCCAAAAATTATCTAACAGGTTGAAATTTTTATCAAAAACCGATGGCAACAAGGCATTCATTTTCTTCCTTGGGTCAAAGTACTTCTGAGTAGTGTACAAGCCTTGTTTTAGATGTATCAATTCACTACAAACTACCTTAAATCTCATAAGATTTTGGCAACTATATTCACCCAATTGCATGGGAAACTTATGACACCTTATTTTGTGCTTCAATCCAAATTAGGCATTGACCCCCAGAGCTTGATATACAAATTCCATTAGAACCATCCTATTGCTACAACATCTTTGAAGTAAGTGGGGATGAAATTCAAATCCAACTAGTCTAAAATAAGTGAACTTGGGGTATTGGATATACCAAAATCCCCATTCCATGATAAAGATAATAACTTCTTGGTCCAATCTATATCCTGCTTCTCAATTAAGTTGGTTAATGATTACATATAAGAATGCGTCATTAACCCCTCTAAATTATGTTTTAGATACTTGTAGAGATAGCTGATCATAATAATCTCATACTTTCATTTTTCCATCAGCTTCTCCCAATATTCCCACTCTATTTAAACCTAGAAAGATGCCTCCTCTAGCTACTGCATAAACAACATAAGAAGTCATATTAAATATTTTTGTTTCCCTTATTCTAGTTAACTGGTCATGAATAGCATCATAGAAAATCATTGGAAAAATAAAACTATTGGGTGCCATTAAAGATTGTCCTTATAAAGGGAAACATACACTCCTTGAAATGAAATGCATCCCTCTTCCCAAAGACTCTACACAACATCATTATCTGATATGATACTTCTTTGTAGAATTTTGTCCTCTTTGGTTGATCATGAAGCTTGGTCAGAGACATCTTCTTTGTTCTCAACCATTTCTTGTTCAAGTGAGCTTTATTGGCCTCCTTGTGTTTGCTATATAATGCCTCGTTTAACTATAATAGGTTGTTTGGATCTAGGACACTAAACATGTGTTGAAACATTTGAGGAGTTAAATCAATAATAACATTGTCCTATGAATCCATACACTGCCTAGTGGCCAAATTGTAAGCTCTTGTTGTTGTCATAATCAACTCCAGGCACTGGATAGATAGAGGAAATAAGGTGATATGAGCCAAGCTAGAATCAACTATTCTTTGAGTTCTCTGTGTTATATCCTTAGTGAATGTTTTTGAATACAACTCCCTAAGATTGTATGAGCCTAGATTCATGTCAGTTATATTAGACCAATCTGATTCCACTTTCTTGCAGTGTCAACATGACCCCTATGATTATACCTCAAAGTATAAGGTAGCTTCTCTAGCTTAATCTTCTTACGATTAGTTTTTTCCATTGATGTTTGTGCAGGATGATTCCTTTGGGAAGCTTATCCTGATACTCCTAACATTCTTTAGCCTTCTTGCAATAAAACCTCTAATTAGATCCAAGAATAAACATCACAAAATATGATTTAAAACCTTACCCTTCATATATATAGTGGAGGCAGAACCAAGTATATAAAAAATTATAAATAGTCTCTTTTGAAATACTATTGGGCTCAGAGCCAAACTTGTTATTAAGATTACAGTAATAACAAGCGGGACTGAATTTGGAATTGGAATTGTAACCGAAACCACAACCGGAATGGAAACTGATTTGGTTTTACTTAGATTTTCTAATTTCATATTCAGTTTCATTTCTTCTTCCGACTAGGTTATCATTATTTTGAAATAATTCTTCTCACTATAAGCGGAGTCAGAGATGAGATGAAAATGGAATCGATACTTATTGAAAAACATAGTTCAAGGTCTAGATTGATTCCAATCCAGCTTTTGCCTATAACGAACATGACATCATAAGTGATTTTAACAATTTGATAAATAGCTTCATGCTTTAAGGAATAGGTCATATCAAAATGAAAGTGGATTAAACATAACCTAATAAGACCACCCCATATGATCAAGATACAACTGTACCTTTTAGGGCATCATATTTAAATTAAAAACACGAACACAAAAATGTGTAAAAAGCCTAAACTAAAAACCCTCAATATATAATAACTAGGTCAAGAATTTAACTCTATTTAAATTAACCAGACTGAATGCAAAACAAGATTTCTAAGTAAAAACTAAAATTTATCAAACCCTACTCACTATAATAGTAATTAACCTATGCATTTAAAAACTAGGGCACCATGATTCGTTCACGACTAAAATGTGAAAATGATCGTGCTGGAAATGAAGAAAGTGGATACAAAATCAAAACAAAGACAAGAAATCCAAACAAATAGAGAAAGAAACCATAAACATACAAACTTATTAATAAATTTGCGACCTCACCCAAATCCAATCAATAAAAAAAGAACAAAAATGGAAAACATGAAAACAAAAGGAAGAACAAGAATAGAAAAACCTACCTCAAATGCAAATAAACTGGTTAACTTCTTGAAGCAATCTGCATGCAATAGTCTCTCTTTCAATTGATTCACTCGCACAAAAGCTTCACTACAATTCTAATTAACTTCTTCAATCTCTTAACAATAATGGTAATAACTATGCGTTAATCCCTAATTAAGGTAAAAATTTAGAGTTTCACGCATGCATGGCACCTGTCATTAATGTAATAAATGCAGTAGAGTGGAGTCGGAACTGCAGAATGAACTGGCACATTACTGTTATGCGACTTCGGTAATCAATGACCAAGAAATAATGAGAGTGGAATTGGAATGAAAATTGTTTTGGAAACTTGAGTAATTTCCTAACCTGGTTCACATTCCAGGTCCAGTTCCGCTAAAAAAGAATAAAGCGAAACAAAACATCAAAATAAAATAAAAAAGACCGAAACAAGAAAACTTAACATACAAAACCTAGTTTAAAATGAAAGACCAAAAAGCAGAGGTAGAGTCAGAATGGGAATTGATTTAGAAAATTAGAATAAAAATGGACTTAACTTCCACCGTGGCTCTGACAAAGAAAACACAACAAAGTCAAAAGAAAAACTATTGAGATGGGAATCAGAATGAGTTTTGAAAGAAGTTCTTAAAACCCGATTCGGTTTTGGCTCTGGTTCCGACAGAACAAACCAAAGATAAACAAAGTGTTTGAAAACAAAGACTCCAAACTTTGTTTGAAAAAAAACCAAGGATAAAAACAAAAAGGGGGACCCATTTTGACCAAGGAAAAAGATGGGATGGTTATACAAGGCATAACAAGTCCACTTGGAAAAATTCAAGTGGTTGTCAAGAATTAAATGGTGTTTAATATTGATCAACAAGATTTTCTTCCAAAACACACTTAATTTGGGCCTATAAGTGCATTACGTGGCTATATTTTCATGAGAAAGGGTTGATTTAGTGATAACAAGCCTAGGAAAGTATGGAAATGTGTTACAAATCTTCACAAAACTTCATACTAATGCTTGGAAAGGGGTTATTTAGGTGAATTATTATGGAAAAGTCCTAGAAAAGTTATGAAATGTGTTACAACACTTCACAACACTATTGTAAGACTTCGTTAGGTTATTTTTGATTTGCAAGCATTCAATTCCTAATGTGAATGTTTTGGCCACATTACAACATTAGATCTAAGCAGAATCCAGCCAAAATCCAAGAGAAAAAGACAAAATGAGTGAAAAAGTGTCAAGGCTACACTTTTTGGCCACACATTTAGCCCCCACTTTAGTGAGAGGACAAACTTGCATAAAACTCACACTAAAGTAGCCAAGACATGCATATCAAGAGGGATCCAATGTATTCATTATAGTGAGATGAGACAACTATAATCAAGAGGGATGATCAAGCCCCCATGATCAAGATCCCATGGAAAACCAAACATTAGTACAAAATACCACACAAGGGAAGTGATGTGAACGAGTGAGAAGAGAGGGAAATTTGGATCATGCTTTGACCGTTTGTCCAGCTAGATGTGGATCAAATCTAGGGTTTTTTCCAAAAGGAAATGTACTCACTTTGGGGTGATGAGACTTTTCGTTTTCCACCGGGTGAGAAGGCCCAAAATATGAGAAACATATAGTTGGTATGTACCCACACACGCGTAGGTGGCTATAGGGAAAGTTGTGTTGCTGGTTGGAGTTCCTTCTTAACCATACAAAATTTATACCTCCTGATAACTTTGATAAGGTGCCACAAAAGAAAAAGGTTTACGGTTCATGAGACAAGCAAAGCTTTGTATGCTTAGAACTCATGAAAATGTGCACGATGGCACCACAGGCATGCAAGTTTTGTTATGAAAGGTGGCCATGTATGCAAAGTGAAAAATGAAACATTTAAAATGAAAAAGGATGTTCAAAGGAGTCTTTATTAGTTCATGCGAGGTCTTTTACTTAGGGAACATAATGTCTAATGTCTCCAAGAGTGGACCAATCAAAGGATAGAAAATTCAAAACTTAGGGGATGTAGTGTGTCACATTAGGCCACTAAGGGGAATGTAATATGCTTAGATAGATAACTTTCATGAAGGAAATTACACCCAATGTCATCCACAAAGCAAGAAACATATTGTATGAAGAAATAAGGTTGCACTAAGAACCATGAAAAATAAAAATGCAAAAGGAAATAATACCAATGTATGCCCTCACTTTAAAGGAATTACGAAACACCATACTGTGAGAAATTACTTTAAAGTAGAGAAGCGACAAATGAAAAGAAGAAATAAATACATGAGAGATAACCTAGAAATCCGTATGCCAAGTGATATGTTTCCAAGTGAGGTCATTTCATGCAAAGGAAAAAAATGGAAGAGACAAAAATGAAAAGGAAGGGGTTGCCCCCAAAATGAAAAACACCAAACACATAAGGGATCTATAGATTTGGGGTTTGTATGCTCATTGCTGAAATATTTGTTTAGAGAGCTCAGAACTATCATCATTCCCCCAAATACATAGAAATTGAAGAAGGACACAAAGAGAGAGGAAACAAAGAAAAATAAAGAGTCATTTTAGGTCAACATGGAAGAGATATAGGGTGTCTCAATGCTTTGCATCATCCCCAAAAGGAAAAATAAAAGAAAAGGAATAAGAGAAACCAAGAGAGACTTTTTGGGTCAACATGAAGGAGACATTGTGGTCTCAATGCCTTGCATCATCCCCAAAAAGCAGGTGAAAGTGAAAGAAAAAGAAAAGGCCTTTTGGGTCAACATGAAGGAGACATTGCAGTCTCAATGCCTTGCATCATCCCCAAAAGGGAAGGCGAAAAAGAAAAAGTTGAAAATTAAAAGAAAAATCATGACATATAGAGGAATGAAGAGAAAAATTGAATAATTTAATAAGGAGATATAACATCAAATAGAATAGTTTGATGGAATCCATCACACACAAGAAAACACAAAAAGTAAAAAGAGAATAGTAAGGAAAATTCTCGCCAACCATTGAGCAATTCCTCTACCTCCTAATCTTGTTCAGTGTAAAATTTGGGTGGGCATCTAGCTAGAGGGACAACAACAATTGTAGAACTAGCATCAAGATCAATTCTCATCTGAGGAGAGTTATCATGTAAGTTCATGGAAGAATAAAATAATGTATTCAAAGTTTTATGCACCTCTTCATCTATTTTAGCAATATGCCCCTCATCATCATCTATATTGATGACAATATGAGGGCGAATGAAAATATCAGTTGAAGCATGTAATATTGCTTGTAGTGGGGGTATAGGATTAGGTTGTGGTGGTGAGGGAGGAGGGTTGTCATGCCTTGCTTTTGTAAAAGGTGGATTATGATTTTTAGGATTTTCTACATCACATGACATGCGAGAAACAACACAATGGTGATCCCTACGATCCCTAGCTCCTCTATTTATTTGTATTCTATTGTCAAGTTGCATCTGAGAAGGAGTGGATTGACCAACCATAGGTTTCTTGTAATTTCTATGGACAAGAATGTGAGGAACCATAGTAGGTCAACCAATTTATCCTTGGCTTTTGAAACTTGTTGGATGCAAGGAGGTAGGATGGAAGTATTGTCATGATCTTAGGGTCTCTTGGATGATGTAGAGGATGTTTCAGGTGTTGTCTATTTAGGTAGGTCTTATTCAGGTTGGAGCATGGTTTTGTCAAGGATAGGAGTTTCAAAATTTGATGGTGGTATGTTGCAAAGAGATAATTAAGATATTTTGTTAGCTTTGAATTTTTGACAAGCGATGAAAAATAAATCTTTGTGGGGGGTGATGGGTTCCATGTGCTCATGCCAAAAGGATTATAAGGAAATGTTTCCTTTGGAGGATAAGGGATTGAAGCCACTATGGTGGATGGTGAATATTTCATTGGCAAAGGGAAACTTCAAACATTTTTTAAGAACCGAGGGGACTACTTTCATTGAGAAAATCCATGGGTGGCCTAGCCATAAATGAAATTGGTCTAACTATGGGATTATAGAGAATGTAACATCCAATGTCTTGGGGCCTATTTATAACATAATGGCAATCGATCCGATCACAGGGAAAGAAAAATGATTATGTGTTTTGATCCATGTGTTAGGTTTGTCATAAACATCTTGATAAAGATCATGTAGTACCAAAAAAATATTTTTGTGATCATATTATCTACATAGGAAAGATCTACGAGTATCCCATTGGTGGGCTTATCATATATTCATTCATATATGTAGAGAGGACCATCAGGAAGATTTTTCAATATGTCTTGAGATGAAAAATTAATATCAAGAGATGTTTTGGTTTAACCCTTATGATGGATAATTTCTATTGTGCCTACCATTTCATCAATAGGTGTGACATGGGTCACATTCAGAAGCGGGTCAAAATATCTATCTTGTGTATCAACATTCATAACATCATTTCATGGATTTTCACTAGCTCTGAAAAATGAAATTTTATGTTTAGGCATAGGATTAGTGAAAATTTGTACATTTTGGTTGGGGGGTGCAAAAAACTTGTTGCCTTTATCATTAATACCAACAATAGATAGATGACATGAATCAATGAGGTCTTGAACAAGGTGCTTAAGATGATTACAATGTTTTGTGTTGTGTCCATTTTGTCTATGAAAATAGCAATAAGCTTTAGAGTTAAATGATGGGGGTAAAGGATTATTAGGATCAAGTGCATGAACAACAGGTAAGGTAATAATTTATTGTTGTAAAATTTGGGTCATTATATTATGGAGGGTATCACCTAGTGGTGTGAAGTTTCATTTAGGGTCTCCATAACTTAAAGGCACCACAGTCTTAACAACTGTTGTGACAAGTGGACGATATTGTGAAGGAGGATTAAATTGCAAAAACTATTTATTTGGTTTGAAAAATGAGGGAGAATTGGTTTGGTTGGTAGCATTAGACTTCTCAATTTGACTAGAAGTGGATCATGTATCATGACTACTAGTTGAATTGTGATAATCACAAAGCACTCTGCATAAATGCATGAAGGAAGGAAACTTCATCATGGTGATTTTTTATTGAAGGTGGGTATGCAGGTTTTTAGTAAACATATTTTGCAGATGTGTATTGTGGACATTGACATCAATTTGGAAAAAATGGATTCATAATGTGATATAAATTATGTGATATTTTAACAATTGTTTTTATTATATCTCATCAAATCGGCCAAGCTCTTTTTGGGAGTAATATACACTTGGAAATGGTTGATAAACGAATCAAAAAGTTCATTGAATGAATGAATTGAATTGTTTGGTAAGGAAGAAAACCATTCCAATGTTGTTTCTTTGAAGGTTCTCAGAATTAGTTTAGCTAGAAATTTATCATCAAGAGAAAAGTCACTACACAAAGTAGTGTAAGCATTAATGTGATTAGAAGGATCACCCTTCCCTTCATACTTATCAAATCTAGGTATTTATATTCCTTGTGGAATCGAGGTTCACAAGATGTCTAAGTACAAAGGATTAATATAGACATAGTATGTGGGTGAACCATGTTGGTTCTAATGGATGGTATAAATTCATTGTTACATGCAGTAGACTTTGTGGAAAAGTTGTGTTAAGAGAGGATCAATATAAGTAGTGTTGGGTGGGAGGGAAAGTGGTGATGGGGTGAATGTGGTGGTAGGGAAAGTGAAGGGAATACTAATGGATGATATGTTAGAAGAGGATAAAGCTTGTGATGCCACAAAGGAGGTAGGAATACTAGTAGGAATACCAAGGGAAGGAATCACATTGCTAACTAGTTGCATTGTGGTTGTGACATTAGGGAAATCATAGGTAGGAATGGAGGCTACCATTGAGTGGGGAGGAGTATGAGGTCCTCCTTGGATAACAATAGGGGTGGTTGGTTGAGAGGTCCTAGATGTGGAAGAGAAATGTTTTTGATAAATTTCAACTAATTTCTTCACAATAATTAGGCCATCATCACTGTTAAGCATACGATGAATGTTTTCTATAGTGGAGATAGTAGTGGTGGAAATGTTCTCAAAGCTCACTTCATGTTGGAGGTCAGCTAGGTCTACATTAATGTGAAATATCTTTTCATGTGGAAGATCATCATTTTTAGGTTCAGTATTCATGTTTTTTGAATGCAACGAGTTACTAAGGGTAGGTTCTAGGCCTAGTGTACTAGTTTCAATACTAGGAGTGGAAGTTTGAGATAACCCAAGATCTACAAAATGGGTATTGTCACGAGATGCCATGAGTCTCAAACTTCTTCTCACCAAAGTATTAGCAATAGGACACCAAACACTCATGCAAAGTTTCCTAAATGCAATGTAAACAAAAGATACTAAAATTCTTATAACTAAAATTATGGAAAATAAAATAGAAATATAGAAATAGGAAACAAAAGTGCAGAAAATGCTCTTAAAATTCTAGAGATTACCATGCAAATAGTGCAAGTGGATTAAGTTGCCCAGTGTGGTGAATTAGTCCCAATAGTGATTTTTTTGATAGTTTTCAGAATTTTTGACTAGTTTTTATGATTTTTAAGCTTTTCTGATGAAAATACAAATTGAAAATATAGATTTTTTTGTAATTTTTTAATGAAAATGCAATGCACAATGCAAGATATCATGAAATTTTCACTAATACACTTTTAAGAACCCTATAATGCAAAATAATGCAAAAGCCTAATGCAATGCAAGATTTTTCCTAGGATGCAAATGCAAAATCAAAAGTGAAAAAGAAGTGTTTTAAGGATGGGCTCACCAAAATAAACCACCAAAAATGATACTTGGGTTTAGGAAAAGAAGATTCCCCAATAGGCTCCTAGGGTTTTTCACCTAGGAGCTTGGTTGAGCAATAATGGCTCTCTTTCACACTAAGGTAATCTTGATGGGTTCATTCAAATATTTGGGGTTTGGAATGGGTGTGATATGTGTGCCTAAGTGTTGAAAAGTAATGAAATAAACTAACTATGAGATGCAAAATAATTTAAATACAAAAATATATGCAATGTCGTAAGAATGACCCAAAATGTATGCAAGTTGTAAAGAAGTTGGAAGATACAAAATTGGTGCACGTGGAAGCTGAAGGTTGATGAAGGGGAGATCTGGAATCATCTAGAATTCACTAAAAAATCTAACTATGACACTTATGCCAGAATGGGCAACTTAGTCCTCCTCCTGAGAATATTTTCCTAAATAGGTTTCTAGAAAAAGGGTATCAATAAACATAGAAACCACTTTTCAGGCCTGGTACTGGGCTCGCTAATGATGGTAACTTATTCCACCTGAAGATTTCAAGAGTCTTGAGGTTGGAATTTGTAGGTGCCCACTTGTACTTCTATTCCTGATAGAGACCAGTGTTTGAATCTTTAGAAAATGGACTACAAGTTATCTTTTAGCTCCTTCTAGAGTTTGTTGACCTAGAATGATGTAGATGGAATGGAGACACCCTTTTCAACACCTTTATCTTTGACTAATCTGCATACAAACCTACAAAGAACACATGCAAAGAGAGGAAAATATTTAGGGTTAGTTAATAGGGGTTTTCCTTAGTCAAACCCCATGTTGATAATCAAACCCAAATGAAATATAATGTAAAGGGAAATATGATTGAATAACATGAAAATTTAAACTCACCAAACCCTTGTTGAGGAAGTCTGAAGATATGCAAGAACCAACTCCAATGGATGTTTCTTAAAGTACTTACTACTTGAATTCTTTCTTGAGAAGATTGAATGCTTGAATGCTTGTGAATATGAGATTTTTTGAATGCAAGAGTGTAGGAGAGAGGTTAAATGAGGAGATAAACCCTTAGCTATACATTATATGCCCTAATTCCTCAAAAATAACACAACATAGGCCGACCTTAGGGTTTTGGAGGAAAATTCACTTTAGAATTTTGATTTAATTTTGAATTTTATATCAAATGGGGATAATTCACCCAAGGTTGTGGCTTAGTCCACCTATACAATTTCAAGTGGTTTTCGGGAATTAAATGGTGATTAATGTTGATCAATGAGATTGTCTCCAAAAACACACTTAAGTTAGGCCTATAAGTGCATTAAGGGGCCGGTTTTTCATGAGAAAGGGTTGATTTAGTGATGAAAAGCCTAGGAAAGTGTGGAAACTTTTTACAAAACTTCACAATACTTCAGACTAAGGCTCAAAAAGGGGTTATTTAGGTGAATTATCATGGAAAAGTCTTATAAAAGTGAGGAAATGTGTTACAATAGTTAACAACATTATTGTAAGACTTCATTAGGTTATTGTTGGTTTGCAAGAATTCAAGGCCTAATGTGAATGTTTTGGCCACATTACAACATGAGATCTAAGAAAAAATAGGCAAAAATCCAAGGGAAAAGGCCAAAATGAGTGAAAAAATTTCAATGCTACACTTTTTGGTGACACAAATAGATAGACCTATTTTCTTTTATTTCATTGGGAAATGAGATCTACACAATGAATTTATTAACAAACCTTAGATGAATCAATTCAAAGTGAGAATATTTATATTTCCTTATAACTGAAGAACAAGGGTCAAGGTCAAAACAACAATTTGGGAGAAAAAATAAAAAATAAAAAATCAACACCAAAATACAATCTAACACTTGAAATAGAAATATTAAACTAAATTCTACCATAACCAGAAAGAATATTATAGATTTGAGAATGGTAGATACATGTGTACCAATCACAAAAAGTGCTTCTTATAAGCTGATCTAAGACTCATTCACCCATGGGTGAATGGGTTCAAGTGTAGGGTTTTTTTTGTGACTTTTAGGAGCCTCTGATGTAGATTTAAATTTTACAATTTTCCTAGGTTTCACAGTTGAAATATCATAAAGGACTTTAGGATCTTAGTTTTCGTGAGATTGCAATAATTTTGACAAATTTTTAAACTTTAAAAACTTTGTAAATCTTTCACTTCAAAATTTCTTCAAGCCTTCTTCAACCTAAATCTGTAATCATACATACAATAGAGAAAAATGTTTGTTTTGGTGAATATGGGTTTACCTTGGTCAAACCCCATTTTGGTAAAAAAACTTTGAATTGAAATGAAACATGAAAAAGGGAATCAAGAATGAACAAAGCTATATTACCACTCAATAGACCTCTGCATGAAACCTTGATAATAGATTTCTTAGGATGCCTGAAACTTGCATGAGATGGCTTAATTGAATGTAGATCTTGTTGCTTGAATCTTGCATGAAATTATACCTTGAATGCTTGAATTGATCATGAAATCTACATCATAATTTTAGCTCCAAAATCATGCATGATGCAAGATGTCTATGACATAATGAAAGGATCTTGACTACTCCAATAAAACTCTAATATATCCACTCTTGAATTTATTTCATCATCAAATTTTCTATAGTTTTTATCAATTGAAAATTCTACCTGAAACATAGTGAAATAACCTTGAGTTTATAGGTATGTATCTTTAATTTCCTCAAATTAAAATATCACAAGCCGAAATTTATGAATTTGAAAATGTTAAAATATCATGAAAAAAATAATTTAAATTTAGGTCCTAAGGTTTAGAGAGGACCCATTCACTCATTGTCAAATGGGTCACAAGTCCATAAACTTGGAACACACATTGCTCTTTGTAAAGTATTATATTAAGGCATTAATTATTGTTGGGTTTCCCTCCAAAAAATGTAATTAAATACAATTGGAAATGAATTAAAAGGGCTAATGAAGGCATATAACTAAGCTCAATTAATTAAGAGGGCCCATATATGTGTGTAAATATAAATAGGTACATTTAACAACACTAAATCAAGGCATTATAACATCCAATTTGAATAGGAGGGCTCAAACAAGTGAGAAAATGTAAAGGGTTACATTTTTCTACACTAAATTTAGTCCCCACTTTAGTGAGAGGGTGACTATGCATCAATCTCACACTAAACTAGATAGTCAAGAGAGGTATAATTGTACAATTGTTGGAAGGATAAGACAAAAAAGATCAAGGAAGGTGATCAAGATTCGAAGATCTAATATCTCATGGAAAAACTAACAAATTAATGCACAAGGAGACACATGTCTATGTTAAACTTATATATGCAATAATGACAAGATACTTAATCATACAATACAAAATATTCAAAGGAAGAGAAAAAAAATAAAAAATAAAGTAAAGGATCAAGCCTTGACTTTCCAATTGGATGTGGAACAACCTCAACTATTTGTTCAAAAAAATTTACAAGTGGAACTCGTTGTCCACTATGCAAACAACAATGCATTCTCACATAGGCTAGTGAAATTTGTTGTCCACTAGTTGAACCCTTAAGGGTGGTAAATGAGATCTATTATTGTTAGGATCTCATACCATAAAATAGTTGTACCTTTGATAACTTTAATAAGGAACCACATATTTCAAGCTCCATAAGCCTTAGCAAGTTCCACTATGCTAAAAAATTATGAACAAACAAGCCTCCACATGAAAGAAAAGTGTGTCATGCTTGGTGGCCACGAAAAAGGGTTATAAATGAAACAAAGGAAAATGGGATATGTTGGGTCTCAAAAATGTGGGTTTGAACCATGAGAGGTTGCCAAGCTCTCACAACACTTTTGGGCAATGAACAAGGCCAATTGATGCAATTGTACCTTCTACTCTTTAGGTTCTGCTAGACCTAGGCAGGTGTACCTATATGAATGATGCAGATTTTGAAATGTGTTTCTTGATTGAGAAATATATCCACAATGGAAAATGGAAGTGAATAGATCTAAATCACTACAACTACTCCTACTCCTACTACACAAAAGAAAGGATTTTGAATAATTTATTTTATATGAAATTTGATCTCTGGGTTGTGGAAAATCGGTGCCTTCTATCCACATGGGTAACATAGTCAAAAATAGAAAATGATATGTGTTTTCCTCTTTGGCTTAATTCTGGTTGTTAGGCACTTTGAAAAATGAAACTATATAACTAGCATAAAACTTCATTAATTTATGAATTGCATATATTTTGTTCGAATGTTTCTCAACCTAGTTCTTCTTTAACTCCCCAAAATAAATATTTGAATTACTGTGAATTATTTTAAAGAGTTTAAATCTAACATGCAAACACCAATCAACTAAATCACACAAAATGGGAATACATTCTGATAAATTAGAGATATACTTGACATGCCAATTTAAACAATTAAATAATCTCAAGTTGGAGAGAACCAAATAAAAGAATTAGATTTAACACAACATTAAAACTGAACACTAAAAGAGAATATCACCAATTAAAATTCACTATCTCCATTGATCTATGTTAGGAAAGGCTCTGTACATTTTTTATTCCCCAGTTTTAAAATCTATCCTCCTCTAACCCTTGTCCCCCCTTCTGCAAATAATTTAACAAAGTATTTATAAAATTCATACCAAGCGTTGCAACCATTCACATTCTAGTAAAACCATTTCAATTTTCTAACAAAAATTTAAAATATTTAATTGGGTCGCCTTATCGGCAAAACAAATATTTTTTACATAGTCTTTCTTTTAATTTTATTTTAATATTTTACCGCCCCATGAATTTCACTTTATATGTTGCCTCCTTTATATTTACTGTCTTCAGAGCTTCCTTTAAGTTTACCACTCAACCACGGTCAACCCTTTGACCTCCCACGGTGTAGCAGTGTTTGATTTTTCCACGCCACTTTTCTTTACCTTACCGCTCCACCACAAACTATCCAGATACTCCCCACGGTATCACAATCATTAAATATCATTTCTTTATCTCTTCACTTACCATGCTACCATGGTCTTTATTTAAGCCATGAGTGTTACCATTGTCCTCATTCTACCTATCCACGATATCATGGTAACCATATTGAACGCTACTTGAATTGTATGTTCAGTGTCCACCACGCTACCATGGTCTCAACTTTGATCTTCCATGGTAACATGGTACCTAACCGTTGAACGCCACCTCCACTACCTAGTCATTTGCTGCACCACTATGGTCTTAGTTTAGACCCCTAGTGATTGCACGATAACTATCATGCAAACCACTAGCCTTACCGCTATCCTCACCATCGCCAGTTTCTCACTGCCTCTTATACTGACCTAGTTGTCTTTGCTTAACCATCACATGTTCACCGTGTTAGCACAGGCCCTAAGATGACTGCCAGAGGTGTGGCGGTAAGGGGCATGATGACCACCCCTAACTTCTATTGCCATACCACCACCCCTATTATGCAAGGCCTCAATAAAGTGGTATGAAGGGGAATGCTATGAGAAACATGGCAGCAATATAATTCATAAGTCAATTTTGGCTTTTTGGATGGCGGTAAAGTTAATTTTTTCATGAGAAGGTAGTGAAATATAGTGAAAACAAATGGGGGAAAATATGAGGGCAATATAGGCCAAAAATAAGGCAATAAAACAAGGGTAAAATCCCTTCTTAGCATTGTAAAAAGGGGTGAATGATTTTTTATAAGAAAGATAGTTAAAATATTAGGTTCAAAATAGGAATATCATTGAGATTTTGATGGAAATTTTAGGTTCTAACAGTGGCTCCTATTAGGGATGAATGGTTTAGTGAATCATTGCAAGAATCCATAATATCTTTCGGAGAGCAGGCCAGGTAAATGATATGAAAAGATTAAGGCAATGGTAGATGGAGGGAATGAACAAATGAAGGATATGAAAGATGGATCATGGAGAATGGAAAACCCTACACTACTGTACATGGAAAAAAGTTTTTTCAATAAGGGAATTTCAGAGAATGTCCATGTACTAGAAAACCCACACCCTTCAAAAACTATTGTGCATGGAAGAGAATGATTAAAGAGGTTTGTTAGGAATTGTCCATGCACTGGAAATCCCTCATCCTCTACATTTGTGATGGTTTAAAATTCAAACCACAAGGGATGGCTCCAGGCCACCCAAAAGAACAAACCTACACTTTCCTCTCTCATAGACTTTATTTTGATTAAAGCTCATCAGGTTTCTTTTGAAACTATCCATTCCACTTGCCCTGCAACATGCACTTCCATTGAAAACCTTAATGAAAACATTTTATTCAACTTGATTCATATTCATTTCACCACTCTGCATTTCATCATTTTCATTATCATATGAAAAATATTTTTCACCCACAGCATACAAAGTGTACGCACATTCAACAAAACATTCATAGGTTTTCTCATTATCATATGTTACTAAATGTTCTTGCAACTACACTGGGACCTGAAAATTTGAATTCTTTTCTTGGAAATAAAAAAATTCTATCTCATCAGCATCTTCTGAGTCAACTGAATCAAAAATATTTTCCATTTCTCTTCTATCACCAGTTGTCATTGACACGTAAATTTGATCCATATATTCATCCTCATACATACTTGAATCAACAAATGTTGGGCACTCATCATCAATAACATGCAAACCAATATCCTTCTCTTGCAGGAAAAAAATATTCAAATCACATTCTTCTTCTTGGACACAAATGGATTCTTGATCAGCTCCAAAGAACTCCTCATCACTGTGAGAGATGTACATGGGGTTATATGAATTGTTACACATAGTATCTTCATTGTCAAAGCAGATATATCTTGGAGCCAAAAATTTAGAATTATCTCTATGTGCATACTTCTGGTATTCAATAGATAACAAATCTAAAACTTGCTCACTACTGAGTGAACATGTTTCATCCAGATCTTCTGCTATTTCTCCAACTTCTTGATAATCACCCTATTGTAGATCAACATCCATAACCTCACCTTCATAATTTGAATCACAATATATTATGTAGGAGAGACTCTCCATATCTTCACTATTGGATGGCATGGTACCTTCTTCTATTTCATCTTCTAAAGCATTACTGATGTACTCTGCAGATGATGTGTCCCCACCAATATCATTAATGCTACAATAATCTTCCAAATCTAAAAAATTGTCATTAGAAATTATAGTAGCACATGCTTCCTTTGTTTGTTGCATTGTTTGAGCATCCATGATATCACTATTAGATTTATTATTTCCAGTATCCATGTACCTTGTCCCAAGAAAGGAATCAATAAATTGATTTACTACATCAAAGGATTGTTTTCTTAATCACTTTGACCAATAAATTGATTCAGGCTAAGATGAGGAGGTAAATGCATAAAGATTTTTGTCATCCTATTGTACAGAGAGTTCACATCTTCTCCCTTATATTTTCTTATGTCAAAAATGGCATCCACAAGACTTTTGTTTCTTTCTCGAATTTGAAAATACTCATCAAAAGTGTTTTGTTGTGAATGGAGTACATTACCTTTATTATCAAAGCTCTCAATTGCATCAAGTGGTAGTTGTGGTGTCCAAGATCTCCTGGAATTTGTGTCTTCATTCTCACTACATGATGACCTATTTGGTGATATACTTGGAGCACGTTTGACTCCCAATTGTCACAATTGTTGGTTCACTTGTAGCATATGTTGTTCTAATTGTAGCCTTTTTTGTCTCAATTCCTTCAACTCTCTCATTGATTGTTGTCTCCTTTCTTCTTTTTCCCTCATGACAAAATATTACAGCTTCACAACACCCATGCATTATTTATCAAATGAAACAAATTCGCAACCTACTTTTCCCAAAAGTAGGAAAATGAATTGTTTTTTGATATTTTTTTTGTTTGCCACAGCAGAATCTCCAAAAAAATGTAAAACTTTGCTGACTCAATAAATGGATAGGCTGAAAAAGAATTCTTGAGTAATTCCCTAATGGAGTCACCAAACTGTTGGGTCTCAAAAACACAGGTTTGAACCACGAGAGGTTGTCAAGCTCTCACAATGCTTTTGGCCAACATACTAGGCCAATTGATGCAATTGTACCTTCTACTCTTCAGGTTCTACTAGACCTAGGTGGGTGTACCTATATGAATGAAGCAAATGTTGAAATGTGTTTCCTGATTCAGCAATCTATCCACAATGGAAAATGGAAGTGAATAGATATAAATCACTACAACTACTCCTACTCCTATTGCACAAAAGAAATGATTTTGAATAAGTTGTTTTATATGAAATTTGATTTTGGGTTGTGGCAGATCAGTGCCTTCTATCCACATTGGCAACAAAGTCAAAAATAGAAAATGATATGTGTTTTCCTCTTTGGCTTAATTCTGGTTGTTAGGCACTTTGAAAAATAAAACTATGTAACTGGCATAAAACTTCATTAATTTATGACTTGCATAAATTGTGCTAGAATGTTTCTCAACCTAGTTCTTCTTTAACTCCCCAAAATAAATCTTTAAATTACTATGACTTATTTAAAAGATTTTAAATCTGACATGTAGATACCAATCAACTAAATCACACAAAATGGGAATACATTCTAATAAATCGGAGATATACTTGACATGCTGATTTAAGCAATTAAAAAATCTTAAGTTGGAGAGAACCAGATAAAAGAATTAGATTTAACACAACATAACAACTGAACACCAAAAGAGAATATCACCGATTAAAATTCATTATCTCCATTAATCTATGTCAGGAAAGGCTCTGCACATTTTTTATTCGCAATTCTAAAAATCTATCCTACTCTAGCCCTTGTCCCCCCTTCTGCGATTGATTTTACAAAGTATTTATACAATTTATACCAAGTGTTGCAACCATTCACATTTTGGTAAAACCGTTTCAATTCTCTAACATAAATTTAAAATATTTAATTGGGTTGCCTTATTGGTAAATTAAATATTTTTTACATAATCTTTCTTTTAATTTAATTTTAATATTTTACCACTTTATGCATTTCACTTTATATGTTTCCTCCTTTATATTTACTGTCTCTACAACTTCCTTTAAGTTTACTGCTCAACTGTGGTCAACCCTTTTACCTCTCACAGTGCAGTGGTGTTTAATTTTTCCATGGCCCTTTTCTTTACCTTACTGCTCCACCATGAACTATCTAGATACTCCCTATGACATCACGGTGACTAATTGTTCTACCTTTATCTCTTCACTTACTGTGCTACCGTGGTCTTCATTTTGCCTATCTGCAGTGTTGCGGTAACCATATTGACCACTACCTCCATCGTCTTTTGACTATCCACCATGCTACCACGGTCTCAACTCTAACCATCCATGGTAATGCGGTACCTATCCATTGACCACCACCTCCACTACCTTGTCATTTACCACACCACCATGGTCTCAATTTAGACCGTTGGCAGTTGCGTGGTAACTATCATGCAAACCAACAACCTCGCAGATATCCTCACTATCATCAGTTGCTCACTATCACTTATACTAACCTGGTTGTCTTTGCTTAACTATCACATGTTCACTGCATCACCGGAGGCCCTTAGGTGACTACCACTGGTGTGGTGGTAAGGGGCATGATGAACACCCCTAACTGCTACCGCCATACCACCACCCCTATTATGCGAGGCCACGGTAAAACCGTATAAAGGGGAACGCTATGAGAAAAATGGTCGTATTATAATTCATAATTCAATTTTGGCTTTTTGGATGGCGGTAAAGTTAATTTTTTCATGCGAAGGTAGTGAAATATAGTGAAAAAAAATGGGGTGAAAAATATGAGGGCAATATAGGCCAAAAATAAGATAATCAAACAAGGGTAGAAGCCCTTCTTAGCATTGTAAAAGGGGGTGAATGATTTTTTATAAGAAAGATAGTGAAAATATTAGGTTCAAAATGGGAAAATCATTGAGATTTTGATGGAAATTTTAGGTTCTAACATGATATATGGTTTTGTATGGTTTAAAACATAGAGCACAACCCACTTTCCACTTATTTCATTCAAGGGAAACCATATAGATCTCAATGCAAAGCAGAAAGAGATCTTGCAATAGGGTTGTCCTATGGTATGATTATAAACTAATGAGGGGTTCACTACCAAGGTAGGGATTGGAAAGAAAAATAAAATGCAAAATCAATGATGAAACATAAATTAATATAATATTTCACTAAATGACCTAAAAATGGATATGAAACAGAACATAAAGTTGCAAGAAGTAATTTTTGCACTAGGCAATTTGAAGATGATTGAATGAAGCTTTCAAATACTAGAAACATTGATTTTAAGGCCTTCTAAGACTCATACACAAGACTGGGTGATTTAGTCCTAGATCTAGGTTTCTATGTAGAAACTGGAATTCGGCAAATGGATGTGTGAAACTACAAAACCTGAAAAAAAACCTAAACTAGGACTCATATGGGAAGAATTGTGTATTAGTCTAGTTAGGGTTTTCTAAAACTTTAAAGCTTGAATCTATTCTTCAAGGTCTGCTATGTGCTTCCCAATTGATTTCTAGATCTGAAACCTTGATTTGCAGCCTCTAGAAGTCTTCCAAGTATCACCAATATAGGGTGACAACTTTGAAAACTTTGAACACTTTGAAAACCTTCTCCAAACTTTATCATCAATGTGTATTCAACCTAAACCTTAAAATTACACACTAAAGAGAGGGGAAAATGTATTTGTTTTAGAGGAAAGGGGTTTCCCTTGGTCAAACCCTATTTTGGTAATCAAACCTTATAATAAAATGAAATAGAAATGGAGAATGATGAATAAAAAAAATTGTGTTGCAACTCACCAAACTCTAACAATTAATTACTACAAAAATGTGTGAGGTGGATCCAATTGATGTAGATCTTTACTCTTGCTTGAATAGGATCTATGATCGTAATAAAAATGTCAGGTCCTAAGATGAGATGCTAAATGATGCAATAAGAGGAGATAACATAATAAAAGGGCATCTCAATGATTATCCTAAGGCAAGATAAGCATAAAAACAAGATGACAATTAACTGAAATTGGTTATACTTTTATGCTGCTCCTTCCTTGGTTGGCCCTTTGATTCTTGAAGAGTTGTGTGCTCCTTGGATGACAAGCTATGTTGAATGTGCAAAATGATATGCAAGATGGATGAGTGTATGATTATTATGAGATGAGAGCTCAAATGGAAAATTGACAAGAGTTTGGTAGCAAAAGACTTGATCCCCAAAATGGGAGAAATGAGGGGGTATTTATAGGATAATTGGAATTCTCTAGAGAATTCAACGGTTGAGATTGATCCAACAAGATCAAGATGAAGGGCTATGGTGAATTGAGAACTCACAAGCCCTCACATCTTGACATGTGGAATGTGAGATGTCTTAGAGTGGAATGAGGTGGAAATGAGGTGGAAGAGAAGTACATGAGGTGGATGAAGGACAAGTACCTTTGAGGTACCTTGGGGGATGAGGAAATTTCCTCAAAAAGGAACTTCTTGTCCCGAAATGAGGATGAAAGAGACATTTGAGGAATTTTATAATTCCTCAAAAATCTCCATGGGAAAAGGGGAAGTGGTTGGAAGAATAAATGTAAATTAAAAATTTACATTCATTGGAGAGTTTATTGGGTAAAATAAGGTCTCCAGAAAGCTGAAGATTTGTCACATGTGGGTGATCTGACAAGTCCAAGGTTCTAGAAGTACTTGGCACATGTAAAGTGACAAGTCAAGCCTTCTAGAATCTTGCATGGGGATAGGGAAGACCTTGGAAAGACAAAAGTGAATTAAAAATTCACATGGGGAAGAGAGGAGCCTTAGGCAAATAAATGTGAATTAAAAATTCACATGGGAAAGAGAGTCCAAGCTAAAAATGGTAAGTGGGAATGTTGACTAGAAAAGGTAAGCTAAATGTGGCTAATGATTCTAATTAAGGTTGTGCAAAGATAGGATTAAGATAATTAATAAGAGATTAGAGGTAAGTGGGAGATTATGGAGGATGTGACACTTAATCAAGATTAAGTGATGCACATCCTAATCATAGATTAATTAATTTAATCTGGATTAAAAGAGTGTTATGGAGAATGTGACAAGGAGAGAGAAAAAAGGGGAATTAAAAATTGATTTTAATCCAAATGGGTTAAAAGACTAAATTAAATAATTTGTCATATTTATTTAATTTAGAGAAGAAAAGGGATAAGGTAAAGTATTTAATTTATTTAATTATATACTTTAGGAACCTTAGGTAGAAAATGAAATAATGATTAAATAAATTATTTAATCACTATTAATCAAATAGATGAATAGAGTAGACTATTTTCATCATATGGAAGTGATCAAATTTGGATGTCTACATTTTGCCCCTCTTTGAAGTACCATTAGAATAACGGTGCTTTGAAGAAAAGAAAGTACATATCACTCTATAGAGGAAGTAATCAAAAGATGATGCCCTAGCATGGGGAGGAGGATATGAGATGTCCAATTAGTGGGGAATGGATGAAGATGCCCTAATCCTAGAAGGGATTGACTATGACAGGGAAAATTGGTAAATGTGAAGGGTATGCCCCCTCAAGAGGGTGACGAGAGAAAAATAAGGGTCTCGAGCAACATCTTGATAGGAAGAAACTAATGGTATGTTTGGAAAGAGGGCAAAAAATTAGGCAAGTTTGTCTTTTGAACAAGTCAATCGGACAAATGGAGTGCAAATGGCAGCCCCAGGAAGAGAAGGGATTAATCGAAGCAAAAAAAAAGGTAAATAAGAGGCAAAAAAAAGACCTCTTAAAAGAGGGGGAAAGTGAATATAAGGTAATTTTAAAAATTACTTCACCTTATTTGCATGTAGCAGTTGAGAGAAGAAGAGAAGAGAGCAAGCAAATGAGGAGTGAAAATGTCGTAGGATAATGACACCAAGATCGTCCACTGGATAGACGAGGTTCGACAGTCCTACACGGAGCAAGGTGGGCCCCACTAGGTAGGTGACAAAACACTCTATGCATTAGTTTTATGATTTTAATGCATTTGAAATTTTTTATTAAAAATGTGAAATATGGATTTTGTGGGCGGGAGAAAATAAAAAAATGGGTAGGAATGAAAAAATAAAAAAAGTTGAAAAAAGTGAGTTTTTTGGTTAAAAAATAAAAATTTACGCCAGAGGGCGAATACACCTAGGCTCAGGGTGAGTCTACCCTATAGTTGGGTGGGTTTTCCTTGCTACAGGGGCAAGTCTGCCCTGGCTAGGGGTGGATCTACCATGCTGCGGGGGTGGTTTTGCCCCACTGTGGGGGTGGGTCCACCACAGGTGGGGGCAGGTCCGCCCCGTTGCGGGGGTGGTACCACCTCGACCGGGGGCAGGTCCGCCCTTTTGCAGGGGCAGATTCGCCCCATGGCAGAGCGGCCAAGCACCGCTAAGACTATTGGTGGCACCACCTAACTATGGTAGCTGCGACACTGCTCTGGTCGGTTGTGCCTCCCTAGCGGTGCGGATAGGCACCGCCACGACCAGCGGCGATGCCATCACCTTGGCTAGCGGCGCCACCCCCGTGGAAGGGACGGGTCCACCCTATCACAAGGGTGGGTTCGCCCTGACAAGGGCGGGTTTGCCCTGCCATGGGGGTGGGTCTGCCCCGCTGTAGGGATGGGTTCACCCTATAGTCGGGAGGAAGGAGGGGGGGAAGGACGGGAAAAAAGAGAGAGAAGATAGAGAGAAAATGAGAGAGAAAAAGAAAAACGTGGGATTAGGAAGAGGAATTTTGATGAAAAAAATGAGGTGGATGAAATGTTTGCTAGATTTTGGTAGATTACGGACCCACAAGCGAAGGCCAAAGGCACTAGTGGCAACGATCGAGGCGATGACTGGGGCAGACCATGTAGCACTAGAGTAGGCGGGGTTACCGCACTTAGTGGAGTTTTGAGAGATGAGAGTGCATCGGGCGATGCTAATAGCCCTGATAGAGAGATGGAGCTCGGCTATGTCGACTTTTCATCTTCCAATAGGAGAGATGATGGTGACATTGGAGGATGTGTGGTGGATTTTGAGGTTACCAATAGTAGGTCAGTTAGTGAGTGAGGAGGTGTTGAGAGGAGCACAGTTAGATGAGACCATTCTAGTGTTATTTGGGTCAGATGGCTTGCTGATACAGAGTTGGATGTTAGATGTAGATAGATGCCTGGCCTTGGGGGTGCCAACATTACCACTATTTTTGTGTTGTTTGATCAGCGGGATACTATTGCCAGATCAGAGCAGGCGATTCTGTAGCTTGCGGTATATGGAGGTGATTCAACATATTGTCGAGTGGCGGGAGGGATAGTTTTCCTGGGGGTCATGTGTGAGAGATCTGGTGGTGTGGGAGTTCGGGGAAGCCCAAGGCTGTATCTTACAATATGAGATGTAGGGAGAGATAGATCGGTGGAGGAGAGTGTTTGATGAGTTATGGGAGGAGCACATTATATGGTGTCCATACATGTATCGGTGGTTTAGAGGATGGAGGACCGAGGAGGAGAGACATCAAGGATTCTTTAGATGCATATGTTTCCTGATTGGGAGCCTAGGGCACATAATGGAGATGCATCATCCAAATAGAGTGATACGGTAGTTTGGACTCATGCAAGAAATTCAAGGAGCACTAACTATGTTTCATCGGCTTACTAGAGAGGTACCTTCAAGGGCGAGGTTGCTAGTGATATGTGTGAGGGAGATGTGGGTGATGGCAGGTGGGGTGCCATATCTAGGGAGGGGGGAGGGCCCAGAGTATGCCAGAGTGATAGATCGGTATGATTAGTGGTTTCGCAACCACCGATGGGAGAGGGTTACACCGAAGGTGCCTACTGGGGGAGCCTCAGAGTATTGGCCAGAGGATGAGTAGGAGGGGGGACAGGAGGATGACCTGGAGTAGGGCGGAGATGAGGATGAGGGACATGAGAGTGGTGGTGCGAAGGAGACAGAGGGGGAGGCGATGGACCTAGAGCAGGGTAGACATGAGGATGATGGATAGGAGGATGAGGGACATCAGAGTGGTGGTGCAGAGGAGGGTGGCGCTAGAGATCAGCTAGTGAGGAGGGGTAGGGTCAGGAGGAGGTGACCTTTGAGGAGGGCAAGGAGGGTGAGGAGAGATGTGGTAGAGGAGATGGAGGTAGGAGGGGTAGGTGATGAGGAGAGAGAGGCAGAAGGAGTAGGTGGTGGGGGGAGGAGATAGAGGTGGTGAGATTGGGGAGTGAGTTAGAGGTGGAGATTCTCTGAGTGGTGGAGGGGAGGCAGGCGCAGACATGGATTGGCTCTAGAGTATGATGGAGGCAGGTGTAGGTGAGAGTCCTAGAGCCATAGGAGGAGGTGAGGTCTAGAGAGCCGCAGGAGGATGCGAGGGTCTGAGATCCTCAAGAGGGAATAGAGAGGGAAAAAAATGTTAGGGGACATCTTGGGGGATGCCTGAGAGCAGTCAACAAAGGAGGGTCCGGCAAGTGGAGTAGGAGCTAGAGGAGGAGAGGAGGCTTGGAAGGGAGCCATACAGACTAATAAGGGTGGGGAGGAGAGGACAATCGTAGAGGATTCAGTTGATGAGATGAGTTGAGCAAGTGTAGGAGGAGACCGAGGGGGAGATGATGGACCTAGATGTAGAGGTGGTGGAGCCTCTAGGGGTAGTACCAGCGGTTGTAGTTGACGATCTAGTGGTGTTACTAAGAGGGGCCCAAGGAAGGGTAAAGGTGTTAGAGGAGGAGTTGAGGAGGGTGGAGGCAGAGTTGCAGAGGGTGAAGGAGACATAGATGATAGTGTTTGAGCATGTTCTGGGCTAGTTGACCATAGACATACAGGTGGTTGAGAGAGAGGGATGAGACACGAGTAGGGATGGAGAGAGTATGGGAGGAGTTGGCTCGGGTGACATGAGATCGCGATAGGCTAGAGGTAGTGATGATAGTTGCTCAGATGCGAGGTCAGCCAAAGCCAATAGGGGGAGGAGATCATGTCTCCATAGAGTGTTCTCAATGATTTGAGAGGGAGATGGAGGCACTGAGAGTTGAGGTGACAGGGGTTCTAGATGAGAGGACAACACTGTAGAAGAGGGTATCTATGACAGGGGCATCTTTAGAGGACATGAGGGTGAGACTCGAGGCCATAGAGGCTAGATTAGAGATAGTGCAGTGGGAGATCGAGAGTACATAAGGATAGGTGCAGGCACTATAGAGGGAGAGGGATACTTTATAGGTACATATGCAGGCACTACAGGGGGAGAGGGATAGTGTACTGAGACAAGTCTAGATCCTATAGTTCTAGAGAGATGCAGCAGTGGGATAGGTAGAGAATGTTAAGAGGGATATAGCACAAAGGAAGGCACGTCAAGGGCAAGGTGATGGGACAGAGCTAGAGACTATGCGGGCAGAGAGGGAGAGGTCCACAGAGTAGATACAACTACTAACAAGGGTGTAGGAGGCATGGGAGTAGGAGCAATAGGCCATGAGAAGAGAGCGAGATAGGTATAGGCATGAGAAAAATTCCACTCGGTTCTAAGCTAGGTAGAGAGATGAGTACATGCACGAGGCAACATACTGGAGGGGTGAATATGAGTAGGTAGTGCCAGATCTAGCATAGTGTACAGTGTTGTATGTTAGGTAGATACCATAGATGTGGGCATTGTCCCAGTCTTTAGGGACACAGACCAGGGGGTATAGTGATTTCTAGCCGACTCCTTCTTAGTTTGGGATTCCAAGGCATGAGTCTCAGGGGACTCCAACACACAGGGGACCAGTACCTGAGTCTCCTCAGAGGTCAGGTGTGGGCAGCTCAGGATAAGTAGAGGACAGGTGATAGGATACATGTGTTTTTGACAGGTACCGGATGGTGGTGTAGCACATATGTTTAGATGATGCACCTTATTTTGAGCATGAGATGGAGGTGATTATGTGGTGACTATATTTTGGATATGGACATTGTATTATTTTGATGATGATATGTGATGGTCCCCATTGATATTATGCCACACAATTTTGTGATGTATGGTATGCATATGTATATGATGTTTTTGTGTTTATATGGATGTTATGTTATGATGTTAGTGATTTACTTATGCATCTGTGGATGATGTGATTATGGATAATGTTAATGATTTATGAATGGTAATGCAATTGATGCAAATGGATAAATGAATGGATGTAAATGGATAAATGAACTTAATGAATTGATGCAAGTGGATAAATGAATGGATGTAAATGGGTAAATGAGCTTAATGAATTGATGCAAATGGATAAATGAATGGATGGAAATGGATAAATGAATGGATGTAAATGGGTAAATGAACCTAATGAATTGATGCAATATGGGTAAATGGACTTAATATATTGATTCAATATGTAGAAATGGATGGATAAATGAATGGATGTAAATGGGTAAATGAACCTAATGAATTAATGCAATATGGATAAATGGATGGATAAATGAATGGATGTAAATGGGTAAATGAACCTAATGAATTGATGCAATATGGGTAAATGAACTTAATGATTGTAGACATAAGTATCACTGGGTAGGTGATAGGCATAGGGTGTGTGGAGTTCATTACCTATCAAGGACCATAAGGATCCTAAGAAGAAAAGTTAGTAAGAGCGAATGAGAGTCTGCACAACCAAAATTAGGAGTCATAGAAGTAGGAGCAAGATTGGATGAAGGGGGAATATGTAATGAGATGAAATGCAACATGAATGCAATTTTCCATCCTTTAAAGCACTGAATTTTGCTATAGCATAAGACATCGAGCGTCATGGTATGTAGACCAAGATGGATTAATGATTAATTCATAAAAAAAACACAACAAACAAGAAGGATATCCCAATACCCCAAAGTCACAATGACTTTGGTTGGGCTAGGTATTGGAATAACCACAAGCACAAAGGGATGCTCCCACATAATGCAGCATCCGAAAGGAATCCTAGTGGGTACTATGTGGGGCATCCCAGCAGATAGCAACAATAGTCAAGAGATGTCCCTATGTTAACTAGGAAAACACACCACAATATGAAGGATCATGGAAATCTTGACTAGTGATTATAAGGAGCTCAAATGATAAACAAATTCCAAAAGTACCAAAAGATCGTAATCAATTACAAGCATCCTTTGCCATAAGATCCCAAGGATGGATGGGGTTGATGTGGTCTATTAGGAAGGATGCATCTTGTTAAGACCAATGATGGATACTAAGCTAAAGTGACCTAGATGACGCAGGATGATTGTCATTGGGTAGATTTCTTGATACGAGAAGATCTTGTTTGTGAAAAATCAGTGATGATAGGGACATACTTGACAAAAAGACAACAAGAGGATGACACACAACCTAAAGACCTAGGGGCTTGAGTGTTGATAAAAAGGTCAACCTTGCCTACGTGAAAGCGCAAAGGCCTCATAGTTCAGGAAAAGACCACGATAAAAGAGCGGAAAGTGGACTGATGGAAACCGATGGATGACCAAGACAAACACAAGCCCCAGGGACAGATCAAAAGATCAACCTTTCCTATGCGCAAGAACAAGGGAAACTTAGTTCATACATGAAAAAAGACCGAGGATGGACAAGATCAAAAAGTGGACCATGAGGATAGATGATGAAGGAAAAAATGCCTCAGGGGCCAATCCAAATATTAGTATTACCTACGTGCAAGCGCAAAGGCATTGTAGTTCAAGAGGAGAAGATGATGAAAGTGGAAAGAGGGTGATGATGATAGATGATGGGGGACAATGATCAAACAGACTGACCGCAACAAAAGACAAGGAGAAGCCCTGGGGGCAGATCAAAAGTTCAACCTTGCCTATGTGCAAGCGTAGAGGAAATGTAGTTCACATTAAGACCTAGATGGAGACGAAAAATGAAGAGTGAGCCTAGATGAAGAAAAACACAAAAATTGAGGTGACACAAGCTCAAATTAGGATAATAAGCTCAAGATTTTAGATAGCGAATGATGGTCATCCAATGCTCAACCAAAATATACCAAGCAACGAGGTGATGCAAGTGGATGTGAGGATATGGGGATTGAGGAATCGGCAGATAAGCCACAAAGTAACCAAAACGCGAGGTAGATAATGATTAAGCCCTATACGAGAGGCACCTGTTACCAAGTTCTCACCAATCGTATGTATCCAAGGTGCCACACACGGGTTGTTTTCACCATAGGATGAATTATTTCTCTTTACTATTTTTGGACTTTTGGACTTTTTAATTTTTTTGTATTTTTGACTTTTACCAGGAAGGATACCCCAGCTGACCTAAGTGTAGAACTTATTTAGGTGCATGATGTTGATGGGTTCCTCCAAGAGCTCGCCTTCAGGGGTGGAGAGCCTATAGGCACCAAAACCATAATTCATGGTGATGACATAAGGGCCCAACCATTTTGATTCAAACTTACCCTTTTTCTCTCGATCTTGTTGATTCTGCTCATTCTCTTTTAGGACCAAATCACCAACATTGAATTGGTGAGGGCAGACTTTATTATTGTAGCTCCTTTTGAGTCGATGTTGATAGGCTTGTAGATGGTTATAAGCCTTGACCTATTTTTCATCTAGAAATTCCAATTGTGCCAAGTGTGCCACTTGGGTGTCTTCGTCAGTGCTGAGATTCTTGAGGGAGATTAAGAGTGAATGGATTTCAACTTCGATTGGCAACATGGCTTCAACACCATAGACAAGATAATATGGAGTAGCACCGGTAGGGGTGCGGATGGATGTATGGTAGGCCCAAAGATCAGGATGGATATGGAGGTGCCAATCATAACCAATGCTATTGACCATCTTCTTAATGATTTTGATCAATCTTTTGTTTGTTGCTTCTTCTTGTCCATTACCTTTGGGGTAATAGGGAGTGGACCAACAATGTTGGATATGATATGTGTCACAAAGGAGCTTCATACACTTATTTTTGAATGGCTTTCCATTGTCAGTGATGATGGTGGAGGGGATACCATACCTGCAGAGGATATGTTAGAGGATGAACTTAGAGATCTGAACACCAGTGATTTGAGTGAGTGGAATGACTTCCACCCACTTGGTGAAGTATTCAGTAGCTGTGATGATAAAGGTGTGACCATCAAAATATGGAGGGTAGATCTTGCCAATCAAGTCAAAAACCCATTGTGAAAATGGCCAAGGTTTCATGATAGGTTGGAGCTCTTGTGCTGGAGTGTTAATTAGATCTACATGTTGTTGACACGGAAGACACTTTTTGACATACTCACAAGCATCCTATTCCATTGTAGGCTAGTAATATCCTTCTCTAAGAATCCATTTGGCTAGGGCCATACCATTAGAATGGGCCCCACAAATACCGCTATGCACTTCTATTAATGTCGTGCAGGCTTTAGTTTCATCTAAACAATGGAGGAGAGTTCCTTCATACCCACATGGATAAAGTGTATCACTGATAATGGTGTAGCGGGTCGTGCGTTGGATAAATGATTTACATTGGTTTCTTGTGAGGTCAGGTGGGAGGGTGTTGTCATGAATGTAGGTGTAAATTTCATGGTACCAAGGGGATTCAGGACCTACAATAGCACACACCATGTCACTCTTAGGGATATCGTACATTGGGATTAGGAGTTGCTCAACCAGGAACTGAAAATTTGTGCAATCTTTTGGCATGTCGAGGAGAGAACCAATGGTAGCCATAGCATCTGCTACCTTATTCTGGAGTCTTGGGATCTACTCAAATTGAATGGTAGTGAAATATTTCTTGAATTCATCCACCATTCATTTGTAAGGCAACAAATTTTCATCTTTTCTTAGAAACTCATCGTTGACCTATTTTATGACCAACTGGGAGTCACCAAAAACTTGCAGATGAGTGATGTGCCATTGGACTACAATTCTAAGGCCCGTGAGAAGGGATTCATATTCAGAGATGTTGTTGGTGGAGAGAAAATCTAGTCTGAATGATTCTAGTATGTAATCTCCTTGGGGGGGTGATAAGCAAGATCCTTTCTCTCAATCCATTATGAGTGTGTGATCCATCAAAGTACAGTGTCCAAGTGGTGGCTTCTAAGACTGCAAATACTCCTTCATCTTGAAATTTAGTTTCTATGGGATAAGCATCCACTAACAGGGCATTTGCCAACTGATCCGCTATTACTTGTCCTTTAATGGCCTTTCTATCCACATATTCTATATCAAACTCATTGAGGAGCATGATCCATTTATCCATTCGACCAGTCAGGGCTATCTTGGATAACAGGTACTTGAGAGGGTTGACTTTGGATATCAATTTTATAGGATGGCTAAGCATATAGTGGCGTAGATTTTGTGTGCTGAAGACCATAATGAGACATGCTTTTTCCATTGGAGAATAATTTAATTCATAACTGACCAGTGTTTGGCTAATGTAATAGATCGCCTGTTCCTTTGAAGATTCATCATGTTGTTCCAATAATTCTCCCAATGCAACTGACCTAGTAGATATGTACAACAAGAGGGGTTTTCTAGGGATAGGTGGCATCAAGATCGGTGGGTGGGCCAAGTATCCTTTGATCATGTCAAAACCCAGCTGACACTATTGATTCCACTTGAAGCCGGTGTCTTTCTTGAGAAGGTGGGTGAATGAATGACATTTATCCACAACTTGGGCTATAAACCGACAGATGGATTGTAGTTTCCCTTGGAGGCTCCTTAATTGTTTTAGGTTTCTCGATGGAGGCATATCCATCATAGCTTTCACCTTAGCTAGGTGAACCTCGATGCCTCTTCGGGAAACTATGAAGCCCAACAATTTCCCTAATGTGATAGAAAACACACATTTTTTTGGATTCAGTCGAAGCTTGTACTATTCTAAGCGCTCAAAGATCCTTTTTAGAATGGTAGGGTGCTCTTCTCTGGTTCCAAATTTTTCAAGTAGGTCATCAACATAATCTTCCATGATGATGTGGATGAGGTCATGGAATATAACTATCATTTCCAGTTGATATGTTGCCCCCGCCTTTTTGAGACCAAAGGGCATGACATTGTAACAGAAAGTACCCCAAGGTATTGTAAAAACGGTTTTGTGTTGATCTTCAGGGGGAATCCGGATCTGATTGTAGCCAGAGAAGCCATCCATGAGGGATAGCATCTCGTGTCCTATAGTGATGTCGACCAACATGTCGATGTTAGGCAAGGGGAAGTCATATTTTGACCAAGCTTTATTAAGATCCTAAAAATTTGTGCAAATTTTGATGCCTCTATTAGGTTTAGCAACATGTACTATATTGGAAATCCAATCAAAATAATCAATGGGTCTGATAAAACCAGCATCTAGTAATTTTTCCAATTCTTTCTTAACTAATAATGCTACCTGTGGGTGCATCTTTCAAAGCTTCTGCTTGACAGGTTTGACCTTTGGACGAACATCCAAATGGTGTACAACAAGATTAGGATCTAGGCCATGCATATCAGAGTAAGCCCATGCAAAGTTGATAACCCCTTCATGGAGAATTCAGACAATGGTGATATATTCTTCTTCGGATAAAGATTTGGCCACATAGGTGATCTTTGGAGTTTCTTTTGTCCCCAAATTCACCTCTTGTGTTTCTTTAATGAGAATCAAAGATTTGTCAGATAGTTGTGTTCCTACAAGGGAAAGATGAACGTCCCCATCTTCAAGTGCCGTATTAAGGTTTTCACTGTCAGATACATCCTTTGTTTTTACTTTTTCATATTCAAAAAGTGCCTCGGTGAGGTTTTCAATTGATGACCCATTTTTCTTTTGTTTCTTTTTGTTTTTGCAATTAGGGCGTTCATCTTCCCCCAATCCCATTAGATGTATGTACGTATCCTCCAAGGGAAATGTGCTGAAATGTGCGCTACCTTCTAGGTCATGATCGATAAGGTCAGGATGTTTAAGGGATAAAGTTATGGTACAAACAGATAAGCATTCAAACATGGCAGGGCGGTCAATGTGATTCAAATCATCGTACATGTGTATGATGGATAATTCCTTCGATATTTCTTCGAGGGAACCAATGTCAACACTAAAATTGTTACAAGTGCTAAAGGATGTCATAGGACCCTTTTCTTTAGTATCATAACCTTAGCCCAAATTTCTTGGTCGGATGGTAGTCACTTCAATGGGAAGATATTTTCCTTGTTCTTCCACACCAAGGCCTTCACCTTGGTAATGACACATTTGAATGAACTTGGAGGCACGTGGATAGAGTTCTTGAAAGTATTAAGGAGGTGTGGTGGCTTAGGTTCCTCTTGATAAAACCTTTGACTGATATCTTCATCCATTTGATCCTGGAGGGATCCCAAATCATTGATTGTTGTTGACCCCATGTTCTTGGAGGTGAGTGTAAGTGTCTTTTCCTCCAGTTTTGGTAGCGAAAAAATTGTTTGTCCATATGTGTGGGGCGAAGGCTGCATGGTTGCCAGATTGAGTGTGGTATGCATTTCGTATGCACCACATCCTTTTTCTATGATCTGGACCTCGGTGCTAGTGGAAGGAGGTGTGGATGAATTATTTAGTGTGTTGGTGGATGGGTTAGGATCAGATGTTGGGGATGCCCCCATTTTGACTCTTGGATAGTAATGTGAATGTGGAAAAGATGCTTCCAAGACATGACAATATTCAAAAGGTTGAGGGTTGGCTTCTATGGTGACTTCCATTCCTTGATGTAACATGATAGATTTTTCTGCAAGCTAGAATAACAAAGTTAAATCATAATCTAGACTAATAATCTAAAATCTAACAACAAAGAATGAGAAAATAAACTAAACTAATAAAACCGAAATGATCTCACCGAATATGTGTTCATCCCTTCGAATTATCTTTATTGTTCTTCTCCATTTTTCCTTTTTAGTATTCTTGCCCTCAGATTTTTGTGTTTGAATGCAAGTATAGTTTTGTTGAGTGTCTAAGAAAAATATCAAATTTGAATCTCTTTTCAAAAGTATGTGATTTCGGGAGGAGGAATAATGATAATGATAGGCCATTTTATAGATTTTGGTTTTTTGAACGATCGGCTTAGATTGAAAGAGAGATCGATGGATGAGATTGATGAATGCCATGCGATCTGAGTTATGTCTCAGATAGAATGTGAGTTAGAATGTGAGTTAGAACATGAATTCAGGAAAGATTGGAAATAGAGACTAAGTTAGAACGTGAGTTAGAACACGAGTTCAGGATCTTAATCTCCAAAAATAGAAGAAATACACTTTGTATGCAAAAGCCAAAGTTAGAACTCGAAGACTAATGCATTTGAATGCAAACATGAGTTAATTAATTTAATAAAGATATTTAATTAATAGACATATCATGCATATGAGTTGGAACTAGTTAACTGACTAGTTCTGACAGAGAGTCTTCTTGCAGAGATAAACTAGTGTTAAATTCAGAGATAACTGGAGAACTAAGAATAGATCTTGAGTCAAAAGGTGAGTGAATGACTTAGATAACTGAATGATAGAGGAATGTGGCATAAATAATTAAATATGAATTAAATGCTAATTTAATTCAACATTCGAAAATAAGAGACTTTAATTAAATAAATAAAGATAATTTATTTAATTTGACTATTTGAAAAGGATAATATAAATAATTAAATAATAAATATTTAATTATAGATAAAGGGGGTTAAATGAATAATTAAATAAAGATATTTAATTATAGTTGGAAAAGGTATGATAAAGGGGTAATTAAATAATAAATTATTTAATTGATAGATAAGGGGGGAAGAATTAATTAGTTCGCAACATAATTAAATAAATATGATTTATTTAATTAATCAAGTTGAATAAAGGAATTAATGAATTAATTAAAAAGGGGTATTTAATTAATAGAGGAAATATGTGTTAGAAAGGTAATTAAATAATAAACATTATTTAACCAAGACCACGGACTATAGAAAATTATGTCGAATATGTACTCACAGGCCTAGACCAATTTTCGGTATCTATAGTTTGCCCCTCTTTGATACAATGTTGGTACAGCGTTGTGTCAAATAAAATATGCCTCGATCATGCCCTAGTATGAAATAGGTTAGGGTATGCCCTAGTGAAAGGGAGAATGATGAGGAGGTAGTGGTATGCCCCCTCGAGAGGATAGGCAAGTTTGAAGAATATGAGTGTGCTCTTGAAATGGATAGATAATGGTGGTGAAGATGCAAAAAAGAAGAAATGTTAGCATGGATGATTTCAGAATGTTAGTAAGAAACAATTAAGTTTGATTGATTGAGAAAAAAACATAATCTTTGATATATTTCCAAAAACGCTATACTTGCTTGTTATCATCATTGGGCGGGACATGACACAGATGGATAGTACACACTATGATATGAGATAGACCATAGTGTACAAAGTTATCCACCTGTGAAAAATAGACAGTCGTAGACAAGGAGTGTCTTAACTTAGACCAAGGACAAGATACCCCATTCATTTTGTTGAGACAAACCACAGACAATAGACAAACAAAAGATGGGTCATGAGACATCATTGCTCCTCTAAATCCTTGATGGGACATCCTTGAGGAAACTAGTAACATGACTCAAAACCCAATGTTAACAAGACAGTTGACAGACAGCAGCCAAAGAAAAAGAGTCTTGAGACATCGTTGCTTCTCTAAATCCTTCAAGGGACATCCTTGAGAAAGCTAGTAACAAGATCTTGCACAGATAAATAAAAAGATAAGACAAAATAAGATATAAAGTCATAAAGCCAAATAAAAGTATTCACCAAAAATTGATCTTGTGGGATTGTTTGATTGTTTGATGTAGCGTAATGTGAGAGATGACACATACCGCATAAAACGTTGAGTTTGGTTTTGACTCGGTGACTTCTGTATAAGGCATGACAAAGCCTAGTTTGAGAAAGACACGTGTCGTATAAGACTTTGGAGTCTGATGACGTTGAAGTGACAAGCCACATGAGACTATGACAATTTGATGACGTCTATTGACAAGAAAGACATATCTTCTTTAAGACATAGGTTGATCACTTTGACAATGTGTTTGATATTGACTTGATGATAGTTTAAGATGTTTTGCCTTGTTGAAACATGACTTGTTTGGATTCCTTGACTAATAAACTGTGTGTATGTGTGTGTGTTGATTGTGTATGACATGAGATGATACCCTAAACTATGATATGCAACTTTTGTGATAGTGATTATGAATGAACCCTATTGGACTGACCTAGTGTGGTCTTGGGAGCTCATCAATTGATTAGCCTTGCCTACGTTGTACATGTAGAGACCTCTTAGTTCGACATGACCAATGACTTTGAATGTACAAAGACTCATGATTTAATGTGTGTGATACATGACAAACCTAGACCGACAGACCTAATGCCTCGGGGGCACATTGATTGATGGCCTTGCCTATGTCTGAGTCGCAGAGGCAACGTAGTTTGACTATGTCTACGACTGACTTAACATGAATGACTTGACATGATTAACTTGACATGACTGACTTGATATGATTGACTTGACTTTGTTATTTGGATTTTTTGACATGTTTTGATTTTTTTTAATTTCTTATGTTTTCTATTGTTTTTGAATTTTTCAGTACATTTTTCGATGGTGGGTTGTGACAAATGCATGTAAATGATGCCTACACACAATAATCCAAGGACAACCATGATCTTTCTCCTATTCAAGTTGATTACCAATTGATAGGTGATGATGACAACAATGTCATTTGACGTGGGAAGGACACATCCTGAAAAAACGTGAAGATGACAATGATATGACAAGAGGATAATAGTCTGTAGTAGGGCCAGGGTCAAATTCAGGGAATTTTTTGGATGATGCATTAGGTTACCATATTGTTGCATTTGTAATGACTTGATGAGGACTAGATGGGATGATGAGGGATCTTTAGAGCATAGACAAGGAAAACCAAGATGGATGATAGGTATAAAAGGAAAATGAATGGCTTTGGTAAAAGATAGGAGACATGGATGGCTTGGACTAGAGAATTATCATATGGTCTCCAAGGACAATGTCACATAGTAAAAAGGAGGCTATGAAGGTAATGAAATGATAAGGTATGACCAAAAGATAGACATGTCAAAAAAAATTCCAAAGAATGATTTATGTTTGTACCTGAGTCCTTATCAAGATCAAGGTAGGTGGAAAAATGGATAGGAATGATAGGGTTTAAATGGATATATGGAAAGGTCATGAGGAAGACATGGGAGATGAGACAACTTGCCCCCAAGTGTAAATATCCACATAGATAATTGCTCTTACACATAATGCCTGTTTGCCATTTTTTCATCATGGTACTTATCCAAAGCGCCATAAAAATGGTTTTCACTATTGGATGAAATTTTTCTCTTTACTATTTTTGTCATTTTTTTATTTTTTGTGGTGCCACCATGACACCTATTTGCCAAGTTTTCATCAAGCTAACAATTTTTTCAAGATTGTCTCGATACTTTAGATGATCGTTGATTGTGTTGAATCCATTGATGGTGTTGTCTTGTTAGGATCATAGCACTTGCATACAATTGATCAATGTCATTGTGACCCTTGTTGATACTAGAGTTGGCCTTATTAGAATACACACATTGCAATAGAGTGTCATGAGAGTCCTTACAATAAAGAGTTGCTGCCAAGATGCGATGGATTTGTGACATGGGATATGTGGACTTTAGATGAGATGTTGGATTATGACGGATGATGGTAGATGTAGGGGGATTGTTCAGAAGTTTAGATGAATCACTTTTTATTTTCCAAACTTGGGATGTTGGATGGCAGAGTTTGGAATTTTGATTGGGATAGCATTTGGAACCAACACTTTTATATGCCTTGATTGATGACCATTTTGAAGGATGTGGACATTTATTATATGTGGGAGTCCTCTTTTCTTGTGGCCCCAAATTTTGATTGATTCTTGGATTTGAAATATTTTCTTTGCTTGATCCATTTTTCTTTGGGATCCATTTTAACTTCATTTATCCACTCAGATTTTTGATTTCCTTGATGGTCTTTGACATTTGATTTTGAACTTTGGATTTGTAATAATTTTTTTCTTTTTTTTGGTTCCAAATGGAAGGTTTATTCATGTTGTAATGGCGGTTTATGGTGTGGATGGAAGGAGTTTTGGCAGAAATCTTATGGTAAGAACTACTCATGGCCCCCATTTTGATGTTTGTATCGGATAAAGTTGCCCCCAATATCGAGGAGGTATCACTAAGATCATTAGATTCTCTGAATGATGAATAACCAAGACCCTGATGTCTAGGATTTTCTTGAAGTTGTATTGGTTCTCGAATTCCTTGCTCATGTAGGCCTAGTCCTTTTCCTTGATACTGCATGTTCTGATAGATTCTGTTTGCAATGGGATATTTTTTGTTTTGAAAACAAGATGTTAGCCCATCATTGTGTATGTAGACACTATTACTTGGAATCTTCTCTTCTGCAAGAAATCCTACTCTGACAAATATAGATGATCCTATCTGATAAGATGTTGTAGCTTTATTAACATGTTGGATATATTTCTAATTAACATCTTTGGTTTGATTTTGTGAAACATTAGATTTTGACTTTTCTTCAAAGGATATCGGTGCTTCCATGTCGATGTAGAAACTGTCCTTATGGTCATTATCATGGAGTCCACTGAATTTAGCTATAGCTTGATCATTTGAAAATATGTCTAGTGTAGAAGACTCTCGTTCTAGAGGAAGATCGTCTATGTTTCCAAAGGAGGCAAGTGTCTAATTTTGGGAAATGGCACTGTTCAAAGTTTGGGTAGGATCAACCTCAAATGTTTGATCATGAATGGCATAAAGGTCGATAAGTGGATCATTTTGGATTTCTTGATCAATGGTAGTGTCTTGGTAAAAGATAGGTTTGTCTTGGATGACTTGATTAGGAATGAAATCTTGATCAAGGATAAATGTATTTTGTCTACCATGATTATCTAGAAGGACTTATTGGATAGACCTAAAGATACGGTCATGGGATGGACTTCGTTGATCTTGACATGAAGGTGAAGCCATGATGTCATGCTTTGGACTTTATTTTTGACATGTATCCTCAAGTGTAGGCAATGGGATGTGATTTTGGAAACCATGAATAAATGTATTTTCATGACTAAATGTAGGTTGGGATGGAGTGAGTAGGAATGGATTAGTGGATGATGGACTAGGATGGGATGTGGAGGGTTGGAATGGGTTGAGGGATGATGGACTAGGATAGGGTGTGGATGCATGACCAGGATATGACATGAATGGAGAATTAGGATATGACATGAATGAAGGATTAGGATGAGATGATGGACTAGAATAGGACATGGATAAAGGATTAGGATAAAATGAAGGACTAGGATATGATGTGGTGACTTGGACTGGATTGATGGATGGTTGATTTCCCTTGTCAAGGTTAGGGTGGGTATGACTAATGAAAGTTTCATGGATGGTGTTAGGGGACTCTTGATAATGAGGGTAGGTGGATGGAATACTAGAGTTTATGGGTTGTTGATAAGAGGGATATGTGGGTAGTTGACCATGGGTTGAGGTTGATTGGCATTTGGATTGGATAAATTTTCTTTTGAAGTCTATGGCTTGTTGGTATTGACCCAAGTAGATTAATTGGTATTCTACTTGACTACAAAGCATATCCAGGTCAATGGAAGACATGGTGGTGGATGGTAATGAAAATGATATGGAATTATGTCTATGTTTTTGGATTTTTTGACAATAACGGATGTTGCTAAAATGATTTCTAAAAACACATAGACTAAGATGACATATTGTAGGATGGACAATATGCAAAATTTTGAGTAGACTATGATAGTAAATGATTCTAAAATGGGTATAACCTACCACCTATGGAATAAATGCATGCAAGGATTTGAATATGACCAAGGAACCTGATTGTAGGACAAAGACGGTGACAAGATGAATTTCCCAAACTAGACTGTTGAGTTTGAAAGATTCACAAATAGGACTAAAGTGACTAGGTTCAATGACTTGTGACAAATCTAAACATGAACGTATCCAATGATGAGGAAAGTTACCTATTAAATGATATGCAGTTTCCTAGGATGTATCTATATGTATGCAACTTAGGATGACTATGACTAAGACGTTGACTGTGACTAAGATGTATATGACACCTAATGATGCAAGGTTACAAAAAATGACTATTATGTTTCAGACTTAGTTTGAGGTTTTCGAAGTTTTTTGCTGATAGGAAAATGTAGTTCCCCTAATAGTTATGGTTCAAATGTTGAAAGATGCGGTTTTTGATAGTGCATGTGGTGTTTCTGACAGTTGCAGTTTATTCTATGACAAATGTAGTTTACCGATACACATGCAGTTCGAGAACTGATAGATGCAGTTTTTGACAGTGCATGTGGTGTTTCTGATAATTGCGGTTTATTCTATGAAAAATGTGGTTTATCGATACACATCTGGTTCGAGAATTGATAGATGCAATTTGCATGCACACATACGACTTAGAATGTGATAGTTACAACTCGTGATATGCAAACTGTGAATAATGAAAGTTTTGACAGACACATGTAGCTTTTCCCCTAACAGATGTGACTCTCATGATAGATGCAGCAATTAAACTGACAATTGTGACTCAGTTTTCTAATAGTTGGATTTTTCTCAAAATCTGTTGACTGACATTGTTTGTTTGATCAAGTTTTTGACAAAAACAACATAGAAAAAACACAACAATCAATGTATTTTCAGTTTTTGTGATGATGGGACTGTTAAGACTCAAAAAACATTTACAACCTAAGCTTTTTGGATAATACTTGTTGAGTTCTTATTGGGATTTCTCTAGCTATGCATATTTATGGTGACTGACTAGTAGCTTGACCCCATTGGCTCCCCTCCATGGCACTCACTTATATGGGGTAGCCAAGCTAATGTATCCATGAAACTCCCATGGCATACATTTCATTTCCACACATAAACCGTAAGAATGTAAGATGGCTTCACAGGGCCAACCCTGCTGCACCAAAAAGTAGGTAGGATTTTGGTAACTCTACAACAAGGTGTTTAATAAGGACATTTTGTTCGTGGGACACTATCCAATGTTGGAAAGAGTCCATTTTTTTCCATCTTGTCGGAATAGTGTGTGTGATTCATAGGCTTTCCCCAAGAATCCATTTTTATATACCGGGTGGAAGTCACTTGGATTTAGCGTGCTACCAGTCTGAGTCATCTTGGGGTGAGTACTTTTTCCCACCAAGATAGGCCCAAGTTCTAGAGTCAATAACCATTTTTTTTACACCCTGGATCGCATGACTATGCAAGGGGAGAAGATACTTCGGTGTACTGAATTGTAAGGGTTATAGATATGTGCAAAGCACAAAACAAAGAAGACAGTGGTTCTTTTTAATCCAAATGATAATTTTCTATCTATCGATCAGAAAATTCATTTTAATCCCACACAACGATTATCTATCTACCAAAGAAAAGCTTGCTTAAATAAATAACTCAACACAAAGGAGCTAGGTCCTACATGCAAATTTATTAGTAGTTCATTGTTCTTCATCTTTTGTCCTGCAGAAAATTGTCTTTGATTTGTTTTTTTTAAATGTCTTCTATGCTTCGTCTTGCAAACACTACGTTATCCCCCTAAGCACACTTGCAAAAAAAACTTTAATGAAAACAAAAACAAGACAAAAAGGACAAATATTAGAGATGAAAGACAAAATGTGTGCACCTAGACTTTATTTAGCTCCATTTTTTTGGTCCACTTGATCCAATGTGTGCTTTGAAGTGTTTTTTTTTCTACACATTCATAAACCCAACAAAGCCAAAACCCTAATAGCTAGTCAAGACAAATCTGATTTTTGTAAATATTTTTGATAGTAAAAATAAATTTACAGAGAACAAACCCATACTAAAATTTCAAGAGCTTTCCAAAAATGTAAATAAATCTAAGAGATTGTCTGTTTTGCACCTGAAATTATTTTTTTATGAAAAATCATAAAAAAATTATTAAAAATTAAAAGCACATCCAAAAAATCTAATTTTTTCATTATAGGTGCCTAAAATAATTTCAAATCTATTAAAAAAAATTTGTGAATAGATCTGTAACAGTTTATAAGATTCAAACAAATATTTGTGAAACCTTAATTTTCAAAGATCTGTTGTTTGAATAAAAGAAATTTATCCAAATTTAAAACCTAAAGAACAAAACCCTATTCAAATTTAAAGCTCTTTCCAGAAATGTAAATATATCCAAAAAATTTGACAATTTTCTCTCAAAATGGATATTTTATGAAAAATAACAAAAAACTTATAACAAATTCAAAACATCACTAAAAAATCTAACTTTTTTTGTGGAAGCTCTTGATAATGTCTTCTATGTGCAAAAAACATTTTGTGAAAAAATATGTAGCCGTTTGAAAGGTCTGGTTGAATATGTCGGGTTCACCAAATGTAACTATAGATTTTTCGAATAGCTAGAAAAACAAAGTTAAATCCTAATCTAAAATCTAACAACAAAGAACAAGGAAATAAACTAAACTAATAAAACCAAAATGATCTCACTGAATATGCATTAACCCCTTCAAATTATCTTGATTGTTCTTCTCCATTTTGCCTTTTCAGTATTCTTGCCCTCAGATTTCTGTGTTTGAATGCAAGTATAGCTTTGTTGAGTGTCTAAGCAAAATATAAAAGATGAGTCTCTTCTCAAAAATGAATGATTTCGGGAGAGGAATAATGATAATGATAGGCCATTTTATAGATTTTGGTTTTTCGAATGATCGAATCAGATTGAAAGAGAGATTGAAGGATGAAATTGATGAATGCCATGCGATGTGAGTTATGTCTCAGATATAACTTGAGTTAGAATGTGAGTTAGAACACGAATTCGAGAAAGACTGAAAAATAGAGACTAAGTTAGAACGTGAATTAGAACAGAAGTTTAGGATCTTAATCTCCAAAAATAGAAGAAATAGACTTTGTATGCAAAATCCAAAGTTGGAACTCGAAGACTAATGCATTTGAATGCAAACATGAGTTAATTAATAGAAATATCATGCATATGAGTTGGAACTAGTTAACTGACTAGTTGTGATAGAGAGTCTTCTTGTAGAGATAAACTGGTGTTAAATTCGGAGATAATTGGAGAACTAAAAATAGATCTCTATTCAGAAGGTGAGTGAATGACTTAGATAACTGAATGATAGAGGAATGTGACATATATAATTAAATATGAATTAAATGCTAATTTAATTTAACATTCAAAAATAAGAGACTTTAATTAAATAAATAAAGATAATTTATTTAATTTGACTATTTGAAAAGGATAATATAAATAATTAAATAATAAATATTTAATTATAGATAAAGGGGGTTAAATGAATAATTAAATAAAGATATTTAATTATAGTTGGAAAAGGTATGATAAAGGGGTAATTAAATAATAAATTATTTAATTGATAGATAAAGGGGGAAGAATTAATTAGTTTGCAGCATAATTAAATAAATATGATTTATTTAATTAATCAAGTTGAATAAAAGAATTAATGAATTAATTAAAAAGGGGTATTTAATTAATAGAGGAAATATGTGTTAGAAAGGTAATTAAACAATAAACATTATTTAATCAAGACCATGGACTATAGAAAATTAAGTCGAATATGTACTCGCAGGCCTAGACCAATTTTCGGTATCTACACTTGAAATGGGAACTTTAGGCATTGGTGATAGGTGGACGGGACGACTTGCATAGAATGAAGCCATGGATGGCCAAGAAGGATGTTGTATGGAAGTTTAAGGTCTAGAACATGACACAAAGTGTATTGCACAATAGGGCCTACTTGAATAGGGAGACAAATCATTCCTTCAGAATCTAGCTCTGCATTATCATAGGCCTTGATGGTGATCACTTGATTTCTTAGATTAGCCTGGGTGTATCCAACTTGTTGTATGAATTTTAATGTTCAAAGATTTAGGGCCGAACCATTATCTACCAGTACCCTTTTTAATTTTTGAAAATTGACACCAACCTCGAGATGGAGGGGGCGGTTGTGGCTTGAATCAAGATGTGGCATGTCTTTTTGGCTAAAGGCTAACTGATAGGTTGATGAGAGATTGCCTACCAATGCTTTAAATTGGGTAGGGTCAATATTATCAGGGACTTGTGTAATTTGCAAAGCCTTAGTTAAGATATCTTGATATATAGGAGATGACTTAAGTAGATCCAAAATGGATATTTGGGTTGTAGTCTTACCTAGATGGTCTAGGATTTATATTGGGAATTGGCGGATGGTCATTGGGTAGATGGAGGTGCTACTAGGACTGTGATGTGGGTTTGCCAAGTGGTAACAACACATTGTGGATATTTTCCTTTACATGTATCATGGGTACACGTGGCTCCACTTGTTCTACATATGAAACCACACCTTGACAATTGTATGGCACATTTTTGTAGCTGATTTTATTGGTACTATTACCTTGCTTTTTATTATTGCTAGGTTCAGGATTTGAGTTGGACGTACTAGGACCCTGATTATGGTTAGGAAAGGTGTTTTGATATATTTGGACTTGAGCATTGAACGAAGATTTTGTGTTATCATCTACATGGATTTCACCTCGATCAATGAGACCTTGAATTTAGGTTTTTAGGCCTTGACATTTATCTAAGGTATGTCCCTTAATCTTTTGAAATTCACAATATTTGTTGTCTTTAAACCAAGCAGGCTTGGGTTTAGATGTATCAAGAGGTTTGGTCATAGGATATGTGATGGGATAATTAGCTTGAAGAAGCTTATTAAACACCACCCTAAGGGGTTTTACCAGCTGAGTGAACTGTCGTTTGTTTCCCCCTTGGTTATTTTGGTTGGCTTGTTGTCGTGGTGCCCCTTGGGGAACGAATATGGCGTTCTAGACTGGCGGTTTTTGCTGAGGAGGGTATCTTTGTGTGGTGGTGGCCACTTGGACATGTTTGGTGTCAGTGACACCATCATTGACAAATTTTTTATTTCTATTCCAATAACGAGGTTTAATCCCAAAGGATTTATCTCTATTAGAATTGAAATGTTTGTGTTTTCCTTTTGCAACAGGGGCTCGTTCTAAGATGGGGCCTTTCTCCACAAGTCTTGCAAAGGTGGTGATACAATGGATTTGGAAATTATGAGCCATATTTGGCTGGGAGTTTTTGATAGATAGTGTGACCATGTCTTTTTATGTTGGTGGGGATTTCATCTCGCTAGCCAAGGCACACCACCTTTGTAAGTAGATTGCAAAGGTCTCTCTGTCACGTTGTTTTTCTTTGAGGAGATCAAGTGTGTCAATATATTTATCTAGATTAAAAGAGAAGTGAGAGACAAAAATTTTGGATAATTGTGTGAAGGTTTTGATAGATCCCTTTTCAAGACCCATAAACCAATTGAGGGCAACCCCTTGTAGACTTTTAGGGAAAAGTCGTATACGATAATTATCATTATGCATGACCTCTTTGCAATGGGCATATAATTCTTGAAGTTGAGCTCTAGGATCCTTGGTTCCTTTGTATTTATCAAATTTGGGTATCTCAAAATGTTTGGGAAAATGAATCAAGGAGATGGAGGGATCAAACGGATAAGGACATATGTCCTCAAACTTGAATGATTGTTTACCCGCTCTAGCTTGTAGGTTCTGTAATGCTGCTTTTACTTCTTCCAAGTCCTTATTGATGGGAGTTGTGGGAGTCAAAGTGGATTTCTATGATGAGGATGGCCCTACCATTGTTGGATCATAAACGGGTTGAGTTGGATATGAATGCGTTGGTTGATTGTAAGTGGATTGATAGTTGGATGATTGATTGTGTTGAGTGGGAGCTACTTGTTGTTGATAGTAGGAAACAAAAAAGGGGTCCTGTTGCTACATAGAATTTTGTTAATGAGTAGAGGTAGGGCCTCCTTGTGGATGTGATGATGGTTGTTGGTAATAGGAAGTGTAAGGTGCCCCCTGTTGGTGAGTTTGTTGTTGTTGAAAGTAGGATGGATAGGATTGATATTGTTGTGCAATGGTGGGTTGTTGCATGGCATATGGGTATGGATTTGATGTTTGTTGGTGGGGATGATGTTGAGGTTGTGAAAGATTGGTGTAAGGTGGCAATTGGGTATGTGTTTGGTTTTGTGCATTCTGATGAGGATTCGTATGGGATGGAATAGTGTATGAGCTAGAGGGATGATAGAGGTAATTAGTAAGTGGGTTATGGTGTGTTTGTGTAGGAATATGCACATGTTGTTGTGGAGGTCATTGTTGTTGTTGATGAGGTGGGTGAGATAAGATATGTTGTTGTTGTTGAGATGGATGAGATGAGATGTGTTGTTGTTGTTGAGATGGGTGAGGTGAGATGTGTTGTTGTTGTTGAGATGTATGCTCCACCACTTGATGTGATGGTTGTGTGAGAACAGAAGTGTGTTGCGGATGTTGTGGATACAAGTGTTGAGATGAAGCTATAATAGTAGAAACATGTGGTGGTGCTGGTAGTGTGGTGGATTGGTGTGGATTATTTGGAGGTTGTTGAAATGCAGGAGGTAGTGGATTGGTAAGTGGATGTGTGCCCCCAATATTAGAATATGGGGGAGGAAGTGTTGGAGAAGATGGAATGTATGGCGGCATGCCATAGGTATGGGGATCATTAGGATCGGGTTGTGGAATAGTAGATGTTGTGGCTGGAAGACAAGAATATTCTTGGACTTGATGGATAACAAAATTTGCAAGTTCAGGGTGGTACCAATTTTTAGTGGGTGCACCTTCAGGAACGTAGGAATTTTCTGGAACATTTTGTGAGGTTTGTGGGTCAACCAATGGGGGGAGGGCATATTGTGATGTATTGAAACCAAATGGTGGTTTGAATCCCTTCATGAGTAAGGTGGAAATGATCTTATCCCCATGTTCATTTAGGAGACGATCTGTCATTTGGACATTAGTAGGATTACTGAGATATTCGTCAACGGTGACTTTGGGTTGATTGACCATGTTTTTGTCACTAGGTGGTGTGATATTCTGGATGTCCATGTTTGATTGAGATGAGACACCATTATGGGGATCATGTGGAATGTTATTAGGATCTTGAGGGACATTTGGTTGGGAACATTGAGTTTACTGGTCTGCCATTTGCTATTTTGTTTGTGAACAGGTTTGAACGGGCATGAACATGCAAAAAAACTAGGTGATTTCAAGATGTAATCTCTAAGGGATGATCTAGGTGATGATTTGGATTGATTGATTTAGATTGGATGACAGATCAATTGATGATGTATCAATTTGATGATTGGATTGTTTGGATCAAATGATGATGTATCAATTTGATGATTTGGATGATGATTGGATTTGTTTGGATCAAATGATGATGTATCAATTTGATGATTTGGATGATGATTGGATTTGTTTGGATCAATTGATGATGTATCAATTTGATGATTTGGATGAGGATTGGATTTGATTAGATCAATTGATGATGTATCGATTGGATGATGTGGATGAGGATTGGTTGATGGAGGGGATCCTAAAACCTGATTTGGAAATAACCCTAAGTGACTTATGACGTTGGTTGATCGATTTGAGCTAACTAAATCAATGATCACGACACCGAATCTTCCTTGAGATGGAAGGGGATTTATTTAGGCCAAGTAATTAACTTACAACACAAATCCACCTCAAGATAGAAGCAAATTGATTAGGTTAAAGATAAGGATTGATTATGTAGGATAATGATCAACTTAACGCCTTGGTCAATTCGGGAAATAACTCCTAAAACAAGGTTTAAGGAATTTTGTGTTGAGAGATGATGATGAATGCAAATGGAAGATGTGTTGTTGAAGATGTTTAGGTCACACGATAAGATGGGTATCCCAAATGGTGGAATGATCAATGTGAATGTGGTAAATGGATGTTTTAGAAAGGTTAAATGGAGGTTTGGAATGATCAAATGGATGTTTGGATTGGTTAGATGAGTGTTTAGGATGATCAAATGGTCAAATAGAGACTTTGGGGGTTCAAACGGAGGTTTAGAATGGTCAAATGGATGAAACTATTCGTTCAGGAGGGAGTATCCACAGTTCTACAGTAAAACTGTCAGAAACATTAGAACAGGGGGGCGTATCCGCACTTCTACAGTAAAAATACTGGCAGAAACGTCAAAATAGGGGGGAGTATCCGCACTTCTATAGTGAAAAGTGCTGAAATAGGCGGGCGTATCCACACTTTTGCAGTGAAAAGTGTTGAAACAGGGGGCATATCCGTACTTCTGCAATAAAAAGTGTTGAAATAGGGGGAGCGTATCCGCCCCTCTGCAATGGAAAGTGATGTGATTTGGATGATGGGATTATGACAAGGAATTGAAATGATTCAATGAAGGTTTAACTTATCAAAATTTACTGGTTTTTCATAGAAAGACACTTTGAACAAGCACAATCCTATTATTAGTATTAAGGGGTATAGCCAGCAAATGTCTTACTCTAGGATGAACAAGGTTTCTAGGGAGTCCTCAATATACACTCAGTACGTGAGGCACAACCGTGAACACTAGTCTGTCACAAGCATGAGTCGGGAGCCCCAATGAGATATTGAAAAGCTCAAACCAACTCTTCACATCTATCTAGGTGTCACCCTAGCTTCGACGCTTCACCAATTATGACGCAACTTGATTGGGGTAAAAATTCGGCTCTCCCCCCTTTATATACCTCGTTGGTATGTGTGGTTGGGATCATCCCTTAGGGTGATGAAATCCCTAAGCAGGTCCCGCTAAGAAGAAGACACTAATCATTTCCCACTACCCCCTCCAGATCCGCACAAAGTACAAAGGAGGAAGGTGAAAACAAACTAATGCCCCCTTAGGGTAAAACAAATCAAACAGACACAACAAGAAATAAATGTTAGTTTTCCCTACTTATACTAAGTAAATAGATAAAGCAATAAAGAAAGACTTCAAAAATCAAAATAAAACAAAGGCCCTGCAAGCAAATGTTGGTTGTTTTATCTTTTTTATTTTTTGTGATTTTCAGAAAAACACTCAAGATATCAACAAGAAATCAACTTCACCCACCAAAAAACAGGGTTAGAGGATTAGATCACAAAACAACAAAAGAAAGGGACAAAAACGAAGTGATAATGCACTTTTTTACCTTCCCGAACGTGTTGTTTAGGGAAAATCCACCCCTCTGTAGTAAAAAATGTTGAATCAGGTAGGAAAATATGCCCCTCTGTAGAAAACAGTTAGCAAAAATGTCGGATCGTGAGGGCGTATCCGCACTTCTGTAAAAAACAATTAGGAAAAAACTTCAGATCATGAGGGCGTATTCGCACTTCTGCAAAAAATAGTTAGCAAATCATTGGACTGTGGGAGCGTATCCGCACTTCTATAGAAAAATAGTTAGCAAAACATTAGATCATGAGGGCATATCTGCACTTTTGCAGAAAATAGTTAGCAAAATGTTGGACTACGAGGGCGTATCTGCACTTCTGCAGAAAAATAGTTAGCAAAACGTCAGATTGTGAGGGCATATCTACCCCTCTACAATGCCCAGGAGGGAAAATCCACCCCTCTACGACCTAAACCTGCCAACAAGCTTAACAACAACAAATGTAAAAGAAAGAAAACCTTTTGTAGGTCCCATCGAGCATGCTAGAAATGTGATCCTAATAAAAATGTCAAGTCCTAAGATGAGATGCTAAATGATGCAATAAGAGGAGATAACATAATAAAAGGGCACCTCAATGATTAGTTTAAGGCAAGATAAGCATAAAAACAAGATGATAATTAACTGAAATTGGTTATACCTTTATGTTGCTCCTTCCTTGGTTGGCCCTTTGATTCTTGAAGAGTTGTGCGCTCCTTGGATGACAAGCTATGTTGAATGTGCAAAATGATATGCAAGATGGATGAGTGTATGATTATTATGAGATGTAAGCTCAAATGGAAAATTTACAAGAGTTTGGTAGCAAAAGACTTGATCCCCAAAATGAGAGAAATGAGGGGGTATTTATAGGATAGTTGGAACTCTCTAGATAATTCAACAGTTGAGATTGATCCAACAAGATCAAGATGAAGGGCTATGGTGAGTTGAGGACTCACAAGCCCTCACATATTAACATGTGGAATGTGATATGTATTAGGGTGGAATGAGGTGGAAATGAGGTGGATGAAGGACAAGTACCTTTGAGGTACCTTGGGGGATGAAGAGATTTCCTCAAAAAGGAAATTTTTTTCCCCAAATGAGGATGAAAGAGACATTTGAGGAACTTCAGAATTCCTCAAAATTCTCCATGGGAAAAGGGGAAGTGGTTGGAAGAATAAATGTAAATTAAAACTTTACATTCATTGGAGAGTTTATTGGGTAAAAGAAGGTCTCCAAAAATCTAGAGATTTGTCATATGTGGGTGATGTGACAAGTCCAAGTTTCTAGAAGTCCTTGGCACATGTAAAGTGACAAGTCAAGCCTTCTAGAATCTTGCATGAGGATGGGGAAGACCTTGGAAAGAAAAAAGTGAATTAAAAATTCACATGGAGAAGAGAGGAGCCTTGGGAAAATAAATTTGAATTAAAAATTCACATGGGAAAGAGAGTCCAGGCTAAAAATGGTAAGTGGGAAGGTTGACCAGAAAAGGTAAGCTAAATGTGGCTAATGATTCTGATTAAGGTTGTGCAAAGATAGGATTAATATAATTAATGAGATATTAGAGGCAAGTGGGAGATTATGGAGGATGTGACACTTAATCAAGATTAACTGATGCACATCCTAATCACAGATTAATTAATTTAATCTAAATTAAAAAAGTGTAATGGAGAATGTGACAAGGAGAGAGAAAAAAGGGGAATTAAAAATTTATTTTAATCCAAATGGGTTAAAAGACTAAATTAAATAATTTTTCATATTTATTTAATTTAGGGAAGAAAATGGATCAGGTAAATTATTTAATTTATTTAATTATATACTTTAGGAACTTTAGGCAAAAAATGAAATAATGATTAAATAAATTATTTCATCATAGAATGAATAGAGTAGACAATTTTCATCATATGGAAGTGATCAAATTTGGATGTCTATGGGATCTATACCTTGAATAAAATTATAAATTGAATCATGAAACCCTACATCACAATTGTTAGCTCAAAAAAAAAAATGATGCATGAAGACTTTGAGATGATGCTTGATGCATGAATAATTCTCTAAAATGCTTGATAATATTCCGTTGAATTCTCTTGAATGCTCTTATAAACACTTGAATTATCTTTTGAACTCCAATTTCCTATAAGGATGCTCATTTAACTTTATAGATCACTTGATTGCTTGTTAGGATAGAATGAGTGAAAACCTTGTATTTATACTTAATTATGCAATAATTCCCAAAATTACACCACAAGCCAACATTAGATCTAGGAAGATAAAATTCTACTAAGTATTTAAATTAATTTTAATATTGGGCCACATGGGACTCATACACAAATATGGAATATGAATCCAATTAGGCATAATTTATGGGACCAAATTAAAAAATTCTTAGAAAGGTGTGAAACTAAGATCAGGACCCAAAACCCTAGGTGGGACCCATACACCCAAGGAGGTGTATTATTTCCAAACCATCAAATCTAGGCCACACAACCTAAAAAGCCTTAAATTATGACTGGATTTCTATTTATGTCGAGATCATCCTTGAAAAGATGCATTAAATGAGGCTTGTGGATGCAAAATAAGGCCAATTAAGGCATAAAGAGTCCCAATTATTACTGGCAACCTTAGAAATGTGTGAAAGTGTGTTATAACACTTTTCAACACATAAAATAGGGTACAATTAGGTTTTTTTAGTTCACAATGGCCCAAGACCTAATGTGAATGTGTTAAACACATTAAAACACTAAATCAAGGCAACATTAAACTCAATTAACAAGGGGAGCCCAAAGCAAAAAGGAAAAGTAAAGGGATACTTTTTATGTTGCCACATTTAGCCCTCACTTTAGTGAGATGATGAACTTAATTAAAAATCACACTAAAGGATATAAACACACATCAAGAAGGGTCCAAATGAACCAATTCTGATAAGATAGGACAATAAAAATCAAGAGGGGTGATCAATCCCCCAAGATTGAGATCCTATGGAAAAAAAAAATAAGCACAAAGTAACACACATGGAAATGATAAAAAGAAAATTTAAAAATCACAAGAATACACTACCAAAGACAAATAGAAACTAAGAATGAAGGAAAAATAGGGGTAGATCAAGCTTTGACTATTTGTCCATCGCGATGAGGATCAAATCTAGGTTGTTTGTCTAAAAAATGCACACTCACTCTAAGGAAATGTAAATCTATCATATCCACTAGGTGAGTAATCCAATTAGGTGAGACACATACACACATGTGAATAGCTAAGGGAAAGTCATGCCCTCCTTCATATTCCTATCAAACCATAACAAATTTGTACCTCCTAATAACTTTGATAAGGTTCCACATAAAAATGAACTTCGAGCTTCATGAGGCAAGAAAGACTTTGTATGCTTGGACCTCATGAACAAACAATATAGCTCTACAAGAATGAAAAGTGTGCTATGCAAGGTGGCCATATAACTAAGAATGCAAATGCAACAATAAGGAATGTTCAAAGGAGTCTTGCTTAGTTCATGTGAGGTATTTAACTTAGGGAACATTGTGCCTAATGTATCCAAGAGTGGACCAATCAAAGAATATAATATTTGCAAGTTAGGGGATTCAATGTGTCACATCAAGCTACTAAGAGGAATTTAGTATGCTAAGAGAGATCATGCTCTTGAGCTACATCACACTTGATATCAACCACAAAGAAAAAAATGTATCACATGAAGCAAGGAGACTACACCATGAAACATGAAAAAGAGAAATGCAAAAGAATAATTCCAAAGTATGCCCCCACTTTAAATAAATTGATAAACACCATGCTATGAGGAATTAATTTAAAGTAGAAAATGATAAATGCTAACAATAAAGAAAGACATGAGAGTTGACTTGGAAAGCTCTATGCCAAGTCATATATATTAAAATAAAGATATGTCATGCAAAAGAATAAAAAGAGAGGGGTTTCCCCCAAAATGAAATACCAAACACACGTAAGGGATCTATGGATTTGGGGTCTGCATTTTCTTGTTGTAATTTTTTTATAGAACTCATAAATATCATCATTCACCAAATACTCATAGAAAAAGAAGAATGACACAAAGAGAGTGAAATCAAAGACAAACATTTTGGGCCAACATGGAAGAAACATGAATGTCTCAACACCTTGTGTTATCCCCAAAAGTAAAACACAAGACAAATTAAAAAGATAAAGGAAAATATTTTGGTTCAACATGGAAGATACATGAATGTCTTGATGCCTTGTGTCATCCCAAAAAGGAAAACATAAGACAGATGAAAAAGATAAAGGAAAAGTTTTTGGTTCAACATAGAAGATACATGAATGTCTCGATGCCTTGTATCATCCCCAAAAGGAAAACACAAGACAAATGAAAAAGATAAAGGAAAAAAGGTAAAAAATTTATGATATAGAGAAGAATTTAGGTAAAAATAGAGGAATGTCACAAATATAGAGAACATCAAACATAACGTCATAGGAAATCACATCATGCACATGCAATCACACAAAATAAAAATGAATAATACAAAGGAATAGTAAGGCACATGCGATTCAACCTAGAAAAAGGGACAATGAAAAATGCACGTCTAAGACAAGGCTATTGAATTCTTCCCCCCATTTAATGTAAGACAATAATGAGTCGAGGTAGGTGATGGGAAGGAGCTCCTTGCAACTTGAAATTATTTGTAATAAATTTATAAAATGTATTAGTAAGAGGTTTATTATTCTACAACTGCTACATGGCAAGGAGAGAGAGCGTCCTACTTTAAGGGACTATATTTATGATATCAAGCTTTTTAAATATTTTTTGTAAATCATGACACTCACTAGTAATATGTCCCAAAACTCTATGGTATCAACAATGTGATGTATTTGTGTTCTTAAGATTTGGTTTTCGGTCTTATCTTATGGGAGGTGGTGTAATCAATCCTCTATGTAAGAATAATTTGCAAATTCCTTTCAATATCACTTGGTGGGTAAGGGAATTGTAGTTTCTTTAATTTGTAATGTCTTTTTCACTTTCCAGATTCACCAAATTATTGAATTGAATGCTAAGGAGGAGGTCCCAAGATGATCCTTTCATCCTTATAATCATTACAAATCATTGGTTGTTCTTTAGGAAGAAGGACACTCTTATCAGGGGGAGGATCTTGATATCCTAACTCTTTTATATTTTCTATAAGAATTGATGAATTTCATGTTCACTTGTTGTATCACATCCTTGTTTACTGAAGATTATGAATCCTTTTCCATATGTCTCTTCTAGGATAATGGGAGTGTTGGTCACTTTGTTAACATAGAATGGTTTAGATTTTTCTTACTTTGAGGAACTAGGTTCACCTATGATAGGGAACTTAGGTTCAATTCTTGTCTTAGTTTCAAGGTGTAAATAACCAAACATATTAGGTGGTGGTATTTTAGGGGGTGTTGATTGTTTTATGTATGAATAAAAGGATTAATTAGCTTTAATTTTGTTAAGGAAATTGTTTAGGAACTTATTCATGTTGTAATCATCTTCTCCAATGATACCAACACCACAAGGAGCCATGAATTAGAAGTTGAGTGAGCATGAGTAAGTTTTATTTCATTAGGGTCATTTCATAAAGCACAACTTGACACATCCACTAAGGAATTCAAGAACATCCAAATCTTACCAAAGCACATATCCATGATGAAATATAATGTAGATTTTAGATTCTAAACTATGCAACAATGTGAAATAAAATGTTCTAGGTGCAATTTGGAATTTAAGAAATGAAATGAATTGAATAAAATAGAAAGTATTTAAATTGAAATAGAAAGAAAACAATAGTAGATAGAAGCTCATAAACAATGGTTAAAATTCTAGAAAATATAGTGCAAAATCTGCAATGGGACTAAATCGCCCAAAGGCGATATGAGTCTGAGTGAGGATTTTTTTTTTTTAAAATTATAAATTTTTTAAGTGATTTTGATTCTTTTTATGTTGTATGATCTATAACCTGAGTGAAAATGTAGATTTTATATGATTTGAGATGATTTGAGATGCAAAATGCAACCTATATGCACTTTCACTAATGCAAGATTTAGAAACCCTAGAATGCCAATTAACTAATATAAAATGCAATGTAATTTTAATGCAAGATAACTCTAGGATGATGATGAACTCCAAATTAGAATTCTGATGTTCTAAATGCAATTTCACCAAAATGAAATAATTGAAAATGGATATATTCTTTTGTATGGTTTAGAACATAGAACACAACCCACTTTCCACTTATTTCATTGAAGGGAAACCCTAAAGATCTCAATGCGAAAGAGAAATAGATCTTGCAATAGGTTTTTACTATAGTTTGATTATAAAATAATGAGGATTTCACCACCAAGATAGGGTTTGGAAAAAAAGCAAAATTAAAAATGCAATGATGAAACCTAATAAAATGCAATCTTTCACTAAATGACCTAAAAATGCATATGAAACAGAACAAAAAGATGCAAGAAGGAATGTTTGCACTTGGAAATATAAAGATGACTAAATAAATCTCTAAAATATTGGAAACACTAATTTTAAGGCCTTCTAGGACTCATATGCCAGACTGGGTGATTTAGTCCCAAATCTAGGTTTCTTGGTAGAAACTAGAATTTGGCAAATGGGTGTCTAAAACTACAAAAACCTAAAAAGGTGACCTTAATTGGGACTCATACACAAGAATTGGTGTATCAATCTAGTTAGGGTTTTCTGAAACTTCAATGCCTGAATCTAGTCTTCAAGGTCTTGCTTATGATTCCCAACTGATTTTTGGATTCAAAACCTTGATTTACAACCTATAGAAGTCTTCCAAGTATCTCCAATGCAAGGTACCAAATTTGAAAACTTTGAACACTTTGAAAACCTTCTCCAAAATTTCTCTTCAGTGTGTATTCAACCTAAACCCACAAATCACTCACTAAAGAGAGGTAAAACTGTTGTTTTGTTGGTGGAAATGGGTTTGCCTTGGTCAAACCCTTTTTTGGTAATCAAACCTTATAATGAAATTAAATAGAAATGGAGAATGATGAATGAAAAAAATAAGATCTTGCAACTCACAAAAATCTAATAGTAAAGTGATACAAATATGTATGAGGTGTCTCCAATGGATGTATATCTTCAATCTTTCTTTAATATGATAGACCTTGAATGAAGTGTTAGCTTGAATAATGAAACCCTACATCACAATTGTTAGCTCAAAAACAAGCATTATGCATGAAGACTTTGACATGATGCTTGATGCTTGAATAATGCTCTAAAATGCTTCATAATCTACCCTTGAATGCTCTTGTAAACACTTGAATTCTCTTGTGAACTCTAATTTTCTATAAGGATGCTCATTTAACTTGCTAGGTCACTTGATTTCTTGTTAGGATAAAATGAGTGAAAGAAACTTATATTTATACTTAATTATGCAAGAATTCTTTAAATTACAACACTACAAGATGACATCAGATCTAGGAGGATAGAATTCTACAAAGAATTTGAATTAATTTTAATTTTGGGCCACACGAGACTCATATGCCCAAGGTGGTGTATCAGTCCCATTAGGCATAATTAATGGGACTAACTTAAAAAATTCTTTAAAAAGTTTGAAACCAGGATCGAGACCCAAAACCCCAAGTGAGACCCATATACCCAAGGTGGCGTATGAGTCCTAGACAACCAAATGTGGACCACACAACCTAAAAATGCCTAAATTATGATTGGATGTTGATTTATATGTTAGGATATGTAAACATGGAAAATTTACAATTTGATTCAACACACTTGATCTTAACTACTAATGACATTTATTCCTGAATCACACTCTTAGATTATCATCACCTTTAATCTCTTAATTAAATAAATCATTATTTATTTGATTAAGTCTTTCTCCTTGGTTGATTAAATTAATCAATTTAATTTAATTAACCTTGTCTATGTTTAGTTAGATAAAACATTTTATTTGATTAAAGTCTCTAGAGTCTTCTTATTAAATAAAATAAATTAAACCTTATTTAATTTAATCTAACATTTCCCCTTTTAGTTAAATAAATCAAAAACATTTATCTAATTAATATTTCCTCTCATTTTGACTTAAATCAATCCTAAAATCTAAGTCCAAATGGTCAAATCACCTAACCTCTCATTAAGTTAATCAAATCTTGATTAAGTTAATACCTATCACTACATTCCTCTAGAGAAAGCAACTTGCACATGAAAATAGATTTAATTCATTTATTAAATATCTATTTTCAGTCACATGGCATAAAAAGGGAATATTCCCTCATGTTTGAATTCAAAACATCCAAGTGGATGGGTACTTCCAACAAAGCATTCACTCTTCTTACATGTCCTTGTGCATTGAGCCAAGTGGTATTTATTTCATTCCTTTTTCCCTCTCACATGTCATTTCCTCAATTTCAAATTCCACCTAATTGAATTTATTGGCACTTTGGCCAAAATGTGCACAACCATCAACCATTCACATGGTGACAAGTGGAATTTAACCATTGGTTGAAAGTTAGTCCCGCATTGCCCAAATATTTCTCTTTCTTCCAAATTTAAATCTTTAAATGAAAGGTTATTCCTCTCATTCAAACATCCACAATCTCATGCAAAGTTACTCTCTTGACATTGAGAGCCAATTTTGTGCATTCCATTCCATATATTCATTATTTCACAATTCCATAGCTAGGTTATGCTAAAATCTCATCAAAGGGATTTGATAAATCCAAAAAATAAACATCATCAACATTTGCAACTTAGGAGTTGGGAAAGGGCCAATTTCAACAAATCAATTGGTACCAATTCCCCTATGGGATCAAGAGTTATCTTAGTTTAGATAGATTTAATTTAGTTATTGCATATTGTTCATCATTTATTTTCTATCTAAGTTTAGTAAATTGATTTCATGGGGAATCCTTGTTTCACCTTGCATATGATCTAATATTGTGTTTGTCTGTTGCCTTTATGTAGGTTTGAAATTAGGGTTCACATTTTGGCGCTAGAGGGAGGGGTTGAACAAATTCTAATCACATTTTTTTGAAATTTTTTTTTTTTTTTGTTTCTTTTGCAGGTCCCAGGAATGTCGCATATAGGTCTGTGAAACTATATTGCATTGCTCCCACAGGCGTGGTGCTATATCACACTACTTTGAATCCAAACCGCGCCGCACTTGCTTCCCGCACAAGTTTTTTAAAATTCCAAACTCTGTCATGGATCTGCAAGTCCAAACTTCATCGCTCCCAGTCCTGTGACATTATATTGCACCGCATTTAGAGGCGTGGCACTATATCATACCACACTTTTCCTAAACTATGCCGCACCCGCTTTCCCACTCAATTTTTTTCAAAAATCCCTAACTCTGCCACAAATTTTGAATTGCAAACTATGTTGCCTATGAAACTTCGCTGGACCCGTGCTCTTTGTTTCTACAGAGCACATCACTCAATAAAAATTATGGTGCTATATAGAATCACATATGTTCCAAAATATGCCACACCCGCTAACTATGCCACTGAGAAACAATCAGAAATTCAATTTTTATTTTTTTTAACATGTGCCTTTTGGTTTTCTAGATTTTTTGATTATTGACTTGTTTTTTGTTTTTGTACTCTCTGGTTTATATCATCTTGTAGGTTAGGAAAATGAAGAAATAAAAATGGAAGGTTACATCAAGGAATTATTCCCATCTTATTTAAAGTGTTTTTGAACACTATAGTGTTGTTTAACACTTTAGAGAATTCCTAATCTCTTTCAAAGGATTTGTTACCTTGCATGCCTTAGAAAACACTAATTTTCCTTTTGGGCATTAAAAATAACAACACAAATTTATTTTTCAAAAGTTTGCAAAAGGGCTTACAAAGAACCTTAGAAACAATTTACTAGATTTGGTTTAAGGTTTAAAAATTGAACAAGGAAACTTCCACACTTCAATTTGGTGCTCTAAAAAGAATTCATTTTTCTTTGTGGGATTAAAATGAACAAATTCTATTTTGTTTTGTAATTATTTATTCAAATTAATATCATCAAAAGGGTGTATGCACTTTTCTCGTGCCTCATGAAGATCTTGAGAATCAAAAGTTCTTTTGGTGATCTTAAGTTGAATAAAATAATTGCCTCCACATTTCATTTTTTGGAATTAAAATTGAACCAAACATGCGAGTGTGAGCACAGTATATTGTGAGTGTTCTCCCTTTTGTTTCAGTGAAGATTGATTGAACTACAAGATATGCTAGCTTGCTATTTTTTATCTTAGAGGGCTTTCCTTGTGGGAAAAATTACTCACCCAAGGGAATGACCCAACTAGGAACACGCTAAAGCCAAGTGACTTCCAACTGGTATATAAGTGTGGATTCTTGAGGAAAGTTCAAGAATCACGAAGATTATTCTAATAAGAAAGGAAACAATGGTCTCTCACCACATGGATAGTCCCCAATGAATAAAATGCATGAATTAAAACCTCTTGTTTAGAAAAGGCCAAATCATATCTATTTTTTGGTACAAAATTTCATGTCCTTTGAAGCTGCCCCACGTTATACATGTGGTTCTTTTGTAGAGATGAAAATTATGCCATGAGAGATTCATGGGTACTGATGCTTGATTGACTCGAGAAGTGAGTGCACTATAAGGGGAAGCCTATGTGGTCAAACATTTAATCATCTGCATTGAATATGTGTAGCTGGATTCGTCCAAGTGGGAACCCAACAAATATTATCTTTGTAGCCTATGGTTGTGCATGTTATTGAGACACCTTGCTTGGTTCTAAAACATTGATAAAAAAACATTCACAAAAGAAATTAAATTTCAAACCCTTTGAGGAAACAAATATCCTTTAATGAATCTAAGTGCTCCTCCTTTCCATAGGGATTGTATCCTCAAAGGTTTCTAAGTGCTTTGGTTTTATCATCGTTTGTTTCACCAAAGTCAACACTAGGAATTTTTTCCCCTAATTTACTTGATTTCCACATAATGGACCTTGTGGGATGAAAAGAAGGTAGGACATTAGACATGAAATTTGAACAATAATCAAAAAAATTCTTATGGTAAAAAGAACCAAACCTAAGAAAGATAAAAGAAAATTGAACCACACATGTGCTTGGTCTCTTTTGGGTCATTGGGTTTTCATGCCAACATTTGTCTTTTGGTTTGAACCACTTTTAGGGAAAAACATTTTCTTCACTACCTTGGTCTTGTAAGGAGGTCCTTCTAGGGTCATCTAGGATCAATTCAATCACTTCACCCATCCCTCAAACATCAATTGAATCCCATCTCACCAATCAACTTTTGGAACCTTGGAAACATCACTTATGCTAGAATTTTAGTAAAAATCAACATCATCTTATTTGACTCAACACACTTAGTCAAATTATCAATCCTCTTGAGTGAATTTACCTCTAGGATAACACAACTTCCTAGGGTTTTACATGTTCATTATCCAAAATATTCTTGTTTGATTTAACACATTTAGTCAAATTATCCGATCCATTATCACCTTGTTTGACTTAACACACTTAGTCAAATTATCATCAATTAAATCAAAACAAATCTTAAAGTCTAGCATTCATCAAAGTTTCTAAAAGTTTCAACACCCATATCATTCACCCCTTTCATCCTTCATCTCATCATTGGTCCTAAACCCCTCGGAGGTCAACAAGTTCAAAACACAAGAGGAACATGGAATATAATCTTGATTCCTCCATCATGAGTAATCCAATTCAACCAAACTATCCAAGCCTTACAATACCAATTGATTTTCAAAACTTTCATTTGTACAAAACATACATGGGATTATTATCTCCTACAAACCTCACTAGTACAACAAATGTGAGTATTCTTAATCTAAATTTTGGAGCATTTTTCCTTTGGTTATTTAAACCAAAGTCAAAACTTACAAATCTATCAACCAAATAATCAAGGCATGAGCCTTCCCCCTTTACCAACCATCAATCAAATGAATCCAAGAAACACCCCCTTCATAAGTCAAAACATTATACCAAATCCTCTCATTTTTCCATCAATATCGGAACAATAGATGGAAAGCATCCAAGAAAGCCCAACAATCAACACCATTCCCAATTCACCACCACCACCGCCAAAAAAAAAACATGGAAAATTCATTCTCCATCATGTTGCAAGCCATTCAACAAGCCTCTCATCAAAAGGTGCTCTAAAACCAACAAGTTGCACAAGTGGCTCAAGTAGCCCAATAAGCACAGGCTCAAGCTCAAGCCCAACACCAGGCTCGACAGATGCAAGCACAATTGCAAGAAATCCATCAAAACATGTATCAACAAGTAGCACAACAAAAATCCCAACAAAAATATTTGTTGGCACAACAACAACACGACCAACAATAAGTGTTGTTCACTCAGGAGCAAACACAAGCATTACTCGCTCAGAAAATATTTCAATAGATTCCCACCACAATCATTGAAAATGATGATCAAGATCCTTTGACCAATGATCATGTTGAAAATGTCTAGATACATCACCTAATGAGTTAGAGGACATGTCTAAATAATTTATTCCAAATCATGATCAACATCTTTTATGAAGGTCTAGCAATGATCCTTTCCAAAACATATGGACATCCTTTTACCTCATGAAATTTGAGAAACTTTCTATGCCTAATGAAGATATCCAAGAATCCTTGATAGGAAATCCTTTCTTTGAAATTGACCCATATCAAGAACTTGGTCCAAAGCATGTCGAAAGAAATTTTGAAATCATTTGAGATCAAGAATTTGTATCTCCAAGCTACTATAATGATATAATGGACACTCTCCTATCTATAGAATATGATCGAATTCACATAGAACACACTCCTCCATCTACCCATGAGATGCTTTATTTGGATGGACTTAGATGATCTTCGTTTAGAACAAGATTTCCTTACTCTTGACATTATTACACAAAAAGAGCAGGTTATTGATTCCTACAATCAAACTGAATTGTCAACATCAGGATCAGATATAACCCAAATTCATTTTGAGGACATCATTTATGAAGATATCCAACATTATCCACTCAAGGAAACAAGCCAGAATTAACATGATATTCTAGAGTCAACAGAGCAGAAAATTGGAATAATGTCATCTGCAATGGTCATTTGTCAAAGAATGCATTTTGAACAAGAGATCTCAAAACAAGGAGAATCAAAGAACAAAGGTGCTACTATCACCATACTAGGGGAAACTTCATCTCAAGAAAATGTCATCATAGGGGGCATGAAGAATCCTTATGATGAGACCAATGCTAATACTAAAACTAACCACGTCATGAATCTTCATCCACCCATCACCCCATCCACGAATTGGGACCAACATCAAAAGAAGGTTTTGAATCAAAGCACATAGAACATTATCAAAGTAAAAGAAGCTAAGAAGCATATTAGATAAATAAAATACAAGTGGATACCAAAAATAAAAAGAAATATGATCCCTATAAAACTCCATTAGTCAAAGAAACTATGGAGAAAAATAAAAATGGGGCAAGTATCCATCAAAGATGTCTACAAAGGAAAAAAAGAGGCTTCTCAAGCAACATACAAAGTATATCAAGCAGTTGGTCCTAATTCAATGCACACTTTTGTATCGACCCATCATTTCTCATCTTCCCAAGTTTGGAGAATCAAAGGTTCCAAACTGTCAACCAAACCATCTCCTGTTCCTAAAAACACTCCATCCATGCCTCCACACATGATATCCAATTATCACATTGACCATGTGTTGGAAACAACCCTTCATCATAAGGATTCAGAAGGCACTCTATTGTGATATGTGCACAAAGATGGAGCTAACTTTGGTATCAACAAAGCAAATCAAGAATCTCAAAAGATGCTTTCAAGTGCACGTATCTTGGAAAAGAAACTTCTTCAAGAAGGATACCAATGACATGTTATTACAAAATCATCAATGTTAGTAGTACTAGATGATTCAACATTGGGTTAAAATCTCTCAAAAAATTACAAAAAAAATCCAAAAAAATCCAAAAAATGATTGAACATAGTAAAGAAAAAAATCGTCGTCTAGTGAAAACTACTTCAGTGGCACTTTGAACAAGTACCATGATGAAAAATTGGAAAACAGGCATCATGTGTAGAATCGAGCATCTATGTGCACCATTCAAGTGAAATTATCTTATCACATCCACAGTAAAGCCAACATTCCATCACATTTCATTCACTCGCATCCATACCATAGCCTGAGTTGGTGCCCATATAATTTTCCACCATAGTACTACTTGGCATATTCCTAAGGTCAGTTTGTCCTGCCTTTATTGAAGTAGTCTATCACTTAATGCTGGGGGCATGTCCTTGAAATTGGCAATGGATTGGATTTGTGTATATTTTTTTTTCTCTTCCCAAGACATCGGAAAAATACAAAAACATTCATAAAATTCGTCAAAAATCCAAAAACATATCAAAAATCTCAAAAAATCTTCAAAAAATTCATCATTGAATCTTGTCATTTTTCCACCTTGTCTGAACTACGTCATCTCTAAGCTTGAACGTAGGCAAGGTTGATCTTTGATCATCCCCCAAGATATTTTAGGTCAGTCCTTAGGCATTCTTCGCAATAAAATGGCAACCTATTTTCCCATCTATCTCATCATTGAGTCAAGTTTGTTGTCAGTCGAACTACGTGGTCTCTACGTGTATAACATAGGAAAGGATAATCTATGGATCAGATCCTGAGATCCTTAGGATAGGTATTTATATAGTCTCTTCATCATAAATCTCAAAAATACCAAAAACATTTGCAAAAGACTTCAAAAATACCAAAACAACCTCAAAATATCTGAAAAAATCCAAATTGGTGCATCCATTTCATCTCGCTTTCACCCGTAATTTTCATCATTCCTAATAAAATCAGTCATCACCATCACCCTTTGGTGGCTCAGTTAGAAGAAATTCTAGTAGGTTCAAAAGTGAACACCCAAATTGTCAGAGTCTCAAAAGTCTAAAGTCAGTAAGAAAGTAAGTTAATCAACTCAAAGTATCAATAGCTTATCATCCAGTTAGTCTCATCAAAACCTTGATCACAACATGTCCTAGGATGAATCCTTCCCATGATGGAAATAAGCATTAGGTATCTCATAGTAGTTTAGTCTTGGCTAGCGGTATGAATAACATTAGCTTGTTGGTTTGCTTTATTTGGTCTTTTCTTGGCTTATCTTATTTTGTGCTCATTCCAAGGACCTCTCGATGATTCCTAGACAAAACAGGTTTAGAGAGAAATGAATGGGGCAAAGATCATTGTCTCTTTTATCTACTACGCTTGTAGGATATAGTTGTAAATTAACTTAGTCATATGTAATTTTTTTGGTTTTTGGAGAGGATTTTTTAGATATCTTGTTGACCACATAGGAAAGCTTGATTTCCTATGTTTTGGTCTGGGATGTTTAGAATGTCTAAACTACATCCTGAATGAAGTATGCATGCTAAGTGTGAACAAGAATAATCCTATCTGATTGCCAAGTTCCATCACACTGGGTACAACACCATCCCAATTCTTTATACCTTGATGCATCGTACCTAGGTGTGTTATCAAACATAACACAATTGACCCTTTGAAAATCCCAACTTCTAGTAAGAAAATCACCATCATCCTAACTAACTCTTTGATTCTAAGTTCTTCTATCTTCTTTCCATACTAACATGGTATCATGAAAGTAATCAAAACATCACCAATGCATACACTATGCATCCACCAGATCATTAGCATAAAAGGCATATTACATCATATCATTATCTTAAGTTATGAGGAATAATATAAAAAAATTATTCTAACCATCTTAAGAAATAATTACATCATACATAATCATTAGCATCCATTACCATTTTCACATCAATATGCCATTATTAGCATACATTACATTCATAGGATCATCATTAAAAATGCATGAAAAAGATACAAAAATAATTACATCCATTAGAAACATACAACATATTGCATGAGCATAAGAAATATAAACATCTCATAGCATATAGGAAATTAAGAAATGCATATCATACATTGCAAATGATTTCATAAAAGCAAATCATCTCATATATGTAATCAAGGAACATACTATCATGATAAAAAATAGGATTAAGTATACAATCAACATATATAGTACAAAAGGGGCAAGTAATCGAGGCCCATAAATAAAAAATGGCAACTATTTGTGATCAAAGGGCTAGCCCTGCTAGCTGTTGCCCTCTCCCGCCTACCTCTCACTGTGACCCTCTGGGGGCCTCATCCCTATCTATTGAGAGAAGTCTAGCACTCGGCCTACTATTGGCACTGCCTATCTATAGTGCTACCAATAATACTCAGCCTCCCTGACCACCTCTTTATACATCTATAAAGAAACTGATCAACCCTGGGATGATGAAGTTGTACTCTCCAGCTGCCTCCTTCGACCGATATCTTGATCCCTCTCAGATCAAGCCTCGTCTCTCTCAATAGTAACTATGACAACTTGCTACCTAGCCTCATCCCTCTTTGCTATCAATACTTGAATCTAACCTTGCAACTGCTGGATCATTTCATCTCTATGGTCTAGCTGCACTGCTGGCTACTATTGTGGGATTGCTCTAACCCCATCTCTCGACTGATCAACCTATGCTCCTATCCATGGAGGTGAATGTTATGCCAAATATCTAGGAAGTGTCTAATGAGGATTTGGTCCACCTCCTCCTCCATCCTTTCCCCCATCTCCTCCACCTCCACCCCTATCCTCTCCCCCTGTTAGCTGATCTACTTCTAGGACTCCACCATGAGAATACTACACTAGGAGCTATCAATATCAAAGGAGGTCTAAACTAGGCTCTATACATCGGAGTCACCCCTGCATCTATGGCCCCTGATCATACGACCATAGTTGAGCCACCAATTTTCTAAAGGAGGATATTGCCTCAGCTGCTGGGATGGCCCCATGTTGTCTCTCTCATAGTATAGGCAAAGATCAGTACACACTAATCATCTAGTCTATTCTGCATCTCTCTCAACTATCAGGCCACCCTGTCTAGGAGATACCACTCTATCATGGTATGCTCTCGAACCTGCATCCACCTATCATACTGAGTGAAGAATAACTAATCTACATCATCATACCATGAGCCTATGCCCATCCAAGGTCTCCAGATGAACTCTCTCATCTCATTGAGAACCCATCGCCAATAAGCAATGCCACCTATGCCAGTGTGGGTAAAATTAATCTGTGCCTCGTCATACCACCAGAAAATAGTATCATCAATATCAAGGACAGCTGGTGTGACATATGGACATAGAACTAGGATCCACTCCCATGCTCAGATGTGTAGTAAAGTAACTCTGGCTCCAAGGGCCCGACTATCCATGTATGCAAACTCATGTAAATATTTGTATAAGGAGGCCAACAAAATTGGTCCCTAGGAAAAGCACTCTTCACAAACACACATTTGATTCCATGCCACTCCCCATCCTAGACTAAAGTACTAGCCCTATTGATTGGGTGCCACAAGACCTTAAATAATAGCAACAAAAATCAATCTATAGGTGAGTGCTCTACCCTGATATCTCTCTAGGTCAATCTGCCCATCAGAAAGGATAAACTCATCAATTCCCATGACATCAAAGCAGGCATCCCTACCCTCCTCTAGATCTTAAATCAATTTGGCTCCATGAATAGGAAATCAAAGAATACACTAGACATCCTCAAGATTGATGGTGGCCTCACTAGTAGGTAGATGGAAGGAAGATGTCTCACTGTGCCACCACTCGGCCAATGCAGTCATCATACCTAGATGTGCCTAAATGAGAGGGACATATACAATATAGTAAAGGCCAAGAATATTGAGATTCTCTTGAAGATACACGTGCATACCCTGCAATCTGTGGACCATCAATAATTTATGCTCCCTCGAATGAAGTACATCAAGCTCCTCTTGCACAAGGGAAAACCACCACGTCAAGTCTCCTAGAAAAATATCATTCACATCTTTTTTTTTCATTTGAAACAACATATGCAACATTCTTTGCAAATGCTACACAGTTTGTAAAGTTCCAAACTATGCCGTGCAGTGGAATTTGATAACCCTAACTTCCAAACTGCGTCGCGCAATGCTATTTGTGCATGCAGCCGATTTTGACCTCAGGAACCCTAATCTCTAAACTGTTTCATGTGACACTCTTTGTGAATGTGGCCCTATATAGGACCACGTGGCACCAACCAAACAATTTCAGCGGTGCTATATAGCGCCGCACCACTTAAAATCAAATTTGACCCTATTTAATGCACGTAAAATGAGAAATCAAAAGTTGGGATGGGGGTACATACCATGAGTCCCGCAGTGATTGGTCATTGATGTACTTGTGCACTCTCTGAAACATGCCTAGGAAGCTATCGTTGCACCATCATGACCAAGACTTAGAGCTCAAAGTGTGAAATTTCCAAAGGGCTAGGTATGCAAATGTATTGAAAGTGACCTCTCAAGGTCTATTTAAGCCTTAAAATTAGGGATTTTTTAATCTAATTTGGCCATAACTAGGGTTTTTGTTCCTTGATCCCATTTTCATCCAATTGAGGGCCATTTTGCAACTTTTTTGGCATTCTAACATGTTTTTTGGCAATTTGGGGCATTTTTAACCTATCAGGCACCTTGTCCTCTTTTTTCGTGAGATCATCAAAAAAATCAAAAATTTTGTTCGATCTCTCAAGGGAGCAATATACCAGCAATATCCTTTCACTAGGGCAGTAGTCGGGCATCTAAAAAAAATTGAAAATTTTTGAACTCTGATCACAACAGTTTATTCTTTGAATCAATGCAACAAGTACATTGCTTCAAAGAGGGGAAAAATGTAGACATGGAAAATGTACAATTCAATACGGCACACTTGATCCAAACTACTAATGAAATTTCTTCTTGAATCACACTCTCATATTATCATCACCCTCTGTCTCTTAATTAAATAAATCATTATTTATTTGATCAAGTCTTTCTCCTCTTTTGATTAAATTAATCAATTTAATTTAATTAACCTTATGTCTCTATTTAATTAAATAAATCATTTTATTTGATTAAAGTCTCTAAAATATTTTTATTAAATTAAATAAATTAAACCTTATCTAACATTTCCCCTTTTAGTTAAATAAATCAATTTTTTTTATCTAATTAATCTTTCCTCTCATTTACTTAAATCAATCCTAAAATCTAAGTCAAAATGGTCAAATCACCTAACCTCTCATTAAGTTAATCAAATCTTGATTAAGTTAATCTTTATCACTAAAATCCTCTAGAGAATGCAACTTGCACATGAAAATATATTTAATTCATTTATTAAATCTCTATTTTCCCTCACATGGCATAAAAAGGGAATATTCCCTCATGTTTGAATTCAAAAAGTCCAAGTGGATGGGTACTACCAAAAAATAATTCACTCCTCTTACATGTCCTTGTGCATTAAGCCAAGTGGCATTTATTTCATTCCTTTTTCCCTCTCACATGTCATTTCCTCAATTTCAAATTCCACCTAATTGCATTTATTGGTGCTTTGGCCAAAATGTGCACAACCATCAACCATTCACATGGTGACAAGGGGCATTTAACCATTGGTTGAAAGTTAGTCCCACATTGCCAAATATTTCTCGTTCTTCCAAATTCAAATCTTTAAATGAAAGGTTATTCCTCTCATTCAACATCCACAATCTCATGCAAAGTCACTCTCTTGACATTGAGATCCAATTTTGTAAATTTCGTTCCATATATTCATCATTTAACAATTCCATAGCTAGGTTATGAAAAAACATCATCAAGGAGATTTGATCAATCCACATATCATCAACATTTGCAACTTAGGAGTTGGGAAAGGGTCAATTTTGACACATCAATTGGCACCAATTCCCCCATGGGATCAAGAGTTTGCTTAGTATAGATAGATTTAATTTGGTTATTGCATATTTTCCATCATTTATTTTCTATCTAAGTTTAGTAAATGGATTTCATGGGGAATCCTTGCTTCACCTTGCATATGATCTAATATTGTGTTTTTTTGTTTCCTTTATGCAGGTTTGAAATTAGGGTTCATAGGATCATCCTCAAAAAGATGCATTAAATGAGGCTTGTGGATGGAAAATAAGGCTAATTAAAGCATAAAGAAGCCCATTTATTAATTAGAACCTTAGAAAAGTGTGAAAGCGTGTTACAACACTTTTCAGCACCTAAAATAGGGTACAATTAGGGTTTTTAAGTTCACAAGGACCCAACACCTAATGTGAATATTTTAAACACATTACAACATGAAATCTAGGAAATACTAAACACAGTTAACAAGGGGAGCCCAAACCAACAAGGAAAAGTAAAGGGGTACTTTTTTTGTTGCCACAATAAATTTGAGCTTCATAAGGTTAGGAAGTTGTGTTATGCTAAACACTTATGAAAACAATGCAAATAGGATAATACATGTTCAAAGGGGATTTTCTTAGTTCATGTAAGGTATCCTCTTAGGGAACATCGTGCCTAATGCCTCCAAGAGAGGACAATTCTAGGATAAAAGATTCACAACTTAGGGAATGCAACATGTAGTATCACCACTAAGAGTAAAGTTGTATGCCAAGAAAGGTCACACTCTTGGAGGACATCAAACCCAATAACACCACCAAGAAGAAAAAAAATCACAAGAAGTAAGAATACCGTGCATTGAAACATAAGAATAGTCCAAGATCTCTAAAAATGATAATTCCAATGTATGCCCTCGATTTAAATAAATCACTAACACCATGTGGTGAGAAGTTACTTTAAAGTAGAAAATGATAAATTTTAATAATAAAGACAATATGAGAGGTTATTTCAAAATCCCTATGCCAAGTTATAAGTTTCCAAATGAAGCTACATCATGAAAATGGGGTTTCCCACAAAATGAAATCCAAAAATCACATAAGGCATCCACAAATTTGAGGTCAGTGTATGTATTTGATACAATGATATTATAGAGCTCAAAATAATCATCATTCCCCAAATAACTCATGCACTGGGAAGAATGACACATAGAGAGCTAAAACAAAGAAAAATGATTTTGGGTCAACATTGAAGTGACTTAAATGTCTCGATCCCTTGTGTCATCCCCGAAAGGTAAACACAAGATAAAAGTTTTGACAACATATATAAGAATGAAGGTACAAATAGAGGAATGCACATGACAATACATCAAACAAAATGATACAAGGGATCACATTACACACATGAAATCACATAAAGAACATGAAAAAGAGAACAAAGACAGGACTAGTAAGGCACATGCGGTTCAACCTCTAGTAGGTCACCTGTATCCCAATCTTGTTCATAATATAGAGAAGGAAAAAAAATAGCCAGAGGTACAATGTCAAGTGCCAAGCTAGTAAAATCACCAATTTTAGCTTTTGGTGAGCCACTCTTTGTAGGAGGATGATCATGATTGTTATCATTTAAGATTATGCAATAGGTAAATAATAAATTTAACTCTTTATGCACTTCTTCGTCAATTTTAGTAGTTTCCTTGTCATAATCCAAGTTAATCACAATATAAATTCTAATGATAATATCTATATAAGGTTATTGTTTTTATTGTGTTCAAGGTCTAGGATTTTCTTGTGTCAGTGAAGGAGAAGAATCATCATTAAATGCTTGAGATAAGTTTGGATTTTTATTTTGTATGTTTTTATTTTCTTCTTTTTCTTATGACAATTGAGTAATATCAAGACATATATGCCTATGTCTTTATAATCTTATTTTCATTTCATTCAATTTTAATGTTGTGATTATGTAAGGTCATGTTTATCAACCATAGGTTTCATTTCTTCCCTTAAGGGAGGAAAAAAATGAACCATGGGAGGTTCTTCAACCACTTTCTCTTTAGCCTTGTAAACTTTTTTTATTTGAGGAGGCATAGCAAGAATTATTTGGTTATCTTTGGTCTCTTATAATAAATAGGTGGAGGATTTTATATATTTTGGTTCAATCATGGTTTCATCAAGGATAGGAAGCTCAATCGTGGGTTGAGGTATATTGCTAAGAGATAATTCTGCTATGTTTTTTTCCTTAATCTTTTAATAAGGTTTCAAAAATAAGTCCCTATGAGTCCTAATAGGTTCCATAGGTTTAGTTCAAAATAATTCCAATGAGAAATTCCCATGGGAAGACATGAGATTAAAGCCACTATGATGCATAGTAAAGACCTCATTTCCAAAATGGAAACTTTAAACATTAATGCACAACCTTGGTGAGATGACATTCATGAAGTGAAGTCATGGATAGAATAACATCACATGAAATCAATCCAAAAATAGGATGATGGAAAATAAGATACGTAATGTTTTTTTTCCAAATTTTAAAGGAAAATTTATTGAACCTGTCGTAGGGAAAGAAAAACTATTATGCATTTTGATCTATTCTTTCATTTTTTTATAAGTAGCTTGATAAAGCTCATGCACAAATAATAATTATTCAATCATCACATTCTCTACACATGAGATCAATTAATATCCCATTAGTACTCTTGTCATTGATTCTTCTAGCTATCCAAAGAGGACCATTGGGTGCATGCTTAATTATGTCATGTTGTGAGAAAGCAATGTCAAATGATATATTAGCTAGGCCGTTATGAGGTTGAACTTCAGTAAAGTTGATGGAATGGTTTATAGTGTTCTTCTCTTTATTTCTTATGTGATGTTTCAGCAGGTGATTAAGGTTAAGCAAATTTCTATTCCTTTTTAATTTTTAATTATAATCCTCATGGTATGAATCATAGGGACTACATTAGGAGAATTGCATTCAGAACTCACAAAATCTTGCAATTGATCAGGTTCTTTATCCATTCTTCTAGTGTTTTTATGAGGAAAATTACCAATAATTATATCAACATCGGTCACATAAGGTGTAGGTAGGGAAGTCATGGGAAATGAAGTGTTAAAGGTATGATCCATAGTTGGTTGACTAGTGTCAACACTATGAGTGAATGAGTTAGAAAACCCAAGATCCACTGTGAGTGATGTATCATGGGATGACATGAGTCTCAAACTACATCTCATGATAGTATTGGAAATAGGAAACCAACTTGTGAATCTCATACAAGTTTCACAAACCCAAGGTACACCAAAAATGGAAAAGAGGTAAAATACAAACAAATACCCTAGAATACAAAGTGCAATGAAGTAAGAAATTTTCAGATTTGAAACAAGATAATTGTCTGATTATGCTATGCAAAAACCTAAAAATGATGTATTTTAAATTTTTTTGCAACTTTGAATTCAAACAATGCATCAAATTTGATGAATTATGCTTAATATGAATAACTTTAGATTAAAAAAAAATAATGAAACTGAAACAACTAACTTAATATAGAAACTGAGAATATAAAAACATTAATTTTTATGCTCAAAATTTTAGGAAAAACCCTCATCAAGGACTCACTTTTCCATGGGTGAATGGGTCTCACTTCAGGGGCTTTAAAAATTAATTTTCAATTTTCTAAGATGATTTTTATAGTTTTCAAATTTTGGTTTGAGATAGTGAGTTATAGTTTTAAGTTTCTATAAAATGATGTCTAAATGTAAGTGCAAAATAATGCTAAATGATAAGAAAAAATAACTAATCTGAGATGAAATTTTGATTCAATTTGGTAATGTAAATGACTAATGATGTAATTTTATGTAGACACTATTCAAAATAACTAGTATTTTTGAATTTCCTAGATTTTAAAAAATGTAAAAAATGAAAACCTAAAACCCTAAATGAGATGAAAACTAATGAAAGTTAAGAGCCCTAAATGAGATATAAATCAATGAAATGCAATGGAAATGAATGCAACACCTAGATCTAGGGCTGAAAATGGACTCCAAATCAGCAAGTTATTATGCTCAAACATCCAATTCACTAGAATAAAACAATGGAAAATAGGTGTGCTTTTAATGAAAGGGGAGTTCACCAAAATGATAATTGATAGACCTATTTTACTTTATTATATTAGAAAATGAGATCCATACGATGAATTTTTTAAGAACCCTTAGGTGAAACAAGTCAAAGTGAGAATCTTCAAATTTCCTTATGATTGAAGGATAGGGGTCAAGGTCAAACAACACTATCGGAAGAAAAACTAAAAATAGAAAAAACATCAAAATGAAATAAAACACTTGAAACAACAATATTAAGCCAATACTAGTAGAACCATAAAATAGATTGAAGATCTAAGAAGGGAAGAGACATGTGTACCAATTACCAAAAATTCTTATAAAAATTTGACCTGAGACTCATTCATCCACAAGGAAATGGGTCCAAGTGCAACATTTTTCTATAACTTTTAGGAGAGTCTAATGCAGATCTAAATCTTCCAATTTTCCCAAGTTTCACAGTAGAAATGTCAAAAATGACTTCAAGATCTTAGTTTCTATGAGATGAAAATAATTTTGATAACTTTTGCAACTTTGACAACTTTGTAAATCTTGTAGTTCAAAACATCTTCAAGTCTTCTTCAACATAAATCTATAATCACACATACAAGAGAGAGAAATGTTTTTTATATGGTGAATAGGGGTTTTCCTTGGTCAAACCCCATTTTAGTAATCAAACCTTGAATTGAAATGATACATGAAAGAGGGAATGAAGATTGAATAAATCTATGTTACCACTCAATTGAAGAGAAGGGGGATTCACTACTCATGAGTTATGTTCAATTAGAGAGCCTCACGGGGAAAACTATCATAAACTACCTCAAAGAACAATAGTGAGAGTTTTAGAATAAGAAAGAGTAGGTCACAAAGATTCTCTAGACAGACCAACAAGCTCTCAACCAAAAGATGACAGTGCAAAACACAAACGATAGTGTGGAACAATGGCGTATTGTATGGACCAGAAATCTCAAAGAATGGCTAAGAGACTACTTTTACTCCAATTTCTAAGAACTTCTAGTATGATAAAATTGAAATGAAATAAAGGAAATGATAGAGTAAGAGAAGAAAGGAAAGGAAGTGCTTACAATTGTACGAGTGATGAAGCTTCCAGCTCATCAATATCTTCAATACCTGCACATAAAAGAGATAGAAGGATTTGGGGCTGTATAGGGGTTTTCCTCAGTCAAACCCCCATTTTTGTGTTTCGACCTCCATGGACAACCAAATAGATATAGAGAAATGTAGGAAAGAAGTAAACAAAAAAGCACCACAAAATAGTGTTATGCTACTCAACCAAGTAATAGAGAAGAGGAGTGAAATATTACCACCTCTACCCAAAGCGCTCAAGGCTAGTGGGGGAGAAAATGAGAGGAACTCATGACTCTACTGCAATGGTGTTCATTCCACACTTTCTCTATTGAAGTGATGGAGTGTTGATGTTGCTGATATGGAGTGTAAAGTGTTTTGAGATTGGAGAGATGGTGAAGAAGTTTCTTTGAGCTTGTGGAGAGATGAAAAGATGGAATGGAAGGAAACCATAGTTTATTTGAAGTAGAGGTGAAGGAAAATGGCCATATTTGAGTCAGTCAGCCAAAGAGGGCATTACAAGTCAAATTTTAATTGGATTTGCAACACCTTTATAGGCTCTAGATGCGATAATATGCCAAGGACATAAGTGCACCGCAAAAATATTTATACACTGCATGGGCATCCCCGATAGTTATTCCTCTGTCGATGCACAAAACAGATGCCAAGTAGAATGAAGGCAATGAGCTTATGTGGGATTTCTCCTTTGGATTTGTTTTTCTAAAGTGGAAAGGGGTAAAAGGGGAATTTTCATTAGGGGTGGAATTCACTCCTATACATCAAAAAACCCTTGCATGAAACCTTGATAATGGATATCTTAGGAGGTGTACAAATTTTATGAGATGGAAGAATTGAATGTAGATCTTGATGCTTGAATCTTTCTTGAAATGATACTTTGAATTCTTGAATTGATCATGAAACCTACATCACAATGTTATCTCCAAGAAACATGAATGATGGAAAAATACTATGACATGATGAAAGGAACTTGAATTTTGTAATAAAAATATGATATATATACTCTCGAATTCCTTTGATGATAAAATTAACTATACTTTTTTCTCAAATTAAAATTCTAGGTGAAATATAGTGAAATAACCTTGTATTTATAGGTATGTATCCTTAATTTCTTGAAATTCAAATATCACAAGTAAATATTGAATTATTTATTTTAAAATGTTACAATACCACCAAAAACTTAATTTAAATTTAGGTCCTAAGGTTTAGGGATGACCCATTCGCCCATGGGCAAATGGGTCCTAGGTCCATCAACATAGAACACACATTGCTCAATGTAAAGTGTTATATTTAGGAACTAACTAATGTCGAATTTTCGCTTCAAAAAATGCAATTAAATAGGCTTGGAAATTAATTAAAAGGGATAATGAAGGAATAACTAATCTCAATTAGTTAAGAGGGCCCAAATAAGTGTGTAAATGCAAATAGGTACATTTAACAACACTAAATCAAGAAATTATTAAGTCCAGTTTAAATTGGAGGGCCCAAACAAGTGAGAAAATGTAAAGGGTTGCATTTCTCTACACTACAGATATAGAGGAAGAAATACCAAAGTAGGTGTTTTCCCTTAATGAATATCTTGAAACAACCCTAACATTTTCTTATTCTTTATAGATAAAAATTACTTTGGGTGGATATATCTAGCTATTTGTGAGCTTGGTGATATCTACCATATTCACATTTATTTCATTAGAATTTTAATTGATTTATTTCAATAAATTATTTTTCATATTGTTATTATATCATTCTTGGTACTAGTAGTTTTGTTGCATTTTTTGCTTAAATTTTTATATGTGCATGTTTTATCCTCTTGGAGAGAACAATGCCTCAAATATTTTATTTATATAGTATGATAGTTTGTTATAATAATATCCATGCAATGCACTAGAATCTATTATAGTATCCTCTAGATTGAAATTATACATACATCTCTCTCTATATTTATTTAATATTCTAAAACCAAAATTTATAAATTCATAGTCCAGTTTTTTTAATCTATATTTCATTTATTTCTCTCATGTTTTGGCTTATTTAAAGTTTACATTATCTAAGTTCTAAACTAGTTCTAGATGTCTATTTTTACTTTCTTAAATAGTACCAAAATATATTTCATTCAAAGCTAACTAATCATAATGCAGAATGAAGACAAATAACTTAACTCATACAATTTAGATAAATTGAAATATTTCTCATTTATCGTTTTAGTGAAATCGTTGTTTCACACCACTTTGTTATTGTCATTCACCTTTTACATTTTGGTGAACTTGACACTTTGAACCATCTTCTTTAACATATATATTTTTTTATTCATAGTCTTGAGGAATAAATATGATGCATTTTATCCAATTACATCTAATCACTGCTAGAAATTCTTTTTCTTTCCATTTTATTTGGAAATTGTAGGTAATATAACCATGTTGGATATCTCCTTCCAAAGCTTTAACACTCTCAAAAATTCATTCTCCCAAGAAGGCTTTGACATGATTGATGAAGCTCTTGATGAATTCATCCATGTTACTTCTTCATTTATTTCTAGCTCTACATAAGAACCTCATGGCAATTTTGACCCATCTAATGAAGAAGTATTTTTAATTGACTACTCTCACCTCAAATAAAATCCTCCAAAATTCCATGTTGAACACAACCTTTATTTTCATTTTCATACTAGATAAAATGGTATTTGAAAAATAGAACAAGAAGTTAATGTCTCTTTAGAAACTATATTGTATTTTTATAAAGTGGGTTTAGGTAACAATACTTCTCCACTATTCGAATCCACCTTCATTATCTATTACCTTTATATCTTCTTCTAAAATGATTAGAAAAAATTAGTATTATTTTTTTCTATCTAAAAAGTGCATACCTTGTCAAGACTTCTCAAGGCCCACTTGATCACTCTTCCTCCTCCTACATGAATAATATTTTTCTAAATATATAAAACTAAATCTATCTCCTTTTGTATATCATTAAATTCTTGGCCATTACACTAATTAATTATAGGACATGCTAGATAAAATAGAAAAAGTTATTGATGTAATTTTTATCATTCTTCCTTCAAAAAGTGCACCTATCCCTTTGTTTCATGACAAGTGAAATTTGCATTCACCTCTATCTAGCTCATTATTGTTCCTATATTATGATTTTAAGATTATCTTATTCATACTATGATCACACATATATTTTTATATGGAATTTTCATTTTTCATGGCCTATGATCACCTCTATTATCATATTGTGACTACCCCTATATTTCTTATTAAAGGACATAATATGGAGTTCACCTCTATCATTATCTCTTATTTTCTCTCATGAGGTATTGATGCCTCCATTAAAATATAATGTATGAACTCAATTTATAGCACCTATAGTTTTCTTTCTCTACTTTTTTTCCATTAATTTTGGTTCAATCTCATAGGAAGCTATATTATTTCTTGGTAAAAACACAATCCTCTTTATAAAAAATTTCCTCACCTATATTATTGGGGCATGGGTAACTTTTTCCTGGGCTTTAGATCCTATTAGGATTCCCAAACAAGATCATAACAAAAAAAAAAATTGTGCTTTCCCAAAAACACTACTTGCACGTGATGATTTTCTTAATTCACCATTATGAAAGAGATTTATAAAAGAGTTAATTAAAAATTACAATATGAACTTTCTTAAATAAGAAATTAAGAGGAAATCCACCTATCATATCGATTGAAAATTGCCCCATGATGTGGCACAAATAAGTAGACAAGTGTCCTATAGGTGTCAAACTTTGGATCACTTGGAATGTGCAAACCAACAACCTATTTGACCAAGTCATCATTCTTGATGCCAAGTTTTGAGTGACCTTTGAGTTCAGATGGAAATTCTTCCAATCTCGAAAGGAAATTAAATTATGAGGTTTACTAGAAGCAACAAGGTAACCTCTAGAATCCTAAAATGTTGCACATTCAGTTAGAAAAGATGTTGTTTGACCTCATCCACCCAAATACACTTAAGTATAGTGAATAAATAAATTATTCACTCTAACACCCCCCATTAAGTGATATTTGGGGACTCCTTAGGGAGAACAATTTGGACCGTGCAAAAAGAGTAACACAATAGAAGCAACAAAAAATATGGAGGCAAATGTAGTTAAAAAATTTATTATTATCATAAATCTTGATTACATATAGTAGGCACATCCAGACTTACAGATTCAGCTCATAGGCCTAATTTCAACATGTCAAAATACAATGCTCTTACATGTAAGTGAAAATCTTATAGATCAAAATTTTATATGCATCCTAATTATTGATTTAAGGTAGCTTCGGTCAGATATAAATGGTGATTGCATTTATGTATCATCATCATTTATATGTGATCGAAATTACTTATCAAATAAATAACTTCTGAAAGTAAGAGATTCAAATTTTTGAGTTTGAATAAAATTTGAATTATAAATGATGATTTAACTTCATATTATATAAAACGCAGGTTGATAAATTCCTATGTATGTTTTGTGTTAGCCACCGATTAGTATCGATTGACTAAAGGGAAATCAAGCCCTCAAGGGACACGTCCTCTCATGGGGTGCGTCTCTCCTTGAAGTTGTGTCTCTCATTGAAGATGTGTCTCCTCCTACAATTATAAAGCATGATGACAATAGTCTATTGTAGACATTAAAATTGATAGATGTTCCTACAATCAAAAGATCTGAAACAAAACTTTAGAAATCTGACTTAGAATTAATACAAGTAAATTGAGATCTAGGATTTACTTATTCTCCCTTAGAATATAATCTAATTAGATTTTATTGAATTTAACATGGTATCAGAGCCACATTGAGAAATATGTGAATCAATTAAATAATTATATTATTTAGGAAAATCATATTTTTAAAAGGGAAATCAAGTTCACATCACATTCTTCATAATGTCAAGTGTGATTAGATTTGAAGATTGTCTTGAAGGTGAAAAAAAAATCACATCATGGAAATTTAGAATCATGATGATTCTAAAAGAAAATCAGTTAGACTCCTTTGTCAAAGAAAACAAGAGAGAACCAGAGGATGATCCAGAGAAAAATCAATGGATTGAGAACAATGAGAAATCCGTGAAAATATTAGTAGATTCAGTTAGGGACCATATAGTACCTATCTTGTTAAAACATGAGACTGCATATCTAATGTTCAAATCGCTTGAGAGAACCTTTGAAATAAACAACACCAGTAGGACTCTTGCATTAAAAATACAACTCAACAATGTTCAAATAAATAAAGGAGAAACTATTAATGCATACTTCATGAGAATCACTGAACTAAGAAATAAACTATCAACAATTGGATACCAAATTGATAGCAAGGATTTAATGCTAATAGCTCTAAGAGGCCTACCAAACTCATGGGATTCATTTTTTCAAGGAATAAGTGCGAGATCTAAACTCCCTAATTTTGATAGGCTAAGAACTAGTTTCTTACAAGAAGAAACAAGACTATCAACAAAATAAAACAAATAGAAACCCGTAGATGAGGATATTCATGTGCTTAAAAAAAAATATAATAAAAGGGGTAAGAAGAATTCTTACAGGAAAGGATCATTTAAGAGAAAGAGAAATTCCTATGGAAAAGGATCATTCAAGAAGATGAAAGAAATTTCTCAAATACAATGTTTTAGATGTGATCAATATGGGCACTATGCAATGAAGTGCCCTAATAGAAAAAAAAAAAAAAACAAGCATCCTTTTCTAAAATAGGAAAATCAAATTTAGACCATGACTCTGAGAAATTTGTATTTTATTTAGCCTTATCAAGTCAAGTATCTAACAATATCAACAACTGGGTAATTGATAGTGGTTCTTCAAGGTACATCACAGAGTTCAAAGAACACCTAGACACTATGCCTGAAGAGACTGATGAAGAAGTAACTATTGGGGATGATTTTGCACATCCTGTAAAAGGGGTTGGAACTTGCTCCATCAAATTGAAATCTGGTCTCTCCCTTCAACTCGTTGGAGTTTTATTCGTACCTAGAATAAAGATGAATCTAACCATCTCTTCTCTTGAAGACAATGGATATAGGGTTACCTTTATGGATGGGAAATTCTTGGCATGGCCTAAGAACTCAACTATAAAGAAAGCTCAAACCATAGGTATAAGACAAGTTTATCTTTATAAACTATGCACTGAAGTCAAGCAAGCCCTTACCCTTGATACTTTTGATTCAAATGAAATACCCTCTATGGAAAAACTAGTAATAGGATTGCCTAAATTAAAACAAACTCATGAAGGGGATTGTAAAGGGTGTTCCCTAGGAAATAATACAAAGGGATCCTTCCATAATAGTTTGAGTAAGATGAAATAAGTGTTAGAACTGGTTCACTCTAATTTGTGTGGACCTATGTATCTACCCTCCATGGCAAGCTTCCTATATTATGTAATATTTATAGACCAATACTCTAGGAAGACCTGGATTTATTTTCTTAAGTGTAAAGAGTCGATGGAAATCCTTAAAAGGTTCAAGGAGTTCAAAGCTCTCACTGAAAAATTCTCTAGAAAAAAAATCAAAATTCTTAGAACAAACAATGGGAAGGAATACACCTCTAAAATCTTTAAAGAATTCTACATAAATACTGGGATTAAGAGGGAGTTTACAATATCCTACAACCCTCAAGAAAATGGTGTTGCTGAAAGGAAAAATAGAACTATTGTAGAAGCTGCAAAATTAATGTTGTTTGACTAGAACATAGAAACCTCATTCTGGGCAAAAGCCTCTAGGACTAATTTTTACATCCAAAATAGATGTGCACATTCCCATCTAGACAAAAAGACTCCTGAAGAAGCTTTCACGGGTATAAAATCTGACATTAGTCACTTACGAATCTTTGGTTGCCTAGTCTACATTCATGTACCTAAAGAAAAGAGATTCAAACTAGAACCTTCTGGAAAGAAAGGGGTATTTGTGGGATATAGTGAGACCTCCAAAGCCTATAGCATATTCATACCTAGGTAGAAAAAATTGAACTAAGAAGAGATTTCATCTTTGAAGAAAACCTTGCATTCAAAAGGGCAAGGAGTTCAAGTGAGATAGAAATTCATACTTCCCCTAGAGCCTTAGAAGTGGAACCTACTCTTGAGATTCAGAGGGAGTATCCTGAAGAAACAATAAGTGAATTTCAATTTGGTTCAGAAGAAAATCCAAATGACAATAACAACAAGAGACCACTTTGGGCTAGGAAAATGATTAAATAAGTTGAGAAACATGCAACACCCAAGGGAACCTTTACAGAAAGTAAGAGACCGAAAAGGTTCTCTAGCTATGCTGCCCTAATGAATGAAATAATCAATTCTCAACCCAACAGTGTTACAAAAGCCTTCAAACATCAAGTATGGAAGAATTCAATGACAAAAGAGTATCAGTCCATTTTGAAAAATTATGTATGGGATATAGTACCTAGACCAAAAGAGAAATTTGTTGTTTCATCCAAATGGCTCTTCAATATCAAACATGTTGTTGATGGCAGTATAGAAAAAAACAACGCACACTTTGTGGCTAGAGGTTTCTCACAAAAGGAAGGCATTGATTATGAAGATACATTTGCACCTATTGCCTAGTACACATCTATGAGAGCAGTGATAGCTATTGCATTAGCTAAAGGCTAGAAGATCAATCAAATGGATTTGAAAACTGCCTTCCTAAATGGGACCATTGAAGGGGATGTCTATCTAGAGTAGCTTGAAGGTTTTGTGATACATAAACCTAAATCACATGTATGTAGATTAAAGAAAGATCTATATGGACTTAAACAGGCTCCCAAGGCCTGGTATGAAATAATTGACAACTATCTCTTGGGACTAGGATTTTCCAAGAATGATGCAAACCCAAATATTTATTTTAAGGTGATTAAAGGTGATATGCTAATAATTATTTTATATGTTGATGACCTACTAATAACAGGAGAAGATAACCTCATTACTCAAGGAAAGAAGGATCTAACTTCAAAATTTGACATGAAAGATTTGAGCATTTTACATTACTTCCTAGGTTTAGAAGTTTGGCAGAAATTAGATGGCATCATACTAAATCAAGGAAAGTATACTATTGATATTCTGAAGAGATTTGGAATGTTGGATTGTAGACCCATGTCTACACCTATGTTAACCAATCTTCACAAACTAAAAGAAGTAGTAGAAAAAACAAAGTTTGTAGATTCCACTCTATATAGACAAATGATTGGATCATTGATGTACCTGGTTAACACCAGACCTAATATTTTCTATGCAATGAATGCTCTAAGAAATTTCATGTGTTAGCCAAAGAAAATTCACCTTATGGCTATGAAAAAAATATTGAGATATCTTCAAGACACTATTAGATATGGTCTTCTTTACATAAATGACCAACTAGATCTACATGGATAATTTGATTCAGATTGGGCTAGTAGTGTAACCGATCGGAAAAGTACATCAAGATGTTGCTTCAGTTTAGGATCATCTATGATCTCTTGGATCAATAGAAAAAAATCTTCAGTAGCACAAATCTCAATAGAATTTGAATGTTTCACCGCCCCTATGGGGGCACGAGAAGCAGTATGGCTCTGAAAACTGCTAGTGGGGCTATTTGGTGAGCCCTTGAATCCTACCATTATCCATTGTGATAATCAGAGTTGCATCAAACTTTCAGTAAATCCAATATTCCATGATAGATCTAGGAATATTGAGATCCCTTACCACTATGTAAGAGACATGGTAGAAAGGAATGTGATCCAGTTGGAGTATATTAGTACAAAAGATCAAACAATTGACATTCTCACCAAGCCTCTCTCTAGATTTAAAGTTGAACACTTCAGGAAGAAACATGGTATGGTTGAAATGTAATTTGATATTATGACTGAATTTCAATTTTTTTATTTGTACTAATATATTTAAAGAAATTTTTAATGTGTAAAATATTTTGTCATGTGTGTGACTCCATGAGTTTATGGGCCCTCTATCCCCTTGTGTACATTATTGAAAGGTGACGATATTTATAATAATGAACACTTGTATTTGACATTGTAAAGTGACAACTCTACAATGATGTTTTGAACTATCATGATAGATATCATGTGACTTGATATCTATGGACATACCATGATGGTATCTCGTGGACAACTTGATAGTTATCATGTGACTTAATATAAAATTGAAGATCATTATGTTCCCTATGAGATAATAATGGTGGCTATATTTATATATCCGTGGAAATGCCATGAACTATTATGGTAGACATCATATGATTTGATGTCAATGCACATACCATAATAAAGATGTGTTATGAAGAATGTCATGTGACTTGACAATTTTTTGGAATCATACCATATCTTTGATATCATGTGTAAGGTGATATCTATTCTTACTTGTTTTAAATTTATCTTCCCTAGCTAAGAGGGAGTATTGATTTAAGGTAGCTTCGGTAAGATATAAATGGTGATTGCATTTATGCATCATCATCATTTATACGTGATTGAAATTACTTATCAAATAAATAACTTCTAAAAGTAAGAGATTCAAATTTCTAAGTTTGAATAAAATTAAAATTATAAATGATGATTGAACTTCATATTATATAAAATGCAGGTTGATAAATTCATGCGTATGTTATGTGTCAACCACTGATTAGTATCGGTTGACTAAAGGGACATTCACCCTCAAGGGACATGTCCTCTCATGGGGTGCGTCTCTCCTTGAAGGCACATCTCTCATTGAAGATGTGTCTCCTCCTACAAGTATAAAGAACGATGACAATATTCTATTGTAGACATTGAAATTGATAGATGTTTTGCAATCAGAAGATCTGAAATAAAACTTTAGAAATCTGACTTAGAATTAATACAAGTAAATTGAGATCTAGGATTTACTCATTCTCCCTTAGAATATAATCTAATTAGATTTGATTGAATTTAACACTAATCTATCTGATATTGATTCAATTTCATTCTGATGATCCATTACAAGCTTTATATCACATCCACAAGGCTAGAAACATCCTCATCAACCAAAGATCATTACAATCTCTGATGAGGAAAATGTAACATGTGCAAGAACAGGTCGGCCTTAAATCTGAATTTCTTCCATGGTAGATGTGCAAGATGAAGTGTGGAACTAAAGGTAAGGTCAGGGAAACTCTAGGGAACAAATCTAAACAAATTGTAAGGATCTATAAGTTATGGGCAAGATCCGCAATCAATCCAACTAGTCGTTATGTCTAAAATTATTTTGGGGCCAGTTCCAAAAACTATCACTTAATCCGAAAGTGATAACTTTCTAGAAAAATATCCAATAGAGATGAAAATTTGGAATAAGGTAATTGAACATGTCTACAATGTAACCATAGGTACATGATATTTGGTGATAAAACATGATGAAACACTGTATCTACCAACTTGAACTAGAAAATAACTGAACAAGAACAAAAAATGAATGAAAATATTTTTGGTTGATGCAAGGTTGCCAAGAACCAAGGATGCTCCTGCATCAGACATCTGGGGTTAATAAAAAGTGAGTCCCTCACTTTTTTGGGGATAAATGAAAACCAAGATGGTCCACCTCATCCTAAGAAATCCAAGAAGAATCCTCCATTGGTCTACCCTTCAATTTCACCATATATTATTTCTATTGTCTTCCATGAGTTTTCCTTCCATCTCTGGCATCCAAAATCTCTTCTACCTCATCTTATTGTTGCTAAGGAAGTTTTTCTTCCAAATTTTCTTTAATGTCCTCACTAAATTCTGCTTCATGGTACTGATGAAGGTCTACAATATTGAATATAGGTGAAATACCCATTTCATCTGGTAACTCTACTTCATATGCATTTCTTGAATCAAATTTCCTCAAAATCCTACAGGGTCCAAACTTCCTCATCTTGAGATTACTGTAGGTGCCAACTTGAAATATTTCCTTCCTTAAATACACCATCACTTCATCTCCAACTCTGAACTCCTTATGTCTCCTCTTTTCATCTACCTTCTCCTTATACTTCTAATTCATATCTTCCAACTACTACTTCACTTGAGTATGCACTTTCTTCATGTATTCTACAAATTCCTATGCTTTTGTACTCCTTTTATCTTCCTTGCTGATGTTTTTCAATTTTTATGTACCTCTAGGGTGCACTCCAATAACAATCTCAAAAGGTGTTTTTCTAGTACTCTTGTTTACCAAATTATTGTAGGAAAACTCTGCTTGTGCAAGGGATAAATCCAAAATTATTGCCTTCTCTCCAATCAAACATCTTAGAAAATTTCCTAAACTCCTATTTACTACCTTTGTCTATCCATCTATCTGTGGATGAAAATTAGAACTAAACTTAAAATCTATCTTCAACTTCTTCCAAAGTGTTCTCCAAAAGTAACCAAAACATTTTGCATCTTTGTCTGAAACAATACTCCTAGGTAATCCATGCAATCTGACCACTTATCTAAAAAAAAATTATGTTACATGTACTGCATTTTTTGTCTTCTTACAAGGTATAAAATGTGTCATCTTCAAAAATTTGTCAACCACCACAAATACTGAATCATTACCTCTCCATGTCTTAGGCAAACCAATTATGAAATCCATGTTGATATCCTCCCAAGGTCTTTCTAGTACTGTCAAGGGTTTATACAATCCAACACTATGACTACTCCCTTTTGCAACTTGGAAAACCAAGATGGTCCACCTCATCCTAAGAAATCCAAGAAGAATCCTCCATTGGTCATCCTTCAATTTCACCATATATTATTTCTATTGTCTTCCATGAGTTTTCCTTCCATCTCTGACATCCAAAATCTCTTCTGCGTCATCTTATTGTTGCTTAGGAAGTTTTTCTTCCAAATTTTCTTTAATGTCCTCAATAAATTTTGCTTCATGGTACTGATGAAGGTCTACAATATTGAATATAAGTGAAATACCCATGTCATCTGGTAACTCTACTTCATATGAATTTCTTGAATCAAATTTCCTCAAAATCCTATAAGGTCCAAACTTCCTAATCTTGAGATTACTGTAGGTGCCAACTTGAAATATTTCCTTCCTTAAATACACCATCACTTCATCTCCAACTCTGAACTCCTTATGTCTCCTCTTTTCATCTACCTTCTCCTTATACTTCTGATTCATATCTTCCAACTACTACTTCACTTGACTATGCACTTTCTTCATGTATTCTACAAATTCCTATGCTTTTATACTCCTTTTATCTTCCTTGCTGATGTTTTTCAATTTTTATGTACCTCTAGGGTGAACTCCAATAACAATCTCGAAAGGTGTTTTTATAGTACTCCTATTTACCAAATTATTGTAGGAAAACTATGCTTGTGCAAGGGATAAATCCAAAATTGTTGCCTTCTCTCCAACCAAACATCTCAAAAAATTTCCTAAACTCCTATTTACTACCTTTGTCTATCCATCTATCTGTGGGTGAAAATTAGAACTAAACTTAAAATATATCTTCAACTTCTTCCAAAGTGTTCTCCAAAAGTAACCAAAACATTTTGCATCTTTGTCTGAAACAATACTCCTAGATAATCCATGCAATCTGACCACTTCTCTGAAAAAAAATTCTGTTACATGTATTGCATTGTTTGTCTTCTTACAAGGTATAAAACGTGTCATCTTCAAAAAATTTTCAACCACCACAAATATTGAATCATTACCTCTCCATGTCTTAGGCAAACCAAGTATGAAATCCATGTTGATATCCTCCCAAGGTCTTTCTGGTACTGTCAAGGGTTTATACAATCCAACACTATGACTACTCCCTTTTGCAACTTGGAAAACTCTACAATTCTTCACAAATTTCTTAAGATTCTTTTGAATTTGTGACCAAAATTAATTATCACTCACCAATTCTACTATATTATATATTCCAAAGTGTCATGCCAATCGTCCACTATGTTTCTCTTTTATCAAGTTATCCCTCATTGAACTCCAGGGTATACACACTTGATTTCCTCTAAACGACATATCCTCTTGAATGAAATAATCGAACCACTGACTCCTATCCTCCAAAACTGGTTCTTTACATTCTCTCCAAGGTTCTATGAAATTTGGATCTTCCTTATACGAGTTCTTCAATAAGTCAAAACCTACTACTTCCACTCTCATATGTGCCAAAAAAATTCCTTCTCCTACTCAAAGAATTAGCAACTTTGTTTGAATCTCCACTCTTGTGCTTCAAAACAAAAGTATAACTCTACAAGAACTCTACCCATCTCATGTCTTTCTAATTCAACTTACCTTGACTATTCAAATACTACAAAGCTTGGTGATCTATATACAAAACACACTCCTTAGATAACAATTAATGTCTCCACTTCTTCAAATCTTGAACTATGGCATAAAACTCTATATCATACACTCAATATCTTTTCCTACAATCATTCAAATTCTCACTAAAATAAGCTACTGGTCTTCCTTCTTGACTTAATGTTGCTCCAATTGTATTTCCAGTTGCATCAAAATCTACTTGAAATACCTTGTTCAAATCTCGCAAAGCCAACACAGGTTTCTCAGTCACCTTTTGCTTCAAGAGCTCAAAAATTCTATCTACTCTCGATGTCCATATAAAATCCTTCTTATCTCCTCTCATGGTTTTTTTCATAGGGTTGCAAATAGAGCTGAAATTCCTAATGAACTTTTGGTAGAAACTATCCAATCAATGAAATGATCCTACCTCACCAATGATTTCAGGTTTAGGCCACTCAACAATAATGCTTACCTTCTTGGGATCCATCTTCAATCCATCCATTGATATCAAAAATACCAGATATACCAACTCTTCCTTCATGAAACTACACTTCTAATTTTTTATCAACAACTGCTCTTCTCTCAACCTTTAGAAAACTTGTCTTATGTGCAACAAATGTTCTTCTCTAGTCTTACTGAAAATCAAGATGTCGTCCAAATAGAAAATAATAAACTTACCCAATAATTTCTTAAATACCTCATTCATCAACCTCATGAAAGTACTCAGTACATTTTTCAATCCAAAAGGCATCACCAACCATTCATATAATCCTTTATTTGTCTTGAATGTTGTTTTCCACTCATCCCCTTCTTTGATTCTGATATGATGATATCTAGTCTTCAAGTCTATCTCTGTAAAGTACTTAGCTCCACTCAAAAAATCCATAATGTCATCCATCTGAGGCAAAGGAAATCTATACTAAACTGTGACCTTGTTTATGGCTCTAGAGTCTGTACACATCCTCCATTCTCCATCCTTCTTAGGTTCTAATACAATAGGTACTGCATAAGGAATCAATATTTTTCTGATCAAACCTTTTCTCAACAACTCTTGCACTTGTTTATTCAATTCCTCATTTTCTTCGAGTGTCATCTAGTGTGCTTCTTCGTTAGGAAAACTATCTCTAGGAATCAAATCCATGCAATGACTAATACTCCTCATAGGTGGCAATCCATCAAGTACATTGTCTAAAATGGTAGCTTCATGTTCTGCCAACAACTCTTCTATCTCCTCACGTTGTTCTTCTACATGCTTCAAATATTCATCCTTCTAAGGAACTAGGTCATAGAAAATGTTCTCATGTCTCATCCAATATAGGAATCTCCTCCCATCAACCAAACATATTCTAGCACTCGTACAAACCTCAGTTCTAGGAACATCTTCCAAGGGAAACAAAGTTTGTTTCATCCTATTAGCAACAATAGTATATATGTTCTTCTTTCCATCATGAATAGCTTGTATATCATATTAACAAGGTCTTCCAAAAAAAATATGCCATACATCCATAGGCATAATATCACACAAAAATTCATCATGGTAACTCCCTATCTTCAATTTCACAAAACATTATTCACTTATTAGAATCTTATGCTCATCTTGAATCCATGCTATCGAATAAGGCTTTGGGTGTTTAAATCTTTCCAACTTCAACTTGGTCACCATTTCTTTAGAATCCAGGTTCTCTGAACTTCCATTGTCTATGATCACTTTGCAACATTTACGAGGTACTTTGCATCTATTCTGAAACAAATTCCTTCTTTGCAATGCTTCGTGCTTCATCTCACTTTGACACGATACCCTTCTGTTCACCAAAACTTCTCCTTCTTCAAGTTTTTAAGGTTATCTATCATGATCCTCTTCAGTTAAGTTTTCTCAACTATTATTCTCTATTCTTTTTTCTTTTTTCTCCCTAATTACATTCAAATTCTTTATGTCCTCCACCACACTTGTAAAAAGTTCCTCTGAATACTCTTTTTTCTTATCCTCTATGATCTTTTCTATATACTTCATTTCTATAACCATCATATCCTCCTCTTTTGTAAGAGTTTCCATCTTCTCTACGATATGAAATATCATTCTTACTAACCTCCTTATCTTTATTCTGATCTACAAAAGGTCCTCTTCCTCCTCTAGTAAATATTCTTCCTCTTTGTCTTTGCTCATTTCTTTTATTCAACTTCTCTTCTTCTTTTAGGGCACACTGCTATGCCTCTTCCACACTCAACAAATTGATCAAATTGATCTCATCTTGTATGGATGACCTCAAACCATTCATATATCTAGCTACTTGTTCGGTCTCATCTTTTGAATGTCCGTGTCTGATATACAACTTGTAGAACTCCTCAATATAATCTATCACACTTTATTCCTTCTATTTTAGATTCTGCAATTTTTGAAACAAACGGATTTGATATTCCGCAAGCATGAACTTTGTCTTCAACTTATTCACCATCTAATCCCATGATCTTATCTTTTCCTATCCTTTTCTTTACCTATCTATCTGCAAATGTTCCCAAAAAGGGATGCATGTCCTTTCAATTTTGTACAAGAAAGATTCACCTTCTTATATATTTTGGTTCCTTCAAAATCAAAGTACTTTTTCATCTCTATTATCCAATCAAGAAAATCATCTGAATCCAATTTACCATTATAATCTGGTAGATTGAAATGTGGTTTAATGTTCAATCCAATTAGGGATCTTATGAACATTTCTTATCCTTGATCAAGACCAGGTTTCTCTTCTCTTGGAACTTCTTCCTATTATTCTACCTCTTTGTCACTTACGTCATCAACTAGTCGACCTCTTCTCTGGGCCATTTCAACTACTTCTAATCTCACAACAATTCCTCTCAACATTTCCATTACAGTTGGTTCTGCATTTCCACGTGCTCCATTTACTCTACCATTTATTCTTCCCACCATATTTAGAAAAATCCTCTTCATTTGAGGGTCGGATCCTCAATCTTCCACCCCACAAAAAATCTTCAACATGACTACATAAACTCTAATGATCTCACAAAGAACGAATCTCACTCTGATACCAATCTGGTGTAGACATGGTATGGAGGGTCCTCAAAGAGAACAATCTAAACCATACACCAAGAATAAAAAAAATAGAAGCTACACAAAATATGGAGGCAAATGTAGTTAAAAACTTTATTATTATCAAAAATCTCAATTGCATATTGTCATCCACATCTGGGCTTACAGATTCGGCTCACAAACCTGCTTTCAACATGTCAAAATATAGCTCTCTTACATGTGAGCGAAAAACCTACATATCAAAATTTTATATACATCCTAATCTATAAGATCTTGATTCACCATCATTTTGATGATCCATCACAAGATTTATATCACATCCACAGGGCTAGAAAATTTTGCATCGACCAAATATAATTATAATCTTTGATGAGGAAAATGTAACATGTTCAAGAATAGGTCGGCCTCAAATCTGAATTTCTTTCATGGTAGATGCACAAGATGAACTATGGACCTAAAGGTAAGGTCGGGGACACTCTAAGGAACAAATCTAAACAAATTGTAAGGATTCAAAAGTTACAAGAAAGATCCATGATCGATCCAACTAGTCGTTAGGTCTAAAATTATTCTAGGGTGTTGATGTGTTTTTTATGCACTTATCAACACAAGCGATGCATAGGTGCATCACCTCTCTTGAAAGACAATATTCCACAATAAAATTGCATAACACTATCCCAAGGTCTCTAATGTTAGGTCTTGACAATGCTTGGAATATCTTAGTTATTTTATGTGATTGGTTGGAATCACAAGGTGGACTTACGGATGAGTTACAAAGTGGAGAAGTTGGATCAGAAAATGAAGTTCTTAAGATAGGGGAATTGTTGAGCATTTGTTGCAGGTTCAAACAGCAGTCTAGAACTTCATTTCAACATTGGATTTAGCTTTAGAATGTGCAATGAACCTTGCCTAAGGTTACATATTAAAAAAATAGGAAAAAAAGAAAGGAAGAGAGAAGGTTCCTGGATTTTGAAACTACGAATGAACAATGATCATGGAGGCTGCTACAGTAGAAAAAATCCCTAAATTGGGTTTTTCTTGGCCAAGAGGATCCTACAGTTACACAAAACCAGTGAAATATTCTAAGGATTGTAGATATTTTAGTTTTCATACACATATCATGAACATGCAAGTGAACTAAGTTGCAGCAATCAAATAAAGAAGTCGAGGCTAACTTTGCGCAGCAACTTGTCATCAACAAGTGCCAAAAGTATGGGTTTGAAATTCATCAAATACTGAAACAACAATCACCATTACCACTTACATTCAAGAAACTAACAACTAAAATTAAATTGGAAGGTAGAACTATGCACACATAATGAGAAAACTCAAAATTAACACCCATAGATCATGCAATGTTACTTTCTATTGTTTCATAATGTTCTTACAATAGCTCTCCAACCCTTTACAAATGAGGGGAAGGCCCCTATTTATAATTTTCCAAAGCCCAAATGAATGGCTATGATTGAGTTACATTGTGTGGCTCAGATTCAATTACATTAAGGGCTTCACCTACCCCACCATATTCAGCAATTTAAAATACATTTGTTGTCCTATTCCTATTTTGTCTTTTAGTGGCTAGTCATTGTAGCAATTTTGTCTTCTAGCTAATTTTCCCTTTACTGTAGCTGAAACTACCTAAAAGTTGCCCCCTCTCGATGGAATTGCAACATTCTTAATTAGATCAAATGGGTCAATCGATGATTGGAATCAATGGATTGGTTGCCCTTGATTCAAGAAGACAACCCCCAAATATCATCATCATATGTTGAAATGTAGGACAACCCCCCTTGCATTTTGTCATTGACTTCCTTAGCATAGGCCTTCTTTTGATGCCAGATCTATTGATGTGAACCACGAGGAGAGCTGGGCATTAAATTAATGGTGATAGGAGCCAAATACTTTTCCTTGTTCAACTTTCTCAATGGGCCTCCGGGCAGACCCATGATAGGCTTCTTGAAACTGGAATCAAGAGGTTGGAATGATATTTTTAGGAATGTTGTTTTGAAAAGGGCGAACAGGGCATGGTGACCTAGATGGTATCTCTCGGCTGCAAATTTATAATTTGGAAGGTACGGGGAGGATAAGATCGAATTTTAGCATCTAGGTCGAAGTCTGTTTTTAAATTGAAGGAGCGCTTGGACATTCCAGAAATAAGAGGCTAGAATGTCATTCAAGAATTATTGTTTTGAAAACAAAAAACAAATCATGGAACTCTTAATGGTATCTCCCAGCTCTAAATTTTGAATTTGAAAGGTCCAAGGAGGATACAATCCAATTTTAGCATCTGGGTCAAAGTCCATTTTCAAATCGAAGGAGCGCTTGGACATTCCAGAAACAAGAGACCGAAATGTTGTTTTGAAAACAACGAGTAGAGCATGGAACTCCGGATGGTATCTCCCAGCTAAAAATTTGGAATTTGAAAGGTCTAAAGAGGATAAAATCCCATTTTAGCATCTGGGTTGAATTCCATTTTCAAATCGAAGGAGCGCTTGGATGTTCCAAAAATAAGAGGCCGAAATACCATTCTAGAAATGGTGTTTTGAAATTGACAAACAGAGAATGGAACTCCAGATGGTATCTCCCAGCTGAAAATTTGGAATTTGAAAGTTCTAGGGAGGATAAAGTCTAATTTTAGGTTTTGGGTTGAAGTCCATTTTCAAATCGGAGGAGCGCTTGGACGTTCCAGAAACAAGAGGCTGGAATGTCGTTCTAGAAATGTTGTTGGAGAAATGTTGTTTTGAAATTATTGCAACTTCCTAAAACTTAATGAAACCTTAGAAGTTCATTTGGGAACTATTAAACATCCCAAATCCATAGGAAACCTATCTCCAAATTCAAAAATGAAGGAAAAAAAAGAACTAAGCGAGCGGGAAGGCGAAGCCCGAAAAACCAAAGACTTAGCCATTTTTAAAATTTAGGAGAAAAATATGGTCAACCAAAAATGAGATTTTGAAGGGCGTGTTGACCAACTAGGACACCAAAATGAGGGGCACAAAAAATGAGGCAGGAGCAAAGCAGCCCACCAAGAGCGAAAAAAGAGGGTCCCTGCCTATGGCAGGGCGTGTGTGCAAAATATGCACAACAAATGGCGGCTCATTGGGGAAAATGCTCTAGAGAATTTCGATGACAAACTGAAATCACGAACCCAAAATATCTGGTTCCGACTTTCATGCTAGGGAAAACAAGCTAGACACTCAACCAAAGGATCAAACCCACTAGTTAACCCAACCTTCAGTATGCTGAAAATCCAAGTGTGTGTAATTGTGTTAATTCCCATCCTTCAGTTGCTGCAAGAACCCAAGCTCCATCAAGTTAAGCTACATAGTTTATTCTAACTCAAAAATCATTTGGTACATTGCCTCGCTATCTGTCAGCCATCCATAGCCCTGACAAGGTTGTCATTATGATTCTCCCAAACATTGCTCTACTGTCGGTCGGGCGTCCATAGCCCAGATAGAGTTTCTCGTATACCCCTGAAAAGTTGAATTTATCTTCTTTTGATTTTTAATATTTTTCTTTCTTTCTTTTGTTTCTTTTCTCTTTTCAGTTCTTTTAATTCAACCTGCAAGCAATGAAGCTCACACTTAGGACTGAGAATCACAGTGGCGTTGGAGCATAATTTTAGATTTTTCACTTAACTAGACTTCACAAAGGACCTACAATGACCGTTAGATCCTTAAAATATGTGAGAGATATAAGATTCTAGAATACTTCAGAATTAGACCAACCAACAACTTATCCACTTTGAATAAAAAATCTAGATCAGTTGATACTAATAGAAGATCCTCACCATCCACTCTGAAAACTTGATTAGAGTTTGACAAAGAAATACATAGAATAACCCCAAGTGATAAGTATGATTGTTGTGTGCACAAAAGCACCCAGCCAAAATCAAAGGGACCCCAAGCAAAGCAGCAACAAAGAGAGAGAAAACAAAAGCAAACAAAAGAAAATGAACAACAAACACCAAAACCAACCAAAGTGGGACAACGAAAGAAAACAACGAAGAAACTACTCTAAAGCAAGAAACCTACAACAAACAAAATAACCTAACAAAGTAGGAAAAAAGTATTTATAAGAAACCTACACTACTCAAAACGAGTTATGTACAAAGATATTTACAAAGAACTATGTTCGGGTAAGGTGAGATGACACTCATGCCCATCGGATTACACAATGCATGTACAAGCAAGCGGGCATTCATTATAGTTCTCAACCATGCATATTTATCCTTATGCTCAAATAAAATAAATTCAATATGGCAGCATTCAAATTCTACCCCAACATCATGAAGAATTAGCAATTGAGGAGGCTCATTAAACCCGTGATTAATCTAAAAAACGTCTATTTTTCCTCATTCCCATTATCAAAATGATAAGTGCAACTATGAAAATTAATAGGAGCAAGGAAGGATAGAACCTAGATTTTATCACATGGAGGTGGCAAAATTTGACAATCAAGAGAAAGCACTCCATCGTCAGTCTTTGCATCAACAACCTTGGGTGGGCATGGTGGAGGGTGTAGCACTTCAGACATTAAGTTTACATAAGGCTGGGAGAATGGGGCAAAAAACACCTCTTTTGATCTACATGTGGGATCCATAGGCTCCACTAGTAGTTCTTCAAACATAATTACTTCTCCACATTGATCATTCATAAACTTGGGATCCACTTGATTGTTGTCTCGAAAAGGAAACACACTATCCCATCCCCTTTCCCAAGTTTCGACCTTATCTTCATGATGCTCAGTGTCATGGGATGATAACATGTACAAATTTTTCCTATTTTGGCCATCTGAATATGAAGGAGGATTAGAAACGATCATGGCGAAAGGACTCCAAGTTGCATCTTGTATTTGACCGAGTGCTTCAACTCTGTTGGCAGCTATCTCAGCACCCCCACCTTTATCTTCTTCTCTTTTTTGTTCATGCCACTCATCATGACGTTCACTCGTTTCCCCTTGCTCACTATCACCATAAATAGAGAAGGAATCCCTCTCCCAATCTAGAAACTCTAGTGCATCATCATTTAGAGGCTCAAGGAGTGTGCCTTCATTGCTATCGTCTTCTGGGATGTACTCTTCCTCGGTATGAGCATACCTGTATAGTACAACTCCCAATGGAAAGAAGTCATCAATTGATGGCCCCTCATCAGGGGGACCAAAATACACTACATAATATCCCTCCAAGAGCTTGTCATAAAGGCTATCGTCCATGGTGCTCAAATGCTCTTGAAGAGGGATAAATTGTTGATGAATGGTGGACAATATTCCTATTTGATGTACTACATTTCTTGAAAGCTCGAGACTGTATTGTTTTCCTTCTTCTATTGTTGTCCCAAAATCCTCTTGAGGATCGCCTTCAGTTGAGTTGTCACTTGGCTCAGGATCTTGGTCCTCATGTTCCATTCTTGAAGCCACTCCAGGAAGTGTTGTGCTCAGTTGCCTTGGTTGTTCTCTAACTTGTTGGACAACCTCTTGGCACATTCCACACATGAACTCTGAGTGCGATGAATCATGAAGTCTACACCAATTTGGAAGTAGTATCACTTCCAAATCCACTTGGTATTTTAGCTCTAACCAATCCTTTTCTAATTTGGAGATGATTTGGTCATATTTTTCCGCTACTAGGTCCTCGTCATCACTTGAAACGAAAATATGGTAGTGAACAGTTGTGACCTATAGTTGTTCCCACTCCTCTAAATCTGCATTTTTAGATGCTTAGTAACTATCATTAATGAAGGAGAGGTCTTCTAGTCTAATTTCAGTTATGCCTTCATCATCATTTTCTGTTGTCCCAAGGCTGTCAACCTCTTCCTCTTGCTGATTTTCAGCATCTTCATTGGCTGCCCCAAAATACACTACTGCAAACCTAACTGATTCATCCTCAACTGATAATGCATCCTCTTCCTGAGTGGAGTATTGCCCCTTATTGTTGAAGGAGAGTATTTTCAACTCCATTCTTAGTGAACCTTCACCAAAGCTTCTTGTTGTCCTAAGGAAATCAACTTCTCCTTCTTGATTTTCAGCTTCAGTGTTTGTTGTCCCAACACTAGTTCATGTAGGATTTCTTAGTTTATCTACAATGTGTTGTTCTCTACAGATTGACAGCTTCTTTTCCTCATGGAATGACTCATCCTCCTTGACAGTTTTCTGCTCCAACTTGTTCAAATTGCCTTTGACTTGGGTGATGATGTTTTCACATGACAGACAAGTAAATTTTGAATGTAGTGCATTGTGAAATCTGCACCAGTTTGACATTAGTGCTTCCTCCAATCTTGGTTCATCTTTTCTTCCCAAACATTCTTGGATTAGCTCTTCAAATTCCTTGGTTGCCATGGCTGTAAATTATTCCTCCGGGTCTGCAAGGGCTAAAGGCTGATATATTTCCCAAAAGGGAATCTCTCCTTGCAAGACTCTTTCAATTCTGCTCAAGAAGGTTAGACACTCCAGTTCATTGTGCCTGTGGGTGCCATAAATTCTGCATCTATTTGCCAATGCAAATTGTAGCAATGTCCTCTTTAATCTCCTATTTAAATTTATATGTAGTTAATAGATGTTGATTTGCACATGCTACTATATTTCAACTCAGTTGTTGTTTGCCTTCAAAATATTATAATTTTATGTTTTAGCATTAATAGAGATCTCTCTATCTCAGATTTCTTCTTTGAAAGTTATTTTTTCAACATCCAACATTCAGCTTTGTAGCCTCAAGATGTCATCACCCTCCCTCTAGTGCTAGTTCTATTGATGGTGTTTTTATGCACTTCTCAACACAGGTGATGCATAGGTGCATCACCTCTCTTGAAAGACAATCTTCCACAATCAAATTGCATAACACTATCCCAAGGTCTCTAATGTTAGGTCTTGATAGTGCTTCGAATATCTCAGTTGTTTTATATGATTTTCTAGGATCACAAGGTGGACTTATGGATGAGTTACAAAGTGAAGAATTTGGATCAACAAATGGAGTTCTTAAGATGGGAGATTTGTTGAGTGTTTGCTATAGGTTCAAATAGTATTCTAGAACTTCATTTCAACATTGGATTTATCTTTATAATGTGCAATGAACCTTGCCTAAGGTTACTTATTAAAAAAAGGAAAAAATGCAGGGAAGAGAGAAGGTTCCTAGATCTGATGCTATGAATGAACAATGATCATGGAGGCTGCTACAGTAGACAAACTCCCTAAAATGGGTTTTTCTTGGCCAAGAGGATGCTATAGTTACACAAAACCAGCACAATCTTCCAAGGATTGCATATTTTTCAGTTTGCATACACACATCATGAACATGCAAGTGAATTAAGTTGTACCAATCAAAAAAGAAGCCGAGGCTAACTTTGCACAACAACTTGTCATCAACAAGTGCCAAAAGTATGGGTTGGAAATTCATCAAATACTCAAACAACAATCACCATTACCACTTACATTCAAGAAACTAACAATTAAAACTAAATTGGAAGGTAGAACCATGCACACAATATGAGAAAAATCAAAAGTAACACCCATAGATCATGTAGTGTTGCTTTCTATTTCTACAGAATGTGTTTACAACAACTCTCCAACCCTTTACAAATGAGGGGAAGGCCGCTATTTATAGTTTTCCAAAGCCAAAATGAATGGCTATAATTGAGTTACATTGTGTGGCTCAGATTCAATTACATTAGGGCTTCACCTACCCCATAGTATTCAGCAATTTAAAATACATTTGTTGTCATTTTCCTATTTTGTCTTGTAGTGGCTAGTAACTATAGCAGTTTTATCTTTTAGCTGATTTCCCCTTTACTGTAGCTAAAACTACCTGAATGTTGCCTCCTCTCGATGGAATTGCAACATTATTCATTGGATCAAATGGACCAATCGATGATTGGAATCAATGGATTGGTTGCCCCTAATTCAGGAAGACAACCCCAAAGATCATCATCATCTGGTGAAAAGTAGGATAGCCCCCCTTGCATTTTGTCATTGACTTCCTTGGCATAGGCCTTCTCCTGATGCCATCTCTATTGATGTGCCCCATGAGGAGAGGTGGTGATAGGATCCACATGCTTTTCATTGTTCAAATTTCTCAATGGGCCTCCTGATGGACCTATGCTAGGCTTCTTGAAACTAGAATCAAGAGGCTGGAATGCTATTTTTAGGAATGTTGTTCTGAAAAGGGAAAATAGGAAATGGCGACCTAGATGGTATATATTGGTTGAAAATTTAGAATTTGAAAGGTCTAGTGAGGATAAGATCCAATTTTAGCATTTGGGTCAAAGTCTGTTTTCAAATCGAAGGAGTGCTTGGACGTTCTAGAAACAAGAGGCCGAAATGTCATTCTGGAAATGTTGTTTTGAAAATGACAAACAAATCTTGGAACTTCGGATGGTATCTCCTATCTGCAAATTTTTAATTTGAAAGGTCTAGGGAGGATAAGATCCAATTTTAGCATCTGGGTCAAAGTCTTTTTTCAAATCAAAAGAGCGCTTGGACGTTTCAGAAACAAGAGGCCAGAATGTCGTTCTGGAAATGTTGTTTTGAATATGGCGAACAGAGCATGGAACTCCAGATGGTATATCCCAACTGAAAATTTGGAATTTGAAAGGTCTAAGGATGATAAGATCTAATTTTAACATCTGGGTCAAAGTCCATTTTCAAATCAAAGGAGCACTTTGATGTTCCAGAAATAAGAGGTCGAAATGTCGTTCTAGAAATGTTGTTTTGAAAATGGCGAACAAAGCATGGAACTCCGGATGGTATCTCCCAGCTGCAAATTTGATATTTGAAAGGTCCAAAAAGGATAAGATCCAATTTTAGCATTTGGATCGAAGTCTATTTTCAAATCGAAGGAGCACTTGGATGTTTCGGAAACAAGAGGCCGGAATGTCGTTCTGGAAATGTTATTGCAAGAATGTTGTTTTGAAATTCTTGCAACTTCCTGAAACTTATTGAAACCTTGGAAGTTCACTTGGGCACCAAAAAAAATCCCAAATCCATAGGAAACCTATCTGTAAAGTCAAAAATGAAGGAAAAAGAAGAACCAAGCGAGCGGGAAGGCGAAGCCCAAAAAACCCAAGAACAATCATTCTTATTTCCTAGGGTTGTTCTATGTATTTCTTTTTCAAACTCTAATCAAGTTTTCAGAATGGATGGTGAGGATCTTTGGTTAGTATTGAGTGATCTAGATGTTTGATTCAAAGTGGATAAGTCATTGGTTGGTCTGATTCTGAAGTATTCTAGAATCTTATATCTCTCACATATTTTAAGGATCTAACGGTCATTATAGGTCCTTTGTGAAGTCTAGTTAAGTAAAAAATCTAAAAAATTTCTCTAGCGCCACTGTGATTCTCAACACTGAGTGCGAGCTTCAATGCTTGTAGGTTGAAATAAAAGAACTAAAAATAGAAAAGAAACAAAAGAATCAAAGAAAAATATTGAAAATCAAAAGAAGAGAAATTCAACTTTTCAAGGTATATGAGCAACTCTACTGGGGCTATGGACACTCGACAAGTAGTAGAGCAATGTTTGGGAGAATCACAATGAAAAAATTGTCGGGGCTATGGACACCTAACTGACAGTGAGGCAATGTCCCAGATGCTTTTGGAGTTATAATAAACTACGTAGCTTAACTTGATGGAGCTTGGGTTCTTGCAAAAACTGAAGGATCGGAATTAACGCAATTGCACACACTTGGATTTTCAGTATACTGAAGGTTGGATTAACTAATGGTTTCGATTCTTTGGTTGAGAATTTGGCTTTTTTTCCCTAGCATGAAATTCAAAACCAGAGATTTTGGGTTCGTGATTCCAATTTTTCATCAAAATTCTCTAGAGCATTTCCCCCAGCGAGTCCCCATTTGTTGTGCATATTTTGCACACATGCCTTGCCATAGGCAGGGACCCTCTTTTTTTGCTCTTGGCGGGCTGCTTTGCTTCCACCTCATTTTGTGTGCCCCTCATTTGGGTGTCCTAGTTGGTCAATGCGTCCTTCAAAGTCTCAATTTTGGTTGACCATATTTCGCCCCTAAATTTTAAAAATGGCTAATTCTTGGGTTTTTTGGGCTTTGCCTTCCCCCTCGCTTGGTTCTTTTTTTTCCTTCATTTTTGACTTTGGAGATAGGTTTCCTATCGATTTGGGATTTTTTTGGTGCCTAAGTGAACTACTAAGGTCTCATTAAGTTTCAGGAAGTTCTAAAAACTTCAAAACAACATTCCTTCAACAACATTTTCAGAACGACATTTCGGCCTCTTGTTTCCTAAACGTCCAAGCGCTCCTTCAATTTGAAAAGGGACTTTGACCCAGATGCTAAAATCGGATCTTATCCTCCCTAGACCTTTAAAATTCCAAATTTTCAGCTAGGAGATACTATTCAGAGTTCCATGCTTTGTTCGCCATTTTCAAAACAACATTTCTAGAATGGCATTGTGGCCTCTTGTTTATGGAATGTCCAAGCGCTCCTTCAATTTTAAAATGGACTTCAACCCAGATCCTAAAATTGGATCTTATCCTCCCTAGACCTTTAAAATTCCAAATTTTCAGTTGAGAGGTACCATGCAAAGTTCCATGCTATGTTCGTCATTTTCAAAACAACATTTCCAGAACGGCATTTCAACCTCTTATTTCTGGAACGTCCAAGGCGCTCCTCCGATTTGAAAATGAACTTCAACCCAGATGCTAAAATTGGATCTTATCCTCCCAAGACCTTTCAAATTCCAAATTTTCAATCGAGAGATACCATTCAGAGTTCCATGTTGTGCTCACCATTTTCAAAACAACATTTCTAGAACGACATTTCGGCCTCTTATTTCTGGAATGTCCAAGTGCTCCTCCAATTTGAAAATGGACTTCGACCCAGATGCTAAAATTGGATCTTATTCTCCTTGGACCTTTAAAATTCCAAATTTGTACCCAGGAGATACCATCTAGAGTTCCATGCTTTGTTCATCATTTTCAAAACAACATTACCAAAATGAAATTCCAACCTCTTATTTCCAAAACATCCAAACGCTCCTTTGATTTGAAAATGGACTTTGACCCAGATGCTCAAATTGGATCTTATCCTCCATGGACATTTCAAATTCAAAATTTGTAGTTAGAAGATACTATCTGGAGTTCCATGCTTTGTTTGTCATTTTCAAAATGACATTCCAACCTCTTATTTTTGGAATGTCCAAGCGCTCCTCCGATTTGAAAACGGACTTCGCCCAGATGCTAAAATTGGATCTTATCCTCCCTAGACCTTTCAAATTCAAAATTTTCAGCCGAGAGATACCATCTGGAGTTCCATGCTCTGTTCCCCATTTTCAAAACAACATTTCCAGAATGGCATTCTGGCTTCTTATTTCTCAAACATCCAAGCCTCTTATTTCTCGAACATCCAAGTGCTCCTTTGATTTGAGAACGAATTTCGACCCAAATGCTAAAATTGGATCTTATCCTCCTTGGACCTTTCAAATTCCAAATTTTTAACTGGGCAATACCATCTAGGTCGCCATGCCCTGTTCACCCTTTTCAAAACAACATTCCTAGAAACAACATTCCAGCCTCTCTATTCTAGTTTCAAGAAGCCTACTACAGGTCCATCGGGAGACCCATTGAGAAAGCTGAACAAGGAAAAGCATGTGGTTCATATCACCATTCATTTCATACCCACCTCTCCTCGTGGTGCACATCAATAGAGCTGGCATCGGAAGAAGGCCTATGTCAAGGAAGTCAATGACAAAATGGAAGGGGGGTTGTCCTACTATTCACCAGATGATGATGATCTTTGGGGGTTGTTTGCATGAATCAGGGGCAACCAATCCATTGATGCCAATCATTGAATAACCCATTTGATCCAATCAAGAATGTTGCAAGTCCATCAGGAGGAGGCAACTTTCAGGTAGTTTCGGCTACAGTAAAGGGGAAATCAGCTAGGAGACAAAACTACTACAATGATTGGCCGCTACAAGACAAAATAGGAAAAGGAAAAAAGATACATTTTAAATTACTGAATATTGTGGGGTAGGTGAATCCCTAATGTAATTGAATCTAAGCCACACAATGTAACTCAATCACAGCCATTCATTTGGACTTTGGAAAACTATAAATAGGGGTCTGCCCCTCATTTGTAAAGGGTTGGAGAGCTATTGTAAAAACATTTTATAGCAATAGAAAGCAGCATTGCATGATCTATGGGTGTTACTTTTGAGTTTTCTCATTATGTGTACATGGTTCTACCTTCCAATTTAGTTTTAGTTGTTAGTTTCTTGAATTCAATTGGTAATGGCAATTGTTGTTTCAATATTTGATGAATTTCTAGCCCATACTTTTGGCACTTGTTGATGGCAAGTTGTTGTGCAAAGTTAGCTTGGGATTCTTTATTTGATTGTTGCAACTTAGTTCACTTGCATGTTCATGATGTGTGTATGCAAACTAAAAACCTACAGTACTTAGAATATTGCATTGGTTTTGTGTAACTATAGGATCCTCTTGGCCAAGCAAAACCTAGTTTAGGGAGTTTGTCTATTGGAGCAGCCTCCATGATCACTATTCATTCGTAGTTTCAGATCCAGGAACCTTCTTTCTTCCCTTCCTTTTTTCATTTTTTTAAATAATTAAGCTTAGGCAAGGTTCATTGCACATTATAAAGCTAAATCCCATGTTGAAATGGAGTTCTAGACTGTTGTTTGAACCTACAGAAAATGATCATCAACTCTCCCATATTAAGAACTCCATTTTCTGATCCAACTTCCCCACTTTCTAATTCATCTATAAGTCCACCTTGTGATTCCAAAAATTCACATAAATCAACTGATTTATTCCAAGCACTGTCAAGACCTGGCATCCGAGAGACCTTGGGATAGTTTTCTACAACATAATTGTGGAAAATTGTCTTTCAAGAGAGGTAATGCACCTGCACATTACCTATGTTGAGAAGTGCATAAAAACTCCATCCACATAGGGCCACTTCCAAAAACTGTCACTTAATCCAAAAGAGATAAATTGCCAGAAAAAGATCCAATCGAGCTAAAAACTTGGAATAAGGTAATTGAACATGTCTAAAATGTAACCATAGGTACACAAGATCTAGTGAGAAAACATGAAGAAACACTAGATCTACCAACTTGAACTAGAAAAGAACTGAACAAGAACAAAAATTGAATGCAAATATTATCGGTTGATGCAAGATTGCTGAGAATCAAGGATGTTCCTACATCAATCAAAAAATTGAAATAAAGAGAAATGGGTCTCAACTAATAGGCCATTGTAGGTACCCATGTACAAATTTTCTCATAAAATGGTGGAAAGGAGAAAACTTAGTGGGAAAAAAACTCCTCTCCAAAAAGAGAGAAGGATTTAAGCCCTTCTGAAAAAATGTTCCATGATGATAGGAACATCATGATAAAGAGCTTATGGAGCATGTAGAAAATGTAATCACTACCAAAGATGAGCTGGTATTTGTTAAAATCAATGAACCTCCAAGAAATGTAGATCAAGAAGAGTGTTGGAAAAACAAGAATAGACAACTGAGAGGGGGGGTGAATCAGTTGTTGCTGAAATCAAACTCATTCAACATTAAATGACCTTTAATCTCATATTTGATAATTAACTATGAAAGAATAAATGAATAACGCATCAAACACACATGAACACCAATATTTTATATGTGGAAACCCTGTAAGGGGAAAAACCACAGTGGATGTTATTCCACAAGATTATACCCTATTAGAAGTATAATGAAGAATGAATAAAGAATGCACTTGCATTTTGAAACACTACCTAGAGCTCACTTCTAAAAGGGAAGGATCACTTCCTTACATAGGAAAATCAGATTAAATCCATCTAATGAAGTTGAATAAAGAAATTAGCTTCTAAAAAAGCATGATTACATTTTCGGTTAGGTACAAACACACTTTGTTCAACCTTCTTCACACTCTACTTTGAATTCAAATGATCTGATATTTATTTGTAGATACACACATACACCAAGCATACACACACTCACACACACATTACAGTGAAGAGACAATCGCTCTTATATATCTGCTATATGGATTTACATTAACAACTTTGTCAACCAAGAATAAAGAATAAATTATAATTGTCGGCCTTAATACATGAACAAATATTAATGTGTAGCAAACTAAGTCGGTCACAACGTAGAAACGACCTAAATCAACATCCTCGAGCAAGCCAAACAATAAAATATTAATCCATAAGGATCTGCAACACTCTATCACTCTATCACCATCATTTCAGCCAAGAACATGAAAAACTTCAACACACAAGGAAAAATCTTCAATCACGAACACGCCGAACAATGCAGATGTACTGAATTGCTAGAGCATGATCTAGAAAATTTACTGATCATCTCAGAAACATACACAATACCGAAATTTATGAGTATTGCAATCTCATCTTCTAGAAACACTTGCTATAGTAACTAAATAACTACAGGAACAAAAATATTCATAACTTTCTCAATTCTTGATGCGTACCACTAAAACTTTCTAGAAAACATACTAGATAGACTTAGTAACAAACCCTTTAATATGTGACACCTAAAACTCAACGTACATAACTTATCACCACTTGGATCTTCACAACATCATAGATTGTCTACAATATATTTATTAAAAATTTCTCAATATCCTTGACATATACAACCTTTAGAATTACCAATGCTAATAGTGTTGACATCAATGACAACCACATATCGACAATGCAACCAAAAAATCCAACAATCTCCCCCTTTGGAATTGATGGCAACATATGATGTGAACAATAATACCATCAACACAACTAGTTGTTCACATATTTCTCTCCCTTTGATCTGCAGTTCTCCTCTCATAGTTATTTTCTCCCTTTTTGACTCTTCTCTACCTTACTTCAAGAGTTTTTCACATTTTCTTCTCGCCCTTTGACATCAATGGAAAAGGTACACATGATATGATCCTCATATTTAGCACATCTGACTACTCCCCCTAAGTAGCAACCACCACAACATCAATCCATAATAGGATATGGCTATGAATTCATGAACTAATGCAATGACTTGCATCACTTAGTTTTGATCAGGAGGGGAAATCACCCCTAAATTTCCTTTGAGGTATTCAAAATTATCCTTAGGAAATGGTTTAGTGAAAATATCTACAATTTTTTCCTTTGTAGGCACATACCCAATTCTAATTTCTTTGCACTTACTTTATCTCTCAAGAAGTGGTATTTGATGGATATATGCTTTGTCTTTGAATGCAACACTGTATTCTTAAAAAAAATTATGGCACTTGAATTGTCACAGAATATGGCAATGGGTTCTTCATACTTAATTCTGACATTCCTCAACATCTACTTCATCCACAATACTTGAGTACAACTATTTGTAGCAACAACATATTATGCCTCAGCAGTAGATAATGAAATAAAATTCTTCTTTTTTCTTAGCCAAGATACCAACTTCTTCCCTAAGAAGAATGCACCACCACTAGAACTCTTCCTATCATCCACATCTCCTATCCAATCAACATCAGTGAAAGCACTCAGGATAACATCATCATCCTTAGGATACCACAGACCAAGATCAACTATCCCTTTCAAGTATCTAAAGATTCTTTTCACAACAGCTACATGAAACTCTTTTAGATCAACTTGATATCTAGAAACCATGCATACAAAATTCATTATATCTGGCCTGGTTAAGTTAAATAGAGAAATCCACCAATCATTGACCTATATTTGGTTTGATTTTCTTTATGAGAATCATCATTTTGTGTAAGTTTACATCAAGTTACCATAGGTGTACCAAATGGCTTTGAGTCTTCCATGCCAAAAAAAATTTAGTAACTCTTTTACATATTTGAACTGTGATATAAAGATTCCATCTTCTAACTGAGTGATTTGTAATCCAAAATAGAATTTCAGTTCTCCAATCATTAACATTTAAAACTCACTTTTTATTTCATCAACAAACTTCATACACAAATCATCATCACGTTCAAAAATAATGTCATCAACAAAGACTTCAATGATCAACTTTTTCTTCTGATCCAACAAGAAATATAGATTTCTATCAACATTACCTTTATTGAATCCATGTTTCAACAAGTACTTATCCAATCTAGCATACCAAGCTCTAGGAGCTTTCTTAAGTCCATATATAGCTTTCTTCAATTGAAATACCATGTCTTTTTCATCAGTTAGTTGAAATCCATTTGGTTGGTCAACATATACTTCTTCTTCTAGCTCACCATTTAGAATAGTTGACTTTACATCCGTTTGATAGAATTTGTAATTTTTGAAAGTAGCATAAGCAAGAAATATTCTTATATCTTCAATTCTAGCAACAAGTGAATTTTTTTCTTAAAAATCAATACCTTCCATCTCTGAATACCCTTTACTAACTAGTATTGCTTTGTTTCTAACCACTTCACCTTGTTCATTTAGCTTATTCCGAAATACCCATTTGGTTCCAATCACATTTTTGTTATGAGGTCTAGGAAAAATATCCCATGTATCATTTTTCTCTATCTGCATTAGTTCTTCTTTCATGGCTTCCATCCAATATTCATCTTTGCATGCTTCATTGATATTGCTAGGTTCAATTTTGGAAATTAGACAAACTCTTCTAAAATTCTTCTTCTAGTTTGCAAACATTTTCTCTTATCTCCTATGATTTGACTATCATAAAGATTTTTCCCTACATACTTGGGAGTTCTAGGATTTTCTCTGACTTCTAGTTCTTGTTTTCTTCCTTTTGCGTTTCTACTAGTTTTCGCTTCTTGATTCCCTTGGTTCACCGAAACAATTTGAAGTTGATTATGTGTTTGAACATAATTTTCATTGTTAGTACTATCATGATGATCATCTGAATCATATCCAATACATTTGGATGGTCTGTCAATATCTTCATCAACTTTGACATTTGCACTTTCAACCATTTTCTTCAACCTTTTATTAAAGCACCAGTAAGTTTTGCTCTTAGTAGAGTAACCTAGAAAGATTCCTTCATCACTTCTGGCATCAAACTTGCCTATATCATCATCTCTCTTGATGTAGCATTTGCTTCCAATTTTTTTGAAATACTTGATAGTAGGCTTATAACCAAACCATAGCTCAAAAGGAATCATACCAAAATTACTATTGGAACTCACTCGGTTAATGGTATACACAACAGTACTTACAGATTTTCTCTAGTAGAAATGAGGAACATTTTCTTCCAACATCATGGTTCTAGCAGTGTCTATAATGGTTTTGTTCTTTCTTTCAACAAATCCATTATGTTGAGGGGTTCGGGGAGCAGATAGTTGTCTTTGTATTTTATTCTCTTCACAGAAAGAATTGAATTCCCGAGAAGTGAATTCACCACCTTTGTTTGACCTTAAGAATTTGATATTTTGGTTTGTCTCATTCTTTGCCTTAGCTTTGAAGATTTTGAACTTTTATAATGCTTCATGTTTTTCTCTTAAGAAAGAAACCCATATCATTCTAGAGTAATCATCAATAAGTAACATAAAGTACCTTTCACCTTGAAGACTTTTGATTTTGGATGGACCACATAAATTGGTATGTATAAAGTCTAGTACTCCATTAGGGTATGTACAAGATCATGATGGGCAAAAAAATGGCGATATCTAAGTGATATGATGACCCATGTGGCCGACGACTTTTTTTTTACCCAAAATGATCAAATGAAAAGGGGTTTTAAAGGAGATTCTCAACTTTCCACCAATATAAATTATTCTTTACTTTGAATTTAATAAATAATTATTATTCATTTTCTATTTGAATTACGACTAAAGTCCTAATTGATAGGCTAATTGAAAAAAGTCTATAGCTTTCAAATGGTATCACTTTTTTTGAATCCAAAATATGTGTCACATTCTATGTTTTACATACTATAGGATTAAAAAAAAATTAAAAAATCATGAAATTTTGACCAAGTTAAGGTGGTCAGACATATGAGTTTTTATTTTTTAAATTTTTTTTAATAAAAAAATCATAATTAATTATTTACTTGGAAAACATTTACAAAAAAATATGCATCACATCAGGACATGAGTCCCCTACTTATATATAAAATCTTATAAAAAAATATTATCATTTTATTGTGGTTAGGGTGGTCAGATAGACACCTACTTCTTACTTTTTCCCTGAAATTTAAGTGCTACTGCATTGAAATTTCAAATTTTCACCAAATAGATTTTAAAAAAATAAAATAAACCTAGTATTTTAGACACTAAATTCAATTTTCTACAGATTCTATTCTTACATATTTTTGAAATAGTATATATAACTTATTCAAATTTTTACATCAAGTTGCCTAGCTCTGATTTTTTGAATTTTATTGCCACTTAAGGGCTTGTTTTTTTTATGATGATCTTGCACATACCCATTAGAGTTATACTATTTTCTTCAGAAAGAATTTCTAGTCTGCTTTCCCATCTAACATTCCTTGCACATAGTGTTAGTGGGCTTTACTAACTTGGGAAGATCTCTCACTTCTTGAGTAGAGCTTATTTTGACAATGTTATCAAAGTTCATATGACACAACCTCCTATGCCATAACCAACTTACATCAACTTGAGAAATTAAACAAATTTCACTAGCAACACTCAAGTGAAAAATATTACGTCTTATCTTTTTTCCTGAAGCAATCACATTTCTAGAACTTCCCCTTATCCTGCACTTACCATCCTCGAACTAAATATTGTAACCCTCATCTACTATCTATCCAGCACTCAACAAGCTATGCTTTAAAATTTCTACATAAAGAACATCATCAGTATTATGATTACCACTAAAAGAAATAGTGCCTCTACCACGAATCACACTAGAAGTGTTGTCTCCAAATCTTACAACACCACCATCATAGTTTTTCAAGTTTACAAATTTGCTTTTGTCACCAATCATATGATGTGAACATCCACTATCAATTACCCACTCATCCTTTCCTTCAATTTTTGTTGCAAGGGCTTTCTCAATATTCACATTACTAGTAGATTATGTGGACACCTGACCATTTTCTTTGATAGAAATGAATAACCATTCATCTTCATTTCTAGTTTCTTTATCTGATTCATCATCAATAACACCTTCTTCAACATAATAGAATTTATTTTGAAATCTAGTCTTATCAGGTTTATACTTAGAGACTCTTTCGAGACACTTTGATGCAAAATGACCTATTTTACTACAAGAAAATTATTTAATAGGTAAATTTATTTTGTACTTACCATGATCTCTAGCTTCTCTTTTCACAAGCAATGCTTCTAGTTCTTCTAATTCTCTTTCTTCATCTTCAATTTGTTTCATCTCATCTTCATACTTGAATGTCTTTTTGGAACTTTCTCCCAAATCATATATTTGCTTGCTTTTCCCAGATACAGTAGCTTTGAATGAAAATTCTTTCTTAGGAGTAGACTCACCAAATTCACTTAACTCAAAGGAGACAAGGTTTCCAATCAACATGTCTCTTGTCACATTTTTCACTGTCCTGAGTTCATCAATAACATGAGATTTTTCCTTGTAGGAAGGAGGCACAAATCTAAGTATTTTAGACACAATCTCTTCTTCATCCATGATTCCACTAGCACATCTGATGCTCATCACTAGTTCATTTACCTTTTGAGAGAAAGAAAGGATGTTCTCATCTTCACTCATCTTCATCTCCTCCCACTTGCCTTTTATACTCTGCATCTTAGCAACTTTTACTAGTGGATCTCCTTCATACAATATTTCCAATTTTTTCTAGATCTTGTGTGCAGTCTTCAGACCTATCACATTTTCCATCTCTGAATCTATCAAAAAACTCAACAATGCTTCAATAGCGTTGGTCTTTGTTTCAGCTTCTTTGATTTCATTAGCAGTAGATGGAACATTCTGAGGCACAGTATGTGAATTCTTTGTAATCTTCCAGAAGGGCTCACCAATGCACTTCAAATGACATTCCATTATGACCTTCCATAGAGATTAGTTTGTTCCATTGAATCTAGGAATTTCCTTCTTGTATGATGCCATCTTGGATCACCTCAAGTTGTTAAGATTTTCCTTCAGAGGAACCTTCTCTGATACCAATTGTTGGAAAAAAAAGGATAGACAATCAAGAGGGGGGGTGAATAAGTTGTTACCGAAATCAAACTCATTCAACATTAATCAACCTTTAATCTCAAATCTAATAATTAATAGTGCAAGCATAAATCAATAACACATCAGAGACACATGAACACTAAGATTTTATATGTTGAAACCCTGTTAGGGGAAAAATCACGGTGGATGTTAGTCCACAATATTATACCCTATTATAAGTATAATGAAGAATGAATAAAGAATGCACTCGCATTCAAACACATTTCCTAGAGCTCATTGATCAAAGGGAAGGCCCACTACCTTAGATACCTGGGGGTGCTGCCACAATAATGGGTTACACTTTTTGGGACATCCTGATTTTTGCTGAAATCACATATTTTTAAAAAATATAATGATTTAAGCCTTAAAAAGGTTCCATTTTAAGGGTTTTAATTGAAGAGGGTTTGATCAAACCCACTTATATCAAACCCCCTTGGATAGAAAGCCGCTAGTTTTAAACCATACCTATAATGGAGTCTCCTCTACACCTATAAAAATACTGATAAAAAATCACTTTTGATTTACCTTTTAGGGGATCAAATTAATTTATTTAAAATTATTTTTTTGTAAACATGTAGTCCTTATTATAAGCTTCCCAAAAAGTATAATTTTAAATATATTTAATTTTATTATTATATCTATTTTTTATTTCTTGTGAATGTAGGTTTTTCAATGAACATCAAAGTCTTTATTTCACACATACGAAAAAATAGGAAAAAAGAGAAAAAAAATTCTTTAAAATCCATGTACACTAGCTATTGATGTTCTTATTCCAGCAAAAAAAGAATAAGTTAATTCAAATGATTACAAAAAAAGTTATGCAACTGAAAGTATAATATATCCAAATTATAATTACTCTGAATTAGAAAATTAATTTAAAAATATATATGCAACAAAAAATTATGAAAAAATATCCATCCCCTAGATAATGGTGTGAAAACTGTGTATTTAAAAAAATAGAATTGTATGGTTTCTATAAAAAAAGTTATGCAGTCGAAAGTAAGCATCGGTTTTTGAAAATGATGTTTAGTAAAAAAAATAAGTTAATAAAAACTACATAAAATAATTCACAATTTATGTTTTAATTTTTTTTTAAAATATAATTAGATTTTGAATACAAAATATCACAAATCACTAGTTTTCTTCATCTTCAAATTCTTAATGGTTTAGCTTCTATAGGCGTATGAAAGTGAAGATCTGGTGAAAAATGTTGATTTCAATGTCAAGTTTGGCCAAAAAGTGTAACCCATTATTGTGGGATCACCCTAGGACAATCATATTAAATCCATCTAATGAAGTTAAACAGAGAAATTAGCTTCTACAAAAGCCTGATTACAATTCCGGTTAGACACAAACACACTTCATTCAACTTTCTTCACACTTTGCTCTGCATTCGGATGATCTGATCTTTATTCACACATACACACATACACTGAGCATGCAAACACTCACACGCACATTACAATGAAGAGACAATTGCTCTTATATATCCGCTATACAAATTTACATCAACAACTCTATCGACCAAGAATAAAGAATAAATTACAACTGTCGGCCTTAATACATGAACAAATCTTAGTGTGCACCAACCTAAGTTGGTCACAACATAGAAAAGACCTAAATCAACATCCTCGAGCATGCCAAACAGTAAAATATTAATCCATAAGGATCCACAACACGCTATCACCGTCATGTCGGCCAAGAACATGAAAAACTTCAACACACAAGGAAAAATCATCAATCACGAACACGTCGAACAATGCAGACGTCCTAAATTGCTAGAGCATGATCTAGAAAATTTACTGATCATCTCATAAACATACAGAACAACCAAATTTATGAGTATTGCAATCTCATATTCTAGAAACACTTGCTACAATAACTGAATAATTGTAGGAACACAAATCTTCATAACTTTTTCAATTCTTGATGTGTACCACTGAAACTTTTAGACAACATACTAGATAGAATCAACAACAAACCCTTTAATGCGCAACACCTAAAACTCAATGTACAAAACTTATCACCACCTAGATCTTCAGAGCATCCAGACTGTTTGCAATATATTTATTATAATTCTCTCAATATTCTCAACATATACAACCTTCAGAATCACCAATACTAATAGTGTTGACATCAATGACAACTACATATCAAAAATGCAACCACAACATTCAACAAAGAGATTCAAAACATTAGATGAGTGAAGATATGAACACTACTCAACCATGAATACGTAGATGCTTGTGAAGTTGAAAATATAGATAGTACTATGATTTTGGATTAATGCATGAGTGGCATGTGTACACTACTAATATATACATAATTATGCTCTACATAAGTACTGAAATCTCAAAAAATATGATCCATTGAAATAATCCCCCATATGAGAGATCAAAATAGAAGGTTCCTCCAATACTCAATTGAAAGAAGCATTAGGATACCACTATCATGATTCCCCCTTAATGTTAAGAAATATAATTAGACCAACTGAAATGGGACATAAAAGTGTGCAAGGAATTTAAACCCAAAATTAGTTCCAAAAGATGTACAAGAAACTGAAAAAGGGTGTGCATCAAAGCACACACACATGAGGTGAGCATTAGGAGGATCCATTATTGTGATGGAAAAAAAAGACAACACATACCATGTGGTAAGAGTCATGAGGATCCATAAATGTGATGTCAAATCATGGCTCTACATAGCCCCCCATTATACTTTATAATTCAATGTAAGTACAAAATTCTTGAATTCCCTTCTTAAAGAACACATTCAGTTTTGTGGCACTTTATATGAGTGCATTTACAAACTTATTTGTTGTTTATAAGTCTTTACAATTTTATGTCGTGAGACAACAATGAAGACATATATCTTTCAAACCTCAATAAAAAGACAAAAACATAAAATGAAAAACCCCCTTCCATTTACAAGTTTTAGCAAAATGAAAAAAAAGGCTCCCTTTATCAATTATGATGAAACAAAAAATGACTCCCTTCCGAACATTAACAGTTTTACAAAACCACTTGTTTAAATTAGACGGACGACATAAGAAATTAAATGCAAACATTAATTACCAATCCCTCTAAAAGATAGAAGAGATTCTTTCAAACATTGTCTAAACCAAAGATGGATCAATTGACCTACTTTTTGTAATGGATACAAATGAATCATGTTTTCTTGTTCCTTTCAAAGAGTTTGAAAGGGGTTGTAGTTGTGGCATGAAGCGTAGAGGTTTAAAAGTCTTCCTTGACCAGTCCCTCTAAGAGATAGAAGAGATTCTTTCAAACACAATGTCTAGAGATGAAAGCCACCGCGAAACCAAAGACTCGGTCAATTGACCTACCTTTTTAAAACGGTTACAAATCAATCCTGTTTTCTTGTTCCTCTCAAAGAGGTTGGAAGGGGTTGTAGTTGTGGCATGAGGCGTAGAGGTTTAAAAGTCTCCCTAATCTACAAGACAAGGCAACCTGAAAACCATTTTACTAGTTTTGCCAACCCTATTTCATCCCACGCGACCTACTAGCTGCAGAGGATGAAGGATTAAAGTGACCTGTCAAATCGTGCCTCAACAGTGACGAATAAGGTCAACGTGTAGCATAATCAAAGATATTGAGTGCACGTATTCACTTTGCAATGCACAGCTTAATCAAAGATACAAAGCACATGAAAACACATCATGCTACCATCTGTCAGAGAGTGACAGTTCTGAGAGAGAGAAGCTATTGTTGGGCACTTGGTCGCTTGGCTTTGACGATTAGACCATCAAAGTATGGTGCGGCCTGTGCAGGGAGACCTCACGATTGGAGTGGAAGCAATGCGGATTCGAGTTTGAGAGCCGGTCAATGAAAGCTGTGCTTTGATCATTAGTAATCCCGCCACCCCTTGAATGGATGTTGTTGTGTTGATATGTGGTGGGCGCAATTATTGCTGAGATGCATGAGAAAGGCGCTATCAATAGCTCGCCAAACACCTACGTAGACCCTTCACATGCCTGTGGAGAGTGGAGTAAAGATGTGTGGACCTGTGGAGGTCGTGTGGAGTAGCAGGAGCCGCTAGCTTCTCTCAATTAACACCAATAAAGGCAAGAATTAAAGGCTGGCAGATATATATGCAAGGTTTCCTCCATGAAACGATGACTGTTGCATCCCACTAAATGGCTGTGAGCTTTGATCTCCCATAGAAACTTCAACGCTAAAATGCCAGCAATATTTAATATCCAACACTTGAAACAAGCCAAAATTATTTGCAACTAATCAAATTTTCTACCCAGTGGTAGATTGGGATTGGCCCTTTGCTGATGTTTTTTATTTTAATTTTTTACAAATAAATCAAGAAATTATAGATTGCATCTCAACAAGAGAATTTCTACATGCAAATCAAATTGCATGGAACTCTAAATTAGACTCGATGCAAGCTTTTGGCAAGGGTTTTGATGTATTGTTTTGAAATCATGTTAGGATTCCCAAACAAGATCATAATAGAAAAAATCTTCTACTGCGACAAAAAAAACTTTCACACAATGATCAGTCTAATTCACGTTATCAAAGAGATTGATAAAATAGTTACGTAATAAGTACAATATGATCTTGCTTAAATAATCAATTAAGAAGCAATCCACCTATCATGTGGATTGACAAGTGCCCCATGAAGTGGCACAAATAAGTAGACAAGTGTCTTATAGGTTTCAACCTTTGGATCACTTGGAATGTGCAAACCAACAACCTATTTGACCAAGTCATCAACCTTTATGCCAAGTGTTGAGTGACCTTCGAGGTGAGATGGAAAGCTTTCCAACCTCAAAAGATATGTAAATGAGGTTTACCAAACAACTAGGTAACCTCTAGAGGCCTAAAAGGTTGCACATTTAGTTAGACAAGAGGTTGTCTCACCTCGTCCACCTAAATATACTTAAGTAGAGTGAATAGATAAATTATTCTCTCTAACACATCCTTCCTAAGGACACACCACCTTCATTCTTACCCTTTTGTTACCTTAAAGTATTTTCATATTATAAATTATAATATTTGAAGGGGACTCATATATTCTACTCAATTGTACATCCATATATACATCATGCTTTACTTATGTCCCTTGTAGAGTTACTTGTTTACATACCTTATAATGTTGTTTATTGATATTTCACCTACAACTTATTTACATCCCCTATGGTTTTCTTTATTATTATGCCCCATAGGTCCCTTGTAGAGTTACTTGTTTACATACCTTATAATGTTATTTAATGATATTTCACCTACAACTTTATTTACATCCCCTATGGTTTTCTTTATTATTATGCTCCATGAAACATTAGTAGTCTATGAACCACCTAGAATAATAAAGCTTTCTAGACTATCCACTTCATATGGCTTACCTTTCTACACCCTTGGTCAGCTAGCATAATATAACTTGCTAGTCCATTATCCATGAAGGTATTATGATTTTCATGACGTACAATGATAGAGAAAGTTAGTGCTTGAGTCAAATAATATCATTAATATTGATTTCTTCCCTATTTTTTATACGTTGCTCTCCTAGAAGCAATCAAACAACTTGTTACATTCTTCTTTTCATGTAATAATTTTTCTACTTATTATTTCTTTTATTTTAGTTTAATTTTTGGGATGATGCATACTATTGAGACAATGTTACATATTGAAGTTTCTTTCACTTACGAACTCTTTTAATTTTTATTTTTCATTATGATTTTCTCCTTTTTATATATTGTTTGTGTTTTTATATATTTTTATAATATTACAACATAATAATTTTATACATATATATTTTATAACACAATTTGTTCCCTTGATTTTTTGTCTAGCATTATTTTTGCAGGTTCCTAGTTTGAGAACATGGTTCATCTACTCGAAGATCTTTAAACATCCTCTATAGTATGGAGAGATTAATTTAGATCTTCGAGAATATAAATTTGTTAAAGAATAAATGAATTATCTCTTGGAACAAACCAGCCGACATAGCCACCAACCATCGCTTTAGGTCGTTTACCACCACTCTTCACTGATGCATAGTAAATTCTTCACCAACTACTACGCTACTTTAGCCTGTAAAGTCATTATTTATATTTTTATAAATTGAATACGAAAGCAGATATCTAAATTATGCCTAAACTCAATCCAAAGCTCATACCCGTCAACACAATGAAGCTGTCGATTCCCTCGCTTGCCCACATTTTATTCGCCTCTTCTTTTCCTTAAGGCCTGTTTTCAGGCTTTGGGAAAGGCAAGAATGACTCATTTAGTTGGAGGTCGCATAGATTCGAATTATTGAGAAGGATGAAGCATCAAATGTCGAACCGCCCCCATTTTGGCATCCTCCTTTTAAGATTACTGTATGACAGATATAAGAAACTTGGGTTTGTGAGAAGTTCACATCTTTCAGAGCAGCAAGGTGAATACACTCGCGAATCCTCTCACTTCTAAAAATCTAGATCTTCCAGAATGTAAATTATAATTAAAAAAAAAAAAAAAAACTAAGAATCTATAAATTTTGATTCTAGAATAATAAATAATAAGGAGAGATGAGTTTAACCTTAAAGTTTAGAGTATATTAAACAAGATTCAAGCACTTTCTATGGATGCTAACACAGCACTATCATCTTATATGGAGATTGTTCTCTTCAAACACAACACTATCATCTTATATGGAGATTGTTCTATTTAAAAGAATAAGGCATATGCATTAAAAAAGAGAAAACAAAATTAATATAAAAAAAATTATTACTAAAAAGAATAATATGATAAGAATACAACAAATTATTTTATGAAAAAAATTGATTAGAATTTTAACGAAATAAAAAAGAAAATATTATATATCACAAGTATCAAAGTAGTTGCATATCTCCACCCAAAGGAATCTATAATTACAAAGAAAAAAATTGAGTTTTTTTGGATTTTACCTTTAGGTCAAATCCCTACTTTGGTATATTTACCTTCATAGTAGTAAAGATAGAGAAAATGAAATAGTGTGTATGTTATTTTTCCAAGTTCATCTATAAAATAAGAACAATGATGATATATATTACGTGAACTACAATGAAATATTTTTAGAATATGGATATACCATGGTGATCAAGGGCACAAAATTAAAAGAAGTTGCAACAATATTAATAAAATAAAATAAATAAATGAGAACAAGAGTAGTATCAGTTGTGAGATTTTGAAGAATCCAAGCAAACAAGAAGATCCACAAAAATACAAATGTTGTAGGATGATGTACTGACATGGAGGAAAAAAGATAAACACTTATGTACTTGTGTTGAGGAATCCAAGATAGAGAAGAGATTTGCGAAAAAATATATATTGGAGAGAGTTTTAGAGTGCACGAGTTGCAATAAGATATTGAGAGATTTAAATGTTAGCTTTAGAAAAGAGATGAGGTCAAAGGAAGAGGATTGGTGAGTTTTTTTATTTTATCTTCAGTAGATTGCATTTACTTGGGAAGGAAGAAAATGGAAAAATACTTAAGAATGACCACCAAACAAAAAACCTTTATGGGATGCAAGCATGTCAACTTGAGACCTACATGTTTTTCTAGTGTCTAGATAATTTCATTTTAAAAATGATAAGACACTAGCGAGACACAAAACTAACACAAAGGTGATATAAAATTTGACAAAAATGAGACCATAGAAAAAAAACTAAGAAACTTGAGGAGCAGAAATTCTATTTCAAGGGAAAAAATTAACCAAAGGAAATACTAAGGAATTGACACCGAATAAAGCATAAAACATACAATGAAATTGTAAGGATATGTAATTTTTGACATTATAGAAAGGATTACTTCCTTAGTATGTGAGTATGTCATTATTACAATGAGTTATTCTTGATATTCATGGATAATAGAAGATACATAAGACATAAGGGAAACACAATCATGTTATATATAAAAAACATATTAATGTAGTTCTCTTTATTCAAGTCCTTTCCTAGATGATATGATATTGTAGTGCAAGTTTTAAAATGTGCATTATGCTATTCATGGCCCTAATTTGGATGAATGCTTAACTTTTTAATTTTAAAATATAACTGGGTCTTCTTAACTTATGAAAGTGATCTAAACCCAAGTGCCGCATAGGAGAGAATGGTTTACAAACCTTAAAAAATAAAAATCTTATTAAATTATTGAGTGATTATAACATTGAATCTAATTTATGTGAGTATTGTCTTTATGTATAAAATAATTGTGTTCAATTTTACTTGAGTTCTCATAAATATTATGTCATTTTAAATCTTAGTCATGTTAATGTTTTGATTAGATTAACATGGGAGGGCTAGTGCCCTTTTACAAAATAGTCATTGAAGCTAAATGAGGGGCTCATGAGAAGTGAAACATAGAGAAAGAAAAAAATAAAAGAAACAACACTAACCAACCAGAAAAAATAAGAAAAATAACAAACAAAACAAAACCAAGAGGAGGCCAAAATAGTTGTTGGTCTCCCAAAAGCCTAAGACAAATGATTTCCTACCACTCCTTAGCTAGGAAGTGGAGCTTCTCCTCGAGTTACAGGGGGTTCCTTTTCAATAGTCTAGGTCTCCATGGTAGTGTCTTGACTCACACTTCCCACCACCTTACCTTTTTTCTATGTGTGGCTATCATCAAGATCACACTCAACCACCCTTTTATCATGGCTATTCCTAATTTCTTGTTGAAAAAACTAGATGGCCAGAGTGGTATTCTTCACAATCTCCTTGTTATAATCAATAATCTCTTCGAGATATTGCATAGTTTTTTCCTAATTGTTGTGAATAGTAGCAATCTCCTCCTCCAATTTCAGTTTTTCCTCCTTTGTGCCCAGAAGAGCCTTGAGCTTGTCTGTCTCCTTGTCCCAATTTCCCCAATGAGAAAATGACTTAGCAAGGGAGGAAACCATATCCCAATGCCCACTGTCCTCAACCTCACCTAGCTATGGAGCCTACTAGTCAAGCACCTTATATTCCAACACCTGGATTTGTTTCTTAGCAGTAATAAGCTGACCCATAAGCCACTTGAGGATGTAATTCTAGAAATTGATAGTTGCTGAAATTTTATTTATTTTTTTGGAAGGGGATCATAGAAAGAAAAATCATCATTACCCACATTATGGCCAGTAGAGGTCCCATCCAAATTAATGCATAGTTTAGGGGAATTCTCAGGGCTAGAAGGGTTAATGACAAGAGGGCTTTGGGGGACATTAGACACCTTTGCATCAATAGGTGAATGCATGGGAGAATTTCCAAGGGGAGGATTACACGACTTGTCATCTGAGTTATCCAAACTATCAGAGCTAAAAGTGGAAATAGGAATAGCTACAGGGAAGGACACATTTTTAATGGGGTTGGGAGGGGTTTCATCATTAGGAAGGTTTTTCCTTGGGCATGAGTGATGTGGTGAGTGGTGGGAAAGGTTTCATCTAGGTTGAAAGTGGGATCAGTGCCCTCAAGGGGGTCGATGGGGTTGTGAATGATCAAATTTTTCCTTTTGATAATGGTCATGGAGGGTAACAAAATGGCCTAATGATGGAAGATGCAAAAAATTAAACCTTGGTGAATGAGGATATTTTTCAAGAGGATTTATTGAAATTCAATACTCCAGGCCTCCAACAACCTTGACAATTCTTAAAAAACACCTAATAAGGTCTGCACATGCTCAAAAAATCATCTCCCCTATTGGATCAATGCATTTTAAGCCAACTCCAACTTTTACCCATCTTTTTCAAGTAAAACCTCATTTAAATATACCTAGGACAACATAAAAAAAACCTCTCAAAACCTCTTCCTTGATCATGAAACCTCCACTAACATCTAAACCTACCATATTTCACCCATTTCACCAAGTTACAAGCAATTCCAACAATAGAATGGGTGTTTATTGCATTTTGAATACCCTAAAAACCCCCAAATTGAGGTTACAGACCCACTGTTAGTAAAAAGGCTATAAAAATATTGAAACTTGGTGAAATTAGATTAAAAAAAAACCTAATTACTCTTATTTCATGACCTTGCATGTTAAAATTCATTTTAGATTAATATGCCTTGGTACGAGACCATACAAAGATCTATAATAGAAGATTACCATAAAATTTGAAGGAAAAATAGTGATTTCAATATCCAACATTCAAATTTACAATGGCTAACCTCCTCCTAGCATACCACAAGTATTTTATAAAGCATTAAAAACATGAACATTCAATTTTCAACTATTTCCCACCAAACAAAACCAACAAGACTCTTCAACTTCCACTTTTTGCAATTCTTTGCATCTCTACAATATTGCATTCTGACAATTTTTTGAAAACATTAACAACTTTAGTAAAGTGACCCTCTATGACTCATATTACATCACCAATGGTCTATTATGACCTTATTGAATTTCAAAAGACATAAAACACCTAAAAATTATCATTAGACCCCATTTGACCATGTTTACAAAAAATAGACTAGCATGGTGCTCCTGCACCATACATTGACTTGAAAAAGATCTCAAGTCCCTTGAGAATTGTTTTGCATAAAAAACATGCTTCCTCTTGTCACTTAATTCTCTCCAATCTACATCTTCATTTGGTGACCCCTTCTAATGAGTCATGTATTAGAAACATGCATTGCCTCTTTCCTTTGACCAGTTCCTTCTTTGAAAAGATTGTCCTTCTCTTGATGATTGTTGTCTCACTTTCTCTTCACTTGGAAATTATGTTAAATCTGATTTAAAACCTAAAAACATACCTTTATCAACCTTGTGTTTGATTGTCCTCTTCTTTACTCCTATTGCATAGTCAAACTCATCCATTTGTCCTTACCAAACACCTTGATTCCTTTCATCTTTTCCTCTTACCTCTTTCACTAGATTCTCTGCCCCAAGAACCTTTGTACTGTCATGTGTACAAAATTTTGTCTTGAAATAAATAGGTTTCCCACTAACATCTTTTGAAATAAAAGAAAAAAAAAATTCTCCTATAATGATCTTATGATGTCAATATTTCACTTCATCTATCAATTAATTGTTGACCTTCTCTTCACCTACTTTTTTCATCATCTCATCATATTTACCTTCCAATACTGAAGAATTCTTCACATTTTTTCTTCTTTTGTAATAATTGCACATTCTTTATGTTTTTCTTCCTCAAACTTTATAAAATCCTTCTTTCCTAACATAATCACCTTAGCTACCTTGGTCTGCTCCTTAATATCTTCTACCAATGGAGTTAATGTAAAAGTGCTTCCATCTTTCTCAATCTGATATGTATTATTTATTCCATCATAAATGGCATGTCTATCAAAATGCCACGATCTTCTAAGCAAGAAATGACAATAATTCATAATCAACACATCACAAAGTATCCTATCCTTATATCCACCAATATTAAACTCAACCAAAGCTTTCTCATTAACCAAAATAGATTGATAATTATTTAGCCTTGGAGACACTTTATAAGGTGATTCATGAGGTACCTTTTCCAATTTCAGTTTATCAACCATTTCTATTGATAGTATATTATCAGTGCTTCTAGAGTCTACTACAACTTTACATACCTTTCCATTGCAATTGCAAGTTGTCCTAAATAGTGCCCTTATTTGTGTTTATTCCTTCACCTTATATGTTTTGAGGAGTGTTGTTCTCACCATCAATGATTCCCCAACTTCTGGAGCAACAAGTTGATTAGGAGAATGAATGCTTTCACAATCTTCCTCTTCACACCAACTAAACTCTTTTATCACCACCACTTGATGTAGAACCTTGTATCTCTAGACCCTTGCATGATACATGGTGAAACTGATTACAATAATAACATCTTCTTGAAAAATGAACTTGAACCTCTACCTCTACTAAATCTTCCTCTAAAACCTCTAAAGCCACCTCTTTGATCAAAAACTTGGTTTTTGTTTTTTCTTGCATCTTCTTGGTATTCATAGGTTTTCCTTGTACCTCTTCCTCTACTAGTGTTGCCTCTACCTCTTCCTTATCTTTCTTGACATATTTTTATTTTCTCTTTAGCCTTAGTAGCCAACTGAAAAAAATTCTTCAACTATTTTAGGCATAGCCAAACTCAACTCATCTTGAATTCAGAATCTCAAACTAGACATATACCTTACTATCTTCTCATTTTCATCTTCAACACAACCATCTCTAATACTCAACTTGTGAAATTATTTAATGTAGTCCATGACATCCTTGCACTGATACATTTTGGCTCAAATTCCAATGAAATTTCATCAGAATTTCAATGAACTTTCGTCGGAATTATTTCGTCGATTTTTTGACAAACTTTGAAATGTCTTAGTTCTGACCCAGCATTGTCAACTGGGTCAGAATTTTGACATTTCAAATTTCATCAGAAAATTGATGAAATAATTCTAACGAAAGTTCATCAAAATTTCGATAAAATTTCATCAGAATTTGAGTTGAAATGTATCAATGTTATCCTTCTACCTTAAGCTCTGCAACTTCTTAAATATCTAAATTGCATGATCATTTGGGAAAAAATGACTCTTGATCTTTGACAACATCATATCCAATGAACTTATTCTTGCTTTCCCCTTTTTCACTCTTTCCTCTTGAACATAATTCCACCATCTAAGAGTAGGAAATTTCAATTTAGTCTTGGAAAACTTTACCTTCTAATAATCAAAAACCTCTTTGTACTCAAAGTATTTATCCAGTGCATCTATCCAATCAAATACCTCTTCAACATCCAACTTTCCATTATACATGGGCACAACTATTTTCTCACTAGAAGCATATCCTCTAACAGCCTTCAACATCTTCACCATCCTTCTCTCCTCAAGGTCCAACTCATCATCTTGGACTCTAGTTGGAGTGTTTTCATTCTCACCCTCTTCCTCTTCCTTTTGATCACTTTCCTCTTCAGTGGCCTTTCCTCTTCTTTGCTTTGTCTCTAATGCTACAAATCTGGCTAATATTTCTTATTGGGACTCCTTTAACAACTTAATCTCTCTTGCAAGTACTGCACTAACTTTAGGAGGAATCTTGTCCTTTCAAATTCCAACTTTTATCTTCTTCAATCTTTAATATTTCTCCTTCAAAAGAACTAACACCTATGCTCTGATACCAATTGATGTAGAGTAGGGAGGTAAACTTCAAATAATCACAATTACATCAAATTCAAACAATCTCCAATCACACAAATTCCAATTTTGTTGTCCTACTCATCATCCACTCTCATTTCCTTGTAGTACTCCAACTAGTGCAAATTAAGCATATCTTTCAAAATACTCATCAAACCCGCAAGAGGATTTTATTTTTAGATACCCATTATTGCATATCTCAACATATCAGAGTTTTTCAAACACTTATTGTTATCACAAGGATTTTCAACTACATGCAAATATGTAAAACTCTGTAATCCTATGTAACATTGGATTACTTTCAGGTTGTGGGTATCCTATTCAAAAGTAAACCTCTAGATTCTAGGTTGGATTCCTATATGGTTTTCTAATAAATTAACGTTACTAGTTGGGAAAAGGGAAGAAAGATTGAAATGAATGCATAAAATAAACTTAATTCTCGGTGATGCACCTAATAAATACTCGATGAACAGATTAATTCATAATTGATTATTATGAAATCTATCTTCACAACTCAGATTGGGCAATTCATCACATAAGTATTTCATCAGAAGTTCTGAAAATCCATTCTTTATGAAGGAGAATAATATTCCACAACCTAAAGGAGACGATAAATTAACAACACAACTTATGATCTGTAACTAAAATTGATTTTTTCTTGTACATGCATTCATCAATGTGACGGGAATTTAAAGGTTTTGAAATTAAACACATTAAATTCACATCTAAAACACTGCTGAATATATTAATTTGGAACTGAAAACTGAGTTACAAGATATTTCTCTTTGCAGAATGCAAAGGTTGAAAAACAAGAACTAAAAACAAAATGACTAAGTCATTTCACTTTATACAATAAATCTCTCAAAGGCATGAAGATAAAACTGAAAGTCAACCTCAGTGTAAAAAAAAATAGTAACTCCAAAGTAATCCACGAGCAGAAGCAAAAATCCATGAAAAGAAGGCTCAAACTCATGCAAAAATGAGTGTACTCAGGCTCAAACTCGAGGTCAACTCATAGTTGACCCATAGGGCACTCAAACTGAATTGGAAATACTAATCACATAAGCTAGACCATTAGTTAACTGCCTTGTTTTTTACCATTCACCCATGACAATTGGAACTCTATCTCCATCATGTGCATGACTAACAAGATTTGATCTTCAAATAACAATTTATGATTTAGTTCCTCCTTACTTCTGCATGATTTTGAAAAAGGACTATGTGATTAAATATTAAGCATAATCAAAATATGATTATTTTAATATTTGAGCATGTAAGGTTCCTCCTTATTTGAATAACATGTTAAATATTAATGTAATTATACATTAATATTCAATTACAATAGTTGACTTGGGTAAAATCATGCAAAAAAACTTCCTTGATCTCACGAGTATCGAATTAGGGCATGTGAAAGACATCGAACCCTAAAATTCCTTTATTTCTACACTTGACCTTTGCTTGCAATGCATGCGCCGTCATCATGGAAAAGATAGGGTTTATAGAAAAAACATGAGGATTCTGGTCTTTGACCCCTCTATGGGTGGAATTTCCATCAGTAAACATGGTAAGTCAAAATTCAAGTCATTTTGTGACCTATTCTCTCCATTTTGAACAATCTTCTGGCCTCAAGGCCATAGGATTAGCATGTAATAATGATGGCTTTATTGTTTATGTCTATCTTTTTTGTTTCTCCTTCATGAGGCCACCATGGGAAACTTGACCTGGGTGTTTGTAGAAGCTTTGTTTATAGCTCATTCGTGGGTTTTCACTTGCTCTTCTCATAGATGAATGATGGTAAGCCTTCTCCTTCAAAATGTGAATCTTCATATCTCCTCATTAATAATTTTGAAAGGAATTTTTTAGGCTATTTAGTGTTTCTAGTGGGTATGTACAAGATCATGATGTGCCAAAAAGTGGCGATATGTAAGTGATATGATGGCCCATGTGGCTGACGACTTTTTTTCACCCAAAATTGATGAAATAAAAATGGTTTTTAAAAGAGATTCTTAGCTTTCCACCAATATAAATTATGCTTTACTTTGAACTTAATAAATAATTATTATTCATTTTCTATTTGAATTATGACTAAAGTCCTAATTGATAGGCTGATTGAAAAAAATATATAGCTTTCAAAGGGTATCACATTTTTTTTATTTTTAACATGTGTCACATTATATGCTTCACATACTATAGGATTAAAAAAAAAAAAGAATTTCATGAAGTTTTGACCAAGTTAAGGTGGTCAGACGTACGAGTTTTTTATATTTTTGGAAAGTTGTAATAAAAAAATTATAATTAATTATGTACTTAGAAAAAAATTACAAAAACATATGCATCACATCGGGACATGATTCTTCTACTTATATCTAAAATATTATAAAAATATATTATCATTTTATTGTGGTTAGGGTGGTCAGACAAACACCTACTTCTTATTTCTTCCCTAAAATTCAAGTACTACTACATTGAAATTTCAAATTTTCACCAAATAGATTTATTAAAAATAAAAATAAACCTAGTAGTTTAGAAACTAAATTCAATTTGCACCAGATTCTATTCTAACATATTTTTGAAATAATATAGTTAACTTATTCAAATTTTTACGTCAAGTTGCCTAACTCTGATTTTTCTAAATTTTATTGCCACTTAAGGGCCTATTTTTCTATGATGATCCTGAACATGCCCCTGTCGTGGGCTTAGCATGCATTCTCATACATTTCATTTGTTGCATCTTTCTGTTGGTAAAATGTTTGGCCTTTGGTGACATGGGAGAATGTTTTTGAAGCTTTTTGAAGGAAACAAATGGGAGAAACTTGCAGCATAGAAATTGTGTCCTGCTAAAAAAACACTCTTTATGGAAGAAACATTAGAAGATTTAAGTGAATTATATGAATATCTAAAGAAAATATTACATTCTACACATGGTTGCTCTGATTTTAAAACTTTAGTAGAAAACCTTAAATGGATTTTTGGGTTTGGTGAATATTTGAAAACCTAAGACTCGTTCAGTTGTGGCTACTCTTTACTTGATATGGGTATTACACTATTTGTATTCTTCATTTATTTTTGTGTATGATACCTTTGAAAAGTTGAAAAAGACATGGGTCATTTTATTTTCAAAGAAAATTGCTGAGGGCACAACCCTTAATAAGTTGCGGCCTCCATTGTATCATTTTGGGTTTCGTGATTCTTACTACATTTCCATGGCTTTAAATGGTTTTAAGGGTTCAAAACCCTAGCCTTTTTTTTGTATTTTTGAGAGAAAAATTTACTTCGATCAACTACCATAAAACATTTTTTCTTCAAAAACTATTTACAAATGATTCAATGCCAATGTGCAATATAGATAAAATGAAAACACTATGCAATTCCTTGAATTTTTTTGAAGTTTCTATACCTTTATTGAAAGCTTCTCATTTCTTTATTCTACCTTGCATCATATTTTGTAAACACCACATAGGGATTGTGAGACTTATCATTATTTGCTAGAGTTCAATCTTTGTAGGGTGTTGTAGATGACAATGTTTTTTTCCTAATTCTTCCATGTAGCAATGCTCTTATTACAGTCATGTAGACTAGTAGCTTATTGTGTTATCAACACTTGCTTTGACCTACTTCCCTTCAGCTATGCATAATGCTAAGATGATGATCATTCTTGAACCTTTGAAAGATGCATTCTCATGCCTGTAATCATCATTTATGACCATGATTTACTACCGATAGCGTATTTATCTTAGGAGCATTTTAATTTTCATTACCTATAGCTTGACAATGTGTACTTGTTACTATTCCACTGTATTTAACAAGCTTGTTGGTTTTTCAACTATATTAGCATGATTATACCTTTATCAGCTTTATGGCAGCAACTCATTCCATTTATATGAATACTCTTTTGCATTTATTGATTATTCTTTTCAAGTGAATGTACGGGGTGACTAGAAACAACTTAATGAAATTTGATGCTCTATTCTCCCTTTAGTGTAAAGGGGCTTTGGATACTTTATGTAAATGCAATATAAACATAATGTAGAGCTGAAATTGAGATAAAAAATGTAGTTGATACCTTTTCAACATGTCTCTGATTGGGCTGCTGAATGGTGAAAAATAGAATGTTTTTCTCAATCTATTTTCATCACATATGAATGAAAGGCTACTTCTATGAAAAAAATCTTGTTACAACAATCCTTTTAATGACTATAATTGAATATTTGATAAGTCTCATGTGTAATTAGAGAGTGTCCTCCTGATATGTCGGGCTCAACCCTTGCGGGAGTCTGTTTTTCTCCCCATATCTGATGAAAATTGATCATGAATATAATAAATCTATTCCTACACAGTGAACAAACATGTAACCAAAATAATTGAAGTTGAAAGCTTCCATTGAAATTTATGCCTTTTGAACAATGGAATCATCTGATGGGTGCCTAATTGGATATGTGTATATTTTTCTTTGTAATGTAGGCATGAGGTAGGATATGATTTTCATTTCTCTAACATGACCTTCTATCATACTTGCAAATTCTTTTGGAGCTTGGAATTGGATCAACTCAGAGGCACAACAACTAAAGACCTCAAGTGTAACGATGATTCGTCATTCCAAGCAATGACGAATCACCTTCTATCTTATGCCCATGTTATTTACAATTGTATGATATACAATTTTTTCTTGTATTCATTATTTGACTTTAAAATCAAATGAAGTTACTCCCATGGCTTGTGTGGGACTTTGGTTTGTACAATATGAATAAAACAACAAACATTATGCAATTTCATGATTTTTATGTTCAACTAGTTGCATAATAACACTAAAAATTCAAGAGTAATAATATTTATTTCAGTAATGAATACTTATTAGAAATAAATTGTAACCACTTGTGTACCTTTGAATACTGAATGCAATTGAACTCTACCTTTTTTGAGTTGTAGCTAAAAATAGGTAACAATTTGGCGACCTCTATGAAGTGTTTGCTTGCTAAACATCATAGACCCATTGCCTTTTATATCCATTAGGTATGCAGTTTTTTTTTCTCTATTTTGCCTCAGATGAACTTTTAACTCAATTGAAAACCACACAAACTGAAAGAAAATACTTAAACTTAGTTTAAGATAGAGTTTGAAAACCTCGTGCAACAACTGCACTTTATTGAAAGAAATAGAATTATGAATGAAAACTACAGTGCAATGAGAACTTATTAGCTTGAAAACTATTCTACCCTACACTAACCAACAACGTTAGTGCTTAAACATAACCATTTAGTGGTTGATTGAAAAAAAAAATCCTTTTCTCATCAACGTAGGTTGTGTCACTTGCTTGCAAATTTTCCAATAGTGATGGAAGACAAGTAATTGCTATGTGTGTGAACCCCTAAACTTGCAAATGCACAAAGATGACAAACATTGTTAGTGTTAGATCAAAATGCATGCAAAGAGTGAAGGATTCCCCATGAAATCCACCTATTCAAACTAAAATTAGGAAAATGAAGAACATAAAACAAGAAACTTAAACTAAATCCTAATTAAGCCAATAGAATGATGATCTTATGGGGGAATTGGTGCCAATGAGGTGTTGCAATTGGCCCTTTCCCAATTCCTAAGTTAGAATATGAGTTGATTGAACAATGGTGAAATCTCCAAAGAGATTTAAGCATACCATTGTTACAATTTATGAAAATGATGGATGATTGAGTGCAATGGGCAAAATTAGCTCTCAATGTGAAGAGAGTAACTTTGCATATGAATTATGGATGATGATGGATTTGAGTATAGTAAGTTTACTCAAATTGTGGATGTTTGAATGAGAGGAAGAGTTTCTCATTTATAGATTCCCAAGTTGGAAGAATGAGGGATTTGGATGAATGTGGGATAAAAGACCAACCAATGAGAAGAGGCCACTTGTCCACATGTGATTGGAGGAGGAATGAGCACATTTTGGTCAATGTGCATGATAAATGCCATTGGATTCAAATTTGAATTTTGAATGTGACATGTGAGAGGGAAAGAGAAATGAAGTTAATGTCACTTGGCTCAATGCTCAAGGACATCTAAGAGGAGTGAATGCCTTGTTGGAAGTACCCATCCACTTGCATTTTTTGAATTCAAATTAGGGAATATTCCCTTTTGATGCTTTGTGAGGGAAAATAGAGAATTAAATAAATCAAAGTAATTGATTTATTATGCAACTTGCATTCTCTAGAGGATTTTAATGAAAGGGATTAAGTTAATCATGGTTTTGATTAATTTAATGAAGAATTAGATGATTTGACAATTTAGACTTAAATTTATGAATTGATTTAAATAACATTGAGAGGAAATGATTAATTAAATAAATGATTTTGATTTATTTAACTAAGGAGGAATATGTTAGATTAAATTAAATAATGTTTTAATTTATTCAATTTTATAAGAGGACTTTAGAGATTTAATTTAAATAAAATGAATAGAGAAAGATGATTAATTAAATTAAATTGATTAATTTAATCACCAGAGGAGAAAGACCTAATTAAATAAATAATGATTTATTTAATTAAGGGATGAAAGGTGTTGATAAGCTGAGAGTATGATTCAAGACAAAACGATGCTAGTAGGATCAGAATTAGGTGCATATATATTTTACATGTCTATGTTTTGCCCCTCTTTGCAGCAATGTACTTGTTGCATTGGTTCAAAGAATAAACTGCTGTGATCAAAGTTCAAATTTTTTTTTATTTTTCAGATGCCCCACTGCCCCCTCGAGAGATCGAGCGGAAATGTATGATTTTCTGATCGAGATCACAATAAAATGCGAGAGGAGTGGTTCTATTGATCAGAGGACATAAGATAATTCTTTGATGTAGACAATTCTGATGATGTATAGACAGTCATCGACCATGGGTAGCCTCGTGTATATTTTGATACAACAGACCGATTTTAGATAGAAATGTCAGTAAAGATAGAAGAATATGAAGAATAAGATGGATGGAAGGAGGATCCACACAAGTTCACATTATTACCGATGATAATGAGGTATTGCATTGCTAGGAATTGGGATTTTCAAAGGGCCAATTGCTTTATGTTTGATAACACACATAGGTACGATGCATCAAGGTATAAAGGACTAGGATGGCGTTGTACCTAGTGTGATGGACTTTGACTCGACAATCAAATAGGAATATTCTTGTTCACATTTAGCATATATACTTCGTTCAGGATATAGTTCAGACATTCTAAATATCTCGGGCCAAAACACAAGCAAGCTTTCCTATGTGGTCAACAAGATACCTAAAATATCCTCCCTACAAACCGAACAAAACATGCACAACTAAGTTATTTTACAAGCATATCCCACAAGCATAGAAGATAAAAAGATAATGATCATTGCCCCATTCCTTTCTATCTAAACTTGTTTTGTCTAGGCATCCTTGAGAGGTCCTTGAAATGAGTGCAACATAAGATAAGTCTAAAAGACCGAGATAAAGTAAACAAACAAGCTAATGTTCTTTGTACCGCTAGCCAAGACTAACTACTATGAGGGGTACCTGATGCTTATGTCCATTGCAGGAAAGCTTCATCCTAGGACATGTAGTGATCAGGGTTTTGGTGGGACTGATTGGGTGATAAGCTATTGATATTCCGAGTTGACCAACTTGCTTGCTTACTGACTTAGACTTCCAAGACTTTTGATGATTGGGTGTTCACTTTGGAACCTGCTAGACTTGCTTCTGAATGAATCACCAAAGGGTGAAGGTGACAATTGACTTTATTGTGAACAAGCACAGGTGAAAGCGAGATGAAATGGATGCACCATTTTGGGTTTTTCAGATATTTTGAGGTTGTTTTCAGTTTTTTCACATTTTTCAATGCTTTTGGTATTTTGTGTCTCAAGGGCTGATCAAGGATGGCCTTGCCTACGTTTAAGCTCAGAGACGATGTAGTTCGGATGATGAAAATCTTGATCATGATAAGATGGACAAATGGATTGCCATTTTATTGCGACGGACGCTTAAGGACTGACCCAAACTGTCTCGGGGGATGATCAAAGATCAACCTTGCCTACGTTCAAGCTCAAAGACGGCGTAGTTTGACAAGGTGAAAGACTGACAAGACTCAATGATGAATTTTTTTTGAAGATTCTTCGATATTTTGACATGGTTTTGGAATTTTGCATGATTTGGATGTTTTTGAATTTTTGCATGATTTTGATAATTTGAATATGGATACGTGATGATATTAGTGCTCTATTTTGAGATTTTGTTGGAAACCAAGCTTAAGGTTGATCAATTGGATTGATGTATTGATATTTTGACTAAGTGTGTTAAGTCAAACAAAAGTGATAATGCACTTGTAAACTCTAGGAAGCTGTGTTATGCTAGAGTAAACTTGTACAAAAGTGGATTGTTTGACTAAGTGTGTTAAGTCAAACGAGGCTATTATGGATTTGATAATTTGGCTAAGTGTGTTAAGCCAAACAAGATGAAAATGGACTTGTAAACCCAAGGAAATTGTGTTACCGTTGAGTAAACTTGTGCACAAGATGATAGTTTGACTAAGTGTGTTAAGTCAAACAAGGTGATAGTTGATTGGATTAAATTAATCAAGATTGATGAAGCTTGATTTGGAACAAAATTGTTTTGATGATTTTGATGCGACGCTGATGTGCGCATTAGATGCAACTGGTGCTGATTGTTTGGATTGATGTTCAATGAAAGATAAAGCTTTGTAAAGAACATCATCTTATTAAATAATGCCATGGGCTAGTGACTTTGATTTTTGGTTCACAAATGCCTGACCAATTTTATTTCACATTTGCAAATGTTCAAATCACCACATAAGCTGGAGGATATATGTCAAGATTAATTCTTGAAGCAATATGTAAATATCTACCCCCAGTGTCTAGCAATGTATGGAATTCCATGGATGGATGCTTGGATCGATATAGTAAAGAATGCAAAGGATGCCAAGGATTATCTTGTGACAAGATAAGGTATTCTAATAAAGGAATGATCATTTGGATAATGCTTCAAAGCTTAGATATTGTTGGCTTGGATAGGATCAATGGAAATGACCCAAGTCAAGATGCTTATCACAAGAAAATGTAAAGTGTGCACCAAATTTTCATCAAGATCAAGATAACTTGGAGTATGGATGCAAATGGATGAAAATAGATGATATGGCTGGAATGTTGGCTTTATTATGGATGTGATAAGATGCTTTCTCCTAAACTAGCACATGTAGATGCTTGATTCTACACATGATGCTTGTTTACCAGGTTTTCATCATGGTACCTATCCAAAGCGCCACTGAAATGGTTTTCACTAGAGGACAATTTTTTTCTTTACTATTTTCAATCCTTTTTCTGATTTTTTTTGGATTTTTGATTTTTTTGTATTTTCTAAGAGATTTTAAGCTGGTGCTGAACCCCTTGGTGATGCTAACATTGATGCTTTTTTCATAATGTTCCATCGATATCCTACTTGAAGAAGTTGCTTTTCCAAGATGCGTGCACTTGAAAACAACTTTTGAGATTCTTGATCTGCTTCACTACCATCGGACTTAACTTCGTCTTTATGCGCACATCGCGATAGAGTGCCTTCTGAATCCTTATGATGAAGGGTTGTTACCAACACATGGTCAATGTGAGAATTGGATATCATGCATGGAGGCGTGGATGGAGTGTGTTTAGATATAAAAGATGGATTGGTTGACAGTTTGGAGCCTTTGATTCTCCAAACTTGGGAAGATGAGCAATGATGGGTGGATACATAAGTGTGCATGGAATTAGAAACAACTTCATGATATACATTATATGTCACTTGAGAAGCATGTTTTCTCTTTTGTGGACATCTATGATGGATACTTGCCCCATTTTTATTTTTCCCTATAGTTTCTTTGACTAATGGAGTTTGATAGGGATAATCTTTCTTTGTATTATTTGGTATCCAAGTGTATTTGATTTGTCCTTCGTGCTTCTTGGCTTCTTTTGCTTTGATAATGTTCTTCATGCTTCGATTCAAGTTTTTCTTTTGACGTTGGTCCCAATTCGTGGATGGGGTGATGGGTGGATGAAGATTCATGACCTGGTTGGTTGTAGTATTGATATTGGTTTCATCATAAGGATTTTTCATGCTCCCTATGTTGATGCTTTCTTGAGACGAAGTTGCCCCCAGTTTTGTGGAAATATTATTGATATGTTTATATCCCTTGGTTGTTACATAACCAAGACCTTGATGCTTAGGATTGCCAAAAAATTGCACTGGTTCCAGGATACCCTGTTCATGTAGGCCTAATCCTTTGCCTTGATAATTCATCTGCTGAAACATTTTATTTGCAAAAGGATATGATTTCCCTTGGAAACAAGGTGTTTCTCCTTCTCTGCTCTGTCGTGGACCTTCAAAGGTCATAGTTTTTTATTGATAAGATTATTTTCCCTTACAAAGGTGAGTGATCCAAGTTTATAAGTAATAGGATCTTCCATAAGTGGGATGAATGCCTGATTGATATCTTTAGCTTGATCTTGTGAGATATTAGATTGTAGTGCTTCTTCAAGAAGTGTTGATGCTTCACTATCCACACAAAAGTCTTCCTCACGACTCACTTCAGAGGATGTTTCTAATTCACGACTTATGTAGAAGCCTTCATCATGATTTGTTTCTGATATGTCTTTGGATTTATCTATATCTTGATCATGTGTACAAATGTTAAGAGTAGGAGACTCTTGTTTTGAATGACGATCATCTATGTGTCCATCCAAAGAAAGAATCTTATGGGTAGATGGAGGGGTATGTGCTATATGGACATGATCATAATTTGTGACATCTTGTAGGAGAGTGGCCATCACCTCATTATAGTATCTTGCATATAAAAATTCTTGATCTTGATTAATGTCGAAATTTCTTTCAACATGCTTTGGATCAAGTTCTTGACATGGGTCAATTTTAAAGGGTGGATTTCTTTCAAAGGGTTCTTGGCCATTGTCATAAGGCATTGGAAGTGGCTCAATATCCTCTTGATATTTGAGTGGATTTGGATCAAATGGTGAGTTGAGAATTTCTTCAATATATGTAACATGAGGTCAAAGGATGTCAATATGTCTTGGAAAGGTCCATTGCTAGACTTTGGTGAAAGATGTCAATCATGCTTTGGGGAAAAATCTTGAGATATGTCCTCTAACTCATTAGATGATGTAGAGATAGTGTCAACATGATCATTGGTCAAAGGATCTTGATCATCATTTTGAATGATTATGATGTGAATCTATTGCAAACTCTGTTGTTGGAGTAAGGCATGTGTTTCTGCTGAGCCAACAATGCTTGTTGTTGGTCGTGTTGTTGTGCCAACAATAATTTTTGTTTGGCTTGTTGTTGAGCTTGTTGTTGATGGATTGCTTTCAATAGTGCCCAGAATTGTGTTTTCTCATGTGCTTGTGCTTGTGCTTGCTCTTGTGCTTGGGCTTGCGCTTGTTGAGCTACTTGAGCTGCTTGTGCAACTTATGCAGTTCGTTGAGCTTGTGCAACTTGTGTGGCTTGTTGGTTTTGAATCGCCTTTTTGTGGGAAGCTTCCTGAGCGGCTTGCAACATGATGGAGAATGAATTTTTCATGTTGTGTTTTGGATGTGGTGGCGGTGGTGGTGGTGGGTTGGGGATGGTGTTGATTATTGGGGTTGATTGGATGGTTGCCACCTGTTGTTGTGATATCGATGGCAAAATGGAATGATTTGGTATGATGTTTTGATTTGGCATTATAGGTTGACTTTTAAAATTGTTGTGGTTGAGAATCATATTGCTTTGATTTAAGTAACTTTGATTTTGCATGGTGTTACCTTCACTTGGATCAATACCTAGAGTCGTCAACATATTGCTTGGATTTTGAACAACACTAAAGGGATTTGCAAACATGTCTATCCCAAAGTTCACCAAGTGTGGACTAGAAATGTTCATGTTTGGTAAAGTTGCACTTGGCATGTATGGATTTGGTGGAATAATGTTGTTTGGAAAACTCATGCATTGAGCATTTGGTTGATAGATTTGAAGATTTGGACTTGGATTTAAATCTATCATTGGGAAAGGTGTTCCAAACTTCAGATTGGGCATACTCACATTCATTGTACCATTGAGGTTTGGAGGCGATAATGATGCCATGTATAAATGTGAGTTTCGATAATCAATTGGCATTGTGAGACTTGGATAGTTTGGTTGACTTGGATTACTCATGATGTATGAGTCGAATTTACATTCCATGTTCTTCTTGTGTTTTGACCTTGTTGTGAAAGTGAACCTCTAAGGTGTTTAGAACCAATAATGAGATGAAAGATGAAAGGGTGATTGATATGGGTGTTTGAGCATTTAGGAACTTTGGATCAATGCTAGAATTTTAGGAGTTGATTTGATTTGATTTGGAGAATAGTTTTACTAGATGTGTTAAGCCAAACAAGATGATGGTAAACTTGTAAACCCTAGGAAGTTGTGTTATCCAAGGGAAAACTCACATAAGAGAATGAATTGGCTAAGTGTGTTAAGCCAATGAAAGTGATCATAAAGTAGTAGACCTTGGGAAGTTGTGTTATGCTAGAGGAAAATTTGTTCAAGAAGATTGATAATTTGACTAGGTGCATTAAGTCAAACAAGGTGATTTTGATTTTCCAAAAGGCTAGCATAAGTGATGTTTCCAAGGTTCCAAAAAATTTTGGTGAGATGGAAATTTGATTGATGTTTGGATGAATGAAGTGATGATTTTGATCCTAGATGACCCTATGAGGACTTACTTACAAGACCAAGGTGATGAAGAACATGTTTTTTTCCTAGAATTTATTCAAACCAAAAGACCAAAGTTTGCATGAAAACCATATGACCCAAAAGAGAACAAACACATGTGTGATTTGTTTGTTTATCTTGCTTAATGAATTCTTTGTTACCAAAGGCATTTGCTTTCTTATGTTTCAAACTATGTGTCTAATGTCCCACTTTCATTCTCATCCCACAAGGTCCATTGTGTGGAAATCAAGGAAAATAGGGCAAAAGTTTCTTATGTTTAACCTTGTTGAAAACAAATGACGATAGAATTTGTGCACTTAGAAACCTCTAGGAATATGATCCCTAGGGAAAGAAAGAGTGGCTAAATTCGTCAAAGGTATTTGTTTCCCACAAGGGGTTTGAAATTTGAAGGCTTTGCGAATGTTTGTTTTCAAATTTTTTTGAGAACCAAGCAATGTGTTATTTTCTTCCAAGCACTTTTACAATCCTAGGATGATGAGGCAATATCTTGTTGGGTTCCCACTTGGATAAATCCAACTGCACATATCTTGTGCGAATGGCTAAATGCTTGACCACACTAGCTCCCCTCCATGACACTCACTTATTCAGGTCAGCCAAGCATTAGTACCCATGAATCTCCCATGGCATACTTTCCATTTCTACAACAAGACTGCATGTATAACGTGGAGCGGCTTCAAAGGACATAACCTTTTGCACCAACAAGATAGATAAGTTTTTGGCCTTTTTCTAAACAAGGGGTTCTAATTCGGGCATTCTATTCATGGGGGATTATCCAACATCGGTGAGAGTCCATTGCTATCCATCTCATCGGAATAATCCTTGTGATTATTGAACTTTCCTCAAGAACCCACACTTATATACTGGTTGGGTTGTTCCCTTGGGTGAGTACTTTTTCCCACAAGGCAGGCCCTCTAAGATAAACAATAGTGAACAAACATATTTGTAGTTCGATCAACCTTTGTTTAAAAACAAAAGGAGAACACTCGCAATAAATCTATTCACACTTGCATGTTTTGTTCAATTTTAAAATGCCCAAATTGAAATGTGGAGGCAATATTTTTAACAACCTAATATTACCTAAATGTTTTTGATTCTCAAGATTGCAATGAAGCACGAGAGAAGTGCATACACATTTTAGATAATATTAATTTGTGAAAAGAATTGTAAAACATTGAAAACACTTGTTCATTTTTAAACTTCTCAAAGCAATGATGAGTTCTTTTTAAGCACCAAAATGAAGTGTGAGTTTTCCTTATTCAATTGTTACCCTTTAAACCAAATCTAGTGTGTTTGCCTAAATTTTTTTTTAGCCCCTTGGCAACTTTTGAAAAGAAATTTGATTATTTATTTTAGAACTCAAAATAAATTTAGTGTCCTAAGATCAATGAACTTATCAAATTCTTTAAAGAGTGTTGAAAAATACTTTAATGTTTAAAAACATTTTGTACAAAATGAGCATGAGCATAATGAATCTCCTACTTTGTTTAAAAAAAGGAAATTTTCTTGTTCTTTTTAAACCCAAAATAAGTCTAGTGTTCTAAGAGCATAAAGGCAATCAAATCCTTAAACTTGGAATTATAATTGCTTCCAAGAGTGTCTAAAGACACTTGATACAACAAAGAAAAAGATGTCATAAGAAGCTTTGTTTTTGTTTTCTCCTCCCTTTTTTGATTTTCTAACCTACAAAAGTGCTCAAAATGTTAGATGAGATCAAGAAACAAGAAGATATAGGGGTTAGATAAAAGATTAAGCATATAAACCCTAAAATTTAAACCAAGTTTCATGGTGTTTTGACATTAGGTGAAATTTTGAAACTTTTAACTCAATAAAAGTTAAAAAAAACCTACACCATTAAATAGCTTATGAAATTCTACCCCATTTCAAAAAAAAAATATTTGAAAAAGACTAAAAAATGACCAAGATACGGCCATTTTAAGTTCGAGTAAAAAATACGAAATCAAAAGCGACGCTGTTTCCAAAAGCGGCTTTGTTTGGAGCAGAAGCAGCTCGGTTTGACCTGGGAGTGGATCTGTTTGAGTTTTTAGTGGCTCAATATAGCGTCGCGTGGCTCTGTTTGCAAAAGTGGCTCTGTTTGGAGCAGAAGCGGCTCTGTTTGAGTTTTAAGCAGCTTAATATAGCACCGCCCTACTCTGTTTGCAAAAAGCAGCTCTGTTTGACCTGTGTCTGCAAAAAAAATAGAAAAACACGGAATTCCAAAAAAAAAGGTGATTAAAACTCGAGATTTCCCTCCTTCTAGCGCCAAAATGTGAACCCCTAAACCTGCAAATGCATAAAGACGACAAACATTGTTAGTATTAGATCAAAATGCATGCAAAGAGTGAAGGATTCCCCATGAAATCCACCTATTCAAACTAAAATTATGAAAATGAAGAACATAAAAAAAGAAAATTAAACTAAATCCTAATTAAGCCAATAAAATGATGATCTTATGGAGGAATTGGTGCCAATGAGGTGTTGCAATTGGCCCTTTCCCAATTCCTAAGTTGCAATGTGAGTTGATTGAACAATGGTGAAATCTCCAAAGAGATTTAAGCATAGCCTTGTTACAATTTATGAAAATGATGGATGATTGAGTGCAATGGGAAAAATTAGCTCTCAATGTGAAGAGAGTAACTTTGCATATGAATTGTGGATGATGATGGATTTGAGTATAGTAAGTTTACTCAAATTGTGGATGTTTGAATGAGAGGAAGAGTTTCTCATTTATAGATTCCCAAGTTGGAAGGATGAGGGATTTGGATGAATGTGGGATAAAATACCAACCAATGAGAAGAGGCCACTTGTCCACATGTGATTGGAGGAGGAATGAACACATTTTGTTCAATGTGCATGATAAATGCCATTGGATTCAAATTTGAATTTTGAATGTGACATGTGAGAGAGAAAGAGAAATGAAGCTAATGTCACTTGGCTCAATGCACAAGGACATGTAAGAGGAGTGAATGCCTTGTTGGAAGTACCCATCCACTTGCATTTTTTGAATTCAAATTAAGAAATATTCTCTTTTGATGCTTTGTGAGGGAAAATAGAGAATTAAATAAATCAAAGTAATTGATTTATTGTGCAACTTGCATTCTTTAGAGGATTTTAATGAAAGGGATTAAGTTAATCATGGTTTTGATTAATTAAATGAAGAATTAGATGATTTGACAATTTAGACTTAAATTTATGAATTGATTTAAATCAAATTGAGAGGAAATGATTAATTAAATAAATGATTTTGATTTATTTAACTAAGGAGGAATATGCTAGATTAAATTAAATAATGTTTTAATTTATTCAATTTAATAAGAGGACTTTAGAGATTTAATTTGAATAAAATGAATTATTTAAATGAACAAAGGAAGATGATTAATTAAATTAAATTGATTAATTTAATCACCAGAGGAGAAAGACCTAATTAAATAAATAATGATTTATTTAATTAAGGGATGAAAGGTGTTGATAAGCTAAGAGTATGATTCAAGATAAAACGATGTTAGTAGGATCAGAATCAGGTGCATGTATATTTTACGTGTCTACAATGTGCTCAAAAGAAACACTTGTGCAATCATGAAAACCACCTTCTTTTATTCATTAGACAAGAGATGCATACAACTATTTTGAATAGGTTGAGAAACCTTCATTGATGCCTTTTGATGTTCAAATTTGTTCTTCCAAAAAAATACTTCAATTGGTAACTCTTCTTGATTTCCTGCCAACTGTGTCAGGTGTCTGATAGGACATCCTCTTGTCATGACACTCAATTTGTAACCTTCAGCCTCATGCTCATGCTTTATTTCCTTAACCTTTTTCTCATGATTTTCAAGAACATTAAATGAATTTGAGCTTCTCCTTTGTTGATCTCTAAAAAACTTTATCTTTTCTTTGAAAAGGTGTTGATTGGAGGTAATATGCAAGCTGTTGGTCTTCTTTTAACTCCTTAATGAAAAGGGAATCATGTTTATTTGCATCATCTATAATAGTCTCTAAAAATAAACCATTAATGTGTTTAATGGTTTGATCTTATTTATCAAGGAGCTGATATCCCTATTGGATTATTAAAAACAAGTCCTCAAATTGTTGTTCCTTATGTTCCTTGCCCATGATAGAATACAACTCCTCCTCTACAAAGTGGGCATTTTCCTCTTTTTCAATAGCCTCTTTGACCTGAATAGGTTGATCACATGTTGTTGGTTCACATGGAATCAAACTATCATCAATGTTAGAGCTAAAATCTTCTATGATATTTGAGAAAATGGTATCATCTAATTTGTAATCTTGAATTGGATTCAGATGAGTCTCATCACCCTATTGTTCAAAGGTAGGCACTAATGCTAGTAAGCATGTGTTGTATTCATTCTCATCAACAATTTCAGGTAATTCATTAAACAAATCAGCTAGATATACATGTTCAACCTCTTGTTGGTTATTTGATAAAAGAGGAGTGATTTTTACCTCACAAACTTCCCTTTCTTGATGTTCCTTCTCATCCTTCAGCTGCTCCAAGTCTTGATTATGACATTGATGGTCTTCAACTAGCAACTCGTCAAATTTTTTGATCTTTTCCTCAGCATCCTGCTCAATAAAGGAAGGTAATTCATTGAATTAGAAAATTAAATCACTACCTTTTATACCTTTTTCAAGCTGCTCATCATGTTGTCATGATCAATCATGTTCATTGACCTCTTGCTGCAAGTCTAATTTTCCATCTTGTACATCAGGTGTAAGCATATCAACCTCAAAATCTCTTTCTTGCTTTTCTTGAGATGACTACTCATGAAGATTTGAATATTGATTTATTGCATGCACTTGACGTTGCAATAGAAGAGGAATCATGAATCTTGGAATGGGAATATTTTCTCTTGTATCCTACTTGTACTCTCAAACCTCATATTTTCCTTGATTTTTTACTACTGTTATACTAGGAGCTTCTTGAAATAGATTTGGCATTTTGATGTCCGAATGCTTGGTCCAAGAAGGTTTCAATAAATTTTCAATACTTTGATGACTCAGTTCAGGCTCTTGATATGACTGAAACTGAGGATTAGTGAACTGGTTTGACTGATTTTGTTCATTCATGGACTTCTGTAGGGGCCAATCTTTAACATTGGTAGGAATTTTACCCCTAAAACTTGGAATGTCAAATCTAGAAGACTTACTTGGGGATTTTGGTGAAACCTTGGAAATCTCTTGTTTGGCAAGTTTTAGCCTCATCTCTATATCTTTTGTAGTAAGTTGTCGAGAAAGATTCTCTTCAAATTGCCTCTTTTGCAACTCTTTTTTCTATTCTTCTTTTTCATAAACTTGCTTAGCAAGACATTCTTCTTCATATATTTTATGTACTTGTTCCTCTCACTCATCATGAAAGGACTAATCTGGAATAAAAGGAGTTGTTTGGATTAGATGATTTTATGTTTGAGCGAGCAAAACCCTCATCTTCTCCTCTTTTGAAAATAACTCCCTTTTGAGCTTCTCTTCAAATAATATTCTCTGTGTCTCCAATTCCTACTCATGAAGAAAGGCCTAATAGTCTAACTCTTGTTGCTGCATATCATGCTCTTGTTTTTCTCCTAGACTCTTCTATCTACTTTGTAATGTTTGACAATATGTCTTTGGTGTCTTTTAAGTTATTCTTCTTATCATCAACCTCTTGGAGTTGAATCTAAGTGTATGTAGGTTTATATGAAGGTTGAGCAGGGGTGGGTCGGTGGGTGGTAAGCATAATAAGCATGATGATTGTTTGATGTTGCATGGTTTTTTGGGATAAAACCAGTAGCAAAAGTAGACTAATATGGCTAACAAAGATGCAGATAGGCAAGAATTTAATGAAACGGAGGTGAAAACATGCTCAACATTTTGTCTGTTGAAACTGATGGATTATACTCAGAGTCGCTAGGTATAATTCTAACCTCTGAAAGGTAAAAAATTCTATTGTATATACTAGAACAACAGCTTGAAATTCTTCAATTATTTCTCTTAAATGATCTTTAGAGTCCCACTAGGTGTGCCAAAATTGTTATCACAGAGATTTGCACCCACATGCAAAGCTATAAAAAATTTCAATCTCTTGTAACATTGGATTAATTTCAAGTTGTGGGTATACTATTCAAAAGTAAACCTCCATATTCTAGGCCAGCTTACTATATGGATTTTTGATAAATTAACATAACTAGTTGGGAAAAGGGAAGAAATCTTGAAATGATTGTATAAACTAAACTTAAATCTCGACGATGCACCTAATAAATACTTGATGAACAGATTAATTCACAGCTGATTATTATGAAATCTATCTTCACAACTCAAATTGGGAAATTTCAACACATAAGTGTTTCTTCAGAAGGCTTGAAAATCCATTCTTTATGAAGGAAAATAATGTTTTACAACTTAAAGCAGAGGATAAATTAACAACAGAACTTATGACCTGTAACTAAAATTGCTTTTTTTGTGTACATGAATTCATGAAAGTGACATGAATTTAAAGGTTTTGAAATTAAACACATTAAATTCACATCTAAAACATTCAACAAATATAAAACTCCTGAATCTGTGAAGGCTAATACTGAAATGCAATAATGAAAGAAAGAACACTTTGTAATTGATACTCTAAGATAACCTATAAAACTTTTTGAATATATTAATCTGAAACTGAAAACTGAGTAACAAGATATTTCTCTTTGTAGAATCTAAAAGTTGAAAAACAAGAACCAAAAAAAAATGACTAAGCCATTTCACTTTATACAATAAGCCTCTCAAAGGTATGAAGGTAAAACTCAAAGTCAACCTCAGTGTAAAAAAAAGGGAAATCCAAAGTAATCCACCAATAGAAGCGAAAATCCCTGAAAAGAAGGCTCAAACTCATTGAAAAATGAAATTACTCAGGCTCAAACTTGACGTCAACTCATAGTTGACCCATAGGGCACTCAAACTAAACTGGAAATCCTCATCGGATGAGCTAGACCAATAGTGAACTTCCTTGTTTTTATCCATTCACTCATGATGATTGGAAATCTATCTCCATAATGTGCATGACTAATAGGATTTGATCTTTAGATAACAATCTCTGATTTTAGTGCCTCATTACTTTTGCATGATTTTGAAAAGGGACTATGTGATTAAATATTAAGCATAATCAAAATATTATTATTTTAATATTTAAGTGTGTATGGCTCCTCATTATTTGAATAATATTTTAAATATTAATGTAATTATAATTATTATTCAATTACAATAGTTGACTTGGGTAAAATCATGCAAAAATCTTCCTTGATCTCACGGGTATCGAATTGGGGAATGTGAAAGACATTGAACACTAAAATTCCTTCATTTCTTCACTTAACCTTTTCTTGCAATGCACGTGCCGTCATCATGGACAAGATAGGGTTTGTAGAAAAAATGAGGATTCTAGTATTTGACCCCTCTATGGGTCGAATCTCCATTAGTAAACATGGTAAGTCAAACTTCATTCATTTTGTGACTTGTTTTCTCCATTTTGAACAATCTTTTGGCCTCAAGGTCGTGGGCTTAGCATGCAATAATGATGGATTTGTTATTTCTATCTATCTATTTTTTTCTCCTTCATGAGGCCACCATGGGAAACTTGACCTGGGTGTTTGTAGAACCTTTGTTTAGAGCTCAACCATGGGTTTTGACTTGTTCTTCTCATAGGTGTATGATGGTAAGCCTTCTCATTCAAAATTTACATCTTCATATATCGTCATTAAGCATTTTGAAAGGAATTTTTGAGGTTGTTTACAGTTTCCATCCATGGGATTATCATGTATTCTCAAACATTTCAAGGTAAGTGCACCAATCTATGACACAATTTTGGCTCTTAAGATGCCACTTTTTTTTTCTAAAATCAAAAAAATCTGATTTGCACGAGAAAATGAAGATAGTTATGCTCAAAAATTTCAAGTTGAGGCTGGAACAAAATTTGAAGTGCTCCGAGTCTAGTTTCTAAGCTACTATTTTCTTTTAAAATTAATAAAGATTAAGGTTCTCAAAAAGGGAGGTTGGGGGGGGGGAACAGGTCTTGTTTTTATCAAAAAAATTGGCATAGTACCTGAGGGCTCCCCCCTTTTTGATTAACTTGTTTTTTATAATTTCAAAATCCCAATGGTGAGAAACTAGCTAATACCATGTAGTTTATCGTCCTTCTTTTGGATAATTTTTTTAATGAATATATAATATTTTATGAATTTTCAAAGTGGACACATCCTGAAAAGCTGAAATTTGAGCGTGCTCCCCCCCTAATTTTTTTGCAAACTTATCAAAACTTGATTTTCCATTTTTTCATCATGTGTAGAATGGAGTCTAGTTTCAAAAAATGCAATTTTTTTCATGTTCCAATGAACGTGTAAAAATCTATCCTAATCCTAGCACATGTTGGTTTTTGATTGAAAACGAAGGTATTTACAATAAAAGCCATGGATCAAAATCTTAACTAAATAAAAAATGAAAAAATAATTATATATTTAGATAGCTAAGAGAGAAGTTTACGCTATCACGATTTTTTTATAAAATTTCATTGAAATACGTGCAAATGAGATGGGGAGCACAGATGAAAATATGAGAAAATTTGGCAAATCCTATTAATTAACATAGAGCTAAAATTTCCCCTCTTTGGTGAATAACTTTGATAATTATTAGAGTGCACAGTTTATGATCATAGATGGATAGTCAAGGTTTTGAATTTCATACCTTCTCTGACTTGTTACCGTAATTGGATAACTCTTTATCCCTCTGAAGTCTCTATCTCTCAGGTCTCACTCTCTCCCATGTGACCTAGAGTACTCTCTCAGGTCTCTTTCCCTCCCACATAGGTACCTAAATAAATCTCTCACTCCAACCCCCTTTTTCACTCTCCCCCTCTCTCTGTCCTTCTTTGGTATTTTTATCTCTCTCACTCCATCTCCCTCTCTTAGGTTGTTATCTTTCTCTCTTTGTCTCTCTCTCTCAAGTCTCTCCCTCCTACCCCCTCTCCCTCTCTTAGGTATGTCACTCACTCACTCAATCCTTCTCTCTCTCTCTCTCTCCCATTCCCTCTCTCTCACTCTCTCTCGAGTATCTCCATCCCCCCTCTCTCTCTCTCTCACACACACACACACTCCCTCTCTCTCTCCCACTCCCTCTCTCTCACTCTCTCCCAATCTGTCTCTCTCCCTCTCTCTTAGGTCTCTCCCTCCCACCCCCTCTCCCTCTCTCTCTCTCAAGTATCTCTATCCTACCCCCTCTCCCTCTCTCTCTTTGTCTTGAGTCTCCCCCTCCTACCCCCTCTCCCTCTCGCAGTCACTCCCTCTATCTCTCATCCACTCCCTCCCTATCTCACTCCCTCTATCTATCTTCGTCTACCTCTCCATCTCTCTCAAGTATCTCCCACCCACCACCTCTCCCTCTCTCTCTCAATTCCCTCTCTCTCATGCCCTCTATCTCTCTCCCACTCTCTCTCTCCTCTCTCTCTCCCTCCCTCTTTGTCTCTCAAGTCTCTCCCTTCTACCCCCTCTCCCTCTTTCAAGCCACTCTTTTTCTCTCTCACTCACTCCCTCTATCTCTCTCCCACATCCTCTTTCTCTCTCTCTTAATCCCTCTATCTCTCTCCCTCTCTCTCTAGATATCTCCCTCCCACTCCCTCCCGCTCTCTCTTTCTCCCTCTATCTCATGTATCTCCTCCCACTCCCTCCATCTCTCTTGAATCCCTCTCTCCTGAGTACTCCCTCTCCCTCCACCCCCTATCTATCTCTCAAGTCTCTCTCTCTTACTCCTTGTATCTCTCCCATCCCTCTATCTCTCACTCCCTCTCTCTCCTACTCTCTTAGGTATCTTCTCTCCCACTTTGTCTCCCTCTCCTTCTCTCTTGGGTGTCTACCTCCCACCCTCTCTCCCTCTCCCTCTCTCTTAGGTTTCTCCATCCCACACCCTCTCCCTCCCTCTCTTTCACTCTCTCTTTCTGTGTCTCTTTGTCTCTCCCTCTCTCTCTCTCTCACTCCCTCTCTCTCACTCACTCGATCTCTCTCCCACTTTTTCTCTCTCCCTCTCTCTCACTCCCTCTATCTCTCTCCCACTTTGTCTCTCTCCCTCTCTCTCACTCCCTCTATCTCTCTCAGGTCTATCCTTCTCTCCTTCTCTCTCTCACTCCCTTTATCTCTCTCCCAAGTCTCTCCTTCCCACCCTATCTCCCTCTTTCTCCCTCTCAAGTATCTCTGTCCTACCCCATCTCTCTCTCTCTCTCTCTCTCTCTCTCTCTCTCTCTCTCTCTCTCTCTCTCTCTCTTTGTCAAGTCTCCCCCTCCAACACCCTCTCCCTCTCATAATGATTCCCTCTATCTCTCTTCCACTCCCTCCCTCTCTCCCTCCCTCTCTCTCTCTCCCTCTCCCTATCCCACCCGCTCAAGTATGTCCCTCCAACCACCCCTCCCTCTCTCTCTCTCTCTCTCAAGTAGAGGGTTTAGAGATTAAGGGTTAAGGGTTAAGGGTTGAGGGTTGAGGGTTGAGGGTTGAGGTTTAAGGGTTGAGGGTTGAGGGTTGAGGGATTAAGAGGGTATAGAGGATGAGGGATTGGGGTTTAAGGGTTGAGGGTTAAGGGTTGAGGGATTAAGATTGTAGAGGGGTTAACAAATTAGGGTTTAAGGATTGAGGTTTGAGAGGTTGAGGGATTAAGAGGGTATAGGGTTTAAGGGATTAAGAGGGTATAGGGGTTGAGGGTTGAGGGATTAAGAGAGAATAGGGGTTGAGGGTTGAGGGTTGAGGGATTAAGATGGTATAGGGGTTGAGAGATTAGGGTTTAAGGGTTGAGGGTTGAGGGATTAAGAGGGTATGGTGATTGAGGGATTAGGTTTTAAGGGTTAAGGGTTGAGGGTTGAGGGATTAAGAGGGTATGGGGGTTGAGGGTTGAGGGTTGAGGGATTAAGATGGTATAGGGGTTGAGAGATTAGGGTTTAAGGGTTGAGGGTTGAGGGATTAAGAGGGTATAGGGGTTGAGGGATTAAGAGAGTATGGGGGTTTATGGATTAGGGTTTCAGGGTTAAGTGTTGAGGGTTGAGGGATTAATAGGGTCTAGGGTTTGAGGGATTAGGGTTTAAGGGTTAAGGGTTGAGGGTTGAGGGTTGAGGGATTAAGAGAGTATATGGGTTGAGGAATTAGATTGTAAGGGTTGAGGGTTGAGGGATTAAGAGGGTATATGGGTTGAGGAATTAGAGTGTAAGGGTTGAGGGTTGAGGGATTAAGAGGGTATAGGGGTTGAGGAATTAGGGTGTAAGGGTTGAGGGTTGAGGGAATAAGAGGGTATAGAGGATGAGGGATTAGGGTTTGAGGGTTGAGGGTTGAGGGTTAAGGGGTTAAGAGGGTATAGGGGTTGAGGGTTGACGGTTGAGGGATTAAGAGGGTATAGGGGTTGAGGGATTAGGGTTTAAGGGTTGAGGGTTGAGGGATTAAGAGGGTATGGGGGTTGATGGATTATGGTTTAAGGGTTAAGGGTTGAGGGGTTGAGGGATTAAGAGGATATAGAGGTTGAGGGATTAGGGTTTAAGGGTTAAAGGTTGAGGGTTGGCGGGGTATAGGGTTTCAGGGATTAGGGTTTAAGGGTTGAGGGTTAAGGGTTAAGGGTTAAGGGATTGATATTATAAAGGGGTTGACTGATTAGGGTTTAAGGGTTGTGTAACAATGGGAATTTTCTAGGTTTAGCCATATCATATGCAGAACATAAAACCCAAAGTAAATAATGAAGTGCAAAGGAATACATTGAAACAATCTCACTAGAATGTCTTCATCCTCCATGACTAACCTCCATTATACCTTCTCAACTTGTTGAAATATGTTGTTGCCCTTAGATTTATGATGAGCAAACTAATGAAAATGAAAAGCCCTAAGCAAATGTTGAAGGATTTTAAATGACTATATGCAAGAATGCAAGATGAAGAAATTAAGAGACTAAGAGATATGAGAGATATATTTTGTAACTTCCTCTTCTATATCAAGATGAAGACAAAATTGGCATTTTATAGAAAATGCAATTTTCTATGGACGGATGAGATTAAAGATTGACAAATGCCCTAGAATCTATGGACAAGATTCAATATGACAACCCACAATTAGGGTTAGGGCAACATTAGGTCAAATTTGAAATGAATGGACAAGATTGATTTTCAGAAAATCAAATCAATGGTTGACAATGCATGTAACAAGGCACACAAAACGAAGTTGTTGGAGAGTTAAATAATAATTGAAAATTATTTGATTCAAGAGGGGATGTTGAATTTTTGAATTAAAAATTATTTTAATTCAAAAGGGGTGGGGTCATGTGATAGTAAATAATTTAAATCAAATTATTTACTAAAAGAGGGAATTTATAAAGTGGGACTTATTTTAAATAAATAAAATTATTTAAAATGAGCACAATAAAAGAGGAGAAATTAAATAATAAAATTATTTAAATTAGGTGTTGGGACTTATTTTAAATAAATAAGATTTAGAAGAAATTAAATAATAAAGATATTATTTAATTATAGAGGAATGTGAAGGTGGAAATAATTAAATAAATTAAAGAATTTATTTAATTATAAGAAGACTTTTTAAGAATTAGTGACATATAAAATAAATAAATAAAACTATTTATTTAATAATCAGGAAGACATAGTGGACAAAGATAATTAAATAAATTAAGAAATTTATTTAATTATAGGAAGACTTTAGACAATTAGTGACATATTAAAATAAATTAATAAGATTTATTTATTTAATAATCATGAAGACTGAAAGATCATGAATTAATTAAATAATAATGAATTACTTAATTAATAGTCGAATGTGGACTAAGAACATAATTAAATGTTAGAACTATGCTAGGAAGAAAGTGGTAAAAATAGAGCTTGCAGGCTTAGGTCATTTTTATGTGTCTACAATTTCCCCCCTTTGTCATAATGCAGCCTGTCACATTATGACAAAGAAAATAAGTCAAAATATGTCCGAGTGGAAAATAGGATGAGGAAGAATGACGAGGAGGGTTGCGGTATGCCCCCTCGGGGGGACAGATGAGTTTCAAGAACACAGATGTTCTCTTGAAATGGATGAGAAGACCAAAATGCGAAGAGACAAAGAAATGTTAGTGAAAAATATATGGATGATGATATGGATGCAATGCCTATATGAGATGCATGTTAGTTCCTAGACCATCCTTCAACACATTACCATAGGACTTTAATATTTATTGCTCTTAATCATCATTGGCCGGTAAAAAATTACAAAAATGGACAACAAACACCATGGTATGACATAGACCAAGGTGTGCAAGGTCATCCACTTGCAAAATAGACAATCACAAACAAGGAATGTCCTAACTCATACTAGAGGCCCATTTGCCCCAGTCTTTCTATCAAGACAATCCACAAACATCAGTCAAATAAAAATAAAATAGGTCATGAGACGTCATCACACGTCTAAATCCTTCATCGGACATCCTTGAGGTAGCTAGTAACATGACCAAAATAAATGTCAATAAAAAGATAAGACAAAATAGAAAAAAAAATAAAAGCCATTTGATTGTATTGCCAATCTTTGTGTGTCAAAGATTAATTGTTTGATGATTTGACAGTTTTGATGGTTTAACGATTTGACGGTGCCTAAGGTCAGGAAGGACACATCCTGAAAAGGAAAAGGAAATTTTGACGAGGTCCAAATCCAAGAAGGACACATCTTAAAGAGGACCAAAAAGGTGACGAGATTGACATTTTAACTAATGTTTTGGCAAGCTGATTGATTTTGACTGTATGATTGATTGGCTTATGTTGTCTAATTTTGACCCATTTTGACATTGACATTTCGAATGACTGTCTTGTGTCAAGTGCAACTATGTATGCCTTATTTGACTGACACGACCATGTTTGACTTATGATTTTATTTTGACAAACCTAAAAGGACTGACCTAATGTCTTGGGGATTCAAAGATGAATCTTGCCTACATAACAAATGCATAGAGACAACGTAGTTCAGACATGGACAAAAGATTGATTGACATGATTGACTGGATTGATAAGATAGACATTGACTCTTTTTTTGGGATTTTGACATTGATTTAGATGTTTTTGTATTTTCTAAGAACATTTTTCAATTTTTAGGTCTTTTTCAAGACTTTATATGATTTTTTAGGATTTTTTCAAGAATTTTTCAAATTTTTAGGATTTTTTGAGGTTTTCCAAAAATTGTGACAAATGCATGTGAATGATGCCGACGCACATGAATCCAAGGAAAACCATGATTTTTCTACTATTCAAGCTGAATACTGATTGACAGGTGATGATGAAAATGCCAACGTTGTTTGGCGTGGGAAGGACACATCCCAAAACAACGTGAGGATGACAATGATATGACAAAAGGATAAAAGTCTGCAACAAGGCCACGGAAAAAGCCAAGGAATTTTTTGGATGATGCACCAGGTTTTCCATATTGTTGCATTTGTAATAACTTAAGTAGGACTAGATGGGATGACAAGGGATCTTTAGACCATTGACAAGGGAAACCAAGATGGGTGATAGGTATAAAAGGACAATGGATGGCTTTTGTAAAAGATAGGAGACATGAGGACTATTATCGTATAGTTGTCAAGGAAAATGTCACATGAGGCTATGATGGAAATGACATGATAAGGAATAGGGCATGGTCAAAGGATAGACATGTCAAAAAAATTTCCAAAGCATGACCTGTGTTTGTATTTTAGTCCTTATTAAAAGTAGGTGGGAAAATAGACGGAACTGATAGAGCTTGCATGGATAGATGGAAATGTCATAAGAAATGTCATGTGAAGGGCATGGGACATGAGACGACTTGCCCCCAAGTGTAATGGTCTACATAGATGATTTATTCTATACATGACATTTGTTTGCCAGGTTTTCATCATGGTACTTATCCAAAGTGTCTGTTTGCCAGGTTTTCATCATTGGACGAAAGTTTTCTCTTTACTATTTTTGATATTTTTTTATTTTTTGGTGTGACCATGATGCCTATTTGCCAAGTTTTCATCAAAGTGACGATTTTTTTTATTTTTGATTTTTTTTCTATTTTTGCATTTTGTCAAATAGCCTTGCTGCTTTAGATGACCATTGACTGTGCTGAAGCCTTTGACAGTGCCGATGTAGAGACCGGTGCCATGACATGCCAATAATGAACTTTCTAAAGTAGTTGCCTTGTCAGGATGATAGCGCTTGCATACAACTGATTGATTTCATTGTGATCCTTGTTGATACTAGAGTTGGCCTTATCAGAATACACACATCACGATAGAGTACCATGAGAGTCCTTATGATAAAGAGTTGCTGCCAAAATGCAATGGATTTGTGACATGGGATGTTTGGACTTTAAGGAGGATGTAGAATTATGATGGATGATGGTGGACGTGGATGGGTTGGTTGGATGTTTGGATGTATTGATTTCTATTTTCCAAACTTGGGGTGTTGGATGACGAAGTTGGGAATTATTATTAGGATAGTGTTTGGAACCAACATTTTTATATTTCTTGCTTGATGGCCATTTTGATGGAGGTGGACATGTATTATATGTGGGAGTCCTCTTGTGCTGTGGCTCCACATTTTGATTGACTTTTGGATTTGGCATATTTTCTTTGCCTGATTCATTCTTTTCATGACTTGACCCATTTTGTTTTGGGATCCATTTTAGCTTCATTTGTCCACTTGAATTTTTGTCTGATTTCCTGGCCTTTGGCATGTGATTTTGAACTTTGGAGTTGTAATACTTTTGTTGGTTCCAAATGGAAGGTTTATTCATGATGGAATGATGGTTTGGGGTGTGCAGGGAAGGGGTGTTGGCAACAATCTTATGAAAAGGACTACTCATAACACCCATTTTGACGTTTGTATTAGATAAAGTTGTCCCCAATATCAAGGAGGGACCAGTAACATCGTTTAATTTTTGGACTAATGAATAGCCAAGACCTTGATGTCTGTAATGTGCCTAAACTTGTACAGGTTCCAAGATTCCTTGCTCATGTAGGCCTAATCCTTTTCCCTGATAATGCATGTTCTGACAAATTTTGTTTGCGATGGGGTACTTGTTATTTTGGAAGCAAGATGCCAACCCATCCTTATTGTGGGAATTAATGCTCAAAATCTTCTCACCTATGAGAAAGCCTGCTCTGAAAAAGATAGATGGTCCTAATTGATAGGATGTTGTAGCTTCACTGATATGTTGGACAGATTTTTGTCTGACATCTTCGGTTTGATTGTTTGACATATTAGATTCTGATGATTCTACTGGTGCTTCGAATTTGATGTCGAAACCGTCTTCATGGTCATTGTCATAGAGCCCACTAAATTCAGTTATAGCTTGATCATTTGCAAATATGTCCATGCTAGGAGACTCTTGTTCTAGTTGTAGATCATCCATGTGTCCCATGGAGGCAAGTGTCTCATTTTTGGAAGTGTCAATACTTGAAGTTTGGAGACGGTCATCTTCAAGTGAATCATTATGAAGGGCATAAAGGTCAAGGAGTGGATCATTTTGGATTTCTTCAAAAGTAGTGTCTTGATCAAAGATGGGTTCAGTTGGAATGACATGATCGAAAATAGGGTCTTGACCAAGGATAGGTTCATCTTGAATGACATGGTTGTGGATGGACTCTTGACCAAGGATAAGTGTCTTTGGTATGCCACGATTTTCTAGGAGGACTTCTTGAATGGATGTAAATATGGGGTCCAATAGACTACTTTGATTTGGACAAGATGGTGATGTTATGATTTCATGCTTTGGACTTGCCTCTTGACATGTATCCTCAAGTGTAGGTAAAAATATGGGACTTTGGAGACCATGACTAGATGTGTTTTCATGAAAACATGGAGTGTCTTGAAATGGATTGGTGTGTAATGGACTAGGATATGACATGGAGGTTTGGAAAGGGTTAGTGGATGAAGAACTAGGATGAGATGAAGGATTAGAATAGGACATGGATGCATGACAAGGATATGATGTGGATAGTTGGTTTGGATTGATGGATGGTTGATTTCCCTTGTCAAAGTTAGGGTGGGTATGACCAATGGAAGTTTGTTGCAACTTAGTGCCATGGATGGTGTTAGGGGACTCTTGATAGTAGATGGATAGAGGACTAGGACTCATGGATTGTTGGTAAGATGGATAGATAGATGGAGGGCTAGGGGTTGTAAATTTGGACTTGGATTGGAGGTATAGTGTTTTTAAGTCCCTATAAAGTTGTGCTTGACCATTACTAATAAATGGGCATTAAATTTGACTAGCAAGCATGTCATAGTGATTTGAAGACATGATGGTGGATGAAATGAGACTAAGGCTATCCAAAGTGATAATGCAAAGTGATAAAAGGGGATGCCTTATGTCAAATGATTTTTAGGAAAGGTTTTCTAACCACTCAAAGTTTGGCCAATGTCTCGATTTGGATTGTCAAAGGACTGGTTTGAAGGACAAGATGACAAAATGAAAAGGTGAGATTTCCATACTAGACTTATGAGTTGGAAGTAGCTCACCAAAAGAAAATGACTAAGGATTGATTTGTTTGACTTGGTCCAATAATAATTTACTTTTTGAGACAAAGGTTTGACAAAGCAAGGAAATTTTTCTTATCCCAAAGTTTGCAAAATTGAGGACTTGATTTGACAAATGCGGTTCATGATGGAAAATGAGTTGCAAGAAGTGATTTGACAAAAAATTTAGGCCGATTGCAAAGATTTGTTTCAGTTGGAAAATTTGTTTTAGATTTTGACAAGTTTGATGTTTATTTGTTGGAATTGTCTGAAAATAGTTGGCAAACACATTGTGTTACAAATCAACGAATTAGAAGTCATTTTACAAAAATCTTATGGCTGCAAGAATATTATTCTTTTGGATCCCACTAACTGCATATTCTTAGCGAATGAATTTAGAAGCTTGGCCCCATGGGCTCCTCCTTACAGTGCACTCACTTCTCAGGGCAACCAAGCTTCCAACCTCCATGAAACTCCCATGGCAGATTGATCATTTCTACTAAGAACTGCGCAGGTGTGGGTGCCTTCGCAACGACCATTGCTACACCAAAGAATAGAAGGTTTTTGGCTTTCTATAACAAAGGATTTAATTCGGACATTCGTTCGAGTGGTCATACATGGGGCCAAGATTAAGCTCCGTTAAGGAGGAACTCCAGCCTAAAGAGGTTAAGCTCAATAGGGTTTGGGGGGGTAATACTTGGTCCGTATGACATATCTACACTCGTAATCCTATGCTTTCCCTTAGGATTCACATTTATATACCGGTCAGAAGTAGCTCGGCTAAAGAGCTTCATTGCTGCTTTGAGTCGCTTGGGGTGAGTACTTTTTCCCACCAAAGTAGGCCGAATTTTCTAAAGTTGACAAAAGCAAGCCAAAATATTCATAGTTCAGTCAATCCTTGTTTAAAAACAAAGACAAAACACATGAATATCCTAACTCACACTCGCATGGTGTTCATTTTAAGCCCAAAATGAAATGTGTTGACAAACATAAAAAACATGGAGTTCATTTAACCGTTTGTAGTATTTGTCAAAACATGGGGTTCATTTTAACCATTTGTAGTGTGAGCTAACTAAAAGTTCATTTTAACCCAATGCTATGAAGAGATGCAAATTTATTTTAATCCAATGAGTTATCATGCAATACTGTGTTATTTTTAGCCCAATGAGTATGCATGCATGTTCATTTTAACCCATGAAGGTAAAATGAAAACATGTAGTTGTTTGTTTAAGATTTGTGAAATAAAGCAAACAAATATTAGACTCCTCACCACAAACTGCAAACAGAAAATCAGTAACCCAAAATCTTTAAACTACCATATAGAAAAAATTGTTGCCCTAACCCGAATTGACCTAGTGCAAACACAATTCCTGTAGTCAATAACAGTTTCTCTTACACCCAGGATCGCACAAGTGCACAAGGGGAGAGGATACTTCTATTATTGATCACTAATATTAGAGGGTTAGCTAGTCAAAGTAAATCTGATTTGTGGAACTCATTTTTGCATCAAAAGTAAAAACACAGAAAATAGACCCTTAGTGAAATTTAGAGAAATTTCCAAAGATGTAAAGAAATCCAAAAAATTCACTGTTTTGCATCCAAAATTAATTTTTTATGAAAAATCATAAAAAAATTATAAAAATTTCAAAACAGGTCCAAAAAAATCTATTTTTTTAATTGAAAGTGTCTAACATCATTCCAAACCTGCAAATAAAAGCATGTGAATTGATATGCAACAGTTTGTGAGATTAGAGTCAATCTTTGTAAAACCCTAATTTTTAAAAATCTATTTTTTGTCGAATTATTTTGCGGGAATATTAAAAACATAAAAAACAAACCCCTGTTGAAATTGAGAGGGCTTTCCGAAAATATAAATAAATCTGAAAAAATTTCTACTTTTCTCTCAAAATTCAATTTTCATGAAAATAACAAAAAAAATTATTAAAAATTAAAATCAGCTCCAAAAAATCTGATTTTTGGATTGGAAGCTCTTGATACTGTCGCCAACCTACAAAAAAACATCTGTCAAAAAATATGCAGCCATTTGAGAGATATGGTCAAATCTTTGAAAACTAGGGTTTTGTCCCCAAAATGATGCAAAACCTGCAACAAAAAAGATTCAACTCCAAAATTCTTCAAAATTTGTCAAAACATGTTAGGTTCACCAATGTAACAATGGGAATTTTCTAGGTTTAGCAATATCATATACAGAACATAAAACCCAAAGTAAATAATGAAGTGCAAAGGAATACAATGAAATAATCTCACCAAAATGTCTTCATCCTCCATGACTGACCTCCATTATACCTTCTCAACTTGTTGAAATATGTTGTTGCCCTCAGATTTATGATGAACAAACTAATGAAAATGACAAGCCCTAAGCAAATGTTGAAGGATTTTAAATGATTATATGCAAGAATGCAAGATGAAGAAATTAAGAGACTAAGAGATATGAGAGATATATTTTGTAACTTCCTCTTCTATATCAAGATGAAGACAAAATTGGCATTTTATAGAAAATGCAATTTTGTATGGATGGATGAGATTAAAGATTGACAAATTCCGTAGAATCTGTGGACAAGACTCAATATGACAACCCACAATTAGGCTTAGGGCTACATTAGGTCAAATTTAAATGAATGGACAAGATTGATTTTTAGAAAATCAAATCAATGGTTGACAATGCATGTGACAAGGCACACAAAACGAAGTTGCTAGAGAATCAAATAATAATTTAAAATTATTTGATTCAAGAGGGGATGTTGCCCTTTTGAATTAAAAATTATTTTAATTCAAAAGGGGTGGGATCATGTGACAGTAAATAATTTAAATTAAATTATTTACTAAAAGAGAGAATTTATAAAGTTGGACTTTTTTTAAATAAATAAAATTATTTAAAATGAGCACAATAAAAGAGGAGAAATTAAATAATAAAATTATTTAAATTAGGTGTTGGGACTTATTTTAAATAAATAAGATTTAGAAGAAATTAAATAATAAAACTTATTTAATTTAGGTGGAAATTAAATAATAAAGATATTATTTAATTATAGAGGAATGTGAAGGTGGCAATAATTAAATAAATTAAAGAATTTATTTAATTATAAGAGGACTTTTTAAGAATTAGTGACATATAAAATAAATAAATAAAACTATTTATTTAATAATTAGGAAGACATAGTGGACAAAGATAATTAAATAAATTAAGAAATTTATTTAATTATAGGAAGACTCTAGACAATTAGTGACATATTAAAATAAATAAATAAGATTTATTTATTTAATAATCATGAAAATTGAAAGATCATGAATTAATTAAATAATAATGAATTACTTAATTAATAGTCGAATGTGGACCAAGGACATAATTAAATGTTATAATTATGCTAGGAAGAAAGTGGTAAAAATAGAGCTTGCATGCCTAGGTCATTTTTATGTGTCTACAGGTTGAGGGGTTGAGGGTTATGGGTTAAGGGTTGAAGGATTAAGATTGTAGAGGGGTTGAGGGATTAGGGTTTGAGGGTTGAGGGTTGAAAGGTTGGGGGATTAAGAGGGTATAAGGGTTGAGGGTTGAGGGATTAAGAGGGTATGGGGGTTGATGGATTAGGATTTAAGGGTTAAGAGTTGAGGGGTTGAGGGATTAAGAGCGTATAGGGGTTGAGGGATTAGGGTTTAAGGGTTAAGGGTTGAGGGTTGAAAGGGTATAGGGGTTGAGGGATCAGGGTTTAAGGGTTGAGCGTTAAGGATTAAGGGTTGAGGGTTGACAGGGTATACAGGTTGAGGGTTTAAGGTTTAAGGGTTGAGGGTTGAGGAATTAAGAGGATATGAGGGTTGAGGGATTAGGGTTTAAGGGTTAAGGGTTTAGGGTTGAGGGATTAAGAGGGTATAGGGGTTGAGGGATTAGGGTTTAAGGTTTGGGGGTTGAGGGTTGACGTATTAAGAGGGTATATGGGTTGAGGTATTAGGGTTTAAGGGTTAAGGGTGTGGACATGAAAATCTGCAAATGGTTAAAAAATGTTAAAATATATACATACTGTTAGCATGACCAACATTCTAATACCAAGCATATTTCCAATATCCTCATGAAATAATACCTCATTCTCCAAAATGCAAACACATGACAAACTTAATCAAAGAATGAAAATTAAATGAAGTATACCTATTCCATGATGGATTGGTGATATCCTTTATGTAGAAGATAGCCCTTTCCCAATCATTTCCAAACAAATGAGATGATAGACAATGAGATGCAAAGTGAACTCAAGTTGCCTATAGTGATAATGCTCAAGTTGTAGATGAAAAATGAGAGAAAAGGCATTGAATTTATAGGAGAGAGTGATAGAGGAGAGGCCAAGATTGAAAAATGTGGGACTAAAACCCAAAAAATAGGAGAGAGCCACTTGTAACAATGGGATTGGCCCATGATTGTGCAAGTTTTGGCCAATGTGCCCATTTCAAATTTTAAAATGGCATTAAATAAATATGGTTGAGGGTTTTTGGGGGAAATTTTTTTTGACAAAATAGTCAAACAAGGGAAGTTAATGAGGGTATATTCCTTGGGAATATTCCTTGTGAGGAAAATAGGTGTTTTAATAAATCAAATTAAATGATTTATTGTGCAAGTGGGAAAAGCAAGAGGATGGGACATGGGTTAGGTTTAGCACTAATTAGGGATTTGACTAATTAAGCTAGTGATTAGTTGATTGTTACACTTTGACTTAAATTTATGCGTTAGAAAAATCAAAATGGGGGGATATTAGATATTTAATTAAATACATTTGATATAATTAAATCACAGAACTTTAGGAGGTTAATTAATTAATTAAGAGGAAATAATGATCAAATGTGATGTTTAATCAATAATGTTAATTTTGTATGTCTACATTTTGCCCCTCTTTGAAGAAATTTACTCGTTGCATTGGTTCAAAGAATGATGCCATTGACATCGAAAATTTAAAAAAATCTCATTTTTCGGATGCCCCAATGGAAATAAGTACGTTAGTACATTGCCCCCTCAAGAGATCAAGCGAAAAGATTCAATTTGAGGTGGATCTCGCAGCAAAGAGGTTCAAAATGGATGTAAGGATGGAAATACTATATGATTTATATGATAATGATGATGAAAATGAGATGTTTGGAAGATGCTTAGAATAACAAATTTATATTATCCTAAACAACTTAAATGATTATGCAATGCACATGAGATAGATGAGATGGATGATGTTGTCCTATGATGACATGATGTGATATGCAGGATGCAAGATGGATGTAGGATGGATGCATTGTTAGCATGAAAGAGGATAGAAGGATGAGAGGGATCAAACCTTAAATTCAAGAAGGTGCATAAATCCAACAAGTCCACTAGTCGTCGAGACTTTATTGGATATGATAATAAATGATGATGATGTATTGCTTATACAAGGATGGGAGAGATAAAGATCATACCCTTCTTTATGTTTGATAACACACATAGGTGAGATGTATCAAGGTATTAAGATCTAGGATGGTGTTGTGCCTAGTGTGATGGAATTTGACTCGTCAAACAGATAGGAGTACTCTTGTTCACACTTGAAAAATGAAACCTTATTCAGAGTGTAGTTTAGATATTCTAAACATCTCAGGCCGAAACATAAAAAGGAAAGCCTTCTTATGTGGTCAACAAGACATCTAAAAAATCCTTCCTACAAATAAAAAAAAGTACGCATTACAAAGTTATTTTACAAGAATATCCAACAAGCACATTAGATAAAAAGATAATGATCATTGCCCCATTCCTTTCTCTCTAAACCTATTTTTTTTTAGGCATCATCGAGAGGTTCTTGGAATGAGCACAAAATAAGATAAGTCAAAACAAGACCAAGATAAAGTAAATAAACAAGCTAATATTCTTCGTACCACTATCCAAGGCTAAACTATGGGATTACATGATGTTGATGTCCATCACAGGAAGGTCGCATTCCTAGGGCATGTTGTGATTGGGGTTTTGATGAGATTGATTGGATGACAAGCTATTGATACTCTGAGTTGACCAACTTTCTTGCTTATTGATATAGACTTGACACTTTGATGATTGAGCATTCACTTTTGAACCTACTAAACTTTCTTCTGATTGCTTCACCAAAAGATGAAGGTGGCGATAATTTATTATGAGAAATCATTATTGTGAGTGAAAGTGAGATGAGACAGGTGCACCATTTTGGGTTTTTCAGATATTTTGAGGCTATTTTTTGGTATTTTTGAGATTTACGGCAAAGAGACTAACCTAAGTCCTATCCTAGGGGTATCAAGAGTTGATCCATAGATTAGCCTTGCCTATGTTATACATGCAGAGACCATGTAGTTTGACTGACAACATACTTGACTCAATGAAAAAATATATGGGCAAACGGATTGCCAAATTATTGCGACAGACGCCTTAGGACTGAGCTAAGATTTCTCAGGGGATGACCAAATATCAACCTTGCCTATGTTCAAGCTCAGAGATGACATAGTTCAAACAAGGTTGAAGACTGATAAGACTCAATGATGAATTTTTTTTTGAAATTTTTTTGAGATTTTTGACATGTTTTGGATGTTTTTGATTTTTGATTTTTCTGATGTTTTTGAATTTTTTGATGAATTTTTGAATGTTTTTGGATTTTATGATATTTAGGAAGATCACGAGAATATACACGAATCCAATCTGATGCAAGTATAGGAGCATGCCCCTAGTATTGTGCAATAGACTACTTTGGTGAAGGCAGGACAAACTGACCTTAGGAGTATGCCAAGTAGTACTATGGTGGAATATGATATGGGCATCAGCACAGGCTATGGTATGGATGTGAGCGGATGGGTGGATGGATGATTAATGAAATGTGATGGAATGGATGAGTGAGTCATGTAGATCCTAGCGGATGGGGAGTGCTTTATTTACACTTGGTACCTGTTTGCCAGGTTTTCACCAAGGTACTTGTCCAAAGCGCCACTGAGGTGTTTTTCACTAGAGGATGATTTTTTTGTCTTTACAGTTTTCAATCCTTTTTCTAATTTTTCTTATTTTTTCTATTTTTTGAGTTTTTTGTTGTTGCCAAGATGCCTATTTGCCAAGTTTTCATCAAGGTAACCATTTTTTCAAGAATTTTTCTTTTTTTTTTTGTATTTTTTGGTTCTATACCTTGCAAGTTCTTAGGCATAAATTTTTTTGAGGTGAGATTTGTTTAGAGGCTCCTACAGAGGCTCGCCTTCCAGTGTTTCTAATTGATATGCTCTTCATTTATAGCTGGCTATGGTGATGAAAGGTCCCAACCAGTTGGGCTCAAATTTTCCTTTTCTCTCTTGATTTGGCACATTCTTTTGGTTCTCTTTCATCACAAATTCACCGACTTGGAAGGTGCGTTGCCTAATCTTCTTGTTGTAGTTTTGTTTCAGGCCATTTCAGTAGACCTGTAGATGATTTAGGGCATCCATGTGTCGTTCCTCTAGTAACTCCACCTCATTTAGTCTTGTAACCCTGTATTCCTCATCTATGATGAGGTTTTGCAATGATATCCTTAGTGACGGGAGCTCGATCTTGATAGGGAGGATGGCTTCTAATCTGTATACCTAAGAGAATGGGGGTGGCACCTATTGGCGTGTGGATGCTGGTATGGTAGGCCCATAAGGTAGGATTTAGCTGCAGGTGCCTGTCACAACTAGATTCATTGACTTTTTTCTTAAGGATATTTAGAATGGTTTTGTTGGTAGCTTCTGCTTGGCCATTGCCTTATGGGTAATATGGTGGGGAAAATTGGTGTTGGATTTTGATTTTTTTCACACAAGTCATGGACATCTTGATTCTTGAAAGGTGTCTTGTTATCAGAGATAATGGATTGAAGGATGCCATATTGGAAAATAAGGTAGTTTAGGATGAACTTGGATATCTTCTTCCGAGTGATGTAGGTCATGGGAATTGCTTTGACCCATTTTGTGAAATATTTTGTGACGGTGATGATGAACTTGTGGTCATTGGATGAGGTGGGTGAGATTTTACCTATGAGATCGAGCCCCCATTGCGAAAATGGCCAAGGTGTAACAATAGGATGTAATTCTTGAGTTGGTGCATGAATGAGATCTCCATGTTGCTGGTAGTGTAGACACCTTCTGACAAAATCATGTGCCTCTCTTTCCATTGTCGGCCAGTAGTATCTGGTTCATAGTAACTTCTTAGCCAAGGTCATACCACTCGAGTGTGAACTGCAAGTGCCATTGTGTACCTCAGTCAAATCAGTCAGGGCTTCCTTAAGTTTTAAGTAATGTAGCAGGGTTCCATCGATGCTTCTACAGAAAAGGGTTTCTCTTAGGATGACAAATCATAAGGACCTTTTGACAAAGGTTCGCTTGAGGTTCGGGGTAATGTTGGATGGGAGGACTCCTAATCTCAGATAGGTGTAGATTTCATGGTACCAAAGATCATTGGGACCAATGAGTTCACATGAATACTCTAACTCTGGTACCTCGAAAGTTCGTACGAGAATATGCTCTACCAATAATTCATGTTTCGAGACATTGCGAGGGATATCTAGCAAGGATCCAATCATCTCCATGGCATCAACTACTTTGTAGTTTGCCCTCGGTATCTGCTCAAAGGTGATATTGATAAATTATTCCTTGAGTCTTTCTACCACCTTCTTGTATGGTGTGAGCTTATCATCCTTAGTTTGGTATTCATCGTTGACTTGGTTGATGATAAGCTATGATTCTCCATAGACCTTTAATGCCATTATTCACCATTGTGCTACAATTTTGAGACCTATGGTTAAAGCCTTGTACTCTGCAATGTTGTTGGTATAGGGGAATGCCAACTTGTAAGATCTTGGTATACAATCTCCATGGGGGGTAATGAAAAAAACACCAGCTTCTAATCCATGTTGTGTGTGGGAACCATCAAAGTATAGTTTCCAATGATCGGCTATGTTGAGATTAAAGATGGACTCATCTAGAAATTTTGATATGAGCGGGTTCTCTGCATAGATAGGAGCTTCTACCAGCTAGTCTGCAATGACTTGTCCTTTGATTTTATTTTTTGCCACATATTCGATGTCATACTCTGATAGTATCATTACCCACCTAGCCATCCTTCCTATGAGAATAGCCTTTGACAATAGATACTTTAAGGGATCTATTTTGGTGATGATCTTGATTTTATGTGCCAGCATGTAGTGTCAAAATTTCTATGAAGCAAACACTATTGCTAGGAAAGCTTTCTCAATGAATGTATAGTTTAACTTGTGGCCAACCATAGTAATGTTGATGTAATAGATAGACCATTTTGTTCCATTTTCATTGTGTTGAGCTAGAAGAGCACCCAGAGCTACTATTGTTGCTGAAATATATAGGATCAATGGTTTTCCTACAATGGGTGGCATCAACATAGGTGGTGTGAGTAGATATTCTTTGATCTTGCTAAATTCCTATTTGCACTTGTCATCCCACTTGAATGCTACTCCCTTGTGGAGTAGATGTGAATAGGAAATCTATTTGTCTACCAGTTGTGCTATGAACCTCTGCACTCCCATATCGAGGATTTATTTTACCTTTGCAAGATCCAGTTCTATCCCTCTCATTAACACTATGTATCCCAATAGTTTTCTAGATACCTCAAAGACACATTTCTTTGGGTTGAGCCCAACCTTGTATTTTTCCAATCTATCAAAGATGTCTCTTAGGGTTGCTATGTGATTCTTCCTCTTCTTTGATTTAGCCAATATGCCATCCACATAATCTTCGATCATTTTTTGTATCATGTCATGGAATATTACTATCATGGCTCTCTGATATGTAGCCCCAGCATTATTTAGCCCAAATGGCATCACATTCCAGCAGTAGGTGCCCCAAGGACATGTGAATGTTGTCTTATGCTGGTCTTCTTTTGCAATTATTATTTGGTTATATCCTGAGAAACCATCCATCAGGGATAGCATCTCATGTTCGGCCATCATATCCACTATCATATCAATGTTGGGTACTGGAAAGTCATCCTTAGGACATGCTTTGTTGAGGTCTTTGAAGTTTGTGCAGATACGGATGCCCCATTTGGTTTCAAGATTGGTACAAGGTTGGATACCCATTCTCGATATTCAATTGACCATATGAAGCCAACATCCAGGAGCTTTTGTATTTCTACCTTGACTAGGAAGGCTATCTAGGGATGCATTTTTCTTAACTTTTGTCTATCCGGCTTAGCTCTAGGGTAAACAACCAAATGATGAACCACTATGCCCAGATCTAGACCTAGCATGTCAGAATAGGTCCATGCAAATTTTACCTTCCTTTATTTCAGAAATGCTGCTAGCAGTTCTTGTTCCTCTATCAGGAGAGACTCAACATAGAAAGTGATTTGTGGTTTTGTCTTTGTTCCCAAGTTAACAAGATTACACTGCTCAGCCAAGATTGCTGATTTTTCTTGATGTAGAGTAGTAGGGGGGAGATTGAATCCTTCATCCTCCGATGCTTCAGAGAGGTTTTCACCATTGGATGCATCATTTTTTTTACTGTTATGTGGTTAGAGACTGCTACAGTGTGGTTTTCACTCAATAACTCTGAGCTTATTCTCGATATTTTCTTTTGTGACTGAAGTACTCAATCATCTCCCCATAATATGTCTAGGTGTCTAAAGTGATGTCAAAAATTTCCTTGTGATCCCCACATGGAACTATATCCCTTAGTCCCATGAATTCAAAGAGAATCTCATCATTTTCAAATGAGTCTAGAATTGGTGGTCCTCGTTTGTCATGATCGATGAGTTGAGGGTATACTAAGGTGATTTGGTGGGTTTGTTGGTTTCACTTAGTGGGTGAGGCACTAATAATTAGTAAGGAGGAATCATCAAAAATCATGGGTAGGCCTATTATGGTATCATCATCAATACTGGCGCAGAAATTAGTGATGTCAAAGGTGAAGTTGTCAAGCGGGACTGTGCATATGGGTGGTCTAAGGGTGGTTACCCATACCTAAGGGGAGTTCCTAACTGCCCTACTGGGAGTACCTCTACCACGTATGGATATACTCAGGGGAGTACATCCGAGGCCAAGGTTTTTCATTCTTCTTTCTGCAATGATGGGCTCTAGTTTTCCATCATTGTTCCTTCCAAGTCTTTGGTTTCTATTATAGCCCATGCCAAGCATTATTTGTAGCCCTCTATTGGATTCATCCATAGATAAGGTGGGTGTGGGTTCTGCATCATAGTATATTGAGCTTGAAATATCTTCCTCATCAACATTTTACCAACTTAGGTCTCCCCAATGGCAGAATTTGGAGGGGTCAGCCCTAAGGGTGTGGACAGGTGCTTCGATTGCTTGAGGTTGCCCATGTGACCTAGGAGATTGTGGTAAATCTCCTACAAAAAATGCACTCCTTTTCATTCTGTAGTCACCGCATCCATTGTCCTGGATCATCTTTTTGATGTCAGATATGTCAGGGATGACGGGTGTCTCTGTCGTAGAAGTGGAGGTGAGGTTAGCTGGGTCGATGTATGTAGTGGATGGGCCTTCATCATTTTTTAGCACTTGGGGGATTTTATAAAAAATTTCTTCCAAGTTTTTGCAGTAGGTGAATGGTTCGAGATCCCCGTGTATAGTGACCTCCTCATTTTGGTGTAAGAACTTGATGCATTGGTGATATGTTGAGGCCACTAATTTCATTTTGTGGATCCATGGATGTCCTAAGCAGATGTTATATGGTAAGTCGAGGTCAAGGACCTTGCAGGTAGTCTCCATGGTTGTTGGTCCCACTTAGATTGGGATTTTAACAGTACCCTGAGATACTCTTTCTTAATCATCATATGCCCTTATTGTGATACTCTTGTTCTTGTTAATGGAATCCTTAGAAAATCCCAAGTTCTTTAAAAGCTTGACAGAGAAAATATTAAGGCCTACACCTCCACCCACCAGGACTCTTTTAACTTTCTTTTTGTGGACCAACATTTGAAGGTGAAGTGCGTGGTTATGAGATGATTGTGGGGGGAAGTCTTGATCAAAGAATTTTAGGAGATTCTGGGTGATGATATTTCCAACCATAGCTTGAAACTGATCTGTATCAAGGGTGGTAGAGATGGTGGATGCTTCTAATGCTTCATCAAGAATTTACCTATGGGGAGCAGAAATTTTTAACAGCTCCATGATGGATATCTGTTCGGGGGTTATCTTCAGCTCATCGATGACATTGTAGTCATAGGGAATGAATTTTGTATTTAAAGTGGAGGTCTTAGATGGTGCCCCTACAATGGTAACCTTTCTGCCACATGTGGTGACTCCACGGTCAATGTTGGAACCCTTGACATTAATGGTCATGACCATTTCAGCGACACATGCGACTATTTCCTCATATACTAGGTTAGCACTAGCATATTTTTTCTTGCCTTTGTTGTTCCCCTAACTATTTCCTTGATTGTGTTTTGGCATCGGATTTATGTATATTTTCAAATATTGATTACTAGCTAGTTGTTCAACATTGATGATCTTGTCTTCGATGAGGTATTGGATGATATTCTTTAGCCTCATGCAACTTGTGCTGGTATGCCCCTTGACTTTGTGAAAGTCACAAAGGAGGTTTTCATTATACCATGGCGGTTTGGTCATGGGTTCCATGTATTGCTTGAAGTTGGAGACTTTGATTAGATTTTCCTTGACCAACTTCTTCATTATGGACTCGTTGGATTCCCCAAGGGCTGTGAACTTCCGCTTGGGAGGGTATTTTCCTCAGGGAGGTGGTCCTCCTTGATTTCCCAAGTTATAGATTTTGTTGGTGGGAAGTGGTTGTTGTTGTGCTACAACTACATTATTTTGCATATTATTGTGATTGTGATTTTGTGGTTGGTGATGAGTTTGGATGTTTGGTTTGGGAGCACTTATGACCACTTCAACATTGACCATGTCGTCATTTGTGATGTTTTTTTTCCTCGACCATGTTCGAGGTTTATCATTATAATTTTTTGAAGGGTGGTTATCCTATGGTGGAGTAATTTTTGAGGCACCTCCTTGCACAGTAAGGGCCAATTCGATGTTGAGCGCCTTTGGGATCAATTGATCGTATGATGTGATGCATTGCATTTTTAAGTAGAATGCCAAGTTTTCATCTAGATTAGATATGATCATGCAAACTTGTTGTTCTTATGGCATGGTCCACTTGTTTTGATTGGCCTTCGATCACCATATTTGCAAGAAGGATGATAATAGCTCTCCTTTTTTTTGTTTGAGCATTGATAGTTCTTCCAAACTAACATTTACACCCATCTTGAAAGCATAATTTTTAAGGAATGCTTCCACAATTTCCTTGAATGTTTTAATGCCCGTGGGTAGGCAAAAAAACCATTCCATGGATGGACCAGTTAGACTTCGAGGGAAGAGTCACATTAGATATGTGTCATCGTATGAAACCTCCATGCAATGTACTTGAAATTCCCTAACATGATTTTCAGGGTTACCTATTCCATTATACTTGTTGAATTTGGGGATCTCGAATCCCTTTGGGAATGGTACCATCATGAGACTTCTATCAAATGGATAAGGGCACAAGTTTCCTAGTGTTCTGGTTGTTTTTCCTACTTAGAGGTCCAACACTTTTTGTGAGAGCAGTTTGATTTGTGTTGCGACATCGTTGCTTGGATCGGGAGGTGGATTGAATGTTTTTTGAGGTGTTTGGGGTGTTTGATTGGTGGGAGGAGTACTGGTGGGCATTTTCTACAAGCTCTGTTGTGCATTCAAGGCTTGCTAGTATGCCTACATTTGTGGCAACAACGCCTCTTGTTGATCTTAGTGTTGTTGTTCCAGCAAAGTTTTTTGTTGGTCCATCTGTTTCTATTCCCATAGAGCCTGTTGTTGGTCTAGTTGTTGTTGTGCTAACAAATCTTGTTGTTGGTTGAGTTTCTTTTGTGCCAACAAAGCTTGTTATTGGTCGAGATGCTATTGTGCCTAAAAATATTTTTGTTTAGCTTGTTGTTGTGCCTAAAATTCTTGCAGGGCTTTTCGGTATGCTTGTCGATGGATCACTTGAAATTGCACTTGGTATTATTCTTACTCCTATTGTTGGGCTTGAGCTTGGCCTTGCACTTGTTTGGTTGCTTGAGCGGCTTGTGCTTGCTATGTAGGTTGTTGGTTTTTCTTTAGTACCCTCTAATGTTTGGATTTTTGGATGGATTGGATCAGGGTGGTGAATGAATTCGTCAAGTTGGCTTTTGGTGGGATTGGTGGTGGATTGGGAATTATGGCAACCATGGTGATAGGCAAAATGATTGTGTTGGTGGTCAGGATTTGGGTTGTTGGAGGTGTGGTTGAGATGCTTGGTCCTTGAGAAGGTATGTTTTGAGAGATTTGAAGACCGATTGATGTATTGAATATGGTGGCTTGGATGGTTTCCACTTGTTGTTGTGATGTTGTTAGCAAAAAGAGAGGATTTGATGTGATTCTCAAATTGCCCGGATTTGAGAAACTAGATGTGGGTAGGGGGAAGACCCAATCCAAAAGGTGATGTGGACATGACCGGTAATGGATGGAAAGGTGGTAAGTTCCCTTGAATGAAGAATGGGTAGTGACTCTTGTTGTTTCGAAAAAACTATCTTCTCCCTGTGGTAGAGAAGTTTGTATGTTTAACATGTAGGTTGGCATTGCATGAAATGAGGATGGATTCATGGGATTATGGAAGGTGAGTTGGACGTATGGGTGTGATGGATTCACTAGGACAGAGTTATCCGGTGTGGTGTTGATTCTTACCTCTTTATTGTTTACAAGTTGATGCTTTTTTAACTCATGAAACATTGCACTTCCCTTGTTTACAATTGGTGAGGTTGGTGTGGTTTTCGATGTGGTTTGAGGTATTTCTTGAGTGGTATTCAGAGTTGACATTGGGAATTTGTTTGTAAGAGGCATGTCCATACTAGTGTCTATGTCAAGGTTAGAATGAATCTGGATCCCTCCTTCCATTAACGTGTGTAAGTATTTAAACATGGCATTGACAATTTTATGATTCTCTAGATTTTGAACCATTTCTATCATTTCTTATTATGTCATCCGCAAGTCCTCATTTGTGATGTCCTCTTCATAGATTTCCTCTTGAGGATTTTGTGATGGTAGAGAAGAGCTAATTGGGGGATTGCTTGATCCCACAAGGTTTACTTCGATGGTTACTTGACCCAAGTCACTGGAAGTTGATATTTCATTGGTATTTTCCATGTTCCTCTTGTTTTGTGATCTTGTTTGGACCATAAAATTAAGGATCGATTGATCTTGATTTTTAGGCCCAAAAGAGGAGAACTAGGGAAATCCAAGGATCAAAAGGGGTGGTAATGATGAGATAAACGGATGAGGTGAATGAGTGAAACCTTTGAAGAATTTTTTTTAGGGGTTATGCTAAACTTTAGGTCTTGGATTGATTGTGACCATTTGACTAGGTGTATTAACTCAAACAAGATTGTGGTGAAGCTTGTAAACCCTAGGAAGTTGTGTTATCCTAGGGAAAACTCCCACAAGAGAATGGATTGGCTAAGTGTGTCAAGCCAACCAAGGTGATCATAAACTAGTAAACCTCAGGAAGTTGTGTTATCCTAGAGGTATATTTGTTCAAGAGATTTGTCTATTTGGCCAGGTGTGTTAAGCCAAGATAGAGTGATGTTGATTTAGTCTTTAAGTTTAACATGAATGATTTTTCTAAAGTTCTCAATTTTTTGTTGATGGGATGAGATTTTATTGATGGAGAGATGGAGGAGAGTGAAGAATTTTATCCTAGACCTTAACCTATACATGACTCTTTTTTAGAAAACCTCGATATTGAAGAACATGCTACACTTCCTATGTGAAAGCAAATCTTTCAAAAAGCTCAGGATTCTGTTGATAGTAGAATGCATACAAAGTTTGGGTTGTTTCTTGAAGACTTCTTATAGAAATTGTACACTAGTATTTCAAGATGTTGTTCGCGGGCTTTTGGGATTTTGACCTTTTGGGAAATCATTTGAGGCAACACATATGAGGTCTAGTTTGTCTTTCATCTTGCATTAGTGAATTATTTTTACCAAAAGAACTTTCTTGATTATGTTTCAAACTGCATGTCTAATGTCCCACTTTCTTTTTCATCCCACAAGGTCCATTATGTGGAAATCGAGGAAATTAGGGAAAAAATTTCCTAGGTTGACCTTAGTGAAAATAAATGATGATAAAATTCAAGCACTTAGAATTCTCTAAGGATATGATCCCTAGGGAAAGCAACAGTTTTTGAATTTGTCAAGGATATTTGTTTCCTCTAAGTGGTTTGAAATTTAAAGCTCTTTGTGAATGTTTGTTTTTAAATTGTTTTGAGAACCAAGCAATGTATTTTTCATTTCCAATCACATGTACAACCCTAGGATGAAGAGACAATGTTGTGTTGGGTTCCCACTTGGACGAATCTAGCTGCACATATTTTGCATGGATGACTAGATGCTTGACCACACAGGCTCCCCCTTATAGTGCACACACTTCTCGAGTCATCTAAGCATCACTACCCATGAATCTCCCATGGCATAATTTTTATCTCTACAACAAAACCACATGTATAACGTGGGGCAGCTTCAAAGGACATGACCTTTTGCACCATTAAAATAGATATGGATTTGGCCTTCTAAATGATGGTTTTAATTCAAAATTTCCATTCGTGGAGGATCACCCATGCGGCAAGAGACCATTGCTGCCCTTCTCGTCAGAACCAACTATGTGATACTAGTGTTTCTTCCAATACCCACTTTTATATCACGATTGCAAATACACTTGGCTTTAGTGTGTTACCAGTTGGGTCGTTCCCTTGGTTGAGTACTTTTTCCCACAAGGCAGGCCCTCTAAGATAAACAAAAGCGAGTAAACATATTCGTAGTTTGATCAACCTTCATTTAGGAACAAAGGGAGAACACTCATAATAAGTTTACCCACACTCGCAAATTTTTTTGTTCAATTTTAGATCCCCAAATCAAAGTGTGAAGGCAATATTTTTGACAACTTAATATCACAAAAAGACTTTTGATTCAAAAGATCATCGTGAAGCATGAAAGAAGTGCATACACCTTTTAAATGATATTAATTTGCAAAAAAGAGTGCAAAACATGAAAAAAAATTGTTCATTTTAGACCATAAAAGTAGTGATGAGTTCGTTTTAAACCACCAAAATGAGATGTGAAAGTTGCCTTGTTCAATTTTTTAGAACCCAATTTGAAATTTAGTGAGTTTCCAAGTTCAATTTTAACCAAAAAGATCAAGTCAAATGGTTAATTCTAAACCCAAAAATAAAGGTGAGTTGGTCTAAAACATAAAATGAGAGTAGAAATTTGATGCTCTAAGCATTAAAAAATGCTTTGTGAATTTCAAGTTTCAAATTCTCAATCTCCTCTTTGACTCCAATCTTGCTTCATCTTCATTTTTGTTTGATCCCAATGTCAACACCTATTCCATAGTACATAATTATCACAATTAAGCAGTATGATATTTCAAGAAATGAATGATATATTATCACAATGAGCATAATTTTAAACACAATGAATGTGTCATAATGAGAAAACAATCCCTGGAAACAAGCCTCGGTTTTAGATTTAATGAATAAAGTAGAGACAATTTGTACAAATAAATTTCACATTAATTTTCCATGGCCTTTTTGATATCATGCATATGGTCCCTAGATATTGGTAAAAAAAATTCATCAAAGCATTTGAATTTGAATGTAAACAAGGAGACCATAGATCTCTCCAAGCAGACACAATAGCCTAATACTCATAAAAGCACATGGCACATTGAATTGAACTTTTATTCTGACCACAAAATGCACTCAGACTTATCTAATATTCAAACATAAACCAGAAGCTAGGTTCCAAACTTAATACTTACTCCAATAACCAATGCATCGAACAAGAAATAAATACAACCAAACCCAAACTTAAGTTTGTAAAATGTCTTCAGCCAGAATTTTACCATTTAAATCAAAAACTAGTTTGACATTCAAAAAAAGAGTGCAATAATGGTCTGAAAGCATAAAGCAGAATGTGTGGCCTCACTCTGAGAGAAATATCTTTGAAATAGCTGCATACAAAGTTAGATATATGAGAATAATAGTATAAGGGGGTTATATTGTAAGTTAGCATAGAGAACAATATGAACAATCAACATTAATGATGGTGGACTACGATAAGGGCAACAAATTGTAAGGACGCAAGATCATTCCATAATGCAAAAATGCTTAATCAATGTGCATAAAAGAGTGGGTAATCATAATGAAAATCCCCATCAGGGAATGCCTCAATAAAGGTTAGACACATCGTACTATTATTGCATCTGGGCCTACAACATGGCAGGCTAACGTATTTGGAGGAAGCCCTTACCTTATAAATCCACAATAGGATTAAATGCATTCACATTTAGCAAGAGGGTAGCAGATAATGAAGAATTTATCCAAAATGCCTATTTACAACAGTGCCGACTTCTTCCTCTTAGTGCAAGATAACTCAATAATCACATGAATGGAGTTGACAGTCTATATAGTAAAGGACAATACATGTAGATCTGCTTATTCTCAATGAATATATGAACCTCTGCTCATTATGCATTAATAGTGTCAATAAAATTTTAAGAGGAAAGATGTGTGAATATCTATCTCTTCATGAATAACCAATGAATATAGTTAAAGCAAGCTACAAAGCTAGGTTGGTTAGCATGCTGAAATCATAAACTAAAATTAAATGCCAAGTCTACATTTACTTTGAAAAATGACATCGCCTCAATTTCCCATAAATTTATATTTTAAATGACAACAAACCTAGAAACTAGTGGTAGAGGGAAGAGTACAGAATTTCGGTAGCATAATAACTTCAAATTGATGTCTCATCAACCTACCATTGGAGGAAAAAGATTGATATTTGTTCATTGAACAAAATATAAATGAGCATTATCATAACTTGAGAGAATCACTAAGAGATTTAGTACCCATCCCATCCCTTGTTAAAATGTCAGGGAAAGTCCACATAGAGAGGGGGGCTCAAATCACCCTTTATATGTGTAATAACTGCATAGGCCTAGGCATGGGGAATGCACATGTAACTTCTCTTAGCAAGAATCTTAATGAGGCAGAAGGACTCAACCAATCGAGGAAGCCACCATCTATAAATGTCAAATCTTTCTATTCCAGTCGAGTGACCCACATTTATTAAGCAACCAATATCAATGTCGTGCTTTCTGCCATCTCACATAACTGATACGACTGACAAACATTCAACATTATCTCATAAGATGAAATGATAATGACCTCTTTCAAATCAATAGGCAGTTTATTAGAGAATTGAATACAGACATGAGTTGTTAGAAATAGATGACATCATATAATCAACAACAAATATTTAGTCAGTGGTTGAAGAATGTGACCTTAAGCTGGGTCGGTTGGGAGTTGGCCACTAGCTATTTTCTTAAAAAGGAGAATTGAAGCTGATAGCTATTTGAAATTTGATCTAAATTAAAATTTGGCAATGTATGGTCATGCATGACAATAACTGAAAACTGAGTAAATAAATACTGTAAAAGAAAATCCACATCATGTTTGTCTTACATTTAATGGTGGGCATCATTTTCAAACTATGATAGGAACTTATTGAATAACATTTTTTCTCAAACTTAAATCAAGAGCAGTGTTGTACAAAAATGTGGATGATAAAGAAAAATTAGAACAAAAAGGTAAGCAAGTGTTCTTGCAATGGCTGCCTCGTCCTCTGCATATCTAACCATGATACAAGTAAACAATAATTCTTGCCTTTATCAATAATGTGCTAAACAGGTCATGTTGCACCTTTCTACATTGATGGTTACTCCAATACATTTATAATATATTCTAATTCACGTATCCGACCCACAGAAATACAACAAAAGATCATGATATCTCTTTATCGATGATTATAAAATTTTGGAAAGAGAACAGGAAAACACACAACAAATGACTAGTCAACTTGTCTGGTGTTTTTTATTTCCAAAAATTTGAGAACCACAGGATTGTTTATCCTTCTATTTTTGAATCACCTCAGAATAGCTTGTGGTTTTTTGATGCTTACCTATCATAGATCACCCAGATATGTGTTTACTCTGAATTGACTATGTCTACACAATACATTTCAAGACTTCTAAAGCATATTGTAATAAAAGAGTTTGTAGTATGAGGGGAAAAAAAAAAATTATAACATCTATGAGACTACAGACAACTATAATGTAGAAGAAAATATTTTTTAGAAAATTTCAGGCCAATGCAATGAGCAGGTGTAGAGCCATCATTTGAAACTAATGATGGCACGCAACCATCTGTCCAAGCCTTGTTGTAGCTTAATACTTGATATTCATCATCAATAATTTCTACTTTCCACTTTCTACCATTTGAAGCTAAATAACAAAAATATAAAAAACAACATTATGATACATGGATTATCTAGAAAAAATTAAGATGAAAATAATAAGCCATCCTTCTAGCGCCATTTTGTGGACATGAAAATCTGCAAATGGTTAAAAAATGCTAAAATACTTACACACTATTAGCATGACCAACATTCTAAAACCAAACATATCTGCAATATCCTCATGAAATAATACCTCATGCTCCAAAATGCAAACACATGACAAACTTAATCAAAGCATGAAAATTACATGAAGTATACCTATTCCATGATGGATTGGTGCTATCCTTTGTGTAGAAGATAGCCCTTTCCCAATCCTTTCCAAACAAATGAGATGATAGACAATGAGATGCAAATTGAACTCAAGTTTCCTATAGTGATAGTGCTCAAGTTGTAGATGAAAAATGAGAGAAAAGGCATTGAATTTATAGGAGAGAGTGAGAGAGGAGAGGCCAATATTGAGAAATGTGGACTAAAACCCAAAAAATAGGAGAGATCCACTTGTCACAATGGGAATGGCCCATGATTGTGAAAGTTTTGGCCAATGTGCCCATTTCAAATTTGAAAATGGCATTAAATGAATATGGTTGAGGGTTTTGAGGGGAAATGTGTTTGGACAAAAAAATAAAACAAGGGGAGTTAATGAGGGCATATTCCTTGGGAATATGCCTTGTGAGGAAAATAGGTGTTTTAATAAATCAAATTAAATGATTTATTGTGCAAGTGGGAAAAGAAAGAGGATGGGACATGGGTTGGGCTTAGCACTAATTAGGGATTTGACTAATTAAGCTAGTGATTAGTTGATTGTGACACTTTGACTTAAATTGATGGGTTAGAATAAATAAAAATGAGAGGATATTAGATATCTAAGTAAATACATTTGATTTAATTAAATCAAGTAACTTTAGGAGGTTAATTAATTAATTTGATTTAATTAATTAAGAGGAAAGAATGATCAAATGTGATTTTTAATCAATAATGTTAATTTTGTATGTCTATAGAGGGTTGAGGGTTAAGGGTTGAGGGATTAATATTGTAGAGGGGTTGAGGGATTAGGGTTTAAGGGTTGATGGATTAAGAGGTTATGGGGGTTGATGGATTAGGGTTTAAGCGTTAATGGTATAGGGTTCACAGTTGAAGGGTCCCACTCCCTCTCTCTCCCACTCCCTCTCTTAGGTCTTCCCCCCCACCATATAACTGAATAAATTATTTCCCTCTCAAGTCTGTCTCTCTTGGGTCTCACTCCCTCCCATGCTACCTACACTAATCAGTGTCACTCCAATGCCCTCTCTCACAATCCGTCTTTGTCAGGCCTCACTTACCTCCCACACTAATTTCTTAGGTCTCTCCTTCCCATCCCCTCTTTCCCACTTTGAATCCCTCTCCTTCTCTCAGGTGTCTCCATTCCACCCTCTCCCCCTCTCTCTCTCTTAGGTTTCTCCCTCCCACACCCTCTCCCTCCCAAACCCTCTCCCTCCGACACACTCTCTCTCTCAAGTCTCTCCCTCCTCTCTCTCTCTCTCTCACATACACACACACACACTCTCCCTCTATCTCTCTCCCACTTTGTCTCTCTCCCTCTCTCTCAGGTCTCTCCTTTTCAAAACAACATATTTGGCACTCGCCAAATGCGGTTTACCTTGAAATGATAAAATAAGGCTTGACCCCATGATTCAAGCCCACATTCTCATGCATTTGTCTGGTTCAACGCTTTATCCAAGTCATAAATACCTTTTTTTATGCAGTTGACTTCATATTGTACCAATCTATGCTTGATCCATCACATTTTTACCACCAATTTGCATGGTAGACAATGTAGAAGAAGACATTTTGAAGTTTCTACATCATTTTACATTATCTAAGGTAATATATTCATTTTGGTAAATTGAAATATTTATATTTAGTGTATATGTTTGTTTTTAACAATATAAACTAAATTTCCTTAATGATTTTATTAATCATAACAATTGGACATAGAATTCAACATTGAATTAGATGGGATTTGCATAAAAAAGTTGAATATTTATGAGTTTGAAGAACAAAAAAATTAAAAACATGACATTTACTTAACATAAATTTACTTATGAATTCTATTTTCATTTCTTATAGTAGTCCATTTCCAGCATGGCTAGTGGAATTCACCATATTTCATTTTTTTTTCAACTAATTTGAAAAACTTTTATTTTCATCTAATTTGGAAAACCTAATAGCTTTCATCAATGTTAATGCAAGTGTCCATTAATTTTTTTGTTCCATAAAAAACTCACCTTCATTAAACATGTGCTTAGATAAATTCAAGTGAGTTGACATAGTTGTTAATGCAAGTTTCCATTCATTGAAACCATTTACCTTTCTAATAAATAAAAAAATGGGAAATTTTGCGCAATTGAGAATGCTTATTGTCTTTCTAAGTTACCTCATTGAAAAAGAAATAGTGAATAATTATAAGATATAGCATCAAAAACCCTTCTTTGAATTCATATTCTTCATGACTTTGTTGACAATCAAAAATTTGGTTTTCAGAACAATAAACACAAGAGTCTCTAGTTTTCATTTAGGTCGCAACAACTTATACCCTAGGGCAGTGATGCAGAGCAGGGAGACAAAACCTTGAACAATCATCTAATTAGATTAGTTTCAAAAGTATTCAATCTCAAAAACCTCAATTCAATGTTGTACTGACCAGTTCACATCTAAAAAAATACAAAGATCATCCATAAATAACAAGCTATGCTTTTCAAAATGACTACCATTCTAATTTTAACAAAACCCACCATATGTAAGTCTATTGCTCGAAATATTGTATTCATACAATAGTCACTCATAACGGAATGAAATAAAATCAATATTACTAGAAACTCTAATCCGTGAATTGTTCATCATAACCTCTATAAAGTTCAAGTTCAATAATGCTAGTCAAAAGGTCCACAACTTCAAAATCAACATTCCAGGCCTCTAGTGCAAGAGCACCTTGTAAGCTCAATTGTGTCAAAAATTTCATCTTTAGTGATCATGGTCAAATGCTAGGATTTTAGTTAATTTTGAGTATATTTGTTCAATAAGGTCAATTAGACCATTTTATAATGTATTTGGAGCTTAGGGAGTTCAATTGTGTCATAGCTTGCAATTTGGCTAAATGTGGTTAGAAAAGTTGCTAAAAGATGCAAAAGTTGCAGAATTTGAGGGAGTTGGAATGAAATAAAAATATTTTTAATAACCTTCAATTCCTCAAAGGATAGGTTGTTGGTTGATTTGTACCCCATTTTTTTTTATCAAGAAGAACGTTATTTTCTAGACAATTTACTAGTTTCTCTCACTTTTCTTGTTGTTGTACGACTTGTAAGGAGTCTAAGATGATATGAAACTAGTTAGATGTGGTATATTAATGAATTATCTTTCATTTTCATCTATTTATAGGTTCTAACTCTTTGTATAGTGAAATTATATTGTTTTTACTATTGCTACCTACTTTCACAGTGTTCTTGGATTGAGGAGTTTCATTATGTAATTTGACCCATTACACCTTTTATTCCTATTGTAACTTGTGTAATGGGTCCTCTAACTTTTAAAATACATTCCTAACCTATTTATAATGTTGTGTGGTCAAGGTTGGGTGTCTAGGATGATATTCTAGGACTCTAGCAGGGTCTTTTCATGGTGAAAATTAGGGCTTTAAGTGGTTTTTTACAAAATGTGGGAAGGAATGTCCATGTAATGTATTATTCACCATGTGAAAGGTTTGGTAAGTGTGTTTGGTGCTTTGTATGGGTTTGGCAGGTTTGAGAGATAGGAGTTTCATTAAAACCCCAAGTATTTTGCTTGAAATTGAGGGTTTGGTGTATTAGGCATCTAGAGGTCTTGGACCTAGAAACAAATCAGGAAATTGGAGGTTTTGACACATAAAATACTTCTATTTGAGGATTTTTAGTGAATATTTAGTGTTTAAAAGGTACTCTCTCTGTAAATTAGACCAATTCAATAGCCTTTTCCAAGGTGGGTCTATTGGAAGTCAATGTTGGTCCAAAGGAGTTGATGTTGGGGTTTACCTATTTTTTATAACTTGCAAATGGGTATGTTAATCATCCCTGATTTTTTCAAGTGTTTTAGAAAATCTTGGTGAAAAGGCCCTTGAACCAGGTTACCTATGCTATAAGGGAAAGATTGGTAGAATTTGGGATTTTCAGTTGAACATTTGGTTTTTCTTTGGAATCTGATTGATTCTCATTGATTTGTTGTATTGAATGTTTTCCACCCCTCTCTGCATCAAAAATGGTGTTTCTTGGTAAGTTAAGTGATCAAGTTTTGTGTAAGTCTATTGAGAGACTTCCTCTAAATATCTGAACAAGTTCATTGTGGATCCCTACATGTACTGCATCAGCCTCTAGGTACTTTTCCAACTCTTCAAACACACTCAAAATCCCTACTCTAATATATCTAACCCTACAGACATCTAACTCCATCATGTATGAAAAATATTGTGTAGCATAGACTTGTTTGATAATTCCAAATAGCTCGCTACCTTCTTTCATAAAATTCTTTGGTGTGTTTCATATTTAATGCAATGTAATCAGCGATATCAATATTTTTGTAAAATGCATTACTTAATTTTGTTCTATGTGTGTTTGTGAACATGTAGCATTCAAGGTAATGCCGAGGAAATGAATGAAGCCTCTAACACAAGAAGAACATGAAGCTAAAAATGCAAGGAGAAGAGTATAAAAAAATGTAGCTTGTGAAGCAAAGGAATTGCAGCCCATACAACCACATATTCTCCTGCAATCTAAGAGAGATTTGAAATTGGAAAAAAAAAGGGCACGAATGAGGAAATTTTGTGGAAGGACAGGAATGGATACAAAATTTGGGGGCACATCATCAACCATAGGTGAAGCTCAATGCACATATCTAGTTGAAGACACATTGACAACAACATGTGGTTTTCTAGGTATATCACAAATCACATCCCTAATTGAAGATACACCATCAAAAACATTGTGTTTTTAAAGTACATCAGCAAACACATCTTTATTTAAAGGCACTCCACAAACGACATCTCAAGTTGGAGGTACAATATAATTTACATGTCAATCTCAAGGTATGTCATCAATTGCACCTCCAATTGAAGGTACAAGATCTATCCCCGATGTTGTTGACCTTCCCAATATTGACACAAATTTACATTTGAGAAATCCTCCTAGAGTTTTGCATAGAAAACCTACATTTTTTATTGATATTGATTCCAATGTTTTGAAATGGATGCCTAATAAGATTCCAAACGTACATGTCAAAGATATGCACAAAGGATATGGAGTTTGTTTTTTGCAAAGCTAAGTGAGGGTGGAAGATGCCAAATATTTGTTGAAATGATGAGGCAACTCAAATTTAGGCCCACCATGAAGGCTCTTGGGATAAGAGTTTTAAATGACTCAAGTGAAAATTCCATTGTAAAGAACTTGATGAGTTCATACAAGAGCATGGGTTCCACCTCACGCATGAAGGATAGTTGTGCCACATGACGTGTGATGACAAAAATATTGTTAAGCAGTAAAAAAAGGAATAAGGTGAACCTTACAAAGGCAATTAAGTCTTTTAAAATAAGTAGATCATCTCTAATGAGAGCCAAAGGAAGGTGTGAAGGAGTGGAGGATCCAAATAGCAATGAGTTATGGGCATTTTCAAGTAGAGTGCCACTGAAAGACACAAGAATTGCTCAAGGCTTGAGATCTTTAATTGTGAATTATTGGAAGGATAACACAAGGACCTCTCATAATCAAAGAGATGTTGTAAGAAGGAGAATTGGTAGTAAAAATCATGAGCCACATCCAATGCATTATTTGGATACCACTCAAACCCATTTTTTTGTTGATTTTATATAGAAGTTTTATGAAATTAAAATATGTCAAAGGTATTTTGAAATGCTAAAGCCTTTTTATTTCAAAATAAATCACACACACAATACTTATTGTTGTAGGGTTTATATTGAGTTTTCTAACCATTATGATGTTTATCGACATATATGTGTAGATATGCATACTGACAATGTTTTGTAGGAATGTAACATAATCCCTCCACCTAAATTGTCAAGGAAATTTTTGTCTTCCATTTTATGTGAAAGAGAGGATGGTCAGTTTTTTTACAAAAAAACATGTTTGGATGGCACATGTGATCATTGTGGTGGCATGCAACATTTTACAATTTTCCAACACATGGCTAGTATACACACAATTGGAGACAAAATTATGGAATTTGGCAAATATAAGACAGTGGCATATAGTCTATTATTATGCAATGCATACACACAGAGCACAATGGTTAGACTCATAGTTCAACTTATGCAAAGAGACATTTCCACTTTTTCATATCATTTCAGTTGTCGACTTCACTAAGAACTACACACTATAACCATAGAACGAAGTGCAATCACAATACTACAACTTCATGCAGGTTGCCATATTTGTGCATATAGCATTCATTCATGCAAATGATAGTATAGAGGAAAATAGGAAAGTATTGAGGCAGTATCACTTTTACAGCAGTGATGATCGCACACATTCTACAAAGTTTGTTCAAGGTTTTTTTCATGTTTTCTATGTTGATCTGGCTAGCAGGGACGTATCATTTAGTCAACATATCATATGGTCAAATAATTATACATCACAATTCAAGAATGCTAGAATGTTTTACTTGTTGAACATGATACATAGGATTAGTGTTGTTCAACATATGTGGAATTTCTCAGAGGTCGGGAAAGATCAATTTTCTAGTGTTGCAATGGTGCAATGTGTCCAAGTAGTGAAGGTAATTCTTTAGTTCGTAGATTTTTTCATTTAGTAGATGATACTAACATTGCAAAATATGACGATTGTTGTACACTAATAGGATCAAGTGAGCTACACTCTTTTAGAAGCTCCAATGCAAGTACATGGACTATCCATACAAGGAAGATGGCATGCTTTTATTATGCATGTACAATTCAATCATGGAATGATTGTGAGTCAACAGAGTGGGTTGATGAATGGTTTGTAAGAATTCTAACCCCACTTGACACTTATCAACTCTTGACAACTCTACAAATCACGAAGATGCAATTATCCATTGACTTTGATCATGTATTGGACCTACTCGAACTAGGTAATATATCTTACTTACAAGTTTTTTTATGTTTCTCAGTAAATAAATCTAACAAGATGAACATATCAATGCAGGGAATGTTTATGTGGTGATTTCAGAAGAAGACAATGAAGATGGTACATATTATTACCTATGTCATTGTATCGAGGCCAAAAAGAAATTGGAGTCCCCAGTTATAGATGGAGAAAACATAGAATATCCTAGAGGTTTGGTGGCTTTTACTAGAACATGGCTTCAAAGGTATCCAATTAAGAATGTTGTAGTTTGGTTGTTTGACGAATTTGAGAAACATCAAAAAATTCTTCACTATTCAAACCTTGTCATCGCCACCAACATTCATTTGATCAAATATAAGGGCAATCCTATGAACAAGAACTTGTGGAAAGTGCATGAGTCTAACCACGAGGCAATAATTGAAACAATAAAGAGTAGAGTAGACCTAGATGGGTCCCTCAATTGATTTTTAAGTATGCAGATTGAGTTTTTAAAGTCATGTTATTGATCCCTCTTTTGTACCAACACCTTGCAATAAGGATTTTCCACCATTACTGTTTAATGTCATATGCATTTATGACTATCATTGATCCTTTTATGATTGTGACTGTAGGTAATACTTAAGTTTCTCAAAGAATATAAGAAAATAACAACATTGGTTGGTGGTGCAAGTGTTTAGTGGTATGAGAAACATCGGTTGCTGGTGCATTTTTTGGTTGTCAATCTTCTCTTTCTTTTCCATCTTCTAGATTTATCATATTCTTATATGCTACATGTTTTATGTTAAGCCTCTCAGTGATATATTTTAAATTTATTTGTAGGGTCATCGAGAGATGATAAAGTAGTGATAGGGCACATCACCATTGTAGGACCTTCAATCGGCCTCCTTATCTAGCATGCATGAAGGTGATAGTAGGTCTCGTCAGTTCTATGATTGACATTATTTAGTTATTGCTCTTTTAATGATTTTTGTGTGAGTCTGTGTCTAATATTGAGAGGCTTTTGCAGGTTTTTTGTGGACCAAATTCCTATGATACTACACAACCACAAAGAGGCTACTACCCATTTGTTTCATAGGGATCATGGGATGTACATGTTTTGAACCATTTTGGAATGCAAATAGCTAAGCTAGCTGAGGTTGAATGGAAAAATGAAACTAGGCAACAACTCCTTTTGTTTCTTCTCAAGTACAATATATTTCATGACCTATTCTGGAAATGGGAGAATTATTTCCCTACATGTATTGCTACAAGTATTGAAAAATGGGAAGATTTTCAAGATGTTCTTCCATCACTATTGTAATATTTTTTATTGACTTAGTGTATTTTTTGATATACTAAAATTATGAGAAATTAATACATGAAAATGTGTATATTCCTTAATATGTGCATCAATTAAATGTGTAAATTACATTTAAAATTAGTTGTAATGATTCATGGTTTACATTTAAAGTTATCTTCAAGGAAAAGCATGTGGATTTATTAGTAAGAATGAAATAATGTTTAGTATAATTATAGAAAGGAATATTTTATTTCCCCTACTATTGCATATTTTTCAAGCCAAGGGATCATCCTTCCACACCTCCTACTCCTAAAATAACATTCCCTACACTCAACTACATCATCCCACCAAGTTACATTTGATGACAGTAGGTGGGATGATGGTTATGCCATTAGAATAACCCCAAACCCTTAAGGTTGTTTAGGAATGCAGTAGGAGCAATTTGATGAATTAAGGCACTAAAAGATTAAACCAAACCTTGCCAAGGGACCAAACAAAAGTCAAATATTATGTGCAAGGATGACTATCATGATATGAAAACCACCTTCATGAATGTGATATGTCTTTGTCATTAGTCACTTGACTGCCCACTGTCAACTATCTTCATGACTATCTCTCTTATTTCTGAGTTTCTCTATTCTTTCAGTCATTATCCTAATCCAAGGTACCTGCCATCTCCATTTTCCATGATGGTCATTTCATTGTATTGTGCTACATTTTTTAACAATTCTCCTCGACACCAAGTATCTCAAAAGAAAAAATCTTGTAATCTCTCAACTATACAACCTATTCCATGAATTCCATGCCATTGTATCTTTTAATCTTGCTAGCAGGTACTTTCAAAACACTACTGTTGAAAATGAAATAAGTATCCAGTACTTTAATACATCAACCATCATACAATGACTACTCTAGCTCTCCATTTTTGGTTGCTCTAACAAAAACCAAGGAACAAATAAAAACAACAAAACTTCAAGTGAAAAGGGGAGTTCTTGAAAGATCCTTTTAAATACATCAAGCCTAAATATTTCCTTAACTCCCACAAACTTAGACCATTATTTATCTTATGTATTTAATTCTTTAAGATCACTTCCATTTCTCCATAGTGTTGCCCTCCATACACAGACTTGTATGTGTATCATGCTATGACTGTAATTACCCCAGTTCACTTTGCATACCCAACTGTCCTTTTAATTGTCCATGTATGGACTGCCCTACCTCTTTCATGCTTTTCCTTCTACCATGAAACTATGTATTGTTCTTATGTCTATTATTCTCATGCCATAAATGGATCATAATTTTTTTCTGTCTCTAAACCACTATGATAGTTGTATGTGAGACCTAATCATTGTCCTATTATTATCTATAGTTTAAGAATATTAACTCTTTTTGTTTTTCTGAAGAATTTCTGAATTTGAATCAAGAATTTCAAGTGGGGGAAATAAAAAATCCTTATATCCATTGTGGAAGTATGTTGATTGTGTTAAGGGGTCGAAGGGTTCATCTAGAACAACCACAATCTCATGAAAATTATGCCTAATGTCATGGAAAGGTACTTACACGAGGGTGAGGGCTCATTTCCTTCACATACTTGGAAAAGGTGTTGATCCTTTTATAAATGAGGTGGAATGATACGAGGATGTGAGAGATCAAGAAAGGGTTGATAGTAAAGTTTCTAATATGAGCTCTCACGCTTCAACAACAGGGGCAACAAGGCAACTATTGCAAATCGAACTCAAATTAGAGAGGTAGAGGTGGATGTGTCTTCAAGAGATGTAGCAATAGAAATTTCTCATTCTCACAAGAGGCCACACATTAGTAGCTCAAACCCCATTGGTGGATTATTTGATGTGCAAGGACGAGAAGCAATTTATGCAGCAATTGCATGCTTCTTTTATGCCAATGGAATACTGTTTAATGTTTCTTGATCACCTTTCTATACAAAGATGGTCCAAGAAATCTGTAATGCACCAGCTAGATATAGACCACCTATGTATGAAAATCTTTGCACTACTCTAATTGATAAAGGATAAATTCGATTAGAGAAACAAAATGCACCACTAAAAAGAGTGGACTTCAGAAGGATGCAAAATTGTGATGGATGGGCGGACGGATACTAGAAACTACCCACTATTTAATATCATGGTAACATGCAACAAAGGGCCTTATTTTTTGAAGGCATTAGATTGTTTGGGGCAGGAAAAAAATGCAAAGTATATTTTTAACCAGCTATGTGACAGCATTGAGGAGGTAGGGGCATCCCATGTAGTCCAAATTGTTACAGATGATTCCCCTATTTGTAAAGAAGCATGCATATTGATGCAAAATAAATACAAGCATATATTTTGGACACCATGTTGTGTGAATTCGTTGAATAATGCACTCAAAGATATTGGAAAGTTTGAGTGGGTTTCATCTCTCATAGAAAAGGGTAGAAAAATTCAAATGTTTATATGCAACCATCACCAAACACAATTTGTTTATCAAAAAACTTCCAAGGTGGAACTTCTCAAACCAACTGATTTAATGTTTTCTTGTTATTTTATTCTTCTTCACCGTCTTTGTGAAGTGAAAGGTGCTTTGTGTTCCACGGTTGTTAGTGATGCATGGGCAGCTTGGAGACAATCTACATCAAATGATGCAGTTGAGGTGAGTGGTATGATACTTGATGACCATTTTTGGGCCAATGTTAGATTTGTTGTGGAATTTATTCAGCCCATATGTGAGGTGATCAAATTTGTAGATTCAGGCAAGCCATATTTGGAGGAAAATTATGAAGAAATAGATTCCATGTGTGAAAGAATTAAGAATATAATAGATGCAAAAGATCCTTCACTATATCCTTTGATAGAAGAAAAGTTACATGGAAGATGAAACAAACTTAATAGACCTCTTCATTGTGTTGCCTATGCCTTAAATCCTAAATGGAATAATATACATGAGATCAATAAGAGGGCTCCATATGAGGATAGAGAGGTAATGAAGGGGTTTTGGGCTGCAATAAAAAATATATATGGCGGAGGTGACAAAGCATCAGTTATGGGGAGTCAATGGAATAATTTTTCACATGGGCATGGTGAATTTTCTTTCGTGGAAGTTTTATATGATATGCGAGCACAGAAAGACCCTATAGAGTGGTGGTGGAACCATGGAGGTGAAACACCTAAATTGCAATCATTTTCTATAATATTACTATCATAAGTGACTAGTTCTTCATCTTGTGAGAGAAATTGGAGTACTTGTGGTTTTATTCATTCACTAAAGAGGAATAGATTGGGGTCAAAGAAATCAAAGAACCTGGTGTACATTCATATCTCACTTTGCCTTCTCTCTCATGTAGATCCTAAATACAATGAGAGTCCTTCAGAAAAATGGGACCAAATTTCACCCGATGGAGATGTTGTAGCCATAGTGGATGAAGTGGTTGAGCTACATGGCCTTATTGATTTACCCCCGGTTCTACTACCAGTAGAGGAACTTGAGTTAGAGAGTGATGAGTATTTGGAGAGCCTCATAACTGAGGACCTTGACATGGATGATATTGATGTGGTGTAGATGATATCAGATATTAGATAGATTTCTAATTTTATTTTTTTGTTTACATATCAGCCAATCGAACTATCAATATTTTTTATTTCAATATGTAATGTCAAATGTGAACCTATAAGTTAAAACTATGATTATGGAATGTGAAGTATGAAATATTAATTCTTTGGCTCTTTGACACAATGTGATAATGACATTTGGATTTGAATTTTGACATTTTGACATTTTGTGTATTTAAATTTTAAAGTTAATGTTCATTCTTAAACTTTACTACTACTATTATTTTGAAAGTTCAGTGTCATTATATTTTCAGATTTTCTATATATTATAAATTTTAATATTAAAAAAAAAAATGGTTTCTCCAAGTACCCCCATCTCCTATTTTCAAAAAAATGTCATACTAGTACCCATACCAATCTCCCGTACCAGTACCAATACCAGTCTCACGACAGCTATGGTAATTTCCAAGATTTATTATTTTCCCTTCAATCCAACAACCACAACTAGAGCCTCTCCAAGATTTACATAGAATTTTTCATCCTCCTATAATTGATCAATGCCCCTAACCACCAAGAAACCAAATTTTTAAAACACATAACTGTTGCAATTACAAATTTGTTGCATTATGCAACTCACAAATTTGCAACTGTATCACTTTTCCTACTAACTAAACTAATGCCTCCATTATTTCATTGAGATACAATCTTTCATCTTGCCTTTTAGGCTTTCAAAATCACTTGTTGACACATTTTTAATGCAAGGGTGCATTCTGACCATCAAACATGGAGATTTATGACTAGGTACCAAGGTGCTCCTGCACCAGGGTGCTGGCAAGAAGTTGAGTCCACTTTTTGGCCAAAAAGTATAAGTGTTCTCCCTGATTTTCAGAATTTGACACATTGATCTTAAAATTTGAAGCACTTAGAGATGGAAACTTCAAGAAAGTCACTAATCATAAAATGTAGTACTCAAAGTCTAGTTTCCAAATATGTAATTTATTCAATACCCAGATTGTACAAATTGAGTTTCAATAGGCGTTTCTAAAAACCACTATTTAAAAGTCATTTTTTTTTACCATACCATGCATGTGTGTGACATCCATGTTTTGACCTAAATTATTGTATTTTTCTAAATCCTTTTGGGAAAAGATTTGTGACTCATTGAAGCTTGTTTTTGATATTTTTTTGTAATTTTTTAATTGAATATTTTTTTTGTTAATTTTTTAGTAGCCATATTTGTTGTTTGAAAAAATCATCGTGTACGACATGCATAAGATTACCTAAACTTATCATTTTTTGATTTTTTTTTTTTAAATTGAAAATAATTGTTTGAAGTTTTTTCTAGTGCAATCCGTTCATCAAAATGTTATGTTGATCAAAAGTTATTAAAATAGAAAAAAACTCTGATATTTAAAGTTTATGGACCAGTTTCATCATAAATTAATTGAAAAATAGAAAAAAAATATCCAATTGTAAAAAAAATTACATATTTGGAATCTACATTGTCTCATCTAAAATGGGTTTTAATTTCATCAAAAAATTCTACAAAAAAGGTTGTCAGCCATATGTCCAAACTCAATATTTTTCTTTGACATGTTAGAACCTTCAACTTGCAGGTCAAATCAGCATGAAGGCCTAGGTTCAGACTCCCAATGCTTTTCCCAAACCAAAATCTAAGGCAAAAACCCGACCACAAAGCAAAACCAATTTTAAATTTTAAAAACTTATTAAAAAATCATTTTTTATGCTTTTACAAAATGGGATCCCGTTTTGAAAATTTCCAAAATGAAAAAATATCATTTTTGATTTTTTTCAAAATGATAGTTTCCAAAATGGAAAATTTTCAAAACAAGATCCCTTTTGAAAAGCCAAAAAAATAAAATTTATTTTGGAAAGTTTTCAAACGGGATCCCATTTTGGAAATTTTTAAAAACGGGATCCCATTTTAAATGAGATCCCGTATTTTAAAAATAGGGATCCTATTTTTTTATTTTAGGCTTAGGATCCCGTTTATTAAAAAATGAGATCCTATTTATTAAAAACAAGATCACATTTTGCAATGCTGATTTCATTTTTTTGGCTAAGGCAAAAACTTCCACGTTTCGTGGACTCAACTTCTTGCACTTACCCACCACCTACCTTGTCAATCCTACCGAATTGGCAAGCTAGTGAGACTCAACTTCTTGCACTTACCCACCACCTACCTTGTCAATCCTACCGAATTGGCAAGCTAATGAGCTCACTAGCTTGCCAAATCGGTAGGGTTGACAAGGTAGGGGTAGTGTATGCCTCATAGAAATCGATGCAACCTAGGTCATCTCTAACATACCTTAGGGTATGACATTCAACCAAACAACTACTATGCACCAATCTACAATGCCACAAGGGGACCCAATGAGGTTGTTCCAAACAAGAACCATGATGCAGAGTGGATCAACCAAATAGGAGAGATGATACAACTTCTCTCAAATATGCCCACTTGGACATCAATTCACCAAACTCACAATAGGATAACCTTGCCACTCAACATGGGATTTTGGCCAATCAGATTGAGACAGAGGTTTAGACCAGATTTGTTACCCAAAAACATGTTTCTCTTGGCCACTTGAAATCCAACCAAACTATAACTAAAAGGGATTTAAGTCTTCTACCCACCTAATTCCATCGAAAAGAGAGAACAATCGCTCTGAGATAGGTTCAACTGACTCGATCCCTTAAGGGTCCAAAGTGCAAAAGGGAAACAATATTTGATAGGGTATTACTCATAAATTGTGGTGCTTAAGAAATATTTTTCTGAACCTACGAGATCATGTTGGGCCCCTCTACAGTAACCTCTCTTGATTTTTTCTATCTTAGAGGCATTTTCCTGTGGTGGTGAATTTTCACTCAAGGAAAAAGTTGTCAAATGCAAGTAGTTGAAAGTTGCAAAGTGGTGCAACTTTCATTCTGCATCTCGTGTGAGAAAACGAACCATTCCAATGCAACCAGGTGGGTACATTTATGCTAGGAATGGTCCTCTTTTGCACCCAAACATGCGAAATCACTCTAAGCTACGTTCAACCAGATCGATCCCTTAAGGGTCCAAAGTGCAAAATGGCTGCAAACTTCAACATGCTATTACTCGGACACTGTGACACTTAGAAACTTCTTGTCTAATCCTACAAGATCATATTGGGCCCATATACAATAACCTCCCTCGGTTTTTTCTATCTCAGAGGCATTTTTCTGTGGTGGCGAATTTTCACTCCGGGAAAAGTTCTCAAATGCAAGTAATTGAAAGTTGCAAAGTGGTACAACTTTCATTTTGTATCTTTTGTGAGAAAAAAAACTATACCAACACATTTCGGTGGGTACGTTTACGCTAGGAATGGTCCTCTTTTGCACCCAAACACACGAAATCGCTCTGAGCTACATTCAACTCAATCGATCCCTTAAGGGTCCAAAAGGGAAAAATGGTTGAAAACTTCAACATGCTATTACTCAGACACCGTGATGCTTATAAACTTCTCGTGTGATCCTACAAGATCGTGTAGGGGCCATCTACAACAACCTCTCATTTTTTCTATCTCGGAGGCATTTTCTCATGGTGGCAAATTTTCACTTGGGGAAAAGTTGTCAAATGCAAGTAGTTGAAAGTTGCAAAGTGGTGCAACTTTCATTCTATATCTTGTGTGACCAAACAAACCATTCCAACACATCTATGTGGGTACATTTACGTTAGGAATGGTCCTCTTTTGAACCCAAACATGCGAAATCGCTTTGAGCTACGTTCAACCGGATCGATCCCTTAAGGGTCCAAAGTGCAAAATGGCTACAAAATTTAGTATGTTATTACTTAGGCACCCTGATGCTTAGAAACTTCTTGTCTAGTCCTACAAGATCATTTACAATAACCTCTCTCGATTTTGGCTATCTTGGAGGCATTTTCCTATGATGGAAAAATTTCACTCACGGAAAAAGTTGTCAAATGCCTGTAGTTGAAAGTTACAAAGTGGTGCAAATTTCATTCTGCATCTTGTGTGACCAAACTAACCATTCCAATGTGTCCAAGTGGGTACATTTATGCTAGGCATGGTCCTCTTTCACACCCAAACACATGAAATCACTCTGAGCTACATTCAACCAGATCAATCCCCTAAGGGTCCAAAGTGAAAAATAGTTGTGAACTTCAGCATGCTATTACTCAGATACCATGATTCTTAGAAACTTCTCATCTGATCCTAAAAGATCATATTGGGCCCATCTACAATAACCTCTCTCAATTTTGGCTATCTCGAAGGAATTTTCTTGTGGTGGCGAAATTTCACTCAGAGAAAAAGTTGTCAAATGCAAGTAGTTAAAAGTTGCAAAGTGGTGAAACTTTAATTTTGCATCTCATGTGACCAAATGAACTATTCCAATACATCTAAGTGGGTACTTTTACGCTAGGCATCATCCTCTTTCGCACCCAAACATGCGAAATCACTCTGAGCTACGTTCAACCGGATCAATCCCTTAAGGGTCCAAAGTGAAAAATGGTTGCAAACTTCAACATTCTATTACTTGGGACACCTTGACACTTAGAAAATTCTCATTTGATCCTACAAGATCATATTGGGCCCATCTACAATAACCTCTCTCGATTTTTTCTATCTCAAAGGAATTTTCCAAAGTGCAAAATGGCTACGAACTTCAACATGCTAGTATTCAGACATCAAGATGCTTAGAAATTTCTCGTCTGAGCCTATGGGATCACATTGGGTCCATCTACAATAACCTCTCATTTTTTTTACTATCTCGAAGGCATTTTCCTGTGGTGGTGAATTTTCACTCAAGAAAAAAGTTGACAAACATGATCTCTTTCACAGTTAAAATAATAATGCTGTTTTGACAGTTAAAATAATATCCCAATAGATGAACCAAGGAACCACATTAGGGAACCACATCATCCCAAGTTTTTTTTTTCAACTTTCATTCCTAATTCATATCTTGATATTCAAAACCAACTAGAAAAGGGTAACAATCTAACAATCATTTTAGGTTGCATAGTAGGAAGTCTTCAAATTAAGAGATTTATTTGGCATATAGGGTCTTGATGAATTCTTTGTCAATTGGTCGCCAACACTATTTCAATTTTTTCTATTTATTGAAAAATAGAAGTCATCCTCACCTATTTAGATATGTCGTTGCACAATAGTAGATAAATATTATTTTGGAGCGTGTAGAACTGGTGCTCAATAGAAAGGTGTGAGAAGAAATCAGGACACATAGTAAATTCTCAGTGTTCCATGGGGTTTTTCGGATAGGGATAGGGGGACAATAGGGGATGTGTTTCTGAGACATGGGGATTGGGGGCCTAAGTTTGAGAATGGTAGCAGGATAACATGGGGAAGGTGATATAAGGGCTAAACATGAAGAAGATGAGGAAGAAATGATTGCTAGGTATTTGAATGGTTTAAGATTCAACATTTAGGATGAAATCAGCTTGATGACACCAACATCAGTTGAACAATACTTTCAAATGGAAATTAGGGATGAAGAAAAGTTAAAAAGGAGACAAGAGAAGGTAGCAAGAGGAAGAGGCAACACTTCTAGGGGAAGAGGATTAAATCCTAATTTAAAGTCAAACAATGAGCGCCAAGGAGATGACAAGAAGGACCAAGAACAATCTGATTCAAGAGGAAGATTTAGTGGAGGAAGAGGTTCTTATCATTTCTCAGGGAGATGCTACACTTGTAACCAGCCTGGACATCCATCCTTTAAATGCCCTAAAAAAACAATCTCAAGCTCCTATGGTGGAGAAAGGAGGAATCAACTAGTGCATGAAGATGAAAAGGGTGTGACTTCACCTGTAGTGAACCTTTACATCAGAAGAAGGAGAGGGACTCATGCTAAGAATAATTGTGTTGCAAGAAGCCAAGGAGGAAGATTTCAGTCAAAGAAGGAGCCTATTCAGAACTACATGCAAAAGCAAAGGTAAAGTGTGTCAAGTTGTCATTGATTCTGGTTCTCAAGATAATCTAGTGTCTAGGGAAATGGTGGACATGTTGAGTTTGGAAAAATTACCTCATGAAGCACCTTATAGAGTCTCTTGGGTCAATGATAATCAAAATTTTGTGGTAAAAGAGCAATCATATGTTGAATTTCAGATTAGGGAATATAAGGATAGGGTTCTATGTGATATTTTAACAATGGATTGTTTTCATGTTATCTTAGGGAGGCCTTGGCAATTTGATAGGAGTTCTATATATGACGGCTGGGAGGACACATATACCATCAAGAAGGATGATAAAAGTTATAAGTTGCTTCCCTTGAAAAATAGTTGAAGAAATAAGGGTAAGTCTAAGGTAGTGATGTTTGGGAAGAAAGAGCCTTTAGGGATTGAGAATAGCAAGACCAATTTGTTTGCAGGTCTATAGTATGTTCATGAGGATGGAACAATAGGAGGAGAACAATTGAGTAATGCTCAAATAGTGGGTAAGAAGGAAATGTGTTGTTTGAATGAGGATAGGGTGAAGCATGTCTTTGTATGGCATAAGGAGTTGAGTATCCAAGTGGTTCAGACTGGTAAAGGGAAGAGTGAGGGGAAAGAGTCTTTGGAAAGGAAAGATGAGGCTAATAATGTGTTTGTAGGGATAGTTAGATGTCTTGTGGTATTGTAGAAAGTCAATGGACAGTCAGTAGGAATTAAGAAAGAGTTTGGTGGAGTGGGAAACAAGAAGATAGTGAGTCATTAGACAAGGAATACATAGGACATGAAACTTGAAGGTCCGATCATAGTAAAGGAACAAAGGTGCAGAGATCTGATGGCAATAACAAGAGGGAAAAGTGTACATGCTAAGGTGGATGGGTACAAGCATGAAGGTGGAACAAGGAAGAAGGTACAAAACTATGTTGCTAAATTTTGTTTGATTGTAGGTATGAGGAGTGGAGCAGTACCAAATTTTGATCCAAGGATCAGGAGAAACCCCACATCAAATTTGGACAAGTATGGAGCAGCAAAGTGGAGGCATGGAGCAAGCTTTCACTCTTGGGACAAGAGTCTCTCTATGGGGGGGTGTATGGTGCAGGGGCACCATCACCTTGGCATGAAATAAATATGAGCCTTAGAGGTTCGTCAAATGAATTTGAAGATCTTTAAATTATATGCAATGAGGAAGTTGTAAAAAATGCCAAGATGAGATGTAATGTAAACAAGTTGTGAATTTTATGCCATGTTGGCAATGTGATCTAGATGGATAGGGTATAGTGTAGGCTTGGGTCTTATGTTTTCCCTTATAATAAGGTCTCAATGACCATTTGCAATTGTATTTAAAAGGCTTAATAGGTCAATTAGGTGGTATTTGAAAAATCAAGTTGTGAATGAATGGTAATTAAGAGAAAAACTGGCAAATTGCCATCTTAGAATTCTAAAAAAGGGTATTTATGGTGGTTGATTGGCTCAAGGGGTAGTTGGAACTTGGTATGAAGATATATTGCTGTAATACCCCGAGTTAAGCATTGATTTTGTTCAGTTTCTAATAAGAAAATATACTTTTGAAAATGTTGATCACTGGTTTTCTTTGTTTTCCTGAATTTTCTTTGCCTTACACAGGCTCGTAAAATTATATCATGACTTGAGGCTTTGGATACTTGATTGCATGTTTCTACTATCTTTGCATCTTTTTTGAAGGTTTAAATCCATCGTTGGTGTGTGTGGGATCAAAAAACTTGGTTAGTGTTCTCTTTTCTATGTTAGGGGTTTTGAGGGAAACACCATGACACATTAGCCAATCCACCTACTATTCTAACCCTATGGCTTAGTGGATTGGCCTTTACCATGATTAGTTTGGTGTATGAACACTCTAGAGGCCAAGAGAATGAATAAAATCAATGGGGTGTGAAGTTCTAATGTTGTTAAGGAGTGTTTCCACCATGAAAGTAAGGAACTCAAGTAGTGAATCTAAGAAATATTGAAATTAATGGGATTGTGAGTGTCTTTTAAGTTAGGTCAGAGGTACTTTGGGGTTTTTGGACCTTTGGAAGGATTGGGGGAGGTCTAGAGTTATGAGTTTCTTTAAAACCCTCATTTTTTGTGAAGGTTTAGGAGGGTTTGTGAGTAGAGGAATAGAACAAGTTCTTGGGGCTCTTAAAATGGGAGAATCCTGAGTTTGGTGAGCATCCCTAAGAATTTTTCAAGTTTCCTTGGTTTGGAGGTGAGTTTGTGAGGGGGTTCCTTTGGGAATTAGGCCTAATTGTGAAGCCTGGAGCGAGGGAGGTGTATTGAAATTTCATGTTGGTCCAAAAGAGTTACTATTGGTTTTGACATATGTTGTGTAACCCTGAAAAGGGTATCTTAATCGACCTTTAAATGGTTAGGTGTTTTGGAAAGGTTGGGAGAAATTAGTCTTGGACTGGGTTTTGAGTGCTACAAGGGTGGATTGTTGGGTAAGGTGTTGAATGAAGAGTTTGGTTTGATGGGGCTTTGAGGTTGTTTAGATTGCTCAAAATACGTTGTATTAATCTTGTTAGAATCCCCTTGAAGGAAGGTTGTTAGACTGATTAGGTTTGAGCCTCCTTTCCTCTGCATCAGTGAGGCACAAGTAATTGAAGCATTCCAAAGGATACAAACCACCACGAATGGAGCTTATTTATACAATACGCTTTCGGTGGGGATTATTGAGAATTCGATAGTAATTAATTAAGCATTAGATGTAAAAAAATAATATGCCTACAAAATTCAAGTGTAAAACTTACATGATACACATGATAACATTATTCAAGAATGGCAATAGCAAAATAAGAGTTTCTTTAATAAAAAATCTGAAAGGCTATACAATGATATATATTGATAAAACTATATACAATATATCCAAAAAAAACATATAGGATTAGTAAAAAGGAGTCATATGGACATAAAATATCACATATATATATCAATAGTACAAAACATATGGTCCAAAATGCCACATAGGCATACAACAAAAAACACTAGTACATAGTCATTTCCCTCTAGGGTAAGGAAATAGATCTCATGTTGCCTTCAAAATTTGGTTGGATGGAGTGATTGTTGATTCTCTTGTCTTTCGAACATTCTTGCTAGTCCTCCTCTCTTCACTCTGGACCTTCAACTGATACAATTAAAAGTAAAGATGTTAAAACATAGAAATTGAATTGTGGAATGGAATATAACAAAATATATAATCACCTACCGAATACCTATAGTCATCATGCACATTTACAGCATCACCACATACATGATCTAGAGTGACAACCACCGGTAGCAACCATGAAGATAGAAATTAAACTACATAAAATTATCATGTTTTTTTTTATAATAGACCATAAAAGAGCAAATATAGTGTCAAATTGGCTAATATATTCCATACCTTTCTCAATGGATCAGAACTCGCTATTGTTGCAACAACTCTATGGTCCATCATGTCACCAAAATCACCAGGGCTATCTCTTTTCAACATCTGAAAATAAAACAATATCTCAGGTATCATGTTGATATAAAGACCAAGTGGGGATAATGGAACATAAGGTGAAATAAGAGAGGGTAATGGGATGGGAATAAAAGGGTGATGCAAAGAGGGGGATCAAACTCTTTCAAAGTGAAAACTTTCATTCAAGAGACATATAACAAGATTAAAATGTACTATTAGGGTTATCCAAACAATACTAAAATCTTGACAACAATCGGGAGTCTAACTTCTCACTTTCACCCATGTAACCTATCAGTAGTGCAAATTCAGGTTTTGGACTTTAACTCCCATGCTTCCAAAACACTTGACAATAAAAAGGTAGATTTAGATACCCATTTCAGAGTTATACAACATCTATCTTAGCCAAATACAAGTCTTTTGGACCAATCCCTTGAAATCAGACCCTCAACATTGTCCTAGGCCACGAATTAGGCCAGATTTACAAAGCAACATACCTTTAAACTTAACACAAATCCTTGAAACTTATTGCCAATGCTTCAAACTTGAAGAAAACGTTAAAAATTTGAGTTTTCATGCCTTTTTAAAGGCTTCTCCTCATCAAAACAATGCCCAACTTCCTTAGAACTACTTTTTAAACCTCTCATGACATTGCATTACAAATTTGTTGCATTTATGCAACTCACAAATTTAGCACTTTCAATTTTTGACTCTTTATATTTTCCTAGACCCTCTTAAATGCCTAAACTATTAAAAATAGTCTAATGAGACCTTATTCAACTAATAAATCATGACTTACTCAAGAAAACATCATCCTATCTACCTTGACACCCCTTGTCAACTTTGAGAATTCCTTCCACATGATTTGCAAACCTTACAACATGAATAAAAAAGCCCCTAAAAGTTGATCAATTACAATAGAATGGTCACATTGGAACTTATTAAGACTCAAGCAATCAAATCAAACATCCTAACATGTACCTTGCCTATCTGATAGAGTGGCAGGGAAGGTAAACACACAACTATGATGACAACAATAATCCAATTCAACAATTCTCTCAAATACTCTTACAAGGAGTCATAAAATATACCATTCTTTAAATTATCAGCCCCCACACACCTAGGGTTCACAACTCAGACCACCCACAAAAATTGAAAGCATTTGGTTCATGTCACATTAGGACAAAACAAGGTTCAACAACCCTTTAGCACTTAGGTTTCAACAAACAACTATCAATATGGTGATTTAGACCTCACTCCCTCTTAATAGTATAGGCATATAGTTTCCATCCCACTAAGATTTAGCAACTCTACAATGAGTGGATGGAAGAAACACCCATAATTCATTCAAAACCTTGATTTTGAGGGTTTTCATACCACCTAGGAGTAAAATTAAGATATCTCCCTTGATAATCAACAAAATCTCATCACTCCAATGCTAAAATAAATCCTATTCAATTACCTATCCATACATTATAGGTTTGGAGAATGAAACAACACATACAGACCGTACCATGTATTGGATCAGCAATTTCTTCAAGCAAACACAAAAATCAACAAACTCTTTATTGAAAATTTCTTCCAAAATTCAAGAACAGCCTTGCCTCAACCAAGAGAGGCATATATGAATCCTTCCAACCTCCTCCAACTTCCTCCAACTGAAATTTGAATTAGTTGACCACTAGAAACACAAAAAGACTTCATTTTTAACTCTTTAATGCCTAATTAAGGCAGTTTTGCCAATTTTCACCAACTCGACTACAAAGATACCTCCAAGTTGTGTGAAAGGCATCCAAAACTCCTCAAAATAAAAAATATGACTCCCCTTAGGTATCTAGCTACATCAAGGCATCCTTTTTGCTTAATTTTCCAAAATGCACTAGACTTACAAAGGGGGATGGAAAACTTGTTTGTACAAAAAGTTGGTCATCAAGACCAAAACTCCACCAAATCCATAGGAGACCTATTACAAAGCAATGAAATGGTCCTTGAGACCTTATTCCAAAATTAAACAAAGAAAAAAAACATAACAAATGATTCTAGGTCCCTTAGACCCATGGGTGCTCCTGCACCACTATCAGACACTTAATTAACAAACATAGAAAAGAGTGGTGCCCCTGCACCAAAGGGATTAATGGAACATAGGATGGACTATTATAGACTAATGGGATGGGCTAGGATGGGATAAGGAAATATAGAGTGAAAAATTTGAGGTTAATGGGATGCAATTATTAGGGAATAATGTAACATAGGGTGAATTAGGAGGTGTCTAGGGTTTGACTATAGTATGTACAAAGTGTTAACTTGACCTGTGTGTAGCAATGATAGAGATGAGTTATCTAGGATGAAACATGGATAAATACAGTATAAAATAGGATGATATAAAGGAACATAGGGTGGAACATAGGGGATCATGGAACATCTAGGGTGATATATTAAATGGGTACAATAAGATGGGAGAAGGACATAATGACACATAACATGGACTAGAAGATATTAATTTGATGGGCTAGGAGGCGATCATGGAAAATAGGGTGAACTATTAAATGTTAATGGTAAGGGATTAGGAAGGAATAAAGGAACAAAAAGTGAATTATGAGAACATAATGTGACATGATCAAGGAATACTTGAATGCATTTTTTGTGTTTCTCATCAATTTTTAAGATTTGTATTTATGCAAAGTTATGAAAACTAGCTAACATAGATTTACAACACAATTAATGAACAAAGGCTACCTGAGTGTACGTTGTTTGAGGATATGAATCGTGAGGTGTGGAGGAAGAAGGTGCACTAGGAAAATGTTTGAAATCTAAAGCATGTTATGAGACAAACATTCAAATATAACATTTAGCCGTTCAAATGCAATAATAATATCTTTAATACTAGTTGCATACATGTGGACTCATTGTCGAGAATGTATAAGGGTCTATAGGAATAGAGCATCCCACATGAACAACACGAACCTGAAATTTCATCATATCAAAACTCTACTAATTTAGTTATTCTTAAATTTCAAAATATACATTAATAAACAAAATTAAAATAACTTGCTAAATTTTACCTGAGTGTCAATGTCGAATGTATCATTCACGAATATCATCTGTGAAATCTATTGTCTCTACAACTAATGTAGGTTATGTAGATGCATCATGAGAACCCTAATAATCGTCCGTGAAAACAACACCACGAGTGCCACAATGGTGGGGTGGAGCTTGTGGTCTACACGTCTCCTCCACACCAAGCTCTACTAGAGGACTCGCACATTGTATAATGTTCTAGGTGAGTGAGCCAATTGACTTCATCATCTCCACCTCTACACTGTCCTTAACAATGGAAGGAACAATGACATGCTCCACCATGGGTCTGCCCAAGGCTCTTGGTGCCAACTATGGATTACGTCGTGCAACAGGTCTATCATGTGTGGAGCCCCCACCTCTAAATATTTTGGCATTTTATTGAGGAAAACCTCGCAATAGAGTTTCCTCAAAAATTATTGTGGCACTTCATGGTCATTGCATGGAGGTTGGTCAAATACCATCCACCACCACTCCCAAATTTTTTTTCTAATTAACTCATGGTGGCACCAATGGATGGGGAACCTCCTGCATGCATGGGACAAAGGTTCATTGATTTTTGGGTTTATAAATAGGGCACTCAACTTGGCTTTACTAATTTTTAGGTTTTTGACATCTGCATATGACAAACCATTAGCATAATATTATCTCATCTCATGCCTCCTAGTTGAACAAAAATTCATTTTCTTGCATATTTCTCCTACATGAGTTAAAATTGACTTCAATGATTCAACAATCCCTCTCCTATAAGGGTGGGTTTCAGCATGCTTAGTTAATCTTGCAATTAATTGTTGAATGTCTCTTTTATTATTTTCAATTTAATTTTGAATATTTTCTTGTGTTCCTTGAGGATGCCTATGAATTGATGGAGGGGTTTCAAATTTTTCTCATATAGGAGGCTCTTAATGAGGGGATGATTGTGAATTCTCAATGTTTTGAGGTGGACATTCATTCCTTGAGAATTAGAAAAAAAAATATTATAAAATCTATTTAAATTTGCATTCCAAATCAAATTCAAAACGAATAGAATAAAAATAAACACCTCTTTGAAATATTCAACCTCTTCAATGTGTTGGTGTCATCCTCATGGAAAATGGAAATCTAAGGATGCAAACAATGGAAGAGATTTGGCAAGCACAAGTTGCAAACCTAAAATCCTCTTCCTCAAGCTACGTGTTGAAGACAAAATGAGGGTTTGAAACTCGATTTTTTATTTCTATGTCAAATAAGACATTTGGCGCACGCCAAATTTGGTGTGCGCCAAATGTCTTATTTAAGGTTTTTTTTAATTTTTTTTTCTAATTTGGCACCTAAATTGTGTCACAGATTGGTGCACTTACCCTTCATTTGTTACATCTTTTTTTTGGTAAAATGTTTGGCCTTTGGTGACATGGGAGAATGTTTTTGAATATTTTTGAAAGAAACTGATGGGAGAAACCCACGACATAGAAATTGCTTCCTGCTAAAAAAGACACTCTTTATGGAAGAAACATTAGAAGATTTTTGTGTATTATAAGAATCTCTATAAAGAAAATCTTACATTCTACACATTGTTGCTCAAATTTTGAGACTTTAGTAGCAAACCCTAAATGGATCTTCGACTTTGGTGAATATTTGAAAACCTAAAACTCCTTTAGGCTGTGACTACCCTTTACTTGATCTAGGTATTACACTATTTTCATTCTTCATTTGTTTTTATGTATAATGCCTCTAAAATGTGGAAAAAAATATGGTTTGTTTAATGTGCAAGGAAAATTGTTGAGGGCACAACCCTTAATAAGTCATGGCCTTCATTGTATGATTTTGGGTTTCGTGATTCTTACTACATTTCCATGGCTTTAAATGGTTATAAGGGTTCAGAACCCTATCCTTTTTTTTGTATTTTTTGGGAGAAAAATTTACTTCGGTCAACTACCATAAGATAATTTTGCTTCAAAAACTATTTATAAATGATTCAATTCCATTGTGCAGTATAGATCAAATGAAAACACTATGCAATTCCTTGAAAATTTCTGAAGTTTACATACCTTTATTGAAATTTGTTCATTTCTTTATTCTACCTTGCATCATATTTTGTAAACACCACATGGGGATTGTGAGACTTATCATTATTTTTTGGAGTTCAATCCTTATAGGGTGTTGTAGATGACAATTTTTTTTTTTATTCTTCCATGTAGCAATGCTCTTATAATAGTCATGTAGACCAGTAGCTTATTGCGTTATCAATACTTTCTTTGATCTACTACGCTTCGGTTATGCATCATGGTAACATGATCATCATACTTGAACCTTTGAAAGATGCATTCTCATGTCTGTAATCATCATTTATGACCATGATTTACTACTGATGGTAGATTGATCTTAGGAACATCTTAATCTGCAATACCTGTAGCTTGACAATGTGCCCTTGTTCCTATTCTACTGTATTTAACAAGCTGTTTGGTTTATCAACTGTATTAGCATGATTATACCTTTATCATCTTTATAGAAGCAACTCATTGCATTTATTTGTCATCTCGTTTGCATCTATTGAGTATGATTTTCATGTGAATGTACGGGGTTAACAGAAACAACTTAATTAATTTTGATACTCTATTTTCCCTACAATGTAAAGGGGCTCCATACTTTATGTAAGTGCAATATGAACATAAATTAGAGCTGAAATTGAGATAACAAATGAAATTGATACCTTTTCAACATGTCTCTAATTGTTCTATTAAACAATGAGCAATAGAATTTTTTTCTCAATCTATTTTCATCACATATGAATCAAAGGTTGCTTCTATGAAAAATTTCTTATTACAACAATCCTTTTAATGATTGTATTTGAATATCTGATAACTCTCATGTGTAATTAGAGAGTGTCCTCCTGATATTTCAAGCTCAACCCTTGTGGGAGCCCATTTTTCTCCACATATTTGATGAAAATTGATCATGAATATAATAAACTTGTTCCTACATAGTTAACAAACATGCTAGCAAAATAATTGAAGTTGAAAGCTTCCATTGAAATTTATGCCTTTTGAACAATGAAATCATTTGATGGATGCCTAATTGGATGTGTGTTATATTTTTGTTTGTAATGTAGGCATGAGGTAGGATATGATTTTCATTGCTCTAACACCACCTTCCATCATACCTCTAGATGCTTTTGGAGCTTGGAGTTGGATCAAATTGGAGGCACAAAAATTGAAGACCTCAAGTGTAACGGTGATTCATTATTCCAGGAAATGACTGTAAAGAGTGAAACTCTTTAAATCAAACATCGACAAATACTTTAAATAAAATCATTTATATTCAAAATAAAGTCGACAACTCATTCATTAGACATCATTAAAATACGGCCGATTCCAAAAAAATGACATAAGGTCGATAAGATAGATTCATATACAATTCTAGTCTAAAACATACATGTGTCATATTAAAAAATTTCAATTATAAATACAATAGAAGATAATAATATCAGTTACAATTCGAGACTTAGGCATTTAGTTGCCTTGAGCTATTCAATACATATTTCAAGTATAAAACATAAAGAAGATGACATCCTTTGATCTTCAATCCAATAGATAATCTTCAAAAAGAAGACGAGAACAAGGATCAGGCGCTTTTTCTGCCCAACCTCGAAGCTTACGCTTCCCCAGAATTCCTTAGTCATTCAAGAAATACCCGACCCTACACGAATCACTTAGAAAAAATCAGTCTACAAGCAAGATGGAATCTAGTGCGTGCCTAGTATAACTAGTAATACCACAAGCATTTTTCTGCCCAACATCGAAGCTTACACTTCCCCAGAATTCCTTAGTCATTCAAGAAATACCCGACCCTACACGAATCACTTAGAAAAAATCAGTCTACAAGCAAGATGGAATCTAGTGCATGCCTAGTATAACTAGTAATACCACAAGCATTTTCATTTTTATAAATAATTTAAGAAACACGCAAGTTCGAAACTAGGACATGGTAGAGTGTTCAATAATTCTATCTGTTTTAATGGTCCTTAAGTTACTTGGCTAAGTAAAATGTCATGCACGACAAATAAAACAGTTTTGGAAAAGAAAAACTACACTCTCTAATAACCCATATTCGGCACCCGTCCCGGAAGGTAACTTTCCCAAAAACATAACATGCACATTCATTTATCAAGCATGCATGGTTTCAATAAGTCAAATACAATATTTCACAAACAATTTATCGAAAGTCATGATTCAATCAAAACAGTTTAAAATATTGTTCTTTCATCATTTTTAAGCATAGATATTAAATTCACTTTTTAAAAATCGAATAATTAATTAATCAAAAATAAGAAGGTGTATCTCCAGTATGCAAATTAAATACATATAAAAATAGTCATAAAAGAGCACATGTTCTTTTGTTCTTGTACTCATCTATTTAATATTGTTTAAGTTCGTTTTTTATTCTAAGTAAATCATATTTTAATTTAAATGGTTTATTTTCTGTTTTACACACTTTCAGAAAATAAATAATAACTTTTTCAAACAGAATTAAAATAACTCATTTTGTCTCTATTTTGACAGTTTTGTTTGCAATTTTTGCTAAGTTTAATCTCTATCTTGATTTTTTTTTTTAATTTAAAGGAGATTTTTATCAAAAATATTTTGTTTGGAACATTTTTAAAGTGCTTTTAAACTGAAATAAAACAATCGTTTTCTATTTAAGATCTTTTAAAATCTAAATGTAAATGATGTTTTTTGGTTTTGCATCTCTTCCTAAATTTAATCGGTTGTTTCTCAGTGTTTTCAAATCAACCTCTTTCTAAAATTTTATGTTTTGGAACTTGTTTAATGGAGTTTGTTTTCCCAATAATTCATAGTTTACTATTCAAGAATTTACACAGAAATTTGAAGTAACATAATTACTTTTAAATAGTTTTAAAAATCTACGCTCACTCAAATTCTTCCTAAAAATCTTTTGTTTCTAAATTCAATAATATTCTGGAAATTGAAGAATAATCATAGTTTTATATTTATAGGTTCATACAAAATTCTAAATAATAGAAATAGTAATTTTTAAAATCAACATAATAACATAACTATTTCATTTATTTTATTCTATTCATGTTTTTGTATTGAAAATTTTCAAGATCCTACCTCTTTAAATTCTGGAAATATAATTGTGAAATTCCTCTATATTTTATCGCTTGTGTGAAGATACAGGCCGATTTATGTTTCCTATCTCCTGATGCCTATTCTCCTTCTATGTCTTGGATTACCTGCTGCTACCCCTATCAGATCTTCCTTCCATCCTGTTGGTGCACTTTCTTTCTATTTATACCACCCCTCACCAGTCCACCTTTTACTTGCGTGGAAATTGAGGAGGCCTTTGGTGGCTGCATGTGGTAGAGAGTGGGGTGATCTCTCCCTACACGTCCCCTAGTAACTCCTTAGCTGGTTGTGTAGAGAGTTTAAGACTTTTTCCCCCTGCACATGCTTCTTTACTGGTCACACTTTTTGTGTTTTCCCACTGCGTAGGATGTGAGGAATGCAGGGAATGTTTGGTAAAAATGGTTACCAGTCTCTGAATTAAACTAATCAAATCATTTTTGGGTAAATGACATGCACTCTCTCACTCTCTTGGCTACATCTGGGTAAGGTGAGATCTAGAATACATAGACAAACAACCATGAATTCCCCCTACATCAATCTTTTTTTTTTATAATCAAGAACCAAAAATGGATTTTTTTTGTTTGTCTCCAATTTCAAAATTCTCCAGTGTGATTCTTCTTTCATGCATTTATTTTAACAAGAAAATGAGATCCCCTCTTTTAGATTGATCTCCAGATCAATTCTTTAACTCCCATTTTCAAATTTGATTACTTCTCATCTTGATTGAAGATATTTCTTCAATTTGTTAATTGAAGTTTCTTTTGAACGCCAAGTTCAATTTGCACGTGAATTTTTTTTCTAAATTGTTTTCCATTTGTTTCCAATAACTCCATTTAGCTATTTTTTCAATTTCTAAATTTAAATCTTTTCTTCTTTCATATTTTCAATTAAAAACAATTAAATTTATAAAACATATTATTCATTTAAATTTTATTAAATTCCGAAATAAAAAGTCAATTCCATTTTAAATTTTGAAATACATGCATCTTATTTTCAAACAAAGATAAAATACATATAAACAAGAAATACAATCATTTAATTTTAATCAATTTCCTCAAATTTAACCAAATCATTATTTTAACTCAACATACATTTTCACAATTTTGAGAAATTAGATTAAAACTAGATTTAAAACTTTCAAACAAGATAAGCACAAAATGCATTAAAATATTATCTAAGTGGGTGTGTCAGATTATTTCTTACTTATAAATTTCTAACGGCTAAATGACTCTACCTAATCATTGTTCTCGCCTTCAATCATGTTCACCTGTTCTTGCGTTCACTTGCACTTGATTTTTCATCAGTAATGACAAACCCCAAATTTAAATAATTTTTTTTTTTGAATCATTGTAATTGCATTTCAATTTGAATTTCAATTTAACTTCGATTTAAATAAACAATTAACTTCAATTTAAGTAACGATATCATGATTAATAATTGCATCTAATTAATCCATAAAATCTATACATGGCATCCTTCCCCTCTTGGAAGAGACATCATCTCGATGTCTTATTATTCATTCAATAAGCATAGCATCACCATCAAATAAACATACTATCTCAATCAGTAAAACATAATATCTCAATAGGTAAAGCATAGTATCTTGATCATAATGAAACAGTAACTAACAACATAGTTCTCAAACATAAGCATAAAAAAATAATAGTAGCATCCATGCTATCAAATTTCACAACATGTGAATCAAAACAAGAGTATCAAGTATCTCCACATAAAAAAAATGCTAATCTATGAAAAAAAATGAGGAAAATGATGGTCTATCATCTTAGAATCCTCCCATGTAGCACTATCCTCAGTATACTGGTCCCACTAGACCTTGTACTGGGTATTATCTCTATTATGCGGCTTAATGCTATGCATGTCTAGGATTTGGATGGGCTCCACTAGCACCACCCTTGGATCCTATACCTGTAATGAATTCCAATCAAGAATATGAGATGCATCATGATGATATGGTTTCAACAAAGAAACATGGAAAACATTATGGATTCAAGCTAGAGAAGGTGGTAACTCTAGTCAATAATCAGCTGGATTAATAACTTCTAGTACATCAAATGGTCCCACAAATCTCGGTGCCAACTTTTATGATTTCCCAAATAAGATAGATCTCTTATGAGGCTTAACCCTCAAAAAGACTTTATCTCCTATAGGAAAATGTCTGAAAGTCTTGTTCCTATCAGCATAGCTCTTCTTTCTATCGGCTACTTCCTTCAACCTACCCTTGATCAACATCATTTTCTCATCCATTTCCTTGAGCATATATGGATCAATGATGATCATATCTTCCATCATGTCATAGTTGATGGGTGTGCAACATTTTCATCCATAAAGTGCCTCAAAAGGTGCCATACCCAAAGATGCATGATATGAGTTGTTGTAGGAATACTCAACCAATGGTAAATATTCCTCCCACTTGTATTGCTAATCCATGCAATACATCCTCAGTAAGTCCTCCACAACCTGATTGACCCTTTTAGCTTGGCCATCAGTTTGTGGGCGATATGCAAAACTAAAATTCAATTTAGTTTCCAAAGTTGCATTCAGTGTAGTCTAGAATCTAGATGTCATCCTGGTATCCCTATCATAAATAATGGTTTTTGGTACACCATACAGTCTAAATATCTCTTTCACAAATTTCCTCACAAGAGTCAATGATCCATCCTTCATATTTCCAGGAATAAAATGTGAAACCTTCATCATCTTATCAAAAACTACGAAGATGGTATCATGCATATTCTTGCTCAAAGGTAATCCTTGGATGAATTCCATACTGATTACTTGGAACTTATACTCAAGTATATCATGGGGATACAAAAGTCTTGTTGGATGCACATGCTCAACCTTGACTCGTTGGCATTCCAAACATCTAGCCACATACTCCATGACATCTTTCTTGATCTTAGGCCAAAAATACAAAGCCTTCAACTCTGCTACCATCTTCGTAACTCCTGGATGCCCTGAATAAGGTGCATCATGAACTTCCTCAAGAATAAACTTCCTCAAATCTCCACCCTCAGGGATATAATCCTTCCTTGATATCTGAAAATACCATCAAACTCCATCATATATCCATCAAATCTATGATCTGAAGGATCTGCCTCTAAGGCATGCCTAACCATTTCGTAATGCTCATCTCCTGGAAGATACTGCAACACTTGTTGTCTCAAATTTGACCTTGTGGTCAACATAGCTCAGAGATGTCTTCTCCTACTAAGAGCATCATAAACTCTATTTTCCTTACCCTTGATATACTCAATGCCAAAATCATACTCACTTAGGATCTCAAGCCACCTCCTTTGTCTCCCATTGATGTTCGATTGTGTGAAGATGTATTTAAGTCCTAAATGATTTGTCTTAAGCTCAAATGGTTTCCCTAGGAGATAATGTCTCCACATCTACAATGCATGAACAATAGTTGTAAGCTCAAGATCATGTGACACATAATTCAACTCATACTGTTTCAATTTCCTGGACTCATATGCAACCAATTTCCCTTCTTGCATTAACACAACTCTTGCACCTTCACCTGATGCATTTGTAATCACTATGAAGTGCCCATTAGGATCTGGTATAGTCAACACTAGTGCCGATGTCAACTTTTTTTTAAGAATCTAAAATGCTTCCTTGCACTTCTTAGTCCACTCAAATTTCTTTTCCTTCTTTTGAAGAGAAGTAATAGGTGTTGCAATCCTGAAAAACCCTTCCACATATTTCATGTAGTATCCTGCAAGTCTCATGAAACTACAAACTTGAGTAACACTTCACAGTGTTGGACAATCTACAATTTCCTCTATCTTCATAGGATCAACTGAGATTCCTTCAACATATATGACATGCCCCAAATAGTGAACCTTCTTCTAAAAGAAAGTACACTTTGAAAACTTACCAAAAAGATTCCGATCTCTTAGTCATTGCAAGACTATTCTCAAGTGCTTCTCATGTTCCTCTTCTATTTTAGAGTATATCATAATATCATCAATGAATATAAGCACGAAATCATCTAAACAGTCTCTAAAGATAATGTTCATAAGGTTCATGAATGCCACTGGAGAATTTGTTAAGCCAAAAGGTACCACGGTGAACTCGTAGTGTCCATACCAAGTTCTGAAAGTTGTCTTCAGAATATCCTCATCGTTAATCCTCAACTGGTGGTAACCTGATCTAAGGTCAATCTTAGAAAACACTGTGGCCCCCTTCATCTGATCAAACAACTCATCTATCCTGGGTAAAGGATACCTATTCTTAATGGTAGCCTTTTTCAACATCTTGTAATCAATACACAATTGCAAGGCTCCATCCTTCTTCTTAACGAAGATTACCGGTGCACCCCATGGAGATACACTTGGTCTAATAAATCCTTATTTCAGAAACTCATGCAATTGAACCTTCAGCTCATACAACTCAGTAGTAGTCATTTTGTAAGGAGCTTTGGATTGAGGCTTCGTTCTAGGTATCAGTTCAATCGAGAAATCAAATTCTCTCTTCAGTGGTAATTAAATAAGTTCTTCAGGAAAGATATCCAAGAACTCCTTGAGAACTAGATAGTCCTCTAGTCTCTGTTGGACATTATCCAAGTCACTAACCAAAATAGAAATTATGGAACATCCTTTCTGATGTGCTTTCTTTAGCTGGACAGCTGAGATATGTCTCAACTCTAGAGGCTCTTGAGATCCTAAAATCTCTACTAAATGTCCAAAATCATCCAAACAAATCACAACCTTATCCTCACAGTTCACTATGGCTTTATGCTTAGTTAGCCAATTGATCCCTAAGATCACATCATAAGAACCCAATGGTGCTACATAAAGGTTAACTTGGGTTTGGAAGTTAGGTAACTCTAAATCGTTGCATGATAAACATGAATCTACCATCTTCTCTGCTCGATTTCCATATTGAACCATCCATGAATATGACATAAAACCAAGTCTAATAGGTAATTTAACAACTACTTTAGGATCAATAAAGCATTCAATAGCTCCTGTATCTATCAAAATAGAAACAGATTGACCAAAAAGCTTACCCGACATTTGGATAGGTGTAGCCTGAAAGTCTGCTTGGCGGTTGTCGACCGCTGAATGGATCTAGTGTTGCAATGCTCGCCAATCATTACCACCATGCTGACCTCCTGTACACTGAGTGCAATTGGAGGCAGAGTGATCTCCTCCACAATTATAGCATCCACCTTGTGGCCCTAGATGACCACCTATCCCATTCTTGATATTGGATAAGTTGGTGTTATTATTGTTTACTTTCTTGTTTCCACCAAAGCTACCTTCTCCTTTATCCTGAGTGTTTTTTCCTCTCTTCAGATTCTTGATCTACTAATTATTATTGTTACCCTTCTGGTTATTATTCTGGAGCTTCCTATTTCCAAAACGAGATTTAGCATTAAAACTCTTCCTATAGTTTGCCACCTGTTGCAGCTTTTGTTCCTATTTTATAGCCTTCTCAAATACCTCATCCATCGCTAATGGATTATGAATATCCACATCAACTCCAATCTGTGGCCTCAATCCTAAGATGAATTTCTGAATACGGAACTATTCATCCATCTGATATTGTGGTATGTACTTCAAGAGATTGGTGAACCTCTCAAAGTACTGAGTAACTATTAGACTACCCCGTGTCAAATTATGGAACTCTATCATCTTCTTGTCAAAGAACAGTTGTGGAAGCCACCTCTTCCTGAAAAGTTGCAAGAACACTACCCATGTAGTCCCACATGGTAGTAACTTCTTCTCAATCTTCTCATTATCCCACCAAGTAACAGCTTCTCCAGTAAGCTGGTATGCATCCCAAACTACCTTGGTCTCATTAGACATACTCCTGAGCTCAAATTATTTTTCCATCTCAATAACCCAGGCTTCAGCTCCATCACCTATTATTTTACCATCAAACTTGGGCAGTGCTACCCTTGTCAAATATTTATCCAACTTCCCTTCAATCCTTTCTTGAGGATTTGGTACTTCAACCATTGGATTCCCATTATTAGGTTGCTCCTCATTTTGGGGAATTTCAACTCTAGGGCTTTTTCCTTCTCTGACACCTCGAACTTCCTATTCTAGATTATCCATTCTAGAACCCTACTAATTCAAGAGACTGAGAATCTGATCCAACCTATCATTCTCATTACTTGCAATAGCTCCTTTAGCTCTTGTACCCATTATGATCATAATTCTGGCATCAAGGAATGTTTGTTTACCGTAATGGACAAAGGACCCTCGTTTCCAAACATAGGGCTCTGATACCAAATGTAAAGAGTGGAACTCTTTAAATCAAACATCGACAAATACTTTAAATAAAATCATTTATATTCAAAATAAAGTCGACAACTCATTCATTAGACATCATTAAAATATAGTCGATTCCAAAATGATGACATAAGGTCAATAAGATAGATTCATATACAATTCCAGTCTAAAACATACATGTGTCATATTACACAATTTTTATTATCAATACAATAGAAGATAATAGTACCAGTTACAATTCGAGACTTAGGCATTCAGTCGCCTTAATATATTCAATACATATTTCAAGAAATTATAAAACATAAAGAAGATGACATCCTTTGATCTTCAATCCAATAGCTAATCTTCAGAAAGAAGACGAGAACAAGGATCAGGCACTTTTTCCCCCCAACCTCGAAGCTTACGCTTCCTCGAAATTCCTTAGTCATTCATGAAATACCCGACCCTGCACAAATCGCTTAGCAAAAATCAGCCTACGAGAAAGATGGAATCTAGTGTGTGCCTAGTATAACTAGTAATACCACAAGCATTTTCATTTTCATAAATCATTTAAGAAAAAAGGAAGTTCGATACTAGGATATGGTAGAGAGTTCAATAATTCCATATGTTTCAATGGTCCTTAAGTTACTTGGCCAAGTAAAATGTCATGCACAACAAATAAAGAAATTTTGGAAAAGAAAAACTACACTCTCTAATAACCCATATTCGGCACCCGTCGGAAAGTAATTTTCCCCAAAACATAACATGCACGTTCATTTATCAAGCATGCATGGTTCCAATCAGTCAAATACAATATTTCACAAACAATTTATTGAAAGTCATGATTCAATCAAAAGCAGTTTAAAATATTGTTCTTTCATCATTTTTAACCATTGATATTAAATTCACTTTGTAAAAATTGAATAATTAATTAATCAAAAATAAGGTGTATCTCCATTATGCAAATTAAATACATATAAAAACAATCATAAAAGAGCACATGTTCTTTCGTTCTTGTACTCATCTATTTAATACTATTCAAGTTCATTTTTGATTCTAAGTAAATCATATTTTAATTTAAATGGTTTATTTTTTGTTTTACACACTTTCAGAAAATAGATAACTTTTTCAAACAGAATTAAAATAAATCATTTTTTCTCTATTTTGATAGTTTTGTTTGTAATTTTTGCTAAGTTTAATCTCTATATTGAAATTTGTTTAAAATTTAAAGGATATTTTTATCAAAAATATTTTATTTGGAACATTTTAAAAGTGTTTTTAAATAGAAATAAAACAATCATTTTCTGTTTATGATCTTTTAAAATCTAAATGTAAATGATGTCTTTTGGTTTTGCATCTCTTCCTAAATTTAATCGGTTGTTTCTCAGTGTTTTCAAATCAAATTCTTTCTAAAATTTTATGTTTTGGAACTTGTTGAATGGAGTTTGTTTTCCCAATAATTCATATTTTACTATTCAAGAATTTACATAGAAATCTGAAGTAACATAATTACTTTTAAATAGTTTTAAAAATCTACGCTCAATCAAATTCTTCCTAAAAATCTTTTGTTTCTAAATTCAATAATATTCTGGATATTAAAGAATAATCATAGTTTTATATTTATAGGTTCATACAAAATTCTAAATAATAGAAATAGTAATTTTAAAAATCAACATAATAACATAACTATTTCATTTATTTTATTCTATTCATGTTTTTGTATTGAAAATTTTCAAGATCCTACCTCTTTAAATTCTGGAAATATAATTGTGAAATTCCTCTATTTTTTGTTGCTTGTGTTAAGATACAGGCCGATTTATGTTTCCTATCTCCTGTTGCCTATTCTCCTTCTATGTCTTGGATTACCTACTGCTACCCCTGTCAGATCTTCCTTCCATCCTGTTGGTGCACTTCCTTTCTATTTATACTGCCCCTCACCAATCCACCTTTTACTTGAATGGAAATTGAGGAGGCCTCGGGTGGCTACGTGTGTTAGAGAGTGGGGTGATCTCTCCCTACACGTCCCCTAGTAACTCCTTAGTTGGTTGTGTAGGGATTTTAAGACTTTTCCCCCCTGCGCATGCTTCTTTACTAGTCGTGCTTTCTGTGTTTGCCCACTGCGTAGGATGTGAGGAATGCATGGAATGTCTGGTAAAAATGGTTACCAGTCTCTGAATTAAACTACTCAAATATTTTTTGGTTAAATGACATGCATTATCTCACTCTCCTAGATGCATATGAGTAAGGTGAGATCTAGAATAAGTAGACAAACAACGATGAATTCTCCCTGCATCAATAATACTCTGTCTTTTTTTTATACTCAAGAGCCAAAAATGGATTTTTTATGTCTTTCTCCAATTTTAAAATTCTCCAGTGTGATTCTTCTTTCATGCATTGATTTTAACAAGGAAATGAGATCCCCTCTTTTAGATTGATCTCCAGATCAATTCTTTAACTCCCAGTTTCAAATTTGATTGCTTCTCATCTTGATTGAAGACATTTCTTCAATTTGTTAACTGAAGTTTCTTTTGAATGCCAAGCTCAATTTTCATGTGAATTTATTTTCTAAATTGTTTTCAATTTGTTTCCAATAACTCCATTTAGCTATTTTTTCATTTTGTAAATTTAAATATTTTCTTCTTTCATATTTTCAACTAAAAACTATTAAATTTATAAAACATATTATTCATTTAAATTTTATTAAATTCCCAAATAAAAATCCAATTCCATTTTAAATTTTGAAATACATGCATATTATTTTAAAACAATGATAAAATATATATAAACAAGAAATCCAATCATTTAATTTAAATCAATTTCCTCAAATTTAACCAAATCGTCATTTTAAATCAATATGCATTTTTCACAATGTTTGAGAAATTAAATTAAAACTAGATTTAAAACTTGCAAACATGATAAACACAAAATGCATTAAAATATTATCCAAGTGAATGTGAGACTTTGTCTTACTTATAAATGTTTACAGCTAAACGACTCTACCTGATCATTGTTCTTGCCTTCAATCACGTTCACATGTTCCTGCGTTCACTTGCACTCGATTTTTCATCAGTAATGACAAACCTAAAATTTAAATAAAAGTAAATTTTGAATCATTGTAATTGCATTTCAATTTGAATTTCAATTTAACTTCGATTTAAATAAACAATTAACTTCAATTTAAGTAACTATATCATGATTAATAATTGCATTTAATTAATCCATAAAATCTATACATGACAATGACGAATCACTTTCTATCTTATGCCTATGTTATTTCCAGTTGTATGATATACAATATTTTATTGTATTCATTATTTGATTTTAAAATCAAGTGAAGTTACTCCCATATCTTTTGTGGGACTTTGGTTTTTACAATATGAATAAAACAACAAACATTATGCAATTTCATGATTTTTCTGTTATAACTAGTTGCATAATAACACTAAAAATTCAAGAGTAATCAATTTTTTTCAGTAATGAATACTTAGTAGAAATTTTTTCTAACCACTTGTATGCCTTTGAATTCTAAATGCAATTCAGCTCTACCATTTTTGAGTTGTAGCCAAAAATAGGTAACACTTATTTTAGAACACACCCTCCAAAAATGGACTGTTATGCTACCCCTTTGCCTAAATAGGCCACTTTAACAAAAAAACACTAACCCAATCACTCTCTCAGCCCCCAAACTCTATTTTAGGTTCACATACACATTACAGATACTTAGAATCGCCAACTTTTATTAAGATAAATTCCTTCAAAGGCATCAAATCACAAAACCCTCATTTAAGCCATTTTCAAGAGGGTTTATTGGAGTTTAATACTCTAGGCCTCAAAGAACCTTGAAAATGCTTCAAACACACCTAATAATTTCTTAACATGCTCACTAAGTCATCTCCCATGAATCAATTCATTTTAAGCCAACTCCAACTTTTAGCCATCTTTTTCAAGCAAAAACTCAGCCAAATATAGCTAGGGCAGCATCAAAAAACCTATCAAACCCTCTTTCCTTCTCATGAAACCTCCACTAAAATCTAAACCTATTCTAGTGCACCTTTTCCACCAGTTTACAAGCAATTCTAACCGTGGAATGGGTGTTTATTGCATTTTGAATACCCTCAAAACCCCCAAATAGAGGTTATAGACTTGTTGTGAGTAAAAAGGCTATAAAAATCTTGAAACTTGGTCAAATTCAACCAAAAAAAACCTAAGTACTCTTACCTCATTTCCCCACATGTTTCAATTAATTTCAGATCAATATGCCTCTATGATGGACTGTACAAAGATCTGTAACAGAAAAGTACCAAAAAATTTCAAGGAAAAATAATGATTTCAATATCCAACATTCAAATTTACAATGGCTAACCTCCTCCCAACATACCACAAGGATTTTATAAAGAATAAAAAACATTAACATTCCATTTTCAAATATTTCCCATTGAACAAAACAAACTAGACTCTTCAACTTCCACATTGTGCACTTTTTTGCATTTCTACAATATTGCATTTTGACAATTTTTTGAAAACATTGACAAATTTAGCAAAGTGACCCCTCTATGACTCAAATTACATCACCAATTGTCTATTATGACCTTATTGAATTTCAAAAGACACAAAAAATCTAAAATTTATCATTAGACCCCATTTGACCATGTTTACCAAAAATGGACTAACATGGTGCCCTTGCACCAATAAATAAATAATCAAAATAGGATTGAGAACTAAGCCATGAATACTAATATCATTTTTCTAAATTGGATACTAAATTATGGTTGTTTTATATTTCCATATATAATTATATATTCCTTCACATTTATTTGATGATATTGTTAAACTACTAGATTTTCTATCATACTAATAAATAATTTTGAGGATACCCATGAGTCTATTTCATTAGAAAAGAAGATACTAGGTCTAATGGTAGATCACTGAAATAAAAAAAAATCCAAGAACATTGGGGAATCTAGATTGGTAAGGACAAGATATTGACTTACAATCCAAAAGTTGAATCAATCGATCTTAGATCTAGATTCTTTGCATGGGGTTTTGGGGGTGGGCTTGATGGATTGAAAATTTGATTTTTGATATGATACAAAGATGCAACTATGTAAACTATGACAATTTAAAATTATATTATAAATTATGAAAAAATTAAAATAGACAAACAAAATTTGAATCCAAAAATTCAAAAGTTACACATACAAGAACTTTGAGTTCAAATTTGAGCTTGATCTTGTCGGTCTATGGCACAAGGATTCCCTAGACTAAGGAATTGGTTCTCAAAATCGATTTCACAAGATTGAGGTCCTTGGTTTATATCTTCTTTCTTCTAGGTTTGGTTGTTAGATATTCATCAATTATTGAGAAAGCATAGATTATGTTATTTTCAACTTGTAGGGTTTTGATCCATGAATGAGAAAATTTTCTTAAATCTTCCTCCAATTCACTTTAGATCTATATTCTTCACACATGAAGAGAGGGGAAGCATTTTTTCATATAGGGTCTTGCCTTAGTCAAACTGTGTGTTGGTATTTCTACCTCCACAATATAAAAATTGATGATAAAATATAGCTCATCCTTTTGAAGGATAGAGGATAAATGATAAACAAGTAATGAATTTACACTTATCTATAACTCACCACTCAGATTTGATCTCCTTGATGGACTCAAATCACACTCATAACCTTCAAGGATCATTTGTTTCTTGACTTTATTTGATTTGAATATCTACTTGGTGTTAGTGCTAAGAAAATAAATGCATGCTAAACATGAACAAAACTCACATAAAACTTGTCATGATGCTTGAATGAAAAAATGATTCAATAATTCTATAAATTCTACTCTTGACTTCTCTTCAGTAATTTGAGTGCTTTAGGAAACTTAATTTTCTCAATTGAAGTCTTAGTGTATTTATCATTATTTAATTTTTTGAGAATACTATATATTTATATAAAATTAATCTAATTTCTCAAAAAATAAATCTTGATAGTTGAGAATTGAACTTTGAATTAAGAATAATAAATTACTCACACTCACATATTTAAATTTGGAGACAAAATAGGTGGTATAGGGCACCCTATGCCCTATGTTGGATTGTTGTTTTTAGAGATCCAAAGTGTTAAGGGAAAAATATTAAATCCCTACTTTAATGTCCCATGTTTAGTTTTTCGATAATATTTTTAGAACAAGAAATTACATGCACAATTAGGAAATTAGGTAAATAATTAGGTCGAAGCAAATAAGGGGGAGAAAAAACTAGTATGAAATTATCAAGGGTGAGAAATTTTAATGCTACATTTATACTCCACTTTAGTAATAATATATCAAGAGGGGTTGAATTATTCAAATATTGAAGAGATAGGATGACATTGAATCTAGGGAGCACACAAGCCCATAAGATTCAAGATCATATGGCATGATAATGTAAGGACAAGAGAAAACACATTTATAAAATTCAATGTAACAAGACAACATGAATCATGCACACAACAAAGACACACTTGACATAAACATAACATAGATATAAAAATCCAAATACACATTCTAAACACAATGAAAACATGATGCAAACATACAAAAAGGTGGGTATGATAATTGCAAACTAGAAAGCTCCATATAAATCTTACTAAGATCCATACCCAAGGCTTTCATGACTCATATTCTAACAAAGTATGATATTTTTTAGGTGAATCATGAACCAAGGCATCATGAGCTAGTGAATCCTAATATTCACTAGATAAGTCTTCTAAAAGGGAAAAAATGTGAAACACACAAGGGATGGTGATGGATGGTTCACTAGGTGTGTACCCATGTCAAGCATACCAAGAATTATAGTCCCAATAATTTTTATAAGGCACTACAAAAATGATCAAAATGTCAATCCAATGCATCACTATCTCTAATGTGTCTGAATGAAGTAAAACATATAATGGAATGTATGCCCCCACCTTAAAGTAACTACTAAACACCAATCTATGAGAAATTTCTTTAAAGTAGAATAAAATCTGTAGTGTAGAAAATTGTACTCCCTTTTGGAGATGGTACAATTTCACACTCTATTAGGACCCATTTTAGTACCCTTGCATTCATGACCCTTTCAATCATCATTAATAAGCCCCTAATACCCTTTATTTTGGATCCCAAGACTTGTTTCAATTGAAATCCTGATAAAATAAATAGTCATTTAATAGGCCCCTAATACCCTTTAAGTGGTGTATGAGTCTCATGTGGAACCTTTTTAGGGTTTGAGTGTGAAATTAATCTTTTTAATTCACATTTTTGGTTTATGTCAACATTTGGGATCTAATAAATGGTAAACTAGATGAATTTCCTATATAAACAAGGTTTCAAATCATTATTTCACCTAGAAAAGTTGATTCAAGAGATAAGAAATCCTAGAGTTTTCAAGCAATAGTTTTCAAAAGAAGTTTACTCAGCCTTGACTCTTGATATGGAAACTATAATTTGCTTCTTGGAAGCCCATGAGATAGCTCTCGAACCCAAATGAAACACATAGCTTGATGTGATCTTCCTATCATCTAAACTTCATGCCCAATCACTATTTGTGTATCCAACTAGCCTAAACTCATTTGTTGTTGTGTACAAAATTTAATATCCTTTGGTGACATTCACATACCTCATGATACTTTTACCCGCTTACCAATGGGTTTTTCTTGGAGTCTCCATAAATCTAGAAATAAGACTCACTCCATGCATTATATCAGGCCTAGTTGTAGTTAAATACATCAAACTTCCAACTAAACTCTTAAACATGGTCGGATCTACATTGTTGTTCTAATCTTTCCTGGTATTTAATTTAGACCTACAACTATTGGTGTTGGGGAAAGCATTCTCTCAGGCATCCTAAATATCTTCAATATTTTTGTTGCATACTTTGCTTTAGAGATAAAAATACCATCATGCATTTGTTTTACCTCTATGCCTATAAAATATTTCAAGAGTCCTAAATTTGTCATTTCAAACTCTCTTTCTATGGCCTCTTTAAAATAAGAAATGAGGAAAGCATCATCCTGAGTAAAAAATAGATCAAATACATACAAGACAATAATCAAAATATTACCATTTGTTGCCTTGATGTATAGAGTGGGCTTACCATCACTTTTTCTAAAGCCATTTCTCATCAAATATGAGTCAATAATGTTGTGCCATGCTTGTAGATCTTGCTTCAACCCATAAAGAGATTTCAAGAGCTTATATACCTTGTTTTCTTCACCTAGAACTTCATATCCAAGTGGTTGCTCCAAATAAACTTCCTCTTTCAACACTGCATTAAGGAAGGTAGACTTCACGTCCATTTGAAATACCTTTCATTTGTGTTAGGCTACAATTGCTATGACTTATTGCATGGTCTCCATCCTTGCAACAAGGGCATATGTCTCATCATAATCTCTCCCAAACTATTGTCTGTACCCCTTAACCACCAAATGTGCCTTGTGCCAATCTATCATTCCTCTGGCATTGCACTTAGTCTTGTAGACCCATTTCACCCCAATAACTTACTTGTTGCGAAGAAAATCAGTTAGCTCCCATGTATTGTTTCTCTCTATTGTATCTATCTCCTCATCCATGGATTCACTCCATTTCTTCTCTTTCACAAGATCCTCAAAATAAATTAGATCACTATGCAAAAAGAGTGCAAAACTCATGTTCTTATCAAAATCTTCATCATACCTTTCATCTTGGTAGATCTCCCTTAGAATCTTGGTCTTCTTTGGCATTAAGGAGGTGAGAGTGGGGTCTAAACTTTCACTACTACTATTTATTTGCTAAATAGGCTAGTTTAGGAGCTGTCGGGAGCTTTTAGGAGTTGATCTTCTGGCTGTCTGTGGTTGCTTCCCTTTCTATCTACTAATTTTAGAAGCTTTCAGGAGCTCTCAAAAGCTCTATATCCATGACTTTCTTTACGAATGTCTACCTATTTCAAGATTTTTCAAGAGACAACTTGAACTCTCTCCAATTGAGTTTTGTGATAGTCTATTTAACTGCATGTCTTTTTCAGGAGCTCTTAGGAGCTGTCGGGAGCTAACTATTTGTACTGCTGTAGGATTTTGTTGATCTTCCTGTTGATCTTCTTCTTTATCCTGAACTATCAAGAGTTGTTGGGAGCTATCAAGATCTGTTGGACCATCCCATGACTCATCCTTTAATAACACCACATCTCTACTAATGATGATTTTCTTGGTGACCAAGTTATACAACCTATAAGATTTGGACTCTTCACTATATCCCATGAAAATGGACTTCTCACCCTTTTCATCTAGTTTCTTCCTATTTTATTTTGGCACACGTGTGTATTCCACACAGCTAAACACTCTCAACTGCTCAACCATCCATTTTTTTTAATCCATTTGTCTTGTGGGATTTTGTCACAAGTCACCTTTGTTGGACTTTTATTTATCAAATATACAACTATTGTTACAAACTATCCCCAATATTCAATTGGGAGTCCCTTTGATTTCATCATTCTCCTTGCTATCTCCATGATGGTCCTATTCTTTCTCTCAGCCACTCCATTTTTCTATGGAGTATAATTGGTTATTAGACCCTTCTTACAACCATTTTGCCTATAAAAGTACATAAATTTATTGGAGGTATACTTTCCTCCTTGATCTGACCTTAGAACCTTGATCATGTGTCCATTCTCTCTTTCAGCCTAGGCCTTAAACAAAAAAAACTTATCAAATGCTTCAAACTTATGCTACAAAATAAAGACCCATGTCCTACGATTGTAGTCATCAATAAAGGTCATAAAATATTGGCTTTTTATCAATAGATGTGGTTTGCATAGGGCCTAACAAATTCATTGGCACTAGATCCAATAGTGCTCTTTCCCTTGTAGAGTTGCCCGATTGAAAGGGCTACCATTGGTGCTTGCCCAAAATGCAAGCCTCACACCTAACATTAGGCTCTACTATTCTTGAAAAACCATAAACCACTTTTTTCTTGGACAAAAGACTCAAACCAACATAGCCTAAGTATCCATACCTAAGATTCCATAGCTTGGAGGGGTCTTGAATGGTGCTTCTGAGGGCTAATAACTTTACTATTGTACATTTTCCATTCATGAGAGTTCCAACAACAGACTAAGATGAGAAACATGTCCCAATCTTCAAGGGAAACATCTGGTTCTTTGTCATTTGAACTGCTACAAACACTTCCATCCTCTCATTCTTGTCATATATGATGCATTGACCCTTCTTCATCAACACTTTGTATCCATTTTGGATCATTTTTCCAACACTCATGAGGTTATTCTTTAACCTAGGAGCAAAAATACATTTTGAACTTCCTTCTTCTCACCTTGCTTGGTGCGGATCATGATAGATCCATTTCCCTTGACTGGAACTAATCCGTTGTTCACCATTCTTATCTACGAATATACATTTTTATCAATGAAAGAAAACAAACTTTCATTACTACTCATGTGGTTAATGCAACCATTATCCAAATACTAGGCTTCAGGGTTGCCTTCTTCACCAATATTGCACATGATGAAGGTTGTGGACTGATTGCCTTTAGCCAAATTTGAATCAACCATATTTTCATTTTTTTTGGCTGATTATTATGATTTTTCTATCACTCACTTGCATAATGACCAAATATATGACAATTTTAGCATTCAACATTCCTTCTATCATTCCTCTTATTTGAACTGTTATTTTTTTTCATGCTTTTTCAGGAGCTAGTTTGAGAGTTTCTCACTCCCTCTTGGCTACTTTCTCATCTTGAGCTTTCTCCTCCAACATTTCCTTGTCTAGATCTACCTCTACCATGTTGGGAGCTATTTCTACCTCTCCCCCTACCTCTTGCATTTGACCGGGCTTTAAAAGGTTGATTTTGGGAAGAAGTAGCAAACCTATTTAGGCATTTCTTGTGGGTTTGAAGAGAACCCATCAACTCATCCACCGTCAAAGTAGAGAGGTCCTTTGCCTCTTCAATGGAAATGATGATTGCATCATACCTTGTGGGTAAACATCTAAGGATTTTCTCCACAATATTCTTCTCCTCCATGATTTCTCCATTCGCTCTCAATTGGTTTATCAAACCCGAGAATCTTGTGTGAAAGTTTGAAATAGACTCACAGTCCTTCATTTCAATAGTCTCAAAATTTCTTCAAGGTATTTAGAGCTTCACCAATCTGACTTTATTAGTCCCTTTATAACTGGTTTGGAGGATTTCCCAAGCTTCCTTTGCATAGTTAGTTGTTGCTATTCTGGTAAAAATGGTCTCTATCAAGGTTTCTTCTATGAAACTTAATGCCCTAGCATCTTTCTTTCTTTTCTCTTTCAACTGGGTCATGTAGTTGTTTGAGAGGACTCCATACTATGTTGGGTCAGTAACATCCATGAACCCATTTGTCAAAAAATCCCACAAATCATTAGCAACCATAATAGTCTTCATCTTCTTTCTCCAAATATCATAGTTTTGTCCATTAAAGGATGGTGGTTGTTGCCAACTCTTCCATTCATCTCCAACCATATCTCCTACAAAAAAAAAAAACTTGATACCGAGAAAAAACAAATTCCTTAACTCATGAAGAAATGAGGCCTATGGCTCTAATACCATGTAGAAATATCAGGATCTCAAATGCCCTGATACCAAATAAATTTTTGTATACACAAAATAATGTAGAGTTATTGCTCTATTCCCAATCAACTGGGAATACAAAAACTGAAAATTTGGAAGCACAAGGAGACAAGCAAATTTTGTTTGTATTCATTAATTTGGAAATGGAAATACATAAGGGATAAACTAAAAGATCCGAAATAAAACTCTAAACTATAGATTAGAAACTTTTGGGAGTTTTTAGGAGTTGCTCAATTACATTGATGACTTTCTGAAGCTTTTAGGAGCTCACTATCAAGAGCTACACAAATCTCTTTCAAGAGAAGTTACTGCTCAAACACGAACAAGATACAATTTTTGTTGTTCAGGAGCTTTTGAGATCTCACATAGAAAAATATTCTTCACACAGAATGTAGCTACAAAAATTCTCCCAACTTGCTATCAAAACTAACTGCCTTCATTCCTTTTGTCTCTTCAAGATTCCCTCCTAAAATTTGAAATTACCTACCAGCATAAATGAAAATTCAAAAATGAGCTACCACATTTAATTCTGGAGTTGTCAGTAGCTGCAGGGATGAAGATCCCAAAAACTACAAGGAGCTCCTGATGGATAGGTGAGACAGTTGGGGATCTAACATGAGAGGAAGAGGTTTTAGGAGCAATAAATTTTCCAACAATAATAATACTGAAAAATTTACTTTTTCATCAAATTTAAGAGGTAAAGGTTTAGTTGTATCCATGCATCTAATGGGAGGTAATTGGATTAATTTCTTGCTTAGCGATTGTAACATGATTACATGAAGAGAGTTAGAGAATTGGGTGAACTTTCTATCTCTTGGCCTAAATTAATAAGGATTTATTCTTGTGGTAACATGTGTGCTAATATTAGTAGTAGTTTGAGGAGTATTTATCTTAATGAATTAGAATGATTGGAAATTTATTTGAGGTATGGATTCAGATTAATCAGTATGATTCAATGAAGGTGTACCCTCATATTTACTAACCAATGTTTGATAATCACACAGATCCATACATAAGTGTTTTGATTATATTAAGACTAGAAAGGCTAGTACCCATAATAGAGAAGCCATAGAGGTAGCGAGAGGTGGTTTACAAAAATTTATTCAACAAAAAATGAGACTCATAAAAAGTAATCAAGAAATAAAAATCCAAAAACTATGCTTTTGACAAGAGCATAAAACCAGTAACAAGTCATTCTTTTCCTAGAGCATGAAACCAAAAAGTAGAGACCAACTATAAAGAAATAGAAGCAACAAAGGAACCTACTCAGGAAATGCCACCTAGTGTAGATCCTAGGAAGAATGACACACTAAATATACTTTAGACCAGAGTAGATAGCTGGTAATAGAGAATTCCTACAACAAAAAGATAGAATCAACAAGAAACCCATAAAAAAAACAACATTTTTGAGAAAGGAGTGATCTTGTAGAAACCACCAGCTTCCTAAACCCAACAATCCCAACCAAAGGGGCAAGACCAAGAACTCTCTTTCAACAATTCTCTACCTCAATAGGAGAAAAAAGGAACTCTAAGATGAGGGTAGAAAACCCCTAGCAATCATGCTAGCATTGACCAAAGGAGAATATGAGAAAGAGGCAAAACCCAAGCCAACCTGAAAAGAATAGTCTCCACCTAAATAGGAGACAACCCCACCTCAAGAGGGGAATCCAAATAGAGAGAGAGGGTATAAGACCCAAAAGCACCCATAAATCTGAGAGAGGACCACTGTATCTCACCTTAATAAGCCAACCCCTCCAAAACCCAACAAAGGGTTTGAACAAAAAAATAAAGGAGAAGAACAAAATCACCCCCAAAAGGAACAACCAAATGTAGGGTCGACCAACCAAAAAAAGGCTGGGAGAGCACCTATGTGGAGATGAAGATCAACAACAAATATCTAAAGAACAACCCCAAACAAGGTAACAAAGACAACACCCTACAACTTAATAGCACCGAGAGCCACCAAGGGCTAGAAATCAATCGTAGAACCCATAATATCGCTCCAAAAATGATAGAGCCCCTAGCACCACTAAACAAGGAACACTAAATAGTTCTAGGGAAAATCATCCAAGGACATGCATAAAAAACTCCCTATGACCTTACTGAGACTAATAGTACAAAAAACCGGGACCAAAATCCATAGTAAGACACCCCCAAATGAGCTTGAGCTTTGAAGAGATTAACAAGAAGAACCCATTGAAGAACAACATATCACTGTAAAAATTATTTCAATGACCACCAAAAAAAACTCAATCAAATCTTTGCAGCCCACATTAGGAAGCATAAGAAGATCATGGTTGTTAAAGTAGAAGATACCCAACATAGTCTACAACAAGAAAAACTCAAAAGCTACCATGATTCCCTTAACCTCAAAAAGGAGGAAAAAAAATAGAAAAGCCACACCTGAACTAAGGATAAGTAGAACAATCTCGATAGTCACAAGGAAATGAAGTCGATACTTGTGAGAACCATGAACTCCAAAGGCAATTAGGGGCACTAGATGGGAAATAAGAGTAAAATATTCTAAACCCAATTTCCCAACAAAGATGAGAACAAGGGAAGAAACATCCTTGGTAGGTGGGGAGACTACTACTATCAAATGTAGGTCCAAATAGAAGGAAGGACCCACAACCCTCAAACCACTAGAAAACATGACAAATAAAAGGGTCCTCACCTCAAATGTAGATCATTTTCCACAATAGAGTTGTAGAAAAAAACCTCATAGGAAGAAAAGGTAGATAAGGACATCAATAGACCTATCCTCCAAAAAACCCAAAACATCCCTTATTTGACTCGGGTAGTAGAACAAATTAGAGTCAAGAAGGAAAAACTTAGCAACAAGTTAATTAGACATGAAAAAAACAACACCATTAGGGAAAATAAGAAGCCTAAAACACCTCCCACCACACCCAATGGTGTAAATCACCAACACAGCTCATCATATTCCTCTGAATCAACACTACCATATCCCTCCCCTTCAGAAATATTCGGAACCTCTGACCTACTCCTATTCTTGCTTAGACTCACACTCATCCATACACAAGTATTGAAAGGATGGGTACTTCATCAATAATATCTTGTCTAGAATATTATCTTGTAAATTTCCTATATACAGCCTTTAAACATCGACATGATGTAGACTATAGGATATTTGTGAGTAAAGCAACTAGTATCATCCTATAAATTTTGTTAAATCTTTTCCATAGGTCCTTGTTTATAATACACTAAATCAATTAACGTTGCTTGAGGATCAATGTTTGCTTGAAAATTTTGGAGAAATGCACTAACCAGTTCAATGAATGAGTTTATTGAGTTATTCAACAATGAGAAGAACCATTACAAGGCCGAGTCTTTCAATGATCTAGAAAAAAGCTTAGCTTGGAGCTTGTCTTCAAAGATAATGCCATTACACAATAAAATAAAATTTGATACATGGTTGTTAGGATCTACATTACCATTGTAGTTCTCAAATTGGGGTATTTTCATAATTTTAGGTATAGGTGTTTTGATGATAGAAATTTACAATGGGTTACATGTGAGGAATTGTGGAGGTTTTCTATTTTGATTAAGATTTAATGTGGAATTTTTTTGTTGAAGTGGTGTCACATTTTGCAAAAGTTGTTTAATGAGTAGATCATTTTTTGGCATGTTTTAAGAGTTTGTGGAATATGGTGAAGCTATGTAAGTGACTAATGGGTTGCCATATTGTATGTTGATGAGGGGTGACAAATATGGAGGTGTTATGGGTGAGGTGATGAAACTAGAAGGATTCCCACTAGGAAGCCCTATATTTGGAGTTACACCATCATTGTATTGTATGGTTGATTCTACTATGGATGGTGTAAATGTAGGAATATAAGCCATGTTTGTGGGAAATGAAACTTGTTTTCCTCCTTTTTTTGAGTTTTTGTGAATGTTTGAGTGCAAATAGCCATCATGGGGATTTTATCATCAACTATGTGAGCTATATTACACAACACTTCCATTCCTTGCCAACATTCATCAACTTTCTAAGGTTATCAAGAATAGGTACTATCTTTCTTGATAAAGATTCAATATTAAGTAATCTTGAGAACCCTCTAAATATTTATCCAATTATTTTAGTTTATATTTAGGAACATGGGAAATAGTGGTTTCTATATCCACATAAATTTTAGGTTGTGAGGTAGTCATGGGTAATGTATGGTGAAGAATGGAATCCAAAATGAATTGGGTTGAAGCCATACCTTGTGTAGAAGAGTTAGAGGAATCAAGCTCTACAACAAATGTGGTTACATCGTGGGATGCCAAAAGTCATAATTTTTTGCAATTTCCTCTTATTCTTCAACTACTCCTTAGTCCGAAGAGGATAAATCTTTTTTAAAGATTTTGTATGATCTCTTAATAGATAAATGTCATATTTTGATGGACTCTACCTTTTTGGATATTATTTTATATCAAATTTTTATTTTATTTTTGTAATGTCAAAAATTATCACCCTTGACAAATTCACACTAGGTTGAGATCCCCATTATGTGCTTGGACCTAATTATGTATTAATTACACATTTTATAAGCATCTTTGGAAAATTAAACATGGGAAGTAAAATTACATATTTAATATTTTTCCTAGATAATTTTGGCCCTGAAAAAGAAGGAATATCGTTTAGGGCACCCCACACCCTAGACCAACACTTTTGGCTCCAAATTTGAATTTTTTAGTGTCGGTAATTTATTATTTGAATTATCGATTTCACTTGTTGACCATTAGTATTTAATTATCAAGAAATTAGAAGAATTGTATATAAATACTAGTCATTTTATCAATTTCAAATCCTAGAAGCACACCTACAAAATATATTGAGAAGATTCAGGATCCTAAAAATAATCAAGGGTAGTCAAGAGTAGAATTATAGGCTTTAAAGTCCAACATTTTCATCAATCAGTTCAAGATTTCAAGATATCAAGAATAATGGAACAATTTATGTGCAAGGAGCTATTATGATCAATAATGCTAAATAATGATGCATTAAGGTATCCTCTACATGCTATTTATAGTAATATATTGTTTATGTGATTAAACCTTTTGTGGATCTATCAAACAAGCAAGACATCCATCAATCAACTAGTATGTGGTATCTCTTGTTCAAGGATTTTCACATCAAGGTACAAAAAAATGTCATTTTTAAGTTAGCTATTATTATTTTTTCCTCTTTCTAACAATGGATATTCCCTCTTGATCATCATAAATCATTGTACATGGAGGTATAAATACCAATATAGGGTTTGACATAGGCAAGCCCCTATACAACACAACCTTTTTCCCTATTTTATATGTACAGGTCAAATTTAGAGGTTTCAATAGGTGAGAATCTCAAGAAATAAATTGTTGACCTTGATCTAGATCTCAAAACTTTCATATCCAAAAAAGGAGTCTATTCTAGGGCACATAATGCCCTAGACTAGCTAATTCAAGCTCAAAATTTCATTATAGGTTCCTTTTTGTGTCTCAGTCTCAGATATGAAGTTCTCATATAACTTTCTATTTTCAATTATCCATTAAATTAAATTTTCAAGTCTAAGGTTATATGTAAAATAGGATTGGAAAATTATACATGAAATTTATCATCCTCACAACTCAAAAATAAACATAAACACTCGGGGAATGGCTCTCCATTTTGGCAATAAGCTAATCATCAAATCCTAGTCAATTTGTGTTAAATGATGAGTCAAGTGAAAAGGAGATAATCTTAGTTATCTTAATTGGATCTAGGATCACTTTTCCTACTCAACAATTTTTTATATAATTTTTTTAATTTTTCCTCTTATAGGGTGAAAAAAGAGTTCAAAACCTAGTGGGTTTAATAGTAGATGGGTTGACCAAAGATCTAACTAAATAAAGTTAACTATTTTTAAAAATTAAGGCTTTGTAAATTAGATAATAAATTGACCTAATTAAGGGCTAGGAGATATCATGTAAAATTACCTTGAAAATGGAAAATAATAGAAATAATTGTCCTTAGCTAATTTTTATTATTAATAGATTATTTTCAATTATCTTGATCAAGAATTGCTTTTGAATTATAACTGAAAATCTTAAATTATTATGTGTTGGAGGCATAAAAATGAAACATGAACTAGGTTACCATCAAAATTTGGTAGATTAGCTCAATGAAACATGAAATTGATTCTATGTTCCATGAATTTCACTTACTATGTGGGGAATTAAATTAACTTATTATTGGCTTCTACAACCTATTTTTTCCTCAATCATCGATTCAATGATGTACACAGACTAATAGTATTTTAAAATACATTCAAACATAATTAGATAGTGAGGGACAAGATATTTTAGGTGACCAATTGATTAGAACAACTTTTATAGTCATGGAAAATATCAAAGACAACACATCCTTGCACATATTTTCTCAATGATAACACTCTTTATTCATGTGGATTGTTTAGGATGATTTGGTGTAGAATTAGGTTTGTTTAAGTGATCAAAAGAAAAGTGTTAGAATATTTTATACCTTGATATTGATATTAATGAATATAAATTGGAATATTTTATATACCAATACAATAATTAATCATAAAAATATGTACGTAGTTATCTTATAATGTCGATGGACTAGGTAGGAGTAAAAACTAAATTCTATTTTTTTTGTTTTGGGGTCAATGTTATGTGGTGATAAATATCTCCTACATGCAATGATATTCAATTGAGCTATCAAAGTGGTGGCCTTCAAATAGTAGGTGAATGTATAAGAGTATATATGCACATGAAGAAAATAAATGACAAATGAATAGGAATATATGTTGATATTGATAATGTAAGGTCAAATACATATGAATATTCATAAGTGGATGTAGATTCAAGAAAAAAAAAATGAACCTAAATTAACACAATACTAATCCATTTATCAATATATAATTGTATAAAGCTATTTATAAAAATGAACCTAAAACTAAGGGATTGGCTATGAAAATGTGAACATTAAAATATTAGATCCAAACTTAAATGTAATATTTTATTAGAATAAATATTGAACATGTATATATAAATTTAAGATTAATTATAATAGTTCACTTAGTTAATATTAAATATTTGAAAACAAACATATCATATAATTTTTAAGGTATTAATTACTAATTTCAATAAAATACCCACTTAACAATTAAAAAAAGTAATAATTTTAGAGCTTAAATTCATTTATTTAAAAAAAAAGTAATCTATATTTTAAAATTAAAATAGTAAAAAATTGTAGTGTTTAAATATTATATAACAAATAATTAAGTTATGTAATTTAGAAAATTATATATAATATATATCAACCATGTATTAAAATTACAATCATATAATTAACAAATATATTAAATTAAGAAATATATTTAATTAAGGATGTAAAGCTTGGTGGGGCTAGGGAACTTGTAATGTGTTCATCATGTGAGAATCAATACAAATTCAAGGAAGTTGTGTTTCTAAAGGTATGTGACATGTCTAAATATCTATCAAGATCTGGTTATTTAGAAAAGGAATAGATTTGGAACTAGGATATCTATCAATCAATAATCTATTTACTTGCTAGGATCAACCCTTTTCTAAAATTTATTAGGTCTATTCATGGTATATGTACCTTGTCAAACCTTATCTTAAAAACACAAAGTTAGGGATTTATGGGCTTAAAGTAAAGCTAAATATATGATTCTTAACTTGGATATAAAGTCTTTCAAAACCATTGTACAATTAGTTCTTCCTAATATGATTCATAAGGTTAAAAAAAATTTACACAAGCCATGTAGAAAACATTTAAAATGGTATCTAAATACTCCTTCCAAAAATTAGAAACCATTTAATGGATGTTCTTATATTTCTCCCCACTTTCCAATGGTTTTGAAGATCAATTCCAAAGAGAATATCTAGTCCACTAATTCTCAATAATGGTAAAGGTCCTAAGAAAAAATTTCCACTTTTTTGGAGTCCAAAATAATTCATTTTTCTTGGTCTCTTCTTTATAAGGGTTTTCCTATCATATATTTTCTTATTCCCTTGAAATTTTGTATTCCCTTCCAACCTTTTTGTGGACGTATAGAAAATATCGAGAGTTTATTCTACCTATTCGTACATTCCAAAGTTTCACTATTTTTTAATCCATTCAAGCCAAATCCTTCTTCTTAGCATATGTTTCTATTAGGAGACTATCCAAAAATGTTTGTGAGATGTATTCAAATTTAGCATTCTTTTGGAGTGGATTATTTAAATTCCTATTTGGAAGTATAAAATGTGTACTATTGAAAAGCATTTTTTATGTATATGAAAGCTATGGTTTTCTCTAACATCATGTTATAGATAGAAAGTCTAATATTATAATGTGGCTCTTTATGTTTCCCACTTATAGAATCTAATTGACCATTCAACTAATTCCTTTCATATAGTTTCTCATGTGTCTCCTTCTCCTATTAGTTGGTACGCCTCTCCATAATGTGGTCCTTTTCATGGCCACAACTATAGCTCAAAATATAGGTCATTGTTCATCAAAAATATTATGGAGGTTGGTCTCCTCCCATGTGGACATTCTTCAACTTCACAACATGGTCATACTTGTTGGTCTGAAAATGAAAAAAAATTCATTGCCTAGACATTGTAGTTTGTTTGGTACATGGTGATCTTGTTGAATAGAAAGATAAAGATGGAGATGATATCATTATTGATTAGAAGCCTTATTTATGTCTAGGAACCCCAAGATGGTTGGAACCCTCCAAAGTAGGATCCCCCTTTGCCTACTCATATAGCCTTGACAACATAGTAGTTAACTACTATTTTTAGCTTTGACTTTGGGGTGTGATTCCATTTCACCTACGTTTTAAGAGAATGGTGTATTATTTTGGTGTTTCTAAAATATTGAAGTATATTACAATATTCATTATAAAATACTATTTTATTTATGAAGATTTGGTTAAGCTTTCTTTTTTTCTCTTTGAACCAACATATACATTTGTACAAATAAATCATGTTAGATATACATTAAAGTGTTCATAACGATTCATATGAAACAATAAAATTACGGTGGTTTATATCTTTCAACACTCACTTTGATAAATATGTAAACTTGTCACAACAAATATTAGAATTGGTATAATAATTAATAGAGAAAAATAAAAAATAATTTGTATTTCTTGACACCTACTTTATAACTTTGAACATTTACATCAATAAAATTATTACTATAATCTATAAAAATTTAAAATATTAAAATTTATATTTCTTATCACTTTAATAACCTATAAATTTGTTACATAAATATTAAATTCTATAAAAAAATATCTTGAACATATTATATTTATATTTTTTAATGCTTATTTTAATAATTTGTAAACTTGTTATATAATCATTTAAATTTTTATAATAATAAATAATTAAAGAAATTATTATAAGATTTTTTTCTTAGTACCAACTTTAATAACTTGTAAACTTGAAATTAAAATCCTTATAATAATCAATAGGAAGAAATAATAACTATTATAGTTTAGATAACTATACAAGTTGTTGTCTTAAAATTATTTGCATAACATGTTCACAAGTTTTGTCGAATTAATCTCACCAATCCTACCAACCCCCATGACTTATAAGCTTTGCCAGTTTCAATTGCTATAATAACTGTGCTGCCGAGACTAATAACATCCTTTGTAAGGCCTTACATATTCTCTTCATACCATGGCAATGGACGCAGTCGAGTTTCTCAGGGGTAAAACAATCCTCATAATTGGCGCAACGGGCTTTCTGGGAAAAGGTGTGCGTGTAATGGGGTTTTCTGTATCGTATTCCCTGCATCTATTAATATAGTAAGCTTTTAAAGTGAATGTCTTCTTAGTTATTTATTATATACTCATGCAATTCAAACTGCGATGGATTTTATAGTTTTTGTAGAGAAAATCCTAAGAGCGCAACCAGATGTGAGATGTATTTATACACTTATAAGGTCTGAAAATGTGGAATCTGCTCAAGCCAAACTCCAAAATGAGGTATAATATTGTACAACAGCTTGGTTGATAAACTCAAGCTATATAGGCGGGTAATTGTTTCATGTTAAATGTTGTTTCTTTGTAGGTGATATCCAAACAGTTGTTTGGGCTTCTGCGAGAGCGATACAAGGGAGAAAGCTATCAGGAATTCATGGCAAAGAAGCTTGTTCCTGTTGTTGGAGACGTGGCACTCAATGATCTCGGAATCAAGGAGAGTTTGAGGGACGAACTCTTTGCAAAGATTGAAATTGTTGTCAATTCTGCTGCCACTACGAACTTTTATGAGAGGTTTGCTATATATAAATGAATAATTGTTGTCAATTCTGCTGCCACAACCAAGTATTTAGAGCAGTTCCATCTTAATATGTCAAACAATTGGAATTTACAGCTTAATATGATAAATAATTTGTTAATGTCTTATTAAGAAATAAGGTGAGCGTGTTTAGTATTTGTTTTCCATATACCCCTAAGAACTAGTTTGAATGATTTAAACCATCTTAACAGTAGATTAAAGACGTCCACAAAGATTGCATGGCCATCGCTATGATCGTTTTGCTAAAATAGATCCAAAACAACAATAAAACATTAACAGCATCTGCAAACAGAATAAAATAGAACATAAAACGATGTTAAATGGCTAAAAAGAAATTTTAGATTAATCTAACTTTCATTTCATTCAAACTAATCACATAATTATAACTTTAGCTAAACTTCCGATTTCTAGAACTTTAGCTCAACTCCCGATTTCTAGAAGATTTTTCAGTCTAGAAGGTTTGAATTTCTAAATTATTCTAATCCTGAAATGTTTTAATATTCTAGAGAATCTTATTTTTGAAGACACGTTTTCTATTGTAAATTGTAGGTACGATGTTTCCATGAAAGTGAATGCGTTGGGAAGTAAGAATGTGATAAACTTTTGTAAACGTTGCCGTAACATTCAACTTCTCTGCCACGTATCAACAGGTGAATACAATGTCCTGCATTAAGCTCTCATTTCTTCTCCAATTATCACTTAATATGATCAAATGAATGTTAGTATATTTCTCATCTTCAATGGTTGGTTAATTGTTTTCTCAGCTTATGTGAATGTTGGGAGCACGGGCGTGGTCAGAGAAAAAGTTGTAAGGATAGGAGAAAGGCTTTCGTACAGCGGTGGAGAAATATCACTCCCTCAGATAGAGACGGAATGCAATTTAATAGAGCAGACCATAGAAGAGTTCAAGAATGTTTTAGGCGAAGAATGGTCGGATGAAAAGGAGACCAAATATATGAAGGAATTTGGGGCACAAAGGTAAATGCATTTTGCTTGTATTTGAAGATTGTACATGACTTGCAATCATTAGCGAATTAGAGTTACAAGTTAGCTTTACGAATTTGAACAGGGCAATGAACTTTGGATGGCCAAATGCTTATGTTTTCACAAAAGCAGTTGGAGAGTTGATGGTGGACTATTTCAGGGAAGATATACCAACTGTTATCATTCGTCCATCAATAATCGAGAGCAGCTTAAAAGAGCCATTCCCCGGATGGATGGAAGGCAACAGGTACAAAAGTTTGACGAAAAGTAAACCACACATACTATAAAATAGAAATACTATTATTTACACAAGTTAAATTTTTTTAAATGGTTTATTAATTTGTTCTCTCTTTTTCTTATAATTAGTTAATTATTTAAATACTAATTAATCAAACTAACATATGAATATATTAAATATAATAAACAAATATTTTTAAAATTATGCAGTCATAAGGGTTAACCTAACATCTATTAATATGATTTATCTATTCATTTTGTAAACTTGTTCCTTTTTCTTAGTACAAATCAACAAGTGTCAACACTTATACACATATAGATAAATCCTATTCCTTTTCTCTATATTCTTCTATGTGTAACAACTATCTATCATGTACATCCAATTGCCTATGCTACTACATGATGTATTTTTAAGATCCAATGGCTCTTCCTTATTCTATTTAACATCGTCAATTTAAAATTCATCTATCAACATACCCCTCGTCTCTCTCTCTCTCTCTCTCTCTCTCTCTCTCTCTCTCTCTCTATTCTATAAGAAACATTCATCTTTGAGCAACTATAATTACCATATGGTAATGATTCTTTCGATAATTAACCCTTAGATTCATCATGAATTGATGTCCAACTACCTAAACACACAGACATCTTAGCTAACCACATTTTTCCTCTACTTCTTTGGCATAGATAAAATTAGTTGAAGTTATGAAACTACTTGCTAAATGATCATAAAAGATATTCCATCTCCTTACCAATCAAAAGATGAGAATTACTTCTCATCAAAGACTAAAAAAGAGATCAATTTAATAAATATATATATTTCAAAATAAAATAAAAATTATAATTAACAAAATAAAAGAAAAAACAACATCCTCACATAAAATAATTATATTTCAAATAACATGCCTAATCTTTAAGGAAGAATCTAAATAGAGATGAGAATATTCCTTCATACACCTTCTAGCTCCTCCAACCTCCTCTTTGAACTACCTTAAGTTGTACTCGCCAAATGTAGAACAAGAATCTCCAAAAATAACTTAAATACAATCAAGGTGTCTATACATATTTATAATTTAATCATTAATTAAGATATCTATAATAGTAAAATAACCCTTCAAAATAATCTAAAATGTATCAAGAGCTATAGTTAAAAGGATCATACATGCATTTATAAAGATTTGTATTCATAAAGGACATACGCAAACAATATGACATGATTAAAACACCAATTTTTAGCATATAAAATTCAAATACAAAGTCTTTCCTCGTACCAAATATGCTATGTAGTAGTCATAATCATTGTAGAGCAATTTTAATTTTTAAAGATCATTTAAATTTTTATTCAATAAAAAGATATATCTAAAGCTTTTACTCATTCACACTTTAATGATAGCTAAAAATAATTGATGTGGGTCATTTTACCATTTTAAATACATTAGAAGTTACAATTTTTTCAAACCACTTTGAATCCAAATTCTTATCATAAATAAAAATTGAAAATTATATTTAAATTATGTAAAAAATTAATAAATTATTGCTCTATATAATTAAAATTAAACTTTAATACATTTATTTCCAAAATCATTCCTTCGATTTTCTTATATAACTAACTACCAACTTAAGTATCTGACCTACACCTAACAATCATTCCACACTGATATATTAAACATGATAAACAATTTAATTTTAAATCACAAGAGAAACAAGAGACTCCATAAATTGGTTGGTGTATTCTACCACTAGATTACGTTCTATTCTGTAACCTCCAATATACTTGTTGGGATGCTCTACTTGTATAGTTCCTCTAAGCTTTGAAGGAATTTTTGCTAAGCTCCTATTAGAATTTAAATGTAAATCATTTCTTTCTTTCTTCTCAAGTTTTCTCATCTTGTTGATATATGATATTTTTGCTATATGGCAATAGAATGATCGACCCTGTGATTATTGGATATGGAAGGGGACGAATCTCATTCTTCCTTGCTGATCCCCATCTAGTGCTGGATGTAGTAAGTACAAAGTCATACACTAATTTTATACCTCAGAGATCTTGCTCTTGTTGTGAGGTGATGTGATGTGATTTGCAATGACAATAATCAAAGAATATGGTATGTTACACTTTGTTATTTGCCGAAGCAGATTCCGGTGGACATGGTTGCTAATTGCATGATATCATCGATAGCGAGGAATGCTTCACAGCCGGGTCTATCTGTCTATCAAGTAGCCTCGTCAAATGTAAACCCATTGAAGTACAGTGAGAGTGTGGATGCCAGTTATGACTACTTTTCAGCACATCCATGCACATCTAGGAATGGAAGTATTGTCAGAGTGCAAAAATTGCGCTCTCTACAAACCATGACCAACTTCAAAATATACATGACTCTCTATTACAGAATCCCTCTCCAGGTAACAAAACATTAGCTTGCATTTCGTTGCAGGTTTTGATTTTGATGACTAAGGCATGAAATGAATATGGCAGATACTGTATGTTGTGGATAAGCTTCTGCTGGGCTACTTCCAGCTACAACCACTTTACACTCTTCTACTTGAGAAGTACAGATTCGCATTGAAGCTCGCTCAAATCTACGAACCCTTTCTTTTCTTCAAGGGAACGTATGTCACAATCAAACTTCTCTTTATTGTCAAGTATAAACTATTTAATTTTATTTGAATGTCTTTGCCGTGAAATCTGAAGTTGTTGGTTGTCATGATCGACAGGTTCGACATCTCAAATACGGAAGATTTGTGGAACGAAATGTCTGAGAGTGATCAGGAGAATTTCAACTTTGATGTTAAGAGCATAGATTGGAAACACTATTTCTTCAACTGTCATATTCCTGGACTCGTCAAATATGTTATGAGAGGATGACAATGAGACTTTTGTTTTATATTATAATTATTCTTTTCTATATAAAAGGTTGTATAACATGCTAGGTCATGTTAAAAACAACATTATTGGAATAAAATGTATTGTTACAATACTAAATTGTTACAATACTTAATGTTTATTATTGTATTGTTACAATAATCAATGTTTATTATTATAAGTTAATTTTGGTGATTAAAAGTAAAATTTGAATAAAGAGATATTAAATAATAAAAATATTGTCAAATTTGAATGTTATAATTTTACGAATATTTGACGAGTCTTTTTCGAAATGTAAAAAATATTTTTGTCAATCTAAATAAACAAGATATAAATTTAAGATTTTATCTCAAAGTAATACAAAAGTGTGGTATCGATTGAAGATATTTTTTCATCATAATTTTTCTATTTAAAATCTTTTATATGTGTCCATGCATTTCAACATAATACTACATAGTTTAAAAAAAATAAAAGAGACTTAAACAATATATACAACTTAACTAATTATTGTCAATAGTGGCATAGTATGATGATTAAGTTGTTGTGTTGTTGTTCTTGTCATTAAGATTCAAAGCCCATTACGATGTAATTGTTGAATGCTTAAATTGGGATGAGGTCCCCCATTTGTAACCTCGCCGATTCATAGCTCCGGATCAAAAGTATTTACCCCTTAAAGTAATATGTAACTTAATTACCTTTTATGTATGTATGTATGTATGTATATAGACATGTGTGTATATACACACATACATATACATATATATACATATATATGTATATACAAATATATATGTAAAAATAAATATATATGTATATTTGTATATATACATATGTATATATATGTATATATGTGTATATATAATTAGTTATAGTGTTAGTTCAGATCTTCATGTTAGGATAGAATTGTATATTCATCTATTGAGGTGACATATAATTTTCATACAATTTATTAAGATTGCTTAGGTTGTTTTAGTGAGTCATGTGAGTTGAGGTGCCATCCAGTTCTATAATAAGTTACACTTACTAAAAACACAAAAAAAGTTATGTGCATTTTCTATTTGCTGGTCTTGCCACCTCATACCTTTTAGATTGTCTATATATGCTCACTCACTTAGCATGTATTTGTATGTCAATCCATTTTTTTGAGCTATTTAATGTTATTTTTATGTTAGATAATTTTATTTTCTCTTGTTAGAAAGTAGCTCTATTATACTATTTTGAATTTATAAATTATCTATGTTAACAGATTCATGCTTTCTATCATTTACACTAGTTTCTACATTAATATCTATATTGAATAGTCCAACATCATATGAAAGCCTTAGTAAACCGATAGAACTTTCAAGTTTCATTTTATAGAGATTTAGGGGGCTAATCACTTTGTGAGTAGATTTTATTAAAATATAGTATATATTTCTATTGTACCTTCATATAACTTAGAGAACTAGAATAGTTTGATAGAATGTTTAAACTTTAGGTCTTGTACTTTTTCTTTAGAGTCTAGCTGTTTTTAGTTTTTTAATAACTTAATCAATAGTTTTACCTATTCCATAGCATCTAAGAGGATAGAAAAGGTCAAAATTGAATTTTACTTCAACATAATTAGGTCCTAAGAAGCTAGTTTATAAGTAAGGGTTTGATCATTGACATAAGGAAATTTCTCATCTGTTTGGCAAATGGACCTTCTCATTACATTAAAAAATTATGGTCAATAGAGTTTGAGTCAAGAAAGTTTTACTTGAAGATTTCATGTGGTCCCTATATAGGTATTTTATATAATATAAAAAGTAACTCAAACAAAAATTTATGGTTCTAGTATTTAGAAAGGTCTTCTATGTAATATTTATTTAACTATTTAAAGTTTTTGTAGCCAAATTTTAAGGGCCATGCAACCTATTGTGCATGATGAAAATGTGAAACATAAAATACAATGAACGTGTGAATGACCACTCATGTATTTCCCGCTCTCCCGCCCAAGCACTTTTTTCAATGTCGATTTCAAACGACTTTCCTATAGATCCCATGCCTCCCACTCTCCTACATTGTAGCCTGTCCCGCTAGAGTGTGGATTTGTTGTAGATTTGTCTTAGCCTACAATTGTGGATTCAGTTGTACCTCTTGTTACGGGTTTAGTTTTGAACACTCCTAGGGTTCTCTTTGGGGGTGCTAAGCTTTTTGTTGATGCTATGAAGTCAAATGTTGCAGGGGTGAGCTCTGTGCAACTGCTAAAATGTGCCTCTAGTGCTCCTATTGTCTCCATTGACCGGGAGGTTTTGAGAGCATTAATCATTTCTATAAAATAGGTTTCATCTGCAAATTCTTCCATTTGTGATCTTCTCTCTGAAATTTGAATATATGGATAACAAAGCACGGGAAACCCTTGGTGAGAGGTAGGATTGAGATTTACCATTCTGCTAGAGGTTTTTTTGTTGTTGTTTTTTCTTCTTCTAAGGATAGGCAAGCTATTTTAGATCAGGGTCTATGGTTTTTGGATTCTCATCCCCTATCTTTAAGTCCATGGGTTCTCTCCTTCAATCCCCTAAAGGAACCCGTTCATATTATACCTATTTGGATAAGATTTCCTTATCTCCCCTTATATTCTAAGGGCTCATTTTCTCTTCAGAGCATAAGTAATTCTCTTCGTAGATTTTTGAAAGTGGATGAGGCTTCCTTGAATTATACGCACACCTCCTATGCTCAAATTTTGGTGGAGGTTGATCTATATCAAGCACCAGTTGGAGAGGTTGTGCTCCAAGTGAGGGATTGGTCTTGGTCTCAGCTTGTGGATTATGAAGGTATCTTGTCTCATTGCAAACACTATTTCACTACTCGACACTTGGCTCATGACTTCTCTTGTAGCTCTCACCCTGCTTCTTCTTCTACTTGGTAGAATAATTCCCTCAAGGACCATTTAATAGTGTACCTAGATGATTCCTCTTCTTCTAATAGTGAGGATTCTAAGCCTACTTCTCCTCATGTTCAAAAGAAAGTGACTATTGTTGATAATGTTAGCACTCCTATGAATAGTACTACTCATATTTTGGACAAAAAATTTCTTGCTATTATGCATGTTGCCTCCCCTTCAAGGTTCCTACTACTCCCATTCTATATAATGTAGTATCTTCCATGGTCTTGGCTACTCCTGTTTTAGGTTTGGATGTTCCACCTATTGTTCATACTACTCCACCTATTTTATTTTTTGAAGGGGCTTCTTCCCCTTCTTGTCAAAAAATTTCGAACCTTATTTTTTCCTCTTCTTTGATTGAGGTGCAGCACATGAAGAAGAATAATCCTAAGACAAACTCTATCTCAATTGACAACACTTTGGAGGAAAAATTGTTTGGTTCAAGCTCGAGTGCTTGATTTGTTCTATCAGTCACCTCTAGGTCAGTTTTGGTCAGTCCTATTGGTTGCTATTCTATTTTTGGGCTGCTATCTTTTTACAGCTCTGTGAGTGGCCTATAGGCCAATTTTGCTGGTTGGAATGCCTGTTCTTTCTTTTCTATTTTATTTTTGTTTAATGGTTATGAAGCTTGTTTCACAATTTTGTTTGTGTTTGGGCCCATTAAGCCTGATTTCTTAATAAAAACATACAAACTCACACATTCAAAATCACACAATGAAGTTTAAGATCTTGGTTCAGATTATAGAATTTAGATAAAAATAAAATATATCATAGTTAAGATCTTGATTTGCTCCATTGTTGATTGTTCTTCAGAATAAAAAACTATGAAAAATAAGGCCACCTGCAATTTTGGAGGAAACTTGCGCTTGGTAAAGAGGCCACGATTTGGTGCCAGGATTTATGATGCTGAGTAGGATAGTGGAATGAGGCATTGATAGTTGCAAGGGTTGCTGCAATTTTTCTATTGCAGTTTGCGCTTTCTTCTTTTTTTCCACGATTCTCTGTCTGCATTTCATTTCTTCTGAAGATATTTTTTTTCTTCTTGGTGACTATGATCTTTTATTGCTGGGCATGATTTATTGGAGGCCCTAATTCATTTGTTGAGAGGTTATGAATGACATCTGCAATTTGGTCTGTTGGAATCATTTGTTGGAGGGCCCCTATCAGCTATTGAGATCAAGCTTTTGAATTCATTCTGGTGGTCGTGAGTTTTTGAATTGGAGCCCATCTTTCTTATTGTGCATGTATTTTACCTGCCACGTGAGAAAGGTGGTGCGATTTCTATATTGAAGGTTTGAATCTTTGTCTAGGAAATTGAAGACCGAAATCACGGTGCACCTAAGGCCGCACACAAACTCTATTCTAGATTAGAGGTCATGGAGCATCGACTGCAATCATTTGTTGCCATCAATTTGGTAGGAAGGAGTGATTGCAATCATTTTTCCACCTATGATTGAAGCAGAGTAAGGGTGATATGAGCTGCATACATTTTTTTCAAACTCTATATTTTATAAAATTTGCAGTAAAATATTTCTGGTTTTACATTGTGCAACGGAAGTGTGTGGATCCAAGTTTCTTTTTGAAGCTGTGTTTTTGGGAACATTTATCCCACATTGAAAGTGTGGGGTAGTGTTTTTCTATTTTAATAGTGTTGCACTGTGTACGGTTGGTAATTTAAAGTCTCACAGATTGAGAAGAGGTTGTGGAGCTGTGGATATTTGAGCATTTGTGTGGCTTTCACATTGTGCAGCAATATACTACAAACAAGTGTACAATTCTTTTTTCTCAAATTTTTCAGATTCAGTTTGAAACATAGATTTTGAGAGGTTGCATTGGTTTATATTTTTGGAGGTTTCAGTTTGATGTATTTTCCTTTTGTTGTCATCATTACTCCTGAGTTAGTTGAATTGTTAACTCCCCAGTGGGAATATAAAATATTTTCCCATAGAAACAAGTGTGACGAAGGTATGGGTTTGATTAAATTGATGGTTTCTGATAGAAATATTTTTCATATTGATGAGTGTGATAGACCCAAGGAGATATGGGATATGTTACACAACTTCTTTGTTCAGGTCAGTGAGTTCCATGCCTTGCAACTAGAGGTAGAATTAACTTCTCTTTTCCCTAATGCATTTCCTTTCATTGATGATTTTCTAGTCATGTTAAAATCTATAAGGTCACAAATGGAGGGATGTGAGAAAATCAAAATTGATAAGGAGTCCATTTTTTAATTATGTCTAAGCTAAGAGGTCCATTTGCAATCTTTTCTTCTACCTTCTACTCCACCATGGATGCCCTGGGCAATGCATTCCAAATTCCTTCTTTTGAGACTTTCTATGACCGTTTGACATGGGAGTAAGTGAAAATTTCCTAGTTAGAGGGGGTCTTTATGAATCATTCATTAATAACACAATGATCTCTGAGTAAAGGGGAAAAGAAACCTAAGCCTAAGATAGAGTCCCATGAGTCCTCCACCTCTTGAAAATAGGACAAGCCTAAGAAGGAGAAGTTTAGTTGTGTATATTGCAAGAAGAAAGGGCATGATGAAAACCATTATTATACAAAGAATATTGATGAGCTTTCACATCTTCTTTAGAAGAACAATATTTTGTTTCCCACATTTGTGACTCCTTGTTCTACAACCTCTCCATCTCTATCTGCATCTTCATTTGCATCATCATCCAAAACTACATAGTTAGGGAATACAAGATTTGCAAGTGGTAAAGAAGATAAACTCTACATGGGTAAAGGACGTGCATTGGTGACTTATGTAGTTAATTATGGTCATGATAGATGGTTTTTGTATTTAGGAGTATCTCACCACATGGGTTTTTCTCCCTATCCTTTTTTGGGTCTTCATTCTACTGATACTTCCAAGATTTTTTTGGGAGATAGTAAGCTTTTAGATGTTGCAAGGGTAGGAAATGTTGAGATTGGTGATGGTTTTTTCAGAGATGTATTGTGTATTCCAAATTTGCACATAAATCTTCTATCCATGTATTAGATTACTCATGGTGAGGCACTGAAGAATGTAGAGTTCACTACATATTATGTTTTCATTCGAGAGGTTGATACTAGAAAAATAATTGTTATTTGTGAAGCAAATCATGAATCTTGTCTCTATGCCTTCTCTCATTTCATTGATGATGATGATTATGAGCCTCACACCCCTCTTGCTAGTTTTGATAGAAATTCCTCATGAGAGATTGGTCATTTGAACTTTTGGAGTTCTCCAGATCTATGATGATTCATCTCTTATTGCTTCAGAGGTTGATTCTTCAACGCAGTAGGATGTTTTTGATCTCTCAGATCTTTTTTTATTGGATGATTTTTTGGAATGCATCTCAGATTCGGGAGACATACTTGAGGGTATTTATCTCCTCTTTGATTATAGTTTCAACATGGTTGTTGATACAACTAGCTTGTCTTTGGAGACTGACATTGATGAGCCTTTAGTTGATTTGTCACATTTCTTGGTTGTTTTCTATCATGATTGTGTGGTGGATTATTCTATTTGGAGACTTCCTTCCTCTTTTTAGTTGGACATGGAGTGGCTTCTTCTGGTGGAATTGTTTCTTCCTAAGGGGAGATGAATTTCTTGTAGACATTGGATCATCTTTTGTTTTCAGGCATATTTCATCGGCATTGGAGCTTATTCATTATAGGGGGATATAATATCTGGTTTTTTTCCTTCCTATGAGGGATCTATGAGAACCAAGAGATAGAGATATTTGACAAGCACAATTAATGCATAAACAGCATAATGTCAATCTTGATATTTAGACAGCCAGAGGTCAACATATATAGGATAAATATCCCAACATAAGGTGTTGAGGTGTATAGACACCTCTCTAGTCTAGCTCATGAGGAAAATATCAGCCTGCACAATAAATGCCTAAGTAGGCTTAGGTCATCGTGTGGATATGGAAGGATTAAGTATACATTGATATGATCATTTACTGTATATACATGATGTATGTAGTACTTGGGGGGTGTGACTAAGTCCTCCATCCATGCATCATTTTTGCATTTCTTTTGTATTTTGGAGAGGGTTTTTTTCCTTATGGTTTTTCTCCTTTTCTCTGGTTGTGAGAAATTCCTTTTTTGCATTGTAAATGGGTACCTAACATGGTTGTGTAGATGGGACCCATATTGCATTTTTTTTTCATAAGAATTCTCCCTAAGTTTGCACTTAAGGGGGGGTGTTAGTGTATTAAGTTTATCTTAGGGTAAATAACTCTGGGTGGTTTTTTCCCATAGGGTATTTTTCTCACTCGTTTGATATTTTCATGGCTTTAAAATCATGTATAGCATATATATTTAGCATCTCAATTTATTCCCTCTTTTTGGTGAAATAGCATATTTTATTCTCTCGCATTTGTGAATGTTTATTCTCTAAATGGTTATCCTGGTCTTGGTGGTTGACACCAACAAATTAAAATTATAATCATATAATTGTTATTTATATTTTCTTATGGATGTAAGGGTATGTGCAGGATCATCATGGAAAAAACAGGCCCTTAAGTGGCAAAAAGGTTAGAAAAATCAGAGTTAGGCAACTTGACATAAAATTTTGAATAAGTTATCTATAGTATTTCAAAAATATGTAAGAATAGAATTTGTAGAAAATTGACTGTAGTTTCTAAATTACTAGGTTTATTTACAAAAAAATAAAATATATTTGGTGAAAATATAAAATTTCAATATAGTAGTACTTAAATTTCAGGGAAAAAATAAGAAGTAGGTGTCTGTCTGACCACCCTAATCAAATTAAAATGATAATATTTTTTAATAATATTTTAGATATAAGTAGAGGACTAATGTCCCGATGTGATCGATAATTTTTTGTAATTTGTTTCCAAGTAAATAATTAATTATAATTTTTTTATGACAAATTTTTAAAAAATATAAACACTCGTATGTCTGACCACCTTAACTTGGTCAAAAATTCATGAAATTCATTTTTTTTATTTTTTAATATTATAGTATGTGAAGCATATAATGTGACACATGTTTTGGATTCAAGAAATATGATACCGTTTAAAAGCTATAGATGATTTTCAATCAACCTAAAAATCAGGACTTTAGTCGTAATTCAATACAAAATGAATAATAATTATTTATTAAATTCAAAGTAAAGCATAGTTTATATTGGTGAAATCTCAAAATCTCCTTTAAAAACCCTTTTCGTTTCATCAATTTTGGGTAAAGAAAAAGTCATCAGCCACATACCCATCATATTGCCACTTTTTGGCCCATCATGATCCTACACATACCCATAAAGCTTGGTGTAGCTAGGGAATTCACAAAATCATCATAATGTGAGAATCAATACGAATTCAAGGAACTTTTGTTTCCAAAGGTATATGGTTTTCCTAGGACGCTATCAACCTTTGGCTTTATTGGAATGGGAATGGATTTTCAACTAGAATATCTATCAAATAGAAAAAATAAAATAGTTTCTTATGTATTCACTTGCTATGATCAATACCTTTCCAAATTTCATTAGGTCCATGGTTTATATTTGTACAAACATATGATTTTAATCATTTCAAACATTATTAATAAAACCAAAAAGGCTTGGATTTATTCAACTAAAGCTAAACTAAATATGGACTCCTTATCAATGATTAAAATTCTTTCAAAATAATTGTAGAATTAGTTATTCCTTATGAATTGGGTCAAAATTAGATACACAAGCCATGACATAAATATTGGAAATGAAATCTAAATATTTCTTTCAAAAATTAGAAACCATTTAATGTATATTATTGTATGGGTATGTGAAAGATCATCATGGAAAAAACAAGCCCTTAAGTGGCAAAAAAATTCAAAAAAATCATAATTAGGCAGCTTGACATAAAATTTTGAATAAGTTATCTATATTATTTCTAAAATATGTAACAATATAATTTGTAGAAAATTGAATGTAGTTTTTAAATAAATAGGTTTATTTAGAAAAAAATAAAATCTATTTGGTGAAAATTTGAAATTTCAATATAGTAGTACTTAAATTTCAAGGAAAAAATAAGAAGTAGGTGTCTGTCTAACCACCCTAACCACATTTAAATGATAATATGCTTTTATAATATTTTAGATATAAGTATAAGACTAATGTCCCGATGTGATGCATATTTGTTTTTAATTTTTTTCCAAGTAAATAATTAATTATAATTTTCTTATGACAAATTTTAAAAAATATAAAAACTCGTATGTGTGACCACCTTAATTTGTTCAAAAATTCATGAAATTTATTTTTTTATGTTTTAATCTTATATTATGTGAAACATGGAATATGACACATGTTTTAGATTCAACAAATATGATACTGTTTGAAAGTTATAGATGTTTTTCAATCAGCCTAAAAATCAAGACTTTAGTCATAATTCAATAGAAAATGAATAATAATAATTTATTAAATTCAAAGTAAAACATAGTTTATATTGGTGGAAATATGAAAATCTCCTTTAAAAACCCTTTTCGTTTCATCAATTTTTGGTTAAAAAAAAGTCGTTAGCCACATACCCATCATATTGCCACTTTTTGGCCCATTATGATCCTACACATACCCGTATATTTCCTCACTTTACAATAGTTTTGAAGATAAATTTTAAAAGGAATATCTTGTCCATTTCTTACTAATGGTGGAAAAGGTTCCAAACAAATTTTATCACTCCTCTAGGGCCAAAACTAATTCATTTAATTAGTTCCCTCTTGTTGGGGGTTTCTACCAAACCTAGGAGCACCAACTACAAATAACACCTTCAAAAATATGAGAGAAGCTTGGGGCTCTTTCACCAAGAAAAATAAATAAATGTATTGAGATATGATAATTTACATATTGTACAATTTTCCTTATAAAGGAAAGATAAACAAGTATTGGGTAAACAACCATTTGGTACGGGAAAAAACTAATCAAAATAATTTTCCCTTTAAAGTTAAAACTTAAATAGTATAACAACCCCCTTAAGTGCAACTTAGGGAGAATGAAGAAGAAAAAATGAAAAAAAATGCAATGTGGGTCTCGGCTGCACAACCATGTTAGGTACCCATTTACAATGCAATCTCTCACAACTAGAGAAAAGGAGAAAAACCCTCTAGAAAAAAAACCCCTCTCCAAAAGAGAGAAAATAAAACAAAAATGATGCATGGATGGAAGAATCAATCACACCCCCCAAAAACTACATACATCATTTATATACAATCAATGATACCCCATCGGAAGGAAGAAAGGAGATATCATATTCCCCCCATAATGAAGAAGCTCCAATGCTGATGAAGTATACTTGAAAAAAAAAAAGATGATCTAATGTATGCAAGCAATAGGTCTCTTCCCTTAGGAAGAAACAAGTCCACAAAGTGATGAAGAAGCCACTCCATATCCAACTGGAGAGAAAGGAAATTTCTAAACAAAATAATCCACCACATAGTCATGATAAAAAACAACCAAGAAATGTGATGAATCAAATGAAAGTGAAGGCTCAACAATGTCAACCTCCAAAGACAATCTAGATGTATCAACTGCAATGTTGCAACTTTTATCAAAGAGGAAAGAAATCCCCTCAATTATATCTCCCAAATCTACAAGAGGAGACTCCACAAACAAATCTGAGATGCCTGCCAAATAATCATCCAATAAAACAAGTTCTAATGGATCAAAAATATCCTGTTGTGTTGAAAGATCAACCTCTAAAACAATAGGAGATCTATCAACATTAGTCTAAAGAACTCCAAAATTTAGATGATCTATCTCCCCTACTATCAACACTAGCAAGCAAGGTGTGAGGAACATAGTCGTCATCATCAACAAAGTGAGAGAATGTATAAAGATGTGATTCATGATCAAGATTACCAACTACAATGATTTTTTCAGTACTAGCCTCTCTGATGAAAATATAATTCGCAATTAATTCCACGGTCTTTGGTAACTCCCCATGGGCAATCTGATAGATGGAAAAAATATTTGTGTGTAATTGAGGTATACATAATACATCCCTGAAACAGACATCACCTATCTCAACATTTCCCAACCCTGCAACATCAAAAAGCTTATTATCTCCCAATTTTTTTTTTAAAGTGTCAGCAGGGTGAAGACCCATAAAAGGATAGGGACTAGAAGTCATGTGGTGAGATACTCTAGAATCTAAGAACCATTTTTCACGACCTGAATGTGTTGCAAAAGTCACCAGTGCATTTCCTTTACCCATATAGTGTTTATCTCATTTACCACTTGCAACTCCTACATTCCCAGACTATGTAGGGTTTGATGATGGTGCAGATGAAGATGAAAAGACTATATAGGGAGGAGTTACAGAAGAGGGAAATGCTTTTTTTTTTCTGAAGGTGTGAGAAATAATCAATTCTTCATATAACAATGATGCTCATTGTGCCCTTTTTTCTTGTAATATGCACAACTAATTTTCTCCTTCTTGGGCTTGTCCTCCTTTGAAGAGGTGGAAATCTCAGTTGACTCTATTTTAGGTTTAGGCTTCTTCTTCCCTTTACTCCTGGATTCTTGGGCAACCAATGCATGATTTGTAGGAACCCCCTCCAAATGGACAATTTGTGTTTGTTCTCTTGTCAATCGACCAAAAAAGGTTTCAAAAGAAGGCATTTGGAATGTACTACCCAAAGAGTCCACTATGAAACATAAGGTAGAAGAAAAAACAACAAATGGGCCTCTCAACTCGGAAAAAAACAAGAAAATAGACTCCTTATTAGTTTTTCTCTTCCCACACCCTACCAGTTGTGACCTTACTAATTTGAATTTCACTTGAAAGTCATCAATAGTAGGAAATGCTTCATGAGTAAGAGAGGTTAATTTAAACCTCTAGTTGTAGGGTGATCCCACAATAGTGGTTTACAATTTTTGGCCAAACTGGACAATCAAATTATTATTTTTAACTAAACCTTCATATTCGGGCACCTATAGCAGCTAAACCGTGAAAAATTTGAAGATGATGCAAACTAGAGTCTCATCACATTTTGTTTGTAGATTCTAAAAATATTTTTTTCAATTTTTTGGAATCAGATTGCTCTTTTTTTTTCTATCTCCCACGAAAATTGGTTTTTTTTCAGAAAACAACATTTTTAAAAAGTGACGCTCACCATACACAACATAAAAAAATTTGTATGAAGGATAAAATTTTAATTTTTTTTTGAATTTAGATTTGTAACTATGATATCTAGCACTTTCATTTGGTCTAAAATATCCTGTTGTGTTGAAAGATCAACCTCTAAAACAATAGGAGATATATCAACACTAGTCTGAAGAACTCCAAAATTTAGATGATCTATCTCCCCTAATAAATTGCTATCAACACTATCAAGAAAGGTGTGAGGAACATAGTCATCATCATCAACAAAGTGAGAGAATGTATAAAGACATGATTCATGATCAACATTACCAATTGCAGAGATTTTTCAGTACCAGCCTCTTTGATAAAAATAGAATTCGCAGTGAATTCCACAGTCTTTGGTACCTCCCCATGGGTGATCTGATAGATGGACAAAATATTTGTGTAATTGAGGTATACATAATACATCGCTAAAACAGACATCACCTATCTCAACATTTCCTACCCCTGCAACATGTAAAAACTTATTATCTCCCAATTTTTTTTTGAAGTGTGAGCGAGATGAAGACCCATAAAAGGATAGAGACTAGAATTCGTGTGGTGAGATACTCTAGAATCTAAGAACCATTTTTCACGACCTAAATGTGTTGCAGAAGTCACCAGTGCATGTCCTTTATCCATATAGTGTTTATCTTGTTTACCACTTGCAACTCCTACATTCCCAGACTATGTAGGGTTTGATGATGGTCCAGATGAAGATGCAAAGATTGTATAGGGAGGAGTGACAGAAGAGGGAAATGATTTTTTTTTTTTTCTGAAGGTGTGAGAAATCATCAATCTTCTTCATATAACAATGATGCTCATCATGCCCTTTTTTCTTGCAATATGCACAACTAATTTTCTCCTTCTTGGGCTTGTCCTCTTTTGAAGAGGTGGAAGTTTCAGTTGACTCTATTTTAGGTTTAGGCTTCTTTTTCCCTTTACTCTTGGATTCTTGGGCAACCAATGCATGATTTGTAGGAACCCCCTCCAAATGGACAATTTTCTTTTGTTATCTTGTCAACTGGCCACAAAAGGTTTCAAAAGAAGGCATTTGGAATGTACTACGCAAAGAATCCATTATGAAATATAAGGTAGAAGAAAAAACAACAAATGGGCCTCTCAACTTGGAAAAAAACAAGAAAATAGACTCCTTATTAGTTTTTCTCTTCCCACACACTACCAGTTGTGACCTTACTAATTTGAATTTCACTTGAAAGTCATCAATAGTCGGAAATGCTTCAAGAGTAAGAGAGGTTAATTTAAACCTCTAGTTACAGGGTGATCCCACAATAGTGGTTTACAATTTTTGGTCAAACTGGATACTCAAATTATTATTTTTAACTAAATCTTCATATTCGGGCACCTATAGCGGCTAAACCGTGAGGAATTTGAAGATAATGCAAACTAGAGTCTCATCACATTTTGTCTTTAGATTCTAAAAATATTTTTTTCAATTTTTTTGGAATCAGATTGCTCTTCTTTTTTCCATCTCCCATGAAAACTGATTTTTTTCCGAAAATTGGTTTTTTTCAGAAAAAAATATTTTTAAAAAGTGACGCTCACCATACACAACATAATTTTTTTTGTATGAAGGATAAAATTTTAAATTTTTTTTGAATTTAGATTTGTAACTATGATATATAGCACTTTCATTTGGTCTCATAGTTTTTTATTGAATATTTTTTCCTTAATCAAGTTTCAAAGTCAAACCAATTGTAATTCAGACATAGATGGACTGCATACAACATGACTTTTTTTGTATGTATCAAAATTCAAAAAAAAAAAAATAATGGATCAAAGGCATCAATACCCAATCCGAACGTATTTTTTAAAATTTTATTTTGATGATTTGCTATTTTTCCACGTGTAAAATGGTTGAGCTTGTATCTCCACAAGTCACGAATGATTCACAACAGAAACTCAATGGCGCTCAAGTTTTGACAACTCCTCCATGTGATCCTTAAATCACGCCGGTTGTAAGAGTGCAAAGGTATTTAAATAGCAGAAACTCATTCTGCGCAGCCAATGTGGGATTATAAATAAAAACTTGACACGGGCCCACCTTTAAACCCTAACCAAATATTTCACAGCAAACTTTATAAAATAAAGTTGATTAAGGTGTATGGCCAACACAAGCCTCCTCCAAACTACGCCACACACAAAATATTTTGGGCTCTCTAAGAACTCCCACACAGATATTCACCTCCTCACTGATATCTGCGGCCTCCAAAATTAGAAGAAACATGCCAATCTAAACAAATCAGATGCCTCTTCAGATGAAAATCGTGCCTCTAGCAGGGAAATCGTTCCCTCACCAGCAGCAGAACGATGCTCTAAGAAGAAAAACGGGCCTCTAACAAGTAAATCGCACCCTCTAACAAAGAATCTCGGCCAACAGAAAAACCACGCTTTGTCCAGTCAATGTCACGGCTACAAATGGGAAGAGAAAACTCCACGGGAAGAAATTTGTGCCTACTAGAGGAAGGAAACTCGCCTCCAAACACGAACATCAAACTCCAAATGTGCCAGGCAAGAGAATGAAATAATCGGAAAAAATAATCCAATGAGACAATTTTGAAATTTACAAAAATTCAAATGCCGAATAAAAATGATCTCAAGGCTGATGAAAACTCTCAATGGCAGAAGGAGGGCAGAGTGGTATGCTCTGATATCATGTTGGGGATTTCCACCAAACCCAGGAGCACCAACTGTAAATAACACTTTCACAAATATGAGAAAAGCTTGAGGTTCTTTGATCAGGAAAAATGGAGAAATGTATTGAGATCTGATAATTTACATATTGTACAATGTATCTTATAAAGACAAGAAAAACAGGTATCCAGTACGAAAAAAAACTAATAAAAATAATTTTCCCTAAATTAAAACTTAAATACTCTAACACTTAGGGTCTACACACGATATCATCTTAAACACTAGAGATTTTATATTTCCCTCTATCCTTTTTTATGGACACATAAAAACTCTCAAGAATTTGTTCTAGTTCTACCCATATGCCCAAGATACTTGGAGATTGTTTCATTATTTTTGGAGTCCTCCAAGCCAAATCCTTCTTCTCCAATATATTTATATTGGGAGACTAGTCCAAAATTCTAGTAAGTTACAATAAAATTTAGTGTGTTCTTGGAGTAGATTTTTTTTTGAGAAAGATAAAAGTTCTACTATGAAATTTTTTTTTATGTATGCTAAAGTTGTGATTTTCTCTAATTTCATGTTATAGATAAAAATTCTCCAAAGTGTCTTTAGAAGTTTCCCACTTATAGAATCTCATCGAGCATTGGGGTGTTTATTTTTCTAATTTTTCTCATATGTTTCCTTCTCATATCATGAGGGCATGACTCTCCATCATGTGGTCATATCATGGCCATAATCGTAGCTCAAAATTTTTCTCCCAAGCCTCTCCCCATCAAAACTATTCTGGAGGTTGGTCTCCTGACCAATGTGGATACTCTCCCACTTCCTAGCATGGTCATACTAGTTGGTCTAATAGTCATAAATTTCCCTACCTAGACCTTACAATTTCTTTGGTACATGGCAATCTTGCTAAATAAGAAAATAAAGATAGAGATGACCTATTCTAATTGTAAGCCTATTCTTGATGGCTAGGATCTCCTCGATGGTCGGGCATCCCATTCTAATAAGGATCCCCCTTCTCATTCTCATATAACCTTGGTAGCTTAGTTGTCTAACCACTTTGGTTAATTTTATTTTGAGTGTGACATTAGGATCTAATTCCATTCCACCTACTTTTAAGTGAATGATGTATTAGATTGGCATTTCTATAATATAAAATCACATTGAACAATTCATTATAACAAAATATTGAAATTATGAAAATTTGGTCAGCCTTTTAGCTTTTTCTTTGAACCAACATATATGTTTGTACAAATAAATCATGTTAAATAAACATTAAAGCTTTAATATTGATTGATAAGAATTTTTTTTTTTTTTAAATGATCTTTATCTTTTGACACAGTTTCAATAATTTGCAAGACTTTTTAAATGAATATTATAATTGTTATAATAATCAATGAGAAAAGAATAAAAGTAGTTGATATTTCTTAACACCTACTTTAATAACATTAAACTTGTTACAAGAATAATAAAATCTTTACAATAATCCATAAAAGAAATAAAAATCATTTTAATTTATATTTCTTAACACTTGAATAACTTGTAAAAGTGTTACATAAAAATTAAATTCTATTAAAAAAAATCTAAAAAATACTATGTTTATATATTTTAACTTTTATTTATTAATTATAAACTTCTTATATAAACATTAATAAATAAAACTATTATAATTATAACACATTTTTCTGATACCCACTTTAATAACTTGTAAACTTACTGTATACAAATTAAAATCCTCATAATAATCAATTAAAAAATATTAAAATTATTATAGTTTTAGAGAACTATACACGTTGTTGTTGTCTAACAATTATTTGGTTAATACATCCACAAGTTTTGTCAAAGTAATCTCACCAAATCCTACCAACACCAAGACTAATAAGTTTCACCAATTTCAATTGCTATAATAACTACGCGGCGGAGAGTAATAACAACCTTGAGCGGGCCTCTGAAACTCTGTGCATAGCATGACAATGGACGCACTGGAGTTTCTCAGGGATAAAACCATCCTTCTAGTTGGCGCGACGGGTTTTCTGGGCAAAGGTCTGCGTGTAATGGGGTTTTCTGTATCGTATTCACTGCATTTACTAATATAGTAAGATTTTCACGTGAATGTCTTCCTATTTATTTATTGTGTACTCATGCAATTCATGCTGCGATGGATTTTTCAGTTTTTGTGGAGAAAATACTGCGAGTGCAACCAGATGTGAGATGTATATATACACTTATAAGGTCTGAAAATGCGGAATCCGCTCAAGCCAAACTCCAAAATGAGGTATAATATTATAGAACAGCTTTTTTGATAAACTCAAGCTATATATGAGGGTAATTGTTTCACGTCAAATGCTATTTCTCTTTAGGTGATATCCAAACAGTTGTTTGGGCTTCTGCGAGAGCGTTACAAGGGAGAAAACTATCAGGAATTCATGGCAAGAAAGCTTGTTCCTGTGGTTGGAGACGTGGCACTCAATGATCTCGGAATCAAGGAGAGCTTGAGGGACAAACTCTTTTCAAAGATTGAAATTGTTGTCAATTCTGCTGCCACTACGAGCTTTTATGAGAGGTCTGTTATATATATTGAGTAATTATATGGAGCTGCACCCTGTCCATAACTATTAATTTAGCGAGGTTACATATTAATATGTGGATATTTTATGTTTCAAATAATAAATAATTTGTTAATATTTTAATAACAAATAAGGTGGGACTGTCTACTTTAAAAGCATCATAATTATTTTCTATATGCTTTTCAAAATTATTAGTTTCAATTGAAAAGATGTTGGTTTTGATTAGATTAAAGTCGGGAAGAGTTTGTATTGAAAAGATGTTGATTATGTTCAGCTATTTTTAACAAATTTTATTTGTGGTTCATTGAATTACGTTTACATGTATGACTCTTAGTTTGCAACATATTTATATATATAAGTATAAGTTGTCATTAGAGTTGAGTAAAAATCTCATGAGTTTTACTACGAACTTTTCGTTTGAGGGATAATGAATTTAAAAATGATCATGAAACCAATAAAAAAAATCAACTCAACTAGATCAAAACAAACCATTTTGAAGGATCTAAAGAAACTACAAAATTTTAGTGGAATACAATGACATACAATCTATGACCTTCCAAATGTGACTAACATTAGAAGCCCATGTGACCAAATAGTTCTTGCTAGCATTCCATTCTCTAAGATTATGAACAAAAGAGATAGATTCAAAATTTAGCAAAAGCAAAGATTCTATTCAATATAAAAAGTCAAATTCCAAGAAAATTCTTGAAATCTTCCATTATTTATATGGATATTCAATATTATAGGATCCATGTCACAATTTGTCTTTTTCCATCTTAGCATAGAAGCTTTTTCATAACCACAAGAAGTGTGTAAGCTTACATTGATTATTAGTACCAATCCTCAAAGTAGTAGGAAAATAGAGTTGAACCAAGGCAACAATATATCTTCCAGTGAATTTTTTAGTGGCTAATATTCACCGATTGGCTAATAGTTGAAATTTGGGAATCCAAAATTGGTTAATAGTTTCAGCTATAATGTGACTTGAATCATCACATTTTTACAAAGTTTTATTGTAGTCTTATTTAAATCGCCAAAGAAATTATTTTATTAAAAGATTTAACTAAATTTTTTTCCACAATATTTGATAAATGATTAAATTAGATTCACCTAAATTTTATAAATTATAATAGAAATCTATATTAATTTGTTAATATTATATCATAATTATTAGTTTCTTTAGGATCATATTCTAATTTTTAGTTTCCACCATTGATTTACAATACAATCTAATGGTCCTTGTTGTATTCTATGAGGTAAAATATGCCCATGATCTGTAATACTCATGCGGCCCACAATTTTGGGTCTCATGAGCATTATAGATTGTGGGTACATTTATCTCATAGAGTATAATGAGGGTCATTAGATCAATGATCCAAAAACAATTTCGAGCCCCATGAGAATTATAGATTGTGGGCACATTTTACCTTACAGAATACAATGAGGGCCATTATATCATATTTTAAAATAATGATGGCAAGTAAATATTATAGTCTACTCCTTAAACCCATCGATAATTTCCACCTTTCAGCCTTTACTTTTCTATAAGAATTATTTTTAGATTGGATGGATTCACCATATTTATTAATGCATTTTCTTATTATTTTCACGATTCGTCAAAATTTTCTACAAAATTTTAGTGATGTAAAAACAATCACAAATAAAATTAATATTTTTTTTGAAAAAAATGAAAGATTCGCCAATAGAAATTAATATTTTTTCTTAAAAATTGAAAGATTCACAAGATTTTATATGTTTTTTTGAAAGAGATTTCTTAAATTAACACTAATCTCTTTTAACATTACCTATCCCATAGCCTTAAGGATACCACACAAAGAATGATCAATGCTAATTTTGAAAACACATAAAAAAGAAGGAAAACATTTACCTATTCTATTTATCTTATTAGAAAATTTGAACCTAGAGCTCGAAAAAACTAGACCCAATCAAATGATTCAAATCAAGTTGTTACAAAATCTTAATATTTGAAGTAACAAAGACTTCATCTATATAATGCTTAGTCAAAAAAGTTTCTTTTTACGAATCTAAAATCTTTTGCTAAACATATTAAATAAGACTCTAATGATCTTAAAATATTCAACGATTTCTTTCCAACAACATTTACCAAAGAATAAAATCTGAACCAATGTCTTAACACTAATGATTTAAAGGAGCATTAAAATCCTCCACAAAGATTGCATGGCCATCATTATGTATAGTATATAAAAAAATAGGTTCAAAACAACAATAAAACATCTAATAGGAGCTGCAAACAATGTTAAAAAAAAAACATAAAATAGAATTAAATGTAAAAAACTTATATTAATCTAACTTTCATTACGTTTAAACCAATACCTTGCACTGCTATGTACAATTACATATTTAAAATTTGAAATTTGAAGATAAAATCTAGAAAACTCCAATTTTTCGGAAGATTCTTAAATCTGAAGTATCATAATTTCTAGACTGTTCTATCCTAGAAAGTTTTAATTTTTTAGACTGTTCTATAATGTAATCTAAACAATCTTATTTTTCGAAGCACATTTTCTCTTCTACATGGCTCTGTCAATTGCAGGTACGATATTTCCATGAAAGTGAACGCGTTGGGAAGTAAGAATGTGATCAACTTTTGTAAACGTTGCTGCAACCTTCAACTTCTCTGCCACATTTCAACAGGTAAATACAATGTCCTCCATTAAGCTCTCATTGCTACTCCAATTATCACTTAATATGATCAAATGAATATTAATATATTTATTATACGATGCGATCTCATCTTCAATGGTTAATTAATTATGTTTCCAGCTTATGTGAATGTTGGGAGCAAGGGCATGGTCAGAGAAGAAGTTGTAAGGATGGGAGAAAGGCTTTCGTACAGCGGTGGAGAAATATCACTCCCTCAGATAGAGTCGGAATGCAATTTAATAAAGCAGACCATAGAAGAGTTCAAGAATGTTGTAGGTGAAGAATGGTCGGTCGAAAAGGAGACCAAATATATGAAGGAATTCGGGGCACAAAGGTAAATGCATTTCGCTTGTATTTGAAGATTCTACATGGCTTGAAGATTCTACATGGCTTGCAGTGCTTAGCGAAAAAGAGTTTTAAGTTAGCTGTACGAATTTGAACAGGGCTATGAACTTTGGATGGCCAAATGCTTATGTTTTCACAAAAGCAGTTGGAGAGTTGATGGTGGATTATTTCAGAGAAGATATACCAACTGTTATCATTCGTCCAACGATAATCGAGAGTAGCTTAAAAGAGCCATTTCCCGGATGGATGGAAGGCAACAGGTACAAAAGTCAGGTGAAAAGTAAACATCTAGATGTTTTATACAGAAATCGATTGTCTTATTTTTTATTGACTTGCTTGGATTGAACTAAATTATCTAAGCTAGAAGACTTGTTAGATGGAAATCACACATAGTATTATTATTTCATGGATTAAAAGTAAATTTCAACATATTAGAGGATAGAGCTATTCTTTTCTCTTCTAGAACCAATTAATTATTCACACACTAATTAATCAATTTAAAATATTAATATATTAATTATAACAAAAAAATATTTTTATGAGATTCACAATAATTAGCATGTTTTCTTCATTTAATAAATGAGAAAATTAAAATGATCTAGAACATCTATCTTATTTCTTTTCTTTGTATTCTTCTATGAATAGTACCCGTCTATTATGTACACCCAATTTCCTATGGCACTACATGATGTAGTTTTTAAGATGTAGTACTCTTCCTTATAGTATTTGACACGATCATATTGAAATTCATCTATAAGCATGTGCCTAACCATATATACATGTACTATGAGCAACATTCATCTTTGACCAACTATAATGACCATTATTCTTATGATTATATATGTAAGTAGCCCTTAGGTCCATTATCAATTGATCTCCAACTACATAACCAAACACACATCTTAGCTAACCATACAATACCTATAATTATTTGGTATACACAACATTTGTCAAAGGTATGGAACTACTTGCTAATTGATCATAGAGATCTACCATACCCTATTATTCAAGAGGTGAAAATGATAACACATAACTCCAATAGACCACTACTTCTCATCAAAGATGAAAAAAAGAAAACTAAAATTTACAAACATCTCCAAACTAAAATGGAAATTGAAACTACTAAAATAAAATAAAAATATATACTCATACGAAATCTTTCTTTCAAATAGTATACGTAATCTCTAAGAAGATAAATAGAGATTAAGATATTACTTCATACTCCTATAAGATCTTTCGAATTTTCTTTTGACCTACTTTAAGCTATACTAACCAAATGTAACATAAGAATCTCCAAAAATCATTTTAATAAAGTCAAAATTTCTATACATATTTATAATTTAATCATTAATTAAGATCCTAAAACAATAAAATACCTTTTAAAATTAATTTAGAATGTACCAAATCTAAGTTAAAATGGTCATACATGCCTTTCTAAAGATTTCTATTCATAAATGATATGCATAAAAAATATCACATGATTAAAACAACAACTTCATTGATTTTTGAAGACAGAAACTTCAACTTCAAAGCCTTTCCTCCTACCAAATGTGCTATGCAATAGTCTTAACCATTTTAGGCTGAAATTTAACTTTTAAAATGTCATTTAAAAAATCTCAAAAAAATGGATAATTTAAAACCTTTGTTCATTCACATTTGGATGGTGGATAGAAAAGAAGTAATGCAGGTATATATCGGTTTGTGTATTCTACCCCTGGATTACGGTCCTTTCTATAACCATCCAGATAGTTGTTGGGATACCTTATTTGTTCTTCCTCTAAGTTATGAGGGACTTTTCACTAAGCTCCTAATCAGAATTTAAATGTAATTCATTTCTTTCTTACTTCTCATGTTTTTTCATTTTGTTTATCTATGATATGTATTCCTATATGGCTGCAGGATGATTGACCCTGTCATGATCGGCTATGGAAAGGGACGAATCTCATTCTTCCTGGCTGATCCCCACCTAGTGCTGGATGTAGTAAGTACAAACGCATACACCAAATTTTATATTTTAGCGCTCTTAGTCTTGTAGTGAGATGATGCTATTTCCAGCTGATAATTATTAAAGAATATGGCATGTTACGACTCAGATTCCAGTGGACATGGTTGCTAATTGCATGATAGCATCGATAGCAAGGAATGCTTCACAGCCGGGTCTATCTGTCTATCACGTAGCTTCATCAAATGTAAACCCGTTGAAGTACAATGTAGCCGCCGATGCTATGTATAACTACTTTTCAGCACATCCGTGCACATCTAGGAATGGAAGTATTGTTAGAGTGCAGAGATTACGCTCTCTAGAAAGCATGGCCAACTTCAAATTGTATATGGCTCTCTATTACCTAATCCCTCTCCAGGTAATAGAACTTTAGCTTACGTTCCGTTGCAGGTTTTCATTGTGATGACTGAGGCATGAAATGAATATCGCAGATACTGTATGTTGTGGATAAGCTTCTGCTGGGCTACCTCGGCCTGCAACCGCTCTACACTCTTCTACTTGAGAAGTACAGATTTGCATTGAAGCTCGCTCAGATCTACGAACCGTTTCTTTTCTTTAAGGGAACGTAAGTCACCAACTCACTTCTCTTGATTGTCACGTATTTGCTATTTATTGGAATGTCTTTGCCGTGAAATCTGAAGTTCTTGGCTGTCATGATCGACAGGTTCGACATCTCAAATACAGAAGATTTGTTCAACCAAATGTCGAAGAAAGATGGGGAGAATTTCAACTTTGATGTTAGGAGCATAGATTGGGAACATTATCTCCTCAACTGTCACATTCCTGGACTTGTCAATTATGTTATGAGAGGATAAAAATAGGACTTTTGCTTTATAGTATTATTTTCTATATAAAAGGTGGCAAACACCTTTCTAATAATATTTTAACATGACATCTCATGCCAATAAAAACATTATTGGAATAAACTGTATTGTTACAGTGCCAAATAAAAATTTGGTGATTAAAAATATTATTTGAATAAAGAAATATTTGATAGTCAAAATTTGTGTTAGATTTGAATGTTATAATTTTTTATGAAAATTTAATGAGTCTTAGGTATTTACATAGAGATTATTTTTCTCGATCTAAATAAATATGAAAATGCATCAAGTTTCCATTAATCTCATTCTTGGCATTTGGTTGTTCAATACCATCATACTTGGTCTAATAATCATTTGTATGATCATGGAGTGAAGGTTTCAATTCTATGTAAAGCAAAGGGACATGAAATTTAGGGGGACAATGATAGAGATTTTTTTTTATTATTAGTTTGACATAATAGAAAACGCATCTAAGAAGTGTTTTGGCTTGGATTTTCTTGAGGTTAATCTATTTACTAGAGTAATTAGTTGTTTATTCTCCACATTTGTTTTTAATATCCATGATTTCTTTGAAGATAAAATATTGGTTAGAACACAAGTTAAAATTTATCTTTGAGCTAATTTTCTTTTAGAAGATTCAAAAAATCATTGGAATTTACACATCCCTTCTCTATGATGGCACTTGATATTATTAAAATTGACTACAAAATTTAGTCTCATTTTCCACTTTCCTTGAATTAGAGACTAGATTCTAGTGTTTGGTGGGCATGGTTAAATAGTTGAAAAGAGTTTGCTAAATGATAAATTTGAAGTTATAGTAGAAGACTTCATGGAACATCAAGAGCTATTCTTGCTACTATCTCTTGACCTTGAACATGAGAGAGTGGAATGGGAAAAGAGGGACTTAACAAATCTGATTACAACCAAGGGTTTATTAATCATATAAGTTAGGAAAGATGTTAGTGTAAGCAACTGGAATAAGGTTTTAAGATGTAGGATTTTATGGATCTATATGTTTTTAGTTTATAGTGTAACTTTACTTATTTACAGCTATTATTCTTGCATGTCTTTGTAGCTCAAAAGAATACTCTTCTTTTTTTTTAATGTCAAAAAGTGTCAACACTATTTTTTAAATTATTTAATATCTTTTATGCTTTAATATAAAGACGACGAACCTTAACCTTAAGTTCATACTTTATATATTAAAAAAATATTGAAATATTTAATTCGAATAGAATCTTGCTATGCAATACTTTTTTCTCTATCTAATATAAACTATAATGACATTGCCACTTTTACCTTAAAAAACCATCAAATTATGCTATATAAATAAAATATCTACATGAATTAAAATCACTATCACATAATTAAACATTCTACCTTTATGATTTTGGCAAACTTATTTATTATTATTTTTCTCCTTAAACCAACCTATATATGTTCATACCCCATAAATAAATAAATCATGTCACGTGAAGACTAATATCCTTATAATAATTAATAAAAGAATTAAAAAGGTCATAAAATATATGTCTTCACATCCACCTTACAACTTGTAAAGTGAACTTTAAGATTATTAAGATAAATGAACAGATTTTTTTAAAATTATTATACCCTATACTATAAACACCCACTTTGACGATTTATAAATTTATTACATATAAATACAAAAATCTTTATAATAATCAATGAAACTTATTATGGTTTCTATTTCTTCACGCTCACTTGGGCAACTTCTAAACTTGTCAAACTGTAAAAGGAAAATCTGTAAAGCAGAATGAATTTGATTAGAGTTTATAATAAAAATATAACTTCAACCATTCAGGTGTTTATTGCAATCACTAGAAAGAAAAGAAAAAATGTACAGAAGGCATTAAAATAGTGGGTGAAGATGTTTAGGTGCTTTCTTTAACCAGGTGCTGGCTCCGTCCAGATAATTCCCATATCATTAACAGGGACCAATCCCACCAACCCTACAAAGACTAATAACTATTTTATCCTTATTCCTCTCAGCGGAGGTCTAATAGTTAGCAATGTCGCTTACCAATCGATTGTAGCTTAGTAAGGAAGACTAATTTCCCTATAAGTTGCTCTAATACTTACCACAGCAGGAACTAATAACATCCTTTCTAAGGCCTTTGAAACACTATCCATACCATGGCAGTGGATACGCTGGAATTTCTTAGAGATAGAACTATTCTGATAGTTGGCGCAACGGGTTTTCTTGGCAAAGGTATGCAATGGGTTTTTCTGTAAAGTATTCACTGCATTTATTCATATAGTAGGCACTTAAGTTAAATGTCTCCCTAGTTATTTACTGCCTACTCATGCAATTCAACCTGGGATTCAATTTACAGTTTTTGTGGAGAAAATCCTGCGAGTACAACCAGATGTGAGATGTATTTATACACTCATAAAGTCTACAAATGTCGAGTCTGCTAAAGCCAAACTCCAAAGCCAGGTATAATATTATAGCACGGCTTGATTCACAAACGCAAGCTTTATAGACGGGTAGTTGTTTCATGTCAAATGTTTTTCTTTGTAGGTGATATCTAAACAGTTGTTTCGGCTTCTGCGAGAGCGTTACAAGGGAGAAAGTTATCAGGAATTCATGACAAGAAAGCTTGTTCCTGTTGTTGGAGACGTGGCACTCAATGATCTGGGTATCGAAGAAAGCTTAAGGGACGATCTCTGTGAAAAGATCGATATTATTGTCAATTGTGCTGCCACTACGAACTTTTATGAGAGGTCTGCTATATATAGTTATGTTGAGATAAACCAAAGTCTAACGGTACGTAAATGGTCTCCATGCAGATTTCATGGCCATCAGTATGATTATTGTCCGTTGTACATGGCTTTTTAAATTGCAGGTACGATATTGCCATGAAAGTGAATGCATTGGGAATTAAGAATATCATCAACTTTTGTAAGCGTTGCAGCAACCTTCAACTTCTCTGCCACATCTCAACCGGTGAGTACAATGTCCTCCGTTGAGCTCTGATTGCTGGCGCAATTATCTGTTGATGTGATCAAAATCATGTTAATATATTTGTACGATGCGATCTTATCTTTAATTGTTAATTATAATTCGCTTTTTGGTTAATATCTATGTATGTCAGCTTATGCCAATGTTGGAAGCACGGGCATAATCAGGGAAGAAAAGCTTTCATACAACGGTGGAAAAATATCACTCCCTCAGATAGAGTCCGAATGCAATTTAATAGAGAAGAGCATAGTAGAAGTCAAGAATGTTTTAGGTGAAGCATGGTCGTACGAAAAGGAATCCAAATATATGAAGGAATTTGGGGCACAAAGGTAAATGTATTTTGCTTGTGTTTGAAGATTGTAGGTACATGGCTTGCAATGCTTAGCGACTAATAGTTTGAAATTACCTGTACGAATTTAAACAGGGCAATGAACTTTGGTTGGCCAAATGCTTATGTTTTCACGAAAGCAGTGGGAGAGATGATGGTGGATTATTTCAGGGAAGATATACCCACTGTTATAATTCGTCCAACTATAATTGAGAGTAGCTTGAAAGAGCCATTTCCAGGATGGATGGAAGGCAACAGGTACAAAAGATGGGCTGTATGTATTAAACAAGAAATCAATTGTATTATTTCTTACGAACTAGATAGGATTGAACTAATGCTAACTTAGAATCTGTTAGAGCATAAAATTTTGAAAATTACATCATAATTGTATGGAATAGAAATAATATTATAATCTTATTGGATTTATAGTAAATTTTAATATTTTATTATTATTATTATTTTAAATAGTTAATTAGTTATTTAAATATATGAATAATAATTAATTAATATAATATATTAACATATTAAACAAAATTAAGTTATAAAGATTATTTTTTCAAACAAGTCAAGAGTTAGAGGAAAGAAAACATAAATGTATTAGACAATTACTTTTTATTAAATGTTAAGAAAGAAAAATTAAAATTAAAAAGACCACAAAAATTTGAAATATAATTGAGACTAACAAATTAAGAACTGTCTACTCATCTCAGAAATAATTTTCAAGCAGTATACTTAATCTTGAAGTAAGAAGCTAAATGGATATGAGAATATTCTTCCATCCTTCTAGTGGTTCCCTCAACCTAGTCTTTTACACTCTTAAGCTCTAGTAACCATATGTAACTCAACAATCTTTGTCAAATTTAAAGCAAAACACATCCTTTACAATACTATCTTATAATTCCTATTATAAGATACTAAAATGTACACTAACTTTATCATTTTTGAACACACAACCTTAAATTCAAATTTTTTCCTCCCACCAAATGTGATATATGACATAGGCTTAAACCTTATCTTTAAAAGATCATTTAGATACTTGCTTACTAAAAATTCATACTAAGATTTCACCCATTCTAAATTTGAATGGTCAATAAAAACTATTGATGTGGGTCCTTTCTAGCATGAAAACGACACTAGAAGCTTGAAATATTTATTTCACTCATCACTTTCAATAAAAAATTACCAAAATTAAATTTACTATACAATTACAAAATTGATCTTTCAAACTTACATATTATTTCTTTGAAGTTCAATAATATATTATTTTTTATTTTTTATTGATTAAATACAGTTTAACACTAAATTAAAAGATAAATAATTATTATATTTTGTGAGCGCCTCTATTTCAGCTATAAAATTCTTCCCAAAATTTAAAAACAAGTGCACCTCCATATAAAAATATATGCAGCTTACTTACTATAAATTTTGTGCATTATGAATAGGATGATCTCATGTCTCTATTTTTTTTCAAATTCAATTAAAAAATATTTGAAGTCTTATTTAAGATTGAAAAGAATGAATAATCTATTATGTTAACATCCACTTTCCTATTTTATTGGAAATCTAATATCATTATTAAATCAGACGTTTGAAGTTCTAATATCACTATTAAATCAGACGTTTGGAGTTCTATTGAATCAGACGTTCGTGGAAGGATTTGAAAATGATGTCAGAATAAATTATTACTCCACCTAATCAAAATTACATCTCAATATATTATCTTACAAAATCATTCTTGTACAACTTACTAACCTACTTAACACATTGGTATAATAATTATAAAAATCAAGCTTTTAACGTATATTTTTGGTTGGGACTCTCTTACGACACAATTATGGTCCTTTTGACGACCTGCTATATATTTGTTGGCGTGCTCTACTGATAATTTGCTGTCAGAAGTATTGTACATGCACGCCTGGAAGCCCTTCATAGAATTTAAGTGCAGCTCATTTCTTTGTTAATACTCATCTTAATTAAAAATGATCTTTATTGGTATATGGGTGCAGGATGATTGACCCTGTGATGATTGGCTATGGAAAGGGACGAATTTCTTTCTTCCTGGCTGATCCCCACCTAGTGCTGGATGTAGTAAGTACAAACCCATACACCAATTTTATATCTTAGCGCTCTTAATCTTGCAGTGAGATGATGCTATTTGCAGCTGATAATTATTAAAGAATATGACATGTTACACTTTGTTGTTGGCTGACTCAGATTCCAGTGGACATGGTTGCTAATTGCATGATAGCATCGATAGCAAGGAATGCTTCACAGCCGGGTCTATCTGTCTATCACGTAGCTTCGTCAAATGTAAACCCATTGAAGTACAGTGTGGCTGCCGATGCTATGTATAACTATTTTTCACTACATCCCTGCACATCTAAGAATGGGAAGATTGTGAGAGTGAAGAAACTACGCTCTCTAGAAAGCATGGCCAGTTTGAAATTCTACATGACTCTCTATTACCTAATCCCTCTCCAGGTAATTGAACTTTAGCTTACATTCTATTCCAAGTTTCCACTGTCTTGACTAAGACATGAAATGAATATGGCAGATACTGTATATTGTGGATATGCTTCTGCTGGGCTACCTCGGGCTGAAACCGCTCTACGCTCTTCTACTTGAAAAGTACAGATTTGCTGTGAAGCTCGCCCAAATCTACGAACCCTTTCTTTTCTTCAAGGGAATGTAAGACACCAACTCACTTCTCTTTATTGTCACGTATGAAATACTTATTGGAATGTCTTTGCCGTGAAATCTGAAGTTGTTGGTTGTCATGATCGACAGGTTCGACATCTCAAATACGGAAGATATGTGGAAGGAAATGTCGGAGAGAGATCAGGAGAATTTTAACTTCGATGTTAAGAGCATAGATTGGAAATACTATTTCCTCCGTTGTCATATTCCTGGGCTTGTCACTTATGTTATGAGAGGATGAAAATAGGACTTTTGATTTTCATTAGTAGATGTTCGGTGTGATTGTAATGCTGATTCATTAGGTAGTTTTAGTGTGGTTGAATTGGAAAACAATTGCTCAAAACATCGAATCTATTATTCGATATTTTTAAAGGCAATTTGAACAGCTTTAATGTATTTGAATTATAAATGTAATGTGTATATTTTAAAGTGAATGTAAGAATGTGCCTTCAAAATTTAGAGTTAAAAGAAATTATTTAATACAAATTATTGTATTTATATAATTTTAATAATAGTTATTATTATTTAAATATATGAGGATATGATTATTGTGATTGAATTGATAGATAATTAAATTAATAATTTAATAGCTTGGTATTATGATTAAGTGGATGATTGAAATTTGTAATTTAAATATATAATATTATTATTTTTTGTCTAATATGATTTTATTTTTACAATTAAATTATAAGGGGTACTGATCATTTTTCTCTTTTAACCTTATGCGAGGTACACAATTCATGACTAGAGGGATGGTATCATATGAGATGGAAAGGCTTCTAGAACAATAGCAAGAAGCATTGAGAATTGGTATGAATTCCACAAACACAATAGAATCTAAACTAAATTCATAATATGCAAGTAATATTCATTATCTTATTTTTATGTGCTTTGGTTAGTTATAGAATTTGAATAATGGTTCTTAGTCTAATTACAATTGTTGCCAATGTGCTAGGTAAATAAGAATGCTACTTACATTGTTTATTTTAAACCCTTTTAATTCTTATTGAGTCTATTAATATGTCAATAAACAAGAATGTGACTTAAATTGCCTACATTAAACCATTTTAGTGCTTATTGAGTCTATTAATATGCCAATAAATAAAAATGTGACTTACATCGTCTACCTTAAACCCTTTTAGTGCTTATTGAGTCTATTAATATGCCAATAAACAAGAATGTTGTTTACCTTGTCTACCTTAAACCTTTTTCAATGTTTATTGATTTGATAGAATGATTGGTACAGAGTGGAGTTAATAGATGCATTGTTGAATTTTTAGATTGTTTGAATTACTCATGTTAAAGTTTCACAAAAAGAGAAAATACAGAAAATATAAAAAGAAAAAACTTATTTATAATTTATATTTGTATTTTATTTATATCAAAATATTTTTTCATGTATTTTTCGAAGGCTTGATAGATTAGGTCAAACTCAATCACACAAAGCATTTGAATTAAAAGAGAAGAAGAGCATTAGCATTCATGGGACACCACAAACTGACTCCAATCAAGAACAATATTTCCACTCTTTTATTTTTTATGAATATGCTTTGAGATTTGTAAATTTTTGATAATGAAATGCATTCAAATGTTCCTAGAAAATGCATGAAATATATTTATAATAGGGGATGAATGTATTATTAGAGGATTTTGTTATGTCATTGGAAAAGGAGTAAGGGTGGTTTGTGTGTTTTACTTTTAGTATGATTGGTGATCTTGGAAATAATAATATAGTGTGTTTACTTGACAATGGCAAGTTTTTCTACCATATTGTTTAATATTGACTTAGCAATAATACCCCGATAATGGTTGGATTTATGACCCTAGGAAGTGTTGATAAATAATAAGAAAACATTCAAGTGATATAGATGCTAATGATAATGCAAATATTAATTATGTTTAGTCCTCCAAGTAAAAATATTTCCATAAATTCTCCTTAATTATTTTGACTTTTGAATGATTATAATATGAATTAATATTCAAATGAGTGTCATTAAATACCAATAATGAATCAATGCACAAATGTGTACCAATTTATTTCCCAATGGTTAGTGAAAGATGGTAGAAGTTAACATTTTAAATTTTATTAGTTAGATTCATGTCATGGATGATCAATTTAACATGTTAGCAAAATGACCCAATATAACCAATATTAAATTTTGAGTAGGGATCAAATGTATGGTAATAAAAAAATATGGTAAAGATAATATCAATAGTGTTTAAAAAAACTAAATGGGAGTGAATAGGAATTAGATAGAAACAAACTTAGGAAAAAGAGTGTGTCATATGTTGTTATGTAATTATATTAAGATGTAACCTCAACATGCACATAAGAAAAAGAATTGTCATGGATATGTAGGTTGGGATATTTCTTCATGAAGTTTGGACAATCTTAGAATTATTAGATCATTATAATTTTAACTATTAATATTTGGAAGTAAATTACATATATAATTTCAAAATAAATTATGAAGTAGACTATGTTGTACATATTTGACATATCAACTAGGATGAAGATTCCTCAATGAAATCAACTTATCTTGAATAAAAACTATTTTGACATAAAATATGACATCTTAACATGTGGATACCTTTATTATTAACTATAAAGTTGTTCCAACAAAAACATTTATGTACTAGGATCAAGAAATGAGGAATAAACTTGAAATATAACAAGATTTATTTATTCAAACCTTAAATGATTGTTCCATGGTTGGAAAACTAGTTATATTTAATACTATTGAAATATTTTAAGCATTTAATTTTCTATTTAATGTTGATTTTCTATTTTTCTATTTTAATTATTAAATAAGTTGAAAATGTGTTAGTAATAAATAAGGTTAACAGATTGTAAATTTGAAATTTTATTGGAAGTATTGTATGAATTATCTATAAAATTATCCTACTTATGAATCACTTAAAAAAATTGTTAGATTCACTTATGGATCACAAAATTTTATTATTATTGTTCATTGACAAATTGCTTGTAAGAAAGAGCATAAAAATGAGCATTCAAAACATAGACAAAAGAATGAAAGAAACAAGATTTTATCACAGAGTTCATCCAATGCTCAGGCTACATCTCTAGGATTGCTCAACTGTGACGTTGTTTATCATTAATATGATGCAAATTGCTCGATTACATCACTATGGTCTTCAAGGTGCAATACAAATTATTTTTGTTTCAAGGAAGATTATTGCTCTTCAAGCTCTTCCTGCTTTTGGATCATACTGATAGAAGCTTCCTAGCAACATGTTTGTGCCTAGCTTCTCCATCGCTTTTACAATGCTTCCAAAGAATTAATAATGGAACAAACTCCCTCAATTTTTTTTTATAAAAGCCTAGGGCATCAAGCCTCTATTATGAAGCCAATGAGAAATTTTCCTAATTCTCCTTCCAAGAGAATTCTTCTAAGATCATTGTCTCTAAGCATTATTTTTACAAAGAAATAATACCCTCGTTTATACAATTTTCTATGCTAATACGAGGTTTAACAATAATATTTTTAATATCTTCATATCTCCCAGTTTTACAATTGAAAATATTAACATAGGGCTCATATTAACCCAAGCCCTTAACAACCCCTTCAAATATCTTTATAAAATTATTTTGATTTCTATTTTGTTCATATGAACCAAATCCTAAAAATAAAAGGATTACAAAGAAATCATATTAAAATATTTAAATTTAGCTTGGGCTTTATTTAGTTTTGATTTGGTTTTATATGGGGGGAGATATTTAAATTATAGGAGAATCAGCTTTAACTTCTTGTTTAAAACAATACTTGTTGCCTTTAAATCCCACAAAAAGGATTTTATTAAGTTAATAAATAAAAATGCCACCACTTTATATCTCAAAAATAATGCATGTGGTTTAGTGGTGGTGAGTGAATTTAGTGAGGGGAAGGTCACTAGTTCAAGCCTCCTCCACAAATTTTGAACCATCAAACATGTAGGTGTGCCACATGGGTGCCACCTGGAGCCCAACCATTGGGCCACATGGAGACTTCCTATTAGCCACATTGGATGACACACGTAAAAACATGATTGATCCACATTTTTTCCACATCACCTACACTTGCCATGTCACCTACTCTTGCCATGTCAATATTTTGACGAAGTTTGATTGCAACTTTGACTGGTCATAAATTCCACATGCGGATTTGGATTTGGTCCATTCAATAGCAAAAATATTTTGTCGAGCTCTATGTGATGGAACTGGTAGATAAATGTTCCATGATCATTAATTTTTTTGGTTGACCAAGTTTAACCACATATTGACAAAACTTTGACCAGCTACATCAGGAGCAAATGAGATGTGTTTCTTACATTTCACATACTATTGGAAAGATATCAACTAGCTCTACACGATAGTATAGGTTTCAATCTAATTTGGGAACTTTTCTGAAATGACCTTTGGATGCATGAATAAGTGGACAAACAAATATATTTGACTACCATTTATTTAACTAGACATTTTCATAGCATCATAATGGAAGTACACGATTAAATTTGTTTAAAATATACAAAAGAATAATTAAATACCCAAAAGTCATTGAATTCAATGATAAACTCCAAATAAGAAAATAATTAAATATTATAATAATAAAAACATAACTTACAATCATCAAATTTTTAGTGACCTAAACCAAACATCCATCATATACTCATTCATTATAATTTGTAACAAAAATCCACCTCTAAGAAGAAACCCTGAAGGAGATTTTAAACAATGACATATGAAAAATGACTATTAGTATCAATAATTTCTCTCTCAAATAGTATAATTAATAGCCCTTTTACAAAAGAAGGTTCCAAGATTTGGTTACAATCTAATGGCCTAAAATAATCATTCACTGATGGTTAAGTTTTATAAAAATGAATATTATAGAATATAAAAATTATATTGCATAAATATTACAAATGTGAATTGTTACAATAGGGAGAAAATTCTAAGTCCATATGTAGTAATTTTCCACATCATGAAATAATTCACTTTAGAAGGTAGATATACTACAATACATGGATATCACTTTTTTTTTAAACCACATATGGAGAAATGAGAGAATTAATATCCCCTATTTTGTACTTTCTTCGTAGCAATAATGCAAGGCTAAAGGCGCCCCCCTTATCAAGGTATGATTCAAAGGTTGTATAATCATGTTTTTACCTTTTCTCCTTTGCTCGATCCATCGCTTGCTATGGAACCCCTTCAAATCAAACCCCTCAACAACCAGACATTCCTGCTGCAAAATAACCCTAGCTCAAGCAAAAAGCCTATGTTGGAAACACCTAAACTTTCTATTGTAATGAAAGAGGCTTCCCCTCCTTTTGATACCTAGTTTAAATCGTATGATGAAAAATACCAGCATTCCCCTCCTGCCCAACTTAATAATTCCAAGCCCAAACTCTCGGTCTCTAAAACCGTTTTTGTAGAGGACTAAATTTATTATCACTCCTCTTAAGATAAGAAGGGTCTCATTAAAACCTTTGGATCTAAATGTAAAGACTGTGAATCTAAAGAAGTAAGAACAACTAATAAAATTACTATAGAGATACTAGATGAAGGGGAAGATTTAAATACTAAGGACTCTAGCAGTGGTAAGAGGGAAAGAAGATCTGACAGACTAGCTAGTCACAATACTAAACATAAAATTTTATCCTTTGAAGAATAGGAAGATGCCTTAAATGAGGAATATATCCCTATGCAAGAGGAGCCCTTAGATTTGAGTAGAAAAGAATTGGAGGTGGTTTTAAGAGAGGAATTAGAAGATGACATTTCCAGTTCTTAAGAGGAGGAAGAGGCTAAAAAAAAATCGATTAGGAGGTGGTTCAATACATTGATGATGGTGAACAAGATGATGAAGGCAAGGAAAAAATCCATGAAGAATAAAGTTTCAAGGTTATGGATAGTCTCGAGGAATAGGGGAGATGGTGATAGGAACACCTAATAAGATAAGGATTTGATCATTTCTTTGTAGGATAAAATTAATAGATTGGACAATTCCTTCAGTAGGTTAATTTCTATTATGTATGGTATAATGGGCGGAGCTATTTTTATGACTGTAACCGGTCAGTATAAGGTCAGAAAAAGAAAATAGAGGATGGCACCAACTGAGGAAGAAGATATAAACCGATGGACGAAAATGCCAGTGATGGAGAGGACCCATGGACCAATGAGCTAGAAATTTTAATTAAGGAATGGAACTTGATAAATAGTCAAAAGTATTAGTTGTTGTTTCTTTATTTTGGGGCTTGCATTTCTATCCTTCATTAGGCCTACATGCCACCTAGTTTAGTTTCCCCTTATGTTTTTATGTCTTTCTGGTCTTTTCCCCTTTTTGTCATTTTTGGGTACTTGATTATGGTTTGAAATTTGAGCCTATTAGCCTACTCTATCATTTTTGTTCTATTGATGGTTATTTTGGATATGTGGTCTATTATTATTATTATTTTATGTATGGGATTAGGCCCCTAACCCTATTTTTACAATAAAAAATTGTGAAATCTAATGTTCAATATGTCATTTATTGATACTTTAAAATACACTAGGTAAATTGAACCCAAAATGAATTCAAGATCAAGATCTTAGACAACTATTAACTTACACATTAGGTAAATGGAACTTGATAATCAACTAAGCCACCATAATCCTTAATGATCATCTTATCCCACTTAATATCTCTTATCCTATATTTCATATATTCAATAAATAATTTATCCATTGCATCCTCATCTAGTGTTTATATAGATTTACACCTATGCCTTTGGGTTTTAAAGCTAACTATTTTCTTTCTTATAACATCTTCTTTTAAATTTCCTTCTCATGCTAATTGATCATATGGCTAACCTTCACCATATTAGTCATGAAATCTAGTAAAAAATTACATGGCTCTTGATTCAAGCCTATAAAATTAGTCTTTTCGAAGAGATTCTACATTTTGTAATCTCTTCTAAAATTCATTCATCATTGAAAATTATATCCTATCAATTTCTCTTTTAAATACTAATTCTTCATATTATACATCTTAACCTTACTCATTTCATCCATGCATCAACATCCAATAGATTATATTTTATATTGATATCTGAACCAATAGAAAATAGGAGGGTTCCACCTTTTAGGAGATGGAACTAGGGGACCTAGGACCTATTTCACTCTTAGTTAATTAGGAAACCAAGATCCCTCAACCAAGTGAATCAATTGAGGGAAGGCCTACGATTGCTACTAGTAGGTTTTCTTAGGTGTGATTAAAAAGGGGGTTTCACCATTAAAATGAAGCTTCAAATGAGAAAAGAAAACAATCATGCACTAAACCTTAGAAACTTGAAGACATGAAAGCATTAAATCAAATTGATGAACAAGAATGAAACAAAGAAGAACCTAGAAGAATGGAGAGGTTAAAACAAGGTCTAAAATCTAGAAAAAATTGTTGTTTGAATCTCACTGGGACTACTATGCCAGACTTGGCAATTTAGTCTTGGTACTAGAATCTAGGCAGAATTATGAATCTTTTGCTGGAAAATCAAGATCTACAAAAAACAATTAAAAAGAGGTATATTGTGACTCATACACCCAAGGTGGTGATTTAGTCCTAGTATTAGGGTTTGACTAAAACTTTTGTAGCTTTCGGTTTGTCAAAGATTCCAAGTCCAAAAAGTATGAATTACGATCTGTAGGTGAGTTTCCATGGAGATAACAACTTCTTCAAAACTTTCACAACTTTCTTCAATTTTGCAATTTTGTCTTCAAAGTATCTTCAAGCTCTAATCCACCTAGATCTGCAATCACACAAGAAGAGGGGAAAATGTTGTTGTGAACTAGGGAATAGGGTTTTGCCTTGGTCAAACCCCGTTTTGGTAATTAAAAAGGTATGTGCAGGATCATCATGGAAAAAACAGGCCCTTAAGTGGGAATAAAATTCAAAAAATTAGAGTTAGGCAACTTGACGTAAATATTTGAATAAGTTATCTATATTATTTCAAAAATATGTAAGAATATAACTTGTAGAAAATTGAATGTAGTTTCTAAACTACTAGGTTTATTTATTTATTTTTAAAATCTATTTGGTGAAATTTTGAAATTTCAATGCAATAGTACTTAAATTTTAGGGAAAAAATAAGAAGTGCATGTCTGTTTGACCACCCTAACCACAATAAAATGATAGTTATTTATTATAATTTTTTAGATATAAGTAGGAGACTCATTTTCGGATGTGATCATATTTTTTGCATTTGTTTTCGAAGTAAATAATTAATTATGATTTTTTTAGTACAAATATTAAAAAATATAAAAACTCATATGTCTAACCACCTTAACTTGGTCAAAAATTCATGAAATTCAATTTTTTATTTATTTAATCCTATATTATGTGAATCATAAAATGTGACGCATATTTTAGATTAAAAAAATGTGATATCGTTTGAAAGTTATAGATGTTTTTCAATCAGCCTATCAATCAAGAATTTAGTCATAATTCAAATAGAAAATGAATAATATTTTTTTATTAAATTCAAAGTAAAGAATAATTTATATTGGTAGAAAGATGAGAATATCCTTTAAAAACCCTTTTCGTTTCATCAATTTTGCATAAAAAAAAGTCGTCAGCCACATGGGTCATCATATCACTTAGATATTGCCACTTTTTGGCCCATCATGATCCTGCACATACCCAAACCTTGAAATGAAATGAAATATAATGAAGGAATGATGAATGAAAAAATGCAATGTTGCAACTCACCAAAACCTTAAAATAAAGGCTACAAAATAGTGTGAAATGGCTCCAATGAATGTGGATCTTGATACTTGGTCTTGATATGAGATAATGTCTTTGAATGCTTTCTTGAATCGTGAAAAACTACATCATAAATGTTAGCTCAAAATAAAACATGATACATGATGACTTTGACATGCTGCTTGAATTTTGAATTCTGCTCCAAATGCTTGATAATTTTCTCTTGAATGCTCTTGATCTCAACAATTGCCTGGATACTTGAATACTTGAAATTGCTAGATTGCTTGTTAAAAGAAATTATGTGAAATAACCTTGTATTTATACTTGTTTATGCTAAATCTCTTTAAATTACAACACTACAAGCTAACATCAGATCTAGGATAATACACCACCTTGGGTGTATAAGTCCCAGTGTCTTAAATGTGAGACGCAAACTCGAAGAAATATCTTGTTTAATGAAATTTTCAAAATCAGGTTTTGAGACCAAGGCAAGACCCATTAGCTCAAGGTGGCATATGAGTCTCAGATCATAAGATCTAGAACCCATAACTCAAAAACATGAATTATGATTTGTCATTTATTAAATGTTGGGATTATCCTAGAAAAAATATATTTAACAAGGCTTGTGGATGCAAAATAGGACCAAATAAGACATAAAGAAGCCCAGTTTTAGCAAGGAGGGACCAATCAAGTGTGAAAATGTAAAGGGATACATTTTTCTAAACTAAAATATCTTTAATCCTTTTCCTTGGATTTGTGATAATATTTTTATCTAATATATTTTCCTTCTCTAATAATGACACATCCATTTTGCTAGTTTTTGTTATCCTAGGAAGTTCTTTCATTTTTTAATCCATTTTCTTCCTTACATTATTCTTACAATTCATCAATTTAATCTCTTAGGAGTTTAAAATATTTGCATGAATTTGCAACCTATTCATGATATGGTTTGTGATCACATATAACACACTTAGAATTCTATGAATGAAATAATATCTCTCTTGAAAGATTTAGACTCTAAAATAAAACCTAGAATTCCAAGGCTTTTGTTGTTAGGTCTTGACATACTAATTTAATGCAGGTTTCATTATCAATTGATTAGCAAAGGGACTTACACAAAACTATCTCACTTGCTAGAGTTTAAGATGAAAGATATTCAATAAATAAATCACTATATTAAGATGATTTAGCATGCATTTTTTAGGATCAACACTTATTTTAATAGTTTTGTAAATATAGTAGATAACATTGATTAGTTTTTTTCAAACTATCCAAATATTTCCAAGAATGACTCATGGAATATCTAAAATAATTTTAGAAATTAATTGATGAAATTAACAAGACCTTAAAAATATTGTTTAATTCTTTTGAAACTATCTAAAGATGTTAAAGAAAAAGGAAAATATTAGCGTAAGAGAGAGAAAGAGTTAATTAATATAAATTTTAAGTGGTTGCACATGAATATCCTTCCAATTAATGAATTGAGACTAAAATCACTCTATATTTCACCAAAATTATTCACAACTACATACAAATGATGCAAAATCCAAAGGAAATTTGCCATACCAAGAAATGATCCAAATATATCCAAATACTTATGCATCTATTTGATATTTCTTATTATATGACAAATCTACAATCATGTACAATTAACAATATAAGAATTAACCTTTAACTAGACTCAAATCACTATTATGTACAAGAATATTCAAGTGTTTTCACTAACTATGTGAAGAAATCATGAAGTAGACAAAATTTAACAATTCTTTAACTAATGTCTATTAGTAATCAAAAAAAAAAATCCCTTGAAAATGAGTAATTATGGTCCTTTTATAATGACAAGGTACCAATAGTTAGTTGCAATGATCAATGGTTCATAATACATGAAGAAAAAAGAACTATAGTGATTCAAAATGTCATTGCAAGATTTTTTTCCTAGAATTGGAATCTGACATTTGGCACTCAACATATTCCATCAAAGCTTCATATCTTTGTAAAGTGACAATTGGCATTTGGTACATGATATTTTAGATTCACATCTTTGAAAAATAAACAACTTGGAAGAATATTTGGTCTATTAAAACATTTGAAAATGCCTCTAGAATCATGATAAGGTATCAAGGACACAAAAATTCACAAAAAACTAATAGAAATCCATCAATTAGGCTTCACTATCTAATCTAATCAACTCTTACTCATCTTTTCCATCATCTTCTATTATACACTTTACATCTAGATCATGTTGCTTCTTCTTGCATCCTCTAAATATAATCGAAGTCATTGTCATTCTTTCATGAGCTAAGCTTTATGATATAACTTCCATTTATATTTGCAAGTGGCATAGGCACTCAATATCACTTTTATTTTACCTTTACTTATCCTTATTATCTTCTAATATTATTCTATTAATTTTTTTTCTTTGTGATATGATTCATCATTTCCTCATCAAAATTTGTGACTAGATCATTAAGAAATTTATCATATATTCATCCAAATATTTCTAGTTATGTTTCCTCTTTCTCAATATTATCATTGTTGTACATATTGATGGAACCTGCAAAATTTTAATGTTCCATCTCAAATCTCATCACATTCTAAATACTGGGTTGATATTTGGATCCTACTTGTTCTCACTGTTGTAGGCTTCTGTAATATTTTGAAATCCTCCCTTATAGTATCTTCAAGGTTATTTGTCTAATATAGTGTTCTATTTTGTTGTTGACTCCCTATTGCTTGTTGGTGGTCACATTAAAACATCTTATGTCATTCACCATCATAGGGTAACTGGTCCCTCACTCCTAGGTGTAAGTTCTTTTTATTTTATAAGGATAAATATGGGGCCTTTTGGCCTTTACATCCTTTGTATTTCATCAGTTAGAAGCTTTTGATTCCTTCTCTTGTGTCATCCTAGAGGGTCTCCTTCATTAGAACAACTTGTGAGCATATCCTTGAAAATTTTTCACTTAAGTTTCGTCGTCCATCTCTTTCTATCACGTATCGTGAATTGCTTTTCGAGTGAATGTTTTGTAACAACAATAGGCGATGAGTGCTATTTTTTTTTTTTTCGTTCAGTGCAAATAGCTTTTGGAGCTTGTTATCTCAATGAGTGATGGGTGATGCTCCTTTGTTTATTCTTTTATCACTTATCGCTAATGGATTTTGAGCTTCAAATTTTTAATAGCGATAAGTGATGGCCTCAGATCTTATGTTCTTCTTTTTATCACTCATCGAAAATATTTTTGAAGTGGTAGAATTCAAATAGTGATGAGAGATCTGATGGATCTCGTAGGCTTCACATATCATGGATTGGTTTTTGTTGGTGTAATCATCTAGATTTACACCTGGCTTACTTAAGCCTAGTTAGATGTCTTGATGGTTGAGTTGTTCACTCCACTCCTTTCCACTTTAGGTGGATCTTGATCTTGATCTCTACATCTTGTGGATCTTGATCAAGATGTTATTTCCTAATAAAGGAGTTTGCACCTTCTATCATTAAATAGTGAGATGAATACATTCGTTGCATTCAAATCATTGTGTTTGTTGAAAACTCTCTTTGATTCTGGCAGATTCCTTCATGGTATCAGAGAAGGAAGAGATATTTGCAAGCCAAAAGTGAAGAAATTTTAATTTATTTTGTGAAAATCAACCCCATCCCTAACCTGGATGACTCTATTATCTTTTGCAATGGTTTTATTATAGAATTGGGTTGTTTGAAGGGTTATATCCTTTCTAGTTTGTGGCTTTCTGAAAGAATTGAAAGAATTGTGGCCTATCTGCCTATATGAAGGCACATATCTGCATCATTTCTAAGGCACATGACAGAGGCCCACATAATTTCATGGACCATTGACCTTTGAGAAAGACCCACGCTGGCTTGCTAAGCCCACATTCATCGACAATTTTAAATGATAATTTTTATATTAGCGATACGTGATGCGAATACTCAATGTCATCACGGGGATCCCTCATCAATAATTGCTTGAATAATGTATGATGAGGATTAGTGATGAGCGATGGCCTAGTGCTTCAATATCGCTCATCACAGATTCATGCAAAGGCTTAATTTCTAAAAGAGCGATGAGCAATGGAATTCTTTGTTCAAGTTTCTTTCACTAATTTGAATAGATATTATGTGTGATTTCTTTTGTATTTTTGATTCTCATATAGGTGTATGTGTCTTAATCTGGATGCTTTGTTGTATCTCCCGTCGCTATTAAGATCCAAAGTACCAAGATACATCAACGATGTGAGATGGGAGGATGAATGTGATCAAGGATGGGCCATTAATCCAAGGGCTAAGGTTTCATCATGTGCATGCTTTCCTCACTAATGGAGCTGATGAAGGAGGACACATATCAGCAATAAGCGATGACTAGTGAATGAAAGGGAAATGTGGTAGAATCTTGAGGACATTGTATAAAGAAATAAATAAAGTAGCAAGGCGATTTGAGGACCATTGGTGTGCTTTTAAAACAAGATCAACAAGCAGGGTTTGAACGTGAATGGCTAGATGTCAGTTCGCTCACATGAACTTACTATCATAGGTTATGTGCAGGATCATCATGGAGAAAACAAGCCCTTAAGTGGCAATAAAAAATCAGAAAATCAGAGTTAGACAACTTGACGTAAATATTTGAATAAGTTATCTATATTATTTGAAAAAAAGTAAAAATAGAATCTGTAGAAAATTGAATGTAGTTTCTAAACTACTAGACCTTTATTATTTTAAAATAAATCTATTTGGTGAAAATTTGAAATTTCAATGCAGTAGTACTTAAATTTCAGGGTAAAAATAAGAAGTAGGTGTCTGTCTGACCACCTTAACCACAATAAAATGATAATATTTTAGATATAAGTAGAGGAATCATGTCTCGATGTGATGCATATTTTTTTATAATTTTTTTCCAAGTAAATAATTAATTATGAATTTTTTATTACAACATTTAAAAAATATAAAATCTCGTCTGTCTAACCACCTTACCTTGGTAAATAATTCATGAAATTCAATTGTTTTTTTTAATCCTATAGTATGCAAAGCATAGAATGTGATGCATGTTTCAGATTCAAAAAATGTGATACCATTTGAAATTTATAGATGTTTTTCAATCAGCCTATCAATCAGGACTTTATTCGTAATTCTAATAGAAAATGAATGATAATTATATGTAAAATTAAAAGTAAAGCATAATTTATATCGTGGAAAGCTGAGAATATCCTCTAAAACCCTTTTTGTTTCATCAATTTTGGGTAAAAAAAATTTCGTCAAACACATGGGCCATCATATCACTTACATATCGCCACTTTTTGGCCCATCATGATCCTTCACATACCCCATACATTAATGGTAACATGCATGTCTCTTGGCCTTAAAATAGGGAAGATACCTTGTTAATTGAGCATTTTGAGTTTCTCAGGAGTGGAAAAGGAGTACCAAAATTTGAATAAGTTGTACGGGAAGCTCTGGTGAACAAATACAATGACAAGTGTGTAAATCATCCACCCGGGTAAGCAAACTATATATCTCCTTCTAGCTAAAATATTGAGGTGAAATATTTTATGAAGTTGATAGGGAATTGGGAGGATTATGTTCTTGTCCATTAGTGGTAGCTTTAATTTGGTTGTAATTGCTAGGTCAAAATTTGGGAAAATAGTTATGTTATACAAGTAGTGTTGTGTGCTTTCATTCTTGGGAGTGACTTTTCGATTGCAAGAAATCGTAAACCCTAGTCCTCCTCCATTTCAAACATGAGTGAACTAGAGCCTAGTGAGTCTAGTATTAGACCAGAGAGGAAACCAAAATAGAAAAGGGCTAAACAAATTAAAACTCGGGATGTTTTATCTAAGGTTAAGCCAGAACCGTCTGCAATAGCTAACCCTATACTAGGTACTCCTACAATGTCTACTAGGACCAAAAGTGAAAATAAGGAAAAAAAAAGGTTCATGCAGGAAGCCTTTGGAGGTATAAAAGGAGGGTCATGAATTGGCAAGAGACTTATACGTTAAGTTGTTGTAACCACCAGATTGATTGATACTGCTGGTGAAATTGGCGAGAAACCACAACCCTAGAGTGGGCGGCAACTATTCCTATATGCTTTCAACAAGCAGTATACAAATAAGCCTACATGTTTCTTATATGGATTGAACCCTAGAAAGCTAGTGTTAACTGTATCAACATGAATTTGCACCCCTAAATAAAATTCCCTTTTGACCCTTAACACTTTAGAAAATCAAATGCGGAGTCGTAATTCCACTTAAGCCTGATGCTTGCATTCCACTTGGCACCTATTTTTTGTGTCGATGGGATGTTTCTATCAGGGACACCTACGCGACGTGTATACCTCCACGTGGCGTGCTTACATCCCTAGCAGATTCCTACAGCTAGAGACTATAGAGGCATTACATTTTTGATTGGGAGTCGAAGAGTAGCATCCCTCTTTGGCTGGTCGAATTGAATATGGTTGTTTTTCACCCTTCTCTTCATAATATTCACTCTTCCATCCTTAGCATTTTCCAAGTAGAAGTTTGAGAGAAGTTTACAAGATCATTTGAGCATTTTCTCCACCATTTTGCATCCATTTCCAAGCTTTGCAGCAACACCATTCACTCCATTACAACAATCCACTACTCTGTCACTCCAGCAAGGTGAGAACAGGAAAGACACCATGCAAATAGAGGCTTGAGTCCCTCTCATTCACTCCTCCATGAGCCTTGAGTGCTTTGGATGGAGGTGGTAAGCTCCTACAATCTCTCCTTTTTATTTCAATTGAGTAAGAACATACTATTTGTTGTGTTTTATGTTACATAGCTTGTAGTTTCTTTCCTTTATCATCTATTTCTACTATTCAAAACTTGGTTGTCCGTGGAGGTGGAAATGCCAAGATGGGGGTCTAACTGAGGCATGCCCCTATATAGCCCCAACAATTTCTCCCTTTATTGTGTGTAGGTGGAGAGAACTTGGAGCGAGCTAGTGAAGAGAGCATTGTATGAGATCGTCTTCGTCACCTTGGTGGTCATACATTTCCTTTGTCATATTCGTATCTGCATTTATCTTTACTTAATCTTGTTTTATCACTTTAAACATCTCTAGACTAGGTTGGTAGTCTCTCCTTCTGAGTGTGATTTCAATATTTTTAGTTCTTTGGTTGTACGGATTCCAATGCACCCATGAGATGCCAACGCGTCATGTTGTCATCCTGGAACCGCACTTCCATCCTCAGGCAGAGACCTATCTGAGTCACAAATCTGACTCTAAAGGCCAATTCATCCGGTCTCCTTCCAAGATTCGGGACTGCGGAGTGATTGAAGGATGCATAATCCTCATCATTATCATCCTCCTCATCTTAACTATCCTTTAAACTGAGGTGGGTTAGGGAATCCTTTCCACTCTTGGCCTTTTGTGACCTTGGGACTTGTAGTGGGTGGTCCCCCTCTCTCAAATTTTTGGTGAACCCGACGTGAACCAATTTGGTTTCATTCTATGATACTGAAAGCTCCTTTCTTCCTATCCTAGGAGTGTTTTAGGTGTGAGTGTTGTGAGGCTCTCGTCTCACAACCCAACCTGCAACCCCTAGTAGGCGTAGTTGGAAGGTTCCAAATTATTGCATAATGAAACCTTAACTAGGCCACTACCTTATCTTGTAAACCTTAGGAGGCTATGTAGAAGTACCATCTGCTGTGTGTCATGACCTCTTTCCTTAATCAACCTATTCCCTCTATGCAGACTGTGAGTAGCAGTACAAGCATAACCTTTACTTCATAGGACTTGTTGATGGGATTTAATAGAGATCCATCTCCTCTTTACATTCCTGCAAGGATAAATAAGAATAATATAGCAGGTGTTCTTATTGATCTAACGTCACAAGTGAACATTATAACTGAGGAGATCATGTTGATTAACTTCCTACACAAGGATGGATATGATGCACTTGAAAGTACAGCCCACACACATGATGGAATTTTCATACCTCCTATAGGGAGTATTGTCCTATCAATCCTTGTTGGACCTAAATCTATAAGCCTTAAGTTTGACATCATCCTAGGGTCTGAGTTGTTCAGAGTGAAGCAAGGCATCCCCTGGCTAGTAGTTATGAACACAGTTCCCTCAGTCATACACAAATGTCTAAAATTTTTTCATGGAGGATTGGTACATGTTCTCCATGACAACAGTTATAAACCACCAGTTGTACATGGTAGCTATACCTTGAATTACTTTTGGCCCACCTCCCTTGGTCCTCTCTCACCTAGGAAGGACCTCCTACACCACACATATCAAAAATATAAGAAAGGGCATGCTAGGCCAAAAGTGAGATACCCTCCTTCACCTTATGCTATCTCGCATAGAGCTTTCTTAAAGGCTGATAGTGATGCCACCAAGTCACATAGAAGAGAATAAGAGAAACAATCTTGAGATCCTCCTTCTTCCTCCTCCATGGTCTAGCTTGATGCCTCCTCTCATCCTACTGTGGTACCATTTTCTTTTATATCATGTTTGCGAGAAAATCCTATGGTGCCAGCTTGGCGAAAGGCCAAGTGTCCTGTATTTGAGCTCCCTGTCTTACCGACAGAGCCTAGGTCCATTTGGTATGGAAGACATAAAGCCTCCCATGGGGATTCCTCTTTGTCTCAAACTTCACGGCCTCCTACTATTCTTATTCCTAAAATAGTGAATAGGAAGAGGCCCATCACTGAGGCATTAGAGTCAACTCCTCATGTCGTTTCTAAACCTACCTCTCCTCCTTCCATTCAATATTCTACCCTTCCACTAGATACAATCATGGAGGACCTTCCCATGGCTGAGCAGGATCCTTTTGTCCCTTCACAAGTTTCGGCTTCCGGTGCAAAGAGTTGAAGAAACCACCTTGCGCATGAGTGTAAGCATTGACAAAAGGCTCTCCTAGCCAAGCAAGCCTCCTTACAGAGGAAGGGGGAAGAGAAGACCAAACCTCATGTTGTTTCCTTCTCTTTCCCTCCTTCTATCCTTGAATATCTTATGGCTCCCGCTATGAGTGCACATGTACTCGGAAGGGTACAAGTATTCATTGCTCCTTTGGCAGAGCCGCCTTTGCTGACCTCCATCTTAGATGTCTTGCCTTTCCCAAAGCCCATGGACATGGTTAACACTTCGGTTGTGTCCATTGTGGTTCTTTCCTCTTCTTCCTCACCACTCCTTGTTTCATCCGTGGGGATTTCACCTCCCCTGATGAAGAATAAAGTAGAGTGTAGCCCTTCTAGCAATGGGGGACGTCAGAAGAGCCCACCTTCTCTAAAAGGTGGCCCAAAATTCACTTGTTCTATCTTAGTCATAGAACCAGTCCCAACCTCCCTCGATTTTGTCACTACTCTCGAGTCTCTCGGTGAGCCTAGTAGTGAGCCTTAGGTACAAAATCCTCCGTCTACCAAGGTGAAACATGGAACTCCTATTAAATGCATGTTTATTTTGGTGGATGAAGTCCTGACCCTATCAAAAATCTTCGTTAGGTCGTTGAACCTAGATCCACAAGAGCTAAGTGACATAGATCAGGTCTCTCTACTTTGGCCCTTGTTGCAAGAGGATCGGAAGGTCCTCCCCTTAAAATTACACCATTGTAGTCTCATTTTCCTTCCTTCGATGATCTAGAGTGGGAAGTTGACGACCTCTTGGTTGACCATTGTTAGGGGGAGACTCTCTTCTTGATCTTTAGATTAGATATGTGTGTGTGTAGTGACATTTTCTTCCCTCGTGATCATACTATATGGGCCTGGATGACCCTTTTCACCCTTGTTGGTGCATGAATACAGGCGTGGTGTTGGTGTTATAAAATTTCCTCTATATGTATCTCTATTATTCCATGTTTGTGATTCACCTTTAGTAAATTGGGGACGATGAAAAGTGCTAGGAGCATTTAGGCCTCCTTCCATATTGATCTAATTTTTTATTTTACTTTGTCTTTTGTGCATTCTTCCTAATTCAGTTGGGGATGGATGATCATTCGCCGCTTACCGTGGTTACCTATTATATATAAATAAAGGCATATCTGACCCCACGTAACCAGATCACCCTATGCTCTTTTTGCAAGATCTATTTTCTTTACTTTTCACTTTATCTTTTTCTCATCTTTTCTTGAGTTGTCCCTTTCATGTGTGACGACGCATCTTCTACATTACTTGGTCTTTAGAAAACACAATCATTTCCAAATGAATCTTCTCTCAAAGACCCTTTCACACACTTCTGAGTCATGTTTCCTAATGAATCTTTTCTCAACTTGAAACACTAACGAGTCATGTTTCCTTCATCAGGGGTTCATAAAGAAGGGACGTGGAAATCCTCCTCCGAAGTAGGAATGGTCTTAGTCTTCCCCTCGCATGAGCACATCTCCTTCATTTTGAATTCCTATATGAAGTGAACATATTTCAAAAGGATTCCATTGATGATGAATCGATTTGAAAAGGAATACATTAAGCTTCTTGGACAAAGTGTCCCTTGAGTGGACCCCGCCTCTTCACACTGGGTTCCTGAGGGACCCCTTCAAAAAAATTCAACAAATTTCTATGGTTTCTAGCTTGGAGGCAGCTCGACTAGACTGGTTTTACATATTGACATCTAGTCAGGGGGCAACCCCACTAGACCATCTTTGCATCTTCACGTCTAGCTTGGGGGAAACCCGACTAGACCCTACCTTTCAAAAAACATCTCCCTTGAGTGGACCCTCCTTCCTTTTGAAGGGTTCCCAAGGGGCCCCTTTGAAATTCTTACAACTTAGCAATGGTCTGCATGAATTTCCATTCACTGGCCTACGTGATTTCTTCCTTATGTGTTTTATATGTGGGTAAACATGTGACCACCTGTGGCTCTATGAATTCTCCTTTACTCGGTCTCCCTCATGTGAGAGGTCTTGGGAGGTACCTTCCTTCCAGGTATGCGCGTCTATAAGGTTCTTTTCTCAGTCTCCCTCATGTGAGAGTTCTTGGGGAATACCTTCCTTGCAAGTCTGCTGGGATGTAAGATGCTTTTCCTAGTTTCCTTCATGCGAGAGTTCTTGAAGGATACCACCCTTGCAGGACCATGAACCTATAAAGTAATTTTGTGCTTCATCTTTGTAGTTTTGCGGAACTATGAAGTTCTTTCTTGCACTTTCGGGTTCGCTAGATCATGCTCTACTTCCTCTTCAATTCAGGTATACATCTCTTACTCTATTAATTCTTTACTACTCTACTTTACCAATGCACTCATCAATACTCATGCTCACTAAAGTGGGGGAAAAATGTATCAACATGAATTTTCACCCCTAACATAAATTCCCTTTTGACCCTTAACACTTTAGAAAATCAAAAAGCGGAGGCTTAATTCCACTTGGTACCTATTTTGTGTGTCAGTGGGAGCGTTTTTGTCAAGGACGCCTACATGAAAATCATACATCAACATGGCGGGCTTATGTCCCTCACAAATTCCTGCGGTTAGAGACTACAGAGGCATTAAATTTTTGATTGGGAGTCGAAGAGTAGCATTCCGCTTCAGCTTGCTAACTTGAATATGGTCATTTTTCACCCTTCTCTTCATAATATTCACTCTTCCATCCTTAGAATTTTCCAAGAAGAAGTTTGAAATAATTTTGCAAGATCATTTCAGCATTTTCTCCACCATTTTGAATGCATTTCCATGCTTTGCAGCAACACCATTCACTCCATTGTAGAAATCCACTACTCTGTCACTCCAACAAGGCAAGCACATGAAAAACACCATGGAAATAGAGGCTTGATTCCTTCTTGTTCACTCCTCCATGAGCCTTGAGTGCTTTAGATGGAGGTGGTAAGCTCCTACAATATCTCCTTTTTTCTTTTGATTGAGTACAGACATAATTTTTTTTGTGTTTTGTGTTATGTAACTTGTATTTTATTTCCTTTATCATCTATTTCTACTATTCCAAACTTGGTTCTCCGTGGAGGTGGAAACACCAAGATAGGGGTCTGACTAAGGCGGGCCCCTATACATCCCCAATAATTTATCCCTTTATTGTGTGCAAGTGGATAGAACATGCAACGAGTTGGTGAAGAGAGCATTGTACGAGATCATCTTGGTCACCTTGGTAGTAAGACATTTCCTTTATCATATTCGTATATGCATTTATCTTTACTTAATCTTGTTTTATCACTTTAAACATCTCTAGACTAGGTTGGTAGTCTCTCCTTCTGAGTGTGATTTCTGTCTTTTCGGTTATCTAGCCATATGGATGCCAGTGCAATTGTGAGATGTTGGCCAGCGTGTCGTGTTGTCATGTTGGAACTGTACTTCCATCCTCAAATAGAGAGTTGTCTGAGACACAAATCTGACTCTAAAGGCTGATTCATTTGGTCTCCTTCCAAGATTCAAGATTGTAGAGTGATCGAAGGACTCATAATCCTCATCATTCTCATCCTCATCATCTTAACTATCATTTAAATTTAGGTGGGTTAGGGTATCCTTTCCACTCTTTTCCTTTCATGACCTAGGGCCTTGTAGTGGGTGGTCCCCTTCTCTCACAATATCGAATGTATTTATAGAAGTGGACTTGATGATGGAACTAGCTAGGCACTATTATCCGATTGACAAAACAATCAAGAATGAAAACGGTGATGTGATCCTAGAAGTGACAAAGGAAAAATTGGTGGAGGTATTTGGGTTAAACCCCAATTATACTGTGAAGTTTAGGCGTGTTGAGATATATGTTGAATATGAGCATAATATATTTGCATACAGAGTAGAAAGAAATTTCTCCCAAATTATGTTGAGCCTTTTGAGTGTGAGGAGTTTGTGGATTATTTTAAGAACACTTACTACTGCCTGAATCAGGTATTGGCTCAGAATTTTGAGGTAAGGATAGTCCCTAACTTATTGGTAATGGTGATGGATATATAGAGTTATAATCAAAACACTAGTTATGACTATGTTGATTATGTTGTTGAACAAATTCATGAGCATTTCCTCAATCTAAAGGAGGTACTTCATTTATATTTCCCTCACTATTCTTTGTTAATGCATATGCTATTATTTGAGGGTGATTATAGTTGGAAAATTAAGTTGACATTGAGATTAAGAGACAATGAAAATATTTTTTTTCTAGTACAAATGTGGACACACATTTGGGATCAGGATTGTTCCCATTTCGATTACATCATGTTTGCTAATATCATATGGTATGGTATCCTAGAACTATTGGGTGTAGCACCTACTCACAGGCTTTCTCCAACAATTAGAAGTATCATGCACCCAAAATATGTACTAGGATCTAAAGAAACAAATAATTGGGCAGATTGGTTTCTTCATTTAGAGTATACTTTGATTAGAGTCTATGGACCTAAGGTGGCACCACATTGTTTACCCCTATATGTCTCAAGTAGATTAGCCTTTATGGAGCTCATGTGGAAAATTGATTATATAGATAATGATATGTTCAAGAAGCCCAGGAAGGGTACTATGGTGAGTCCCCAATGCGATTTTTTTTATATCAAAGTTACTACCTCTGAGGGGTATGAAAATTTTGGAATCATGGTTAATAACCTTATAATTCCTTTTACTAAGGTTTGGATTTTTTATCTGAAATAATTTGTGGGTGGAAGAAGGAAAGATAAAAAATTATTAGTGATACGTCATGAGTTATTGTATACATATGATTTGTTAAGGAATTAGATAGGTGATGAGGTTTTCATAGCTAGAAAGAGGGAATGAACTTTCATAATGGACATTTAAGAAAGAATCATAAGGAGGAGTGTGCTTTAAATGTAAGTTTGTATTATGTGATTTCTAAACCTTTTGAAAGAGATTTCACTAAGCTAAGGGATTATCAAAGTGGTGATTTTAAGGTGAAGGTGAAGGAGGTTATTGTTGAAGCCCATGCCCTCCTACAAAAAAAACCACAAGCTATGGAAATCCCAAAGCAACCTATGGATGTCCAAGAAATTATGGAGGAACAAATGGTAGAACATGTGCCAAGAAATGATGAGGTGGAGAAGATATTCCATACTCCTAATATTGAGGAAACCCTTAGTTCAATTGTTCCCCTTGATAGAATCGTCAAATGGTAATATGATAAGGAAAGTGATGATGATCCACAGATCAAGGAATGTGATGAATTCCAAGTGTAGATGATAATTTTGTGCAATCTAATGAGTTTTAGGAATTTATGATTCAACAGTGGAGTAAGGAGATAAAGGAAAGACTTGAGCTATATCGGGCTAGTGTTGAACCTTCTCATCATGAGGAAGCTTAAAAAGTAGAGGAATAAAATATCAAGGCTAAAATTGTGACTATTACTCCCATAGAGACTAGTAAAATTGTCTCAAATAGTGGAATCATGTTGTTACTAGGATGCACTATCACCTCTTCTATAGTGTATGATGCAGTGAGAAGAGACCCACAGGCTTCAATATCTGAACAACAGTTTGAGGATAGGGTCTTTGGATTTGGATATAGTCCAAATTTGCATACTCTTGCAATTTGGTCTATGGCACCTAAAACTCAAAAACATGAGGTTTCTAGACCAATTGAAGAGGTTATTGGTTCCTTAGTGGTTAAAAGAGCCACAAATATAACTCTTACATTCAAGCAGCTAAGTTAACTTCTCATGCCGCAATGCTTAGTGTGGACACTACACAAATTTCTAAGAAAAAATATGATTCTTGAGTAAAGGAATACAATAAGGCCATGGATGAGATAAATAAGATGAGGGCCACTATTTAGGCTACTCAGATAGTAAGAACAATATCATTTTTATCTTCTTCTTCCTTAGACTTGCCTACACAGGATAAGGAAACTTTAGCCTTAAAAATTAAGGACTTAAATAATCATCTGAATATTGAAATGGAAAATATCAAGAAGGCTAAGTATGAAACTATCAAGGTGGAAAATGAGATCTTTGAGGATGTATTAAATCATAGGGTGGCCAAGTTGGTCAACAAAGTTGATGATGTTTGGGCTACCTATAAGAATATTCATGAAGTAAACACAAATTATCTTTAGGTACAAGAGGCTTTCAAGAATGAATGGAGTAACTAGAGTACTAGCGTAGGTTATTTAAGAGAAATGATGCCCAAAATGAAGGAGGATCCTGAAGCACATACTAACATCCCTGATATTTTATAAAATATTGATTTGATTAATGAAATAACCACTTTAATTGAAAACTAGGTATGCAGCTCCAAAATAAGCTAAAGATATTTAATGATGTGGTGAAGTGCGGTATGCCTGCAATATTTAATCACAAAGGTGATTTGCATCAATTTGAAAAATGGAAAGAGGAATTGGGGGATCTTTTCACATCAACTAAAATGCCTTTGTCTATGGTTGACTGTACTTTGTTGAATCCACATATTAATATGTTAATAGAGATTGAAACAGTGATGGATATCTTTGTTAGAGAGGGAAAAACATTAATTGATGCTAGGTACACTCAACACAATGAGAAGATACAAATTTTGTTAGATGTGAAGTGGCCCACTAAGGATGAGTAAACTACTTGGTCGGAAAAAAATATTTAGTAGGTTTGTGGGGGGATGATATTTGATGTGATGAATAACAGATAACAGGAGGGTATGTGCAATATCATCATGGGCCAAAATGTAGCGATATTTAAGTGATATGATGGCCCATGTGGCTGACAACCTTTTTTTTACCCAAAATTGATGAAAATAAAATGGTTTTTAAAGGAGATTCTCAGCTTTCCACCAATATAAATTATGCTTTATTTTTAATTTAATAAATAATTATTATTCATTTTCTATTTGAATTATGACTAAATTCCTCATTGATAGGCTGATTGAAAAAAATCTATAGCTTTCAAATGGTATCACATTTTTTGAATCAGAAACATGTGTCACATTCTATGCTTCAGATACTATAGGATTAAATAAATGAATTTAATGAAATTTTTACCAAGTTAAGGTGGTCAGGCATACAATTTTTTATATTTTTTAAAAGTTGTAATAAAAAATTCATAACTAATTATTTACTTGGAAAAGAATTACAAAATAATATGCATCACATCGAGACATGAGTCATATACTTATATCTAAAATATTATAAAAAAATATTATCATTTTATTGTGGTTAGGGTGGTCAGAGAGACATCTACTTCTTATTTTTTCCCTGAAATTTAAATACTATTGCATTGAAATTTAAAATTTTCACCAAATAGATTTACTTTTAAAATAAACCTAGTAGTTTAGAAACTACATTCAATTTTCTATAGATTCTATTCTTACATATTTTTGAAATAATATAGATAACTTATTCAAATTTTTATGTCAAGTTGCCCAACTTTGATTTTTTGAATTTTCATCTCCACTTAAGGGCCTGCTTTTTCTATGATGATCTTGCACATACCTAGGAATAAAAAAATGCATAGCCTAAAACTAGTGCAGATTATAATTTTGATAAAGTATTCCAAAATATTTTTTTCCCTTCAACATGAAGATTGGTGACACAAGTGATGATATAGATTTGTCAACTTTGTTCCTTTATTTGTTTTCCTTACTTCATAAGTTGTGTTGATTGTTTTTCCCTCAGGAAATTTTTTTTTAGCATGTGGGGAATATTTTTAATTTGTCACAACAAATAAATTTGATGCCCTTTTGAGGTGGGACTTGATCTCTACAATGATTAGGGTTAATTTTTCCTCATGTTTGTTCTCACCACCTAAAGGCTCAAGTGTAATTAAAAAAGGAATATTTTTTACAATAGTCCAATGAGGTTTTGATAGGTGTGCTTCCTAGCCTAAGGATTGTTTGCTCTTTCATCTCTATAAGAAATAATTTAGGGCCAGGAGCAAGAGGTTGGTTGAAAATTGAGTTATGCAGAAAACTGTAATAGCAATACATAGCATTTTTTTGTGTTTTTGGTCTTAAGTTCAGAGTTTAGTGTCATGTATGTGATTTTGATAACAACATAGAAAATACAATATAGATTAATACCAATTTCATGGCTATTGTATCTCCTTGTGCTTGTTTTACAAGTTATCAATCAAAGAAATCAAGGACTCTTTTGTTTGTCTTTATTGTTTCTCAATGGATGTTTAATTTGATTCCTACTTATTAGTTCAATGAATTAATGTAAGTGATCAAGTGAGATTAATAACTTGTGAGAGTTGGGTGATAGGATAGTTTTAATCAGTAATAATCATGAATATCGTAAAGGAATGTTGTAATGCAAAGTTTCTTAGAACTATATCTACTATTGTTTAAATTATTGGGTTATATAAGTTGATATTGACTCCATATTTGGATAAGAGCATTGGTCTGTGCAAAGTTTTCATGGTTTGGTTTCCTGGTTTATTCAAAAGATAATCACCCTAATTTTATGTGTTCTCAAATGGATACTATATACACCTAAAATCGGTCAGGATAATCAACTAATTAAATACAAGGTATTTTATTAATAAACCCTCTTAGTTCATCACCTGAAAATTAGTGTTTGGGGCATATCAATTTTTTTTTTCTGCACATCAGCAAAAACTTCTCTTTGAAGCAATGCATAAACACATCAATTCAAAGAGGGGAAAAATGTATGCACCAAAAATCGGTCAAGATAATCGATTGATTAAATACAAGGTATTTAATTAATAAACCCTCTTAGTTCATCTACTTATAAATAAATTGAAAAATTTATTTATATAGTTCACTTTCTTAAATTCTTTCTAAAATTATTTTCTTCATGATTTAATTAAATAAACAAATCTAACTAATTTGTTTTATTTGATTAATTCCCTCTCATTAAATTTGAATTTCTCAATTCAATTTTGTCACATTTCTACATAACTCTCTAGCCTCCTTCCACATCATCATCCACCTCATCAAGTGTCTCATGAATTTAAATATCTCTAATTTTTAAATGGAGTTATTCTCAACAAATTTGAAACAAAATTTGGACACTTGGCTTCTCCATCCCATTTATTCTCTTCAACACTCAACAAAGTGTTTTATTAAAGGGAACACTCTCCATAATTCCCTCTAACTTCTTCATCCTCCACCATTCATCTTTCCAGCTAAAATCCTGACCATCAAATCCTACCATATCACAATATGCCTTGGAAATCCTATAAATATAGCATCATTCTCTAGCATTTCATATCCCATCTTTGAGAAAACTTAGTCTAAATAAATCATCTTAGATAATTTAGAGCATTTGAGTATTTAGAATATTTAGCATAGTAGAAGCATATTAATTTAGAATCATGGTTTGTTTTATTAGTTGCATTTCCATTACATAGAAATTTTACACAACATTTGCATCATAGTCTTTAGCATCATATCTATTATCATATCACCATTGTCATTTACAGTGAATCCCATAGCTCATCAAATCATGTAGGAACCAAGATTCTTGCATTTTACAACATCCATTCTCTAGGTTGTCATTCGAAAAGTCATAGTGCAAGTAAAATCTAAGAGCCATTATGATTCAAGGAATCCTTAGAGATAGGACACAATGGAATATTTTTAAGGAATAGTTTTATTAGTTTACATTTTAATTCGATTTCCCTAATACAATATGTTTAATTGATTGTGTGGTTTTTTTATTCATTTACTCACATTACACAATTCGCCACATGATAAATTTTGGCACCCACCGTGGGGCTCGAACCCACATTTTTATTGATGTTTTTTGAAAAGTGTGTTTACAAGATTGGACGTGAAATTTTTTAGCGTGACCATGAGTTCCTTCAACACATCCGAAACATTTTTCAGTGCATATGGTACCTATTACAGCGCATCCGAAGCATATTTCAACGCATACGATGAATTATTTAGCACATATAAGGGGTTTTCTAGTGAATTAAGTCTATGTTTTAGTGCATTTAGTACTTTCTCTAGTGCATATAGTGCATATTTTAGCGCATTTAGTAAATATTTTAGCGCATCTGGTTTTCATTGCAATTTTTCAAATTCTAGAAGCTAATTAACATCTCTTTGTTTTGCAGGTATTTTAAACATCATCATAGACTTTTTTGAAACTATAAGAACATTGTCAAAGACAAATAATCTAAAACCACTAAGGGTTGTTTTACAGGGGTTGGAGTTATTGTCATTTCTTTTGATTAAATTAGGAACATAGTTTAATTAAGAAGTAAATGAACACCATGCATGCTATGCTTGTAGAGAGGTAGGCATATGCTCTCCCCTTAACTGAGTGATAAAAAATATAGACCTATTATTTTCATTTTGTTTTATCCTTAGAGGGTGTACCTGGTGGGAAAACGTAATCACCCTAGGGAATGACCCAAACTGGGAATAGGCTAAAGCCAAGCAACTTTCACCCGATATATAAGTGTGGATACTTGAGGAAAGTTCAAGTATCACGAGGTTTATTTTGACAAGAAGAGAAACAATGGTGTCTTTTTATATGGATAATCCCTCCACAAACGAAATTCCTGTACTTAAAACTTCTTGTTATAGTAAGCCAAAATCCCATTCTACTTGCTAGTGCAAGATGTCTAACCTCTAAAGTTGTCCCATATTCTTGTGGGTTTTAGTAGAGATGAAAATTCGTTATGGGAGATTCATGAGAACTAAAGCTTGGTTGACCAGAGAAGTGAGTGTCAGGAAAGGGGGAGCCAATGTGGTCAAGCTTCTAATCATCACACCTATCTCTTATTAGTAGTTCAGTTTCACCAGCACGATTCATGGGTATCTACAGGATCATGATGGGCCAAAAAGTGGTGATATGTAAGTGATATGATGGCCCATGTGGTTAGCAACTCTTTTTTACCTAAAATTGATGAAACACAAAATATTTTTAAATGATATTCTCAGCTTTCCACCAATATAAATTATTCTTTACTTTTAATTTAATAAATAATTATTATTCATTTTCTATTTGAATTACGACTAAATTCTTGATTGATAGGATGATTGAAAAAATCTATAGCTTTCGAAAAATATCACATTTTTTGAATCTGAATCATGGATAACATTCTATTCTTCACATAGTATAGGATTAAAAAAGAAAAAAATGAATTTTATGAAGTTTTTACCAAGTTAAGTTGGTCAAACATACAAGTTTTTATATTTTAAAAGTTGTAATAAAAAATTCATAATTAATTATTTACTTGGAAAAAAATTACAAAAAAATATGCATCACATCAAGACATGAGTCATCTACTTATATCTAAAATCTTATAAAAATGCATTATCATTTTATTGTGGTTAGGTTGGTCAGATAGACACCTATTTCGTATTTTTTCCTTGCAATTTAAGTACTACTGTATTGAAATTTCAAATTTTCACAAAATAGGGTTTAAAAAAAAAACAAAACTAGTAGTTTAGAACTACATTCAATCTTCTACAGATTCTATACTTAAATATTTTTGAAATAATATAGATAATTTATTCAAATTTTTATATCAAGTTTCCTAACTCCAATTGTTTGAATTTTCATCGCCACTTAAGGGCCTATTTTTCCCACGATGATCCTACACATTCCCTCATCATCCTTTATCAGGATTCATTATCCTTCATCTCTAAACAAACATTGTATAATCAGATTTAACTTAGTCCTTTTGTTAATCCCAAAAAATGATCAAAACTTAGTAAATCTTCATCACTTGTATGCCCATTCAAATAAGATCACAAAAGAAAAAACTTGAGAAAAAGGAAAGTGAAATTCAAAACACCATGGCTGAAGTTGAAGAAAATCCATTTTATAGAATCCACACACCTAAAGTTGAGGAACTAACTGAGGAAGACATCCAAACTACACAACAAGATCCTAACTTTCAGAAATTCATGGAGAAAGTTTTTTAAAAAATGGAAAAAAATACCTTTTAATGTTGGCTAAACAAGGTGTCAAATTACTTGATGACTTTGTTATTAATCAACTAAAATGAGCACCCAAAAGGACTGAAACTAATCCACCAAACACAGATCCATTGGTTTCCTTAACTCATCAAATGCAAAATATGCAACAACTTCTTGACATGCAAAGTGGAACCACAGAAAGATACTTGATACAAGAAATTTTTCCATATCCCTTTGATCAAGTTGTAAAAATGATACCCTTTCCTAAGCATTGTGAATTCCCAAATAATGATAAATACAATGGTAAAACATATCCTATAGATCATGTAAGGGAATTTCGAACCATGAGCCTTGAATTTGCACACAAAAAGACTTATTTGATGAGATTGTTTCCACGTAGCCTAGGTGGATAATGCATGGAATGGTTCTCTAACCTTACACCAGGAATAAGATCCTTTGAAGAGTTGGTTAAAAAATCCATAACTCAATACTCTTACAATATCCAACATGAAATCACCATGAAAGACCTTTGCAATACCAAACAAAAAAAGGGTGAATCATTTCTCATATTTTTGCAAAGATGGAGAAGATTTTTTGCAAGATATTCTAGTCCCATACCCAAAAAGGAAAAGATGGAAATATTCATTGACAATTTAAATGATGAGATGAGCTATAGACTTGAATTACAATGTCCACATACCTTTGAAAAATTGATCGAAAATGGAATCAGAATCAAAGAAGTTTTGGTCAAGAGAGGAGTTTTAAAAATCTACAATGAAGGATCAAATAACGCAAGCTCTAACAATAATTAAAACAATAATGATAGACCATTTTTTTGGAAAATAAACAAGAATGCTAGTCATAATGATGTTTCAGCTGAAACACAAAATGAAAAACCAATGTTTAACTTGACAATATCTACCACAAAGACCAATAAAAACAATAATCCAACCAACAATCAAATCAATAACCAAAACACCAATCAAAACAACAATCCAAACAATTTTGAATCTAAACCACCACCATATTGAACATCCTCAAATTGAGAAAGGGTCACACCTCTGAGATAGTCACTTGAATCAGAATTAAAGGAGCTTCTTGCAGCCAAGGTTATAACATTACCAGAAGCAAGAGATTGGGAACCAAGAGTAAAACCTTCAAGGTGAAATGATGCACATTATTGTGACTTTCACTTAAACAAAGGATACAAGAAAAATGATAGCATGCAACTAAAGCATTCGGTACAAGATTTAATTGATAGAAAATAAATATTTGTAGAAGGACCCCAAACAAATGTTTATCATGGATTTTTGAAGAATCCTTTACCAAACTATGAAAAGGGGGAGTCCTCTTCATCAAACACCAATGGAAAAAATATGAACTATGTTTATGATTCCACCATTCACCATATTGAAGTAGTTGAAAATAAAACCAAGGATATTGAAATCAAGGTCTAAAAAGATATTATTCCAATTGATAATCAAGTTAATGAAATCACAATTGAGCATGAACAAAGCATTGTTACAACTAAGACTCCTCTTCATGACATCATACCAATCAATTTTATCATGAAATTTGTTGTAAATGATAATCAGATTAATGTTATCAAAATCAGATAAAAACAAGACCATCAACCAATCAACGCAACCATAAGGGGGAATGGCAAAGTGATATTGAAAGGAGCTACATCTAAGACAAGTAATGCCCCTGCAACTCAATACAACATATTTGATCAATTTTAGAAAATCCTATAACTACTGAAAATTTCTCGAGCTCACAAATAAATTCTAGAACAAGCCCTAGTAGCCACCACAATACCAAATAATCTAGAAGTTTTCTAGTTCCAGGCTATGGTGGGACACTTGACCGCACCTCATTTACTATCATTTTCCAAACATGATGGTGTATCACTTACCCATCCACACAATGTTTCCCTCTACATTGAGGTTCTAATTCGAAAACACCAAGTCAAACATGTTCTGATAGATGGAGAAGTTGATTTAAATATTTATACTTAAAAAAATTTCCATGCATTTGGATATTTTGAGAATTCAATTGATGCTAGGAAAAAAATCACTATAAAGGTCTATGATGATGAAGATAGATCCTCCCATGGATTGATTGTGTTACCAATTCAAGTATGGCCCATTATGAAGGATATAATTTGTTAGGTGTTAGATAAAGATTTGACATACAACATACTCTTGGCATGTCCTTGGATTCATGAAATGTAAGGAGTATCGTCAATGTATCACCAATGCTTGAAATTTCCTTTCAATGGAAAATAAATCACCATTTTAGCTGATTCCAATAATCCATAATATTGCAACACACTCAAAACGGTCTAAGATTATTTTGTGCCAAATAATAGAGAAGCTCACACTCCTAGTTCATCAAAAAATGAAAGACAACTAAATTTTGTGTCAAAGTGGGTTGAGAAAAAGGATCATTCAAATAACAAGAGTATCAATGGTCCTACTTCATTAGGTAATGAGATTCAATCAAATTATTCATCAGGGTATGTGCAGGATCATCATGGAAAAAACAAGCCCATAAGTGGCAATAAAAATATAGAAAATCAGAGTTAGACAACTTGATGTAAAAATTTGAATAAGTTATCTATATTATTTCAAAAAAATGTAAAAAATTGAATTTGTAGAAAATTGAATGTAGTTTCTAAACTACTAGACCTCTATTTCAAACAAATAAATCTACTTGGTGAAGTTTTAAAATTTCAATGAAGTAGTATTTAAATTTCAAGGTAAAAAATAAGAAGTAGGTGTCTGTCTGACCACCCTAACCACAATAAAATGATAATATTTTTTTTATAAGATTTTAGATATAAGTAGAGGACCCATGTCCCGATGTGATGGACATATTGTTTTATAAAAAATTTCCAAGTAAATAATTAATTATTATTTTTTTACTAAGACTTTTAAAAAATATAAAAGCTCGTCTGTCCAACCACCTTAACTTGGTCAAAAAGTCATGAAATTCATTGTTTTTTTTAATCCTATAGTATGCAAAGCATAGAATGTGATGCATGTTTCGGATTCAAAAAATGTGATACCGTTTGACAGTTATAGATGCTTTTTCAATCAGCCTATTAATCAGGACTTTATTCTTAATTCTAATAGTATTTGAATAATTATTATTATTAAATTCAAAGTAAAGCATAATTTATTTTGGTGGAAAGCTGAGAATTTCCTCTAAAAACCCTTTTCGTTTCATCAATTTTGGGTAAAAAAAGGTCATTAGCTACATGGGTCATCATATGGCTTATATGTCACCACTTTTTGGCCCATCATGGTCCTACACATACCCCTCAAATCAACTTGAGGAAAAGGTTCAGTCGAAAGACAAAGACATTGGTGATGCTACTCCATCAAATCATGAAAGAAAACTAAATTCCTTATCAAAATAGGTTGAAAATATCCAATTAAAAGACAAAGGCATGGAGTAATATTCATTTGAGCGATCATTGTGCCTTTCATAGTTATACCTTCACCAAGATTCTATGAAAAACAATCAACATCAAGAAAAAAATCTTCACAACCAATCACACTCTAGTCCTGAGACAAAGGAAGACATAAAAGAGAAGGTTGTTGAGCGAATCCTACAATTGCAAGCTAGTTCTAAGACCGATTCAAATCAGTATGAATGGGATTCCTTGTCTGAGGAATCTTGTCAAGATAAGGAAGTTTTAATAATAAAAAGGTATACCCCCATAGGGATGGAGAGAAAAATCTTGAGTTCTAGACCTCTTGAAATTGGATCACAACATATCGATGGCTCAAGTGAGGATGAACAAACATCGAGTGAGATAGATGATCTGGAGGAGAGTAACATCATAGAACTCAACATTTCTATTGAATATCTTGCTGGAATTGCTATCCTAACACTCACCGCCTTTGACTCAAACCAATCTAATGACTCTTTACCATTAATACATTATGAACCCATCAATTGGGAGCAAACCAAGCCTCTTGACATCCCTATTTTTGCAAATGATCATGTCATTGTTAACTTATTTTTCTATGATAATCTCAAAACATGTTTCACAATAAAATATCATAATGAAGCTTCAAGCCAGGAGGGTGCCAAATCTCCCAGTTGCAAAATTAAAAATATGGAAAATTGATCTAATGGTCAAAACCATTTAATGGCAGCATTAGATCAAGAAAAAGTAAAAATAAAGAGCACATATAATGGTGAAAACCTCTGTGAGGTATCAAAGTATGGGAGATTTGACACCCATACCAAAAACTACCATGAAAGATCATCAATACTATTGGAACCTACACAGTCCATCAATTTTGGTATGAAAGAAGTAGTAAAGACCCTACATATAGAAGCATCCATGACAAATTAGGAAAATCCAAGCTTCATAAAATTCTTTGAAGAGAGACAAGTCAAATTTACTTGGTCCTACACTAATATGCTAGGTATAGATCCAAAATTGATAATGCATCACTTATCTCTACCACTTGGGGTGAAACCTATCAAACAGAAACTCGGAAAAATGCATCCACACATCACCTTATTGGTTAAAGAAAAATTGAAGAAATTGGTTAAATCTAATGACTCTTTACCATTAATACATTATGAACCCATCAATTGGGAGCAAACCAAGCCTCTTGACATCCCTATTTTTGCAAATGATCATGTCATTGTTAACTTATTTTTCTATGATAATCTCAAAACATGTTTCACAATAAAATATCATAATGAAGCTTCAAGCCAGGAGGGTGCCAAATCTCCCAGTTGCAAAATTAAAAATATGGAAAATTGATCTAATGGTCAAAACCATTTAATGGCAGCATTAGATCAAGAAAAAGTAAAAATAAAGAGCACATATAATGGTGAAAACCTCTGTGAGGTATCAAAGTATGGGAGATTTGACACCCATACCAAAAACTACCATGAAAGATCATCAATACTATTGGAACCTACACAGTCCATCAATTTTGGTATGAAAGAAGTAGTAAAGACCCTACATATAGAAGCATCCATGACAAATTAGGAAAATCCAAGCTTCATAAAATTCTTTGAAGAGAGACAAGTCAAATTTACTTGGTCCTACACTAATATGCTAGGTATAGATCCAAAATTGATAATGCATCACTTATCTCTACCACTTGGGGTGAAACCTATCAAACAGAAACTCGGAAAAATGCATCCACACATCACCTTATTGGTTAAAGAAAAATTGAAGAAATTGTTAGATGTCGGATTCATTTGATTGATTGATTATGTTGAGTAGATTTCTAACATTGTACTAGTTTCTAAACCAGATGGTAGCATCAGGATATGTACTAATTTCAGAGACCTCAACAAATCATGTCCAAAGGATGATTTTCCTTTGCCAAACATTGACATCATTTTGGACTTGACAGTAGGACATGCCATGTTATCACTCATGGATGGCTTCTCAGGATACAATCAGATAAAAATAGCATCAGAAGATCAAGAGAAAACAATGTTCACCTGTCCATGGGGTACCTTCTTCTAGAACGTCATGCCTTTTGGTTTGAAAAATGAAGGAGCAACATATCAACGAGCAATTACCACCATCTTCCATGACATGATGCATATCTTTATGGAGGATTACGTAGATGACTTGTTGGAAAAATATTTTACTAGAGAGGGACACTTGGAAATCCTAGAAAAAATATTCACTTGGTTGGAGAACTTCAATGTAAGATTAAACCCAAAAAATGTGTGTTTGGCGTGACATCAACAAAACTATTAGGGTACATAGTCTCAGAAAAGGGCATCAAAGGAGATCCTGCCAAAATCAAGGCCATCATGGAAATTCCACCACCATAGAATATGAGCCAATTGATATCTTTACATGGATGTTTCCAATCTATCAGGAGGTTCATTGCACAACTAGCAGATAAAACTTATCCATTTAATCATTTTCTACACAAAATATGTTTCCTTCAAATGGGATGAAAAATGTGAAGAAAATTTCAATCAATTGAAACAATATTTGATGTCTCCTCCCATACTGATGCCACCTACAAAAGGAAAATCATTATTACTCTACATACCGACAACTAAAGTATATTTGGGAGCTTTATTAGCATAGGAAGATTTTGCGAGAAAAGAAAGGGCTATTTATTATATCATCAGAACATTGATCGGCTATGAAATTAACTACACCTTCATTGAAAAGTCCTATCTAGAAGTATATTTGCTACTCAATAGCTAGGGCATTACATGTTAACTCATACAGTCAAACTCATAGCTAAGATTGATCATTTAAAGTATTTACTCAGTAAAGCTGCCCTAATAGGAAGACTAGCCAAATGGGTAATGATTTTGAGTGAGTTTGACATCCAATATGTAGATCAAAGAGCCATTAAGGGTCAAGTGATAGTCGATCAGTTAGCCAAATAACTACTACAAGATGATCATCTAATGAGAATTGAATTTCCTAACACAAATTTCATTACCATATCATCACACAAATGGATGTTATATTTTGATGGGTCTTACACGCAACACGAATTAGGTGCTCGAATCCTATTTGGCACACCTCAAGTACATACCATCCAAAAATATTATAGGCTCATGTTTCCTTGCACAAATAACATGGTTGAGTATGAAGCACTCATCATTGGGATCAAGGTGGAAGTCAAATGGAAGATCACAAAGTTGCAAGTCTATGGAGATTCACAACTAGTCATAAAATAGGTGAACGATGATTATTAGAAAAAGGATGACTAGTTAATGTTCTATAAGAGAATGGTGGATGATTTCAATATGTATTTTTTTGAGATCAAATTTAAGCAGATTTTAAGAGCAGATAACAAAGCTGCTAATGCCATGGCAACAATTGCTTCTCTCTTGCAGATACCTGAAAAACAAAGTCATTATGAGTTCATGGTGGAACAAGTGCTTAACCCTACGTATGACAACCCTGAATCACAAGTCATTTTCCATCTAGTTAAAGTTGAGTCCTCGACTTATGGGAAGATCTATGCCTATTTAAGAGATAACACCCTTCCACCCGATTTATCTTGAAACCAAAAACATAACTTTATCTGCCAAGCTTCTTGACACACTCTGATAGAATATGTACTCTACCAATGAGGTCTTGATGAAAATATTCTTCGTTGTCTTAAACATAATGAATATCTAATGACCTTACATGAAGTTCATGACGGTATATTTGGAGCTCATTGAAGTGGACTAAATCTCGCTAAGAAACTCCTATGGTTGGGGTATTACTAGTCAAATATGGAGAAGGAATCTTTTCATTTTTTCAAAAAGTGCCAAAAATGTTAAATCCATGTAAACCTAATACATGTACCAACCCAAGAATTAAAACCATTTGTATCAACATGGCCTTTCTTTCAATGGGGACTAGATCTTGTAGGTAAAATTCATCCACCTTCCTTAAATAGATATAAATTAATCATCACAGCCACTGATTATTTTACAAAGTGGATTGAAGTTTTTCCCCTAACCGCAATCATTTGAAATCATATCACATCCTTCATCCTAAATTACATCATCTATCGGTATGGCATTCCTTAGTCAATTGTCACTAACAATGACTAACCTTTCAAGAACCATGATGTCCAGGAACTTTGTGAAAGGTTTCATATCCAACATCAATCTTCTACACCATACTATCCTCAAGGAAATGGCTAGGAAAAGGCCTCAAACAAAACCATCTTAAATATCTTAGAGAAAAATGTCAATGATGTTGGACATGACTGGCACATTCAATTAAATCCAACTGTGTGGGCATATCATATCAGTATTCGCAGCCCGATATGAGCCACACCATATTATCTCATCTATGGATTAGAAGCCATTTTACCTATTGAGGTTGAGCTACCATCACTTTTTGTTTCATTGAAGGGGATTATTTCAGATGAAGATTATTAGGTGTCTAGGTTACAATAATTGGAACTATTGGATGAGCGACATCAATAAGTTGTGGATCACCTAAAATCCTATCCAAAAAGGATGTAATGGAGTTATAATCACAGAGTTAAAATGAGAATATTTCAATTTGGTGACCTGGTCCTAAAATAAAATCCTTGTGATCAACAAGAAAAAGAGAAGATAGGAAAATTTTAACCAAACTAGCTACATCCCTTCGTTATTGTGTGAGTGTTCAGATATGGAGTGTATCATTTGTCTATACCTAAAGTAGATTTATTTGATGAAACTATCAACAGTCTGCATCTCAAGAAGTTCTACACCTAGATCATCCAAGTGCATGTTAAAATTCTTGAAAAATATACAAAAAAATCATAAAATTAACTGAAAAAAGGTCACTGTGATGAAAACCTGGAAAATAGGCACCTGGGTGACAACAAAAAAATAAAAAATAATGAAAAACACAAAAAAAAAGGACAAAAGAATCATAAAATCTGAAAAATTGCAATAAAAACAAGTAGTGAAAACTTGGCAACAGGCGCTATTTGAGATAGATTAGCTTTTTCATATATTTGAGAATGTGTCAACCATTCACTTTCACTATCAATTTTCTTGTCATCAAAGAGCCTCATGTACATATCTCGGCATCATGGTCGTTTCTCACCCTAGATTGGGAGAAAAATCTTGAACTCACTAAGGAAAATAAATTTTGAGCTTAAACCAACTGGAAAACAGTAGTACGACATCATCACAAACACAAAGATCAAAGAAAAACACTTAGCATTGAACATACAACAATCATCAAAAACACCATCCACATCAAACATCTAAAATAAATCAAATAAAGTAAATCTAAATAGATGATGTTCTTTTGAATAATGGATTTAGCATGTATGTTCAATGGTTGAACTTTAATTTTTGCTATCATTTCTTTGGAGTACCTCGATGATGTTTTAAACTAGAGGTGCTATAAAGGAGAATGATATTTTTCTTTGTCTACTATCTATGAGTTGATCATTACTACTATGAAAATTTTCATGGGACATGCTCTACAAGGTATCATTGATGAAATTCCAAATTTGTATAGGAAAATGATTAACTCTTGTCTATTTACGTGAGGAATGCTCAAGTCATATCAGTTCAATTCTACCTAGATGCTTGTGTTAAATTGCAATATAAAAGATCATGGAAGTAGTACTCAAGTCATCATGATCCAATTATACCATCGACGCTTGTACTCACTTTCAAAATTTTAAAGGCTCAATGATGATAAAAATAATGACAAATTGGCTGCTACGATGACAACCTTGCATATTTAGATCTTCATGGTAGATTAGATTGCATCCATATTAGTTTTGCATATTTATTTCACAAATTTTCCAAGGCTACAATAATTTTCAAGTGAGGTTATCTCTATCATTAAAGGGATTGAGTATACTTGAAATTAACAAAAGCATACCATTTTCATGTAGTTGCATAATCAATTGCATATCATACACTCATCCATACATTACATTGTAATATTTGCATTAGAAAATTAAAAAAGAAGAAGAAGTGCATTGCATCATATTTGCATAATTGAATTCATCTCATTTAGTGTAGCAATATCATAATATTTTCATTAGGGAAATACAAAAATAAAAAACTACATTACATTATCATTTGTATATCATTCATCCTTCCATTACATTACACCATAATGTTTGTATCGGAAAATACAAAAATAAATTACATCACATTTGATTTGCATACATCTCATAGCATAAAGCATTATCCATAAAGCATCATAGGAACATCATCTACGCAGTGTCATATCATCATTTCATCACTACATAATCATGCCATAATCAAATAAGCAACATATGAACATCAAATAAACATCATAACATAGAAATCAAATGCATCCATCATAAGAATCTATCATAAATCATATAGACCAGACATATAAATCACTAAAACATCATTGCATATTATATATAAATATCAAAATAATAATGTCAAATTATACAAGGATATCCAAACATGTAGAGAAATACATCATCAAAAATGGTAGTGAAACATCAAGTCTCTAAATCAGTGTATACAAGTATCTCAAATTTATCAAAGGTGAACATAGGAGCTATGAGGTGCTCCCCCCAGATAATGCTAGCCTCTCTGAACCTCTTGCTAAACCACCAAATGTACCTACACCTAATGGACTTTCCTGTTGGATCTCTAAGTGGCGGCTATGTCACACCCATGTTGGTAGTCCGAGATTAACTCCTACCTAATTGGGGTTGTGCAAAGCTAACTCTCTGCTCTAGAGGCACAATTGTATGATATTGACCCCGATAGTACTTAGCCTCTCTAGTGACATGAGTGATCACTCTGAGCATATCACATATGGTGGTACCCTCAGCCACTCTTTGCATCCTATCAGCCAAGGCCTCTGCCTACTCTCCCCATTGTCTCACCATATATCTCTCAGTTGTCAAAGTGGCTATCTATCCCTGTGCCTGTGACAACAATGCTTGAACCTATAAAGTAGCTATCTTTGTATGTTGTTGTTGTGAGGGCAACCCAATTTGCACATGTTATTGTGTTTTGGCCACTAGAGATCTCCTCCTTTGAGGTACCATGAATTCTCTCACATTGAATGCTAGTCTGCCACTACCTCTACCACAACCATGTCTGCCTCCATCACCATCTCCACCACCATCTCCACCGTCATCACCTCCACCCTCATCAATTCTCTCTCTCCTCCTCCTCATCATCTCCTCCATCTCTCCTCCACTTGGGTGCATGTGGTGGTGCCATCTCATCATCATCTAATAATAACATGGGCTCATTTGGGCTCGATATCCATGAAAAAGGATGGGTAAATAAATATTGAGCATAGTCCTCTGATAGTCTAGTCTCTGTGATCTTAGGATGATAATCCTAAATAAATGGTTCTAATCTATAGTACTCATGATAGGCAACACCATAATATAACATAGGTCCCCACTTTGATATATCTTATCATCTTTGTGCATAATGAGCCACTCCTTGGGGCATGCCCTATACCCTACCATATTGTCGATGTACTCTCCCCAAAAGGGATATCTCAATGCTAAATGGTGTCCTCCCAATCAAATATCTAGCTATGCACACATAAGGCATCTTAGTATCATCCTCTAACCATTGTGCAAATTCAAGATAAGGCCTCCATATCGTGGTATACAAATCATCAAGAACTCTTTTCTAGTACTCCAATTTTCCCATCTTATGTTGGACAACTGGACCTATTTATCCATGAATGTAGGGCCTCCTAGCTTGTCACTGTCTCTCTGTAATGGGTTGAGTGAAAAATATGTTCTCCCACACCCATAACTGTAATAATGTAACACCGCCTGATAAAATGGACGCTTTGAGGTAGACCACATGATGTAGATCATGGTACAAATGAGTGAGAATGCAAGATCGCCATGCATACCGAGTTTGTTGTGTGATCATGCTCTATAGTGTCCAGCCCCATCCAACTGAGAGTCACTTCGATCTACAGTCAGGACATAGGAATCCTCCAATAAATCAAGCCAAAACACATGGCAATCTAGCATATGCATCAACCATCTCTCACCATGGAATCTCATAACCAAAAATATAATCATCCCCAAAGACTCTCCTCAAGCCATCATCCTCAAGGCATCATCCCTCCCTGCTTAGTGGAATCATATACAACTATATCGCCAACAAAAAGAATCCTTAGAATCTAGTAAACATTCTCTAATGTCACAATCATCTCACCAGTGGGTAAGTGAAAGGTGTTGTGTTCACTATACCACCTCTCTGCCAAAGTTGTCAAGAGTCCCTAGTTAATCCTAGCCTAGGGCATATCTAGCAATGAATTCAACCCACATCGTGAAATTACATTTAGATGAACCTAATCTAAATGTCCAATCAAATCCTAGGTCCTTGGGAAACACTCCCATGACATCAAGACTGACAAAGCCTCCTATCATAATAATATATAAAAAATCAACTATCTTATCAATCAATAAAACATCAATCAACCTATAAATCTAATTAGATCTTGTGAGATTTTGATCAAATCTCACGAGTATCTATTATGAGGTCAATCAATATCAATCTATCATTGATCCTCACCTATCATGAGGTCAAAAATCATCATCCTATCATTAAATCTCACCTATAATGAGATCAATCATCATCTAATCTATCAAAATCATCAAACAACATCAAATCAAAGGTTGACGTGATCTAAAATCATCAAAAGAAGGGAGTTTAAGTAAAAATTCATCAATCTAGCATGGATGCACTAAAACAGCCAATGTACGCACCAAAAACATGGATGCACTAGAAGACTTTGTCGATGTGCCAGAAAAGGGTCTCCATGTGCTAAATTACCATATGCGACATCAAAAATCATCAATATGCTAGATTACTCTCTGCGCTAGAAAATTTCAAGGATGCGCTAAATCTTGACTTCTATGTGCTAAATGACTGTATGTGCTAACTCATTGCATACATGTGTTAATCTACTAATGTGCTAATAGAGAAACTAAATGAGCTAAATAATTGACCCTATGCACTAAACTACTGGATGCACTGGAAAATTCTATGGATGCACTACATCGGTGACCTAATGCGCTAAAACATGAAAATCCTAATTTGAAACGTGAAAAATGTGGGGAAAATGCAATGCACAATTTATGCGAAACTATTTTGGGGTATGTACCAGAGGTCCATATGTTGTCAAGTGGTTGTGACATCGCACATGCTCGAATCAATGAGTCTGGATCAAAATCACCATCTTGTTCAATTTGCACTAGGTTTCTCTACTCACTCAAATTTTTAAAATCAAAATGCACAAATGAATTTCATTTCACCTCTTTTTACCTTTTAAAGGGTGATTAAGTGGGATTTTTATGGGATTGATTTATTTTATTTTTCAAAGGGTCTTAATTAATCAATTCATCACCTTGTAGGTTCAACATCATTTTTTGGGAGATAAATTGTTTTGTCATCATAAAAAATTGAAATCAACATCAAATCATTAAAAAATCCAAAAAATCCAAAAATATTCAAAATATTCAAAAATCCACCGATTTATCTCCTGAGGGGGAATATATCCATCATCACCTGAAAATCAGTGTCTGGGGCATATCAATTTTTTTTTCTGCACATCAACAAAAACTTCTCTTTGAAGCAATGCATAAACACATCAATTCAAAGAGGGGAAAAATGTATGCACCAAAAATCGGTCAAGATAATCAATTAATTAAATACGAGGTATTTAATTAATAAACCCTCTTAGTTCATCTACTTATAAATACATTGAAAAATTTATTTATATAGTTCACTTTCTTAAATTCTTTCTAAAATTATTTTCTTCATCATTTAATTAAATAAAAAAATCTAACTAATTTGTTTTATTTAATTAATTCACTCTCATTAAATTTGAATTTCTACATTCAGTTTTGTCACATTTCTACATAACTCTCTAGCCTCCTTCCACCTCATCAAATGTCTTCTGAGTTTAAATATCTCTAATATTTAAATGGAATTATACTCAACAAATTTGAAACAAGCTTTGGACACTTGGCTTCTCCATCTCATTTATTCTCTTCAACACTTGGAAAAGTGTTCTATTAAAGGGAACACTCTCCATGATTCCCTCTAACTTCTTCATCCTCCACCATTCATCTTTCCAACTGAAATCTTGGTTGTCAAATCCTGCCACATCACAATATGCCTTGGAAATCCTATAAATACAACATCATTCTCCAGCATTTCATATCCCATCTTTGAGCAAACTTACTCTGCATAAATCATCTTAGAACATTTAGAGAATTTGATCATTTGAGTATTTATATTATTTATCATAATAGAAGCATATTAATTTAGAATCATGGTTTAGTTTATTAGATGTATTTCCATTATCATAGCAATGTTACACAACATTTGCATCATAGTCTTCAGCATCCTATCCATTATCATATCACCATTGTCATTTACAATGAATCTCATAGCTCATCAAATCATGTAGGAAACAAGATTCTTGCATTTTACAGTATCCATTCTCTAGGTTGTAATTATTAAAGTCATAGAGAAAGTAAAATCTGAGAGCCATTATGACTCACATAATTCTTAGAGATAGGAAACAATGGAATGGTTTTAAGGAATAGTTTTATCAGTTTACTTGTTATTTCGATTTCCCTAATATAATACATTTCAGTGATTTTGTGGTTTTCTTATTCATTTATTCACATTACACAATTCACCATGTGATACAGATACCAATGTAGTTGTTTTATATTAATTTTTGTCTTCTCATGCTCCTAATATAACATATTCATAAATGAGTTGCCAACTTATTTGATGTATTGTATTATTAAGTGATTTTATGAGAAGCATTTGTTATTGGAAATGCGTTCAAGTGTAGTCATGTGAATTCATAGGTTTTCATTTTGGGATTACCCTTCTGAGTCTAACAGATCCCAAAGTGTAGGAGTAAGAGTCTTGCAAGTTTTTAATCATTCGTTGGCCAATCCTCAACCTTGCTAATAACTGAGTTTTGGAAAATTCATAGGTAAGGAGTGAGATTAATTTTGGTTCTAAAAAATAGCCAGTACATATTATTTATTAATATTTGGACAATTGTTGCATCTTCAAACATTAGAAAAAATTCCCATTTACTCGGGTCCTCTGCCTTATTTGACATCCTTGTAGAAGTCCCTTCTTGAATTTCAATTTCTCCATCCATGTCTTCACTAGAGAAACATTTTTAGGAGTTAGGATGCCTTCTTATTTCAATAAAATATTTCTAACCCTCTGAAAATCCAACAACCTTAGAAATTTGAACTCATTTTTCTCAATTATGTTTGCACAATTATCTCTTAGCTTGATAAATTTCTGTTTCTCTTTTAAATTAAATTTGTTTAAAATTTTGGAGCTATAATATTTGAGATTCTAGCTCCTATTTTCTCTTCATATCTTTCTCAAACCTAGCAGTTGTAATATCTACATTAGCTCTAAGATCTTCAATGTCTTTTTCTCTAGTGGAGTACCTAATATCAACAATGGTTATTTGATAATTTTTTATTTTCATATCACCCTTATATTTTTATTGAGAAGTTGTTGATTTGGAATTGTTGTCATTGATGTCAAAACTTGGGATCCAGAAGATTGTGCTCTGGATGATATACAAAAATGATTTATCCTATAATGTTGCATAGTTTGGATATTATCCTCAATCCGGATATGGAAGTACTTATTTTTGGGACATTTGTGGAAGATAGTTAATGCAAAATAATGAAGTCTAATATTTTGATATTAGCTAATGTGCCAAAATATTACTCCAAGTATCCTTGCTATCTATACATTCAAGTAGCATGTTATAAGTTTTAGTATGTCGAACTTCATTCCTTCAATTCATACTAAATTTGATGATGATCAAGATTTGGTCTTGGTTGTGGTGTTCCTATCAATTGATGATGATCAATATTTGGTCTTGACCGTGGCATTCCTATCTACTCTGGAATATATCACATGTAATTCAAAGTACACTATATTTTGGTAATTATGCTAGGTGATGAGCTTATCATATGTATGGCCTATTTATGGGTCTCGATGTAACGTGGTAAGAATATATTTATGTCTGACCTATCCTTTGGGTCCAGTGCTAGTGTGGAAAGCCTTGTTGAATATTTCAAGGTTGTTCTTTACGCCGACATGTTTTGGTAGGCTGACTCATTTTGTTCTCTAGGTATATATATATGTAGAACATCAATCTAGTGTATTGAGTAAGAAGAGTGGTATGTGCAAACAGTGATAAGAGTACAAAGGATTTTGTAACAAGAAATAAAGAAGGAAATGAAGGGAAGTTTCATGAAGATGCAATCTATATTGCAGAGATTCTTCACTGGACTTGCTCTAGTCAAATATTGTGATCTTAATTGAAACTGAATTCATGCATATGTAGATGCAACTTCATCAATTCATGTTTTTTCTATTTTCTAATCAGTGAATTTTGTATTAATTGGGTAGTGAGCCCACCGGTAGTGAGCCTTACCTATAGTGATAATTTTGGAAGTGATCCCTTGTAAAAATCACCTTAATCGATGCTTTATAATTGAGAATTAACATTCTTTGTGTTTTTTTTCCATCTTGGGTTTCCACGTAAATTTTGGTGTTCGTTGTGCATGTTGTTGTTGAGTGTTGTAATGTTCATATCTATTTTAATTAATATTTGGTTTATTTAAGATTGCTTCGGATTAAGTAAAAAAAGAAAAAAAAATTTGTGAATAACTGATTCATCTCCTCTTTCCGTTATCTAGATGGTTCAACAATTAGTATTAGAGTGTGGTCCCTTGCAGATAGAGCTTAACCACTTGAGGGAGATCTTGGCAGTTTGAACAAATGGTAGGATATTATTACTTTGAAGAAGAATTGAGGATAATATTGAGTTATATAGAAAGTACAAAATCTGAAAATGGGGAATTGAAAGACAACATCAAGTAGGAAAATTCTTGCATCTCAAAGATAAGGGATAAAATCCATAAATTGAAAGAAAGACACAAAGAGGTCAGTGAAGAATTAAAGGAGTTAAACGAAAGTATTGTGAATCTAAAGCTACGATTGGATGAATGCAAGAAGACTGAATAAAATCTCAAAGATAACATCAAATAGAAAATGGAAGAATGGAAGAAGAATAAAGAAAATCTCAAGGATACCATCAAACATAAATCGATAGAAAATGACAAGTTAGATGAAGAGTTAAGGAGGTTGAAATCAAAAGCTAGAGTATGTGAAAGTAGCATGATTCTAGATCATGTTTTGTCCATACAAAAATGTCACAAGGATAAGGAAGGACTTGTCTTCTCTATAGAAAGCTCAAATAAGAATACTCTAGGCAAAGACAAAGTAGTTGAAGCTACAACAAGATTTTTTGTAACAAGCAAGATCTAGAACTCTAGAACATCTACAAAAATACCTCTGATGAGCCAACCAAATTCTTGAAGGTACTTATCATTTAATGATAATTGTTTTCTATGAAAAAAAATTGGACATAAGGATCTAGAATGTAGAATCAAGATGGAACCGATTATTCAATGCTTTAACTATCACAAGTTTGGTCACAAAGCAAGTTATTGCAGAAGTCAATTATCTAATCTAGCTAGAAGGAATGTGAACCACAAATTTTAGGGGAAAGGGAGATTTCTAGCACTTATATGGTTTTTCACCTAAAAAGAAAGGTCTTCCACCCAAAACATGAAGGTTCACTCAAGACTAATTTTAATATGATTAAGACATGTGTTTAATGGGATATCCTAAGTGTGGTGAAATAATAAAAGGGATGAATGATTAATGCAAAACTAGTGAAATTTAACTTGTATGAATCTACACAATGATATCTAAAAGGATATATTGACGAAAATACAAGACAAAATAGAAGAGAAAACAAGAAGAGTGCAATTGGAAATGAACAAGGGTTGAAATGAAGACTGCAAATGCCTCTAAAATTCTAGAAAATTATCTGATTTTTTGGCCTACTGGGACACTTACAACAAACTAGGTGACCTAGTCTTAGATCTTGGAAACTGCTTCGGAGCCTATTTCATCCAATTGGGTATCCAGATCTCCAAAAATACATGAAAAGCACATGTAGTGAGACTAAGTTTCCACTATTGGTGACTTAGTCTACTCTGAATTTTTTCAAAATATGAAGGTGGAAATGGAAGCCTACAATCTGCAATATGTTATCCACCTGAAATATGGGTCCAAATATTTGAGATCACCTACAAAATAGAATATAGTTCAGTTTCTAATGGGGGGTTCTCCTTGGTCAAACCCCTCATTGGTATTTAAAATTTGAAAGAGATAAGAAATTTGCATAAAACCCTAGCCCTAAGTATATCTAAGACTAGGAGATCTGAAGCATGATGCAACCATATTCTAGTATGTAAGAATAAGATGCACAAATTAAACTAGAACAATGCAAGACTCATTATAAGAGACCCTAAATAACATTAGAAATTAATCTAAATGACATGTAAACCTTCCTTAGGATGAAGATAGAGATAAAATGGAAGATGGGACCACTTTGAAAACAAGTCTTTAAGGTTGATTTGATGGCTAGTTGCAACTCCTCAACCTAGATTTTTCCATGATTATCTGTAGGCATCCATGATAACCCTTTGCAATGTGATATCTTGGACAAAAAGGGAGCTTGAAGACATAAAAAAACCCTAGCTTGCTACCCTAAGATTCAATTTTTTGTAGATAGACTAATGAATCTTCTTGTGGAAGATGTTCACCACTTAATTATTGAATTTTCTTGTGAAAAATGACCAAAAAAAAAATATTTATAAGCATCAATACCTAATTGTTAGTTATTTAGACCTAAGAGGCCGACATCCATCAGCAATTTTTATTAAGTCAGATATTTTCACGCGCAAAATTTCAAATTACCCCAAAAGGGAGTAAGTCGCCCAAGGGTTTTTGAGGTGGGATTTGTGAAATTTGAGTAATTTGGATGTTATTTTTCAAGACTTGTATGATTTATTTTGATGGAATAATCCTCAAGGTCCAAAATAATGAGTCTTAGGGGCCTATAAATTTTATTTTTAAGAGTGATTGATATAAGGGTGTCTAAAGTAGGACCGGATTGGGCACAAAATTGTCTCTTTATTTAAGAGTATATAATTTTTGGTGACACATTTATCCCCCACTTTAGCACCCATATGACTCTATGTGCATATGCAAACTAAAGGAATTTGGAAAATACACTTTACTTCATAATAGGATACTCATTCAAAATATGGGAGAATGAAGCCCCTAGTGTAGCTATCTACAAAACCACAACATTAGGAACCGCATCCTACACAAATAATTCATTAGTTTTTGAAAAATTATCTTATGCAACTTCTAGAAATCAAATTTGAGGGTAGATTTATTCTCGCCTTTGATTTCGCTTGCTTTATAGAGGTGGAATCAAGTCAACAATCTATCCACATTAAATATGGATACTCATATCAGAGGGAATTTCCAAGTACCATGCCACATAAAGATAAATGATTGATGATGTAGGGTGTGGAAGCACGATTCCAATGTAAAAAAGGAAGTTCACTAGCACCTGTGATGTTTTTTTGAATGAAAAACAATATTATTTCTAAGATAGGAAAAGTTTGAATGTGCTTAATTCAGAATGAAAAAGAATTAAAAGAGTTAAAAATAAACTAGTTTGTTACTTACTTGTTCATTTTACCTTCTTTTATCATGAGAGTGATGAGAGAGTAGTGAATGATGTTGAGAAGATGAGACTTCACACCTATGAGACTGGACAAGCTATGGGAGAAGATGGCATGCAAAAAGCGTTATCATGAGGTGAGTCGATTTTGCTACCTTTCGTTTGTGTTTTCACAATTATTTAATGATTTATATGCTTTTCTAGGTTAATTTAGGATCTTGGATTTTTTTTGCAAAGTTTCCCCTTTTTTCGTAAAGTGTCCCATTTGTTTGCAAAGTCTCCCTTTTGTTTGCAAAGTGTCCCACTTTTTCGATAAGTGTTTTGTTTCTTTGAAGTGTCCCAAAAGGGTTCTAAAGTGTCTAAGGGCTTTAAGAAAGCACACTAGAATGGTATTATTACAATTGCATGATGAATAGAGTAAAAATAAAAGATACTAGATTGTTTATAGAGCATCTTTTTTTTTTTTTGATAGGTACCCACATATTCACATCAGCATCTAGGTGGTAGGTGGTTGAGTTTATTGAGAGATTTATCCCCTACATTGTTAGTAGAGGACACAAAGAAATTTTAGGCTATAGGGAAATATTGGGCATAGCTCATTACCCCCATGAGATATCATGATGCTATGTTGATGGCACTACGCGAGCACTGGGATGTAGATACGTGTACATTCCATTTGTTGACAAGGGAGATGCTGATTACCCTACAAGATGTGCATTATATTCTCTAAGTTCCTATTCAGGGAGAGTGGATGTGATTTCAAAGAGATCATACCTTCCATGAGCAGTGAGCTGATATGCAGTATTGTCTAGATGGGCCAATGCATGATGAGTGAGTTATAGGATGGATCAAACTAGAAATGCTACTATATTCATGAGAACCAGTTGTGAGATGAATAATTATGCATAAAATTGCTCTAGTACTCCTCCTATATGTATGGGAAACACACCTAGAGGGAGGACTAGTTAACCTGATACACAAGATGGTAGAGACTATGACAATATATGCTTGGGGATGTTGTATCCCTGCACAGTTATATTGTAATCTGGGATGGTTTATTTTTTGAGAGGTAGAAATCATGGTTCATTACATACTTCTACAGGTTTGGTGCCTTGAGCATATCACATGCACTAGGCCTACTGGATCCCCATGTCCAACAATAGTGGGGTATCCTCGAGCCTTTGGCTATCCATTATGGCAGTTGTGGCAGTACGATGATGTACATTTTTAGAGAGTGATATTTCATTGACTGGATGGGGATGAGATCTTGTGGAGACCTTATTAGCTGACACTACAATGGCTAGATCATACGAGGTAGTTGAGGAGATTACAGTTAGATAGATTTTTGGTTGGCCATCATGATCATATAGTATGTCCTTTCTACTATGATCGAGTCATGCGGTAGTTTGGAAAAATTCAAAGGCCACCCAAGGCACAATCCTCTTTTAGGAGGTTAGTGCAAAGTGCTTGGAAACCAAGTGATACATTACAGCTCACTCTAGATGATTTTGTCAAGAGTGACTCTTATTTCTCCAATCACGATCAGCATCCAGTCTTTGTGTAGATGATTTTAGTGCCATATGGGAGTATGAGGAGTGTTGTACAATATCACAACTAGCTCCTATTTATCCAATTGATGATTCCATAGGAGATGCAAGACCATTACTAGACTAGGGAGATGATAGAGAGTACAAGGCTGAGGAGACACACTATAGAGCTGCAAACATATTTATCAATATTATTGATGAGGAGTATGTTAAGGATGTAGATCCTAACTATGATAGTCAGGAGGGAGAGGAGGAGGAGGAGGAGGAGGAGGAGGAGACACCCTTGAGTGAGAGTGATGAGGAAGTAGCTGAGGATCAATACGAGTGGGGAGAACCCTTTCCCATTCATACGACTAGATCACAAGCAACAGTCGTAATAGGAATCAATACTCATAGATGTGGAGAGGCTAGTGCATCGTCCATGCCCCCTGAATAGGATGATATTGATATTTCTCAAACTATTGGAGATATAGGTGATGAGGTTTCATTTTATGCATGTACCTTATGCTTTTGTGTATTATTTTATGCATATATATATCATGACATGTATTTTTTTTTGTATTGTTTCTACCTTGTAAGAGCTATGAGATATTGGCAAGATATCTACCATCAAGCAACTACAAAGATAGTGACATCATCTATCGACAAGGAGGAGATAGAATCAGATTATGTTCCCCTACCTATTGTGGAGCAAGATCCAGATTTTCTTAGGCCATCCAAGATTATAGGTAGCATATGAGAGTCTGAAGAGACGAATCCATCGAGCCGAGACTACAATAGAGGAACACTCATCACAGACTTTAGGAGAGGTTGAGAGACTAGAGGCATAGGTATAATGACTACAGGAAGAGGGGGACTAGATAGCAGGAAAGCAGCCGGTGGCCCTTCGATAGATACAAGGATTAAAGATTTCACTCACATTCAGTGGATTGTGGTCATAATCATGAATGATCATCTCCTGACATCTTGCTATTGAAGCAACACAAGTACCATATCTTGAGGGATCTGGTAACCATAGTGATCAATGAAAATTTTTGTATATTTTGATGACATCTACAAAAAAATGTGGATACATATACTTATGATTACTTTGATGTTTTATTACTTTTCTTGATGTTTTTGAATGTTAAATGACAATGTGATTAATTAAATAGCCTTGGTAATATTACTTAATTAATGTATTGATGATTTAACAAATATTATGTGATCTAGTTAAAACTTGCTATAGTTTCTTTTAGATACAAAATGTTGATTAAGTATGTTAAGCACATGTGATCTAAGTTAATATAACACACAAGATGAATTTGAATAGTATGAAACCTAAAGTAAATATAAAAATCAATTAAATAATCACTTTAGTGCTTGAGACACACACACATAACCAACTGTCAAGAACAAATAAATGTGAAAGCATATAGGATATAATCTGATAGCTTCTAACAACACCACTTTATCATTCCATACCATTCAAAGGGACTAGACATAATACCTATGTAGATGTGTAACATTCATAGGGTCTTTAAGAGGTGTACCATCTAAATTTTTTAATGTGTAAGCGCTAGATCCATAATTCATATTGATTATATAGGGCCCTAAAGAAATAGAAATGAATTTTTCTTTTTTAGCATAGTCGATAGTAGTGTTTCGTTGATTTTAATATAAAACTAAATTTCTCTTGTTAAATGCCTGAGGGATGACACAAATATCATGTTTACATTTTAATTTCTTGGTGTAAGCTTGGAGATGCTCAAGAGCGTTAATACACTATTCATCAAGCATTTCAAGTTGGTGTAATTGTTGTTCCTTGTAGATGTATTTATCGACAAGAACTTGAAGATAAATCCTTAATGTTAGGATTTCTAACTCCAAGGGGATGATGTCCTTGATACCATAAACAAGGTTGTAAGGTGTATTTCCTATAGATGATCGAACACTTGTGCAATAGGCCCATAACATGTATTGTAATTGTGTGTTCCAATCTTTGTGGTTTTGATTAACATTTTTCTTGAGGATTTGTTCATGGATTTTATTACTACTTTCATATTTACCATTAGATTGTGGGTAGTAAGGTGTGGAAAAATGATTCTGAATATGAAATGTCTCTTGGAACATCTTCACAAAATAATTTCTAAATGGTGTTCCATTGTCCAAAATGAATGGGGAAGGGAGTCCAAAGTGATTGATGATGTGTTCCAATAGGAAATTACATATCACATCAACATTTGTGGATTGGAGAGGAATAGATTCTACCCATTTTGTAAAATAATTAGTTGTGGTAATGATAAATGTATGTCCAACAAAAGATGGTGGTGATATTTTTCCAATTAGATCCAATCCCCATATAGAGAATGGCCAAATAGGGATTTGGGCATAGAGCTCAAAAGCAGGAGCATGAATCAAATTGCTATGTTCTTGACATTTGTGACATCACTTAACATACACATAACAATATTTCTCCATATTTCTCCAGTAGTATCTCATATGAAGGATTTTTTGTACTAAGGTTTTTCCTTCAAAATGACCTCCAAAGGTGCCTGAATGAGCCTGCTTGAGGGCTATACGAGTTTTAGAATCCCTAAGATTGATCGCAAGAGAATTCCATCAAAGGATCTTCTATACTGCACATCAGCAAGGATTATGTACTTGGTTTCTATCTTTTCTAGATGAGTACAAGTGATTTTTGTTGTAGGCTCAGGATGGTACTACCTTTTAAATAATTATATATGGTATCATACCATTTACACGAGTTGTCCTGAATTGTTATGAATGCATCATTAGATTTATCAATGATGGACGGTTCAATGATTGGGTGAATGGTAAATGTGATGTTTTCGGAAGGATCTGAAGGGGATATGAGAGAATCCACACTTGCCATTGCATTCACATGCCAATTATCTTTTTGAGGGATGTTATCAATGTTGAATGATTCAAATTTTTCTAACAAGGTCATTATGAGATCCTTATATTGCAATAATTTGTCATGTTTAGCTTGGTAGAGACTATTTATTTGCATGATCACTAGTTGTGAATCACCAAAATATATTAATATCTTTGACGCCCATGACTAAAGTAGCACACAATCCAACAATTAATCCCTCATATTTAGGTATGTTATTCATACATTGTAAATTTAAGTGATATGACAAGGGAATAGGATTTCCTATAGGTGGAATTAATATAATTTCAAAACCAGAGCCTGTTCTACACTTGGATCCATCAAAATATAATTCCCATGTAGGAAGCTCTATTGTCAACACACTATCATCAGAAAAAGAATCATTGCTAGGGAGGGCTAGAGGAGAAGGAGCATTGACTAAGTGGTCAGTCAGATCTTGGCCTTTGATTGATTTTTGTTAAAAAAAAATTAAGGTCAAATTATATCAACAAAATTACCCATTTAGCAAGACATCTTGAGAAGTCTGTTTTATTGAAAAGATATTTGATAGGATCAATTTTTTTCATAACTTGTATTTTTTCATTTAGTAAATAGTGTCACAACTTACTAGTAGTGAATACAAGGGTATGTGCAAGATCATGATGGGCCAAAAACTGGCGATATGTAAGTGATATGATGGCCCATGTGGCTGATGACCTTTTTTTTTACCCAAAACAACTAAAACGAAAAGGGTTTTTAGAGGAGATTCTAAGTTTTATGCCAATATAAATTATGCTTTACTTTGAATTTAATCAATAATTATAATTTATTTTCTATTAGAATTATGAATAAAGTCCTGATTGATAGGCTGATTGAAAAACATCTATAACTTTCAAATGGTATCAATTTTTTTGAATCCAAAACATGCATCACATTCTATGCTTTGCATACTATAGGATTAAAAAAATTGAATTTCATGAAGTTTTGACCAAGTTAAGGTGGTTAGACAGACGAGCTTTTATATTTTTTTAAATTTGTAATAAAAAAATCATAATTAATTATTTACTTGAAAAAAAATTATAAAAAAATATGCATCACATCGGGACATGAGTCCTCTAGGTATATCTAAAATCTTATAAAAAAATATTATCATTTTATTGTGGTTAGGGTGGTTAGAGAGACACCTAATTCTTATTTTTACCCTGAAATTTAAGTACTACTGCATTGGAATTTCAAATTTTCACCAAATATATTTTTTTTCAATAAAGGTCTAGTAGTTTAGAAACTAAATTCAATTTTTTGCAGATTCTATTTTTACATTTTTTAAAAATAATATAGATAACTTATTCAAATTTTTACGTCAAGATATCTAACTTTGATTTTCTGACTTTTTATTGCCACTTAAGAGTCTGTTTTTTCCATGATGATCCTACACATACCCACAAGAGCCAAACATATTTTTTCAATTGTTGTGTGTCGTGTTTCATAATCTATTAAATTTATACTAATATAATAAATAGGATTCTCTTTTTCATTTTTATCTTGTTGGGCCAACAATGTGGCAAGGGCATGGGTGGAAGTGGTGATATAAAGGATGAATAGTTTGTTTGGTATAGCGGGTTGTAAAATGGGCGAAGTTGCAAGGTAGTCTTTCAAAATCTCAAAGACCTAATTGAAATCCTCATTCCAATCAAAATTCACATCCTTTTTTATGAGGTGCATGAAAGGTAACGTTCGATCAACTAAGGAGGTAAAAAATGACGAATGGCTTGAATCCTTCCTTGTAACGTGCATAATAGGGAAATATTTCAAGGAGCTGGAATGTTAATTATAGCATTAATTGTATTCGTGTCCACCTTAATACCTCTATGAGATATGATAAACCATAAAACAATTCCACTATCTACTCCAAAGACACACTTCTTCAGATTTAATCACATATTGTATTTACACATCCGTTCAAAGATTTGTTGAAGAACATTTAGAGTATCTTGTCATGTTAATAATTTGTCTAGAATTTCATCAACATAATCTTCCAAGATTTCAGGTATGTAATCATGAAATATCAATGTCATTTCTCTTTAATAAGTTGTGCCTACATTCTTTAATCCAAAATGCATCATAACCCAACAGAAGGTTCCCCAAGCAAATGTGAATGTTGCCTTGTATTGATCTTGTGGGTTAATAAAGATTTGATTATATCCAGAAAATCCATCCATATAGGATAGAAAAGCGTGTCCAAAAATTGAATCCACTATCATGTCGATATTAGGAAGGGGAAATCATCCTTTAAAGATTATTTATTCAAGTCACGCAAATCCGTACATATCCTAACATGATTATCAGGTTTAGCAACAGTGACTTTGTTTGATATCCAGGGAGAATAATCAATATGTCAAATGAAACCTACATGAAGGAATTTTTCAAGTTCTCCTTGAACATGCAAGGATATCTTAGGGTTCATCTTTTGTATCTTTTGGGGAATGGGCTTAGCATTTTCAGCAAGAATAATGCTATGGGTCACTATTTTTTGGGTCTATTCCTAGCATATCTGAATATTTCCAAGAAAACAATTCAGGAAATTCATGAAGCAAGGTTGCAAGAGCCTCTTATTTTTCATCATCAAGGCACTTCCCAGTTTTTATGACTTGTAGTTTATCATCTATGTTCATTGGTATATCAATGGTATCCCCTAAGGGGAGTGCATTTGACTTAGGAAATTATGGATCATATGGTTTTAGTTTTTTGGTTGGCTCATTGGTGTGAATAATGTTTTGCTCGGTACTTATCATAGCACAGGTAGAATTTCTCTTGGGAACATATATCTTATTAGAAGCACCTAATATTTCTTTCAAAGCTTCATCATCATTCACATATTCCAATGACAGTGGTGAATTCATATCAAGGAATTTGGGATGTCTAAGTGTGAGATTCATTCTTGGTTTACATCTGATGATGTTGATGTTGAAAAATGGTCATTGAATTTCTTTTGTTGTGTTAGAAAAAGAATACCCTAAACTAGTCTTTGTCTCTTTTGTATTAGGATCTATGGGAGCAAGAATGCCTTGTTCATTTTTTCCACATCCTTTACGAGTGTATCCTAATTATTTAAAAATTTCATAACCTCGTCCATAAATTACTTCCATTTCCTTTGGGTTGGGTGGTTATTGATAATTTATCTCTTCCAAAGTAGATGAGGTAGATGTTTGGGAAGGTTCTTATTCATTCTAGGTAGACAATATTATTGGTTGTTCTTGTTTTTCATCCTCTTTCTATGTGATTATGTATTTACCCATAAATGAAGGTGTGAATTCTAATGATCCCCAATCATCACCGAGTAATTTGGACATGGGTTCTTCTTCTTGTTGGTTTGTCTCAAGAGGTTCTATGTTGCAGGTTGGAATTCATGTGTTCAGAGGAGTTGTTATTCCTTTTTCAAGCTATAAGCAACTTGGAAGCTCAAGATCTATGCCAATTTGATAAACTTTGTTATTATAGACATATTTTATTTTTTGATGAAGGGTTGAAGGCACCACATGCATCTCATGAAACCATGATCTTCCCAAAAGAGGATTATAGGAAAGGTCATAGGGCATGAAATGAATAGGAGTTTGTAGCGTAACCATTCTGACTATAATAGGTAAAGTGATTACACCAAGTGGTTTCTTTGTGACATTGTCAAATCCTCGAATAGATAGGGAATAAAATTTGATTTGCAATTTATCGACACGTAACCTATCAAGAAGCTTCACACTGCACACATTAAGGGTAGAGCCATTCTCAACAAGGGTATTTTTTATGCCTATTTGATTGAATTGGGCTATGATCGTAAAGGATTCATTTTGATTCCTTAATTCTAATGGAGGGAGCTCATGTGGATAGAAGGTAATCTCTACATTAATTTTAATCAATCCTTTTATTAGAGCTGCCACATCATTTGCATTAGTACTAGGAGGAACCACTATTTTTTGCAATGTTGTTTGGAGCATAAAATGATAGTTTGGTGAATTTTGAAGAAGATCCTAGAGGGATATATTTGTGGGAGTATTCTTAAGTTTTGCAATGAGATCATACTCCCTAAGATGTGAATTTAAGTGAGGGGCACTATTTATTATGGGGTTGGATAATGGTAAGGGTCTTGGGTTGTCTTGTTGGGGTTATAGGTTATTTCTAGTGTAATGTGTGTGAGAAACATCATCGTTCTTGGGTGGGTAAAGGGTAAAATTGGGTTTAGAGGAAGGTGGAGGTTTATGGGAAGGTGGGTAGAGAATGAGTTGTGGTTGAATTGCATTGACATATTTGGTTTGAGTGCTCTCGCAAAAAACCCTACTAGATGAACTAGGTGAGATGAAGCCCCAAAGAGCTTCATCTAACATGTCCAATTCATCACAACTAAAAGGTTTGGGAGATAGGTTATCAATGATTTTTTTGGTTTTCTCATCAAAAAACTTAGTGGATGATATTGGTGAGAGGAAGCCCTATAGAGCTTCATCTAACTTATCCAAATCATCACTACTAAAAGGTTTGGATGATATGTTTTTTGTAAAGTGGAGAAGTGTGTGCATTGTTTCATGTGGTGTTTCTAATGTTTTGTTTTCATGTTTTGATGAATGTGACCTAAACGAACTAGGAAATAATGTGGAAAAGGAAACTTGCAAAGATATAATGCTATCCATAAATCCCATGAAAGTAAAAGATGCTTATGCTAGTGATTACTATATAATAGAAAATAATTGAACTAAAACAAAAAATAAATTAGAACAAACATAAATTGGAAACTGAATGGAGAAAATACTAATGCAAAATGAGGACTAGGACTAAGTTTCTCCAGGTGGAGAATTAGTCCTAGTAGGGTTATTTTTTAAGTTTTCCTAATATTTTTGATGGATTCTAGTGTGTTTTGTATTGTAGAATGCAAATCTAAAGTGCAAATACAAAATTTCACTATTGTTGAAGGAAATGAGATGCAAAAATGAACTTTTCACTAATGCAAAGTATGAAACCCTAGGATGCAAATTTAAACAATGCAAAATGCAATGAAATATTAATAAAATCTATTCCTAGGATGAAAATGCATGGTAGATCAGAAGTAAGATGTTCTAAATGCAGGTTTACCAAAATAAACAAAAAAAATTAGGGGAAAGGGATCTTTCTAACACTTCTAGGGTTTTCCACCTAAAAGGAAAGAGGTATTCCACCAAAAACTTAGAGTTTCACTCAAGACTAATGTTAATATGATTAATATGTGTTTAATGAGCTTTCCTAAGTGCAATGAACTAAAAAAAGAGATGAATGATTAATGTAAAACTAGTGAAATGTAAATTGTATGAATCTACACAATGATATGCAAAAGGATAGATTGAAGACAATAGAAGACAAGATAGAAGGAAAAACAAGAAGAGTGCACCTAGAAATGAACAAGGGTTGGAATCAAGATCATAGATGCCTCTAAAATTTTGGAAAATAAGATATTTTGGCCAACTAGGACACTTACGCCAAGATGAGTGACCTAGTCCCAGATTTAGGAAACTGCTCCAAAGCCCATTTCAGCCAAGTGGGTATCTAGATCTCCAAAAATACCTTACAAACACATGAAATGGGAATAAGTCACCACTATTGGGAACTTAGTCCACTCTAACTTTTCTAAAACTCTGAAAGTGGAAACGAAAGCTTACAGTCTGCAATTTGTTCTCCAACTGAAATTTGGGTCCAAAACTTTGAAATCACTTGCAAAATAGAATACAGTTTGGTTTATAATGGGGGATTTCCCTTGGTAAAACCCCTCATTGTTATTTAAACTTTCAAAGAGATAATAAATATGCATAAAACCCTAGCCCTAAGTGTGTCTAAGACTAGGAAATATGAAGTATGATGCAACCCTATTCTATCTTGTAAGAATAAGATGGACAAATGAAACTAGAACAATGCAAGACTCATTCCAAGAGACCATAAATAACATTAGAAATGAATATTAATGAAATAAAAACCTTCCTTAGGCTGAAGATAGAGAGAAAATGGAAGATGGAACCACTTTGAAAACAAGTCTTTAAGGTTGATTTGATTGCTAGTTGCATCTCCTCAACCTAGATTTGTCCATGATTCTCCATTGGAATCCATGATCAACCCTTTTCAATGTGACATCTTGGACAAAAAGTGAGCTTGAAGACACATAAAAACCCTAGCTTGTTGTGCTAAGCTTCAATTTTGTTGTAGATAAACTAATGAATCTTCTTGTGGAAGATGTTCACCACTTGATTTTTGAATTTGCTTGTGAAAAATGGCCTAAAAACATATATTTGTAAGCATCAATACCTAATTGTCAATTATTTAAACCTAAGAGGCCAATATCCATCGATTTTTTTTATTAAGTCAGAGATTTTCCTACTCAAAATTACAAATTTCCCCAAAAGGCACTAAGTTTCCACCTTGGGCAACCTAGTCCCACCAGGGGTTTTTGAGGTGAGATTTGTGAGATTTGAGTATTTTGCATGTTATTTTTTGATACTTGTATGATTTTTTTGAGGGAATAAACCTCAAGGTCCAAAATAATGAGTCTTAGGGGCCTATAAATGTTGTTTTCATGAGTGATTGATGCAAGGGTGTCTAAAGTAGGACCAAATTAGGCACAAAATTGTCTCTTTCTTCAAGAGTATACAATTTTTGGCAACACAATGAAATGAATAATGATCTCTTTCATGGTTATTGATACTTATTTCATGGTTATGGTCATAAAGCTAATCAATGAAGATCTAGTGCTCATTTAGTTAAATCAGGGTAAATAAGTTACAAGTGCAATGAATTCAAACATTATGCTAACAGATGCAGATATGTTGCCCTGAAAAAGTATGAAAACAAAAAGAAGATTGTAGATTCAAATGAATCTAAGGAGAAGACCATCATGGTTTGGAATTAAAAGTAAATAAGTGTGGGGAGCCCTTCTATGATTGGATCTTGGTACAAGCTCTTTCAGAATATGAGGTAACTACCTTGGCTTAGGGGAAGTTGTGCAATGCATATCCTGTCAATTCCCCCTTTTCAAAGTAAGTTTGAGGTGTTTTCGACATGAATAAGCTAGACCGAGTTGGTGATGTATGAGGAACCTTAATTAAGTTGATTGAAAAGTGAAGTATAATTTCCAGTGTCATCGATGCATGCTTTGGCGGCAAAATGACCATGAGCAATTGAGGATAAAAGATAGAGTTTTTCAAATCATTTCTTATAGTTTGCAAAGAAGAAGAGGTTTTCATTGAGTGATAAAGGATTGAATAAACTAAGCATGATGATGGAGTTGATGTTGATTTGTAGTGAATCAAGTGGTAGGATTTCATTGAAGCTGAAGGGAGTAGATTTGGACGAATTTGATCATCAAAAGATGAAGGAAATAGAACTAGGGTTGAAGACAGATGAATTGTAGAATGTGAGAGCCCTGGGTATGGATTTATGGGTAGAATTCTCCTATTTTTTTGAAAAATATTCTATATTTTTTTTGTTGATCCAATTCAGGATGGAAGCATCATTTTGGACAAACGCCATCCAATCACTAAGGAAGCCATTAAAGTTATTACTAGATTGTGCAGATTTGGTGACCTACCTAGGAAGAAAGTGGTGAAAAACAAAGATGTGAAGGAACTTACTGGTATCGACAAAGACCCCTAAGCTCTATTACTAAATACCATTATCGATCTTCTAGTAAGGTATGTTTCTTATGTTATCTCATACAAAAGGGTGTGTGCAGGATCATGATGGGGGAAAAAATGGCGATGTGATGGGTATGTGGCTGACGAATTTTTTTTATCCAAAATTGATGAAATAAATAAAGGGTTTTTAAAGGAGATTCTCAACTTTCCATCAATATAAATTATTCTTTACATTGATTTAATAAATAATTATTATTGAATTTCTATTTGAATTACAACTAAATTCCCGATTGATAGGCTGATTGAAAAACATCTACAAATTTAAAATGGTATCACATTTTTTGAATATGAAACATGTGTCACATTATATTCTTCACACACTATAGGATTTTAAAAAAATTGAATTTCATGAAGTTTTGACCAAGTTAAGGTGGTCAGACATATGAGTATTTCTATTTTTTAAAAGTTGTAATAAAAAATTCATAATTAATTATTTACTTGGAAAAAAATTACAAAAAAATATGAATCACATCGGGCGAGAGTCCTCTACTTATATATAGAATTTTATAAAAAAATATTATTATTTTATTGTGGTTAGGGTGGTCAGATAGACACATACATCTTATTTTTTCTGTGAAATTTAAGTGCTACTGCATTGAAATTTCAAATTTTCACCAAATAGATTTTAAAAAATAAATATAAACCTAGTAGTTTAGAAACTACATTCAATTTTCTATAAATTCTATTTTTACATATTTTTGAAATAATATATATAACCTATTCAAAATTTTACGTCAAGTTTCCTAACTCTGATTTTTTTGAATTTTTTGCCACTTAAGGGCCTATTTTTTCCATGATGATCCTAGACATGCCCAAAATCTATTTTTAAAATCATCAAGGTTCTACATCTTCTATTGTTGTGTATCTTGCACATAAGATGGTGAATGAAAATCAATAGTTTGACCTATGTAGTCTGATATTGGAAAACCGAATTGAGAATGTTAGAATGTCTATGGTTGAGAGTTATCCCTTCTATTTTGGGTCTTTGCTCATGTGTTTAGTATTCTACTTTTTGAATTCATTATCGTCCAAGGAGAATGTTAAGTAGAAGTTTGGCATCGCTATCGAAAATAAAGTTTACAAATACTTGGAACATTTGTAAGATAAATCAAATGCATGCAAATTTAATTTCCCATCCTTGTAGATGGATCTATGCTCTGGTGTGATAATGTCTAGTGCTATGCCTATTAGTCAGTTTGAGGAGAGTTCCTCCTCTGGTAATAGGGATTTAGAGGTTTTCATTGGTTATTCCCCTTTAGAACCTAAAAGGAGGAAAATTAACTCAAAGGGTGGCATCACTATCTCAAAAGAGAAGGAGAAGGAAGAAGAGTCTCAACTTGATAGATGAAGTTAATTTAGTGTTGAATGAGGGTGATACAAAAATGATTGGTGAAATGTGGAATGCTTGCTCTCTTATCAGTAGACCTAAAATTTAAGATGCCTTGGTTGATTATATTCTCAAGAAGGGTATCACTATTTCTTCTATTTCTGACTCGTTACGAGATGATTTGGTAGAAGTTGTTGAAGAAATATTGTTGTAGGTGGGATCTGAAGGAGATAAATTCCAAGTTATGATTGAAAGAAGGTCTGCCATAGCCAAATAAAAAATTTCCAAACACATTGGTGCGATAAGAGAATGCTTCAAGGAGATGTCAAAAATCTACAAATAATGTCTTTGGTGGCCTATTGTTGTTGATAACTTTAGAAGCATAATTGAAGCTATTAAATCAAAATTGAATGATATTGGGAAGTGTTTTGACTTTTTCAAGGATAAATATGGAAAAGAAAAAATAAGAGATGGTGAATCGTAAGCTGAGTTATTGTCTACGCAGAGACAGAGGGAAGACTTGGTTAAAAAAAATTGGTTGGTCAAAGAAATTGTTGAGGTTTGGTTGGATCATCTCGCTGAGATACTTTCTAATGTAGAGGATTGTGAACAAAAATGCCTTTCTTTGGACTGGTCATATTCTTTTGGGATGTTGGTTTTATAAGATAGTGTGTGTGCCATGATGTTTTTTGTAGTACAAGCTTGGAAGAAGGTTCTTCCAATTGTAAAAGAGTGGTACAAGAATATCTTTCATTTGAAAAGTGTTATTGTTAGTTGATTTCCTGAATATTCTTATTTTGGCCCTTTTCCCTCGATGGAAAAAAGGGGGAGAAAAAGAAGAGAAAAACAAAAAGATGAATTAAATTGCTTGAGAAAGGGGGAGTGCTTGGAGTTTTTGCATTTTTGTGTTTTTGAGTTTTTGTTGTTTTTCCATCAATGCCAAAGGGGGAGATTCTTGAGAAGTTATTGATTTGGAATTTTTGTCATTGATGTCAAAACTTGGGACCTAGAAGGTTGTGCTCCGAGTGATATACAAAATTGATATATCCTATAATGTTGTGTAGTTTGGATGTTATCCTCTATCTAGATATGGTAGTACTTATTTTTGGTACATCTCTGGAAGACACCTAATGCAGAATAATGAAGTTTAATATTTTGATATTAGCTACTATGCCAAAATATTAGTTTCGGTAACCTTCATATCCGGACATTCATGCAACATGTTACAATTGTCGGTATGTCTAACTACATTTCTTTGGTTCATAGTGAATTTGATGATGATCAAGATTTGGTCTTGGTTGTGGTGTTCCTATCAATTGATGATGATCCAGATTTTTTCTTGAGTGTGGCGTTCCTATTTGCTCCAAAATATATCTCATGTAATTCAAAGTACACTATATTTTGGTAATTATACTAGGTGATGAACTTATCATATGTATGACCTATTTATGGGTCCTCGTATAACATGGTAAGAATATCTTTATGTGTGACCTATCATTTGGGTCCGTTGCTAGCGTGCCAAGCCTTATTGAATATTTCAAGGTTTTTTTTCAAGCTGACATGTTTTTCTAGGCTGACTCATTTTTTCTCTTCGAGTATATATATGTAGCACATCTTTTTGGTGTATCGAACAAGAAGTGGGGTATGTGTGAATAGTGATAAGAGTAAAAAGGATTGTGCAACAAGAAATAGAGAAGGGAGTGAAGAGAAGTGTTAGAAAGAAGCAATTTTTATTACAGAGGTTGTGGAAGGAAAGGTTTGTATAATATTCTTCACTGAATCTGATGTAGTCAGATATTGTTCTCTTAATTGAAATTGAATTCATGCATATGTACATGTAAATTCATCAGTTCATGTTTTGTCTATTTTGTAATCAGTGATTTTTGTATTAATCAGGTAGTGAGACCACTGACAGTGAGCCATACTTGTAGTGAGTCCTTGTAAACATTACCTTAATCGGTGCTTTATAATTGAGAATTAGCATTCTCTGTGGTTTCTGCCATCTTAGGTTTCCACATAAATTGTGGTGTTCATTGTGCATGGTGTTGTTGAGTGATTTAATGTTCAGATCTATTTTAGTTAATTTCTAATTGATTTAAGATTGCTCGAGATTAAGTAAATAAAGGATATTTTTTGTGATAATTGATTCACCCCCCTCTTAGTTACCCAGATTGTTCAACACTTTTAGTACTAGTAGAGTAGAAATTTAAGTTGTCTGATCCTTTGGAGCATCATTCTTTACTGTCAATATTGTCCTATCTTTTCTCTGTCTTAGGAGTTTTCACCTATTATATTAGACTTTTAAAGTCTAATGAGACAATTTATATTGGTTAGGATTTTTGAATTTCACCCTCAAGCTAACTTGGAATTTCCCCCATGAGTGTTCCAAGTTGTCCTTCTTGTTGTAGACCTACTCATTTTTGCTAGTATTCAATAGTGAACTTTTCCATTTCCTCTAACATAACTTGTTATTTATTAACCTCGTCTTGAGCTTGTTCTTTCTCATGAGGGGATTCATTCTATGTTTTTTCTTCCTATTCTAGAAGAACTATGTCTCGTTATTTTCACTCTCTAATATGAACTTCTTGTGTTATGCCTATTTAATCAACTTAACTTCCATATCCTTTAGCTAACTAGATACTTATTGATACTATTGTATTAGGTCCCCACATTCCAAACCTATATTTGGAAAATAATTTCTATGATTGACTTATTTATTTATTTATTTTGAAATAATTGTATTCATAGAAATGCTCACTACTTGTTGAATTTGAACTATAGGAGCTTCTCCTTTAATAATTTCTAAATTCTCATAAAAATTTGGATCTTCTCTTCCTCCCTCAATATAAGATATTAAATGAATAGGCCTACTATTAAAGGGATGTTACTATCCATATTTTTTTGTTCCTCTTCTTTGTATTAAATAACAATTGGTGAAGAAGGTTTGTAGATACTATCTTTTCACTTTTTTATTGTATATGTACAACTCATAGTTTACCTTTTGCTTTCGCTGCATAATCTCCTCATCAATAAAAATATTGCCTTCCCTTTATATTACGAAAGGAGGAATTTTCACTTTTTTGCTCAAGTTTTTCCTTCTCCATCTTCTTGGAAATCTTCATTATGGGGCTCATTGATGGAGGAGATAAACACTTGGCTTGTTGGAGAGGAGACAAAAAATTTAAATTATTGTTTTTTCCCTTTTGGATCCACTTCAATGGAAGGTAAAGAACTTTGTATTTCTTTCTCTATTGTTGATATAACTAATTTTTTTTTTTAAAATGAGTAGATTTTAATGAAGTTACAATTGATGATATAATTAAATTGAGTGGTATGTTATGAGTAGGAATGTTGGGATCATTTGGTGCTATAACCATAGTTACATATTATATAGATGGAGCCTCTCCCTTAATTGTTTTCTCTAGTTTCATGGTTTGGCTTCTTGAATTCTTCTTTTCTTCAACACACAATCATCATAATCAACATCTTTAATGGATTTTAATTCCCCTTCATTTGTATTTTATTTGATATAAGTGATTACTACCCCCTTTAACTTGCGATATTGTTCATATTTATTTAGCCAAGTTTGACTTGAATCTATAATAAGATTTGATGTTTCTTGGAGAGAAGTCACTTGTAGATTTGACTAATTAAGGTCTAAGATAAGTTGATCAAATGTTCTCTTCTCATCGTAGTTGGAACAATATTGTTGATAGTGTTTTTATGCACTTCTCAACACAGGTAATGCATAGGTGCATCACCTCTCTTGATGGACAATATTCCACAATCAAATTGCAGAACACTATCCCAAGGTCTCTTGGATGTCAGGTCTTGAAAGTGCTTGGAGTATCTCAGTTGATTTATGAAATTTGCTGGAATCACAAGGTGGACTTATAGATGAGTTACAAAGTGGGGAAGTTGGATCTGCAAATGGAGTTCTTAAGATGGCAGAGTTGTTGAGTGTTTGTTGCAGGTTCAAACAACAGTGTAGAACTCCATTTCAACATCAGATTTAACTTTACAATGTGCAATGAACCTTGCCTAAGGATACTTATTAAAAATAAATAAAAAAGGGCAGGGAAGAGAAAAGGTTCTTGGATGTGAAACTATGAATGAACAATGATCATGGAGGCTGCTACAGTAGACAAACTCCCTAAACTGGGTTTTGTTTGGCCAAAAGGATCCTATAGTTACACAAAACCAATGCAATCTTCTAAGGACTGCAGGTTTTCAGTTTGCATACACACATCATGAACATGCAAGTGAACTAAGTTGCAACATAGTTTGCAGCATTCAAATAAAGAAGCCCATGCTAACTTTGCACATCAACTTGTCATCAACAAGTGCCAAAAGTATGGGTTGAAAGCTCATCAAATACTGTAACAATAATGTCCATCATCACATCCATTCAAGAAAATAAAAACTAAAACTAACTTGGAAGGTAGAACCATGCACACATAATGAGAAAACTCAAAATTAACACCCATAGATCATGCAATGGTGCTTTCTATTGCTGCAGAATGTTTTTACAATAGCTCTTCAACCTTTTGCAAATGAGGGGAAGACCCCTATTTATAGTTTTCCAAAGCCCAAATGAATGGATATGATTGAGTTACATTATGTGGCTCATAATCAATTACATTAGGGCTTCAACTACCCCATAATATTCAGCAGTTTAAAATACATCTTTGTCTTTTTCCTATTTTGTCTTGTAGTGGCCAGTCATTATAACAGTTTTGTCTTCCAGTTGATTTCCCTTTTACTGTAGCTGAAATTGAGTGAAATCTACCTTCTTCTTGATGGAATTTCATCATTCCTCATTGGATTAAATGGTTCTATCAACGGACCCATGGTAGGATTCTTGAAATAGGAAATGAGAGGCCGAAATGTTGTTTTGAAAATGACAAATAGTGCATGGCGACCCGGATGGTTCCACCCGGCTGAAAATTTTGAATTTGAAAGGTCCATGGAGGATAAGATCCAATTTTACCATTTGGGTTGAAGTCTGTTTTCAAATTGGAGGAGCACTTGGATGTTCCGGAGACAAGAGCTCGAAATGTCGCTCTAGAAATGTTGTTTTGAAAACGGTTGACAAAGCATGGAACTCTAGATGATATCTCTCAGCTGAAAATTTGAAATTTGAAAGGTCAAGGGAGGATAATATCCAGTTTTACCATCTAGGTCGAGGTCTGTTTTCAAATCGGAGGTATGCTTGGACATTCTAGAGATAAGAGGCAGGAATGTCATTCTGGAAATGTTATTTATGAAAACGGTTGACAAAGCATGGAACTCCGGATGGTATCTTAAAATTCCAAATTTGAAATTTGAAGGGTCAAGGGAGGATACGATCCAATTTTACCATCTGGGTCAAATTCTATTTTCAAATCGGAGGTGCACTTGGATGTTCCGGAGACAAGAGGCCAGAATGTCGTTCTGGAAATGTTGTTTTGAAAATGGCTGACAGAGCATGGAACTCTGGATGGTATCTCCCAACTTAAAATTTTAAATTTAAAAGGTCAAGGGAGGATAAGATCCAATTTTACCATCTGGTTTGAAGTCCATTTTCAAATCAGAGGAGCACTTGGACATTCTAGAGATGAGAGGCCGAAATGTCATTCTAGAAATGTTGTTTTGAAAATGGCTGATAGAGCATGGAACTCCGGATGGGATCTCCCAACTGAAAATTTGAAATTTGAAAGGTCAAGGGATGATAAGATCCAATTTTACCACCTAGGTTGAAGTTCATTTTCAAATTAGAGGCGCACTTGGACGTTCCAGAGATGAGAGGCCGGAATGTCATTCTGGAAATGTTGTTGCAGGAATGCTGGTATAGAAATACAGTTTTGGAATTTTCAAAACTTCCCGAAACTTAATGAAACCTTTTCATTTCACTTAGGCACGACAAAAATATCCAAAATCCACAGGAAACCTATCCCCAAAGTCAAAAAATGAAGGAAAAAGTGAATCGAGCAAGAGGGGGGAAGAAAAACCCAAGACTTAGCAATTTTTTATTTTAGGGGAAAAATATGGTCAACCAAAAATGAGACTTTGAAGGGCACTTTGACCAAATAGGACATCTAAATAAGGGGCATGCAAAATGAGATGGGAGAAAAGCAGCCCGTCGGGAGCGAAAAAAGAGGGTCCCTGCCTATGGCAGGGCGTGTGTGCAAAATATGCACAAAAAATATGTGTACCCATTATCCTCATCTGATTAAGAGTTATCCTCTAATATGAATTATTTTTGACAACATGATCATATGCACATTTAATAAAGTAACCCTCCATGTGAGGTTCATTCCTTCTATCCTTAGAGACATACATTTTTAACCTCTTCATTGAGTCATAATTTAGTCTTGCTAATTTGAAAGGTTTCATATTTAATGACTGAAGTTTTATTATAGATGCCTTAGTAGTGCTCAAAATTTTGTAGACATATCAAACCATATACACGGAATTTTATTCCTCCACCTTGATGTTTTGCCTTAAAATATTCATGGGCTTCAATTAATTTCCTAGAAACCTCCAAAAGTACATCCTGGCTATTGGATACCTTAATAACATGTATGGTCTACTAGTGAATCCCTTCATCTGGATGTAATTAAACTTTGAGAACTAGATGAACCAAATTCCCCTCAAATCAATAACACTATTTACATCCACTGAAATTGTTAGGTCTTTTCATCCTTCATTTATGGTTACCAACCACATGGAAAATATACCATTCATCCTTTTGTAGTATTGAATAAATTCCTTAAGCTAGAGCTAAGGTTAGTAATTATATACTAGATTCTAGCTTGATCCATTTCCTAATACACATACTCTTCTCATTCCTACAAATTGAGATCTCATTCTACAATAGTATACCACATAGAAATTCATATAGAACATCCTTATTTTATTAACTTCTCCATCTAACTGTGAACTGAATCAATCATTTCTTGTGAAAATTACATAATTTTATCTCCATTTAAGATAATTTGTATGTAGGCATACATCCATGGTTCAAATGTACCTGGATTAGGAAATCCAACCACTCTACCCAACAGATTGATTATATCACTTATATTTCATTTTAAAATCACTTGTATATAAAGTTATAGGCATCTTTGTGTAATATTTCAACTTTTCCTCTTCATCTAGCTAGCTTGTGTGCATAGCCCTCCTATATTTCTCCTTAACTTATCTAGATCATTTTTTTCCTCTTACATTTTTAATGGATGCATTACTAGATATTGAGGGATGTTAAATACTCGATGAATCCTCTCTGGATCAATTCAACACACACTCTCCCTTGATGACCAATATTTTATTTTTATCATAATAATGATTACATTATAACATTATGTTTGGATTTTCTAGGGACATGGGGAAACTTGTGGCATAGTACAACCCATTTGATTTTATTTTTTTCATAAGGTGGTGTTGGGTCTCATCATCCTCTATTGACAATTATTCATGTTTAAATTCCCTAAATTGGTGTTTGAAATGATTTCAGATGTCGACACAATTAGGGATGATGAATAAATCCAGGAATTTGAAGCTCTTATATTTTCCTCTTTTCTCATGGGACTTGGAGGGCATAAATTTTTTGTAGTTACCTAATTATATAACTAGATTTTTAATTATTTTCACCTTTTCACCTAGGTCTTTTTATATTCAAAAGTAGACAATACTATAACTACAATTTGTTCATTAAATTTTTGTAAATGAATTACATTTTTTACTCAAAAAATAAAACTATGAGTACATGACGATATGTCCACAAATCACAATAGGGTTTGTTTGGATATGTACCTCATTGAGTTGAGATTGTTAAACATTAATAAATAAATGATGGAATAACTCTCTAAACTATAATTCTTCTTGTGGAATTATCTTTTGTACAAATCTAATGAAATATTCCTTCTTTCTACTATCAAATTCACTTTCATAATCTATTTTATGTTTTTTAAATTAATTTTTTTATGCAATAACATAATAAAACACATTTTAAAGATGTAAAATTTGTTTAAAATTAAATGCATTTAATGAATGGAATTAATAAATGAAAATTAATGACAAGTAATGGAAACCAACTATGCATGATAATTCAAACATGCATTATCTTGTTATATTTTATATTCAAAATATCAAGTTCTAAAAGTCTACAGTTTTTTGCAGAACCTTTATATTTGATCTTTTCATGCATATGTGCTAAATTTTAAACTAAAATTTCTAGTTTAAATTTATTTTGGGTTAGATATATTTGGGAGTCATTTTCTTGTAATTGTAAAAAATGATTCTAACTACCTTGTAGGATATTCTAATTGATTTGATCATATTAAAACATTTCATATTGGGTTCAAATGGAATGTCTTTATAGCTACATTATCAAAGAGAAGATGATGTCATTATTATATGGATGAACCAAAAATTATCCTTATGTATGATGCTAACATGATGAATTGGAGTTTTATTGATGGAGGGACACTTAATTGAGCAAAAAATTCATGTTTGAAATTGATCTAGTTCAACTAGAGATGAAATGTATGTAAAAGCTTAAGTGATCCCATGATTATTCTACCAATATATAATTGCAATAAAATTTAATTGAAATGAACACACTCAACTATTCCAATAAAGAATAAGTTTAGTAAAATTCCAAAATTCTATAGAAATTAAATTAAATTGATAATTGAATGGGTAAATCCAAGTGAACTAGTGAGTTAGACTTTGAAAGTTTCGATTCACTTTGAAATAAGACTTCAAAATAAAGAATTGAATTCAATTTGTAAGCTCAATATAGGTTCAAAATTTATATGGGAATCTAAATTTTAAGATAAAAAAAGAGAAGTTCACTATTAAGTGAAAATCCTACAATTGTGGGGAGTTATTACTAATCTAAAAAAAGAAAAAAATCCAAGTTAACTAGACAATTAAAATTTGAAAGGTTTTGTTCATTTTGAACTGAAATATCCATAGGAATTAAATTCACTTTAAAATTTTTTCCTGTCTAGAAATTTATCCATGTTATAAAGGTGAAAGATGTAAAAATTTCATTGCTCATGGTTTAGGAAATAGAGTAGCATTCTTCTACACTTCTCACTCAAGGATGCCCTAGAGATCTCAATCCAAGGATGAAGTAGAGGAAAGAGATTTTACAATAGAGTGTCCTAGGGTCTGATTAGGAACTAAAGAGGGGATCACCACCAAGATAAGGCTTGTAAATACTAATGAAATGCAAGACCTGATGTTTAAACCTAGTGCAATGCAAAGCTTCACTAAATGACCTAAAAATGCATGTAAATCAAGACAAAAAGTTGGGAGATCAGAGGTGTGCACCTAGAAATCCATAGAGGCCTAGATGAACACTTGAGATGTTGAAAATGATTAAACTAAGGCCTTTTGGGACTCATACACCAATCTAGGAGTTTTAGTCCTAGATTAGGGTTTCTTGGCAAGAACAAGGAACAAAAATATAGCAGAGATATGTCTGGAGCTCCTGAAAAATTATAAAATTCACTATATTGGGACTCATATGCCAGAAGTGGCATATCAGTCTAGTTTAGATTTTCTTGAAAAATACGACTTGAATCTTCTCTTCAATCCCTACTCTAGATTATTGACTTTATTTCTAGATTTGAATTCAAAATTTATGCTCTTTGGGTGTTCTCCAATGATCTTGTAACTAAGGCGACAACTTGAATGACGTTTCAACTTCAACAACTTCTTTTTGACCTTTCTCTTTAGAATTTCTTCCACCTAGATCTACAAATCACACACTAAAGAGAGAAAAATGTTGTTTTGTTAGTGGAAAGGGGTTTTCCTTGTTCAAACCCTGTTTTGATAATCAAACCTTGTAATGAAATCAAATAAGATAAAGGAATGATGAATGAAAAAATGAAAAGTTGCAAGTCACCAAACCTTGTTAATAAAAGGATGCAATAATTTTTTAAATGGCTCCAATGGATGTAGATATCGACTCTTGCTTGAATATGATAGATATTGACTTGAATGCTAGCTTGAATCATGACACCGTACATCACAATTGATAGGTCAAAAATAAACACGATGCTTGATACTTGAATAATGCTTGAAAAAACTTGATAATCAATCCTTAAATCGTCTTGAATTCTCTCATGAAAGTATTAGATCACTTGTAAAATTTCTAGTTGAAAATGAGTGAAATAACCTTGTATTTATACTTTTTTATGCCAAATTTCCCCAAATTACAACACTACAAGCTGACATCAGATCTAGAAGGATAAAATACCACCAAGAATTTGAACTAAATTTAATTTTGGGAATTAATGGACTCATACACCAAAAGTGTTGTATGAGTCCCATTAGGCTTAACTATGGGACACATTTTTCAAAAATACTTAGATTCATGTGAAATCAAGATCAAGACCCTAAAACTTAGGCGGAATCCAAATTCCCAAAATCATGTATGAGTCCCAAATCACTAAATCTGGTCCACACAACCTAAAAAGAAATGAATTATGATTTGATTTAGGTTTATGTCAGGATTATCCTTGGAAAGATGCATTAATTAAGGCTTGTGGATACAAAATAAGGCCAAATAAGGCATAAAGAAGCCCAATTAATGATGGAAACCCTAGATAAGTGTGAAAGTGTGGGAAAACACTTTACAAAATCTTGGATAAGGTAAAAATAGGTTTATTTAGTTATTAAGGGCCAAAGGCCTATTTTGAGTGTGTTAAACACATTACAAAATAAACTTAAGGCATCGTTAAGCTCAATTTCATAAGGGGGCCCAAAAATGTGTGAAAATATCATGGATGACATTTTTTGACATACATTTAGGCCTCTCTTTAGTGACAAGATAAACTTGCTTCAAACTCACACTAAAGTAGATGAGATCAGATTGAGAGGTATTCAATTGTACCAATGCTAGTGGTATAGGACAATACAAACCAAGAGGGTTATGCAAGCCCCCAAGATCGAGGTCCTAGAGAAAATTAACATAGGCACAAGATAACACACATGAAAAATGATATAAGAATAAATAACAAGGAACAAGCATGCACTACTAAAGACAAGGAGAGAAGAAAAACAATGATAAATAAAAGGAAGGGTGGATCAAGCTTCAAATGTTTTTCTATTGTGATGTGGATCAGATCTAGGCTATTTGTCCAAAAAATGCATGCTCACTTTGAGGTAAGAAAACTCTAGGCCATCCACTGGGTGAGTATCCAAAGAGGTGAGACACATAGAAAGATGATCGATATTCTCTCTCACACACAAGAAAGTGGCTATGGGAAACTCATGCCTAAGTTTGGCTTCCCATCTAGTCAGACCAAAGCTATATCTCTTGATAACTTTGATAAGGTGCCACACAAAAATAAACTTTGAGTTTCATGAGGTAAGAAAAAAATTGTATGGTTGATACTCATGAACATGAAAAAACAAGATGGCTCCACATTCATGCAAAGTGTGTTATAAAAGGTGTCCATATAATAGAAAATATAAATGCAACACTAGTGTAAGGAATGTTTAAATGATTCTTGATTAGTTCATGTAAGGTCTTAAAGGAATGTTTAAATGATTCTTGATTAGTTCATGTAAGGTCTTAACTCAGAGAACATCATGCCTAATATCTATAAGAGATGACCAATCAAAGAATAGAAGATTCACAACTTAAGGGATGTAGTGTGTTGCATCAAGCCTCTAAGAGGAATATAATATGTTAAGAGAGATCACACTCTTGAAGGACATCACACAAAATGTCACCCCAAAGTGCAAGACACATCACACGAAGTAAGAATAGACAATGAAACATAAAAAATGAAAAGAGAATAATGCCAATGTATGCCTCCACTTTAAAGAAATTACTAAACACCATATTGTGAGAAATTAATTTAAAGTAGCAATTGATAAATGCTAACAATAAATAAGACATGATAAATAACCTGGAAAGCCCTACTCCAAGTGTGAATAGTGAACCTATACCTGCACAAACACAAGAGAACAAACATATAATTAGATAATTATGCAAGTTAGATCAACACTCCCCATGAAATTAGTTTGAAACATAAAAACAAAAAATGAAATGAAGAAAAAAAGAACAAAGATATCAAATCCTATTCTAATGAGAAAACTCTCAATCCCATGGGGGAATTGGTGCCATTTTTATGTGGAAAATGGCCCTTTCCCAATTCCTTGCAAGCTTGATGATCAATTTGATGCTCCTTGATGAAATTTATCCATGACCCAGCTATGAGAATATAAATTTGATGAAAAATGCCTATGGATGAAGATGCTTATGAAAACTTTGAAGATAATGATGTTGCATAAGTTGTGGATCCAAAATTCAAATAAGAGTCTCCTATAAATGGGAGAGAATGATGGAAGAAGATGCAAAATGGATGAATGTGGGAAAAAATATCAACCAATGAGAGAAGGCCACTTGTCCACATGTGATTGGAGGAGGAATGAGCATATTTTGATGACAAATAAATATGGTTAGGTGGAATTTAAAATTTGTGAAATGACAAGTTGGACGGAGAGAGGAATGGAGTAAATGCTACTTGGCTCAAGGCAAAGGATATGTAAGAGGCCTTTAATGCCTTGTTGGATGTACTCATCCCTTTTGGAGGGATTTTTAAATTGGAAGAATATTCCACAAAAGATGCTCTTTTGAATGGAAATTGATGAATTTATAGATCAAATAAATTGATTTACTTGTGCAAGTTGTAAAATATAGAGGATTTGATGGATTGGGATTAGGATTAATCGGGATTTGATTAATTTAGATGAAAATTAGTTGATTTGAAAATTTGACTTAGATTTTTGGATTAATTTAAATCAAAGTTGAGAGGAATATGAAATTAGATTTAATTTAAATAAATTTTGATTTATTTAATTAAAGAGGGTGGTGTTAGATTAAATCAAATAAAGATTAATTTATTTAATTTAAAGGAGATGAATTTAGAGATTAATTAAATAAAATGAATTATCTAATTAAAAGAGGGACTATAAGATTAATTAAATAAAATGATTTATTTAATTAATAGAAGTAGATGACTTAATCTAATAAATTTGATTTATTTAATTAAGAGATAAAATATGATGAATTTAATCGAATAAATATTATTAAATTAAATGGATTAGTAAAGGAGATGATTCAGGATAAAATGACATTAGTAAGATCATGATCAAGTGTATGGGATCAATTGAGATATTTTCCATGTCTACACCAAGTCATATGTTTCCAAATAAAGCTACATCATGAAAGAAAAGAAGGGGTTTCCCCAAAAATGAAACTCAAACACATGAGGGATCCATGGATTTGGGGTTAGTATGCTCTCGCTACAATGTTTTTTAAGAGATCTTAGAACTGTCGTCATTCCCCAAATACTCATAGAACTAGAATAATGACACAAAGAGGGTGAGAACAAAGAAAATCCTTTCGAGTCGGCATAGAAGAGACCTAAAGGTCTCGACGGGTTGCGTCATCCCCAAAAGGAAAAAAATATAAAGGAAAATATTTTGGGTCAACATGGAAGAGAGATGAATTTCTCGATGCCTCGCATCATCCCCAAAAGGAAACCAAAAGAAGAAAGGAAAAATCATTTACGACATAGAAAAGAATGTAGGTACAAATAGAGGAATGCCATTAAGAGAGAGATACATCAAACAAAACGTCATGGGGGATGACATCATGCACATGTAATCATAGAAAAGAAAAAGAAACAATTCAAAAGACTAGTTAGGAAAATGTGATTCAACCTATTAGTAGGTTGTCTACATCCCAATCATGTTCACCATATACAAAATGCAGAAAACTAGCCAAAGGGACAATAGAAAGTGCCAAACTAGGGTCATTACGAATTTAAACACTCTTATTAGGAGAAATAGAATTTAAGCTCATATAAGAAGAAAATAATGTATTCAACTCATTATGCATCTCCTCATCAATTTTAGTAATTTCCTCATCGTCATCTAAACTAATCACAATAGGACCTACTGAATGATAATGTCTAAAGAAGGATTTTTCTCATGTTATAGTTGTGGTATAGGATCTTTTTGTTGTAGCGAGGGAGACTCATTATGAATTTCTCCAGTCATGTTTGGATCTTGATTTTCTTTGTTTGTTTCTTCATTGAACCTTCGAAAAAGATTGTGATTCCTACACCTACTCTCTCTAGCATGCCTATTTCTTTTAGTACGAATTTCAAGTTTTGTTTTTGTAGGAGCCGGTTGATAAACCATAGGTTTATTTTCTTCCTTAAGGGGAGGAATAGAAGGAACCATGGAAGGTTGTTCAGCCACTTTAACTTTACCTTTATAAACCCATTTTATCTTAGACTGCGTGATGGGATTTGTTATGCCTTGCATAACCACCCCATCTTGTGCCTTGGTCAAAATGGGTGCCCCTTTGTTTTTTATTTATTTATTTATTTATCTTTGGTTGATTTAAAACAAAGTCTGGAATCTTTTTTCTTCCAACACTTTGTTTTATTTTGGTTTACTCTGTCGGATTCGGACCCGAAACCAAATCGAGTTCTAAAGCTTCTTTCAAAACTTGATCTGATTCCCATTCCAACAGTCTTTCTTTTTACCATTTTTGTTTTTGACCTTTATTGGAGCCAGAGTTAGGGTGGCCATTAGGTTGGTGTTTATTCAAAATGGAAAAATCTAATTCTATTCCGTCTCCGCCTCCACTTTTCAACTTTTGTTTATTTTGTCTTAGTTATTGTTTTAAGTTTTATTAGGTCGGTCTTTTATGTTACTGAAATTTAATTCTATTCCATCTCCGCCTCCTCTTTTCAACTTTTTTTTTTTTTGTCTTAGTTATTGTTTTAAGTTTTATTAGGTCAGTCTTTCATGTTACTTTTTGTCTTTGGTTTTATTTTTTCCTTTTTTAGCAGACCCACAATCGGAAAGGGAGTGAGGTTGGGAAATTCAATAATTTTCCAAATCAATCTCTATTCTGATTCCGCTCCTGCCGTTTTGTCGTTGGTTGACTTTTTGACTGAAGTTGCACAATAGTGAAGTGTTTTTTCGCATTCAGTTTTGACTCCGCCTAAACTGCATTTAACACATTAATGATAGCTGCCTTGCGTAGGTAGAAATTCTGATTTTTACCTTCATTAAGGATTAAATGTATAATTATTATTGTTGTTAAGAAATTGAAGAGTAAGGAAGAGCAGTTGTGGAGTCCATTTCAGTGAATTGATTGAAGAAGGAGAAGATAATTGCTTGCGAATCAATTCAGAAGGTTAGCTAGGTTTTAGCATTCGAGGTAGGATTTTTACTCTCGACTTTATTTTATTTTCTTTCGTGTTTTCTATTTTTGTTTGATTGATTGATCGTTTTTCACCTTTGGGCAAGTTCTCTTTCTTGAAGTTTTGCGTGTTTGTTTTCCTTTCTTTATTTGTTGTTGTTCTTGATTTTGTTTTATGATAGAGTTTCTAGTTTTATAGTTATATTGGGCACTATCGCTTTCGTGTTTTGTTTTGATTGCGTTATGTTGGGTTAGGTTTTTAAATACATAGATCTAGTTAGGGTTTTTCACAGTGAGGTAGATTAAATTCATGTTTTTACAGTGAGTTAGGGTTAGTTGAATCTTGTTTTTACTTATTGTTTTTTTGTGCATTCAATCAGGTAAATTAAGAAGGGTTAAATCTGTGCCCTAGTTTTATCGTGTTTTCTAGGTTAGGGTTTTATGCATCTCTGTGATTACATTTTAAAAATGTTTAAAATGTGATGTCCTAAATATAGTTGTCCCCACGGTCATATGGGCATGGTTGATTTCATGATATATTTAGGCCCTCTTTTCATTTAATATGACCTTAGTTTTAATCATGGAGTTATGCCTTGAAGTTGATAAAATTATTGATGATGTCATGGTCAACATAGCTAGAAGTGGGATTGAAATTGACTCAGTAGTTTGGATGTGTTTTTATGTTTGGTGTCAATTTCATCTTCCATCTCATCTCCGACTCCGCTGCTAGTAAGAAGATTTAATTTGAAAAAGGTTATCCTTGTTGGGATCGGAAGCAGAACTGAAACATAAAATGAGAACATAAAATTTGGAAATCGAATGAGTTTCCATTCCGATTCCAATTTCGATCACTTTTTCATTTCCGACTCCGTGTCCGCTTCTTATTAGTAGAGTGACCGCAACACTTTTTGCTCCAATCTTGGTAGTATGTTAGAAGAGGGTTATTTAAGATGTTTTCTTCCTGGTTCCACCTCCGATGTATGTTTGAAAGGTATGAGTTTAAAAACACATTTTGAGATGTTTCATTCGGGATCTAACTAGAGATATTTGTTGCAAGAAATCTACGAAGATGTTAGGAACATCAAGAGAAGCTTCTCAAAGCAACTGACCTCTAGGAACATCAAAGGCAACACCAAAACCAAACAAGATCAAGCCTGAACAATTGCCTTATACCTTGAGGTATAATCACATGAGTCCCATGGTGAAAGTCAGCAAAGTATAATCAAATTGGTCAGACATCATTGATACCAATTTGGGTGAATATAATTTTGAAGAAATATATGCAGAGACCTTTCCAGAACAAGAAGATGTAAAAGTAAGAACAGAAATAATTGTTGATTCTGGCTTGGCCCATATAACTGTGTTTCCTTTATTAGTCTAATGCCGAAGTTGATCTTGACAGCAGCGAGTGCCTACAATCCTGCTACCAGACAGTGCATGGATTCCCAAAACAGTGTGATTATTGATCTCACTCCTCAAGAATTTCAGAATATATTTAACATCCCGAATCCTAAGAACTTGGTGCAGTTGGATGAGGTAGAGGCCTTGAAGAAATATAGTAAGTTTAAAGAATCCAATAATTCTCATTTGAACAAGAAGTGGTTGAAGACAATGAAGAAATCGCTAGCCAAGCTTGTAGATCAGCCAAAGAGGGTAGATTTCTACAAAGAGGTATCATATTTAATCATGATGTTATCAAGGGTTTTTGGGAAGAGAGATACATTTTGCTTCAAGGAGTGGATGTTTCCTTTCATCTAGAAAATTTTCCATGGCACTCATCAGTTTGATTGGTCGATGCTCATATCAAATTCTATTCATGATCAACTGACCAATATTAGGGAGACTAAGTGTTTCTTTATGACTTCTTATGTTGTATATGCAGCAGCAAGGTTGGGTATCTTCCCAGGTTTAAAAAAAATAGGAATAATGGGATTCTTGGATGGACAAAAGAAAGTGTGGGAGCATTATGATTAGTTGTCTCTTCAAGTTGTTGAGACTCAGTTCAGAAGATTCAATGATGCATTCATATATGTAGTCATTAACCAATTAAATGGAGATGCAGTGCACAGGTTGAGTTAGGAAGCCATGGCATTCATTGCTAAATGTGGATGTTGGTACATTCAATACCCCAAGTTTACATATTTCAGGTTAGTTGGTTTTGAAGGCCATCCACATTTTCTTCCAAGGTGTTGCAATAACAAAATAGTGTTGATGGAGTTTGTATATCAAGCTCTTGGAGTTAATGCTCAGTTTGGTTTAAAACATAACACAAGATGTCAAAATTTTCCCATGAAATTGGGTGAGTATCGTTGTCAGCATTTGGTAGGATCAAAGGTGGTTTGCAATGAGCTAATATAGTTGAAGCTAGGTTTATACATAGCCCATAAGTACTTTTACCTGAAGGGTAAGATGCATACCTTTTTACCTTTTGTGTTTGATAAGCATTTCAATTTGTTGGAAGATTTTTGGAGTGACCAACAAGATGAGTATGACCTAAGGAAAAATAATTATGAGAGGCTATCTGTCTCACTCATGGCAAAAATTGGAGATAGAAATGACATTCCTAAAACTTTGGTGGATGATGGAGTTGTATTGGATCCATCTTATGATGCTTTAAATATAGGAACCAAGAGCCTGGATCCAATTGATTGGAACATTAAAGAAACTATTGGCATAAAGCAGATAGGAAGAATAGTCTTGGATAAAACTGTTCAATGGTTGATGATAAGAACTCAAGCTCCTCAAGGACCAACTCCTGAAAAGGGGAAAGGGTATAAGAGACTTAAAAGGAAGACACTTCCCAAGAAGCCTTTGTAGTTCTTTCCCCTAGATATTGAAGAGATAAAACTTGAAGCAGCAGGGGATGAAGAGGAAGCACAAGAAGGGGATGTTCAAATAGGATCGATTGTTTCAACACCTACATTAGGTGAATAATCCAAACAAGTCCCACTTGCAAAGTAGCAAAGGGAAGAATTTTGAAAGAGGGCTCTTCATAGTATGACTGAAACTACAAAGTGAAAGGAAGTGGAGAAGGAAATTTTGGATGTTGGAACGGATTCAAATAAAACTGTGTCAAAGAAGGACTTGCAAGAGAATATCCCTTTAGAGGAGGATAACGAATAGATAATGACACAAGAAGAGCAATGGACATTGTTTGAAGAAGTTAGAAAGGAGGATGAGGAAAAAGCTAGGAAGATACATAAACAAAATTACATGAATACCAAGACTGATTCCATACTACAACAATAGAAAATTGAAGCAAAATTAGGAGCTGATGAAGTAGAGAGACAGAAAAGTAAACAACAACATGAACTCAAGGTTAAAGAAGAAAATGATAAGTTAGAGGTGATACAAAAGATTTACCACCTTGAGGAAGAGAAGGCAAGACATCGGAGGGAGAAAGAAGTTTTGGAGGCCAAGTTGAAACTTGTTGAGGAAGCTCACCAGAAAGAAGAAGAAGCAAAGGCAGAAAAGCTTAAGGCTTTAGAAGCAAGGAGATTAGAGAAAGAAAGACTAGAGGCTTTAGAGAAGGAAAAGCTAGAAAAATAAGCTCTAGAGAAAGAAAATTTGGATAAGGATAAATTGGAAGGCAAAAGGTGGAGAGAGATTGATTGCAAGAAGAAAGGTTGAAGAAGGAAGAAGAAGATAAGAAGATACAAGAATAGAAAGATAGGGAAGAGGCTGAAAATCTTGTGCAGATGCATGTGGTGCAAAAAAGGCAAGAGGAACCAAGGGTTGATTCTCAATCCCAGGTAAATATGCAGCCACCTTCTACCATTACTTCTTCTTCCACCGTGATGACTACCGCTCCAAGTGCTCCCACTTGGTTAAAATTCGATCTACAGAAAAGGGAAGTGAAACCTTCACAACCTCTCAATTGGGAGGATATGATGAAGGAGATTAAATGAGAGAGGCCTAAAAAGAAGGCTAAGATCCTACACTCTACCAGACTCACGGATAAGGGAGAGATTGTTACCGAGTGTGCCATACCAATGATATAAAAGGAGGTAGGGGACATGTAGTTAACAAATTATCAATTGAGTACTCTCAACTTGGGAAGGCCCACCAAGAATTAGTAGATGAATCTAATTGATGTGGTGGCTTCAACAACCAAGTCAAGAATGTTAAAAGATAAACAAAAGAAGGATGATCTTAAGGCTCAGTTGGATCAATTGCATTGATTTTTGAAAAGTGTCCTCTCTTCGATATCACAACAAGTAACAACTATTGAGACTCCAATTTTGTTAAGAAAAATGGAGGTAGATGACTTAGTGCAGTTAAGAGGCAAAGCAGAGATGGTAGACATATGGGTTGACAAGTTGGATTGAGAAGTAGGTGAAGTTTTGATTGAGGGTTTTGAAGTTTACAAAGGCATTAAAGAGTTGATAAGAGAAATGCATCAATATATTGAAGCATCGAAGAAACAAGAAGAGGAGTATAAAGAGTATAGTCAAAATTTGGAGAAGGTTAATACATTGCCTTTGACTACTCTTCTTGAACAGTCAATACTTGAGGAGGATAATAAAGATTTTGTGCAAAAGACCTCTCGTATACTTCGATTTAGAACATATCTCTTGTGTAAGCATAGGGATGAGGTTCAAAATGCTATTAATAATCTGAGTGAATAGTTTGAGGGGTTGGAGGTGGTTATTTCTATCATAGTAGATTTCAATGTATTAATAAAGGAAGGCATGCCTTTGAGTCAAATAAAAGAGAAATGGGATGAAAGATTTAGAGGACTCATGCATAAAGGAGATGATGGAGAAGATATGCTGATAGATTGACTAATGGATTTCAAGGAGGAGATAAAAGTTGCTAGAAGAGAGTTAACAAAGATAAAAGGTATGAGAGGGTTTGTTGTAGTAGAATTGGAGCAAATTAAATTTGAAGACAACTGGGTTGACATGACAGAAATAGATATAATCTATCTATAAGCCAGTGATTGTGATGAAGCATAAAAAATTCTTGAGTGATGAAAGTCATTTGAAGGAATCGGATTTAAGGATTATCTTGTTAGATTGTCATTGGATTAAATTTTTTTAAGTTTGTTGATCTATGATCTTGGAAATGAATGAATGTGTGTTCTTTTGAAATCTTTGATGTAATTGTGTTAGGCGAATTGAAATTAGCACCTTAGATGCATACAATGGTACAGATTGTTCTGTGAATTGTATCATGCTTTAGTTTTCTTGATATAACTGGAAAATATTCATTGTTGAAGATATATGTCCGGATGTTAGATGAGTTTTCTTCATATTTTATTGGTTTCCCCTTTCATCTATATTTTTTCTTTTGTTTGAAACCCCTTTGATTTACTAAAACATTTTGGTAAGAATAAGTTGTTGCTTGCATTCTTTGTTACCAGCACAAGCCCCTTGAACATTATAGTTGCATGAATCAATTGAGTGACACCAGATAGTTGAGAACCAACTATTGGGACCTTAGGAGTTAGGCTACTATATGTTGTCTTTCTTTTTCAGGAGAAATAGAGTAGAAATATTATGTTTTAACGTTTTTTGTGTCATTTTCACCATCAATATAAATTGGTGCTAGAAGGAGGGCATTAAAGAACAAGCTGGCTCGCATTGTGTCTTTCTCACCACAGAAATACGAGAGGATCCTCAGATCCTCCACTAATCCTGAACCATTTGAAGAACTTTAAACCCCGGTTATACCTAGACCCCATGCTCATAGGATATTGATACCTACCTTACCACCACCGCTTACTCCACCTAGATTCCCAATAAATCCACCTACACCACCACCAAGTAGGCCCGAGTCTCCACAAATTCAGCCTATATCACCACCTGCTCAACCAATCCAACCCATGGCTTAATTTTTCAATAACCCATGTCCATTAGGGACTATTCCAAGAGGAATCCATGATTTACCAAAGAACCTAGAAAATTTATGTCCTAAATACATACATGGTGAATCAAGAAGTGTTGAGGAGCACATACAAAAATTCAAATATGCTTGCACAAGAGCCCAAATTGCTCATCAAGATGTGGTATGTAGACTGTTTCCTTACTATTTAGGAGATATTGCGTATAACTGGTATTTAAATTTTCCATGAGGATCCATCCTAGGTTGGACAAATTTAGAAAATGCTTTCATTAATCAATTTTGGGTTTATGTAGACCCTGCCTTTTTATACCACCAGTTTGCCACAATAAGAAAATAACATCATGAGCCTTTACCATTGTTCAATACTAGATTCCAAAGAATGTTTTGTAGGTTGCAAGACCCTTATCTAGTAGCTGAGGATATTTCCATACAGGCATATTTAAGAGTTGTTGATCCTTTAATTGGCCTACTCTTGCAGAGAATGTATCAGCCTAATGAAATAGATTATTTGTCTAAAGTTTATCATCTGGCCATCAAGTTGCAACAATAGATAAGTTTGCAACTAGGAGGTTTAGGAGTAGCTCTTCCCCCCATGAATTATCTAATGCCTAATCCACCATTATACAACATTTTCTCAGGGATGTCTTATTCCTAATATGGACCTGTGTCTAAGCTACAAGCCCCACCTACTATGCCCTTCTTCTGTAATTCCATGCAAGATTCTCCCCAACAACCTCAAAATCAACAACAACAAGCGGGAGGATCAACCCATGTTCATTCCTTAGCCATAGTACAAAATGTGCATAACGAGAAAACTATCCAACAGACTGGTGAGTTAGAGAATCTTAAGAAGACTCTATCTCAAATTTCTGATGACATGGCACAACTAGGGAAAAATCCTCCCCATAATGAAAATCAAAATTATAACAATCAGGGAGGTTATAACAATTAGGGTAATTATTCTAATCAGAATGGGAACTAGAACACCAATAGGAAATTTCAAGGTCACAATTCCTCTAATCAGAATTATCAAAATCAGAACATATGGTATAACCAGAGGTACAATAACAAAAACAACAACAACAATAGGTAGTGGATTTTTGGGCCAAACAACGAGGGAGTTCCCCATAACTATTAGTCAGCTAAGGAAAGACCACATACTGCTAATGTTGTTAACCTCAACTTTCTGATTAATTGGTGCAGGCTATATGATATTGCAACATATTATGAGGTTCACTGCCCTGAAATGGAAAAGATTGTGAAGATTGTATAGATTGATGCCCATCCTCCAGTAGGAAATTCCAATCAGGATAATGGGCCAGTCAACACTACCATGACTTATGAAACAGTTGAAGAAAAATATCAATTCCTTATGTAGGGAGATAATGAGAAATCAGAATAAGGGCCCATTTACTACATCTAAACCCCCTAATAGCATGGTCCCACCTAACCAAAATGCAGATGACAATCCACCACCACCAAAGGGACCTTTTGATCATAAGAATAGAGGAAATCCACCTCTTTTTCCTAAATATCAAGCTAGGAATGATTCAGAGTTTGATTTCATTGTAGAATTATAGAGGCAGGCGACATCACTGTCATTCTTTGACATCATGAAGTGGTGCCCAACTCAACGGGAGGTGGTATCAAAAGCTTTAGAAGAGGAAAATTTCCTAAAAGGGAAAGGTAAAGTGACTCTAGCAAAGGAGACAAATGCAACCATTTACAAAGGTAAGACCAATACACCACCTTTCCTATTAAGTTTGAGAATCTTTGGGATGAATCTGCATAATTGTTTATTAGATTATGGGGCATTGGGAAATGTCATGCTTTTTTCGATTTGTAAGAAGTTAGGATTGAGTCCTATCCCAAGGAACAAAAAGGTGATTCAGTTGGATAAAACCAAAGTTAATGTTGTTGGTGAATTTAAGAACATGCATGTGCACGTTGGATCAGACCCAAGGATCCAGACCTATATAGATATCAAAGTAGCTGATATGCCAGAAACATATGGTATGATCCTAAGTTGGGAGCTGATGAAAATCATAGGGGGATATCTCTCACATGTTGTTACCATGGAAAGGATTTTCAACATAGACAAGAATTGAAAGTGAACCTAGGCTCAAACACATGATCACAGAATATTATGCCTCAAATGAGGTAACATACTTTGATACTGAGATAGGTGTTTATAAACAAGAGGAAGTTCTTACTTTCTCTATAGTTAGTCCTGATAATACATTATCCTTAGAAGATGATGACTCAATGATCTGCATCAACCAATAGATTCTGATAAGAAAACTACAACAAGATAAGATGGTTTTAAGAGCATAAACTGATTTGAGTAGTTTGTTGCTTCCTAATTGGTGTAGGATACATTCTCATAACCATTCATAATTAACATGTCAATCATGTTTAGATATTCTGAGTCATGTAGATCAACATCAACAAATATGTCAAGAGGAACAAGCCCATACCCCCATCAATGAGTTTTCTTTCCAAGTTAAGGATGCGACTATTCTTACAAGGGCTAGTCTTTCTCAATAGGAGGGTGCTTCACTAGAAGAGAAGACTCAAGTTGTTTGTTCTGAAGTTCAAAAATAAGTTGAGGTGTCCCAGTTCCTATTTGATTCACCTGCCACACATAATTTTCTAGTACCCAAGGAATTGATAAGAAGTGATTTGGATTGTAATTTGACCCAAGAGGGTGTTCAGGAAGTAATTCTGGGATAGGCTGAAAACATAGAAAAATCTTCAAATGAACTTTGTCTTGAGTCAAGTTCTGATAAATAGCAAAAATCTGAGCCGTCACACGTCTCAAGTAAGTCATTCCCTTTTATTCCTAAAAATAAGGAGCTCCTAACCAAGGATCAATTATGGACTCTTAAATTTGATGGTTCCAAATCTAAAGCAGGAAGCGGAGCTGGGATTGAGCTAACTAACCCGAAAGGGAAGACTTACTTTGCTTCTTATACATTGCAGTTTGGTTGCACAAACAATGTGGCTGAATATGAAGCACTTGCACAAGGTCTTATGTTTTCTCATAAGAAGAAGGTTATTGCTTCATAGTTATGGCAGATTTTGAGGTGATTGTAAAACATGTATGTAGCTAATATACATGTCACAATAAAATATTGGTTGCATACAAAAATAGGGTTTGGAATTTAAATGAAAATTTTGATGCTTTTGGGATTAGTCTGATCCCTAGGGAGGCTAATTAGATTGCAGATGCTTTGGATGTGGCTTCTAGTACATTAGAACCAATGCAAGATTCTGATTTGAAGAGGTTTTCAGTTGAGCTGGTTTCAGTACCAGTTGTTCATCATAATGTTAGACACTTTGAGGTATTTGATGATGATCAACACATTTTAGCCTTTTTGGAAAGTTCAGATGTATTTCAAGGACAAATAATTGATGAATCTGAATGAGATCAGGGAGATTGGGACTCTGAGAAAGATAGTCTAGAAGGTATATTGGATTTAAAGAGTAATAGCATTCCAAAGGGAATGGCTTATTTAGAAAGGATATTTGATTCAAATCCAATGGCTCATCAAAGGATGCCTACCGAGAGTGAGGGAGGTAAGTATGAATATGTTAATTTGAATCACTCAAGTCCAGAAAGGAATGTTCTTATAGGAAAAACTTGTCCTCGAGAAATTAAGGACAAGATAATTAGAGTTTTGGAGAAGAACATTGAAGCTATAGCTTGGAGTTATGATGATTTAAAAACTTTTGACACATCATTCATTACTCATACCATCCCTCTCATGCTAGATGCCAAGCCTTTTCACAAAAAGAAACACCCTGTCAATACTTTAATTGAGCCCTTAATTTAGAAGGAGGTGTAAAAATTTTTATCTGCTAGAATAATCTTTCCAGTTAGACATTCTACCTAGGTGGCTATTTTAGTTCTTGTCCGTAAGAAGAATGGTGAGATCAGGTTATTTGTGGATTTTAGGAATCTAAACAAGGCCTCTGAGAAAGACAATTATCCATTACCTTCTCTTGATGAAGTATTACAAAAGGTAAATGGATCATAGATGATGTCATTCTTGGATGGGTATTCTGGATACAATCAAGTACTTGCTAGTCGTGATGATAGGATGAAAACTGATTTCACCGTTAAATGGGGAACATTTTCTTATAGGAGGATTCCAATTGGTGTCATCCATGCTAGAGCTACTTTTCAAAGGGTGATGGATGTAGCTTTCAAATATCTAATAGGAAAGTGTATTATCATATATGTAGATGATTTAACCATCTTCCCCAAAAATAGGGAAGATCATGCTACAAACCTAGAAAAGGTTTTAAAGAATTGTATAAGCTATGGTGTCTCTCTTAACCCAAATAAATGTGTATTTGGAGTTTTTGAAGGAAATTTATTAGGTCACATTATATCAGAGGAGGGTATTTCCATAGATCCTGACCGAGTGGAGGCCATTTTGAAACTAACAAAGCCAGGAAGTAAGATGGAAATGAGGTCTTTCTTTGGGATGATCAATTTTGTTAGGAAATTTATAACAAGGTTTGCATAGATTGTTAAACCCCTCAATGAAATGATGAAGAAGGATGCAACGATCGAATGGAGTGAAGAGGCTAAGTATTCTTTCATGTACATTAAACAATCTATATCTAAGGCACCTATTTTGACAAGTCCAGATTATCTAAAACCCTTCTACATTTATTATTTTGCTTCTGAACATTCATGTGCAGCATTTTTAACACATAGAAGAGAAGAGAGTGAGGAGAGACCAATTGCTTTTATGAGCTCTCCATTTAAGAATGAAGAAGTAAGGTATTCACCACAATAAAAATAAGCCTTTGCATTGGTAGGAGCAGTGAAGAAGTTCAGGCATTACATAATTCGAAGTCAAGTTATGGCCATAGTTCCAGATCCAGTTGTGAAGTCTCTCCTAATGCAAATTGAATTAGGGGAACGAAGAGGGAAATGGATGGAAATCTTATAGGAGTTTGACTTAGAAATTCACCCGATGAAACTCATTCGAGGACAAGGATTGTCAAAAGCAATGGCTGAAGTAGACAACAACATCACTTGCCAACAGTATACTGTCCAGTCATTCACAAAGGATCCTTGGTATATAGATTTAGTTTTCTTCCTCCTCAATAAAAAAATCCCAGAAGGAATGAATGCTACTTAGAGGAGAGCATTGAGGATGAAGAGTGCTCATTACATGCTCAAAGGGGGATCTATTTATCAAAATATTTTTCATGGAATTTACCTACATTGTTTGGATCAACAAGAAGCAAAGCATGCTATTTCTGAGTTTCATGGAAGGCATGGAACAACACATGGATCGGTTGATTTATTGGCTCATAAGGATTTAATATCAAGCTATTATTGGCCTTATGTGTTTAGAGATGCACATCAACACTATAGGACTTGTCATGTATGGAAAACTTCTTCATCTAGAGAAAGAAATCCTGCAATGCCCTTGCAACCGGTATATGAGGTAAGGAAATTTTCCCAATGGGCACTTGATTTTGTAGGTGTAATTAATCCAAATTCTTTTGTAGGTCATAAATTCATCTTGACTACAACTGACTATTGTATGCATTAGGCTGAGGCACAACCTTGCAAGAATAGTACCACAACGGTGGTCATCAAGTTTCTGACTGAGAACATCATGACCAGGTTTGGAGTTCCATTTTCTTTGGTATGTGATAATGACCCTGCTTTTTCTTCTACCGAGTTCATTGCATGGGCTTATGAACATAAGATTGTTTTAAAGTACTCTTCCAATTACTACCCTCGGGGAAATGGAGTGGTTGATTCCACAAATGAAAAATTGTTGGAAGTTATAAGAAAGTTGTTAGAGAATAATCCTAGGGACTGGCATACCCAGTTGAGATTTTCCTTATGGGCAGATCGAACCAGAATTAAAGAAGCTCTAGGAAAATCACCTTTTAAGTTACTTTATGGCCAAGATCCAATCTTCCTGATTCATTTAAAAATACCTATCCTTAAGTTCATGTAGGAATTTTATAACAAGGATGATAGGATTGAGGTTAGACCACTTAATTTATTGAATATGGAAGAGCAAAGAGATGTTGCTTTGCAGCAATTCTCTAAGCACCAGGCTGTTGTCAAAAGTTGGTTTGACAAGAGAGCCAAAATAAAATCCTTTAGGATATCGGATCTTGTTTTATTATTGGATAAGGCCAAGGAAAAGAAAGGAGATCATCATAATTTTAATAGACTTTGGTTAGGTCCTTATCAAGTGGCTGAAATACTAGGTCAAAATGCTTTTCATTTGAGTACCTTAATAGGAGTACATGTTCCACTATCGGTTAATGGTCAGTTTCTCAAGCACTATTTTGGTGCATAGAATTAAGTTTCTTTTTTTGTTAGTTTTTTTTCTGATTTTTTTTATATTTCTTTCTTTACTTTCTTTTCTTTTTTGTTTTTGTTTTGTTTTGTCTTGTTTCTTTGGGTAGCATCATTTTGTTCATTCTAAATTAAGGGGTTGTTATACAAAGTATACTATTGGTAATAGGGGAGAATCTGGTTTAGGTATTTTCATTATCAACATTGAAAAGGATTTCGTTCTGAAACATATCTTTTATGATCATTCTAGTTTGGGTTGGAAAAGTTATTAAGGATAGATGATACACTGTGAATATTTCATGAATTGTAATCAAATATCTAACACCAAATTAGAAAAAATTTGCATGATTAGGTACCTATTTGTTTTAGAATGGCTCTACCCTTTGATTCAAGTGAAAAAAAAATTGATTCCAAAACTAGCACGAAATCCATAGTAGTTCTCAACCCATGTTTCAGATTCATTATGTCTGAAGTATTGAGGAGTGCAAAAAAGATTTCCACAAGCAACATTCTAAAAAAAAATGATAAAAAAAAAGAGAAAGAAAGAAGAGGAAAACTCAATATAAAATGGGTAATCAAGTATCTCTATCGGGGCTATGACAACCTAGCTGAAAGTAGAGCAATGCTTTGAGAGAACTAGAGGTATCTCTATCGGGGCTATGGACGCCTGTCTGGCAGCAAAGCAATTTTGAGGATTTAACTGCACGATAGTTAAAGGACTCAACCTATGTAGCTTGAATCTTAAGGTATAGTTTTTCACAAATGGAGAAAGTATTTACAAATAATGATGCACAAAATATGCACACACTCAGATTCAGAAATAACTCATGAGCACATACATCCAAGATTCTAGCTCAAACTTATCCTACATATCTGATCTTATTCATGTTAGTCTTCATAGATCAAGTAGTTTTAGGGTGACTAAAATTTTCTTTTGGTATCTTAAAAATGGGTAAACCATTTTCCTAGGCGAGTGGCCATTTGTTATGCCTTGCATAACCATCCCATCTTGTGGCTTGGTCAAAATGGGTGCCCCTTTGTTTTTTTTTTTAATCTCTAGTTGATTTCAAACAAAGTCTGCAGTATTTTTGCTTCCAAAACTTTGTTTTGTTTTGGTTTAGTCTATCGGAGTCAAACCCAAAACCAAATCGGATTCTGAAGCTCCTTTCAAAACTCAATCCGATTCCAATTCCGATAGTCATTCTTTTTACCTTTTTTTTTTTGACCTTTATCGGAGCCAAAGCTAGGGTGGGCGTTAGGTTAGTGTTTATTCAAAATGGAAAAATCTAATTCTATTCCGTCTCCACCTCTGCTTTTCAACTTTTTTTCTTTTTCTTTTCTTAGTTATTGTTTTAAGTTTTATTAGGTTGGTCTTTTATGTTACCGAAATCTAATTCTATTCTCTCTCCGCCTCCACTTTTCAACTTTTGTTTTTTTTGTCTTAGTTATTGTTATAAGTTTTATTAGGTCAGTCTTTTATATTACTTGCCATCTTTCGTTTCATTTTTTCCTTTGTTAGCGGACCTAGAATGAGAACGGGAGTGAGGTTGGGAAATTCCTTAAGTTTCCAAATCAGTTTCTATTCCGATTCCACTCCCACCATTTTGTGGTTGGTTGAATTTTTGACTGAACTTGCATTGTAGTGAAGTTTTTGTTTGCTTTCAATTCTGACTCCACCTAAACTGCATTTAAGGCAATAATGACAGCTACCTTGCGTAGGTAGAAATTATGATATTTACCTTCATTAAGGATTAAACATATCATTATTATCGTTGTTAAGAAATTTAAGAGAAAGCAAGAGCAGTTGTGGAGTCCATTTCAGTGAATCGATTGAAGAAGGAGAAGATAATTTTTTGGAAATTAATTTAGAAGGTTAGCCAGGTTTTAGCGTTTAAGTTAGGGTTTGTACTCTTGACTTTCTTTTATTTTCTTTCATGTCTTATATTTGTGTTTAATTGATTGATCATTTTTTATCTTTGGGCAAGTTCGCTTTCTTGAAGTTTTGCGTGTTTTTTTCCTTTCTTTCCTTGTTGTTGTTCTTGATTTTGTTTAATGATAGAGTTTCTGGTTTTATAGTGATAGAGGGCACTATCACTTTCGAGTTTTGTCATGATTGCGTCATGCTAGGTGAGGTTTTTAAATACATAGATTTATTTAGGGTTTTTCATAGTGAGGTAGATTAAATTCATGTTTTTATAGCGAGTTAGGGTTAGTTGAATCTTGTTTTTACTAAGGGTTTTGTCGCGTATTCAGTTAGGTAAATTAGGAAGGGTTAAATCCATGCCCTAGTTTTATTGTGTTTTCTAGGTTAGGGTTTTATGCATCTCTGTGATTACATTTTAAAAATGATTAAAATGTGATGCCCTAAATACAATCGTCCCCATGATCATATGGGCATGGTTGATTTCATGATATATTTAAGCCCTCTTTTCATTTAATATTACCCTAGTTTTAATCATGGAGTTATTCCTTAAAGTTGATAAAATTATTGATGATGTCATGGTCTACATAATCGGAAGTGGGATTGGAATTGACTCAGTACTTTGGATGTGTTTTTATGTTTGGTGTCAATTTCATCTTCCATCCCATCTCTGACTCTACTGGTAGTAAGAAGATTTACTTCGGAAAAGGTTAACCTTGTTAGGATCGGAAGCGGAACCGAAACATAAAATGAAAACATAATATCTGAAGGAAACCAAATCAGTTTCCATTCCGGTTCCAGTTCCGATCACTTTTTCATTTCTAACTCCATGTCCACTTCTTGTTAGTAGAGTGATAGTAACATTTTTTGCTCCTATCCCAACAATATGTTAGAAGAGAGTTATTTAAGATGTTTGATGCCTGGTTCCACCTTTGATGTATGTTTGAAAGGTATGAGTTTAAAGACACATTTTGAGATGTTTCATTAAGGATCTAACTAGAGATATTTGTTGCAGGAAAGCTAAGAAGATGTCAGGAACATGAGGAGAAGCTTCTCAAAGGAACCGACCTATAGGAACATCAAAGGCAAGACCTAAACCAAAGAAGATCAAGCCTAAACAATTTCCTTATACCTTGAGGTATAATCACAGGAGTCCCATGGTGAAAGTGAGCAAAGTAGAATCAGATTGGTCAGACATCACTGATACCAATTTGGGTGAATATAATTTTGAGGAACTATATGTAGAGACCTTTGAAGAACGGGAAGATGTAATAGGAAGGACACAAAGAATTATTGATTCTGGCTCAGCCCATATCACTGTATTTCATTTATTAGTCGAGTGCTTGGAGTTGATCTTGACAGCAACTAGTGCCTACAATCCTACTACCAGACCATGCATGGATTCCCAAAATAATCTAATTATTGATCTCACTCCTCAAGCATTTCAAAATATATTTAACGTCCCAGAACCTAAAAAGTTGGTGCAATTGGATGAGGCAGAGGCCTTGGAAAAATATAGTAGGTTTAAAGAATCCAATAAATCTCATTTGAACAAGAAGTGGTTGAAGACAAAGAAGAAATCACTACCAAATCTTGCAGATCAGCCAAAGAGGGAAGATTTCTACAAAGAGGTATCAGATTTAATCATGATGTTGTCAAGGCTTTTTGAGAGAATGGATAAACTTCGCTTCAAGGAGTGGATGTTTCCTTTCATCCAAAAAATTTTGCATGGAACTCATTTGTTTGATTCGTCGATGATTGTATCAAATGATATTCATGATCATCTGACCAATATCAAGGAAACTAAGTGTTTCTTTATGACTTCTTATGTTGTATATGCAACATCAAGGTTGGGTATCTTCCCAGGTTTAAATAGAATAGGAATAATGGGAGTCTTGGATGGACAAAAGAAAGTGTGGGAGAATTATGATTAGTTTTCTCTTCAAGTTGCTGAGAATTAGTTTAGAAGAGTCAATGATGCATTAATATATGTAGTCATTAACCAATTAAATGGAGATGCAGGGTATAGGTTGATTTAGGAAGCCATGGCATTCATTGCTGAATGGGGATGTTGGTACATTCAATACCCCAAGTTTACATATTTCAAGTTAGCTGGTTTTGAAGGCCATCCACATTTGCTTCCAAGGTGTTGCAATAACAGAATAGTGTTGATGGAGTTTTTATATCAGGCTCTTGGAGTTAATGCTCAGTTTGATTTAAAACATAAGACAGGATGTCACAAATTTCCCATGATATTTGGTGAATATGGTTTTCAGTGTTTGGTAGGAGCAAAGGTGGTTTGCAGTGAGCTGATACAGTTGAAGTTGGGTTTATCCACAACTCATAAGTATTTTGACCCGAAGGGTAAGATGCATGCCTTGTTACCTTCTGTGTTTGACAAGAATTTCAATTTGTTGGAGGATTTATGGAGTGACCGACAAGATGAGTATGACTTAAGGAAAAATAATTATGAGAGGTTATCTGTCTCACTCATGGAAAAACTTGGAGTCAAAAATGACATTCTTGACACTTTGGTGGATGATGGAGTTGTATTAGATCCATCTTATGAGGCTTTAAATATAGGAACCAATTCATTGGAATAGTGAAGAAACTATTGACATAAATTGGATAGGAAGAAAAGTCTTGGATAGAAGTGTTCAATGGTTGATGTTAAGAACTCAAGCTCCTCAAGGACTAGCTCCTAAAAAGGGGAAAGGGTATAAGATAGTTAAAAGGAAGACACCTCCCAAGGAGCCTTTGGAGTTCTTTCCCCTAGATATTGAAGAGAGAACTTGAAGTGGCAGGGGATGTTCAAATATGATTGGTTGTTTCAACACCTACATTAGGTGAATCATCCACAAAAGTCCCACTTGCAAAGCAAGAGAGTGAAGAAGTTTGAAAGGGGGCTCTTCATAGTATAGTTGAAACTACAAAGGGAAAGGAAGTGGAAAAGGAAATTTTTGGATGTTGGAATGGATTCAGATAAAACTGTGTCATAGAAATAATTGCAAGAGAATATGCCTTTAGAGGAGGACACTGAACAAATAATGACACAAGAAGAGAAATAGACATTGTTTGAAGAAGTTAGAAAGGATGCTGAGGCAAAATCTAGGAAGATAGAGAAGCAAAATTTCATGAATACCAAGACTGATTCCATACTATAGCAACAACAAATTGAAGCAAAATCAAGAGTTGATGAAGTAGAGGGACAAAAAAGGCAACAAGAACATGAACTCAAGGTTAAAGAATAAAATGATAAGTTAGAGGTGATACAAAAGATTCATGACCTTGAGGAAGAGAAGGCAAGACATCGAAGGGAGAAATAAGTCTTGGAGGCCAAGTTGAAACTTGTTCAGGAAGCTCGCCAGAAAGAAGAAAAGCAAAGGTAGAAAAGCTTAAGGCTTTAGAGGTGGGGAGGTTAGAGAAAGAAAGAATAGAGGCTTTAGAGAAGGAAAATCTGGAAAAATAAGCTCTAGAGAAAGAAAAATTGCATAAGGAAAAATTGGAAAGGCAAAAGGTGGAGAGAGATCGATTGCAAGAAGAAAGGTTGAAGAATGAACAAGAAGATAAGAAGATACAAGAATAGAAAGATAGGGAAGAGGCTGAAAATCTTGTGCAGATGCATGTGGTGCAAAAAAAGCAAGAGGAACCAGGGGTTGATTCTCAATCCCAGGTAAATATGCAGCCACCTTCTACCATTACTTCTTCTTCCACCGTGATGACTGTTGCTCCAAGTGCTCCCACTTGGTTAAAGTTGGATCTACAGAAAAGGGCAGTGACACCTTCACAACCTCTCAATTGGGAGGATATGATGAAGGAGATTGAACGAGAGAGGCCTAAAAAGAAGGCCAAGATCCTACACTCTACCAAACTCACATATAAGGGAGAGATATTTATTGAGTGTGCCATACCAATGACAAAAAAGGAGGTAGGGGACATGCAGTTAACAAATTATCAATTGAGTATTGTCAACTTGGGAAGGCTCACCAGGAATTAGTAGATGAATCTAATTGATGTTCTAGCTTTAACAACCAAGTCAAGAATGTTAAAAGATAAATAGAAGAAGGATGGGCTTAAGGCTTAGTTGGATCAATTGCATTCATTTTTGAAACATGTCTCCTCTCCGAGATCACAGCAAGTAATGACTATTGAGACTCCAATTTTGTTAAGCAAAAGGGAGGTAGATGACTTAGTGCAGGTAAGAGGAAAAGCGGAGATGGTAGACAGATGGTTTGACAATTTAGATAGACAAGTAGGTGAATTTTTGGTTGAGGGTTTTGAAGTTTACAAAGGCACTAAAGATTTGATATGAGGAATGCATCAATATATTGAAGCATCGAAGAAACTAGAAGAGGAGTATAAAGATTATAGTCAGAAGTTGCAGAAGGTTAATACATTGCTTTTGACTACTCTTCTTAAATAGTCAATACTTGAGGAGGATAATAAAAATTTTGTGCAAAAGACCTCTTGTATACTCCAATTTAGAACAGATTTCTTGTGTAAGCATAGGGATGAGATCCAAAATGTTGTTAATAATCTAACTGAACAATTTGAGGAGTTGGAGGTGGTTATTGCTATCATAGTAGATGTAAATGTATTAACAAAGGAAGGCATGCCTTTGAGTAAGATAAAAGAGAAATGGGATGAAATATTTAGAGGACTCATGCAGAAAGGAGATGATGGAGAAGATCTAATTATAGATCAATTAATGAATGTCAAGGAGGAGATAAAAGGTGCTAGAAGAGAGTTGAAAAAGATAAAAGGTATGAGATGGTTTGTTGTAGAAGAGCTGGAGTAGATTAAATTTGAAGACAGCTTGGTTGATGGGCCAAAAACAGATATATTACAGTAAGTCTTCACCAGTTATGATGAGTTCATTGCAGACCTAGCTTCACATTCATATATCATTTGCATGCATGACTTTTTTCTTCCTTGCATGTGCATGCAGCATTGACAGTTTTGAAGCGCACGACATATTTCTTTTCTACTTTTCTATTCCCCAGTTTAACTAAATGTTTAATGTAAGAACTCAATATCAAATCGATCTGAGTTTCCAAGAAAGTTTTGTTCCTAAAAGGGTGGATGACTAAAAATAGAAGTGGAGTTCGAATTTTGTATATCTATAAATACCCTTTGGGTATCATATTGAAAAGGTCGGCTAATTGAGAATAGAATTGGATTACCTAATATTAGGAGATAGAACTTTGTAGTGATTACTTAGATACATTGTTAATGGATACTTTACAGTTAATAAAATTACAGGTTTATGTAATATGGTGTTAGAATTGAATTTTACTTGATAAGGCTAATAGGTTATAATCTATTTGTATGCCAGAGATTGTGTTGAAGCATAAAAATTTCTTGAGTGGTGAAAGTCATTTGAAGGAATCGAATTTAAGGATTATCTTGTTAGATTGTCATTGGATTAAATTTGTTTAAGTTTGTTGATCTATGATCTTGGCAATGAATGAATGTGTGTTCTTTTGAAATCTTTGAATTAATTGTGTTAGGCAAATTGAAATTAGCACCTTAGATGCATACAATGGTATAGATTATTTTGTGAATTGTATCATGCTTTGGTTTTCTTGATCTAATTGGAAAACATTCATTGTTGAAGATATATGTCCGGACGTTAGATGAGTTTTGTTCATATTTTATTGTTTTCCCCTTTGATCTATTTTTTTTTCTTTTTTTTAAAACCCCTTTGATTTACTAAAATAGTTCGGTAAGAATGAGTTGTTGCTTGCATTCTTCATTACCAGCACAGGCCCCTTGAACATTGCAATTGCATGAATTGATTGAGTGACACCAGACAGTTGAGAACCAACTACTAGGACCTCAGGAGTTAGGCTACTATATGTTGTCTTTGTTTTTTAGGAGAAATAGAGTAGAAATATTCTATTTTAACGTTGTTTGTGTCATTTTCACTATCAACAGGATTATTTTCATTATCTCTTGGTATTTTGTAGGAAATGGAAAAAAGATTTGTCTTAGGTTGGTCTTGGTTATTTAGAGTTTCTTTAGGTTCAATCACGCTTTCATCAAGGATTGTAGGTTCATTCATAGGTTAAAGAATGTTTTTAAGGGATAGTTTCACTACGCATTTCACCTTGAATTTTTGGTAGGACTAGAAAAATAAGTCTTCATGAGTTCTAATACGTGCCATAGGCTCGAGCCAAAATAAATCTAGTGAAAAAATTTCATGGGAAGATAATCGGTTAAATTCACTATAATGCATAGTAAAAAAATCATTTCCAAAGGGACTCTTTAAGCATTTATGCATGACTGACAAGACGAATTTCATTGAGAATAGCCATGGGTTGCCAAACTTCACATGGAATTGATCCAATGTTGAGATGATGGAGAATGATACATCTAGTTTTTTTGGTCCTATTTGTAGTGGAAGATATATCGATCCCACCATAGAGCAAGCGAAACCATTTTGTGTCTTTATCCATGCTTTCAGTTTATCATATGTTTCTTAATAGAGCTCATTTATGAGTAAGAATTATTTGGTTCAATCACATTCTCTCCATAGACAAGATATATTAATATCCAGTCAGTGGGCTTATCACAGATTCGGTTGGCTATGTAAAGGGGACCATTAAGTGCATGTTTAAGTATGTATTTAGATGAGAAAGCACTATCAAGAGGCCTTTTAGTTTGACCTTTATGAGGTACAACTTCGATCAATCCAACCATATTATCTATAGGACCTTGTTCATCAATATCTATAGGATCTTATTGAATAGTATCATTATTTTTATTTTTGCTAGCTTTGACAAATGAAATGTTATAATTATGAATAGGGTTGGTAAATATTTGTAAGTTTTGGTTGGAACGGGCAATAGAATTATTTATTTAATCATTAACACCTCCAATTTGAAATCAACCAGAATCAATGAGGTCTTGCACAAGATGTTTAAGACACTTACAATGTTTCCTATCATGTCCATTTTTTTGTTGATAATGGCAATAGGAATTTAATCTAAAGTTTAGAGGAAAAGGTTTATTAGGATCTTAAGTATTAACGAGAGACAAGGTAATCATTTTATGTTGTAAGAGTTGTGACATTATGTTATGGAGGTTATTAGGTAAGGGAGTGAATTGCCTTTTTGAGTCCCCATAGTTAAAGGGTGTCATCACTTTTATAGCAGCTACTTGGGTATCAACAAGTTGAATTTATTTTTGAGGGTATTAAATTGAAGGAAGCCTTTATTCTATCTTCTCAAACGTTGAGAATTATTTTTGTTTGCAAATTTAGACTTCTCAGGACAGTTATAGGTGGATTTTATTTCACGAATACTAATTAAATTTTGATAATCACAAAGGGCAATACATAAGTGCATGAAGGAGGGGAAGTTCATCATGGTAGCCTTATCTTGTATCTTACTTTATAGATTCTCAATAAAGATCTTTTGAAGGTGAGAGTGAAGAATATTTATGTCAATTTGGGAATGAAGTCATTGGTAGTGTGAAATAAAGTAGGTGATCTTTTCCTCTTCTTTTTGCTTACATCTAATCAAATTGGATATTCTCATCTTAGGGATCATATGCACTTGAAAATGGTTTATAAATTCCTCGAAAATTTCATTGAATGAACTAATTGAGTTATTAGGTAACGAGTAAAACCATTCTAAGGCGGTATCCTTCAAGGATCTAGGGAAAAGCTTAGCCAAGAGCTTATCCTCAAGAGTAAACTCACTACATAAGGTGGTATAAGTGGAAAAATGGTCAAAAGGATCTCCTTTCCCCCCATATTTCTCAAATATAGGCACCTTTATACCTTGTGGAATTAGTGTTCTCAATATATCCAAAGGGATTTCTTTTGACATAATATGTGTTTTTTCCATTTTGATTTTGATTGAGGGTGGAAACTTGTTTTTGGAGGGATGAAACAGTTTACAAAAGTTGGTTTATGAGAGGGTCATTGTTTTCATATTTAGATGGGGGTGAATAAGGTGGAGTTGTGTATATGTTCAAGGGATAAGTTAATGAAATTATTATAGGATGTCAAGTGGTAGGAGATATGAGTTGTGATGCCATAAAGGTACTAGGAATGATAGTGGAAATACCCAAGGAAACAATCACATTACTAGTAGGTTGCATTGTTGTTGTGACTTGAGGGTTGGTATAGGTAGGAATAGAGGAAATTATTATGGGAGGAGGAATTTGAATTCCTCTTTGACTTGTAACATTTTCAGGAGGTAACGGACAACTAGTGGTTGATGTAAGATGTTTAAACAAAAAATTAACTATGTTACACACAAGGTTGACTCCATCTTCACTTTCAATAATGTGATGAATGTTATCTATAGTAGGGATAGGAGTCGTTGAAATTTTCTTAGTACTTATTTGATTTTTTAGGCTTGCTAGGTCTTCATGAATTTCAATTATTTTTTATTATGGAATAATAGTGTGAACTCTAATCCTAGACCTACACAAACATAGCAAACAAATACAATGTTAGATCAAATGCAAGTTAGAACTAGGATTCCCAAGGAAATTCATCTACAATGCTCAAAATAATAAATAAATGAAGAAAAAATAAGAAAAGAAATTAAATCCTATTTAATCATGAAAATCCTCAATCCCATGGGGCAGTTGGTGCCAATTTGTTTGTAGGAAATGTCTCTTTCCTAACTCCTTGTAAGATTTGTGATGATTTGATGAAGATAGAGACTTCGTGGTTGAATTCTTGCATAACCTAGCTAAGAAATGATAAAAATGGATGAATAATGGATGATATTTGATATGACGATGATAAATTTGGTTCCAATTCTCCTACATAAATGAGAAAAATGATTTTACCTTGATTGTGGCCCCCCTCAATAAATAGAGAAGGCCTCTATTTATAGAAAGAAAGATGGAGGATTTGAAAGATATGGAGGATGTGGGACAAAATATAACCCAATGAGAAAACGCCACTTGTTATCATGCTAATGGACAAAGGTTGAGCACATTTTGATCAATGTGCATGTATTTTAAATTTGAATTTGAAAAAGTGACATGTATCGGGGGGATGTAAGAAGAGGTAAATGCCACTTGGCTCAAGGCAAAGGACATTTAAGAGGCCTTTAATGCCTTGTTGGATGGACAAGTAATTTTGGGGGGAGATTTCAAATTCGAGGAATATTCCATCCTTTGATGCCTTTTTGAATGAAAAAGGAGATTTAATAAATCAATTAGAATGATTTTCATGAGAAAGTTGTAAAAGCTAGAGGATTTGGGTGATTGGAATTAAATTAATAAAGATTTGATCAGTTTAATAGGAGATTAGTTGATTTAACCATTTTGACTTAGATTTAAATCAAAATGAGAGGAAGATGACTTAGACTTAATTAAATAAAGATTTTGATTTATTGAATTAAAAGGAGATGATGTTAGATTAAATTAAATAAGGTTTAATTTATTCAATTTAATAGGATGACTTTAGAGATTTAATTAAATAAACAAAATTATTTAATTAAATAAAGACATAGGGTTAATTAAATTAGATTGATTAATTTAATTAATAGGAGAGAATGACTTAATCAAATAAATAATTATTTATTCAATTAAGGGATGAAAAGGTGATGACAAGCTAAGAAGATGATTCAAGACAAAATGATGTTAGTAATCAAGATCAAGTGTGTCGGTATATTTTCCATGTCTACAACTAGCAACTATTATTTCAACATGTGTCACACTACTTGAAGGCAAAGAGTTATCAAGGGTTTGGTCCATACCTAGTGAAAAAATGTTAAAACTAGGAGTGAAAGAGCTAGATAACATAATATCCAAAACAAATTACCATTGTGGGATGACATGAGTCTCAAACTTCATCTCACTAGAGTATTAGCAATAGGACACCAAGTGGAAAATCTCATGCAAGCGACACTAAATGCAAGTTGGATGCAATGAAAATGATATTAAACTAAATGTAATGAAATGGATATAAAAAAAAATCTCTAATCTGAAATAGAAAGCTATCAACAACAAATATAAGCACAGGAATAGAGTTTTGAATTCTAGAAAATGCAGTTTAAAATCTTTACTAGGACTAAATTGCCCAAAGGGGCATATGAGTCACAGTGAGGGTTTTTTTCACAAATTTTAGAAAATTTTAAGTGATTTTTATGCTTTCTAGTTTGAGTAATTCCTAGACTAAATTTGAATGCAGATTTCAAATTATATTCAGTGATGCAAGGTGAAAAAATGCAACCCATATGCAATTTCACTAATGCAAGATTTAGAAACCCTAGAATGCCAATTAATTAATGCAAGCTAAATCTAGGATGATTATACACTCCAAATCATAATTAAGAAGCTTTAAATTTAGGTTCACCAAAATGAAAGGTGTGAAAATTATCGTTGCTTATGGTTTAGGACATAGAACAACATTTTTCTACACTTCTCATTTAAGGATTCCCTAGAGATCTCAATCCATGGATGAAGTAGAGGAAAGAGATATTACAATAGGGTGGCCTAGGGTCTGATTAGGAACTAAAGAGGGGTTCACCACCAATATAGGGCTTGTAAAGACTAATGAAACTCAATACCTAATGTTTAAACCTAGTGCAATGCAAAGCTTCACTAAATGATCTAAAAATGAATGTAAATCAAAATAGAAAGATGGGAGATCAGAGGTGTGCACCTAGAAATCTATAGAGGTATGAAGACTTGAGATGTTGAAAATTCTAAAATTAAGGCCTACTAGAACTCATACCCAGTCTGGGTGATTTAGTCTTAGATTAGGGTTTCTAGGTAGGAACAAAAATATGGCAGAAATATGTTTGAAGCTCCTAAAAATTGTAATGTATTGGTACTCATACACCAGAAGTGATGTATCATTCAATTTTGGATTTTCTAGAAAATCAAGACCTTAATTTTCTCTCAAATCCTTGCTCTACCTTCTTGACTTTCTTTCTAGATCTGAATGTGAAATTTTTTCTCTATAGGTGTTCTCCAATAATCTTGTAGGTAAGGTGACAACTTGAATGACTTTGCAACTTCACCAAATTATTTCCAACCTTTCTCTTTAGAAGGTCTTGTACCTAGATTTTCAAATCACACACTAAAGAGAGGGAAACATATTTTTTTGTTAGTGGAAATGGGTTTGCCTTGGTCAAACCCCATTTTGGTAATCAAACCTTGTAATGAAATCAAATAAGATAAAGGAATTATTAATGAACAAAATGAAACATTGAAACTCACCAAACCCTAACAATAAAAGGCTGAAAACATGTATGAAATGGGTCAAATGAATGTAGATCTTGAATCTTGCTTGAGTGTGATAGATCTTTACTTGAATTCTATCTTGAACCATGAAACCCTACATCACAATTGCTAGCTCAAAGCCAAGCATGATGCATGATGACCTTGAAATGATGCTTGATACTTGAATAATTATCAAAAATACTTGATAATCACCCCTTGAATGCTCATGAATACTCTTTTAAACACTTGAATTATCTCATGAAAGTCTTGGATCACTTGTAAACTTTCTAGGTGAAAATGAATGAAATAAACTTATATTTGTACTTGTTTATTCCAAATTTCCCAAAATTACAACACTACAAGCTAGCATCAAATCTAGGAGGATAAAATCCTGCCAAAAATTTGAATTAAATTTAATTTTGGGCCATACGGGACTCATACACCAGAAGTTGCATATGATTCCCATTAGTCTTAACTATTGGACACGTTTTTCCAAAATACTTAGATTCATGTGAAGCTATGATCGGGACCCCAAAACTTATGTGGGAACCATATTCCCAAGGTGGCATATGAGTCTGAGATCACTAAATCTAGGCCACACAACCTAAAAATACATAAATTATGATTGGATGTTAGTTTATTTCAAGATTATTCTCAGAAAAATGCATTAATTAAGGCTTGTGGATGTAAAATAAGGCCAAATAAGGCATAAATAAATCTAATTAATGATGAAAATCCTAGATAAGTGTGAAAAAGTGGAACACCACTTTAGAACACCTTAAATAAGGTACAACTAGTTTCATTTAGTTCACAAGGGCCCAAGACCTAATGCAAGTGTGTTGAACACATTACAACACTAATTCAAGGCATCATTAAGCTCAATTTTTATAAGGGGGGCCCAAACAAGTGTGAAAATGTCATGAATGACATTTTCTAATACTACAAAAGGATTGAATCTCAAAGAAAGCTTAATTCACTAAATAATGAAAATAATACAAATATGGGTAAAAATTATGGGACTGGAGGGTGATCCCACAATATTGGTGTTGATGGTTAAAATGACACAAACAACATTAAAAGAGAATATTTCTATTCTATTTCTCCTGAAAAAGAAAGACTACATGTAGTGGCCTAACTCCCAAGGTCCTGGTAGTTGGTTCTCAACTGTCTGATGTCACTCAATTGGTTCATGCAACTATAATATTCAAGGGGCCTGGACTGGTAACAAAGGATTCAAGCTATGACTCTCTTTGTCAAAATAGTTTTTGTAAATCAAGGGGTTTAAAATAAAAGAAAAAGATAGATCCAAGGGGTAAATCAGTAAGTATGAATTAAATTTATCTACTATCCAGACATATACTTTTAACAATGAATGTTTTCTTAACCAATCACAAAAACCATAACATGACACAACCCACAGTATAATTGTACCATCATATACATCTTAGGTGCTTAATTCAATTCCTTTATTTGCCTATCACAAATATTTCCAAGATCTCAAAACCACACACATTCATTCATCATTAAAACTATAGATCAACAGACTTTAATAACCTTAATTCAATGGCAATTTAACAAGATAATCTTTAAACCTGGTTTCTTCTAATGACTTTCATCATATAAGAAACTATCATGCTTCAGCACAATCACTGGCATTCAAGTGGATTATAACTCATTAACCTTATCAAACACACAATTTAATGCCAAACTCCATATTTCGTAAACCTGCAATTCTATTAACTATAAACAAGATTTGGTACAATGTATCTCTGCAAAATGCTCTCTGAAAATTCTATCTCCTAACACTAGGTAAGCCAATCCAATTCTCAATTATCTGACCCTTACAATGTAATACCCCACTGGTATTTATAGAATACAAAAAAGAAGTTTGAACTTTTACTTCTATCTTAGGTTTTCCACCTTTTTAGGAACAATCAACTGTCTTGGAAACTCAGATCAATTTCGATCTTGAGTTCTTACATTACACATTCAGTTTGATCTAACAATAGAAGATAGAACATAGGAGAAAAGAAGATCCCATGTCCTTGAGACTGCTAGTGTTGCATGCATGCAACATGCAAGGAAGAAGATCATCATGCATCATGCAAGGAAGAAGAATATCATGCATGCAAGATTTTATGCATGTGATGCTGGATCCGCTATGAACTCATCATAACTGGTGAAGACCTATTGTAGCATATCCATATCTGGCCCATCAATCCAGATATCTTCAAATTTGATGCGATCCAACTCAACTGCAGCAAATTCTTTCATGCTGTTTACCTCGACCAACTCTCTTCCTGCAAGTTTTATCTCTTCCTTGACCTCTACAAGTCGATCTATCACCAAGTCTTCTCCATCAACCTACATGAGTCCTTGGAATCTTTCCCTCCATTTCTCTCTAACCTGACTTAACGGCATGCCATCTTTAGTCATTACATTCACATCTACTTTTATAGCCATAACCGCTTCCAACTCCTCCAACTGCTCAGTTAAATTATTAACTACTCCCTGAATTTCATCCTTATGTTTGCTCAAGAAGCCAGTCCTAAACTTAAGGATACGAGAAGTCTTTTCTACAAAATCTTTATTATCATCTTCGAGTATAGATTCTTCTAAAAGAGTAGTTAGAGGCAATGTATTTATCTTCTCCAACTTTTCACTATACTCTTTGTACTCTTCTTCTAACTTCTCGGAGGCCTCAATATATTGATGCATCTCTTTTATTACTCCTTCCGCCTCCTTATAGGTTTCAAACCCCTTTTCCAAAACCTCACCTACCTCTCGGTTCACTTTATCTATCCACTTGTCAACCATCTCCGCCTTACCTCTAACCTGCATCAAATCATCAACCTCCTTTTTGCTTAGCAAAATAGGAGTCTCAATTGCTGCAACCTTTTGTGACCTTGGAGAGGAGACACTCTTCAAAAATGAATGTAACTGATCTAACTGAGCCTTAAGCTCATCTTTCTTTTGTTTGTCCTTGATCATTCTGGATTTCGTCATTGAAGCCACCACATCAATCAAATTCATTTGTTGATTTCTAGTGGGTCTTCCCAAGTTAACCGTACTCAATTGATAGTCTGTAAGCTGCATATCCCCTACCTCCTTTTCAATCATAGGCACAACACATTCAGCAACTATCTCCCCTTTATCTATGAGTCTGGTAGAGTGCAAAACTTTAGCCCTCTTCTTAGGCCTTTCCTGTTCAATCTCCTTCATCATGTCCTCCCAATTGAGAGATTGAGGAGGTGTTCTAGCTCTTTTCTGTAGATCTAATTTCAACCAAGTAGGAGCACCAGGAGCCATCATCATGGAAGAGGAAGCAGCAACTGTAGAGGATGGCTGAATATCTACCTTAGGTTGAGAATCAACCTTTGCCTTTTCTTGTTGCTCCTGTAGTACATGCAACTGCACCAACTTCTCAGCCTCCTCTCTATCTCTTTGTTCCTACATCTTCCTGTCTCCTTCTTCTTTTCTCAATCTTTCCTCTTCCAAGGCTATGAGTTTCTCTGCCTTTTCCCTTTCTTTCTCAGCTAGCTGTTTCTTTACTAGCTCTTCAGCCTCCTTTTCTTTCCTTAGAGCTTCAGCCTCTTGTTCTTTCAATCGAGTCTCCTCTGCAAGCTTCAATCTAGCAACAAGGGCTTCCTTTTCCCTTCGGTTTCTTGCTTTCTCCTCCTCGAGATCATGGATCTTTTGTATCAATTCCAGCTTGTCATTTTCAGCTTTGACCTTGATCTCATGCTCTCGTTGCCTCATTTGCTCCTCCATTGTATCAGCTGCCATTCTTGTTTCAACTTCTCTTTCCTTCGATTGCTGCTGTTGAAGTAGAGCATCAAATTGCAACTTTGCCTCTATTTCCTTTTGTTTCTCCGCAGCAGCCCTTGCATCAGATTCTCTGGTAGCATCTTCAAACTGTTTCCATTGCTCCTCCTGTGTAAGAATCTACTCAATAGTAGGATCTAGAGGCATGTTTTCTTGCAAGTCCTTCTCTGACAGAGTTTCATCTGAATCTGTCTCAATTTCTACCAACTCTTCCTCCACTTCCTTTCCTTTAGTAGCTTCAGCCATGGCATAAAGCACTCCTTGAACTTCTTTGCTTTTCTTTCTTGTGAGTGGGGCTTGTGTAGATGACTCACCCAATGCGGGCATAGGAACAACAGATTCAATTGGGACATCTCCCTCGGGTGTCTCTTCTTCTTCATCAACCACTTCCAACTCTGTTTCTTCAACATCCGGAGGAAAGAATTCCAATGGTTCCTTGGAAGGCGCCTTTCTTTTAATCCTCTTATACCCTTTACCTTTCTTGAGGATTGGTCCCTGAGGAGCTTGAGTCCTCATCATCAACCATTGCACACTTCTATCCAAGACTGTTCTTCCCAATTTCTTAATGTCAATCGTTTCTTCTTCATTCCAGTCTATTGGATCTAAGTTTTTGGTGCCAATATTCAAAGCTTCATATGAGGGATCTAATACCACTCCATCATCCACCAAAGTGTCAGGAATATTATCTTTAATACCCAGCTCTACCATAAGTGAGACTGGTAATCTCTCATAATTCTTCCTCCTCAAGTCAAATTCATCCTGCCTATCACACCAAAAATCCTCTAACAAATTAAAGTGTCTAGTAAACACAGAAGGTAATAAAGTATACATCTTCTTTTTCAGATCAAAATACTTACGAGCTATATACAATCCCAATTTCAATTGTATCAACTCATTACAAACCACCTTAGCCGCCTTCAAGTGTTGACAACTATATTCCCCCAGTGTCATAGGAAACTTATGGCATCCTGTCTTGTGCTTCATCCCAAATCTAGCATTAACTCCGATGGCTTGATATACAAATTCCATAAGCACTATTCTATTGCTGCAACATCTTGGAAGTAAATGAGGATGACCTTCAAACCCAAACAATCTGAAGTATGTAAATTTGGGGTATTGGATGTACCAACTTCCCCATTCAGAAATGGAAGCCATAGCTTCCTGACTTAACCTGTATCCTACATCTCCACTCAACTGATTGATAACCACATATAAAAATGCATCATTGACTCTTCTGAAGTGAGTCTCAACAACCTGAAGGGATAATTGATCATAGTGTTCCCATACCTTCTTTTGTCCATCCAAAGATCCCATTATACCTAACCTCTTTAATCCTAGGAAAATCCCCAATCTTGCTGCAGCATAGACCACATATGAAGTCATGAAGAAATATTTGGTCTATCTGACCCTTGTGAGCTGATCATGTATGGCATCAGAAACAATCATGGACCAATCAAATTGATAATCACCCTGAAAAATCACTTGAATAAAATGAAACATCCATTCCTTGTAATGGAAAGCATCCCTCTTCCCAAACACTCTAGACAGCATCAATATTAAATCAGATATCTCCTTCTTGAAGTCTGCCCTATTTGGCTGATCTGCCAATTTGCTCAAAAACTTCTTCTCAGTACTTAACCATCTTTTGTTTAAATGAGACTTATTGGAGTCTTTATGCTTACTGTATTTCTCCAATGCCTCAGCCTCAGTTAACTGCACTAAATTCTTGGGATTAGGAACATTGAATATGTTTTGGAACATCTACGGAGTAAGATCTATAATTTCATTATTCTGTGAATCCATGCATAATCTTGTAGCTGGATTATAAGTACTAGCCACTGTATATATCAACTCCGGACACTAAACTGAAAAAAGGAAACACAGTGATATGTGCAAGACCGGAGTCAACAATCCTTTGAGTTCTCCCTATCAAGTTTGCCCTTTCTGCAAAGGTCTCTTCATTCAATTCTTCGAAATTATACTGGCCTAGATTGGTATCTGTGATATCTGACCAGTTTGATTCCACCTTGCTCGCCTTCACCACCGGATTCCTATGATCATACCTTAATGTATAAGGTAACTATTCTGGTTTCACCTTCTTGATCTTTGGTGCAGGCTTTGATGTTCCAGCCGGTTGATTCCTTCGAGCAGCCTCTCCTGACGTTCCTGACATCTCTCAAATCTCCTGCAAGCAAACCTCTAATTAGACCCCTTCCAATTCATTATAAAACTTGTTTTAAAAACATACCTGTTACATATGTATCGGAGTCGGAGTCGGACAGAAACACAAAATAATCATTTTTACAAGACTGGCGGACTTGGAGCAAAAACCAATATAGGAACTTCAACTAGTAACAAACGGGCTCAGAGTCGAAGTCGGGGAAGTTATTGGAACCGGGATCGGAATAAAAAAAGATTTGGTTTTTCTTCAAATTCCTCTCATTTCATATTCTATTTCCATTCCGCCTCCGCCTCCGATTTGTTTATCGTTACTTCGACAAAAGACTTTCCACAATATACGGAGCCGGACACGGGATGAAAACAGAACTGATAACCTTTACAAACAAAAATTCTTAAGTTTAAGACCAGTTCCAATCCCGCCTCCGCTAATTATCACATACTTTAAAAACCTTTTTAGAACTCAAAATCGAAAACAACATAGAAATGGAATTCACATCTTCGATAAAAACAAACTCTTATGCCAATACCCATTCCAATCCCGCCTCCGCATATGCTAATCATGACATCATCAACTTTATTCATTTTCATCATAACTTCATGATTAAACCTAGGTCTCCATAACATAGCAAAGGAGCTTAAAAAACTCTACCCTCATATGACCGTGGGGAACAATTATATTTTAGAGCCATTCATTTAAAACTTATTGCAGAGACCGACGAAACCCTAAATTAACAAACTTAATAAAACTAGGGCACGGGTTTTAAAACCCTGCCATTCTACCAACAACGAAACCCTAAATTAAACCATAAACCTAATCTACCTCAATTCACTGTAAAAATCTATAATCTACCTCACTGTAAATTCTTAATCTAACTTACACCATAATAAAAACCTTTAATCTAATCTAAATCTACTACAAATTGAAAACGACCCGACGCGATCACGATTAAGTCGTCAAAACGACAATGCCCAAAAATAGAAAGAAACGACACAACAAAATAAAACAACAAAGATAAAAACTAAAACAAACTAAAACAAGAACCTACTCATTCAATCACATCGTAGATCATAAAATTGCTTAAAACACAATGATTTAACACGCGAACAGATACAAAGCAAAACACAACGAACACAACCACAAATAAAACAACGAACAACAAAAACAAAAATAAAAGACCTACCTTAAATGCAAACAAATCCACGCTGAATTTCTGAATCAATTCGCACACAATCCCTTCTCTATCTTGATCAATTCACTCAAAACGAACTCTACTATTGCTCTTCGCGCTCTCAGACTTGTAATAATAACAATAATAATCGGCTTTAACCCTTAATAAAGAAAAAAAATGTGAATTTCTACCTACATCGGCAACCACCATTAATGCATTAAAACACAGTAAAGGCGGAGTCGGAACTGTAAGAGAACAAACACTGGTCTATAGTGCAACTTCCGTCAAAAAATCAACGACACAAAAAAAAAAAGGCAGGGTCGGAACCAAAATGGAAACAAGATCTTAAAATCATAAACTTTCCAAACCTTATTCCCATTGTGACTTCGCGTCCGATAACTAAAAACAAAACAAAAACAAAAGTTAAGTAAAAGACCAACCTAATAAAACAAAACACAAAAACCGAGACAAACGAACATTAAAAAGGTAGCGGAGTCGGAATCGGAATTGAATTTGATTTTGCAAATTTTGAATAGAACCATCTCAATTCCCACTCCTGCTCCGCTTCCGCTAAAGAGCAAAAACAAAGGCAAAGAAAAGACCGTCAGGATCAGAACCAAAAATACACCTCAAAAGACCTTTCAAAACCCGATTCAGCTCCGGTTCCGCTTCCGACAAAGAAAACAAAGAACAAAAACAAAATACTTGGCAAAACTATACTCCAAATTTTGTTCCAAAAACAACTAAGTACAAAAACACAAAGGGGGACCCAATTTGACCAAGACAAAAGATGGGGAGGTTATGCAAGGCATAACAAATTGGTTTATAATTTTTGGTCAAACTGGACACTGAACTGAATATTTTTAACTAAATCTTCACTTTTGGGCACCTATAGTAGCTAAACTGTGAAGAATTTGAAGATGATGCAAACTAGTGATTTGTGACATTTTGTCTATAGGTTCTAAATATATATTTTTATATTATTTTGACATTTCTCATTTATTTTTAATCGATCATTATTGTAATAAAAAACTAGGGACATATAAATAATGAAATACTTGAATGGAAAAGTATTACTTGTAGTTTTTTGTGTAGCCACAATTACTATAGGAGTGCTTGGAAATAAATATTTTGACGTGGAATTATAATTTAAGGTAGTGGTACTAGTACTGGTAGTTGGACTTGGACCTTCAATGATCCTTGGCCTCTTTAGTATGCCTTGATCACTAGGTGTTTGTGTAGTATCTTGAATTTTTGGCATCTTGTGTGTAATTGTTTTTTGTAGCAAATGTTTACCACTAATAGTACTACTACCCATATCATCACCACTAGTGGTAGTTATAGTTGCACTAGTTTCTCCACCATGGGCATGTCCTAGTTGTGATTGTATTTGATAATTAGGATTAGGATTTGAAGTTGTAACAAAATTATTTTTTTCATCTTTTATTGTATTTCCTTGGGCTATTTTACCATCCACAAGGAATCACTTATAAACAAATTTTCTAGGGTCTACATCTATTGCCATACAAATTTCTTGTCCTTGGGATCCTAAAGTACCACCTTCATAACCCATTTTTTTGGTTGTGGCTACTCTTGAATTATATGTTTTTTTTGTTGTCTCACTTAAACTAGATTTGAATTTTCTTGTATATTGTATACTTTTTTCTTCCCTATCATCATCAAATTCATTATCAATTTCTTCATGTTCATGGGGATTCTCTTTCTTCCACAAATCGCTAAACTCAAAATATTCTTTGATATCTTCAAATTTTGCACTATTTTTTGGTTCACCCAGGTCCTTCCTTATAGACCAAAAGGCAGTAATATTTTATTGTGACCAATTTTTGTCTCTACAAGCCATATCTAAAGAATCTAGTATTTTTACTCTGGTAGATCTGGTAGAACACTTTTTTAATAAAAATTTTCATACCTCTTGATTTGCTTCCCTACTTGTCTTTGTTGGTGTAATACAATTTTTTTTTTTGACAATTGTTCAAAAGAAATACCTTTCTCAGCAACAATTTTCTCCATTACTATTTTGACCTCATCTCAAGAATCCTTCTTTCTCAAGTTTTCAAAAAAGGGTTTACTTTGATGTTGAATTCTACTTGCAACATTATTATTGGCCACAATACTTAATTTAATGGTGTCACACGGATCATCTTGCCAATGAGAGACAACATCAAATTGAAACATTTTCAAAAGATCGTGACCATAGTAACTACTTTTCTCTCGAATGTGAACCCTCCACATGAAAAAGGTAAAGAAGAAAATATGCTCTTCTTTTGCTAATTGAAAAAGTATGGATGACCAGTACTCTCCATATTCCTTACATATTCCAATGAAAAAAGAATTTCTATCACATGTATTTGAAGTTTGTATGGCTCTACTCTTGATCTATAAAATCTTAGCCCAGTATATTCTTCCATTAAGTACCAATTAGCTAATTCTATTTATTTTCCTAGTTGAATGTAATTTCTACAAGACATAGGAAATATAGTCATTGGAGTATTTGTAATTGCTTGATATAATGGAGCGAAAAAATAGTCTACAAAATTATTGTAGTTCCTTTGAGAATCATGCACCCTTATCTTAGTGGTATAATCCTATACTATAACCATTTTTTTCTGCAACATTCATATAGGGCTGAATCTAAATCTTGTTTGTCTAAAAAATTGCACTAAATTTGAATAGAAAAAAAGCACAAGTAGGTTGTGAACCTAAATGTCTTAGTTGAACCTCCTTTAATCATTTAAAAATATTTATGCATGGATTCTAAAATGTGCTCAAGAAAGTTGTATTTGATAGGCCGTTAAATATAATGGATATTAAATACCATTTCGAGGCTCGTATCCACTTCTTGATTGTATCTTGAACCCATGGTTTAAAAATTTCCAAATCATAAGGAGGCTTATGATTATTATTTAATAATTTTCTATCATGATCTATTTTAATAAGAAAATTATTTTTGTCCCTTTCATCAACTTCTTCATTATCATTAGAAATATTTTCTAGGTCAATGTGGATGTTTCGAAATTCTTCAATTATAAACCCCAAATTTTTTCTAAATTATTCTGTAGTAATGGATAAAATTTATTCTTTGTTATCTTTATTAACAAGTTATTTTATTTTATCATCATAATTATGGGCATAGACCATTATAAATTTTGGGCAAGGAAAAATCCCATGTAACATCATGTGCCCCAATCCAACTACCCACAATGCAGTGATAGTATTAATTGAATTTTTTTTAACTATTTTGCAATTTAATTTTATTTGTATCCTTATTCTCATATGAAAATATAAGTTCTGAAATAAATCCTACCATATATTTTAGGATCATAAATATCATGGTATAAATCTTCAAAACTTGGGGTTTTAAGCACTTGAGCATAATCTATTTTTTCTATTTGAATTTTCTTTGTCTTTCCTAAAAATTGGTCTAGTAGTGGTGGTAGACATGATTGTATAGTGTGAAGTCCTTCTTAAGTCCTTAATTTTTCTTAAGGATCTCAAGTTCTCAACCCTAAACCCAAATTTTGAAAAATTGAGAATTTAAGAAATGATGAAACATAAGATTAATGTCTTTCGCTTACTCAGATTTTGATTCTTAAAATGATTAACATAGAGACATTGACAGGTGTGAACTAGTTGTGCTAGAACTCAAAATCTCCCCAGTGCAATGCACTGAGCAATTTGAAATCTCCATGTGTGTTGACCCTCTCTCTTAAAAATAAAATCATTTAGGAATAGAAAATTCACATATTTTTTTCATTTTTTTGAATATTAAATTGAATGAAATGTCGATGTGTTACCTACAAACTACATAATTAGTACATTACATTTCTATATAGAAATTTAGAAATAAATTGAATATTTTTCCTACATATTGGTACCTTCTATTAATTAATCACTTTTAGTGAGAGGCATCATCATTCAAATTTTCCATCTTAAACAAATTCTCAACTATTGATCTTTGTAAAACTAATAGTTATAGGGTGATTCCAAAGGTTTCAGTTTGTAAGCATAGCACTTTATGAATTTCATCTCATAATAAAACTATATTCTATTGAATGAAAATTACAATTGGAAGGGGGGTGAATCATTTGTACCTTAAATATTTCAAAACCCTCATTAACATTCAGATCCACATTCATTCATTAAAACCTTATATCTATTATGATGAATTAACATTAAAAAAAACAACATAAACTAAAACAACTTAACACCATACACAAGAGAAATCCAAATTTACGTGGAAAACACAAGGGAGAAACCACAATGAGGATTATCTCACAATATAAGTAATATCAAGAATTAATACAATAGGGTTCACTGCCCAAAGAAGAAAGGATCACTATCAAAAGGCTCATTTCTAGAATGGAAAACAAGATAGAGAAGAAATGTTACACAGAGAAAATCATTTCAATGCAACAAATAATCAACCACAATGACATCAACACCTTCACAACCTAATTGAAGAACTATACCCACCTTCTTCTCACTGCATCCATAAACTCACACATGAAATCCCACACTACATTACTCAATTTTGTACACTAAAAAATTACACTTCAAATAATCTTCATCTCTCACATTTATCTTCACATCCTTCAACCACTCAAGTCACACTTATATCCTCTTCAACCTTGAAACCTTCTCCAAGGTTGGATATACATCTAAAATGTGCAAATTAAAATTAGGTCAATGCCAAAAAAATTCTATGGCGGATAGAATTGAACCACACACCACATTTGAAAATGATCTTGAATATTCCTTAAACGCTTTAAAATCCATTAAAATTATTCACAACAACTTCCATGCAAAGAATTCACACACCTAGTACATCTAGACTACTCTACCAAAAATTGTAACCTGAAAAAATCACTTTTCAAGCATAAAACCTCAAGTCCTCTTGACTAAGGTAAACTACCAACACCATCAACAAACCTTCAAAATCACAAGACCTAAAAAACAAGTGTGGAGAAATGTGAAGTAGAAATATATCTCCCACATACCGCTACAATACACAGTCACACACTAGTGAGCACAACTTCTTTTGTACAATGATCCAATACACCAAATATTGAATATAACACCTCTCATCAACATATCCAAATCACACAAGCAGGTCTTCAACCTATAAGAAATGTGGAGAAAAACTAGAACACAACTCTATCACCTAGAACATAACTACAACACACTATTTCTTTTTTTTATCAAATTTTCTCAAAAGAACTTGGAAACCAAGAACTAGACACACATCATCATCATCCTCAACACTTTCAAATCCATATATAGAATACTATCAAAGCAATGCTAGTTCTTGACACTAATAGCTTTACTAATGACATAATAATGTAACTAATCAAAGCATCAACTACTCACAAACATCAATGAAAAAATAGATTTTTTGACATCAATGACAACACCAACTACTCATACTTGCAACAATATCCTCCTTTCTCATTGATGGAAACACATGATGTGAAAAAAAATCAAAGACACAACAAGTTTGAATACCAACACACTCCAACTCTTCAATTACTTCTCCCCCTGAATAACTTATCTTTTACATATTTTTCATTCTCCCTTTGTAGCTTGTTTCTCTCTCCATGAATATCTTATGACTTTCTCTCCTCCTTATTACTTATTATTTTTCACATGTTTCTCTCAACCCCATTGAAATCAATGGAAAATGACAAAAAAAAATTCACTATTTATTCTCTTTCTTTGACATCCAACTACTTGCTTACTACTACTTTGCAACATCTTTCCTTTATTGCTTTAAATACTCCCCCTTAGGAGCACAAACCAAATTTTATCAAATAAGCTACCACTACACAATGACAACACATTCCCTTTTGACAAAAGAAACCAACAATGCCACTACCTACTCCCCATGAGAGGTAGCAACCAACATCTATCCAAAACAAAGAATGAATCTTGAGATCCACTGGACTGATGCATCTCCTTATGAATCTAGTTCAATGGAGGGGAAATAACCCCCAAATTCTCCTAGAGATACTGAAAAGTATCCTTAGGAAGATTCTTAGTGAATATATTGGCAATCTAATGCTTTGTAGGTATATATTCAAGATTCACTTCATTCTCCAAAACCTTCTCTCGTAGAAAGTGATATCTGATTCAAATATTCTTTATCCTTGAATGCATCACTAGATTCTTTGAAAAATTAATTGCACTTGTACTGTCATAAAATATAGAAATAGGCTCATCATACACCACTTTAATATTCTTCAACTTTTGCCTCATCCAAAAAACTTGTGTGCAACAAGATTTGGCTACAATGTACTCAGTCTTTGTAGTAGATAAATAAATTGAATCTTGTTTCTTACTTAGCCATAATACCAATCTACATCCAAGAAATAATGCACCACCACTTGTACTTTCCCTATCATCAACACAACCAACCCAATTTGCATCTGTGTAAGCACTCAAGGTGAAATTAGTATCATTTGGATACCATAAGCCATGATCCGAAGTTCCATTTAAGTATTTGAATATCCTCTTTAGTAAGTTGCAACATGTGACTCTCTAGGATATTCTTGAAATGTAGCCAAAAGACAAACTACATGCATGATATCCAGTCTACAAGTGGTTAGATATAGTAGTCCACCAATTATATATTTGTACCTACTATGATCATCCTTAAGGGATTCATCCTTCTTGCTCAATTTAAAACCAATAACCATAGGAGTACATATCGGTTTAGAGTCTTCCATTCTAAACTTCTTCAACATCTCTTTGACATACTTTGATTGTGAAATGAATATACCTTTGTTTGTTTGATTGATTTGTAACCCAAGGAATAAATTCATCTCCCCAAACATAGACATATCAAACTATTTATGCATCTCTTCTACAAAATTCTTGCACAAATCTTCATTTCCTCTGAAAATTATGTCATCAACATACACAACCACAATCAAAATTTGATCTTTCTCAACTTTAAAGTAGAGATTACTATCTATAGTACAATTATTGAATCCTTGTATCAAATACTTATCCAAACTTGCATATCAAGCTTTGGGAGCTTGATTCAATATATAATGCCTTCTGCAATCTAAAAACCTTATTTGGTTTATCTAATAACTAAAATTCTTTCAGTTGTTCCACGTATAATTCTTCCAATTCTCCATTCAAGAAAGCAAACATCACATCCATTTGATAAAATTTGAAATCCTTATATCATAAAAAATCCAAAAAAATCATGATAGCTTCCATTCTTTCTACCGAAGAAAATTTCTCCTCAAAATATATTCCTTCAACTTGTCAATAGACCTTACACACAAGCCTTTGTTCCTTACCACTTCTCCATTCTCATTCAGTTTTTTTTTGAGCACCTAGTCAAATCCAATTATGTTTTTATTTGCAGGTCTTGGGACAAATTCCCAAGTCCAATTTTTCTGAATTTGTAGCAGTTCTTCTTCAATACTTTCATCCAATGTTCACATTTTCATTCTTCAATCGCTGTTTTAGGTTCAACTTGAAAAATTAAACACAAACTTACATCTTCTTCAATATCTTTCATTCTTGTTAGTAAACCTTTATTTTTTTCTCCAATGATATATTCTTCAGAATGATTCCTTTGCACATACTTAGGAGTTCTAGGGGTCTTTTTCAGAGCTTCTTCCTCTTCAATTTGCACTTCCTTTCTTTAGCCTTCTCTTATTATTTACAATCAAGTTCATCTAGTTCATATCCATCTATAACCATTGAGTTCTAAAAAATATTCATCAACCTTGACACTTGTAATTTCAACAATAATTTTGGTGGCACTCTCAAATTTTGTAAATTTGAAGTGCCCATATTGAAAGTTTTGCCTCTGCACTATTAAAAGTGCACCTGAAAAATCTTCCTCAGTGACCTGCTTTGGAGGGGCAGAATTTGAAGCCTGTTCATTTTCATCCAAAACCCATTACCAAGTTCACTCATGTATCCTATGTGAGCAGGCATGTCAATTTTCAGCTTCACATGATAGGTTTTGACAGGGTTTTCAAAGGTCAAGCTGGAGGGTTTTCGACACTTTTTTGTTGTTTGCAAACTTCCAGTTTTGCAAAGTTGCCTCCTATTTGAGCTTGTATTTTGCAATAGGTTGATTGTAAAGGTAAAATTATTTTTGTTCTGCATTCTACATACCAAGATGAGCTCATATGTCAGGTTTCAGAGCTTCACAAGTTGATTTTATATTTTTAACAGATCAAAACCAAATGTGACTTATTTAGTTTTGCATCTACATTTCCTGAAAACCTTTCAGGGTGGTCAACTTTGACAGCTAACATCTTTTGATGGGAGATGATTCAAGAAGATCCTTCTTTCCCACATGTTCAGTGTACCTAAATTATTTACTACGTCAAGTGGCAGCCTCCCAGGAGTTGATTTTCTATTTTTTGCAAAATGACAATTGGTTGAGTTTTAATTGGTTTTGAATGAGCTGTTGTTGTAGAAAGTTCAACTGATCAACTTTGACAATTAATATCTTTCACCTCGAGACATTTTTTATCGAGCCATTTGTTGCACTTCATTATCATGTCAAATGTCTACATACCTACAAGCTCACATTGTCTCATTAGGTTGTTTGCCTAGTTTCCCAAGCCGATTCCAGAGCACACGACCAATTTTCACCATTCTGCAAAAGTGCTTGAAAAAAAATTTTAATGGCAACCTAGTTTGAATTTTCTCACCGAAAGCATTCAGAAGTTGTGTTTGGACAATTTGAGCATGAAACTTTTTTGAAAACGAATTTTGTTTTAGTCGGGCCCACATGGGGACCCAACATGCTTTACACAAGTAAAGGTTAAAATGTTGCATTTTGCATAGAGCTACTCATCTTTATAGTCACTCAAATTACACTAGTTTGGTGTTTCAAATAATCACTAACCAGTGATAGTCTTTTCTCGAGCTACGGAATTATGATGGTATGACACTATTTAACCTTGATTCATTATTTAAATAGTTGCATGTTATTGATGAGGAAAATCATTCTTCACAAGCTAATATGTTTATATTTATTTTCATATGATACATATGTGTGCTTTATAGTTATGGCTCAAACTTAAAATGGAATCCATTTTAGTGTGGATTTTTTCAAGAGTCCTTCTCTCATGAGAATCAGATGGGAGTTGAATGAATTAATGGATGGAGTGGCCATTGTTCCAATGTGAAGGCAACACATCATGTGGAGGTTTGCACACTGTGTGAGAGGGGCTGTCATTGAGCTAATACAATGAAGCTATATTGTTTGAGCATAGATATAACGAGCCTCTATGGGAATGTTTCTTACCCAAGAGCTCAGTTGAGGGGGTCGATTTGACAAGTATAGAGAGATTTTTATACAAGATCATGAAGCCTCCATAAGAAATATCTTTGTCTTGATGCCAATGTGTGAGAAAATCTTGCAAGTCTACTTTGCTCATAGCCAGTTTGAGGTTGTAGTATGCTATACTAGGTGCATTTGAGGAAATTTTAAAAGGTCACCCAATTCTAAGCACCAAGATCATAATACTGGAAAGATTGTAACTGAACAATGTTATGAACAGTCTATTTATGTGGATATAGAGAGTAGATCACTCCAAAAAGGCTCAATACATGTAAAAAGGAATATTGGAAGCATAGGCTTTAAAATTGAGATGCTTAATGGAGTGTGGAATAGACATCCAATAAGGCACAGTAAACATTGAATGCCTTTGATGAACATTGTCTCCTGGAGAAGCATAGGTAAGGCAAGTAAAATTGGATGGAAACTTAAGTTAATCTATTTTCATGGAACACCAATATTCCAGGTGGAAGGGCACCATCAACAAAGAATCAGGGGCACAGCTTGATAGAGGGTATTTGTATCCATAAAAACATAGAGAAATGTCATGTAGATGGGAATACCACGATTGTAGCATGACTAGAGTACGCATAAGATGGATATGTTGAGAAATTCTCAAAAACTATAAAGTGAATGCATTTGAGGGACCATGCATCATAAGATGGCTGCCTAGTGAAAAAAATGAGATGTCGCAACTCGCAGCCTACAAAATTTAATAGATGCCTTGAAAATTTTTGGTGACAAAATGCCACAAGGCCAGCGTATACCCAGAGTGATGGTGTTGAGAAAGCTTCATTTCCTGCAGCCGTCATGGATAGAGGAACTTGTAGAAATCTTTCGAGCAGATCAAAGGAAGAAAATTAGGGCACGAGCATCGATCAACAACGAGAAATGAATGAGAGATGAAGCATAATCCTTGTCTTCCATAGCCAATCGCGAGGTGGGATTGTTTTCTCCACTTTGAACAAGCGATCGGTGATATGTTTCATTGGGAATCACTGGTTTGCTTTGCTTCTTCTCCTATCTTACTAGTGATGCTTGATGGTGGAGCGATGTGTGAAGGTTAGCTCATGGTGGAGCCATAGGTTTCTTAAAATGAAAACTAGGGAAAGGGCCCGTGAAATATTAAATGGGCAAGGTGAATAAAATGTTGCCCAATCTAACATTTAAATGTTTGCATTTTAGAAGGAATTTAACGCGATTTGCAAAATAAAATGGAATGGGGGACTATTTATGAAATATTTTCTTTGCTGCAGAATAAAAATGAAAAGTGAAAGAGAACAGTGGATACTAAATGAATTAAAGCCTAAATATTAACATTTGAAAACTTTAATATCTGAAGGTGAAAATATAAAATGCAGTCACAGCATTGTAAAAGGGCAAAATGAAATGATTTTATAGGAGATATTTCATAGTTGGGTAAAATGGTGTTGGTCTTCACAGTGGAGTAATTTTTTGTTGCATATGAGCAAAGGCAACTTGGAGGAAAATTTTGTTGTAGCGAAGAGAGAGGAGAGATTCTTTTCATTTTGCTAATGAATGAGAAAGAGATTTCCAGATGTCATCAACAGATCAGTTTTAGGGTTGCTCTGGGTTTATTTTGTTCTCTATATCTCTTTGTCTTCTCTCATTGAAAGGGTTCTAAAATTTTGTAGGGGTTGGGGGGTAGATAGAAAATGTTGAGTTCCAAGTCATAGTTTGAGTCTGTAAAGCTGTAATTGCTGATTTCATGAGTGAATATCAACCAGTTTGTGCAAATAAAACATGAATGTCTTCTAAGTGTTTCCAAATTCATGAATATCTTCAAATTGTCTTCATATTTGTACACATTTAGTCATATGAATTCAATAAAACAAAGTATGTTTGAGTTTGCATCTCAAATTTCTTGAGATTGTTTTGTCTGTTCATTGTTTTGTTTCAAAGAAATTGTTAGAATACTTTGACCAGATGATTATAATTTTTGGTGTGGAGTTTGGATTACTAAGAAGGATTTGATTGATAACAAGAGAGGATTTGTTGATGCAATGCATTAACAATTGTAAATCCACTGATTAAAATCTATTTGCTAATGAATTCATTTTATGCATTTTGACTCCATGGCCCAAAATTTGGCACTAGTCTATCATTAGCTTAATGCATTTCAAAAACAAGTTAAAATTCATAATCATTTTAAATCCCAGTTTTTTGGTTGAAGTTTGCTATTAATTTATGACTTCCAATCACTGAGTAAGTGTTGATATACTAAGAATTTAGCCAAATTTGAGGTTGTCAATGTTTTCCTTAGTTTCTTTTCATTGGGAGTTATCTGCAATAAAAATAAATGTCTGTGTATGAGTGAATTAAGTTTTGGGGCATTGTAAAGGTTGACCCACCATGGTCCTCCAAAGCCAATAGTTTAGAAGATCTCAGTCTCTGACTCAATCTTGTCAGTTGGAAAAATCCATCTTTGAGTCTGAATATAAGACATTGGCTAATCTTTAGGATTCATTGGATTGTTCGATTTGGAACACCAATGGAATGGTGACTTTGCTGGGGAAACTTTGAATCTCCAATTGTAGACCGATAATTCATAGAGTCATATTATTATTTTTCATTCTAAATTTGGTTCAAATATTGAGAATTTTTCAAACCTGGAGGGAGAAAGTGTTGCAATGAACCTGAAAAGTTTTGTAATATGTGGTGCTCTGTTGGTGAAAGGAACTTAGAAGAAATTTCACATGTGAAAGAAATTCATACTGTTTGAAGTTTGGTCCTCTATGAAGAGAGGTGGCAACTCTATTAAAATAACCTAATGAGGATGTGAATACAGTTCCAGATCTACAATACTTTCAATCAGAAGAACAATTTGCAGTAGCTACAACATTTCCAGGTATTCTTCACCTTTGGTTTTCAAGAAACTCTTGTATGAAAACCATGTTTAAACTCCTTAGGAAAAAAATTGCTTCCCTATTGAGTGAATTACAACTAAAAAAGGGAAAAGACAATAATATTGAATTGCACACTCCCATTTGTTGGATCTGTTATAATTAGTTGTAGTTCCATTGAAAGAATTTTGTTTAAATTCTCAAATGTTTGATTGTATGGATGGTTAGGATGAATCTTCATATTCTATGGATTTCCATCCATTTGCATGGTCATATGTTTCAAGCCTAGGTTATCACCATGTCAAAAATTGTCATTGTAATCCTTCATTTGGTCATGGTTGTCATTATGCATAGTTAGTTGAGTCCTAATTTGCATATATCCATGGAAGAGAAAATAGCCATACCTGTAGAAAATTTGAGACAACTTGTCAAGAAGTGTCATAAATTTGATAATCTTCACACATTTTACACCCTAAAGTGCGAGAATCCAAGAGTGCACAAGCCCAAGATAAGGCCAGAATGGAAATATTTATTTGCAAAGGGACTTAAAGAGATGGATAAAAGGCAGCAGATGTTTTCATGAGCCCAATTAATAGATAATAATACTATATTTACTTTCCATATTACTAAACATGTTGTCAATTCATTTGACTCATTGTATAACCAGTTAGACTTGTCATGGGTTGATTACAAAACTGAAAGTATGCCCACTCAAATTTATAAGAAGATGCATATATTTAATGGGTACAATATTTGTGAAGGAGATACACATGTTAAAAACCATTCCAGCTTCATCGAGAAAAAAATTATTTGGATATCACGATATGTGGATGAGATTCTTTGTTAGATCCCTTGAAGCTAGAGTTCGAGATTGGTATTTAAGATTTCCTGAGAATTCATTTCCTTGTTGGGATAAATTAGTGAATTCTTATAGAAAAGAGTCCAAGAGATCCTTCTAGCCTTTTCATGAGGTTAAAGAAAATTAAAAAGAAATTTGAAGAGTCAAGCTTTGATTTTAGTCATAGATTTGTTGTTTCCTTGTCACTAATCCCAGAAAGTTTTAGACCTAGTACTCTAGATTGTATTTATATGTATTTTGAGGCCTATGAGGAAGAATCTAGTTAATTGTTAAAAGAGTTTAGAATCTTCAATAAGAAAATGGCTTACACAGTTTTAGATAACTTGGAGAAGCAAATGAATGAATACATGCAAAATTTGTTGTCTTCCGTTGTGGGTTAACATGCTAATGAAATCAGTAACAGTGTGAGTAAAAATGACCAGAGCTCTTCAGAAAAGTGCATACTTGAGAAAGTAGAATATGAGAATGATATATCATTCAGTGATGAGAAGGTTGCATTTGAGGAACCTACAAAAGAAATGTACCTAGTTGAAATCTGAAGCCATGATGATAAAAGATATGATGAAATAAATGAAACATGTGAAGTTTCTTCTATCTCCTCTGAAGGTGAAAAAACATAGAGAAAAATTCCTATAGCAATTAAGGGCTGCAATCATGCTGATACGTTCCTAAATTATCATCTCAATTCAGAATGTGTTGATGATACTTTCCCTTCAAGTGATGAATGTGATGTTGTGAGCAATGGGATTAATAATATGAGTTTGATTTACTCTTTGAAGAAGAGATATGTGATTTGAAATATGATGATACAATTGATTATGTCAATCCTACATGTGTTGAATGTAGCTTTGATACAATTCTTCATGATGAGACAAATGAATTTTCTGATTTCGGGAATGCTCTTGAGAATGTCAGTTTATGAGCTACAAGTGATAGAATATGTGATGAATTTTAGTTTGAAATATCAAGCACAAGCAGCTGCAATGAGGAAACCATTGATGGTTTCCAGTTTGATAGAGAAGATATTTGTGTTTATACTCAAGATTATATAAATGAAAAGCTCAATGAAGATACCCAATTTAATATTGAAGTGCAAAATGATGTGGATTGTTGTTATGATAGCCCAAAACTAAGTAAAAAAGAAGAAATGGACAGCCTATTCTCTGTAATAGGTTGTGACCATTTTTTTGACAAGGTTGCTAGCAATCCAATCCCTTATGATTGGGGAAATCCAATTTATGATCAATCTATTGAGTTTTCAGATTTTGGTGATGATGACACCATGATATATCCTGATTTGCAATTTGATAATGCATGCAATTCTAGTGAAGGTCAAGGAGAGGAAGTGGTTGAAAAAATGGATCACAACAATGATCTATTGAGAAATGAATAAATTTCAAATATGTTGACCACTGAATATCAGAAATATACATGGTTTGATAACTCTTAGTTGTTGTGTGCTACTCATATTGATTTTGACAATGATGATAATCTTCATTGTGCAAGGTATGATACATGTGTTTTTTATTCTCCTTCCAATTATGAACTAGCTGGTCAGGATGATCATAATGTGGATAAATATGAGCAGAAATTTGATTGTAATGATGCATTGTATGATGAGTATGAAAGTATGGATACTTATACAAGTTTAGAATTGTTTTTTGATGAACTAGAAACAACAGATGACCATGAGGTTTGTGCATCCATTGAGCCAAGTTTTGAAGATTTTAATGCAGATTTAGATTAGCGTCCATTTGCTAACTTGAATGATCCTAGTCATAATTCTTTGAATGTGAATATGAATGTTGATTTCAATGAGAAACCATATTATCTTTCTAAACTATAATTGCTCATTGTTGAGCAAGCCTGTGACATTGAAGATGTGAATGTGTTATGTTCAGAAGATGACAATATGACTATAGATGAGGACAAGTCAGAAACATGTGATGACTCTCTGTACCAGCATGACAAAGGACAGTTGTAGAGTGTGATAATATTTGAGTGTATCTCTTTACATACACCAAAAGATAGTTTTCATGATGAGCAAGATCTTCTGGTAAGTTCTTGTAATGATTTCAATTTTGATATGCAAATTACTGATCAAAATAAGCTTAACAGTACCAGCCATGTGGCAGAATGTGAGTGCTACTTTTGTCAACTAGGAGAAGTTTCACAGGATGTGGCAATGTGCAAAACATTGAATAATGTTGTTTTCATCTTGAGAATGATTTATATGATGAATTTAATAAATTGTTGCCACATAATGGTCATTATTTTGAAAGTATGTCTGAATTTCAAATGCATAGTGATTATGAATATGTTGATAATGTTGTATATGATTTATTTTTTGGAGGTACCAACATTCTTAATCAGGCTATGCCTTCATGTGGTCTTGATCACCATTTTCAAATGTTTCCACTTGATACAAAATTAGAGAATGAATAAAGTGGTAGTGATGTGACTTGTTTGATTTGGGTACCACTTGATGACAAAGTTGAATAGAGAGCAAGTTTATACTTGCCCAAAGGTAGCCTGATACTTATGTTTGCACAAATGAAGTCACTCATATTGTTATGGTGTGACAGAGCTAAGCATGAGTTGAGGGTGATCAAATATTTTAATAGATTGGTATTTGACAAAGGTAAAAGTTGACTCCACTTTTTCATTTAGTGACCTGGGGTCACCAAATGAAGTTGAAAAGAAGATTGAATAAAGGAGTAGTTTGAGGGCACCTGATAGACTCAGTATTTGGTCTACTCCCCAGATATTTGGATTCGTGTTATGCCCACAGGGGGCATACATCCCCAGTCGAAGCCACTAGTGGTACTCTCAAGTGCCCATATTGAAAATTTTGCCTCTACACTCTCAAAAGTGCACTTGACAAATCTTCCAGAGTGACCTACTTTGGAGGGGAAGAATTTGAAGCATGTTGATTTTAGTGCAAAACCCATTTGCAATTTCACTCATGTGTCCTATGTGAGTGTGCATGTCAGCTTCCCATGATAGCTTTTGATAGGGTTTTGAAAGGTGAAGCTAGAGGGTTTTGGCACTTTTTCTGTTGTTTGCAAACTTCCATTTTTGCAAAGTTGCCTCCTATTTGAGCTTGTATTTTGCAACCGGTTGATCACCAATAGAAAATGATTGTTGTTATGCATTCTCCATACCAAGATGAGCTTGTATGTTAGGTTTTAGACCTTCATGAGTTGATTTTCTATTTTGAACATATCAAAACCAAATGTGATTTATTCAGTTTTGCATCTGCATTTCTTGAAAACCTTTCAGGGTGGTCAAATTTGACACCTAATATATTTTTATGGGAGATTACTCGAGAAGATCCCTCTTGCACACATGTTTAGTGTATCTAAATGATTTATTTTGTCCAGTGGAAGCCTCTTAGGAGTTGATTTTCTATTTTTTCAAAATGGCAATTGGGTGAGTTTTAATTGGTTCTAAACGAGTTGTTGCAAGAAGTTCAACTAAGCATCTTTGACAGTTAATATATTTCACCTCATGAAATGTTTTACCGAGATGTTTATTTCAATGGATTCTCGGGTCAAATGTCTACATACCTACAAGCTTTCATTTTTTGATGAAGTCGTTTGCCTAGTTTCCCAAGCCGATTCCAGAGCTCACTTGGCCAGTTTTCAACATTTTGCAAAAGTGCTTGAAAGCAAATTTTAATGGCAACCCAATTTGAATTTTCTCACTAGAAGCATTCAAAAGTTGTGTCTAGACAATCTGAGCATGGAACTTGTTTAAAAACAAAAAAAAATATCCAAGCCCACATGGGGACCCAACATGCTTTGCACAAGTAAAGGTGAAAATGTTGAATTTTGCATAGAGCTAGTCATCTTTATAGTCCCTCAAATTACACTAGTGTGGTGTTGCAAATAATCAATAACCAGTGATATTCTCTACTCAAGCTACATAATTATGATGGTATGGAAAGACAATGTGATATAGAATGGTGACTCACTTGATTTATCATGGGACAAAGTTACAAGACTATTTAACCTTGCTTCATTATTTAAATAGTTGAATGTTATTAATGAGGAAAATCATTCTTCAAAAGCTAATATGTTTAGATTTCTTTTCATATGATACATATGTGTGCTTTATAGTTATGGCTCAAACTTAAAATGGAATCCATTCTGGTGTGGATTTGGTCAAGATTCCCTCTCTCATGAGCATCAGATGGGAGTTGAATAAGATAATGGATGGAGTGGCCATTTTTCCAATGAGAAGGCAACATATCATATGGAGGTTTGCACACTATGTGAGAGGGGTTAACATCGAGCTAATAAAATTAAGCTATATTGTTTGAGCATAGATATAACGAGCCTCTATGGGAATGTTTATTACCCAAGAGCTCGATTGAGGGGATTGATTTGACAAGTATAGAGGGAATTTTATACAAGATCATGAAGCCGCCATAAGAAATATATTTGTCTTGATATCAATGTGTGAGAAAAAACCATACCGAGGGTGCTTGAGGAAATTTTGAAAAGTCACCCGATTCTATACGCCAAGATCAGAATACTGGCAAGATTGTAACTGCACAATGTTATGAACAATTTATTTACATGGATATAGAGAGTAGATCACTGCAAAAGGATTGATACATGTATAAAGGAGAAACACATGCAAGGAAAGTAAACTTGGATGGAAACTTAAGTTAATGTAGTCTCATGGAATGCCAATATTGCAAATGGAAGGGCAGCATCAACAAAGAACGAGGGGTGTGTCTTGATAAAGGTTATTTGCATCCATCAAAACACAGAACAATGGAATGTAGATGGGAATACCACAATTGCACACGACTAGAGTACGCGTAAAATTGAAATGTTGAGAAATCCTCAAACACTATGAAGCAAATGCATTTGAGGGACCATGCATCATATGATGGCTGCCTGGTGAAGAAAAATGGGATGCCACAACTCACAACCCACACTTTTAATGGATGCCTTGAAACTTTTTGGTGATGAAATGACACAAGGCTAGCGTATACCCAAAGTGATGGTGTTGAAAAATCTTCATTTCCTACAGTCGCCATGGATAGAGGACCTTGCAAAATGTTGTCAAGTAGATGAAAGGAAGAAAATTAGGGCATGAGTGTCGATCAACAACCAACAATGAGTGAGAGATGCAACATAACCTTTGCCTTCCATCGCCCATCATGAGTTGGGATGGTTTTTTCCACTTTGAATGAGCGACCGGTGATATGTTTCATTGGGCATCGCTGGTTTTCTTTACTTCTTCTCCTGTCTCATCAACAATGCTTGATTGTGCAGTGATGTGTGAAGGTTAGCTCATGGTGGGCCCATAGGTTTCTTATAATTCAAAATAGGGAAAGGGTCCGTGAAATATTAAATTGGCAATGTGAATAAAATGTTGCCCAATGCAACATTTAAATATTTTCATTTTAGAGGGAATTTAACATGAGTTACAAAATAAAATGGAATGGGGGACTATTTGTGAAATATTTTATTTGTTGTGGAATAAAAATAAAAAGTGAAAGAGAACAATGGATATTAATTGAATTAAAGCCTAAATATTAAAGTTTGAAAACTTTAATATCTGAAGGTGAAACTATTAAATGTAGTCACAACATTGTAAAAGGGAAAAATGAAATGTTTTCACGGGAGATATTTCAAAGTTGGGTAAAATGGTGTTGGTCTTCATGGTGGAGTAAATTTTTGTTGCAGATGGGCAAAGGAAACTTTGAGGCAAAGATTTTTGCGAGCAAGAGAGGGGAGATATTCTTTTCATTTTACTAATGAACGGGAAAGAGATTGCCAGATGTCATCAACAGATTAGTTTTAGGGCTTCTTTGGGTTTCTTTTGTTCTCTATATTTCTTCTTCTTCTCTCATTAAAAGGGTTCTGAAATTATGTATGGGGTTGGGGGGTAGATAGAAAATGTTGAGTTTTGATTCATATTTTGAGTCCGTAAAGTTGTAATTGTTGATTTCATGAGTTAATATCAACCAGTTTCTACAAATAAAACATGAATGTCTTCCAAGTGTTTCCACATTCATGAATATCTTCAAATTGTATCCATATTTGTACACATTTAGTCATATGAATTCAATAATAAAAAGTATACTTGAGTTTTTCATCTCAAATTTCTTGAGATTATTTTGTTTGTTCATTGTTCTATTTCAAAGAAATGGTTAGAATGCTTTGAGCATATGATTGTGATTTTAGGTGTGTAGATTGGATTACTAAGAAGGATTTTATTGATAACAAGAGAGGATTTGTTGATGTAATGCATTAACATATGTAAATCCACTAGTTGAAATCTTTTGTTGATGAATTCATTTTATGTATTTTGACTCCATGGCCTAGAATTTGGCACTAGTCTGGAATTAGCTTTGTGCAATTAAGAAACAAGTTAAAATTTAAAATAAATTTAAATCCTTGCTATTTTGTTGAAGTTTGATGTTAATTTTTTCCTCCCAATTGCTGAGTAAGTGTTGATATACTAAGAATTTAGCCAAATTTGAGGTTGTCAATGTTTTCCTTAGTTTCTTTTCATTGGGAGTTATTCACTATAAAAATAAATGTCGATGTATGAATGAATTAATTTTTTAGGAATTGTAAAGGTTGACCCACCTTGGTCCTACAAAGCCAAAACTGTAGAAGATCTCATTCATTGACTGAATCTTGTCAGCTGGCCAAATCCATCTTTGGGTGTGAATATAAGACATTGGCTAGTCTTTAGGATTCATTGGATTGTTCGATTTGGAATACAAACACATTCTAAGTCTCTTTTTGTAGCATCGGTAGACTTTTATTTTAGTATAATATCCAAGTAATATTACTTTATCAGACCTTTCATCAAATTTTCAAAAAAAAATCTTCATCTCTTCTGATATAACACTTGCTTCCAAATGCTCTAAAGTACTTGACAATAGGGATACTTCCATACCACAACTTATAAGGAGTCTTTGCCTTGTTAGTTTTTTCTTGAAATCTATTAAGTATGTAAAGAGTAGTATGAATTGCTTCCCTCTAGTAGACTTCCCATAGGTTAGCTTCTTTCATCATAGTCCTTTTAGCTTCATGAATAGTCACATTTTTCCTTTCAACCACTCTATTTTTCTAAGGATTCCTATGGGAAAAAAAGTGCCGCTTTATGCCATGATTCTTATAAAACATATTAAATTCATTGGAGGTGAAATCTTCACATCTTTCATACCTCAAACACTTGATCTTCATATCTATTTCATTCTCAACCATAAATTAAAATTATTTGAACCTATCTAGGGCTTCAAAAAATTCTATAAGAAAAGGAACCCATTTCATTCTAGAATAATCATCAATAAAAATAATGAAATACCTATCACCTTGAAGACTTCTTATTCTTGTAGGATGACAAAGATATTTATGAACCAATTCTAGTAATCCAATAGAATATTGTTCTTTTCCTTTGAAAATTCTTCTTGTTTGCTTTCTAATATAACAATCCTTCTAGACAACATTAATAGTATTTGTAATATTTGGCGTATCTGTCATTGCTTTAAATGAATTGATTCTTAGCAAGTTATCAAATTTAATGTGACACATCCTCCTATGAAATAGCCAAATATCATTAATCTGATTCATAAAGCTTGCAACAAACATCAACACCCTTGAACTGATAAACATTTTCATCTCTCCTTCCTCCAACAATCATGGTTATAGACCCTTTTTTGTTCTCACATCCATCATCCTAAAACATAATATTGTATTCTTTGCTATAAATTTTTTAAACACTTAAGAAGTTATGCCTAAAACCCTTAACATAGTAAGCATCTTTAGCATTATGCTTTCCATGAAAATTGATTGAACCTATTCCACATATCCTAGCACCTGAATCATCAAAAAATCTAACAAGTCCTCCATCATACCTTTCAATTTGAAAAAAATTACTCTTGTCTTTGGTCATATGATTAGAGAAACCACTATCAATGTTCCAATAATTATTATCTTGTATAGCATGAAAAGAAGACACAAAAGTACCTTCAATCCTATCCTTTCTCTTCAGAGGGAATTTCTTAACACATCATTCAAAGTTAGAAGAAACATAATAATATTTAAAATCCATGAACAAGTACTCACCATCATCATCTCCATAATGATATTCATCATTAGAATAGTTGCATCTTCTCTATCATAATAGCTTTTCTTAATCATGCTACTTTTGTTCACCTTGTTCTTATCATTCACAAATTTGTCTGGAAATCTTGAAGCATAGTGACCTATCTTTCCACAACTGAAAAATTTTAAAGGAAACTTACCTATGTACTTACTAGTACCCCTTCTCATTCTTCTCAAAAATTTATCCTTTGGATCATCAAGATCTTCCTAATTTGAATCTTCAATATTCTCTATTTTTTTAGACTTAAAAGAAATATCAACTTTTTCACCATTAGGTGTACTGAATTCTCTTATTTAAAATGCAGTTAAAAAATCATATAATTGATCTCTAGAATACTAATCTAGATTTTAAGACTCCTCAATAGCAACAAAATTATGACTATAAGCTTTAGGAAGGGTTTTAATAATTTTATTTACCACTTTTGGCTCTTTGACTTTTCCTCCAAGACCTATGATGCAGTTGACCACTTCATCTAATCTATGCATATAGATTTTAATGTTTTCATCTTCAAACATCTACAAGTTATCAAATTTGGTCTTTAAATTCTACATCTTAGCTTATTTCACCATATCATCTCCTTCATAAATAATTTTGAAACTTTCCAAAATTTATTTACAAGTTTTTTAGATCCATAACTTTCACTAATTTGGAGTTTTTAAGACTAGTCAAGAGAGCATACTTTTCTTTACTATTGCTTTCATAGGCCTTGAGTTCAACTTCAGTGCTCAGACCATTTTTAGGAATAGTGTATCCATCCTCATCATATCCCAGATTCTTCGGAAAGCCTTCCATCCTTGTTTTCCAAAATGCATAATCAATTCCATGAAATATAGGGATCTCCTTCTTGTGCACCATTCCAGATCTACGTTAAGCAATTAAGATTTCTTCAAAGGAACCTTTCTCTAATACCAAATTTTGAATGCAAAAGACAACTAAGAGGGGTTGTGAATCAATTTTATCTTAAACCATCAAAAAACTCATTAGCATTAAGATCCACATTCATTCTTTAAACCCTTAAATCTTTAATGATGAATTAGCATGAAAAAAATAATAAATAATTGAAAAAACTTAATACCATACACAAGAGAATGCCATATTTACATGGAAAACCCAAAAAGGGAAAAACCATAGTGAGGATTAGTTCACAATACAAGTAATATCAATACTAAGTAATAGGGATCACTATTAGAGGTCTCACTTCCCAAAGAAGAAAGGCTCACTACCAAAATAGAAAATAATATAGAGAAAAAATGTTACATAGAGAAAATAATTTCAATGTAACAAAGAATCCAACACAATGACATCAACACCTTGACAATCTGATGTTTGAATTGTAGCCGCATTTTACTCATTGCATCTAGTAAAATAATACATGAAATTTCACACACTAACACATTGCACTTCGCATCATCTTCATCTCTTGCATCTAACTTAACATCCTTCAACAACCCAACTCATATGTATATCATCTTCAACCTTGAAACCTTCTCCAAGGTTTGTTATGCACCTCAAACATGCAAATTTGAATTAGGGCACTGCCAAAACACTTCCATGGTGGATAGAAATGAAATAGGACCACATCAAACCTTAATTGGGACCCAAATCAATAACACCAAAAAACCACATGCTTCCTCAAAAAATATTTATCCATCACACTTTTAGAAGTATGTCTTATATTGTAATTGATGTCACCATGTTGGTTTGGTACCCTGTACCATTGTGCAGAGCAAGCTTATCTCATCTAGTATTTTCTCTAATATTTTTGTCTGCGTATTCTCTTGGGTAATCAGTTTGATCTAAAGTTTTTTGCAAAATCTCATAATATTTGGAAGCATGTATATATGCACTCTCAGATGTTCATATGTTTGAGTGATGTGTTGGCATTGATTTTTTAGATTGCATTTTAGTATTAAGTTAATCATGGCTGACATGATGTTGCATGACATGGGTGAATTAATGTATTAAAACAAGATTTATATGAAGCCGATAAGTTATCATATGATTTGCATCCAGCTAGGCTGACCTAATTAATGCATGTGTATATATCAGGTATATATGCAAGATGGTTTCAAGATAGAAAGAGAGTGAAGAAAGAAAAAAAAAAAGAATGTGTGAAAGGATGTGTGTGTTAAGTGAAGTATGTGAATAGGAGTTTAAATTTGGTCCATTGTCCCTCAAGTGAATACTTTGAGCATCTCATAACTAGATATGTACATGTGGTGCAACTCCTCAGTTAAATTCTAGCGGTTATCCATTTTTGTTTACATAATTTTTGTAGGTAGTGAGCCTCCATATTTGGATACTGAGTCCTTATAAGTAGTGAGATTTTTTTATCTAGCAGTGAGCCTCTTGTTACCGATATTGATATGACTTTATATATTGTGAGTTAATCCTCGCTGTGGTTTTTCCCTAATTGGGTTTTCCACGTAAAAACTAGTGTACTTGTGTTTTGGAATTTCATGTTCTATTATTGCACTTATCTATTTTATGTTGAAAAGTAATTACAGGTGATAGTTCAATAATTTTTAGTGGATACTGATTCACCCCCCTCTCAGTATCCGGTTCATTCAACACACATGTAGTGTAAACATCAAGTTGGTCGTTACCCGTGAAAACACCATTAAAATTTTACGTACATGCTTCCTCAAAACCAAGTATGACTTAAAAGCCACACACCACACTTGAACATGATCTAGAATATTCCTCAAACACCTTGAAATCCATAAAACTCATTCGCAACAACTTCCACCTAAAGAATGTACACACCCAGTACATCCAAACTATTCTTCCATACACTATAACTTGAAAAACTATCTTTCGAAGCACAAAACCTCAAATAATTTTGACTAATGTAAACTACCAACACCAGGAAAACACCTTCAGAATTGCAAGCTTGAAACACAGCTAAGGAGAAATATGGAGTAGAAACATTTCTCTGAGACACCTCTACAATACACAATCACACATTGGTGAACACAACTTATTCTATACAGTGATCCAACACACCAACTCTATAATATAACACCTCTAACCACCTCTCATCAGCATATCTGAATCACATAGGAAAATCTTCAACCTAGTGAAACATAGAAAAATAGGTTCACCAAAATGAAATGATGAAAAGTAGGGAGTATGATGGACCCATTTTCCTAATTTCATTCAGGAAATGAGATCCAAACAATGAAATGAATATCAACCTTGAGGTGAGTTAAATCAAGGTATGAATCTATAAGTTTCCCTTTTATGCAAGGGTGTGAGTCCTTATTAAACAACACTTTGGGGAGAAATATTAAAAATAGAAAAATAACTCCAAATTGCAATCTACAAAGTTCATCTAGAAGATTAAGCTCAATTCTCATGGAACCAAAAATTAAAATGCAAATATGAGAACTGGAAATTAATGTGTACCAGTCACCAAAAGTCATTTTTCAAAGCTTACCAAGGACTCAATTTCCCTATGGTGAATTGGTCCTAGTGAGGGCTCTTGAAAACTGGTTTATAGGTTCTCTTTTAATGTGTATACACTCACAAATTCCTAAATATCATGTTCAAAAAGTTGGAAATAAATCTTGTAGGTTAGTTTCCATAAAATTGCAAGAATAGTGACAACTTTGACAACTTTGCAAATATTTCTCTTCGATAGATCTTCCACCTAAAATCTGCGAACCCACATCAATAGAGAAAAATATTTTTTTTTTGTTAGGTGAATGGGGGTTTTCCTTGGCCAAACCCCATTTTGGCAATTAAACCTTGAAATGAAATAAAATAGCATGAAGGAATGATGAATGAACAAATTCAATGTCAGAGTTTTCCAAACCCTTATTTGAACCCTAGAATATAGATCTACAAACTTGCATGAAATGGCTTCAATGGATGTGGGTCTTGATCTTGAAACTTAACTTGAAGTAATTCCCTTGACTGATTGAATGGATCTTGAGCACTACATCAACGTATTAGCTCAAATAAAATTCATGATGCAATAAATATTTTACATGATAAAAGGATTTTGATTGCTACAATAATTCTTCTCTTGAATGCCTTAAAAATTCTCTTGAATTTATATTGATAATGGTCTACCTTGATCTCATGAAGTCACATAAAAATTCTAGTATGAAACATATATTGGCCTTGTCATTGCACCAAAATATCAACATGTTAATGCCCGATACAAGCCAAAGTTAAGATCCAATGGAGTTGATTAAACCATGTCACGAATCCTAAGAATCGTGCTAAACAACCATGGAGAAAAAGGGTGCACACCTTGTAGCAATCCCCCCCAACACAAGTGAGGAATTCAAACTTGTGACTAGCTCTAATACCAATTGTTGGCCTTTTTGTTGCACCAAAAGATAGACCTGACAATGCCCAATACAAGAGGAGTTAAGATCCACAAGAGGTGGTTAATCCATGTCATGAATCCCGAGCACCATGTTGAACAACCAAGGAGACCAAGGGCGCACACCTTGCAACAACATAATGAAATGACCTTATTTATACATGTGTTAACATTAATTCCCAAAATTCAAATAAAATAAGATAAAATGTGGATACACATTTTAAATCATTAAAATACCACAAAAAACATATTTGAAATTTAGGTTGTAGGTCTAAGTGAGGACCTATTCACCCTTGGGTGAATGGATCCTAGGTCACTCGCCTAAGAAACACATTCTCCAATGTTAAGTGTTATGTTTTGGCATTGATGAATGTCAAGTTTTACCCTTTAGAAATTGTAGTTAATTGGGCTTGAATTTGAATTAAAGGCACTAATTAAGGCATAATTAACCTCTATTAATTAATAAATCCCTAGATGAGTGTGAAAGTGTAAAGGTGCACCTTACAACAACACATTAGGGCTCAACTAAGTCAATTTTATTTAATGATGTCCTAAGCTTAATGTGAATATGTAAAACATATTACAAAACTAAATTAAGGAAAAATGTAGTCCTTTTATTTAAATATTATTTCCCAAATTAAGAGTGAAAAAGAGATAGTTTTTCCTACACTACATTTAGCCCCCACTCTAGTGAGAGTATGACTTCATATCAAACTCAAACTAAAGTAGACATTAAAGACATATATTTAATAAACAATGACTAAGATAATCAATCACACACTATCAAATCCTAGGAGAAGGGAAGAAAATCAATATTTAATTGTCTTAACGTGATGTGTAACACGACTTTTTGTCCATGGAAGGGGTGTATCAATCTTTGACTATCCCAACACAATGTGGAACATGAGTATTTTTCCTTATCATTCACAAGAAGAACTTGATGTACACTATGCAAATGACACATATGCTCACATGGGCTAATGGAACCTTAGGTTGCCCACTAGGTGAGCCCCTAGGAAAGTGGCTTAGTGAGAAATCCATACCTCTGTCTCATCTCTCACTGTACTTACCATACCAAATCTATCCTTGTGAAAACTTTTATACGGTGTCACAGACATTTCAATTTTCAGATTCACAAGGTTAAGAAGTTGTATTATGCTAAACACTTATGAACATAATATATGGTTTTACTCAAAGGGATCTTTCTTAGTTCATGTAAGGTTTTCTTCTTAGGGATCATTGTGCCTAATGTCTCCAAGAGAAGACAATTCCAAGAATAATTTTTTGGCAACATATGGAATACAACGAGTAGTATCACCACTAAGAGGAAGTTTTTATGCTAAGAAATGTCATGCTCTTAGAGGACATCAAACCCAATGACACCACCAAGAAAAGAATGTCACAAGAATAAAGAAAATCAAACAAAGAATGTGGGGACATCGATGTATGCCCCTAATTTAAAGGATTTTATAACACCATTATTGTGAGCAATAAATTTAAATTAGAAGAAGACATTAGAGCTTACACAGAAATCTCTATGCCAAGTCATATGCTTCCAAATGAAGCCGCATCATGTAATGAAATTTCCCACAAAAATAAATCCAAAAACACATAAGGGATCCATAGATTCAGGTTCAATATATCTTTGCTAAAATGTTTTTATAGAGTGTGAAAGCATCATAATTCCTCAAATACTCGCAAAATAGGAAGAATGAAACAGACACATGGAAAAAATAGAAAATATTTTGGGTCAACATGGAAGAGACCTAAACGTCTCAATTCCTTGTGTCATCCTAAAAAGAAAAATAAAATAAAAGAGAAAAGATAAATTTATACAACATAGAGAAGAATGTAGATACATATAGAGGAATGGACATGAAGAGAGAGATATATCAAACAAAATAGTACAAGGGATCACATTACGCACATGCAATCACACAAAGAAAAACGCAAAAGAAAAAAAGAAAAATACTAGTAAGGAACATGCGAGTCAACCTATAATAGGTTGTTTGCATCCCAATCTTGTTTAGTATATGTGGAAGGAAGGAAACTAGCCAAAGGGACAATGCCAAGTTATGAACTAGGATGCACACCTAGTTCAACACTCTTATTAGTATATCATAATTTAGGTTCATAGAGGAGGAAAACCTTATATTTAGCTCATTATGCACTTCCTCATTAATCTTAGAAATTTCAATGTCATCATCCAGGTTAATCACACCATGAGGTCTAATGACAATATCCATAGTGGTTTTTTATTTTTTATGATGCGGTGAGGGTGAAGAGGCATCATGCCTTGTTGGAGACAAGTTTGGATATTGATTTTATATGCTATTTTTTGTTTCTCTTTATTGTAATGAATGATAAATAGCATGACGTCTACACTTATGTTGTCTACCATTCCGATTTATTTTTATTCAGTTTTCAAGTTGTGTTTGTATAGGAGTGAGTTTATCAACCCTAGGTTTATTTTCTTCCCTTAAGGGAGAAATGAAAGTAGCCATAGCGGGTTGTTCAACCACTTTCTTTTGAGCTTTGTAAACTCGTTTGACCTTAGGAAACACAACAATATTTTTTTGATTATCTCACAGTCTCTTATATGAAATGGGTGAAGGATTTTTAATAGGTTTCTCTTGGATACTTGGAAGGGATTTAGGTTCAATCATGGTTTCATCAAGGATAGGCAGATCAATCATGGCTTGAGGCATATTTTTAAGGGATAATTTTTCTATACAGTTTTCCTTAAACTTTTGATATGATTTGAAAAAGAGGTCTTCATGGGCTCTAATAGGTTCAATAGACTTAGGCCAAAATAAATCCAATGAATAGTTCCCATGAGAAGAAATAGGATTAAAGCCAATATGATGCACTATAAATATCTCATTTCCAAATGGAAACTTTAAGAATTTATGCACAATTGACAAGACAAAATTCATGGAGTGAAGTCATGGATAGCATAACTTCACATGAAATTGGTCCAATGATAAGATGATGGTGAATGAGACATTTAATTATTTTGGTCCAACCTTTAGAGGGAGATTTATTGAGCCAATTGTAGGGCACACAAAACCATTATGAATTTTGATCCATGATTTTAGTATTTCATATGTATCTTTATATATTTCATGCACAAATAGTAATTCTTTAGTGATCACATTCTCTACACAGATGGGATCAAATAATATCCCATTGGTAGGCTTGTCACTAATTCTTCTAGCTATGTAAAGAGGACCATTGGGTGCAAGTTTAAGTATTTCTTTATCCATCCTTATTATATTTTCTTTTGGGATATTAGCAACATCATGAACATTGGTTTTAGGTAAGGAATTCATTGGAAATTTTGTGTAAAGGCTATGATCCATAGAGGGTTGATTATCAACACTATTAGTTAAAGATTTGGAAAACCAAAGATCCATGGTGAAAGGTGTATAATGAGACTACATGATTCTCAAACTACATCTCACAAAATTATTGATAATAGGACACCAAGTTGTAAAGCTCATAAAAGTTTCACAAAAATAATGTAAACCCAAAATGGAGAGAGGGTGAAATGGAATGCAATGACCCAGAATGTAAATGTAATTTTTAAATTCTACACAAAGTAATTTTCCAATTACACAATGCAAAAAACTTGAAAATGATCTTGTAAATGCAATTTTAAAATCACACAATGCAATAATTTTATTAAATTAAGCTAAATATGGTTAATTTTACTTATCAGAAAATATGTAAGCTAGAATAGAAAACTAAAAACAATAAAATGAAATGCAGAAACTAATATTTTAATTCCTAGAAAATCAGAAAATGACCCTGATTAGGAACTCATTCACCATAGAGAAAATGGGTCCTAGGTTAGGGATTTGAAAAATGTTTTTACATATTTCTAAGATGATTTCAACGATTTCCAGATTTTGATAAGAAACAACAAGTTAAAGTTTGAATTTTCTATGAATTTAATGTTGAATGCAAGTGAAAAATGTGACAAAATGACAAACTGGGAGACCTAATTTGATATGCAATTTTCTTTCAATTTTCAAATGAAATTTAATGATGATTCAATTCTATGTAAATGGTATGCAAAATGACTATTTTTTACTTTTAGATTTAAAGAATGCAAAGATGCAATCCTAAAAACCCTAAATAAGACTCAATTCAATGCAATGAAATGCAAATGAATGTAATATCTAAATCTAGGGTGCAAATGGACTCCAAAATCAAAATATTGCAGTGATCAAAAGGTTGGGTTCATCATAATGAAAAATAGAAAATAGGTTCACCAAAATGAAATGATAAAAAATAGGGGGTATGATGGACCTATTTCTATAACTTCATTCAGGAAATGAGATCCAAAAAATGAAGTGAATATCAACCTTGAGGTGAGTCAAATCAAGGTATGAATCTAAAAATTTCCATTTTATGCAAGGATGGAGGTCTTGATTAAACAACACTTTGGGGAAAAAGATTAAAAATAGCAAAACAACTCCAAATTGCAATCTACAAAGTGCATCTAGAAGATTATGCTCAATTCTAATCGAGCCAAAAATTAAAATGCATATCTGAGAATGGGAAAGTGATGTGTACAAGCGACCAAAATTGATTTGTTAAGGCTTATTAAGGACTTATTCATCCTATGGGAAATGGGTCCTGTTGATGGTTAGAATGACACAAACAACATTAAAACAGAATATTTCTACTATATTTCTCCTAAAAAAGAAAGACAACATATAGTGGCCTAACTCCCAAGGTCCTGGTAGTTGGTTCTCAACTGTTTGGTGTTACTCAATCAGTTCATGCAACTATAATGTTCAAGGGGCCTGTGCTGGTAACAAAAGATTCAAGCAATGGCTCTTTTTATCAAAATGGTTCCTATAAACATAGGGGTTTCAAACAAAAAAAAAAAGATGGAACAAAGGGGTAACCAGTAAATTTGAATAACCTTTATCTAAAATCCGGACATATATCTTCAATAATGAATGATTTTCCAATCAGATCAAAAAAACCATAAGATGACACAATCTATAGAATAATCTATACCATTGCATACATTTTAGGTGCTTAATTTATTTCACACTTACATATCATGAATACTTCAAGGATTTCAGAACAACACACATTCATTCATCATCAAGATTATAGATCAAAAAAATTCAATAAATTTAATTCAATGACATCCTAACAAGATAATCTTTAAATCTGGTTTCTTCTAATGACTTTCACCACATAAGAAATTATCATGCTTCAACACAATCACTGGAATTTAGATGGATTATAATTTATCAGCCTTATCACATAAAACAACTCAATTCTAACTCCATATTGCGTAAAAACTTGTAATTCTATTAACTGTAAAAGATCAAGTAACAAGGTATCTCAAAAATGATCACTACAAAAGTCTATCTCCTAGAATTAGGTAAGCCAATTCTATTCTCAATTAGTTGACCTTTACAATATGATACCCATCAGGTATTTATAGATATACAAAATTTCAAACTCTACTTCTATTTTAGGCATTCCACCTTTTTGGGAACTAGATCAATTTGATCTTAAGTTCTTACATTTAGACATTCAGTTTTAATTAAAAATAGAAGATAGAAGAGAAGAAATCATGCACTCAAGAAGTTGTCAGTGCTGCATGCAACATGCAAAGAAGAGGAACATCATGCATGCAAGGATTCATGCATGTGAAGTTGGATCTCCAATGAACTCATCATAACTGGTGAAGACTTGTTGTAATGTATCCATCTTTGGCCCATCAATCCAGCTATCTTCAAACATGATCTGATCCAATTCCGCTGTATAAAATTCCCTCATAATTTTTATTTTTATTAACTCTCTCCCAACAACTTTTATCTCTTCTTTGACTTCTACTAGTTGATCTATTAACAACTCTTCTCCATCATCCTTTTTCCTGCATGAGTCCTTTGAATCTTTCATTCCATTTCTCTTTAATCTGACTCAAAGGAATGCCATCTTTTGTCAACACATTTACATCTACAATTATAGCAATGACTGCTTCCAACTCTTCCAATTGCTCAGTCAAATTATTAACAATCTCCTAAATTTAATCCTTGTGTTTACACAAAAAGCCTGTCCTAAACCGAAGTATGCGAGAATTTTTCTCCACAAAATCCTTCTTTTCTTCCTCAAGTATGGATTGTTCCAGAAGAGTTGTTAGAGACAATGCACTCACTCTTTCCAACTTTTGACTGTATTCTTTGTATTCCTCTTCTTGTTTTTTTGATGCCTCAATGTATTGATGCATCTCTTTTATCAACCCTTTTGTATTCTTGTAAGCCTCAAAAATTTTAACTAAAACCTCACCTACCTCTCGGTTCAATTTTTCTATCCACCAGTCTACCATCTCTGCCTTACCTCTAACCTGCACCAAATCATCTACCTCCTTTTTTCTTAACAAAATAGGAGTCTCAATGGCTACTACCTATTGTGATCTTGGAGATGAGACACTCTTCAAGAATGAAGATCTAATTGAGCTTTAAGCTCATCCTTCTTTTGCTTATCCTTGATCATTCCTAATTTGGTCATTCAAGCCACTACATCAATCAAATTCATTTTTTGATTCCTAGTGGGCCTTCCCAAATTGACCGTACTCAGCTGATAATTTGTTAGCTACATATCCCCTACCTCCTTTTCTATCATCGGCATGGCACATTCAGCAACAATTTATCCTTTGTCTGTGAGTCGGGTAGAATATAGAATTTTAGCCTTCTTCTTAGGCCTTTCCTGCTCAATTCCCTTCATCATATCCTCCCAATTGACAGGTTGTGGAGGTGTTATTTCTCTCTTATGTAGGTCCAATTTTAGCCAAGTAGGAGCACTTGGAGCAGTAGTCATCATAGAAGAGGAAGCAACAACTATAGAAGGTGGTTGAACATTTACCTGAGGTTGAGATTCAACCCTTGCTTTGTCTTGTTTCTCTTGTAATATATGCATTTGCACCAACTTCTCAGCCTCTTCTCTATCTCTTTGTTCTTTCCTTTTCCTTTCTTCCTCTTCTTTCTTCTCTAGAGCTTCCTTTTCTACTTTCTCTTTTACCAAAGCCTCTAGTCTCTCTTTCTCTAATCTCTCCACCTCCAAGGCCTTAAGTTTCTCTATCTTTTCCTTTTCTTCTTCAACTTGCTACTTCTTTACCAGCTCCTCAACATCCCTTTTATTTCTCAAGCTCTCTGCTTCTTCTTTCTGGCGAGCTTCCTCTGCAAGTTTTAGTTTAGCAACCAAGATTTCCCTTTCCTTGCGGTTCCTTGCTTTTTCTTCCTCAAGGTCATGAATTTTTTGTATCAACTCCAACTTGTCATTCTCTTCTTTGACCTTGAGCTCATGTTCTTATTGCCTTCTTTGCTTCTCCACTTCATCAGTTGTAGCCTTCATTTCTACTTCCTTTTGTTTCTCCATGGCAGCCCTTGCATTAACAGTTCTTGTCACATCTTCAAATAGATTCCATTGATCTTCTGGTGTTAAGATCTACTCAATATCCTCCTATAGAGGCATGTTCTCTTGTAAATCTTTATCTGAGAGGGTCTCATCTGAATCAGTCTCACCCTCCAGAATTTCCTCCTCCACTTCTTTTCCCTTGGTAGTTTTAGCCATGCTATAAAGAGCTCCTTCTTGAACTTCTTTACTCTTCTTCCTTGTAAGTGGGACTTGTGTGGATGAATCACCTAATGTAGGTGTCAAAACAGCATATCCTACTTGAACATCTCCTTTTGGCATTTCTTCTTCATCATCAATTGCCTCAAGCTCTATTTCTTCAATGTCCAGAGGAAGGAATTCTAATGGCTCCTTGGGAGGTGTCTTTCTCTTGATTATTTTGTATCCTTTACCCTTTTTAAGGACTAGTCCTTGAGGAGCTTGAGTTCTCATCATTAACCATTGCACAATCCTATCCAATACTATCCTTCCAATCTTCTTGATATCAATTGTTTCTTCAGCATCCCAGTCAATTGGATCCAGACTCTTGGTGCCAACATTCAAAGCTTCATAGGATGGATCAAATACAATTCCATCATCCACCAATGTGTCAGGAATGTCTTCTTTAACACCTAATTCTACCATGAGTGCAACTGGCAATCTTTCATAGTTCTTCTTCCTCAAATCAAACTCATCCTGCCGGTCACTCCAAAAGTCTTCTAACAAGTTGAAATGTCTAGTGAATACTGAAAGCAATAAGGCATACATCTTTTTCTTTGGATCAAAACACTTACGAGCTATGTACAATCCCAATTTCAATTGTACCAATTCATTATAGACTACCTTTGCTCCTACCAAGTGTTGACAACTATATTCACCCAACTTCATGGGAAATTTATGACACCTAATTTTATGCTTGATTGCAAACTGAGCATTAACTCCAATAGCTTGATATACAAACTCCATTAGTACTATCCTGTTACTGCAACACCTAGGAAGCAAATGTGGATGGCCTTCAAAACCAACCAACTTGAAGTATGTAAATGTAGAGTATTGGATGTACCAACATCCCCATTCAATGATAAATGCCATAGCTTCTTGACTCAACCGGTATCCAGCATCTCCATTCAATTGATTGATAATCACATATAAAAATGCATCATTGACTCTTCTAAAATGAGTCTCAACAACTTGAAGAGATAGCTGATCATAGTGTTCCCATACCTTCTTCTGCCCATCCAAAACTCCCATTATGTCTACTCTGTTCAAACTTGGGAAAATCCCCAATCTTGTTGCTGCATAAACAATGTAAGAATTCATAAAGAAACACTTAGTGTTTTTGATATTAGTCAACTGATCATGGATAGCATTTGACACAATCATTGGCCAATAAAATTGATGGTCAGAATGTAAGATTATTTGGATGAAAGGAAACATCCATTCCTTGAAGTGGAACATATCCCTCTTCCCAAACACCCTGGACAACATCAATATTAGATCCGATACTTCCTTCTTGAAATCTACCCTCTTTGGCTACTCTACAAGTTTGCTCAGAGATTTATTTTCCATCTTCAACCACTTTTTATTTAGATGAGATTTATTGGAGTCCTTATGCTTGCTATACTTCTCCAAGGCCTCTGCTTCAATTAGCTGCACCAAGTTCTTTGGATCCAGAACACAAAATATATTTTAAAACATCTAAGGAGTAAGATCAATGATCACATTATTTTGCGAATCCATGCATAGTCTTGTAGGAAGATTATAGGCACTGGCTACTATTAAGATTAACTTCAGGCACTGAACTAATAAAGGGAACACAGTGATATGTGCCAGGCCGGAATCAACAATCCTTTGCGTCCTTCATGTCAAATTTTCTTGTTCTGTAAAGATTTCTCCATGTAATTCCTCAAATTTGCACTGGCCCAAATTAGTATTCATGATATCTGACCAATGTGATTCCACCTTGCTCACCTTCACAACTGGACTCCTGTGATTATACCTCAAGGTATAAGGCAGTTGTTCTGGCTTTAAATTCTTTTTTTTTGGTGTTGCATTTGATGTTCCTATCGGTTGGTTCCTTTGAGCAACTTCTCTTGATGTTCCTGACATCTTTCAAATTTCCTACAAGCAACACTTCTAATTAGATCCTTAGATATCATCATAAAACACACTTTAAAAACATACCTTTCATATATGCATCAGATCCGGAACCAGGCAAAAACTCAACCTAACACAGTCTCTTTTACAATACAACTGGACTTAGAGCCAAAACTGATATAGATACTTCACTAATAATAAACGGGCTTGGAGTTGGAATCGGGAAGGGGATCGAAAATGGGATCGGAATGAAAAAGGGATTTGATTTTCTTCAAATTTTCATATTTTCACATCCGATTTCCACTCTGCCTCCGCCTCCGTCTAGGTTATCATCAATTCCCAAAGAAGACTTCTTATTATCTGTGGAGCCAGAAACAAGATGGAAATGGAATCGTTAACTTTTGTAAAATAGAATTTTCAAGGTCATAATCGATTCTGATCCCCCCCGCGCCTAGGTTGACCATGATGTCATCAAATGATTTTGTTGATTTAACATATAACTTCATGATTAAAACCAAAGTCACTCTAAATGAAAAAGGGCTTTAAAACACTATACCCATATGACCATGGGGAACAACTATATTTAAGGCATCATATTTAAATAATTTAACTATGATCACTAAAAGATACAAAACCCTAAACTAACAAACCCGACAAAACTAGGGCATGGATTTAAACCTTGCCATTTTACCAAATCAAAACACACAACATAGCCTAAGTAAAAACGATAAATCTAATCTACCCTAACTCACTATAAATCATTAATCTACCTCACTGTAAATCCCCAATCCAACTAACACCATTTAAAACCTAATTTAATCCAATCCATTGCAAATCAAAAATAGCACGACGCGATCACGACTAAAATGTGAAATCGACCATGCTGCAAAATACAAAGAATCAAAATGACAGTAAAAGAAATGAACACTAAGCCAAAACAAAACACGATAAAACAAGAACCTACTCAAACCAATCATACCAATAATCATGAATTCGCTTAAAAAAAAGTGATTGAAAGCACGAGAAGATATAAAGAAAAATGTAACAAACACAACAATAAATAAACAAAGAACAATAATAAGAAACCCTACCTCAAATGCAAAGAACCCAAGCTAACCTTCTGAATTGATTCTCATGCAATAACCTTCCTCTCTTTCGATCAATTTTCTCAAATGAACTTTGTTGTTGCTATTTCGTTCTCTTAGATCTCTTAATAATAGTAATAATGATCTGTTTAACCCTTAATGAAGGTAAAAATGTTGATTTCTACCTACATGAGCAGATGTCATTAATGCATTAAAACACAGTGAAGGTGGAGTCAAAAATTTGAGAGAACGAACACTTCCCTATAGTGCCACTTCAGTCAAAAAGTCAACGACCCAAAAGTGGCAGGAGCGGGATCAAAATGGAAACTGATTCAAAAGTTTAAGAAATTTCCAAATCTCATTCCTATTCTGATTCCGGGTCCGCCAACTAAACACTAAACAAAACCAAATACAAAAAATAAAGCAAAAGACCAACATAATAAAACCAAACAAAAAGACTCAGACTACAACATAAATAAAAATAGTGGAGACGGGGGTGAGATCAATTATGATTTTGCAATTTTTAATAAAGACCAACTTAAAACCCATTCCGGCCCCGGTTCTGCTAAAGAAAAACAACAGGCCCAAAACAAAGACCGTCAGGATGGGAACAAAAACCAATTTCAATAGAACTTTCAGAACCCGATTCAGGTCTGGTTCCACCTCCGACAAACTAAACCAAAAAATAAAAAAAGTGTTGGAAGGAAAATGACTCCAAACTTTATTTGAAAAACAACAAAGATAAAAAACAACAAGGGGGGCCCATTTTCACCAAGGCACAATAGGTCCTAGCTAGGGCTCCTAAAAAATGGTTTATGGGTTCTCTTTGCTTGTGTTTGCACTCCCAAATTCCAAACTCTCATGGTCAAAAAGCCAAAAATAAATGTTGTAGGTCAATTTCCATGAAATTGCAAGAATGGTGACAACTTTTACAATTTTGTCAATATTTCTCTTCAAGAGATCTTCCACCTAAAATTTATAAACACACATCAAGAGAGAAAAATGTAGTTTTTTTAGGTGAATGGAGGGTTTTACTTGGTCAAACCCTGTTTTTGGTAATTAAACCTTGTATGAAATAAAATAGTATGAAGGAATGATTAATGAACAAATGCAATTTCACAACTCACCAAACCCTTGTTTGAACCTTGGAATATAGATCTACAACTTGTATGAAATGACTCCAATGGATGTGGATCTTGATATTTAAACTTGACTTGAAACAATGCCTGTGAATGCTTGAATGAATCTTAAGCACTACATCAACATATCATCTCAAATGACATGCATGATGCAAGAAATTTTTAACATGATAATAGGATCTTGATTGCTGCGATAATTCTTCAATAATTATGCTCTTGAATGGCTTGAAAATTCTCTTTAATTTCTCTTGATAATACTTTATCTTGATCTCATGAAGTCACATAAAAATTCTAGGATGAAACAAAATGAAATGACCTCTTATTTATACAAATGTTAAAATTAATTCTTGAAATTCAAATAACACAAGTTGACATGTGAATACACATTTAAACTAATTGAAATACTACCAAAAACATATTTGAAATTTAGGTCCTAGGTCTAAGTGACGACCCATTCACCCTTGCGTGAATGGGTCCTAGGTCACTCACCTAGGACACACATTCTCCAATGTTAAGTCTTATGGTATGGAATTGATGAATTTCAAGTTTTTCCCTTCAAAAACTAAAATTATCTAGTCTTGTATTTGAATTAAAGGGGATAATTAAGGTATAATTAAACTCAATTAATTAATAAATCCCTAGATGAGTGTGAAAGTGTAAAGATACACCTTACAAAACAACATCAAGGCACAATTAAGTCCATTTTATTTAATAAGGCCCTAAACTTAATGTGGATACGTATTTAACATATTACAACACTAAACTAAGGCATAATTTATTCTTTTTATTTAATATTTTATCCCAAATCAAGTATTAAAAAGGGATACTTTTTCCTACACTACACCTAGAAGATATGCAAAGCAAAACTAGAACACAAATTTGTCACCTAGAACACCATTGCAACATACTATTTCCTCTTTTTATCAAATTTTCTCAAAATAACTTTAAAAAAAGGCACCAAAGACACGTCCTCACCATCTTCAACACTTCCACATCCATAGACAAAATCTTATCAAAGAAACACTAGAGGTTGACACCAGTAGCTTTACTAATGCCAACATAATGCATCTAATCAAAACATCAACTTGTCATAAACATCAGTGAGAACACAAAATTATTGATATCAATGAAAACACCAACTTCTCATACTTAGAACACACACATCCATCAAATTTTCATTGAATGGTTAAGTAATCTATGATATAAACATGTTCTTTAAAGTTTTTTTAAAACTTGAATGCACTAGTATACACAGTTCTCATGATATTTTCCTTTGATAGAAATCTCATTAGAGACATTGAGATGAGTCCACATGTCCATTACATGGTTCCATGAGTCACATATAGATCTTCTTGAATCTTGTGCACTCATAGAACCCATTTAAAATTAATACATTTACACTTGTCCCCTTTTTGTGGTTCAACAATAATTGACTTAGTCTTTATAAAACTATTTGCGGACTCATGGTGTAGACATGGAAAATGTACAAGTTCATTTTGGCACACCTAATCCCGATTACTAACAACGTTTCCTCTTAAATCACATTCTCAGCATTTCATCACTTTCTATCTTTTAATTCAATAAATCACTATTTATTGGATTAAGTCTCCCTCTTTCAATGATTAAATTAATCAATTAATTTAATTAACCATTGCATCCCTGTTTAATTAAATAGCTCATTTTATTTAATTAAAATCTCTAAAGTCCTCCTATTAAATTAAATAAATTAAAACCTTATTTGATTTAATCTAACATTTTCCTTCATGATTAAATAAATCAAATCATTTATTTAATAAATCATTTCCTCTCAATTCTAGACTTAAATCAATTCATAAATCTAAGTCTAAATTGTCACATCACTTAATTCTTCATTAAATTAATCAAATCCATGATTAACTTAATCCTTCTCACTAAAATCCTCTAGAAAATGCAAGTTGCACAATAAATCAATTACTTTGATTTATTAATTCTTCTATTTTGCCTCACAAAGCATCAAAAGGGAATATTCCCTTATTTGAATTCAAAAAGGCAAAGTGGAATTGGTCCTTCCAACAAGGCATTCAATGCCTCTTACATGTCCTTGACCTTGAGCCAAGTGACATTTACTCCACTTCCCTTCCCCCTTCAACAAGTCAACTCAACATTTCAAATTCAAATTTATGCATTTATCATGCACATTGGCCAAAATGTGCTCATTCCTCATCCAATCACATGTGGACAAGTGGCACAATGATATTGGATTATCCTTTGTCCCACATTTCTCAATATTTCTCACTTCTTCCAAATTGAAGTCTATAAATTGGAGACTTCTCTCCTCATTTCACATCCACAATTCATATGCAAAGTTACTCTCTTCAAGTGAGAAATAATTTTTCCCATTTTCATCCAAGCATTCACAATATTTTACGTTTTGCATCAAGATTATGCTCAAATATCTTTGGAGATTTGACCATTATTCAATCAACCACATTGCAACTTAGGAATTGGGAAAGGGCCAATTGGAACACTCCATTGGCACCAATTGCCCCATGGGATCATCAATCTGTTCACTTAATTAGGACTTGTTTTCATTTATTTTAGTTGTTCTTCCCTTGTTCCTATTTTAAGTTTTTTAACAAATGGATTTCATAGGGAATCCCTCATATTTTCTTGCATTTTGATCTAACACTAACAATGTTTGTTGTCTTTGTACAATTGCAGGTTTTGGGGTTCACACATGAAATTATTACATTGCTCAGAATTCTAGACTTCGATAGAAAACCTATTGGGAAACTGAGATGAGTCCATGTATCCATTCCCTGGTTTCAAAATTCACATATAGATCTTCTTGAATCATCCCGTGGACTCCCAAAATCCTTTTAAAAGCAATACATTGATTGAAACTTGTGACATTGATTGACACATATCCCCTTCCCATAGTTCCACAACAATTAAATTCACCTTTATAAAACTATCCATGGACTTTCATAGCCATAAGTTTTGGGCTCACTTAATCCATTTAATTAAAAAAATATGAAAAATATTCTTCTTAAGTGGGCACTAGGAGAGGAATAAGGTGTAGGTAACCTAATGTTGCAAAGGAATTAATAAAATAACTAATGACATCGAGAACTGGGGGAGCAAGTCAATGATAAATTAGAAATAAAATTTTAGAGAACCCTAGCAAGAGTGATATTTTTAGTATTTTTATGAATTGTATGGAAACTTTCTTTTCTCATTTATATTGCTTTACGTTTTAAATCTATATACAAATATTTCATAAATAGATAATACTTAATTTCTTGAAGGAAAAAAATCTAATTTGTCTAAGTTTATTTGTGACATTTTTAGTGTTTTTTTTTCCAATTTGATGGTAAATTTATTTTTTCATTTGTATTGATTTATTTTTAAATCTACATACAAATATTTTATAAATAGATAATACTTAATTTCTTGAAGGAAAAAAATACGATTTGTGTAAGTTTATTCCGTTCCATTATTTAGCACTTCTTATTAATTGTTTAATCCAGCCAATTGTAACTAGAACTTTCAACTTGCATCATATGCATGCACAAACACATACTCTATAACATATTAACATACATATAGTTTTTTATCAGTGCAATCATTGAACCTCGTTTAAAGTTTATATGCAAGTGTTACTACTAGAAACATTAATGCTAATTACTTGTATAATTTGAGTCTAGACACTAAAAACATGAAATAATTCTTTACTATAAATGAATAATGAATCATAACACAACCATTTATTTTATTACAACTGAATTACAATGTTACAATATTACATAGCTTTTTAATGATGAGTAGAGAATGCAATATATTTTTCTTTATAAATAACACATGTCACTTTACATTAGACACAATTGATTACAAGCTAGTAGTGGTGTAATGGGATAAAAACCATATTCTCAAATCATGGGGCTTGCCAACCATGCTTGGGATCTTAGGATCTCAAATGATAACTCCAAGACACCACTATGGTTTTGCATTTATAGAAAATTTAATACCTTGGTTCTACACCCCACTATGGTGAAGCATAAGTTGATAATTAAAATATTTAATATAAATGATATTACATAATATGCTTAATATGACCCACCAAAATAGACCAAAATGACTATGAAAATCCATAGGGCTTGCCTACCATGCTAGGAAAATGGGAGTTTTCAATATATAAAATGTGTGTATCCCTGTTACCAATTAGAATTATCCATAAGATAAGGGGTATTAAATCTAGTATCACCATCTTCAGGCATATCCAAGGCACCAAGATAGCATAGAATGACTCTGAAATTCCACAGTTCCCCCTTGAGGACCTCTATAAAAATGGAGCATGAGAATTAGACAACTTTAAATACAAAAAAGATTAAAATACTTGTGTGGCCACACTATCTATGAAAGCACTTATTTCCATCAAAGTTCCTCATCTTGGTTCAAAACTTAGATTAGAAGCCAGGTAAACTAGACCAACTTCTTTCTGATTCCACCCATTTTGAACTTGAAATAAATTGCTCTCTTACCCTTTTAATAACATAACTAGAGGTAGGAGAATTTAGAGTATCCCTAATAATACCACAATATCATCTTATTCATTATTAACCTTGAAAATTTTAAAAACTTATCATAATTTAGAACATTGGACTCAATAGTAAAGACTTCCTTGAATGATTTTAGTTATGCTCACTATTCCTATTTATGGTCCATTTATGAGCTCACCATGCCTATTTATTCATTATTCATGTGAGGTATAATTTATTTTTGTGCTAACCAATTAATCAAATTTAATCATGTGAGGTATAATTGTTTTTTTGATTGACATTTTGCTACATGTTGACAAGCACACCACTCAAACGATATGAAATCCATCACAAATATTATTTTGATTGATAACTGAAATCATCATGTATAGTACATCATGTAGTTTTCAATATCAAGTTATCCAAGCACTCACTTAGATGTACATATGGCACTAATCCACGATTTTGCAACCCCATTTTCTTCAATGAATAATAATCTTGTGGAATTATGGAAATCAATAAAAATAAATTGTGTGCCATACTTTCTACCATTTCAATATCAAGTTATCAAATCAATCGTTTCACTCACTTCATATTAGAATATGAACTTAATTCTAAATATTTTAAATATTTTCCAAGTACGTAAGGTGTTTATCTATATTTTTTCCAACCATATTTTCTTTAATGAACGATAATCCTATGAAATTACAAAAATTGATAAAAAGATAGAGAATTAAATGGTAGGTAGAGTATTTCGAAGCTTTGAAAAGATAGATAATTAAATGGCTTGTTGTAGCTTAATCATTATCAATTTCCACTAATAAGTCACAATAAATTTTTCTCACTTATGATTAGAACCATATGTTGATAATTTTCCCATCAAACGATGAAATATTTTTATATGTTAACTTTAATTTTCTAATGTATATTAACATTATATTATCTTATTAAGTAATAATATATGTGTGGATTATACTATGATTTTTATTCACATAATAATTTCTAGAAATTTAAGAGTAATATTAAATATATATACACCAAAGAAGTAAACAAATGAATCATACAAAAAATTATAAATGTCTTGTCAGTCTAAAATCCACTTTTTTAGAATGAACAAAGAAAAAAGGATTTACAAGAATGGAACTACAAAAATTATTTTAATTTAAGTAGCTAAAGATTGAAGTACATAGCCACTAGCCAACCTAGCCAAAAGGTACCAAGCATGACACAAAACTAGTCATAAAATACATATTACAAGAGTTGTACAATAAACTATAGATACAATTCATTACAAAAAATCATTTACCATTAGGAGAGGGCCTGGACCTAGTGTTTGAGAAGGAAGTGAATTGAATTGACCAAAGTAAGAGTAGAGAATAAAAGTGCATCACCTAGATCCTTCCTCCAAAACACCAGACTCTGCAATGATTCATTTATCATATCGTAGACCAAACCATACCTCATAACAACCAGGGCAAGAGCTTGCACTGTAGAAGAAACTAGCTCAACTTTGGGAAAGATTCCACCAACAAGATCCAACCCAAATTCAAAATTATAATGCTCAAGTGCCAACTCCAATGAAGAAAGAGAGTAAATAAAGAATGATAATAGAATATTTCCAACATCTTCACCAACTCTTTATCCAACAAAATATCCATGAAATTGGACAACAAACTAGACGCTACCTCAAGAAATAGACCATGGGGGTTATTTTGAAGCCATTCCCTACCCATAATTATTCTTATAGCCTCCTCAACCTACACACAAGGAATAGTGAAAACTATACCCAACTTTCATCTATCATATGCATTGTTTCTTCTTTTCTCCTAAAAAAATTTGGGTAGCATGACATGCCATTAAAAATCCATTTAATATCATAATGAAATTATGAATAGAGAAGAGAGAAAGATAATATGTTTTAAATGATATGATGAACCTCAAGTTGGTGAAGTATATATAAAATGAAGACATCCATACTCATCACTTGAGCATTTAATTCACCATAAGACACACATGTTTATGTGATAATACTATTTAGCAAAAATTGAGTCATGAATTTAAGTGATTTAATAAGTAATAAAAGGTCAGCCATTGATATTTTCAAATCTAACGGTTGTAGGGTTATTCCAAAGCTTTGAATTCACAAGTCTAGTGCTTTTCAAATTTTCTTATGGAATGCAACTACAACTATCCATCAAACATTCATCGAACATTTATATTAATTTTTTGAGTATATTAATGTTATGTTAACCTATTAAATAATATAACTCCTAGTTACTAGTCATTTAGTTGCACTGACATTTGGCTGCAGACATAGTACTTCGCTCAGTGGCTCACTTCCAATAAGAACTTATAATATGTTGACACTTGTCTCCATTTCAAACACATTATGAAGGAATTTGGGTGTCTATATTTTTTTTCCTGAAATAGAACAATATATAGCATTTGATATTTTTGCCACCCATGCTATAATTTTTAATGGTGAACAAGTTTAATTCGACAATGAATTTTTTTATTGGTTTGAATTTAGGTTTAATTCACCAATGAATTTTTTGTATTGGTTTAAAAATAGGTTTAATTCAAAAATGAAAAATAAATTGGTTTGAAAATAGGTTTTACTTGCCAACAAAATATTTTTTTGGTTTGAAAACAAGTTTTAATTAAAAAACAAAAAAAAAATTGGTTTCAAAACAAGTTTAATTCACCAATTAAAATATTTTATTAGTTTGAAAATAAGTTTTAATCACCAATGAAAATATTTTATTGGTTTCAAAAAAATATAATTTGCCAAGATTTTCTATAGAATTCTAGCAATTACAAAATAATTGGCAATTAAATTTATTATTTTTTCTCAAAAAATGAAAAATTTCACCAATAAAATTAATATTTTTTTGGGAAGTATACACAATTCACTAGGTTTTTACACACTTTATAAGGGAGTTCTTAAATTTATCCTTTTTATTCAAGGTTGTGGAAGATATATATGCAAGGACAAAATTTTGGAGAGGTTTGTGGCATGGAACGATATCTGTGTGATCATGTATTAATATTTGAGTGCAAGAATGAATGGATAAGACTACTAAAAGTGGTGAGCACAAGATGTCTACAATTTAGTGTTCCAGAATTTACTGGACGTAGTGAGTTGAAGGTTACAGATGATAAAGAGACATTGTGGTGGTTTGTAGTTGCTTTGAGGTAGTGAACCTCCTTGTAACTATTTTTTTCTAATTTGAAAGGAGTAATCTTCTTGGGAAATGAGACCTTAGTAGTGAGCCTTTTCTTTTGGAAAATGAGTCCTTCGGGCAGTGAGCCTTTGTTAATCTATTTTGGTTTTTATATATTGATTTCATCCTCAATGTGGTTTTTACCTTATAGGGTTTTCCACGTAAAAAATTGGCATTCTATAGTGAGTGTTTGTGGGTGTGTTATTTCATTTTTCTACATTCATACTAATACTTAATAAGGTTTTGAAGGTTTTCATGCACAACTGATTCACCCTCCTCTCAACTGTCCTATGTGTCTAACAATTGGTATCATAACATAGGTTCCTTGGAAAAAAGCTTAATCATTTGAGATAGGTCCAGATGGCACAAAATAATGGTGTCAAAGCTCATAGGGGGGATTTTGTAGCACAAAAATTTCAAGGTATATTAGACGGATTCATTTTTGAATGGTGAGTTAGAAGAATTGTACATTTAACAATAATAAAGGTTTTAGCTATCAAAAAATCTTAATATGGTCCATAGGTTTAAGAAGGAATTATATGGGCTCAAATAGGCTCCTAGAGCCTAATATGAAAGATTGGATAGACACTTAATACAGTAGGGATTCAAAAAGGGAACCGCAGATAGAAATCTTTACTTCAAAATTAAGAAAGATAAAATCTTGATTGTGGTTGTGTATGTTAATGATATAATATTTGGAGGAAATGATACCATGTGTAAAAAAATTGCAGAGGATATGTAAAATGAGTTTGAAACGTTAATACCTAGGGAGATGACTTTCTTCTTTGGGCTACAAATTAGCCAATTAGAAAAAGGTATGTTCATTTCACAAGAAATGTTAAAGAAGTTTGGAATGGATGATTCTAAAGCAACATGTGTTGGTTCCCCAAATATACAATCAACTTAAGGGGTGCCATGCCTAATGGTCGGATTCAAGGAGATATTTGTCCAGTGAATAGGACATTGAATCAAAAACCATTTCTCCCCTACACTTCAGGCTCTGTGAAACCTAGGATGGTGATCTCAACAACGTAATTACAAATACTTGTGTTTCAAAGCATCCATAACACTTTAAATAAATAATTCTCTTTCACTTTTTAAATAGACATAATACCCTAAAGGTTTCATTGACCTTCATGGTAATATATGATTTAAATATGAGAAATTTAAAGTATTAAACTAGACACACAATTACACCGAGATAGATAGTTAAATTTTATTTTAATTTGTGGTATGTTACTAAATTAACAAACTAAATGTAACTTGAATATTTCATTTAGATCAACGCCTCATCCTTGGAATGGAGTCAATTCCAATACCTACACAACCCGATAACAATTTCATGTGTGGCATCAATTAATATTTTGAAGATATGACATTACAAAATTTCAACATTATATTCTCAACCAAAACTTCTCAGTAATATCCTAGCACTCAATTGAAATAAACCTATAGCTTCACACAAGAATTTACATTAATTATTTAATTAAAAAGAAAGAACAAAACTACACATCCACTGGACATCAATGGAGACAAATAAGATAACCCTTGATTATATTATTCATAGTTCATGAAACAAGTACATGGAAGCAAAAATGAATTTGAATTTGTACCATTTTGTGTTATATTGTAGGTATTTCTATCAAAATTACATATGCATTAGCAAATTCGAACCTAAGACTTAACTCTAAAATGCTCAGTATTTCCTTTACAATGTTCTCTCTGTGATCAATTATAAAAGAACAACCCATACTTCTAGACTTGAATTCCTTCCTATAGAAATGAAGGAGAAAACAAGCCTCGCACCAAAAATTACACATCTCACTATTCAATTGGACCTTTACACAATACAATCCCCTTTAAAAATTATATTTGAGTCCTCAAATGGAGGGAAATGTACATGAGAAAAAAGTTACTTTTATTTTTTGTTGCAAATCCAATCCCATTTTCCAAAAGGAATCTTCGATTCAGTCTAACAATATCCACATGCTCCCAAAAATATTTCCACGTACACCAAATGAAACAAAAGGAAAGAATAAAGGATATAAAACAAAAAAGACAAGGAACACGTCCACACCTGCAATCATGTCATCAAATTCAAATATTGGAGAGAAGAAAATATATTATCTATACTTTATAAAAATCCTAATCTGTATTATTTCTAGGCTATGCATTGTACTGCTCTCATTCATTATTCACCATGATTGCATATCCAAAAACAAGATTGCATTCACCATATTATAGCTATAGTTTGATCATCCTCATCTAACACATGCAAATAGTTATCTTTCCATGTTTGGAACTCTTCACCTATAGGCCAATTGAATTCCATAACCTTATCAATATTTTTCCTTTAAGGTGAGTATTGATAAAATACCCCATTCATAAGCTAACATGTCCATATTCTTCCTTAGAATGTTCATGTCATGTCCCACACAAATTGCACGTTCTTTTTGGGAGATTACATCATTTGTTTCTCTTCTCTAATCTTGCAAGGTCTTGATACTACCATCATCTTTCAATACGGGGGGAAGGATACCATGATGTCTTTCCTAAAATTTCTTGATTAATTCTCCTATTTTTCACCTCCAAAGGCTCAATCTATCCACTGAACTCTTTGATTTCATTCGCAATTTGGATAGTGGGCTTAAGCTTTTTCAAGATAGTTAGCATCATGTTTAACTCCCACAAACATCATCCTTAACTCTTGGCATCTTGGGATCGATGTATCCATGAGAAATATTTCCATCTCTTTATAAATGTAAAATTTATCAATCACATCCTTTATGAGAGAGTAGTTGGCATGTATACTATTTAGTCTATTATTACCCCTCTATTTAAATGTTCCAAAACTATAGTGACATTCTTCATGTTGCTGACAAATATGTTTGTATTGCGACTTTCACATTTTTCTTTGTATTTATTTAGCTATTCAAGTAACTCCTCCCTGCTAGTACCTTCCTCTGTTGGTGTAACCTCTGATGCATCTGGTCCCTTTGTTGAAATGGGTATAGTCCTCATATTATAAGGCACAATTTCCCATGAGAAACTTGTTGGAGCTGGAATAGTAGTAGTAGGTGTTGGCTCATGTGGAGTAGTAGGATAATCAACACCAACCTATGTTTGTTCTCCTAATTGAATTTTTTTCAATTTCTCCTTTAACTTGATGCTAACTATGTTTGTAGCTGTATTTTTTGTTGTTGATTCTTTCCATAATCAGCCTAAAAATCATTATATTATTTTTTGAAGTGTTCCTTTTCTCTAGTTATTGACTCCATTGTAGCTTTTGTAAATTCAAAAAAATCTACTGACATTGTTTTTGATAAAAGGGTAAAATGGGTTTTACAGGGACCCGAAACCACAAAGTTTACAAAATAGAGAAGAGAACACCAAAGTTCCACCAAAAAAAATAGCTGCTAGAGAAAAAACCAGCAACAATCAAGCAAAAAGGACCAGGAGGGTCAGAAAAGAAGGGATAGTAGAGAAAGAATACAGAAAGCTCTAACCATTACTTCAGAGACCTAAGGACAGTCTTTGTCTCCGCCTCCATATCCTACATATCTTTAACCCCCTTTTTAAAGGTTTGAACCATTTTCGGGGTTAAGGGGGCCTTGCGCTTCAAATTGGCTCGGGTTCTTCTAGAAATGTCACCATCCGTGTCCTGGATTTTATCTTCAATATCTTCCAGGTCAACCACCAGAGATCCCTGCTAGGCTTTGTCAAGCTTTTCAATCATTGCATTAATAATTATAGCATTATGTCTTGCTATACGATTTTTTTGTTCCACGATAGTTCTGATGGTATTCCTTAAGCACTCAGCATCGGTATCAATGTATCTATTACTATGCACTACTTCTTTCTTACCCATTTTAGCAATCTTTACACCCATTTCCTCAATCTTACTTTGCAGGGCCCAGTTTTTAATTTTAAGCTCATTGATTTCAGAGAAGGTCCAATCCAGGAGTTTAGAATGGGACTCAGAATTCGTTTTAGTCAAGTAGATAAAATCAAGGGAGGGCTCTTTACCAGTGTTAACAAGGGAATTTTTGACATTGTGTATGTCTGGTAAAGGGTCCACACAGCGCTCAGATATGTTGGTATCAACTTCCTCTGACTCAGAGGAATCTTCAGTGTAAGAGACAAGGCTTTTAGCCTAGGTAGTCTTGCTAGCAGGGCTGATCTTAGGAGGAGGACAGTCAGGCTCAAGCTCAACCCGAATTTTACCCAGTTCCCTGGAAGGGCCAGCATGCAAACTAGGGGCTTTTGGGCCCAGGCTAGGGTTAGGCAGATATTCCGAGCCACTGGGCTCAGTATCATCACTCTCAACATCAGGGTTGGCTTCTAAGGTAGCAAGGGCAGGCACATGTAGATATTCAACAATAAGCCTAATTGACCCAGTATGAAGAATAGGAAATCTTTTGGGGTTTTTTTATTGTCCTCCAAACTTTTCTTCAAAGAGCAGAAGAGATAGTAGGGGATAGAGACCCTTACCTTATGGCGGAAATGGTTGAGGAGGGCGAAGTGGTACCCATAGAATTTCGTAAAACACCCGTCCACTATGATATACTCCATAATGGCCCGAAGGACCTTTCTCCATATACTTTTTATGGAGTCAACATCAAAGTAACTGTTCAAAATTTTGACCAAGCTTTTCTTTTCCTTGTCATTTTTGGGGAATCTAATAACAGCTTCATCTGAGTAAGCCCTGTCCCTAAAAAACTTCTTCCCATCAGTGGGTAATCCTGTAACTTTGGCAATTAGATCTTTGTTGAGCTCCACATTCCTATCGAACAAAGTCAAGTTACCATCGTACCAATTTTTGGCAAAGAGATTCGTAGCCTCCAGATCAGAACCATGAAGCTTCGCTAGAAAAGGAATAAGTCCTCCAATTTTTATCTTGTTCCAAACCTTAGCAGTTTTCATGTCGGTTTCATAGCTGTCCAGCTCAGTTCGCTTTCTATCCCCACCCATATCGGTTGACACAGAGAGGAAGAACCAAACACAATCCTTTCTAAAATTGGCCCTGTCAAATCTTAGCAACCACAAAGCATGCAGAGTAAACTTGCAAATTACTCCACAGAGCTCGATCCCATACAATCTAATGATTGTGATGTGAAAGATCCAACCTGTCCTCATTAAAGGGATAACATGATGCCTTACCATGTGATTTATCATCGTTTAATAGGGCATGAACTTTAATATTTAGATCGCTTTTATTAAGCCAGGTACACACTTCTTTACTCTTAACTCCTTCATTAGCAAAAAATTCTATAACAGCATTGGCTTCTCTATAGGCGTGTGTTATTTTAACTTTTTCAAATTTGACCAATTTCAATTTAGCTTCATCAATCCACGATTTGATGGTCCACGAGGGAGGAGGCCTACCACAGAGGTAGTCAATTATGTTTTTGGAGTCTCCTTCAAGCCATAAGTTTTTAATATTGAGACTTTGGACTAAATTTATAATATGGTAAGCACCAACCGCCTCCGCCAGGTGATTAGTTTGAGAGCCAAGATGAGAGGCAGTCGCACCTATGAATTTTCCATAGGAATCCCTTATAACTCTAGCATAACCCGCTGCCCCCGGATTGCCTTTAGCTGCACCATCAAAGTTAGCTTTGATCCACCCTTTAGGCAGAGAAGTCCAACAAACTCCCTCTCTGTCCTTTTTAGCCTTCATAGTAAAGCTAGACAGAATGGGAATTATGTTCCATTCCTTAGCAACACAAAGATCATAGTTCAAGAACTCCGCATTCAAGGTCTTCCTATCCTTCTTGGCCACGGCACTAAAGTTTTCCTTTAGAGATCTGGCAATTTTATCAAAGACATAATCCACAGAGGCTTCTTTGCCCCTAAAAATTATGTTGTTGCATTCTTTCCAAATGCCCCAAACAATATGAGGAAAGGATAACTCCCAAAAAAATCTAAGTAAAGGATTCCTTGTCAGGGCTTTTCATTGAGAAAATAGATCTTCAATGAACATTGGGAAGACCCAAGAAAGGTTCCATAACTTGTTAAAATTTTCCCAAAGAGAAGCAACAAAAGAGCAATGAAGGAATAAATGATTAACAGATTTAGCATCCATCTTACAAAGACAACACCTATTAGGGATTTGAAATACCCGTTTACACAAGTTGTCAATCGTAAGCAACTTATTTTGAAGCAAGATCCAAAAGAAGATGTTAATTTTGGGTATCAGATTATTGCACCAAGCTTTAGACCAAAAGGGAGAATGATCTAGAGAAGAAGTGAGCTTAGCAAAAGTAGAAGACACAGAAAAATTACCAGAGGGATCATCAATCCAGACCGCACGGTCCTCCAACTGCTCTGAGCTAAGTCTAATAGCCAGCAATGTAGTCTGGATGGGGACCAAAGCCTAACTAACTCTACTTAAGTCCACCCAATTACCATTCACTCTGTAATCTTTCACATAAGTACCAAACCTAGACTTGCGATTCTCATCCCAATCTCTGAAGGGATTGATATTTATCAGGGGTTCCTTAAAAAGCCATCTGTCTTCCCAGAATCTGGTACTATTACCATTTCTCACTTACCAACCAATGCCTTCCTCCACAATCTTTTTTCCAATAATTAAATTGTTCCAGCAAATAGATCCTCTTGGAAGAAGGTGTGGGTTCTTCTTAATAATGGAAGAGCAATTGTTATCTAAATATTTGCTAGCCATAATATCTATCCACTCCCCAGAGGAGGAGAAAATTCTCCAGATTTGCTTAGCCAAGAGGATTTTATTAATAGATCTGATTCTTCTTAACCCAAGATTGCCATTCTTTTTAGGTCTACAGACCAAATTCCTGTCAATTAAGGGAATTCTTTTATTTTCCTTAACACCTGACCAAAGAAATCTTTTTTGAATTTTTTCAATCGTGTCAACATATTTGGCAAGGATCTTAAAGAGGCTCAAGGAGTAGATAGAGAGATTCTGAAGGGAGGCTTTGAGGAGCTGAAGCTTTCCAGCTTGGCTAAGTAGAGCACCTTTCCATCCTACAAGCTTCTTACTAAATCTATCCACCAACGAAATCTAGAAGGCATCAAGAGGTTTCATTCTTAAAGGAAGACCCAGGTAGGTGGCAGGAAGGGATTCCACCTTGCAATCCATAATTTTGGAAATTTTGGTCTATTAATGAGCTGACATATTGAAAAAGAACAGTGATCTTTTTTGATTGTTGATCAGCTATCTTGAAGCTCTCCCATACTTGTCAAGTAGTTGTTTAATAGATTTAGCTTCAGACACAGAATCTTGACCCATGAGCATAGTATCATCAATGAATTGTTGATGAGAGCACACCAAGTTGCCCGAGGAAGGTCTGAGTCCGGAAATAACTTTAAAGTCAATCAATTTTTTTAGGTTCCTACATATGCTTTCAGCAATAATAGTGAATAAAATAGGAGGAATAGGATCACCTTGTCTGAGACATCTGGTACTTTGAAAAAAGGATGCCGGGGAACCATTGACCATAATCGATATGGAAGCTGAGGACACAAGTTGTTCCACCATTTGAACCACCCTATTATTAAAGCCGAAGGCCTTCAGAATTTTAAATAAAAAAATCCAGTCAACTCTGTCATAGGCTTTTGATATATCAAGCTTTAATAGGAAACCTTCAGTCTTCGATTCAACAAGGGAGTGAATTTTCTCATGAACCAAGACTATAGAATCAAGAATTTGTCTGCCAGGGATGAATCCATTCTATTGAGGAGAAATCAGGGAAGGCGAAAAAACTAAGAATCTAGAGGTTAAGACCTTAGAGATGATCTTGTATAAAGAATTACATAGACTGATAGGTCTGAAAGCCTCAAAGTTGTTAGCTCCAGGTTTCTTGGGGATGAGAACCAAGAAAGTTGCATTTAGTTCTTTTAAAAGACATCTAGCTCCAAAAAATTCCTTAAAAACATTAACCACATCTTCTTCAACAATCTCCCAAAACCGTTGGAAGAACAAAGGAAATCCATTGGGCCCCGGGGCTTTATTCCCATCAAAGGAAAAGATAGCCTGCCTGACTTCCTCATTGGTGGGGATAGCAGTCATAAAAGAATTGTTCTCCTAGTTGATAATTCTTGGTATAGCTTCCACAAGCTGATCTTGCTCATTCTGGTTTATTTCAGTACTAGCCGACAGAAGAATTTTAAAGAAGGAGCCCGCCTGCATCCTAATATCCTCTTCCTCCACAAAACTGGTTCCATTCACATCTATTTGGGATATTCTATTAACAACTCTGTGTTTAGAAGCCAAAAGGTGGAAATACCTTGTGTTTCTATCTCCAGCCGACAACCAAAGAGCTCTTGATCTTTGTTTCCAAAACTCCTCCTCCTTCCCAATAATGTCATGCATCTTCATAAGGTGCTCATTATCTTTTTCCTTACTATCATTCAAGTAACCCTCATTCTTTATTTTGAGTTGAATTGCTCCCAGATCCATCTGAAGTTTGGACTTGATCGTAAAGATGTTCCCAAAAGAATCCTTTTTCCATTTTTTAAGATTACATTTCACTTCCCTTAATTTTTTAGCAATTCTGAACATAGCAGTTCCTTGAATACTTATATTCCACCATTTATTTAATTCCTCTTTGAGAGCCGGATGGGACATCCATATTTTTTCAAATCTGAAGGGGGTATTCTTCTTCTTTTTTATAGGCTCCGCAGTGAGACTGATAGGGGAATGATCATAACCTATTCTAGTGAGAGCTTTTAGGGAGCAATAGTAATCAAAATACCAATGATTAGAAATCAGAGATCTATCTAATTTGACCTATATGAGGTCCAACCCCTTTCTGCAATTTGACCAAGTGAAGGAGGCTCCAAGAAGATCCAGATCTATTAGCCCTTGAGTATCAATAAAATTCTAAAGATCCTCTTTACTTTCTAAGTTGATCTGAGATCCCCCAAATTTCTCACCATTCATTAAGGGGGTATTAAAGTCCCCCATAACAATCCAAGCTTCTTTATCAAAAATCCTTCTAATGGAGGCTAATTCCAGCCAAAAATATTTCCTCGTACCTTTTCCATTAGGAGCATAAATGTTCATTTGAATCCAACTAAAGTTATCTCTTATTTGAGTGAATCTAGTAACTATGTGATTCGTACCTTCCAGAATCAGATCTCCTTTGATGTTGTGGCAATTCCAGAAAGTAACAATGCCACTCGAACCACCATTAGAATTATTACCCTAGTTATAGTAGTATTGAAAGAGTTTCATTTTTTCAATTTTCTCCTTTGATATTTTAGTTTCCTGGATCAGAAGAATATCCGGTTTGTGATCTCTTACAAAGTTGCAAAGAACATCCTACTTGTGGGGGCTATAGAGTCCCCTTATATTCCAAGACATAATATTCATTAAATACCGAGAGAGTTAAGACACTCTAGGATGGTTTTCTGAGATACATCCACTATATCCTGAAAACTATTCAGCTCTCTTTTCTTTTTCGAAGACTTTTTGCCTCTTGAGTTTTTTGTTGCACCACAATCAACCTTGCCTCTTGATTTGGTGGAAATGCCACTTGGGGTCTTCCCTTGTTTGTTTTTTCTAGGCTTCTTCTTTAATATATTCTCTTCTTTATCAGTCTCATCTTGATTGTCCATCTCTCTACTAGATTCTCAATCCTTATTGTTTGGTAGTCTTTGTTCCCAAGGTAATGTGTCCATGTTACCATTCTCTTGACACCACAAAGCATTGCTAGAAAGGTTAGCTGAGTGATCCTATTTTTCAAGGGATTCTAAAATCTCAACAGCAGAGCTGGTCTCCAATGGGTATTCCACACACATAGGGGAGGGAAAAATAGTTAATAGGGGGAGAGGAGGGATATTCAAGACCAAGGATAGACCCTCACTGGGGATATCCTCCAGACCTGATATCTCTTCATTTCCATTAGATGGGACTATCAATTGAGAGAAGGAAGGAGACAGGATCCGATCTCCTTCATCAGCTAGGGTGCCCTCAATAATACCTCTTTCCTTGGGATCAGACTTTGGGTTATGAGGCTCAAAAGGGACTTCACCTTTTTCCTTCAAAACCACTTCAATCTTTGAGGTGCCTTTCTGATTTTCAACTTCAATACCCAGCTCCTGCTCTTTATTCTCCATCCTTCCTTCTCCAGAGTCATTCTTCTTTTTTTTCCATTCTTTTTTTCCCAGTTCAACTGGCTTATCTTTCTCTAGAGCTGCATTAAGAGGGCATTTTTTCGACCAATGACCAAATTTCCTACACTTGAAGCAGGCAAACGAGATGGTTTCAAATTCTATACTCTATTCCCAAGAACCCAACTTAGATTTTATCTCTATCGATGAGGGTAAATCTGCTTCCTGAGGAACCCCCACACATATCCTCATGAAAACTAGTCTCTTTCTAGCAGTTGTCATTGTGTCAATCAAAAGGAGCTCACCAAAGGAGCTCGCAATACCCAAGAAGATTTCTTCACTCCAATATTCTAGGGGCAGACCTGGTAGTCTAACCCAGAATGGAACACTCTCAAAGATAGAGTCCGATAGATCCAAGTGGGAAGACCACTTCTTTAGAGCCAGGGATGATTTTCCTATCACCCAGGGACCTCCACCCCTCACAGCTGTAATATCCTCTTTGCAAGTAAATTCAAAAGCGAAAAAACCCTTAGGAAGAGCACCAAAAGAGACCTTCCCACTAGTTCTCGATTTTTTTTTAACAAATTCCCTGACCACTTCAATATTTGGTCTAGGACCCATAAACTTTCCAACCAGGGTTCATTCCATTAATGCTATGTTATGGTCAATAATTAGATCATGAATTGCAATAGCAAAGTTACCTCTAGCAGGGGACGATATATTTTGCATAGGAGGGAAGGAAGACTTTCCATTAGGTTTTACCCCGAATAGCGAGGTCCAGGTTTTGCAGTTGCCTCCTAAACCGCCAGTGGTCCCCACTCCCCCACTAGCTTTCTCAATTTTTTCAGTGGGAGAAGTAGTAGAGAAAGAGGCCAAAATTTCCTTACCCCCAGGGTTCACTTGTATTTTGACACCGGAGTCCACATCATCCTGGTCATCCTTACCTTGCTTCTGACTCAGTTCCAGCTCTTGATTCGACTATTGATTATCTGATCTTGCTTCGCTTCCAGATCCGCATTCATTGATTTGAAATTCGAACTTTGTTTTCTCCCGCCCGTGACCACGCTTGTAACTGCTCCCATTCATTATATTTTTACTGACATTGTTTTTTCTTCAAGAGTTGATATTTCTAACACTCTCTTTATTATCAAGCCTCCTTTGTAGTCTAGTGTAGGCTTTGTAATGTTATTCTTTTTGGTGCTGGGGCCCATATAACCAATGTATCCCACTACTCATTGAATCCAGATCCTTGCAGTGCAATTGTAGCTTCTTCTTCTAAATTATAGAGAGTTCTATCACATCTTTTATTGTATCAAAATAAATGGAAGAGCCTGGGTCCCATTCTGGAAACAACAAGAAACCACTATTACTTACTCGCTCCCTACCTTCAACTGTAGTCATTTCATGAAATTTAGCTTTTATTTCTCTTAATACTTGTGCCTGAATAGTTGCATTAGGTAATTTTGGATGAATAATTCTTTTCCTAGACACACTGTTGGCATGTTTATCTTTCTTATCCTTGTATGAAAATTCCATGAAAGCTTGAGATATTAGAAATGAATCAGCATCCATGAATTTTGTACATGCCTCCATCCTGACATCATCGGTGATATTAATCCCAATAAGGTCAACCTTGCTTAACACTAAACACAACTATTGTGGCGCAATTACTACGAGTGGATAAGGCATTCCCTATTCCATTTCCTCTTCTAATACCCAAATTTCTTCATCAAATTATTCATCATCATAATTAACAAAACCTGTTGATTTGACCTTCTCCTTTTTATTGAAGGCCCTTTTGGTGGTGAGGCATGTTGTGGTGGGGAATCAATATTAACAATTTTCGGTCCATTTGACCTTGGAAGAGATGGTGGTGGAATTTTTAGCACTGGAGAGAGATCATTTTTCTCCTCTTGTTGAGAGGGAGCAGAAGTTGCATCTTCCTTCTTTCCTTTCATTCTCCCTATGAAGACCATTTTTTATTCCTTAGGAGGCTAGTATGATTGCCTTTCCTCCATGACAAGGATCTCACCTCCACCTTGTTCCTCTCCCATAGGAGCTTTACCTTTATCCTAAATTATCCTTCACCTTCAAGGTGAGCTACCACTGTCTCAAAATTTTGGAACATATGTTCCATTCTTTGCATCACATTGGGGATTTCTACGAGAGTAGTGAATTCAAGGTCCTTATCTATTATTTTACTTTGCATTTTATCGAATGCGATCCATTTTTTTTCCATCCTCCTATTTCAAATGATCAAAAATATTTTTGATGACATCCTTAGGATATTGTAAAATGTAGACAAACTTGGAAATCTTGTTCCTTATCTTTAGCCAGGCCATGAAACCCTCACGATCATAATTATCCCTCACCCTTTCTCTCAACATGGTAAAATTATTGAGTATATCATTTATATTATCCCAACCTTCTTTAATCATTAAAAGATTAGAGAAGCATGAGTATGAATGGAAATATGTTCCTTTTACCTGATCCTTCAAATGCTTCTTCTCCACACTTCCCAACTACCACATCGCTTCAAGGAACCCAATTCTTTTAGGCACATATTTCGGCAATAAGTGAGGTGAGATAGTAGCACCATACACTCTCAAAATAGTATACATGGGATAGGTTATAACATCTCTGCAATTATGATCAACCCCTATTTCATGCCTCCTATCCTTAGGTCTCAAGAGATCATGCAAAGCCCTGTGGATCCTATAATGCTCACAAATAGAGCTTTCCTCAAAGTGGAGGCAAAAAAACTCTCAAAGATCACATAATCAAACTTTCTATCATCCTTGTCTAGGACAGTGGTCCAACATTGGATAGGAAATTCCAAATCCCCTTCCACTCTTTTTAGTATCATATCATTCTCAAATTAAGCTACACCCTTTAACAAAAACATGTGCATGAACAATGAATACTAGCTGAATTTTACTCCAACCTCACCCTTCTTAAATTTTACCAAACCTTCATGAATCCTCCACGTAAGAAACCCTCCATAATTATATATTGTGCAATAATGGAGGTGTTGGATATGGGCCACCATATGCATCCACACCATAGGAATTATAGTGACTGGGTCATAGCCAATAATCTCACAGATGGAGTAGAATATTTTTGAAAATAAGGCACAAAGTAGTGCATTGGATAGGGATCTTTTTCAAATGGACCCAATGTGTCCCTTCGACCCTGAATAGTAGCTAGGTACTTTGGCAATATATGGGCTTTGAAAGAATGCTTAGTCTTCTCATACTCTTCCATGCAACCCTTTTCATTAATGAGAACCATATCCTCACTCCATTCAATGAGAATGAAAACATGAGGATTCTCCTCCCTAGTGAATTTTACCATATCAAATTCGTCAAAGGATCTCATAGTCCTTGTGGATGGATCATAATTGGCACCTATTTTATCCAAAAAATCAATGTCTAGGTAAAAATTTGACACTGTCAATTTTCCCAAATCAAGATTCCAGGGGTTGCCAACTAGACCATCACAATTTCAATTTCCAAACTAGCCACAAAACATTTCCCATCCAATGTAGGGAAATTTGGCATCCCTAATAGCACTATGCTTGTCAACTAGACCCTCTACCACTTGTGCACTGTGAAAAAGCAATTGACCCTTACATTTTTCATTAGTAGAGGGTGGAAACTAGTCCACTATGTCCTTACTCAAAGGTCTTATACGAAATTTTGAGCGAGAGGCTTCCCCTTTTGATGAAGACACTTTCACTTTAGGATCCATAACTCAAGGGTCTTCATGTAAATTAGGGTTTTTGGCTTTACAAAATAACCTATGGCTCGATTAGGTATTTGACATGGACAACAAGAAGGAAACACTACCAAATTGTTTAAAATGAATGTAATAAATGCACAAACCAAGGAACCCTAATTCTAGAAGGATTGGAAGACCACAATTTAATAAGTACTAAATAATTTTCAATGGTAGTGCAACAATTCAACTTACTATTTTAGGATGATCTAGAAACCCTAACCCCAATGCCGAACAAGCTTGAAAAATGTAGCACAAGCTTCCTAGGCATGTGGAATGATTTTTTAATCATCAATTGTGTTTTAAAACATTACAACACTTAATATGGTATCTCAATGTCCTTTCCACCATCATGACTCGCTCACACGAACTTGGACAACTCACTTTCCCTAGATCTAAACTTTGAATTTTACCCATTGATCTTGTGGTGACATGAGAACACCATTGATCTAGATTGAGTTAGCATAGTTTGGAAAAGATAACTGTGAGAAGTCATTACCTTTATCCAATAAAAACCAACCATGTAAATTCACTTCAGAGTGATTCATGGGCTCCACCACCTTATTGTTGTTTAGAAAAGGCCACAAGTTAGCTTCCCTGTTCCGCTGTGTATCTTTACTCTCCAATTTTTTTTATCAATTGGAATATGGGGAAAGGCTAAGATTAGATCTCACACCTTCAACATGTATGTGTGTATTAATATAAGATCACATTCCTATGCACATAATTCTCAGGCACAATTAACCAACATGATTAAAAGTGAAAGGAAAAATAAATGAGTAATGGAAATTACTAACTAGTGAGAAATTTTTGAAGGAAAGAGATTACCAAGAAATAGAGAAGCCAAACCAAGCATCACCAAAATGCAAAGGAGAGACAAAAATTTGGTAAGGGGAAAAAATAAGAAAAAACCCCAATATTATGAATGGAGGAAAAATTCCTAAGAATGATACAAAGAGAGAGAGAGAGAACTTAAGCCTTAAGCTTTCTTCCTTGAATATGAAGAATGAGAGGAGAGGCACCTCAATAAATAGAGGTGAGAAAGATGAGTTAGAATGTAACTCCCAACTCAATGAATTTCACCATTCATCTATATGTGTGCAATGTGTCAAGAACCTCTTAAGGAGATGGCTATAAATATTCCTTAAAGATAAAACACTTTTAGGGATTCCTTTGGAATATTCCTACAAGTTAATAAATAATTACAATTAAAGAATAACCTTTACCAAGTAAAGGTTGATATTCTAACATCCCCCCTTAAGATTTACTTGGGGAGGTTACATCAAACCCTTCAATGGGTTGTAATCCAAAATTTTTACAATAAAATATAAATTTATCTTTACAAAGAGTTTTAGTGAGAATATATGAAATTTGATCTTCACCTTTACAATACAAAAGAAAAATTTGTTTGTCTTCAATTTTCTCTCTAATGAAGTGATGTTGAAGAGAAATATGCTTGGTCCTTGCATGAAATATTGGATTTTTTGCCAAAGAACTATCACTTTTATTATCACAATATAAAATAGTAGGATCCTTTTGAGGTAGACCCAAGTCTTCAAGTAATCTTCTTGTAGACATGTAAAATTGACTGACACACTTGATCCCGATTACTAACATCATTTTGTCCTAAATCATACTCTTAGCTTATCATCATTTTTCATCTCTTAATTAGATAAATCATTATTTATTTAATTAAGTCATTCTCCCCTCTTTTGATTAAATTAATCAATGTAATCTAATTAACACTCTATCTTTGTTCATTTAAATAATTTATTTTATTTAAATTAAAACTCTAAAGTCCTCTTATTAAATTGAATAAATTAAAACCTTATTTGATTTAATCTAACATTATCCCCTTTAGTTAAATAAAACCAAACATTTATTTAGTTAAACCCTTCCTCTCAATTTGATTTAAATTAACTCATATATTTAAGTCTAAATTGTCACATCTCCTAATTCCTCATTAAATTAATTAATCCTTAATTAATTTAATCCTAAAACATGTCGCATTCTCTAGAAAATGCAACTTGCACAATAAATCAATTAATTTGATTTATTAAATTGCCTATTTTCTCTCAACATGGAATAAGGGAGGAATATTCCTTCAAATTTGAATTCAAATCCAAGAGGATTTTTCCTTCCAACAAATCATTCACCCCTCTTACATGTCCTTGTGCATTGAGCCAAGTGGTATTTACTTCATTCTTTTTTCCCTCTCACATGTCATTTCCTCAATTTCAAATCCCATCTAATATCATTTATTGGCACTTCGATAAAAATGTGCACAACCTTCACCCATTCACATCTTGACAAGTGGTACTTGGTCATTGGATGTTGAATGATCTCACATTGCTCAATCTTGCTCTCTCTTCCAATTTGGAAATCTATAAAAGAGAGACTCTTCCTCTCATTCTTCATCCATAAATCCAAGCAAATCTACTATACTTCATTTCATCCAAAACTTGAGCAAAGTTACTCTCTTCACATTGAGAGCTAATTTTGCCTACTTTATATCAAGTGCATTATTATTATGGTTTATCTCATTAAGGAGCTACAATCTCCATCAAATGATCAAATATTTGAAAGGAGTTGGGAAAGGGCCAATTTCTACACACAATTGGCACCAATTCCCCCATAGGATCAAGAGTTTGATTTGCATTGAATAAGATTTAATAGATTTTGTTCATATTTGTTTGTGTTCTTCATCTTATTTCTTACTCTTTGGAATTTAAACAAATTTCATGGGGAATCTTGATTATCACTTGCATTTTTTCTAATATTTAGTTTTTTTCTCATGTTTCTGCAAGTATAGAATTGTGGTTCACATTTTGGCACTAGAAGAAGGGCTGATTTGGAGGAATTCGTCATGGTTTTCCAAACATTTGTGGGTTTTTTACATTTGTTGTGCCTATAGGAAATTGCACCTTTCATACTCCCGTGGTGCCATATTGCACCACTATCAGACAAGAGGCTCTATATTGCACCGCTCAAAATTCCAAACTCTGCCAGCGGAGTCTTCCCACCCCCTAATTTTTAATTTGCAAACTGCATCGTGAGTTTCTAAACTCCAAACTACACCATTGGGCTAAAAGAGCATTGCCTTTCCACTCTCTGTCCTACTAGAGAGCACCGCTCTCAGTCACATGTGGCGCTATATTGCATAGCTTGAGTTTCTAAACTCCACCGCATTTGCTAACTACGCCAATGGTTGATAGTAAAAACTGCAAATTTATTTATTTTTGACATGTGCCTTTTTGTTTTCAGCTTTTTGACCTATTAACCTATTTCTTGTCTCTGTATCTCCTAGTTTTAATCATTTTGTAGGATAGGACAAGAAGGAAAGCAAAGTGGAAGGTTACATTATGCCATTATTTTCATCTTATACCAAGTGTTTTTGAACACTTTAGCATTGATTAAGACTCTTAGAGAATTCTCAATCTCTAATAAGAAATATGTTATCTTTCATGCTTTAGGGAACACTAAATTTCCTTTTGGGCAATAAAAAGAACAATACAAATTTTCTTTCAAATTTTGCAAACAAAAGGCTTAAAAATGATTTTAGGACAAACTTACTAGAGTTGGTTTTCGGATTTAAAAATTGAACAAGGCAAATCCTGCATTTGATTTGGTGCTATAAAAAGAACTCGCTTTTTCTTTGTGGACTTAAAATGAACAGGTTTTATTTTTTTTAGTAATTATTTACTCAAATTAATACCATCAAAAGGACGTATGCACTTCTCTCACACCTCACGGTGATCTTGAGAATCAAAAGGTCTTTTGGTGATCTTAAGTTGAGTAAAGCAATTACCTCCACATTTCATTTTGGAATTAAAACTGAACAAAACATCTTGCGAGCATGGGTAAGCCTATTGTGTCTATTATCCCTTTGTTTCTAAATGAAGGTTGATCGAAATATGAATATGTTTGCTCAATTTTTTTTATCTGACAGGGCCTTCCTTGCAGGAAAAATTACTCACCCAAGTGAATGACCCAGCCGGTAAAACACTAAGGACAATTGTATTTCCAACCGGGATATAAAAGTGGGTACTGGAACAAAATCTAGTATCACGCGGTTGGCTCCAATGAGAAGGGAAACAATGGTCTCTCACTACATGATTCAACTCCTATGAAAAAAAATTCCAAATTAAAAACCTTGTTTAGCAAAGGCCAAATCCTTAACTATTTTGTTGGTGAAAAAGGTCATGTCCTTTAAAGATACCCCACATATACATGCAAAATCTGTTGTACAAAGGAAAACTATGCCATGGGAGATTCATGGGTACTGATGCTTGGCTGACCCGAGAAGCGAGTGTACTATAAGAAGGAGCTTGTGTGGTCAAGCATCTAATCATCTGCACTGAATATGCACAAGTAGATTTATCCAAGTGGGAACCCAACAAAATATTGTCTCTTCATCCTAGGGTTGTACATGTTCTTGGAATAAAAAAATACATTGCTTGGGTCTTAGAACATTTGAAAATGAACATCCACAAAAACCTTCAAAATTTTAAACCCTTTGGAGGAAACAAATATCCTTTGACAAATCTAAGTGCTCTTGCTTGCCCTAAAGATTCTATCCTTAGAGTTTTATAGTTACTTATATTTAATCATCATTTGTTTTCACTAAAGTCAACCTAGGAAACTATGCTCTTGAAACCTTGATTTTCACATAATGGACCTTGTAGAATGAAAATTAATTGAGGCCTAAAAAATTAGTTCGAAATCATAATCAAGAATTTTATTTTGATAAAATTAACTCATTAAACAAATATAAGGACAATTGGACCTCACACATGTGTTCTCTCTAATTATTTCCCATAAAATCAAAATCCAAAAACCAAGGTGCAAGAAGATTAGCCCAGAAGCTCGTGTGGAGCATCTTGAAATGCTTCTTGAAGTTAGATAAAAATTGGTATATAATTTCTACAAGAAGGCTTCAAAGAACAAACCAAGTCTATATGATTTCTATTAGCAACAGAATCCAACTCTTTTTCAAAGACTTTCTCTTCTCACATAGGAAGTATGGCATGTTCTTCAATATCGAGATCTTGTAAGAAAGAGTCATGTCTAGGTCAAGTCTAGGATCAAAATTTTAACTCTCATCCATTTCTCAATCATCAAAATCAAATCCTATTTCACCAACAAACTCTTGAAAACTTTGAAACATCATTCGTGCTAAACTTATAGGAAAAATCATCATCACTTTGTTTGACTTAATACACTTAGTCAAATTATCAATCCTCTTGAGAAAAATTACCTCTAGGATAACACAACTTCCTAAGGCTTACAAGTTCAACATCACTTCATTTGCCTTAACACACTTAGTCAAATCATTCTCTTGTACGAGTTTTCTCTAGGCTAACACAACTTCCTAGGGTTTGTAAGTTCATTATCATCTTGTTTGGCTTAATTCACCTAGACAAACTATCCTTAATCAAAATTAAATTATTTCAAGCCCTAAAAATTTTAGCATCTCCCCAAATTTCTTTAAGATTTTTCATTCATCCGCATCATCTGTCTCCCATTTGTCTCATCCCCATCATCACTTTTCATCCTTAGACTTTCCTAGTTCTTCTCTCTCTCTTTTGTGCCTAAGATTAAGATCAAACAATCTCTATTTTATGGTTCAAACAAGATCTCAATACAAGAAGAACATGGAAATCACAAAGGAAACATCAACTTCAAGTGACCTAAGTCAAATGGCTCCCAAGAAGAATCTAGTGGAATCAAGCAATCCTACAAACAGTTCCTCTCTACCATCACAAAACCCTCAAGAGGAGGGTCATATAGAGTACATCACCAATGATGAATTGGGAATGAAGTAAGAGAAAATAACTGAAATGATTCAAAATCACGAGAATCATAGAATGGTCAACGCCATTTTGAAACTTAATCCCTTAATATGTACATCACTCAAGATATTACCCAAGTCATATCAACAATCACCTCAACCCTGCTAGTTGTTAACAAGGGAAGCGCCATCCTTCGTGCAATCCAAAAGCATCACCTTGTATACAACAGAGAAATGAATATCAACACCACACTAGATAACTCCATCTCGATAAATTAACTACACCCGTATGTTCCAGTTACTTTCCACAATAATGTGGACTCATCCTCATTTCATGCAATGCCAATCTATCCACTGAATATACAAAATTCTCTCCCCATGATTTTTCAAGGAGAGGGTGGGTTATTCGAGATAGGGGGAGTCATTGATCCTTCCTCATCATCACTTTTCCAAGGGAACACACCACCGTTCTCTCTATTACCTTTGAAATTTGTATCATCTTTTGGGTTGGGCCTTCCTCCCCTACCCACCACCAATCTACCAAACCAAAGCAATTAGAGCACCATATCAAACCCTCTCATTTTCCTATCAACATTGCAATAGATGGTAACCACTCAAGCAACCCCAATGGTCAACACATCCACCATCCCCCAAATCTCTCAAATCATGGTTTCCTAGGGACCATGCATCTCGATCACACCATCCACAAATCAAATCCCAATCACCAACACAATTGTTCCAATCATCACAACAATTAACACCATTCCCAATCCGCCGTTGATTCTAGCAAAATTCAACATGACAAAATCATTCATCACCATGATTCAAGTATTTCAAAAAGCCACCCATCAAAGGGTACTTCACAAAAAACAACAAACTGCATAGTTGGTTGCTCAGTAGGCGAAAACACAATTAGTCGCCCAACAAGCCGCACAAGCCACGTGAGCAGCACAAGCATCCCAACAAGCACAGTCTCAGGCTCAAGCCCAATAACACACTCAACAAGTGCAAGCACAGTACCACACACATCTACAATAAATCCACCAACAAGCCCTACAAGAATTTCAGGCACAACAACAAGCTAAACAACAAGCTTTTTTGGCACAACAACAGTTAGACCAACAACAAGCTTTGTTGGCACAATAACAGCTAGACCAACAACAAGCTTTATTGGCACAACAACAACTAGACCAACAATAAAATTTGTTGGCACAAAAAAAACTAGACCAACAAGCTTTCTGGGAACAACAACAACATGACCAAAAACAAGCTTTGTTGGAACAACAACAATAGGACCAACAACAATCATTGTTGGAACAAATGCGGGCATATCAGCAGGCCTCAAAAGCACAGTAGAGCTTGTAGAAAACCCCCATCAATACCCCACTTGTTAATCAAACAAAAAAAGTGCCTCAAAAGACATTCATCCCACCTCTTGATCTGCAAAATGATGTTGCAGCACAAATCAAGCTACTCGCAGAGCAAGTGTTGGACCTTTAATCAGGAAAAAAACCAAAATGCCACGAAATTTGTGCCCCTATCCTTTTGATATAAGTCTTATAGTGGTACCATTCTGGAAGGGATTTGAAATCCTAAAATTCGATAAATATAATGGGATGGGAAACCCTACAAATCACGTCAAGGAGTTTCAAGTGCATTTCATGGAAGTTGCATACAATGACACATATCTAATGTGACTACTTCCTTGGATTCTAACTGGTTCCACCATGGAATGGTTCTCTCATCTACCCACAGGCATCAAAACATTCCAGGAAATGGTGGATGCATTCCTCTAAAACTATGCATTCAACATGGGTATGGCTGTTAGTTTGGAGGAACTATTATTACTCAAACAATAAAAAGGAGAGCTATTCACTTCCTTTTTACAACGATGGCAATCCAAGGCCAACTGAAGTAAGTGGACGATGCCAGAAGAGAAACAACTTTGCACTATCATAGTCAATTTCGACAAAAACTTGGCATTCTATCTAAAAATTCAATGCATTACAACATATGATCAATTGATCCCAAAAGTGCTCAATATTGAAAGAGCCCTTACTATGTGAGGGGGCATATCTACATTTCCTGCACAACAAGATAACCACCCACCCACCAATTATAATGATAAACCTCGCACATGGTCAAGGAACAAAAAATTAAGAAATGATAGAGTAGTCGATGTGAAGGTTGTCATCAATGCTCTTAAGAAAAATATTCAAACCCATCATCAACCACAACAATGTGCAACCCAATACAGTAGCACAACAACCACCACCTTTGAATAATCAAATCAATAGTCTGAGCAATCAAGGAGGACCACCTCCCTAAAACAAGTATCCTCCCAAGCGGAAGTTCACAGCCCTTGGATATCCAATCAAATCTATAATGAAGAAATTGGTTAAAGAGAACCTTATCAAAATATGTACTTCGAAGCAATATGTGGAACCCATGACAAAACCACCATGGTACGATGAAAATATCCTTTGCGATTTTCATAAAATCAAAGGGCCTACAACCAAAAATTGCATGATATTGCAAAACATCATCCAATATCTCATTGAGGACAAAATCACAAATGTAGAGCAACCTGCCGACAATCAAGATCTCAAAATATACACAAATCCGATGCCTAATCACAATCAGGGAAATAATCAAGTAAATAATCAAGGATGTAACCAAGGAAACAAATATGGGAAACAAAAGTATGTTAGTGCAAACCTTGTATATGAAGCATAGTCACATGCATAGATGAAATGGTCACTGTCATTAGGGTTAAAGGGGCTAACATTGATTGTGGAGTCACCACACGCAGTGGAAAGGTTACTATTACAGGGGTATCACAACCTTCTAAGACCCCCATCTCAAATATGAAATTTGTTCCCTATGAATATAATTTCATTGACCAGCTAAAAATAACCCCTACTTAGATCTCCATCATGGAGTTACTGAAAATTTTCGTTGCCCATAGGAAAATCCTTGATGAAGCATTAATTGCATCCACTATCTCTTCTAATCTTGATGTAGAACAATTTTAGGCTATGGTTGGTAACATCGTCACCCCAAATCTCCTTAGCTTTTCTAATCAAGATTTCCCCACCTAGCCATCTCAAAATCGTGCACTTCACCTTCAAGCCCTGGTTCACAAGAAGAAGGTCAAAAGGGTCTTGGTGGATGGATACGTAGGCCTCAATATTTGTTCACTTAAACTTATAAATAACTTGGGAATCTCAAAAGACTACAATGAAAAAAAAATGCATTACCATAAGAGAATATGATGACAAAGAAAGAATATCTCAAGGCACTATCAAGATCCCAATCCAAGTAGGGCCAGCTACTATAGAAACCACATGTCAGGTCCTCGATCTCGATTTTCCCTATAACATCCTCCTAGGATGCCCATGGATCCATGGAATGAAAGCGGTCACCTTAACATACCAATGTGTCAAATTTTCATACCAAAACGAAGAGGTCACAATACATGGTGATCTTGAGCCGTTTGCCTATTGAAAAAAATTGGAGGCTAAGTTCTATAAAGTTTCCCAAGTGCCAAAGAATGATGAAGGCCCCTTCACTCCCTATATAGACCCATCTAACCTCACCTCCACTTCTATGATAGAGACACCCTCCATCCCTTATATATCTGACATCAAGCTCGTGATCCAAGACAATGGGTGCGGAGATTACATAATGATAAAAAAATATTTTGTTGTAGGAGAGTTACCTCAATCTCCTAGGTCACATGGACGACCTCAATTAGTTGAAACACTTGCCTACACTTTTAGGGAAGACCCTTCTAGATTTCTTAGTTGGGGGATCTAAGGAAAATTTGGATGAAAGAGACATTTCAAACTCACTATACCAAGATGAAAGACCCACACCCACCCTACGCATGGATGAAGCTAGCAGAGGACTGCAAATGAGGCTTGGTATGGGATACAAAAGAAATAAAAGCCTTGGAAGGAACATCGATGGGCAAATGGAGCCCATCATTGTAGAAAGACAAATGATAAATCTTGGCCTTGGATGTACCCCTCTGAGTATATCCATATGTGGCAAAGGTACCCTTCTTAGAGCAGTTAGGTCTCCCCCTCAGTTATCATCAGTCCCTCTTCAATTACCTGTATCCACAGGTGTGCCCCTAGATAATTTCACCTTCAATATACCTGATGTATGTAGTAGTAGTGATGATGAGGATACCATAACTGATCTACCCATGCTTTTTGAAGAATCTTCCTTACTCATGATTAGTGCCTCATCCATTGAGTCAAACTCTCAAAATCACAAAATAAACCTTGTTTACCCCCAACTCATCGATTATGACCAACGAGGACCACCAATTCTAGAAACATTCAAAAATTATGAGGCTCTCTTTAAATTCATGGGACTAAGGGATACAATACCATGCGGAGATCATAAAGCTAGATTTGACATCACACTAGACACACAAGCATATTACGGGGAGACCATTGAGTCTTTCAGTCGCAAAAGAAAAAGAATGAGAATATGATTAGGTTCATTGAGTGAACACCAAACTATGGCACTCTCTAACCACAAAATAGTAAAAATAAAGGACACATCTAATGGTGAAAACCTCTCTGAGGCAGTAGAGGATGAAGGATTCAATCTCCCCACTACTACACTTCACTAGGAAAAATCAGCAGTCTTAGTAAAACAGTTTAACCCCATTCATTTGGGAACATAAGCAATGCCACATATCACCTTCTATGTTGAGTCACTTCTCACACAAGAAAAAGAGCTCCTTGAAGCATTCTTAATGGAAAGAAAGTTGAAATTTGCATGGACCTATGCCAACATGCTAGGTCTTGATCTGGAAGTTGTGGTTCACCATTTAGCTATCTACCTAGGATAAAAACCAGTAAGGTAGAAGTTGAGAAAGATGCACCCTCAGATAGCCTTTCTAGTCAAGGTGGAATTATAGAAGCTCCTAGATGTCAGCTTTATATGCCCAATTGATTATCTAGAATGGGTGTCCAACCTAGTACCTATTTCAAAACTAAATGGGGCATCCACATCTACACTGATTTGAGAGACCTAAATAATGTGTGTCCTAAGGATGACTTTCCACTACCCAGTATTGAATTGATAGTGGAAATGATGGTTGGACATGAGATGCTATCACTAATGGATCGCTTCTCAGGGTACAACTAGATTATGATAGCAAAGGAAGACCAGCATAAGACAATGTTTACATGTCCATGGGGAACCTACTACCGGAGCATGATGCCATTTGGACTAAAGAATGCAGGAGAAACATATCAAAGGGACATGACACTAGTTTTTCATGACATGATTCACAAAAAAATGGAATATTATGTGGATGATATATTTACCAAGTCAAGGAAAATGTAGGATCACATAGCAACTCTAAGTGCCATCTTTGATAGACTAGAAAAATACAAGGTTAGACTTAATCCCAAGAAATGAGCCTTTGGGGTACAATCAGGAAAACTCTTGGGATATATACTATCAATGAAGGGAATAGAAGTCAATCCCACCAAATTCAAGGAGATCCTCAACATGGAAGCACCCAAGACACTGAAAAATATTAGAGGACTACAAGGAAGGCTCCAATCCATTCACAGATTCATCGCACCACTGGTGAATAAATAGATTCTATATTCACATATACTTCACAAGGGAGTAACATACAAGTGGGATGACAAGTGTGACCAGACATTTAGTAAAATAAAACAATATCTACTTACACCACCAGTGTTGATGCCACCAATTCGAGGAAAACAACTGATTCTATACATATCAACCACAATAGCAGCTCTTGGTGCACTCCTAGCTCAATAGGATGCAAATGGAAGAGAAAGAGAAATATACTACATCAACAGGACAATGGTAGGGCATGAGATCAACTACACACCAATAGAAAAATCTTGTCTAGAAGTTGTGTTTGCAGCCCAAAATTTTAGGCATTACATGTTGGCTCATCAGATCAAGCTAATTGCAAAGATAGATCCACTAAAGTATCTACTCTCTAAGGCTAATCTCACAAGACAAAAAACCAAGTGGGTAATGATATTGATAGCACACGACATTGAATATGTGGAGTGCAAGACCATCAAGGGGCAGGAAATTGTAGAACAACTAATAGAGGCTCCAATTTATGTCGACAACCCACTTATCTCAAAAAATTTAGACAAGTCAATTTTCAACATAAGTATAGAAAATCAGTTGAAGATGTATTTTGATGGGTTATACACACAACATGGGTCAGGCATCAGAATCTTCTTCATAACTCCCCAAGGAGACTGCATACCCAAATCCTATAAACTATATTTTCCATGCAGAAACAACATAGTAGAGTATGAGGCTCTCGTCATAGGCTTAAGGATTGCAGTACAATGGTAGATTATGACTCTCAAAGTCTATGGAGATTCAAAGCTCATCATTAACCAAGTCAATGGTGAGTACCAAACAAAGGATGAAAAGCTAACTCCATACAATAAATTAGTGGAGAGCCTCAAAGAATTATTCATTGATGTCACCTTTGAATAGATAACTAGAGTAAACAAAAAAATAGTAGATGCTATGGCCACAATTGGATTGCTCTTGGAAATCCCAATAAAAGTTCCAAAATAAGAGTTTCTATTAGTACAGCTTCTCATACCGGCATTTGAGGTACCAAAGTTTGAATTTTTGTGCAAAATCATTGGTCCTAATGATCCCTAGTATCATGACATCTATACCTACCTAAGAACAAGAGTCCTCCAAGCTGAAACAATCCCAAACCTTAAATGAGCCTTTGTAGAAAGATCCTTACGGTTTTTCATCCTAGTAGAAACCCTTTATCGTAGGAGCATTGAAGGAACCCTTTTGTATTTCTTAAACCTTGAGGAAGCCCTAGCTGCTCTGACTGAGGTCCACAATGGAATTTTTAGTTCACACTCAAGTGGTATAACCTTGGCTAAGAAACTATTGAGGACCAGTAGTACTGGCCAAGAATGGAAAGAGAGGCACATGACTTTTTCAGAAAGCGTTTACAGTGCCAACAACATGGAGACCTTATTCATGCACCAGCTCAAGAGCTTCATCCTATTGTTACACCTTGGCCCTTTTCCTGGTGGGGGCTTGATCTCAATGACAAAATCACCCCCACCTCATCCAACGGCCACAAATTCATCATCACCACTATGGAATACTTTACAAAGTGGGTCAAATCAATTCCCATGACCTACATAGCTAGAAAGTAGATATCCAAGTTCATCTTGAACTATCTCATTTTCTGATACAATGTCCCTCAATCCATTATCTCTGATAATGTGACACCTTCCAAGAATCAGGAAGTGCATGACCCTTTCCATAAATTCAATATCCAACATTGCTTTTCCACTCCATATTACCTGCAAGGAAATGGCCAAGTAGAAGCCACTAATAAAACTATCTTCAAAATCCTTAAGAAACTAGTCAATGACTCTGGCTATGACTAGCATCTACAACTAGATCTTGCCTTATAGGCCTATCGCACCAACATCTGCACACCAAAAGGTGCCACCCCATTCTCCCTGGTCTACAGATCAGAAGCCATCCTCCCAATCGAGATCAAGCTCCCATCATTAAGGATATCCTTGCAAAACATAATTACATATGATGAATATCGAGTTTCAAGGTTAAATGAGTTGGAGTTATTAGATGGATGGTGTATGGATTCCCTAAACCATCTATAGGTCTATCAGAACTGGCTAAAGTGAAGCTACAACAAGAAGATCAGGAGACTCATCCTCCAAGTCGGTGAAATTGTGCTAAAGGAGAACTAGAATAATGTACCAAACCTAGAAAGAAAAGGTAAATTTGAGCCCAATTGGTTTGGACCTTTTGTCATTACAACAAGCTATAAATTAGGAGCCTACCAGTTATCAACACCAGAAGGTGAACCCCTGTAGGAGCCCATGAAAAACTGTCATCTCAAAGAGTTTTATACCTAAAATTTGCAAGGTATAGAACCAAAAAGTTAAAAAAATCAGAAAATGTCTTGAAAAAATTATCACCCTGATGAAAACCTAGAAAACATGCATCTTGGTAACAACAAAAAAATACAAATATACAAAAATCCAAAAAAAATGAGAAAAAGGATTGAAAAGAGTAAAGAAAAATATCATCCTCTAGTGAAAACCACTTTAGTGGTGCTTTTGAGAAGTACCTTGGTGAAAACCTAGAAAATAGGTGCCAAGTGTAAATAAATCACTCTCCATCCACCAGGATCTTCGTGATCTATTCTGCACACTCACTTATCTATTACATTTATCCCTCCACCAATCCGTTCGCAACCATACCATAGCTTCATATTGTGCTCATATCATGTTCCACCCTAGTACTACTTGGCATATTCCTAAGGTTAGTTTGTCCAACCTATATCAAATTAGTCTATTGTATCATGTTGGGGGCATGTTCCTATACCTACATTGGATTGGATTCGTGTATATTCTGGTGATCTTCCTTAAAAGAAAAAAAATCTCAAAACATTCAAAAACCCCATCAAAAATCCAGAAATAAAATATCCAAATCATTCAAAATTCAGAACATGTCAACAATCTAGCTACATCATCTCTGAGCTTGAACATAGGAAAGGTTGATCTTTTATCATCTCTTGAGACACCCTTGGTTGGTCCTTTAGCCGTTTGTCACGAGCTGGAAATATGTTTGCCCATCTCTCATCATTGAGTCAAGTCTATCATCGATCAAAATACGTGGTCTCTACATGTATAACATAGGCAAGGCTAATCTATTTATTAGCTCCCGAGAATCAAAAAACATTGAAAAATCAAAACAACCTCAAAACATTTGAAAAACCCAAAATGGTGCACCCATCTCATCTCGCTTTCACCCACAATTGTCTTATTCCTAATAAATCAATCATCAACTTCATCCTTTAGTGACTCAGTTAGAAGCAAGTCTAGTGAGTTCAAAAGTGAACACCCTAATCATCAAAGTCTCAAGTCTAGGTTAGTAAGCAAGCAAGTTGATCAACTCAGAGTATCAATAGCTTATCATCCAATCAATCTCATCAAAACTATGATCACAGCATGTCCTAGGATGCATCATTCCTACACTATACATTAGCATCATGTATCACCTTAGTTTAGCCTTGGCTAGTGGTACGAAGAACATTATCTTGTTTTTATACTTTATCTCAAATTTTTTACTTATCTTATTTTGCGCTCATTCCAAGGACCTCTCGATGATGCCTAAACAAAATAGTTTTAGATAGAATGAAATGGAGCAATGATCATTATCTTTTTTATCTACTATTCTTGTTGGATAATCTTGTAAAATAACTTATTTCATGCATACCTTGTTTGGTTTGTAGGGAAGATGTTTTAGGTGTCTTGTTGACCACACAAGAAGTTTTGTTTTTCTATGTTTTGGTTTGAGATGTTTAGAATGTCTGAACTGCATCCTGAATAATGTTTCTTATGCTAAGTGTAAACAAGAATACTCTTATCTGATTGACAAGTCAAAGTCCAGCACACTAGGTATAATGCCATCCTGGTTCTTTATATCTAGATGCATCGTACTTATGTGTGTCATCAAATATAAAGTAATTGGCCCTTTGAAAATCTTGACTCCTATTAAGAAAAACATCGATATCTAATGACTTGTGGGATCTCCTTTCTTCTATCTTCTTTCCATACTAACATGGTACTGTGAAATTTAATCAGAACATCGCTAATTCATCCATCCTACATCCAAAAAATCATCAACATAAATGCATATCATATCATATAGATCATACCACATCATATCAACTTGCATTATCATTGTCTTAAGTTATGAAGAATAATATAGATTTGTTATTCTAAGTATCTTAAGAGATAATTGCATTGCATTCATCCCATAATATTGCATGAATCATTAAGAGCATAATAGAAATCATTAGCATCCATTATCATGAGATAATTGGTCCCATATCATTTGCACAACAATACATAATAATCTGCATACACTCCATCCATACAATTGTCATCAAAGTGCATAGAAAAATTAAAAAATAAATGCATCCATAATTATCAACATACATCATATTACATGAGCATAAATTAAAATAATTTTATAACATCTCATAGAACATAGGAAATTCAAAAGCATCCATACATCATAAATAGAATGATCTGATATATCATAAAAAATGTACATTTGTCATGGTACAAAATTGGATCAAGTATATACTTCAAAATAAATGATACAATAGGGGAAATATTCAGGGCCCATGGATCAAAAATACAAAAAATTCTATGATCGAAGCACTAACCCTACTGGCTACTACCCTCTCCTTCTTGCCTCTCACCATAGTCCTCGAGAGGCCTCATCCCTATCTGCTGTGAGAATTCTAGCACTTGACCAGCTGGTGGAACTACTTGCCTATAATGCTGTCAATATTACTCGACCTCTCTAACCACCTCTCGGTATGCCCTCAAGGATACTAACTGACCCTGAATAGATGAGGTTGTACTCTCCAATTGCCTTCGTCAACCAATCTCTTAATCCCTCTCGGATTGAGCCTGGTCCCTCTTTGTAGTAACTGTCAAAACTTCTTGTTGAGCCTGATCTCTCTCGGCTGTCAAAATTTGTATCTGCCCCTGCAAATAATGGATCAATGCATCTCTATGATCGGGTTACCCTAGTGGCTGCTGATCTGGGACTGATCTATCCCCATCTTTGGGTTGATCATCCTATCCAAGAATCTCGTGAATCTCTACCCACGGTGGTGTCAGTGCCCACAAGTGTGCCTGGTCCCATGGTGGTCTATGATGTTGAGGAGGGAAACCTCCTCCCATGTCCCCATAACCATCTTTGTGACCATCGACTTTGCTCCTTGTACCTTGCCTTTTCCACCAGACCTTCCTCTCGGCCTCCATCATGGAAGAACTATGCCTAGAACTGTCAATCGAAGAGGTGGCTTGAACCAAGCTTTGTATGCCTGGGTAACCCCTACATCTATCAACCCCTAATCATATGGCCATGGCCTAGCCACTAGCTACCTAAACGAGGCTTCTACCTTTGGTGTTGGAATCGGTTGGCCCCATGCTATCTCTTGTACTACAGATGAAGATTTCCACGTACTGATCATCCGACCTATCTTGAATCTCACTGATCTGTCAGGCTACCCTGTCAAGGAGGTACCGCTCTATCATGGTGTACTCTTGGCCTTGCATCCATCTATCCTACTGATCAAAGAATAGTTGCTTGAGATCATCATACCACTAGCCTATATCCATCTAGGGCCTCCGAAAAAACTCACATCTCATCAAGACCTTGTTGCCAATGGGTGATGCCTCTGGTACCTATGTGAGTAAAGCGAATATGGGCTCCCCCATACCAAAAAACAATAGGATCATCAATATCTAGAACAATCGGTCTGACATCTGGACAAAGCTCTGGAATCCGCTCCCATGCTCAGATGTGCAGCAAAGTAACCCTAGCCTCGAGAGCCTTGTTGTCAAGATACACAAACTCATGTGAATCCTTGTATAAGGAAGCCAACATCACTGGCCCCTGAGAAAATTACTCTTTGTGGATGACCATTCACTCCCATACTAGTCCCCAGCCTTGACTAAAGTATCAGACCCACTGATTTGGTGCCACAAGACCTGAAATGATGGCTCCAACAATCAACCTATAGGTGGGCGCTATGCCTCAGTATCTCTCCAAATCAATCTGTCCATCAAAAAAATGGATCTCATCAAGACCCATAACATCATAGGAAGCATCCCTACCAACATCTAGATCCTAAATAACTCTAGCTCCATGGATGGGTAGTCGTAGGATGCATCGAACATCCTCAAGAGTAATGGTGGCCTTGCCAGTAAGAAGATGGAAAGAAGAGGTCTCACTATGCCACCGCTCAACCAAAGTTGTCATCATACCCAAGTGGGTCCGAACAAGAGGAACATACGCAATGAACCAGAGGTTGAGAATACCAAGCTTCTCTTGAAGGAATATGTGCATAACCTATAATCTCCGCAACACCAGCCTTCGATGCTCCCTCGAGTGAAGTATATCAAGGTCCTCCTGCACAAAGGAAACCATCGCGTAAAGTCTAGTAAACATAATTGCCTCTCAAGTCAGTTTTTCGCATTTGAAATAGCAAATGTAGCATTGTTTGCAAATGCGACATAGTCTATAAATTTCTAAACTACACCACCATGGCAAGGTTTGACAAATCCTAAATTCCTAAGTGTGTTGTGTGGTCCAATTTGCAAGTGTGGTTGAGTTTGTGCTCAAATCCCTAATTCCAAACTGCACCACATGGTCTGATTTGCATATGCAATGGAGTTTGAAAGATAACCATAATTTCCTAATAGCTCGCGGTGACGCTATTTTCATATGTAGTGTTATTTGAGGCCACACGACACCGATTGAGCATTTTTAGCGGCACCGCTTGACCTAAAGTTGACTTGGACCCTATTAAGTGCACGTAAAATGAGAAAATTAAAAGTCGGGATAGGGGTACATACCACGAGTCCTACGTCAGCTGGCCACTGGTGCACTCGTACCCTCTCTAACACATTCCTAGGGAGCTATTGTTGCGCCATCATGATCAGGATTCAGAGCTCAAAGTGCAAGAATCTCTAAAAGCTAAGTGTGAAAATGAATTGAAAGTGACCCCTCAAGGTCTATTTAAGCTTGCAAATTAGGGTTTTTTAATCTAATTTGACCATCTAGCTAGGGTTTTGGTCCCTCGACTCTGTTTTTTCCCAACCAAGGGCCATGTTGCATCTTTTTAAGGCATTTTCACGTATTTTTGGCATTCTGGTGCATTTTGGACCTATCGAGCACCTTGTCCTTTTTTTTCAGAGATCATCCAAAAATTAAAATTTGCATCCGATCTCTCGACGGGGGAACACATCTGCATAATCCTTCCACTGGGGCTACAGTGGGGCATTGAAAAACTTAGAATTTTTTTGAAATTTTGATCAAAGCAGTTTCTTTCTTTGAACCAATACAACAAGTGCATTGCTTCAAAGAGGGGCAAAATGTAGACATGGAAAATTGACCAATACACTTGATCCTGATTACTAACATCATTTTGTCCTAAATCACACTCTTAGCTTATCATCATTTTTCATCTCTTAATTAGTTAAATCATTATTTATTTAATTAAGTCATTCTCCCCTCTTTTGATTAAATTAATCAATTTAATCTAGTTAATCCTCTATCTCTGTTCATTTAAATAATTTATTTTATTTAAATTAGAATGCTAAAGTCCTCTTATTAAATTGAATAAATTAAAACCTTATTTGATTTAATCTAACATTATCCCCTTTAGTTAAATAAATCAAAACATTTATTTAATTAAACCCTTCCTCTCAATTTGATTTAATTTAACTCATAAATTTATGTCTAAATTGTCACATCTCCTAATTCCTCATTAAATTAATTAATCTTTGATTAATTTAATCCTAAAACATCTCACATTCTCTAGAGAATGCAACTTGTACAATAAATAAATTACTTTGATTTATTAAATTGTCTATTTTCTCTCAACATGGAATAAGGGAGGAATATTCCTTCAAATTTGAATTCAAATCCAAGTGGATTTATCCTTCCAACAAAGCATTCACTCCTCTTACATGTCCTTGTGCATTGAGCCAAGTGGCATTTACTTCATTTTTTTTCCCTCTCACATGTCATTTCCTAAACTTCAAATTCGACCTAATATCATTTATTGGCACTTTGATCAAAATGTGCACAACCTTCACCCATTCACATCTTGAAAAGTGGCACTTGGCCATTGGATGTTGAATGATCCCAGATTGCTCAATCTTGCTCTCTCTTCCAATTTGGAAATCTATAAAAGAGAGACTCTTCATCTCATTCTTCATCCACAAATCTAAGCAAGTCTACTATACTTCATTTCATCCACAATTTGTGCAAAGTTACTCTCTTCACATCGAGAGCTAATTTTGTCTTCTTCATAGCAAGTGTTCATCATTTTTATGGCTTCATAGCTAGGTTATGCCAAAATCTCATCAAGGAGCTACAATCTCCATAAAATCATCAAATATTTGAAAGGATCTGGGAAAGGGCCAATTTCTACACACAATTAGTACCAATTCCCCCATGGGATCAAGAGTTTGATTTGCATTGAATAAGATTTAACAGCTTTTGTTCATATTTGTTTGTGTTCTTCATCTAATTTCTTACTCTTTGCAATTTAAATGGATTCCATGAGGAATCTTTATTCTCACTTTCATTTGATCTAATATTGTGTTTGTTTCTCATGTTTGTGCAGATATAGGATTGGGGTTCACACTTCTTAACCATAGTGTTTCTTTAGATGCATTTGTACAACCTTTATATTCAGCTTATGTAGAACAAAGAAAATTAGATTGTTGTTTCTTACTATTCCATGAGATTTAACCTAATCCAACAAGGAAATAGTAACCACAAGTGGATCTCCCATCATTGGGATCACCTCCTAAATCTGAATCAGTATAATCCTTTAAAGAAAAATCACAATTTGCATCATAAAAAAACCAAGATTAAGAATACCTATAACATATTGTAAAATTCTTTTTGCAAATTTAAAATTATTTTTTTGTGGTTTAGACATTCTTATAGAAACCAATCCAACACTATAAGAAATATCAAGTCTAGTAAGAGTTAGATCATTTAAACTTCCTACTAATTGCCTATATAAAGTAGGATCAACAAAAGGAGTTTCCATATCAACCATTAATTTAGTCCCTAATTCACAAGGAGTAGAAACACACTTTCCATCATTTATTTTATATCTATCTAAGATATCATGAGCATATTTTGTTGAGAAATAAAAATACCTTTAGGTGTTTGCCAAAATTACATACCCAAAAAATAATGTAATAGGCCAAAATTAGTCATTTGAAATTGTTGATTGAGTTGAGACTCGACATCACTAATCAAATTGTTAGAATTAGAAGTGATAATTAAATAATCAACATATAAAATAATACTCAGAATATCATTTTCACTATGCTTAATATATAAATTAGGATCATTTTTACTTCTAATTAAACCTTGAGATAGAAAGAAAGCATTAATTTTAGAATACCATTCTCTAGGAGATTGATTTAAACCATAGATTGATTTCTTCAATTTGCAAACAAGATGTTCATTTCCTTCCTTAATGAAACCCAAAGTTTGAGACATATAAATTTCTTCATGTTTAAAATCACCATTTAAAAATTCCCTTAACATCCATTTATGAATAGGCCAATGCATATGAGAAGCTAAAGCAAGAACTAATTTAATAGTTGGCATCTTAGCTACTGGAGAAAATGTTTCATTATAATCTAAACCTTCAACTTTAGAGAAGCCCCTAGCAACTAATATAGCTTTAAAATTTCTAGCTTCATTATTTTCATTAACATTAGTTTTATACAACCATTTGCATGAAACAAGATTCTTACCTTGAGGTACAGGAACTAAATCCCAAGTATTATTATCAATTAAAGTATCATATTCTTCTTGCATAGCCTTTTTCCAATGAGGTTGATCTTTATCTTTTTCATTACTTATAGGATCATTTGAATTCATAACTTGATACATCAAAGAATAATTACAATAGTTTTCCTTTCTAGCATTAGATTTATTCATTCTAACTAAAATATCCTCACTTTCTTGTATAATTTTTTTAAACCATTTAGGCTTTTTATTAGATGTAGGAGTATCATCACTAGAAGAAGAATCATGAGAAGAAATTTCAACATTTTCATCTTCACTATCACTATGAGGAAGAGATGCATTAGGAGGGTTAAGAGAAGATTCAACTTGAGGATTATCCTCCACAAAAATAAATTTATTTTGAGAAGATTCAATATCACGCACTTTTGAACTATCATGAAAACAATTTTCAGCAATGCATACATCTATAGAAATTTTAACTTTTTTATTAAGAAGGTTATAAACTCTATAAGATTTAGAATGTTCATCATAACAAAAAAAAAATATGATAAGAAGATTTAGAATCTATTTTTTTCCTCTTTTTTTTAGGTTTGTGAACATAAACAATTGAACCAAAAATCCTTAAATGATTAAGATTGGGCTTCCTACCAGACCAAGCTTTAGTAGGAGTCCTATTAATAATGTAAGTAGCACAAAACATAGCTTCACCCAAAAATTTATAAGAAATATTTAGCATGTAACATACATCTACTCATTTCAACAATAGCTTAATACTTCCTTTCCACTACACCATTTTTTTGAGGTGTATAGGGAATAGTTAGCTCATGTGTAATACCAAATAATTTTAAATAGCTATTAAAATAATTGTTCACATATTCTTTACCATTATTAGCTCTAATAATTTTAAGTTTAAAACCATATTGCCTTTCAAAAAATTTATGAAACTCAAAAAATATATCAAGAACTTGATCCTTAATATGAAGAAAATAGATCCAAGTTCTTCTTGAAAAATCATCAACAAAAGTATGTGCATACCTTGATATTTGGATGGATTTATTCTCCATGAGTCCCAAAAGGTCACTATGAACTAGGTACAACTTATGAGTCGCCCTCCATGATTGACAATGAGGAAAGGGCTCCCTATGAATCTTACCACTCATTCATATTGTGCATACAATTTTACATGGAACAATACTAGGCAATCCATCTACCATATTAAGCTTTTGCATTAAATAAATATCGTTATCATTTATATGACCAAGTCTTTCATGCCAAACATTGAAATCAATGGTAGATATTAAAGAGAATCTAGATTGAGTAAACTCATAAAATTTGAGAAAATTATCATTGTCTAATTTAGCATTAGCAATGACCTTTTTTTGTTTTGGATCAATAGCATAGCACATATATTTGTAAAATTCTATTTTATAATCTTGAAAAAGCTTAGCAACTGAAAGAAAGATAGTCTTTAATTCAATAACATATAAAACATCACACAATTTACCATTAGGAACATTCACATCTCCAATTGCTTATACTTTACAAGTATGATTATTAGCAAGTTGAAGAGGAACATTAAACGTATCAGGTTGCATAGACTCAAAAACTTCTTTATGTGAAGTAACATGTTGAGATGTGCCTGAATGAATAACCCATTCAAGAGGTTGAGAAATATTATAACCACAAGTAAAAGCATGTCTAGATTGATTAGCATTGTTATGAAACTTATTATTTTAAGTTTATTTTGTTGTTGATTATTTTGCTTCATAAGCTTTTTCTCATTTTGTTTTTTAAAACAAGTATTTTTCCAATGACCATCCTTATTACAGTAAGTGCAATGAGGTCTCTTAGAAGAAGTATTCTTCCTAGGATCATTACCTTTATTATAATGATGTTTAGTATTATAATGTTGTTGTTTAGAATTAAAATTAAAAAATTTCTTATGATTAGACAAAAAAGCATGTTCACTAGACTTAAGATTTTCAAACTAAATCAACTTAGCTTCTTCTTGTCTTAATAAATTACAAAAATTGTCATAATTTAATTGAGTAGCTAAAGAAGGAATAGCTAATTGAGCATGAATATTAGTAATAAATTGTTCAAATTGTTTAAGAAGACACTTTTTAAGAATAAGACGAATTAATCTAAGATCTTCTAATTTTACTCCCAAACCATGCAATTGATTATTCAAAGAATCAAACTTCAATAAAAAATCATCCATAGATTTAAAATCAGAATACCTTAAATCTCCAAGTTGATCTCGAAGTTGAATCTTTCTAGATTTATTTGAACTATCATAAATAGTCTTGATTTTGTCTGATGCTTCATAGGTTTTTGTACATGTCCCAATGTAAACATATAGTTCGGGTGACATGGAAATACATATGAGGCCAAGGGATTCCTCATTCTTGAGTTTCCATTTTTCTTGTTCATCTTGGGATGCAGACGAACCAGGTTTCAATTTGGGATCCATAGCAACATCCAAAAGATGTTTAAAATAAAAAATAAAAGAGATATGAGTTTTCTAGGAATGATAATTAGAAGAATTTAACTTGATTTCAAGAATTAAAGTTGACATTCTAAAATATTTAAGTGCAAAAATAAAACTTACAAAAAAATAATTGTATAACTTTATGAAAGGAAAAAAAAAAAACTCTTTTAGCAATGAATTTGCAAAAGAAAAACAAAACCTTAAAAAAAAAAAAAAATTAAAAACAAACTAAATTTTTAAATAAAAAATAAATATATGAAAATAATATATTTTTATTAATATTTACAAAGATTAAAAGTTTATATTAAAAAACTATATAAAAAATTAAAGACTAATATTAAATTTTTAAAAATATTTTAAAAACTTAATTTATAATAAAAATAAATAAAAGATCTTTGTTTATAAAAGTTAAAGCCTAAAACTAAGAAAAAGATGAGAGTCAGGCTGCGCGAGGAGCAAAAGAGGGCTATGGATATGGTGGAGGTCGTGAGGGGTGCAGTAGAGGCCCCTTATTATCTGTAGATTTTTTTTTTTTTTTAATGCTATTTTTTATTTATTAAAAAATAATATTGAAACAGAAAAAAATTATTAGATCTAAAAAAGGGGGCCAACAACAAAGGGTAGTCCAAGAGCACGAACCAACAATCCTAAAGATTTTGATATTTTATTATTATTTATTTTTTTAGAAAAATTTTGAAATGATATAATTTTATTTAATCTTTAAAAAAAATTAAAACAGGGTTAGAGCTCCCAAAAAAAAATTGTTTTTTTTACAAAATGCATAATAAAGTGAATTTTTTTTATATTTGTACAAAACTTATGACTTTTTTTAACAAAATGAAATATACCTTTTTATTTGAGGGTTTTTATATTTTTATGCAAAAAAATATGCATGCAAAATATATTGCACAAATTTAAAATTTGAAAAACTTAAAAATATTTAGATAATAAATCTTGCACAAAGGTTAGAAAAAATTGAATTGAAATTTGAAAAACAATATAAACCCTTATTGGGTTTTTTTTTCTTAAATTATTCTAAATGCTTATAGATTAAAACTATAGAAACCTGCACAATAAAACTAATTAGAAAGACAAATATCAAACAAAAAACAAAATAAACTTTTGGTTCTTCTCTTCCTCTCGTAGAGTGCCTCCAATGGTGTGCTTAAAAACTTTTTAAAACTTCAACAATATACCTCACAAAAGATTAGTAATACCAAGTTTTGATACCATGAAAGGAAAACTAAATGAGCAATGGAAAATACTAACTAATGAGCATTGTTTGAAGGAAAGAGACAACCAAAAAATAGAGAATCCAAACCAAGCACCACCAAAATGCAAAGGAGACACAAGAATTTGATAAGGGGAGAAAAAAAGAAAAAACCCCAATATTATGAATGGAGGAAAAATGCCTAAGAATGATACAAAAAGATAGAGAGCACTTAAGCATTAAGCTTGCTTGCTTGAATATGAAGAATGAGAGGAGAGGCACCTCAATAAATAGAGGTGAAAAGAGGAGTTAGAATGTAACTCTCAACTTGATGAATGCCACCATTCATCTATGTGTGTGCAATGTGTCAAGAACCTCTTAAGGAGGTGGCTAAAATATTCCTTACTAGAAGAATTAAAAATAAAATGAGTCATCCTCACACATGTGTGAGAAAAATAGAAGACAAAAGACTTGTAGGGATTCCTGTGGAATATTCCTACAAGTTAATAAATAATTACAATTAAAGAATAACCTTTACCAAGTAAAGATTAATACTCTAACAAAAAGATCCATTTATCATTACAACACGTGCCTCTAAAAGTCCCTTTCGTAATGTGAACTTTAATACCTCTAATATGTGGAAAAATATTTCATTAATTTTCTAATGTTTTCTCTGCCACTCAGGTGATACCTTTTGGCGTTCTCCCGCTGCCCTATTGAGAGATGGGAGGCATAGGTGGTTCCCCCACGGGATGACAGGGAGTGGTCAGGATTGACCCAAATCGTCTGCCCTCAATCATTATTATTTTTTGAACAAGGTATTTTCTTATTTCACCTGTGAGAATATTTAAATGCAAAAATAATCCAGACAGAGGTGCAGGGAGTAGCTAGGATGTGCCCAAGGTGATTAAACGGTCCTCATAAGACAAGAAATTTGCATGTGCAAAATGTTAGTTCTTAAGGAGGGGGCCAAAACTAGGTAAATGATGGGTGAAGACATAAAAATTATGGATAAAACCTTGGGACTAGCAAATATTTAAATGATTTTTTACCTACATGTTACAAATGCAATGTTTTTAATAAAATGAAGGGCAACAACAAAACTTTTAGGACTCAAGGGTCGATTAATAGAATGATTTGAAAAGCATAAGTCATAACTTGAATTGCCGGGAACCAGTGACAAGAGGTCAATGATGAATTATAACATTTGCAAAGGACGCAGACTGAAGGTCACTTGGAAAGTATTTTAGCAACTCATAAACCCTAAGGCATGATGATAGGAGAAAACCTAAGCCCAAAGAGATGAGACTAGCAAGATTTTACAAAATTTCAAGGGGGACATAAAGCATTTTTTAGGCGTTCCACTAGTATGTACTCCCATGGTTATTGGTTGCAAATTAAAAAAAGTGATGAATCTCCTAAGATAAATTAGACTAAGTATAGATTTATGATTAGAGGACTACTATATCTAACTGCAGCTAGATCTGATATCATGCATACAGTATATCTTGTGGAAAGATTTCAAGAAGATCTTAGAGAGTCATATGTGGTAGCAGTCAAGAGGATATTCAAATATTTGAAGGGTGCTCTAGACTATGGTCTATGGTATTCTAACGATACTAACTTCTTTTTGAGTGCTTATACAAATGAAAATTAGGCACGTTGTTTGGATGATAGAAGAAGTACAAGTGGAGATACTTTCTTCCTTGAAAACATGCTAGTGTCTTGGATAAGTAAGAATCATGTCTTAGTGTCATTATCTACTACAAATGTATAATACATTGTTGCGACATATTTCAATACATAGGTACTCAGGATGAACCAAACATTGAAGGATATTATAATATCATATGATGAACCTCTTCCTATCTTTTGTGATAGTAAAAGTATTATCAACATTTCAAAAAGTCTTGTAATGCATTCAAGAGCAAAGAATGTCTATCCAGTATCCCTTTCTAAGAGAGAAATTTTTTGAAAAGGAAGTGAAGTTGGAGTATGTACATAAAAAGTATCAAATAGAAAAAATTTTTACAAAGGCTCTTTCAAAAGATACATTTGAGCATCTTAGACATAAGCTATGGGTTATTTCCCCTAATTTTTCAACTATATGTACAATATTTTGCATCTTTCTAGGGGATAATTTCAAGATATACTCTTTATCTTGGACTGATGGAAGCTACCTCTTAGGGGGAGCAAGTAGTGGCTTCTTTGGCTGGTGCATTCAGGGGGAGCACATTTTGTACCTAAATTGAAGTGTGCAAGTTTCTCCCTTTTCCATTAATGTCAAAGGGAAGAGAGAAGTCTAAAAATCATAGGGAAAGAAATGTTTAAGGGGGATAGATTCTTGAGTATTGGAGATATGGAGTTGCATTTTTTTGTTGATGTTTTTTATTAGATGTTTCCATCAATGATAAAGGGGGAGCCTATTGCACTATGTTTTCATTAATGTCAAATTTTGGTGTGGATATGTTGAAAATATTCTTATGGTGTTGAGAAGGTTGTTTAAATGCACAACACAACTAAGGGGGAGGTGAATCAGTTGTATCAAATCACTCTACTTCTAAACTTAATATTTTCACTCTAACTTCAATCTATTATTAATTGTAAACATGTAATGCAAATAACAAAAAGCAAACAAAAGAGACACCATATTTATGTGGAAAACCCAATGAGGGAAAAACCATAGTGAGGATTAACTCACAATATAGTGTTGATGCAATACCGGACATAAAGTCTCACTGCCTAGAAACAAAGACTCACTGCCTAGATTCAAGGGCTCACTGCCTTCAAAGGACTCACTATCCAGAAAGAGACTAACTTCCTACACAAAAATAAAAAGAGATAAATAAAGATCCACCACAAGGGTTCCACACACTCACAACTTTCATCAAATGATTGTAGACACAATCAACTCACTTCTTTCAGGAATCTAACACAATAAAGTATTTATGCCTCAATTTTCTCTTGCACAATCTAAGTTTTGCACTTGTTCGCACACTTCTCTTACTTGCTTGAATCAAAGATGGATGAATACCAAATTCTTTATAAATTGATTTGCTTTTATACCATCTTCAACCCTAGAAACATTCTCTAAGGTCATCTATACAATTTTATTTACAAATTCAAACAAGGTCAGCTACACAACATTCCTGCGGTGGATAAGAATGAGAGACGACCAATTACATATTTAATTTAGGATCCAAAAAAAATCTTGGATCAATCACACACTTCCTCAAATTGATGCAAAAAATTAATGTAACATGTAGACACCAGGTCATCTAAACCTAATGGAAACACAAATGATCTATGAAGTACATGCATCTCCAACAAGATGCTCACACGTGGATCACATAGCATGTTGCACCAAAAAAATTTCATCTATGAGAATACCTTAGGCACATCTACAACAATTATAACAAAATTCATTCATAGAAATATCTTCAACAGTCTAACCGGACCAACTTGCAACACACAAGAGCTCTAGAGCAGGTCTTTTAGAGTGAAAAAACATAAGACAATTTCTTAGAACACGGAAACCATTAGAAAGAAAAATATCCCAGATCCGCAAGATCCGAAACCAAATATTAGAAGACAATGGAGCCAAAAAAAATCTCCTAGTCCACAAACAAATAGTTCTACCAAACCATTTCACACATCGATGAACATATCTTTTACTCTTCATCGAACCAAAAACTAAAACTCGGGATATATTATCCATTGAAACGGATGAACACACTTACATATCTACATAAGCATATGATCAACATAAGAGAAATGCAGAGCACAATACCATAACACACTCAGAATACACACTTCAACACCGCCTTCATTATTTCTTAAATTTTCTCAAAAGAACTTGGGAAAAAGATAACTTCAACTTCATAAATAAAGGTCCATGTACTCTAAGAAATTCTACAGTATCTCAACTATACAAGTACCATCTGCAACCGACCTAAACTATGTTGTCATCAATGAAAAAATGAATGACAAGACCACCAAACACATCTGTACTTGCAACAATCTCCCCTTTTGTCATTGATGGAAACACATGATTTGAAAAACCATCAAAGATAGCATACATAATATTTAGAAGTGACAACCTACACAAGAATAAAATTCTCACATGATTCTCTCTCCCCCTCTGACATCAGTGGAAAAGGAAATTATTTCCCTATAAAGCTTTGTTCACTCCCCCTTAAGAGGACACCGACATCACATACTGCAACAATTCACTTCTCTACTCCCACTAAGGAGTAGACCTCAATCATAAGTCAAGATCAAAAGAGTCTGTGAATCCACTAGACTAATGCACCTCCATGTGAACTCAGTTCAAAGAAGGAGGGTCAATAACCCCTAACTTCCCTCTAATATTCTCAAAAGTATCCTTCAAAAGGGCCTTAGTGAATATGTCTATGACTTGTTCCTTGGTAGGTACATATTCAAGTCTAACTTCATTTTGCAATACATTCTCCCTCAAGAAGTGATACTTGATAGATATGTGCTTTGTTCTAGAATGCATCATTGAATTCTTCAAAATGATTATAGCACTTATACTATCACAAAATATAGAGATAGGTTTATAGCTCACCACACCTTTGTCCATCAAGGTTTGCTTCATCCAAACTACATGTGTACAACAAGATGTTCTTTCAATATACTTTGCTTCTGTAGTGTATAAATAAATTATTGGCAACACAAGGAAAGACAACTAAGAGGAGGGGTGAATCAATTGTCTCAAAATTTCAAACTTAATAAAATATTAACCCTTATTCTCATATCTAATTAATAACCATGAGAGCATAAATCAACAGCACATCAGAAACACACATAACACCAATATTTTTGCATGGAAACCATGCTAGGGGAAAAACCACGATTAAGGTTAATCCACAAGTTTACACTCTCTTAGAAGTATAAGAACAATAAATGAGGAATGCACTTGCATTCAGCCACACTACCTAGAGCTTACTGCTCAAATACAAAGGAAGACTCACTGTCTTATAGAAAAATTCAAATTAAATCCATCTGAAGAATGTGAACTAAGAAAGTAGCATATGCTAATGCCTAATTACAGTTTTGGTTAAGCATGTGAACACTTCTTCACGCTCCTTCACTCTTCTTCTCCCTTTTCTCTTCCTTCAAATGATCTGAACTTTATTCACACATAGAACTCACACACTTCGCATGCTACATGTCTCAAATAAGTTAAACAATCTCATATATATCCACAACAAGTAATTACATCACTTCATATTGGCTTCAACAAAATAATAAGATTAATATAAACTATTGGCTCATAACAATAAAGATTGTTAATGTGAATCAACCAAATTTTGCCTCAACATAATGAAGACCTAACACAACATCCTTGAACACAAAACACCTTCAAGCATTATTCCTCGAAGATCCACGTCGCTTCAATCACTCTGTTGGCCATGAACATGAAAAAAATGAACACGCAAGAGAAAATATTCAATCGCAAGCACTACGATTAATGTAAACATGCAACATAGATAGAGCATGATCTAGAAATATCAATAAGAACCACAACAGCATACACAACAACCCAGAATACCAAAATCACATTCTCTTCTTTCAGGAACACCAACTATAGTAACATAATAACTGTACAAACACATAAACTCATAAATTGCTCAAATCTTCATGTGCACCTCTGAAACTTTTGAAGAATAAACTACATAGGCTCGAAAACAAACCTTTCAATCCACAACTTTTGATCATCAACATACTGAAATTTCCAACAAACTGAACTTCACTATTTTACAGACAACCTGCAACTTATTTTATTACAATTTTCTCAATATCCTCGTCATATATAGTCTTAAAGACATTAATGCTACTAATGTTGACATCAGTGACAGCCAAATATTAGGAAAAAAAAACCATAGCATCCAACATTCTCCCCCTTTTTCATTGATTTCAACACATGATGTGAAAAATACTATCAACACAATTAACTCTAGCACTTACTCCCCCTTAGGTTTTGACTCTTATCTCATGACTTCTTCTCCTCTTCTCTTCTCCCTTTTTCATACTTTTCCCCTTAATTCTTCAAGAATTTTAAACATTACTCTTCTCCCCCTTTGACATCAATGGAAAAGGTACACAGAAGCTCTGAACCACATATCTGAATCATCTGATTACTCCCCCTGAGTAGAATCCACCATAATATCAATTTGAAACAAAATATGACTGTGAATGCACAAACTGATGCAAAACAATGCATCTTAGTTTTGATTAGGAGGGGAAATCACCCCTAACTTCCCTCTGAGATACTCAAAATTATCCTTAGGTAGCAACTTGGTTAATATGTCTTCAATTTGTTCCTTAGCAAGACCATACTCCAATCTGACTTCCTTATCACTCACCTTGTCTCTCAAAAAGTGATATTTGATAGATATATGCTTGGTTTTTGAATGCAGTACCAAATTATTAGAAATGTTAGTTGCACTTTAATTATCACATAATATAGCAGTAGGTTCATCATACACAACTCTAATATCTTTCAATATCTACTTCATCCATATTACTTGAGTACAATTGATAGCATTAACAATTTATTTTGCCTCTGTAGTAGATAAAGAAATGGCATTTTCCTTTTTACTTAACCATGAAATTAGCTTCTTTCCCAAGAAAAATGCACCACCACTAGTATTTTTCTTGTCATTCATATCTCCTACCCAATCAGCATCAGTAAAGGCACTCAAATAAATATCATCTTTAGGATACCATAGGCCAAAATCAACTATTCCCTTCAAGTATCTGAATAATTCTCTTCACAAAGGTCACATGAGATTCCTTAGGATTGGCTTGAAATATTCAGACAATGCATACAACATTCATGATATCAGGTCTAGTTTGAGACAAATACAATAATCCACCAATCATTGATTTGTATCTAGTCTGATTTTCCTTTAGAGATTCATCATTTGTTGTCAACTTAAATCCGATCACCATAGCTATACCAACTAGCTTTGAATCTTCCATACCAAACTTCTTTAGCATTTCTCTGGCATACTTGGACTGAGATATAAAAATACTTTTATCTAATTGAGTAATTTGCAATCCCAAATATAATTTCATCTCTCTAATCATTGACATCTCAAACTCATTTTGCATCTCATTAGTAAACTTTATGCACAAACCATCGTCTCCTCCAAAAATGATATCATCAAAAAATAATTCCAAAATCAATTCTTTATCATCATCAATTTTGAAATATAAATTACTATCAACAGTATCTTTGTTAAATTCAAGCTTCAACAAATACTTTTCCAATCTAGAATACCAAGCTCTAGGGGCTTTCTTGAGTCCATACAGTACTTTCTTCAATCGAAAAATTATATCTCCTTGACTAGTCAATTGAAATCCATCAAGTTACTCAACATATACTTCTTCATTTAGTTCACCATTTAGAAAAGATGAGTTAACATCCATTTGATAAACTTTGTAGTTTTTGTAAGAAGCATAAGCAAGAAACAATCGCATAGCTTCAATTCTAGCAACATGAGAAAAAAATTCTTCAAAATCAATTCATTCCATCTATGAATATCCTTTGCACACCAATCTTGATTTGTTTATGATAACTTCACCTTTCTCATTTAGCTTGTTTCTAAAGACCCATTTAGTTCCAATTAAATTTTTGTCCTTTGGTCTAGGAACAAGATTCCATGTGTCATTCTTCTCAATTTGCTGAAGCTCTTCTTTCATTGCCTCAATCCAATGTTCATCTTTGCATGCTTCATTAATATTACTTGGCTCAATCTTTGATATGAAATAGTATTCTTTAGCAATTCTTCTCCTAGTCAGGACACCTTTGTTCTTATCACCTATAATCTATTTTCTGAATGATTAATCTCACATACCTTGAAGTTTTAGAATGTTCTTGAACTTCTGGCTCTTGTGATCTCTCTTCTGCACTTTCACTTGTTTCTCCTTTCTCTTGATCTTCTTTATTCACTGCATTGATTTGAACTTGATTTCAAGTCCAACCTTTGTTTGTACTTTCATTCTGATCATCAGAATAATATCCACATATTTTGGATGGTCTAGCAATGTCTTCATCAACCTTAACATTTTCACTTTCAACCATTTTCTTCAATCTCTTGTTGTAGCATTGGTAGGTTTTACTCTTAGTAGAATAACCAAGAAATATTCCTTCATCACTTCTAGCATCAAAATTTCCTATATCTTCATCTCTTCTGATATAGCATTTACCTCTATAGATTTTTAAATATCTACTAGTAGGATTATGAGAAAACCATAGCTCAAAATCAGTCTTACAAATATCACCTTTGATTTGTACCCGACTAAGGATGTAAATAATAGTACTTACAACTTCTCTGTAATAGATATGAGGGACATTTTCTTCCAACATCATAGTTCTAGCAGCATCTAGAATTGTCTTATTCTTTCTTTCCATAACTCCATTTTGTTGAGGGGTCCGTGGTGTAGATAATTGTCTCTTTATCCCATCCATTTCACAAAAAGAGTTAACTCACCAGAGGTAAATTAACCACCTCTATCTAATCTCACACACTTAATCTTCAGATCTGTCTCTGTCTCAACTTTAGCTTTGAAAATATTGAATTTCTCTAGAACTTCAGATTTCTCCCTTAAGAAAGAAACCCACATCAATCTAGAATGATCATCAATGAAATACTTCTCTCCTTGTAGACTTCTAATTTTAGCAGGATCACACAGATCAATATGCACAAGATCCAATATTCCCTTTGAACAATGTTGTTTTCTTCTGAATGAAACTCTAGTTTTGTTTCCTAACTGACATTCTTTGCATATGGCATTAGTAGGCCTTACCATCTTAGGAAGATCTCTCACCGCCTGAGTAGAACTTATCTTGATAATATTGTCAAAGTTTACATGACACATTCTTCTATGCCAAAACCAACTTTCATCAACTTGAGCAATCAGACAAATTTTACTAGCAGTATTCAAGTGAAAAATGTTGCCTTTTTTTTTGTAATTGAAGCAATCACATTTACAGAACTTCCCAATATTCTACAATTTCCATCCTTGAATTGAATATTGTATCCCTTATCAACCATCTACCCAAAACTTAAAATATTATGCTTCAAACCTTCAACATATAGAACATCATCAGTATTATGCTTACAATCAAAATAAATACATCCTTTGCCATAGATTATACCACCATTGTTATCACCAAATATTACAACACCACCATCATATTTTTCTAGGCTCACAAATTTACTTTTATCACCTGTCATCTAATGTGAACATCCACTATCAATTACCCATTCATCCTTCTCTTCAACTCGAGTAGCTAGGGCTTTCTCCACATTTGTACAACTAGTAGATTTAGTAGACACGAGATTATTTTCCTTGATAGCAATAAACACAAACTCATCTTAACTTGCATTATGTTTTTCAGATTCATCATTTGTCACTCCATCTTTAACATAATAACACTTCTTTTGAAATTTAGGCTTGTAAGGTCTTGAATTAGGAACTCTTTCCAAACACCTTGATGCAAAATGACCTATCTTATTACAAGAGAAACATTTAATAGGAAATTTCCCTTTATACTTACCTTCCCCTTTGGCTTCCCTTTTGAAAATAAGTGCTCCAAGCTCATTCAGTTCTTTTCTTCTTCTTCAATATTTCTCAATTCTTCCTCATACCTTGATATCTTTCTAGAAGAACTTTCACCTAGATCATGTCTCTTCTTATCTCTTTCAAAGGTAGTAGCCTTAAATTTAGATTCTATCTTAGGAAGGGCATCACCAAATTCACTCAACTCAAAAGTAATCATTTTACCATTCAACACATCTCTGGTCACATTTTTCACAGTCTTGAGTTCATCAATAGTTCTAGCTTTGACTTTGTATGCATCAGGAAAGGATATAAGCACTTAGCAACAATTTTTGATTCATCCAACTATACACCAGCACATCTGATACCACACACAATTTCATTCACTCTTTGCATGAAAGTAGTAATATTCTCATCATTACTCATTTTCAAAAATTCACATTTTTCTTTCAAAATTTGTATCTTAGCAATCTTAACATTAGCATCACCTTCATACAAGGTTTCCAGCTTTTTCCAGATCTCATAAGTAGTCTTTAGCTCCATAATTTTCATCATCTCAAAATCAGTTGAAGTACTCAACAATGTTTCCTTAGCCCTGATATTGTATTCAACAACTCTAATCTCAACAATAGTAGTAGGACCATTTGGAGGGATAACATACCTAATACATGTAATTTTCTAGTAGGATTCACCAATGCATCTCAGATGACACTCCTTTCACGTCTTCCACAGATAATAGTTTGTTCCATCAAATCTCTAACTATCCTTCTCAGATGACACTCCTTTCGCGTCTTCCACAGATAATAGTTTGTTCCATCAAATCTCTAACTATCCTTCTTATATGTCGCCATCCCAAATCACCTCAAGTTGTTAAAATTATTCCAGGAACCCGCTCTGATACCAATTATTGGCAACACAAGGGCAGACAACTAAGAGGGGTGTGAATCAATTGTCTTATAATTTCAAACTTATTAACCCTTATTATTAGATCTGGTTAATAACCATGAAATCATAAATCAACACATCATAAACACACATAACACTCATTTTTTTGCGTGGAAACCCTATTAGGGGAAAAACCATAGTGGAGATTAATCCACATGTTTATACTTTGTTAGAAGTATAAGAAGAATAAATGAGGAATGCACTTGCATTTAGGCACACTACCTAGAGATTACTGCTCAAATATAAAGGATGACTCACTATCTTATTGAAACATTCAGATTAAATCCATCTAAATAATTTGAACTGAGAAAGTAACATTTGTTAATGCCTGATTGTAGTTTTGGTTATGCACATGAACTCTTCTTCACTCTCCTTCACTCTTCCTTTCACTCTTCTCCACCTTCGAATGATCTAAAATTTATTCACACATATAACTCACACACTTTTCATGCTACATGTCTCAAATGAGATAAAAAACCCATATATATATCCACAACAAGTAATTACATTGCTTCATGTCAGCTTCAACAAAATAATAAGATGAATACAAAATATCAGCTCATAACAATAAATATTGTTAATACGAATCAACCAAACTTGGCCAGAAAATAATAAATACCTAACACAATATCTTTGAACAAAAAAACCCTTCAAGCATTATTCCTTGAAGATCCACAACACGCTTCAATCACCCTGTCAGCCATGAACATGAAAAACATGAACACGCAAGTGAAAATATTCAATTGTGAGAAATACGATAAATGTGAACATGCAACATAGATAGAGAACAATATAGAAACATCAATAAGAACCACAAAAACATACACAACAACTCAGATTACTGGAATCAAATTCTCTTCTTTCAGGAACACCAACTATAGTAACAAAATAATTGTAGGAACACAAAAACTCATAACTTGCTCAAATATTCATGCACACCTCTGAAACTTTCAGAGAATAAACTAGATAGGCTCCACAATAAACCTTTTAATCCACAACTTTTGATCATCAACATACTGTACTTCCCAATAGACTAAACTTCACTACTTCATAGACAACCTCAAACTCATTTTATGGCAATTTTCTCAATATCCTCGACGTATATAGTCTTAAAGATATTAATGCTAATAGTTTTGATGTCAATGACAACCACATATTAGCAACACAACCATAAAAAAAAACATAAAATTAATCTTGTTTCTTGCTCAACCATGAAACTAATCTTCCTCCAAGGAAGAATACACTGCCACTAATACTCTTTCGGTCATCTACATAGCCAGCCCAATCTACATTATTTTAGGAAATCAATGTGAAATCATTGTCCTTCAGATACTATAGCCCATAATATGGAGTTCCTTTAAGATATCTGAATATTATCTTCATAGTTGTAACATGTGCTTCCTTAGGTTCTACTTGAAATCTTGCAACTAAACATATTGCATGTATGATATTCAGTCTAGTAGTAGTAAGATATAATAGTCCACCAATCATGGATCTCTACATGCTCTAATAAAATTTAGTTGATTCATCATTCCTACTCATCTTACATCCAGTTACCATAGGGGTATAGACCAGTTTGGATTCATTCATTCCAAACTTCTTTAACAATTCCTTAACATACTTGGATTGTGAAATGGATATCCATTTGTCAGTTTGATTTACTTGAAGTCCAAGGAATAAATTCAATTAAATAATCATAGACATTTCAAATTCTTTTTGCATCTCTTTAGCAGATTTCTTACGCTTACCTTCATTTCCACCAAACATAATGTCATCAACATATACCATAATTATCAATATATTTTTTTTGTTCTCAACCTTGAAGTAAAGATTGTTATTTGTAGATCCTTTATTGAATCCTTTCTTTGTCAAGTATTTATCTAATCTAGCATATCAAGCTCTGTGAGCTTGTTTACATCCATATAATGCCTTCTTTAACTTGCAAATCATGTCCGAATTGTCTGACAGTTGAAAACATTTCAGTTGCTCCATATATACTTCCTCTTCTGGTTCTCCATTCAGAAATGCAGACTTGGCATCCCTCTAATACACTTTGAAGTCTTTATGAGCTGAAAATTCCAATAACATATGAATGGCCTCCATTATTTCTGTAGGTGCAAAATTTTCTTCAAAATCTATTCCTTCAACTTGTGAATATCCTTTACATACAAGTCTTGATTTATTCTTTACAACTTCACCATCTTCATTCAAATTTTTTCTGAATACCCATTTTGAACCAATTACATTCTTGTTTGTAGGTCTAGGGACTAGTTCTCATGTCTCATTCTTCTCTATATTTTGTAGTTCCTCTTGCATTTCTCTAACCCAGCTTTCATCATTACATGCTTCACTCACAATCTTAGGTTCTATCTTAGGAAGTAAACACAAGTTTAGCTCAACCACTTTTCTTCTTGTCTTCACTCCTTCACTTATGTCTCCAATTATTTGATCCTCTTGATGATCTCTATGTACATATTTAGGAATCTTAGGTGTAGGTTCCTAAATTTCTTCTTCATCACTTTGTTCTTTCTCTTCATTGTTTTCTTCTTCATCTTGCCCACAAATAGGATCGTCAGGTTCAACTTCACTTATATCCACTGGTATATACATAGCTTCATCAACCTTTACATTAGCACTTTCGATTATTTTCCCCAGTCTCTTATTAAAGCATCTATATGCCTTGTTGTTATTTGAATATCTAAGGAAAATTCCTTCATCACATGTAGCATCAAAATTTCCAAGATTTTCATCATCTCTTCTAATAAAACATCTACTTCAAAATACTTTAAATTATTTAATAGTAGGAGTCTTACAAGTCCATAAATCACAAGGATTCTTAGTTTTGTTACCTCTAATTTGAATTTTGTTAAGAATGTAAATAATAGTGTGGATTTCATCTCTTCAATACACATCATGAAAAATTTCTTCTTTCATCATAGTTCTGGCAACCTCTTGAACAGTTTGGTTCTTTCTTTCGAAAAATCCATTCTACTGAGGGGTTCTAGGAGCATAATAATGTCTCTTTATGTGATTCTCTTCAAAAAATGCATTGAGCTCACCAGATATAAATTTTCCACCTCTATCATACCGTAAGTATTTGATTTCCAGGTTTTCCTCATTTTCTACTCTTACCTTAAACACCTTGAATTTATCAAGAGCCTGAGCCTTTTCTCTAAGAAATGTAACCCATGTAATCCTAGAGTAATCATTAATTAAGAGAATAAAGTACCTATCACCATTTAGGCTTCTTGTTCTTGTAGGACCACAGAGGTTTGTATGGACTAATTCCAACATTTCGGTAGATGATTGTTCATTTCTTTTAAAGTTATGTGTTGTTTTTTTTCCCAACTGGAAACTTCTTCAAATTGAATTTGAAGGCTTTTCGATTCTCGATAGATCTTTGAAAACTTCCCTAGAACTAATCTTCATTAGATTATCGAAATTCACATGTCCTATCCTCCAGCGCCAAAGCCAACTCTCATTAATCTGAGAAAAAAAACACTGACCATCACCACCCTTAAGTTGATAGATGTTTCCATGAGTTCTTCTTCTAGTTGCTTCCACAATTCTAGATCATTTTCTAATCCCACAAGTGTTACCCTAAAACACAAGCTTAAAAAATTTGTTTCACATTTGTCCAACACTTAAGAGATTATGCCTTAAACCCTTTACATAATAAACATTGTCAATATTATGTCTTCCATCAAAAATAATTGTTCCTTTACCAACAATCTTAGCACTAGAGTCATCTCCAAACATAACTATTCCTCCAACAAACTTCTCAAGTTTAGTGAACTTAATCTTATCTCGAGTCATACAATTTGAACATCCGTTGTCAATTACCCAAAAGTCTTCATCCTATCTAGCATGAAAATTTGTTACCAGAGTACCTTCTATTCCACCCTTCTTTCTCTCTAGACCAGATTCCTTTGCATATCTTTCATGGTTAGTGGATACAACTTTATTTGCAAAGGGCTAGAAACAAACATTCATCTTTATCCTCCTCAAAGTCTGATTCATCATCAAAAATTCTTGCATCTTCTTTGACATAATATAATTTTTTGAGCTTCTTATCCTTTTTATCTTTATAATTATTAGTATTGTCTTTATTATTCTTGTGTGAAGCCTTATTAGGACATCTTGATGCATAATGACCTATATTTCCACAACTAAAACACTTAAAAGGCAACTTACCTTTGTATTTACCATTACCTTTCTTCAATCTCCTTATGAAATTTACTTCCAAATATTCTAAATCATCATCATCTGAGTCATCTCTTGCCTTCATTGCTTTAAAATATGTTTCATTCTTCTCCTTCTCTATTGTAAATCTTCTCATCTTGAATGCAGTCAAAACACCAAATAGATGCTCTTTAGTAAATGTCTTTGGATCTTATGACGCTTCAAGAGAAGATACTTTCTCACTGTAATTTTTTGGTAGGTTCATGAATATCTTCTCAAATATATCTTCATCTAACATGGTACCACCTTGATTCTTTATTTTTTTTACTATAAGTTCAACTCTTTGATAATAGCTAACAATGTCTTCTCTGTCTTCCATTATCAAGTTCTCAAGTTTTTTCTTAGAAATTATTTTCTTTGACAACTTTACTCTATCATTCCCTTCATAAATGTCTTTCAATTTAACCCATTCTTCATGAATAGTAGTTAGAGAAATAACTTTTGTTCTATCATTTTTAAATAGAGAATTTAAGATAACATGCCTTTCTCTTTCATTCTCCTCATAAGCTACAATCTCATCAACAGAGGAAGGACCACTGGTTGGTATAACATACTTTGTCTCCACAACCTTCCAGGTATTGAAGCTAAGTGAAATCAAATAACCTCTCATCTATTCTTTCTAGTCACTATAATCAGCTCCATCAAAAATAGTTATTTTCAGCTTGTGTGTCATCTGATCTACCTCAAGCGGTTAAGATTTTCACCAAGGAACTAGAGTTTTGATCCTTTTTTTTGAAAGGAACAATACAACTGAGAGGGGGGTGAATCAGTTGTATCAAATCACTTTACTTATAAACTTAATATTTTCACTCTAACTTCAATTTGTTATTAAGTGTAAACATGAAATGAAAATAATAGAAATCAAACACCAAAGACACCAAATTTACATGGAAAAAGCAATGAGGTAAAAACCATGGTGAGGATTAACTCACAATCTAGAAGTGATGCAATACTGGATATAAAGGCTCACTACCCAGATTCAAGGGCTCACTTCCTTCAAAGGACTCACTTTCTAGAAAGAGGCTCACTACCTATAGAAAAATAAAAAGAGATAAATAAAGATCCACCACAAGGGCTCCACACACTCCCAACTTTGATCAAAAGATTGTAGACTCCATCAACTCACTACCTTTAGGAATCTAACACAATAAAATACTATTGCCTCAATTCACTCTTGCACACTCTAATTTTCACACTTGTTTGTGCATTTCTCTTACTTTCTCGAGTCGAAGATGGACATATATCAAATTCGATACAACTTGATTTTCTTTTGTACCATCTTCAACCCTAGAAACATTCTCCAAGGTCGGAAATACAATTTTATTTAAAAATTCAAACAAGGTCGGCTACTCAACATTCTCGTAGTGGATAGGAATGAGAGAGGACCAATTACATGTTTAATTTAGGACCCAAACAAAATATTGGATCAATCACATGCATCCTCAAATTGATGCAAAAACTTAATGTAACATGTAGACACCAAGTCAAAGAAACCTAATGGAAACACCAATGATCTTTGAAGTACATTCATCTCCAACAAGATGATCATGTGTGGATCACATAGCATGCTTCACCAGATATTTTTCATCTCTAATAATACCTCAAGTACATCCATGGAAATTAAAATAAAATTCATTCATAGAAAAATATTCAACAGTCCAATTGGACCAACCAGCAACACACAGGAGCTCTAGAGAAGGTCCTTGAGAGTTCCAAATCACAAGAAAATTTGTCATAAAATAGAAACCATCAAAAAGAAACATCTCCTAGATTTGAAAGATTTGAAACCAAATGTCAGAAGATAACGAAGCCAAAAAATTTATCCCAGTCCATAAACAAATAGTTCTTCCAAACCAATTCATACACCGGTGAACATATCTTTGACTCTCCATCAAACCAAAAGGTTAAACTCGAGATATAGTATCCATTGAAGCTTACGAACAAAATTATAGATCTGCACAGGCATAGGATCAACATAGAAGAAATGCATAGCACAATATTAGAGCACACTCAAAACACACACTTCAACACTGCCTTCATTACTTCTCAAATTTTCTCAAAAGCACTTGCCAAAAACACAACTTCAACTTCATAAATATAGCTCCATGTACTCTAAGCATTTCTACAGTATCTCAACTATACAAGTACCATCTAAAACCAGCCTAAAATTTGTTGAAATCAATGATAAAATTAATGAAAACACCACCAAACACATCCATACTTGCAACATAGGTGTTGTACATGTAGCAAGGTTACTTGGTTTCCAAGTGCTTTTGATAAAATTTGCATAAAGATTGTACAAGGTGACTAGGAATTTTTTTGTATTTTTCTCCACATTTCTTCATTCTTGAAGATGTGCATGGGTGATTTGAAAGTGATGATAAGAGGTCTTTAAAGGTGTTATATCCAAATTTTTAGGTTATGGATTGAGTTGCAGTAGAAGATATATTTGACAATGTGTTAAACTTGTCTTTCTCTTGTGAAGAGGGATATCTTGGAGAAATGGAATTAATCTACATTTCTCCACACTAAATTACATTGTATTGCATATTTTGGAATGAAATACTATATCTTGTACCTACCTTCCCTTCAACTTTTTGGTATTCAATTTTTCTACAAACTTAGTTCATGAGTTATATCTCAATGGCAGTTTGACTTGTTACACAAGATGATGGTATTCTCGATTTCATGTGTTTGCACGAGTGTCTTTGAATATTGTGTTGATGTTATAATATTCTAGGATGTTTTATAATATTTCTACATGGTATTTAGGATGTCTTCAACCTTGGTGAAGTGTGAATTTGGTTTCTTGATTGTGTTAATGTCATTTTTTCCAACTTGGTGTGTTATTATTCTTTATGGATGAGCTTTGTGGTTTGTGGAATCTTGGTGTAGCATGTTGATGTAGATTTGGGTCTTATTTAACCCTTGCTTCAGTTTTCCCTCACTTCTTTCCACCACAAAGGTTTTTTGTGCTGACCTATTTTGTGGTTGCATGTTTGAAGTGCATATGTTTCATTGAAGTCTACATAGACTAGATTATTCGAGGTTTAAAAAGATACATAAGGAAGGTTAAAATTTTGGAGAGGTTTGTGGCATGGAATGATTTATTTGAGCTCATTTTATGAGATCTAAGTGTAAGTAAGAATTCCTAAGACTACCTGAAGTAGTGACTAGAAGGTGTCTATAATTTATAGTGCCAGAAGTCACTAGAGACAGTGAGCCAAAGGTTGTAGATGATAAGGAGACATTGTGGTGGTTTCTCTAGTTTCTCTAAGGTAGTGAAACTCCTTGAAAATACTTCATTGTAATCTAGAAGAAGTGATCTTCCTGGGAAATGAGCCCTTGTTAGTGAGCCTTTTCTTTCAGACAGTGATTCCTTTGGGCAGTGAGCCTCTTGTAATCAATTTTGTGTTTCATATAGTGAGTTCATCCTCACCGTGGTTTTTCCCTTATGGGGTCTTCCATGTAAAAATCTAGTTTTCTATTATGAATGATTTTTGGTGTGTTGTCTCATTTGTCTACATTCATACTAATAATTAATAAGTTTTTGAAGGTTTCAATGCACAACTAATTCACTTGCCCCCCTCTCAAATTTTTTGTGTCTAATATTTATAGGATATCCTATAGTTAAATTATGGTGTTTATCAAGGATGAATTTTTGGCAAGAATCTTGAAGATAATCTTGTTAAGGGAAAATCTTGGAGAGCCTCACATATTTTGGATTTAGTATGTACTGATATGGTAGAACCATTTCCATAGCCATCTTTCAGTAGAGAAAAATATGTTTTGATATTCATTGATTAATTTTCCTAGTACACCATTGTGTACTTTCTCAAATAGATGTCATATGTTTTTGATTCATTCTTGGAGTACATGGATTTTATAGAGAAACAAACTAGGAAATCCATCAAAGTTCTACATATAGATAATGGTGGAATTTTTCAACCATAGGTTTGTGTATTATTGTGCTTTAGAGCTCATTTATTTGCAGCATATAGTTCTATGTAGTCCTTAGTAGAATGAAATTATAGAATGAAATAATCAGTCCTTGAAAGACATGGTTGATTGTATGATTAACTCCAAGCCTTTGGCACCAGCTTTTTGGATAAAATCCATTAACTGTGTGTGTTATATGTAGAACTAAATTTATCACAAAGATGTGAAGGGGGTGACACCTTTTCAATCTTTGACTAGTCAAAAACCCTCAATTAAGAACTTCCAAGTGTTTGAATCTACTACATGGGCCCACATTCTAGCAAAGAAATGTAAGGCTTTGGATTCGTAGAGCAATCCTTGCAAATTTTTTGGATACCCAGATGATGTCAAAGGCTAAAAGCTTCTCCATCTAGCATACAAGAGTTATTCATTGACAAGAGAGTTCTTTTTGAGGAGAGTCCTTCTAGTTCTTCTCTCAACATTTCTCCCACCACCATCAAATTGGAGTCCTTACACGTGATGATAGTTCTTCAGAGGATCATAATCCTTCTGATCATGACAAGGATTCTTCTTCATCCACTTCATGTTATTCTAGTGTTGATGAGGGTGCACATTATCCACCATCAAAGGATGATGAATCTCTTCTTGACTCTCCTTCTCCAGTTGTAGGGCCTCTTTGCGCTTGACAAACAATGAATTCAACAAGGGATTGGGTGGGGGGTATTTCATATCACAAGAGAAAAAAATCATAGTTTCAAGATGCTCCACATGTCTTCCTTTCTATAGTTTTTGATCCGTAATCCTCTTGAGATGCTTTTGTTGTCCTCGAGTGGGATACAATGATGTAGGAAGAGTTCAGTTCCTTGGAGAGGAACCACCCTTGGGAGCTTGTCCTAGATCCTAAGGGAAGGAAGTTTGTTTGATGTAAGTGGGTCTACCAAACAAAATTTACAATATATTGGTATCTTGACAATCATAAGCATCACTTGGTTACTAAAGAATTCTCCCAAGTTCTAGGGATTGACTACTTTGAGACTTTTACACTAGTCACCAAAATGAATTTCATCTAACTTGTCCTTGCTATCGCTACAACACATATATGGGAAGTTCATCAAATGGATGTGAAGAGTTCTTTCCTTCGCTGTGATCTTTAGGAGATATACATGGAGTAACCACATGGTTTCGTTCAAAATCCTTCACTTGTGTGTCATCTTCGAAAGTCTCTCTGTAGTAACATAAAATGTATCACTTTTTCCTTAATTTGGGATCAAATCATTAATGATAAAATGGACTTAATTGTGCCTTATTTAGGGTTTTGTAAAAAAAATTATTTACATAGTCACACTAATCTAGGGATTTAATTAATTAATCGAGGTTATTTTTCCTTAATTGGCCCCTTAAATTCAAATCCAAGCCTTATTTATTGTAGTTTTTGAGGGATAAAACCTGTCACTCATTAATAATATTTCACAAAACTTAATTTGGAAAGGTTTTTATCCTAAGATAGTGACCTAGGACCCATTAACCAGCTGGTGAATGGTTCTTCACTAGGTCCTAGGACCCCTTTTTGGCATGTTATTTCAAATTCCTTGAAACTTGTCGTAGTTCGGAAATGCTAGGACCCCTTCACCATATGGTGAATGGGTCCTCCTTAACTTAGGACACCCCCCTTGGAATGTGTTTTACGTGGGATTTCAATGATTTCAAATTTAAGATATGATGCCAGCTTTTGTTATTTGAATTTTAGGATTTAATCTCGAGATAAGTATAAATACAAGGCTAATTCACATAGTTTCTCCTAGAAAATTCAAGTTATCATAAGAGCACTTTCACAAGAGAATTATAGAGAATTCAAGAGAATTCAAGAAGGCATTCAAGGGAATATTATTGAAGTTTTATTGCAGCAATCAAAGATCAAATTCATCATGTTAAAGTCATCCATGTTGTTGAGTTAGTGTGATGTTGTAGAATTGGTGATCAAGTTCAAGTATTCAAAGACATTATCTTAAGTCAATTTCATGATCAAGATCTACATACATTGAGGCCACTTCATGCTAAATTTCATATTTGTACTCTATTATTTAATTAAGGATTGTTGAGGTGTAGCATTACTTTGTTAATTCATTTTTCCATTTATGCATTTTTTTAATTCAAGGTTTAATTACCAAAATGGGGTTAGACCAAGGAAAATTCCTATCTCGTAACAATTCACATTTTCTCCTCTTTTATGTGTGATTGCACATTTTAGGTTCAAGATCAAGTGGAGAATAAAATTTTTCAAAGTTGTAAAGTTGCAAAAGTTTTCACCTTTCTTGCAAGATCATGAAAACTAAGCAACAAAATTTATTTCTAACTTTCGAGAGTTGAACACCTAGGATCTAGGAGTGTATATATTGAAGAATAGAACCATGAAATCAATTTTCCAGAATAGTAGTAGAGACCCATTTTCCACTGGGTGAATGAGTCTTTAGTGAGGCCCACAACAACACTTTTTCAAAAAGGTACACATCATTTTAACATCTTAAAACCTACATTTTTACTATTATAGCAGTTAGGTTTGTTTTCTAATTGTTATTTATTCATTATAACCCTCATAATTGAGTGAAACAACTAAGAAAAATTAGGTGTATCCATTTGATTAATCTCATTTGTTGTGCACCTCTTTTTTTGTTTCATTTTGGTGAGCCTAACTTCCTAAGAATTGTATTTTTCTGATTTTGGAGTCTCTTTTCATCTTAGATTAGATCTTTCATCACTTCAAGCATTTATTTTCATTGAATTAGATCCCATTTAGGGTGTCTTAGTTTGAATTCAAATTTTCATCTCATCCGGGGTTTTAGAATTACATTTTTTGCATTCATTAAATATGAAAAATATAAAAAAATCATTCATATTGCATATAATTTAGATCAAATAAACTTGCATCTGAAAATCAAAACAAAATTGCATATCAAACTAGGTCTTGTAATTCATCATTTTATCACATTTTCAACTTGCATTTCACATTGCATTTACAAAAAAAATAAAACTTGAAATTTACTATGGCAGACTTGAGTATGAAATTCATTAGAGAAAGGATTTAAAATCTATAAAAACCAACTTCAAAACCCTAGTCCAGGACCCGTTCACCCTAGGGAAAATGAGTCCCTAATCAGACCTAAATTTGCATATCTGGAAATTGAAATCTTTAGTTTCATGCTTCTATTTTCTGCTATCACGTCTCTTTTTCAATTTATTAATTTTTTGTTTCATTCATTTCACTAGATCTAGCTTAATTTGGTTCATTTAGTGCATTGTTTAAATTCAAAACTGCATTTACAACATTTTTTTTCAAATTCTTGCATAGTGTAATAAGAAAACAACCTTGTTAAAGTCTCAAAATCTGAAAATGGACAAGTTTTTTAGCAATGTGTGGAAGTCCTTGTTCTCTTAGGTTGATGTTTCTGATTGTGTTTTTGGAAATGATCCTAATGCAATTGAACCTAATCATGATCATATAACTCATAATGAGTGTACTTATGAGGTTGAGATCATTGGAGAAGATGATGCTAGCATGAATGAATTCATAAATGATTTCCTTAACAATCTTGAGAACTATGCACCCTTCTCTCTTTGTATGAAACAACCAACACAACTTGAGATGTTTGGTTTTGTACAACTTGAAATTGAGTGAAAAACTTAGCCTAAACTTCCAACAACGAGTGAACCTAGTTCCTCTAGTTAGGTCCATAGACATTCATCTTATGTTAACACAGTGACCAACACTTCCATAAACCATCAAGAAACTTATGGCCAAGGCTCTAAGATTTTAACCAACCAAGGATGTGACATAACTAATGATAATGGAATTCATAAAATTTTGGAGAAAATTCCTATTGAACAAACAAAAGGGATAGGATATCAAGATCCTCCTCCTGAGATAATTTTCCTCCTTCCTAAAAAGTGACCAATTCCTAACAAGAATGAAAATATAATTTTAGGTCTTCCCTCTAAATATCCACCTCCACAAGTTGGTGAGTCAAGTAAGCAACAAAAACCCTAAAAAATCAAAAAATTGTCATTCTTACATAATCAGATAAATATTGAACAAAAGATGAAACAAATCCTTAAGAAAGGTTGGCTTAAATTTCAACCTCATAGTAAAAGTAACATACCTAAGGAAAACATGAATTATTGCACATATCATAGAACTCTTGGGCATCTTATTAATGAGTGTTATGCATTAAAATTTATATTCAGTGATTTTAATTTTGATGACGATGATTCTTGCCAAATGATTGCATAACATCTCCTCTTACTCCTTGCCATGTAATAGTAGTATGATCTTGGTATTCTCACTCTTACATGTTATACATTCATTAAAAACAATTATCTTTATCACAAGGAGCTAATTCTCATCACTTATCTTGGCTTATCCTTGTTCTGCACTTGATGAGGGCAAGGGGTTAGTTAGCCTTGTCCTAGTTTTAGCACTTGTTGTTGTCCTTTTGTCTATTCATCCACTTTCTATTTATACCCACTGAGATCATTGGGATGTGGACGAACCACTATAGGTTGATTTGCATGTGCCTTACTATTATTTTTATTTATTTTCTCCATTTTCATGTTTCTTTTATGTGATTACATGCACGTAATGTGATCCCTTGTGTTGTTCTATTTGATGTATCTCTATCTCTTTTTGCATTCCTCTATTTGTACCTACAATCTTATCTATGTTGTAAACATGTTAATTTTTCATTTTTCTTGTGTTTTCATTTTGGGGATGACTCAAGGCATTGAGAGATTTAGGTCTCTTTCATGTTCAACCAAAGTATTTTTATTTTCTTCTCTCTTTGTGGCTTTATTATAGTTCGATGAGTATTTTGGGAAAGATGATAGTTCTAAGCTCTATGACAACATTGTAGCAAAGATATACTGACCCCAAATCCATATATCCCTATGTATTTCTCAAGGCAACCATTCCCTCCTTATTCATGGCATAGCTTTATTTTGGGAACACATGACTTGGCATAGGTTTTTTTAAGGAAATATCTCATGTTTGAGGAGAAAACATTTGGTAGTTTAAAGGAGTTTCTTACAAAATGGGTGTTATAAACCGCTTTAAAGTGGGGGCATACATCGATAACATATTTTGGCATTTTTCATATTTCATGGTGTGATTTTGTTTTTTCTTGTGATGTGTCCTTTTATTGGTGATCATTGTGTTTGATGTCCTCCAAGAGTGTGATATGGCTAAGTATACGAAATTTTGTTCGTGGCATGATACAAAGCGAAGCACCCCATAAGTGGAAATCTGATATTCTTGATTTGTCCTCTCTTGGAGACATTAGGCATGTTGTTCCCTAAGAAGAATACCTTACGTTAATGAAAAAAAATCCACTTGAAAAAAAAACAAAAAACTATAGACATAATATTCAAAAGCATTCAACATTGTGGTGCCTTATCAAAATACTTTCTTAGGAGGATAAATATGGTATGGTATGGGAGCCTAATATGATTCTCTCATTTGGCACCCTATTGGGATAGTCACCTAGTGGACAACCGAAGGTTCCACTTCCCCTGAGTGAGTGTGTGTGTAATTTGCATAGTATAAATCAATTTTTTCTTGCAAATTATTTTGGACAAATAGTGGAGACCTAGTGCACATCAGGTTGGATAGATTATCAAAGCTTGATCATTTTCTCAACCAAATAGTTGCATTCCACATCATGTTGGCATGACCGAAGCATGATCCTTTATTTTCTTGGTCTTTGATAGTGTAAGAGTGGGTATGTTTTTCATTTCTACAAATATAAGTGTCTTGAATGTCTACTTTAGTGTGAGTTTGACATGGGGGTAAACTCTCACTAAAGTGGGGTCAAAATGTAGTAACAAAAAAAGTATCACTTTTCCTTGTACTTAATTGGGGAATGAATAATTAATGATAAAATGGACTTAATTGTGCCTTATTTAGGGTCTTGTAAAGTTTTTCTTTACACTTTCACACTAATATAGGGATTTAATTAATTAATTGAGGTTAATTTTCTTTAATTTTCCCCTTAAATTAAAATCCAAGCCTTATTTATTGTATTTTCTGGGGGATAAAACCCGACACTCATTAATAATATTTCACAACACTTAATTTGGCAAGTTTTGTGCCCTAGGATAGTGACCTAGGATCCATTTTCCACTTGGAAAATAGGTCCTCACTAGGTCCTAAGAACTCCCTTTGGTATGTTATTTCACATTCCCCGAAACTTTTCCTAGTTGGGCATGCTAGGACCCATTCGCCCTATGGGGAATGGGTCCTCCTTAACTTAGGACACACCCCTTGGGATGTATTTTGGGTGGGATTTTAATGATTTTAAATTCAAGATCTGATGTCGATTTGTGTTATTTAAATTTTTATATTTAATCTTGAGATAAGTATAAATACAATCCTAATTCACATAGATTTCTCCTAGAAAATTCAAGTTATCATAAGAGAACTTTCAAAAGAGAATTATAGAGAATTCAAGAGAATTCAAGAAGGCATTCAAGGGCAGATTATTGAAGTTTTATTACAACAATCAAAGATCCATGATTCATCATGTCAAATTCATGCATGTTGTTCAGCTAATGTGATGTTGTAGCATTGGTGATCAAGTTCAAGTCTTAAAATTCATTATCTTATGTCCATTTTATGATCAAGATCTACATACATTGAGCCCACTTGATGCTCAATTTTAGATTTGTACTCCAAGGTTCAATTAAGGATTGGTTAGGTGTAACATTACTTTTTCCATTCATCTTTCCTTTTATGCATTATTTTAATTAAAGGTTTAGTTACCAGAATGGGGTTTTACCAAGGAAAACTCCTATCCCCTAACAATCAACATTTTCTCCTCTTTGATGTGTGATTGCAAGTTTTAGGTTAAAGATCAAGTGGAGAAAAAAAGTTGAAAAAGTTGTCACCTTTCTTGCAAGATCATGGAAACTAAGCTACAAAATTTATTTTTGAATTTCGAGAGCTAAACACCTAGGATCTGAGAGGTAGATATTGAAGAGAAGAACCCAAAAATCAATTTTATAGAACCCTAGTAGGGACCCATTCACCACTGGGAAAATGAGTCCTTAATGAGGCTCAAAATGACACTTTTTATATAAGGTACACATCATTTTAACATATTAAAGCCTACAATTTTACTATTATAACAATTAGGTTTGTTTTATAATTTTTGTTTATGCATTATAGCCCTCATAATTTAGTGAAAAAACTAAGAAAAATTAGGTGTACCCATTTGATTAATCTCATTTGTGGTGCACCTCTTTTTTTGTTACAAATTTCCTCATAATTCGGTGAAACAACTAAGAAAAATTAGGTGTACCCATTTGTGGTGCACCTCTATGCCTCAAATAGGCCCCTTGGGCTTGCTATGCCAAGATGTAATCCTTCCTTTTTAAATAATGGCTCACTTTATGTAATTATAATCCTAATTTCTATATTTTACGATAGGATGATACTCACACCTTCTCATTTCTCTATGTCGATGACTTGTTGATTAGAAGAAGTCACTCATCCATCATTCGAGTAGTTAAAAATTCCTTTCATGATCATTTTTTGATGCCAAACTTGGGCTTGTTGCACTAATTTTTAGGCATTGAGATTACTCAATCTTCTTTAGGTATCACCCTTGTACAACCTTAGTACACAATTGATATGCTCCAGAGGTTTTATATAGCTTATTGTAAGCCTACATTGACTCCATTTCTATCAAGGGTCAAACTTGAGCCTAAGTGTTCTTCACCCTTGAAGGATGGAACTTTGTATTGACAACGTTTTGGTAGTCTCATCTATCTAACTCATAAAAGACTTTATATTTCATATTTTGTAGGCATGGTGTCTTGATTCATTCACGAACCACATAAGTTGCAATAGAAAGAAACTAACCAAATTCTTTACTACATTAAGGGTACTCACAATTATGGGATTCATTGTTCAGCAGGAAAGTATTTTTAGTTGGTGGGATATATAGATTTAAATTGGGAAAATTATTCTCGAGATCACAAGTCTACTTCAAGATATTGCTTCTCCCTTGGTTTTGATCCATTTTGTTGGTTGAGAAAGAAGCAATATACTATTGATCTTTCATCTATAGAGGCTAAGTATCAAGGAGTGTTTAATTATATTACTGAGGCCATTTAGCTTTAGAACATTCTCACTGAGCTTGGCATCCCTTTTGGAAGCCAACAATCATCTATTGTAACAACAATATTGTGATTCAAATCTCTCATAATAAAAAAAATCATCAGTAAACCAAGCACATTGAGATCTACATGCACTAAATTAAAGAGTTGATTCATGGAGAGATCATTGATCTCAAGTACCTTTCGACATCAGATTAGACTGTAGACATATTCACAAAACCCTTCACTAAGAGAAATTTCATTTACGACCTTTTCTTGGGGTACGGTTGGTGTCCTCTTTTGGGGGGCTACATAGTCCTTGTCTTCTATCTCTCTATTCTAGGGGTTTTTCTCTCTTTATTTGTGTTGTAATTCTACTTGTTTGGGAGGAAATTTTATATGTACATGGTTACCTAACATGGCATAATTTTCAAAGACTCGTCATCTTTTACATCCTACTAAGTTGTTCTTAAGGGAGATTGGTTGTGTAGGTTTTTATTTTCCTAGTGGGATAATTTATTTTTCCTTAGTCATAGTTTTTTCCTAAATTATTTATTAATTTTTCTTAGGATAATAAAGTGAGTTTATTCTTTAATAACTAGGACATAAGTGATGTGGTGTCCCATTCCTTAAAAGGTTGAATACTTTCCACTTTTATTGGCCTCCTCAACTTTTGGTGGTTGATTCCTATTGGTTGGATTTTCCACCTCCATCCTCTCCTTAGTTCTATAAAAACTCACTACCTAGCTTGTATTTTTCATATTGGAAGCTCTTAACACAATTCTATCATTCTTACATTGCATAATATCTTGGAGTTCCGGTTTGCATTATTTATGTTTTTTTAGTTTATGTAACTTTGATTTTATTTGTAAAATTTCCTTGGGTTATTCAATCTATTTCATATTTCTAACACTCTCACTTATCTCCTCTCTTACTAGGAGATATTATCCTTCCTCTTCAATCACCTTAGGACGCTCAAAGTCCATCATATCAAATTTTTTTGTAAACTCTTCTTTTGAACATACAACCTCCTCATTCTGCACCATAATTCATTCAAAGAGACATTTTAACTACTTTCTCAAGTTCATTTGACACCTCTCCTTCATCTAAATATTTATATTATTCCCATCTCCTTTAGTATGAGATCATCCTCATCTTCATCAAATCTAGGACTCTCTAAGTCCTTTTGAATTTCATCCTTTTCTTCATCAACTTGTGAGGTAATTTCACCTCCTTCACATTCTCTACTTATAATAGTTAACTAATAATCCATAGTGACCATTTTCTTATATGTTCTCTCTTCATTTCATTTCTTCTCCTTATTTTCACTTATGTGGGCTTCTCTCACATATCTATTCATCCATCTTTCTTCTATCCAAGGGCTACAACTATCCTCTTTCAAGGGAATTTTCTTCTTCCCATATCTCTCTTCCAATATTCTCTCTTCCTCTTCAATCTTATTTTCCAATATAGTTAATCTAGCTTGGATCTTTCCTAATTTTTCATGGATCTTCCTATTTTCCACTTCTTGCCAATACTTTCCAAAAATGAAATTATCAAGGGTCTCCTCATGACCCATCTTATCCTCCCTTTCGATAGTTTTTCCTCTTTGTTAATTATCTTAGAGATTCACTCATACCTCTATAATAATAGGCCCTCCTTGCAACAAACTCACTCTTTCTTATCCTTTACCCAACATATGGTTTTTGGAAGACACACCTCTCTCTCATGCACCTTCTACCCAATCTTAACCTCTGCTAGAGGATAACAACTACAAACTTATTCGAGGATGTTTTAACAAAATCCCTTTCATCTAATCTTTCCTATTCTCCATTATTCTAGGAAAATTACTTTGACTCTTCCAAACAATCAACCTACTTTGATACCATTTGGTACATTCAAGATTGGGGGTCTTATCAAACTGCCCAATCTTGCAGCATTAACATGTCATCCAATCCACATTAACATATAAATGGAAAAATGAATTTAAAAAATATTTTTAGTTCAAGTTCATACACATTCATACATAAAAATTCCTCAATATTAATTACATATATAGATGATTTAACATTGAATATAATTAAAAAACAAATACAAGATTTTCTAGACACGTCTTGTCTACAAGTCTTCAAATCCTCATGTATTCAAACCTTCTTGTCATCACTTATTTACTAAAACTTAATTTTTCTCTTAATTATGCAACTCTCATGGTTTCCTTGAGCACCTAAAACACACTTGCAAAATCCTTTTTTCTCCTATTGGGTAAGTGCATGGATATGTGACACAATTTTGGTGCCAAATTATTAAAAAAAACCGTAATAGGCCATATTGTGCTCGCCAAATTTAGAGAGTTCCAAATTTAGAACTCGCCAAATGGCTTGAATTATGCAATGGATGAACAAATGTAATTTCTCTTTCTTTTTTCAATGACTTTTGGAATGCATTTTTCTAAACTCTTTCATTTTCTCTTTCTCTACCAAGAAAACTATATACATGAAATAAACATTTAAGTATAAGTTGACATTTACATATACTTTAATTTATATTTCATGTATATAGTCAGGATGTTTGAGATTGGTTTCAGATCTCTAGGAGTTCTAGTGCAAATTCTAGTTTTT